>CM055110.1:47218920-48563523 GCA_029204225.1 Diphasiastrum complanatum | reverse complement strand
GGCTTCTCTATCGTGCCAAAAAGTGAAAAACAAACACCCCTCGGGCCCGCACTGTATCGCAAAAAATTTGCGTTTTTTCAACAGTCATTTCAAACAATGAAACGCCATTTCAAAATAGGGTCGTTTCGTACGTCTCGTTTCGAATGCGTTTCAGTGTTCGAAATGCGTTTTGAGGAAACACTACTTGGCATTATGAGAGTACTTGTCCTCAAAAGATGTATTTGAAAGTTTGATGACGCGGGAAAGTTGTGAATAACGTGCTATTTACCGTGCACTATGAAATTCCATGTTCAAACAACAACTAAAATAAATAGAAAACTTTTTCACTCTTGAATAAAGGGCTTTTCTATGTTTCTGCAGCAAACAAAGCAAATTATTCCCGTATTCTAACCAAGCGAAACAAAAACACTCAAAAGCTAGAGATGGAGATCTGGAAATGGAGATCAAACTTTTCTTATCGTTTTGGACCACCTTGTCTGCACTCTCTAGCTAGTTTTCTTGTTAGAATCTTTAAAACAAGGTCATGGTTTGCTAGAAGTAATGAACCCAACTTGTATGAAGTCAATTATTGGTCAAACTTTGGCATTTATATGATATTTTTTTCGTCAATTGCCTTCCAATTCCTTTCAGCACTACTTTGTACACCTTGGTTATAAGTAGGTTGTTGTGCTCATAAAAGTATCACTTCCAGCTTGTTCAACACATGTATATATAGTACGTATTGACAATTACAACTCATTGTCAAATCTCTTTGTGCGTTTGTGTGGATCTTTGTCTGCTTCTTAGAAACCCATTCTGACCATTTTGGGTCGGAATGTACGGAACGTATTGGGTCAGAATGGTTTTTTTTTTTAAATTAAAAAAACAAGTGGTGCACAGATGAGCATTTGTACTTTTTTCAAAGAAACGAACAATTTTGAACAAAGATGGCTTTTTACAGAAATTTCATGTGTGTGTGTCTATATATATATATATATATATATATATATATATATATATATATATATATATATATATATATATATATATATATATATATATATATATATATATATATATATATATATATATATATATATATATATATATATATATATATATATATATATATATCATAGGTCCCGCGGTACTGGGTACCGCGGATCCCAGTACCGCGGGACCATACCGGTACCCGCGGTACCTCAATATAAAATATTATTTAATATTCAATATTTTTTTTTTAAAATACCTACCCGCCCCCCCTTGCATTTCATCAGAAATTCTTTTGCGCCCTCCTCCGCCCTGCCATCGCTACTGTTTTCGCCTGCCTGCCTTCGATTCCTTGAGTCGCCCGTCGCCCACGCAACGCCCTGCCTTGCATCTGACTTGCTTCGCCCAACCGATGCATCCACTAGTGCCCAGCCTGTCACGTCATCGTCCATTCCTTTCACGGTTGGTGCACCATGCTGGAGGTCCACCACCCGTCGCCCACCAGGTAGAGCCCTTGTGCAGCAGACCATTCGCGGCGCGCATCAGCCGCACATGGACAGAGAGGCCACACAGGCCGTGGCCAATTTGATTTACGAGCTGAACCTACCTTTTGCCATCACCGATTCTGAGCCCTTCAGAAGGGCATTCCACCTTGCACAGTCTGTCAGCCCTAGCTGGAGAGTCCCTGGTTCAGAGGTTGTCCGTACACACATGTTGAGAGATAGGGTTGAGTCCTTGTCCAGAGAGATGGAGCTTCTACGCCGCCACTGGGCCACATATGGATGCAGCATCATGTCCGATGGCTGGACTGATGTCAGGAAAGGGCCGATCCTCAACATCTTGGTCTCCAGTTGCATGGATACACAGTTTTTGAGAGCCGTGGATTGCAGTAGAGGGGGGAGAGTCATATCTGCAGATTTCATGTACGACGTCATTAGGTCTACCATCCTATCCATAGGCCCCCAGCATGTCGTTACGGTGGTGACGGACAATGCCACCAACTGTGTTCAGATGGGTGTCCTGCTAGAGGCCGAGTTCCCTCACATCGTCCATACCCCCTGTGGGGCGCACGACATAGACCTCTTGATGGGGGACATAGGTGCACTTCCCTGGGTTAGAGCCATCGTCCGCGAGGCCCTCTTCCTGGTGACTTTTGTCACCCGAAAGAGGCGTGTTCTTGCCATGTTCCGAGTGTTCAGCCATTTGGACCTCTATAAGCCAGCCCCCACACGCTTTGCATTCGACCTGGTGGTCATCGATCGTCTGATCAGGTGCAGAGCACAACTTCTATAGATGGTTTCCAATGATCTTTGGCGTGCTGGTACGTTTCAGCACACGGAGGATGGGGAGCACTTTTCTTCCACGGTGAGGGGAGACCAGTTGTGGAGGGATGCACAGACATTGTCAGGACTGCTTCGACCACTCTACATTGTGCTCTGCATGGCTGACAGCGAGGGGTCCACACTTGGACTGGTGTATGAGCTCATGGACCGGATCGGACAGTTCCTGCAACTGCCCATCTTGCAGTCAGAGAGGTAAGCGAAATTGTTCTTTATCTTTTCAGTGCTTGCTAGTTTGTTTTTATGTCGATGTTAAGTTTTTTCGAAAATGCTTCGTCTTCGTGCAGGATGACGGAATTGAGGTTCATCTGGGAGACACGGTGGAACTACTTTCACAGGAGTATCCACAGCGTTGCACACATCTTGCATCCCCTCTTCCTCTCTTCGACACAGATATCAGATAGGGAGCTCGAGGCGGATTGGCTTGAGTACAGCTACAGGGAGGGTCCACACATTGGCTCCATTACCTGGTGGACCATGTTCGGTAGCACCTATCCCTCCATACAGCGTCTTGCACTGCGTGTCCTTTCTCAGGTATGCATCTCATTTCATCCTCCCTTGCTGTATTTCGTTGACGTACCACCCGTGCACATGTGCTGAAGCATTTCATTGCACGTACCACAGGATTGCGCTGCCTCCGTGTGTGAGCGTAATTGGAGCACATGGGCCCCGGTTCACACAAGGAGAAGAAATAGGCTATCAGTGAGTCGGCTAGAGCGGTTGGTGTTCTATAGCACCAACGCACATCTCGCCAGGAGACTGTCGACCATTACGAACGCATTGTAGGTGATGGGCTATTCCCCCATAGCATGTTGGTTTACGTCTCACTAAAATGTAGGTTGTCATTTTTGATCAAGTTGTTGTCCTGACACGCAATATTTTGACCTTGCAGACGGAGATATCTGATTTGGAGCGCCAGGTTGACTTGCCTACGGACAACGTCCATCCCATGCCTGCAGATGACTTGGGCACATAGTTGATAACAGAGAGAGAGAGAGAGAGAGAGAGAGAGAGAGAGAGAGAGAGAGAGAGAGAGAGAGAGAGAGAGAGAGAGAGAGAGAGAGAGAGAGAGAGAGAGAGAGAGAGAGAGAGAGAGAGAGAGAGAGAGAGAGAGAGAGAGAGAGAGAGAGAGAGAGAGAGAGAGAGAGAGAGAGAAGAAGCTTTCTGAGATGAGAGAGAGAGAGAGAGAGAGAGAGAGAGAGAGAGAGAGAGAGAGAGAGAGAGAGAGAGAGAGAGAGAGAGAGAGAGAGCTTGGGCTTGAGCACAAAGAGTCTCATTTGTATGAGGTAGACGAGCCAGTGTCAGAGGATGAGCATGATGAGGATGAGTCCATTCGGGTTGTGTTTGCCAGTTCAGATAGGGATGAGGCAGACCATACAAGTGCAGGGCACACGCCACGGGCAGGGGTCACAGGTGCATCACGTGACAGAGGTGGGGCACATGGCACAGGTTATATCGGGAGACAGGCAGGGCACACAGGGGGGGCCAGTGGCATACCTACCTATGTCGACATGATGGAGGAGGCTCTTGATAGAGGGCAGAGTGATTTAGATGTCGGTCCCGCAGATGTTTGGATGCATGGAGTACAGAGTCATGGCCGTTACTACACACCAGAGGAGGCACCAGATGACTTTGATTGCACAGATTGGAGGCCATGCAGGGTCTACATGGTGCACATGATGAGGCACGGGTTGATTCAGGGGATGGTGCACAGGATGAGGCCCAGAGCCCAGAGCATTTGTATTCAGATGCCCAGCTGGACGACTTGATTGCCACATTGGATTCAGAAGCTCAGCAGATGCCGAGTGTTAGGGCACCCCCTTCATCTCTTGCCAGCATGCCATACACAGAGTCCCAGCCAGAGTAGCCGCACGAGGTGTCTACAGTTCCTCCAGCTCCCCAGTGGATATATGTACGCCGCACAGCTCCTCCAGTGCCACTGATGCCATTCAAGCCTGCAGTCCCTCCATCGTCGTCCACTTCTGCAGCACCAGGTCTCCATGGCAGACCACCATCTGTGCCCAAGTTTTCTTTTGCAGCGCCCACATCCACAGTGGCTCCTCCAGCTGCTCCTCCAGTGGCAGCACCCACTCCACATCCTCCTCCTTTGGCAGCACCCACTCCACTGGCTCCCCCTTTGGCAGCACCCATGATGTACTAGTACCGGCCACCGCAGCGCCCCTTTCAGTACATATCGTCGTTGTACTTGCCTCCTGCACAGCCAGTTCCTCCACCTACAGCAGCCCCTCGGGCACACACTCCACGAGCTCATCCTCCTCGCTCAGGTGCACAGGGAGTTCCCTCTTTTGCTTCCCTATCCCAGCCGGCCTCAGCTTGGGCCCAGCAGCCAGCCAGGTGATTTGCATGGGGGGTGACGAGGCATTGACAGCTCCTCTTGTCCGCAAGAAACTAGGAAGGCCCAAGGGCTATCGAACAAGAAAGGCAAGGCACAGAAACTGCTAGGGAAGAGAGGACGACCACACAGGATTCCAGGTACAGTTAGAGGTGCAGGATTACAGCCAGCTGGAGGTGTTGTTGGTTTGGCTTGCTTGGGGCTGATGCAGAGGCAAACTGGGATGATGCTAGTGAGGTGTCCTCCTCCTCGGACACACAGCCCATGCCAGTTCCAGACAGGCAGAGATATCGGCTGCGAGAGTCAACTCGGAGCCCTGAGTTGTCTCCGGAGCATTCGTCTGAGTCAAAGCCAGAGCATTGATTGTGGCTCTGTTATTTTAGTTTCAGTAGTTTGTCTCTAGCAGACGGTCTACCATTGTACTCAGATCATTTTTCATATTATATACAGTGTTCAACGTACTTTATTTGTTGCACATTGTGCGTATGTCGCTCTGTACATGTGATGCTATATTTTCAATTTTATGTCAAATTCTATGTGCGTGTGTGAATCTTATTTTCAACTAATTTCGATTGAAGTGAATGATAGCTTCACATAAATGCACCTACATAATGAGCACAACAAATACCCCTACACCCCAAACAGCATTTCACAAACACATGTATCACATTTGCATTTAAAAAAATACAGAGATTGCATTTCACATGACCAAGCTCAAGATAACATTACATATCCCGTCCTTTTTTTAAGCAGCTATCTAGTTATTTGCCGCACCCTAAACTACCGAAAATTACATAGCAATAGTCCGCCACATACGGCTGGACCTTATCTATTCTAAACATGCCTACTGATCCTCCACCGACTCCTCGCCCTTGTCAGGTGCATTGTTCTGTCGCTCTCGCTCTGCCTCCTGGTTAGCCCGACGTCTGGCCGCCCTTTCCCTGACCATGATGAGCTGCCGTTGTGTGAAGTTCATTCCGATCTACTCATCCAAATCTAGCTCGACAACGGGGGCAGGGGCCACAGCGGGGTTGGAGAACTGCAGCTCTGGGTGTCTCTCCCGAGTCTGTCGCAGCATCTCTGCAATGTCTGCCTCTTGCTTCCGATGTCTTTCGTTGTGCCTTTGGATATCTTCCTTGAGCTTCCTCCTGGCTTCTCCCTCGGGCTTCGGTGGTATGCGCTCTGCCATCTCGATCGACCTTCTCCTCACAACACCCTGCTCCTCGAACACCCTCTCACAGCACCCTGGCTCTCAAACAGCCTCTCACAGCCTGTCACCGGCTCTCGCTTGCTCTCGCACTGTCTATCCCTCTCTCACAGCCATTGAAAATGCCGATCACAATGGCATTCTGAATGCTTAATTATCCCCAAAGCCTGATCGGCCATGTGGATCCCCATCATCCCTCCATGTGCCTATTTACCCTAAACCCATGTGATGCTCCCCCCCCCCCTGTGTTGCTCTCCCATTGGCCCCATGGTCTGCTCACCCACATGTGCTGTTGCACCAGTCCCCTGCACCATGTATTGTACCCTCTTTTTTTACACCCAAGCCCCCTTTTTTTCCATTTTTTTGACCTGTTTTGGTAGGTAATAGGCAAAAATTAAATATTAAAAATATTAAAAAAAAAAATACTAACGGTACCAAGGGACACTATGAGATATATATATATATATATATATATATATATATATATATAGGAATACGAATTTATCTTCTAGTCCTATTATATAAAACAATGCTTAATTCGATCCTTATGCTCCTTGGATAAGTTTCATGTTGGATCAAAACCAACATATAAATATTGGGTCGAAATGTCGTCTAGATCAGAATTGTTCGATATTGGGTTGAAATCAAACCCCGATACTGGGGCATGGTTGAGGTTCGTTGTTCTAGCAAGGCAACGTGGTTTCAATATCAATCCTTCATAACGATTACCAGTACTGCATAATAATTTCAAAACTGTGATGTATTATAAGAAATTGTCGAATTCTATAAGGAAATCATACTTCGCCACCAATTTTGTGCCCTAGCGTGGATCCTCTCTTCCAACACCTCTTTTGGCCATTTGAAGCAAGTGCGTCCTTTCTTCAAGATCGTGAACGCTTGAAGCTCTGAATCTGTAATCTGTTGAAATCTGGGTTGGAACAAATCCTTCGTTAAATATTTATGAATTTAAAAAAAATAAAATTTGGGCCACGTTCCGAAACGGAACACGTTCTAGAACGATCTGCTTGATGTGACTCACATCATAAGCCCGGGCAAAAAATTCTCTTTTTGTGACTTGCATCATGAGCAAGGGCACATAGTTACCACCTAGTACACATGGTATGATTTGGAGAGTACAGTGGACATGAATCTCATGTTGATTTCAAGTTCTAGTCCATTCATTTATTTTGGCATAACAATTGCAGTCACAAGTAGAGCTTGTTAATGGTCTTTTCCAATGTTCAATTCTATATTGTCTTGGTAGGTGTTTGCAATGAGATGAGTAGTTGTGACCATAAAGGTAAGCATACTATTCATTGCAATATGTGGCTTACATTAACTAGGCAGATTGGGCATACTACACTCTGCTATCCACGTCGGATTAACTAGGCATACTACACGCTGCTATCCACATCGGATTGTGCCTTAAAATGTTGTGGCCAAAGATGTGCATACTACTACTACGCAATACTATCCATTATTTTTTAGAATCAGATCTATGCCAAGAGAGTCTCATAATATATGCATTTATTCATAGGAAAAAGTAGTAGGTACATTGATGAAAAAGATATATACACCCCGAAGGGGAAGTTTATTCTTAGGCAAAATATAAGTCGCTGAGAATATTAAGTGTTTCTATATACACAACTGTTACTATCTTTTATGTTGCTTATTTGAGATTACCTACAGTTGCCAGCTGCTTTAGATGTTGACATCAGATGTAGATTGTTACAACTCACTTGAAGGCCATAGAATTGTCTGTGACAAAAATCTCCAAAAGCATTCTATTGTCTCCCAACTTTCTCAATGACATTGATCTTCAAGCTTTGCTTTCTCGATGTTTAATCACTTCGATCATCAAGTTTTTTTGGCCCTGCCTTACAGGCAGGGGCACATAGTAGACACAATAAAAAATTGACATGCTTGTGTTCAAAACATAGTTTTAATGAATTAATAAGGTAAATTAGTTTCAGGGATAAATCTCTATAAGCTGGCTCTGTCCGTGGTAGGCGCGTGGATTCTCTGTTGCATTCCTGCATGCATTCATTGTTGTGGTGGTGCGCGTGGATTTTCTTGTGCATTCCTGTTCCTGTGCCGCGTGGAATTCTGCATGCATGCGTTTGTGTTCTCTGCGTTCTGTGCCTAGAATCGTCATGCAACGACTGTGTTTCAAAAGTGTGTTTACAAAGTGCAGTATTTTGTAAGCCATCAACCCTTCCTCTGTTTTATCATCTTCAGATTGTAAAGCTCTTCACATTACTTTTCTAGCCCGGCCATCTCTGTGATCAGTTTAGTTGAGCAAGTATGGGAGAGCTTGAAAGCCTGAATGTGTGTGGTAATCTTGCGGATCACATGGTTGGTTATGTTTACGCATATTTAGAGAGGAAGAACAAGCGTGCGCTATGCAAGTTCTAGGTGGAAGCTTTTATGCAGGTCGTCCTATTAATGTGGATTTTTCTCTTCTGACGGACTTCAGAAAATCGACTTGTCCCCAGTATGAAGAAAATACTTGCAATCGTCGATTGTGCAATAGTACGCATGTCAAGAAGATCAGCATGGATTTAGGGAAGCTTTTTGGAAGCCACAAAAGGCATGGGCTCAGCCGTAACAGAGGCAGAAGCCTGAGTCCTTGCAGAGACTATGAAAGACTTGAAAAGCACAACGGAGGTGGCCACTGCGATCATGATGCGTATTTCCAACCGCTAGTAGAGGTTTTGCTTAGGCTATCTATAATGTTATTTTTAACGTAGTAAAGTAGGTTGCTCTTATATCCTTCTCACTTGCAGTCTGGGATGTACAGGGTCTAATGAATGTTACTAAATGAGAGGTTCAAGTGCTTCTAACTGCACCGGATGGTCTGAAATACAAGAAGGTTTTTTTTAGTTTCTTTTCTATGTTGTTGTTAGGAACAATGAACATTGAGATTATTAAATGTTCAAGTTCTCAAATTTTTCTCAATCAGGAGCTAACTGAGTAGAACCATAAAATTGTGAATCCCTTGCGGCTAGATTAATTTTCAAATAACCTTTAAATTTTGTGTGATGGTTTGTATTCCCTGCCTTTTACACTCAAATCAAAATTGTAGTGTTGTCAAGTATCTGGCATTTGCTGTATGAGATACTCAATTAATGACCAGAGGAGTTTTAAGATGGTTTCAAACACAATCCAGAAATTAGTGTAGAAATAATACTTCTCACCGCAGGCTGAATCTGCATGCTTAATAGTTGGACTGCAATGATTGCATTCAGTGTTTTTTTATATCGCAACATTCATGTACGATTTGGATTGCCTTGATAACGATCTCAAAAGCAGCAGTTCATTTGACTTAAAAATATATATAATCAATGAGACGTTCTTCGAAGACATTACCATTTACAAACATGCTCACGAATAGCCTATTTCGTGCATTGCCACCGCACGAGATCTGAAGAAGTACATTGATCTTCATGGCAGAGTAAATTTAGGCAGCCCTCTTAATATGCAAAATCAACTGATGATTTTGTAATTACTTTCCTCTTTTAAACAAGATACAAAGACTAATTAGCTGCACGCTTTCCTGTAATACTAGATCAGGGAATATATAATGCTTAGAAACCACTTTAACCGGTTTTTTTTGTATGTATAGAAAATGCAAAGAGGATATTTGCTAAGGTTGGTCTTTGTGCATTTTTTGATGATCTTGACAAGTTACAAATTTGAAGTTGTAAGGTGGGGTTGTTTGAAGGATGGATTCGAGCAGCCTTGTCAAGTGAGCTTCCTCATGTGACATTCTATTTGAGATGACTTTGTTCATGCATCTCAATAATCTATCTAAACCAACTAGATGCAATGAGCAGCACGAGACTTGTGTTCTTTAGGTAGTCTTCAAATCTGTGCTTGACAACCTTCCAAGGCCTTTTCAATTGAGCAGTCTTTTTTCTTCTAAATGCAATCCTTTGTTTTTACAATGTTAAACAAGAACTCATGAGCCCCACTTATTGGAGGCTTGAACTCGAGTTACCACCACATGTATCAATCCAAGTTCGCCTTCACTTCTTTTAAAATCATATTCCAAAGGGTGAATTGAGCTTCATGACAACTTTTCTGTGGAATGTAATATAACAAAATTTGGGTTAATACATTCTTTTTTGAATATTGTTTTCTTTTTAATTTGAGCATTATGACAACTTTTCTATGGGATGCAATATAAGAAAGTTTGTGTAATACATTTAGATTAAATTATGATTTTTGTGATCTATTTAAGTGCAATTGACCTTATGCCATAATTATTGTGATCTAAATTTAAATTTATGGATCACTTGTAATTTGTTGTTACCCTTGTTGTATTTCCTTGTGATGGATGAGAATATTGGGCACTTTTCTATTAGGGGCGTGCTTCTAATCATCCACAATCAAAACCCTTTCTATGACAATAAGCTATGTTGAATTTGATATATTAATGTATAGCAATCAAAATGAACTAAAAGAAGACGTTACAAATTTCTATCGACAAGGAAATATGGTTCTTGCATAGTCCCAAGGGGTATGTGTTTCAATAATTGCATGTGCAACGTCTGGGATAGGAAATTGAGGCTTTTGAATCTGCACTTCATGACTCCCTCTGGTTTTGCTCTTCTGTTGTCACAAATAACATTTCCACATAGGTTTCTATCAAGAAACTAAAAAAAGATGACTAAATGAAATTGATCTTGTGTCAAGGGATTGGATGTGTTTATCTTAAATTTCACATTATTAAATTGTTCAAATTCAATTGCACATTTTGATGATCTAAATATCTTTGAATTGTTGCAAACTTTTGATGTAAGGTTTTCTTGATATAAAATAATATTCCAATGTGTAAGAAAGTGTTATCAGTTTTTGTTTATATCTAATCTTTAACGTAGATGAAAATTTGACCATAAAAAAATTGAAATGAGAGTTTATTGGAAATTCCTATTGTAGACAATGTAGCTTCATTTTGTGTATATTTTGGCAATCTTGATTGTAGTACTTAATTGTTGGGAAAAGACTTGTTCATTATCATAGATAAAATGTGCTTGTGTTGTGCATGCATCATGTGTCACCACGTAGGCCCACTTTAATTGGTGGAATGTAGTGTTAATGCGCAAATAATGATAACTCCTTTCAATTAGTTACTCTATCTTGCAAAATTTGTAAGAGAGATCATGGTTTAAGGATCTAGAGCATAACAAGAATAAATATGCATACTCATGTACAAATCTAGTAAGCAAAAATGATTGATTTCAAATCTAGTTGACACTAATGGAATTTATGATGGAATAATCTTTTTGATGAACACAAACCTTCAAAGCTCTTCAACTTAGGAGAATAAATTTATGTGTATGTGATTATCCTTTATTGAAACTTTTACCTCGGCTAAGTGCTCCAAATAAGAAGATAAATTCTATCTTCATTACCTTTTTTTTTTTTTCTCTAGAATCAGTTCCAACCAAATATGTGCAAGCTTGGTTCAACATTGAGCTATTACACTTACTCAATTACAAAACAAACTTTCCTAATATTGTGTGAGATGCATTAGAGGAGTTCTCAATATCAAAAAGACCCTTTAAGGAATGCCATGTAGGATATAGAAAAATATCAAAATAAAAAAAAAACAATATTGTTTATTTGCTTGCCCCCACCACTCCTGAGGCCTCCCCACTCCCAATGATCTAACCACAGTGTCTGTAGTCACGATTAAGAACTGTAAACAGTTCGCAGTGTAACTTGACTAAATTCAAAAATATTCCCTCCACACTTACAAAAAGGGCAATATTTTCATTGGATCTAGAATATGACTGCCATCCCCAAATTCGAATCAGAAAAAATTGCAAAATGTTTACATATGCATTCCTTCCACGAGAATGGAAATATGGGTGCCATCTCCAATTATGAACGCCATCATCACCCCTTGGAATGGAAATATGAGCGCCAACTACCTATTGGAATGAAAAAATGAGCGGCATTTCCAAATTTGAATCAAGCATACAAGCATGGAGATTGGATTGATCGTACAGAGTATATAATATAATCAAAGATGAGTATTTTGTTTTTTTTCATAGAATCTGGTCATAGTACTTTGATGCAACTGATTACTCTATTGTTTTTTTTATGATGACATTATATCATCTACATGTGGATATCTCTATTGATTTGGCACCTTTGCAGAGAAGAGGAGGCAAAGGAAGTCAAATATCTGTTGAGGATCGTTCTCGTTACAGGGCATAAGGGAAAAAAAAACCTGGATTTTGTGGATAGATGGAACATTATATCCACAAGATCCAAGCACTTTGACACATCCCACATTCTCTTCAATAATGTAAGTTTTTCATTGACATTTGGATTTAATTTCAGCTATGGTGATATTATGTTAACTATCTGTTTTTTTTATAGATCTGCATTAGTAGCTCTTCGGAATATTAAAGACAATGCTTCACTAAGAATGTCATTGGGCACAATATTGACAGGCAAATCCACTGAGCGTATCATGATGAACAATAGGAGCTCAAATGTAAAGTGTAAAATAACAGAGTCTTTGATGGTGGACATTCAAATTTTTTTAGATAAGACTATAGTTCAGGGTGCTTGTGATTTTGTAGGTATTAACAGGGAAGCATATGCAACAATATTTAAACTAATTAGAGAAGCTTTTAAGCAAGTTCAAATTAGAAAAGTCCCAATCCCTAGGACATATCACTTGAAGAAAGAGAGGGATACATTAAACATAGGTATGCATAAGATCACTGGAACTCCATTTCATATTGAGGAGGTGTATGAAACTGATGGGAGATCGATATTCTATAATTCATCAAACAACTTATTTGTTGATCTCAATTACTTGCTAAGATACATCGTCACATTCTATGATATAACCTATGAAAAGGTGAATGGCAATATAATCATAGTACTTAAGTTAGATGAGTCAGAAATTGTGAAAGGGCAGAAGATGGAGAGGGTTAGTATAACTCTCATGAATGGTGCTCTATCACAAACAGAGTACCAAGAAGATTTCAAATTCAGTGTCCAGTCAGAAAATGATATATGGTGGTTGGCAGCGTTTCAGGTAACTAGCCTCATTATTACATTACATTCATTGAATAGTATTAATTCATTGTAAACTAAGTCTGATTAATTCTTTGTATAGGTGCTGAAGGAGGATCGTGATATATTATCATGGACATTCTCAAGGACATCTTATCCTAGGATCATCAGTATCTACAGGAATAACAGGGGTATCCAAAATAGATGTAGCTATATTTACAATATTATCAAGAGCAGCGTTATCTACAATTGGTTCTGGGTTAGGCTTCACAGATTCTGTGGTGTCTACCCTCCTTACTTTCTTTGGAGCTCTCTTGGGGGCTGACTGCTTCCTAGGACGCTTGGTAGGAAGATTAGTCCTATCTAGAGGAGTTGGTCTGGGAGCAGCAGGCTGAGATACGTGTAACTTGCAAAACATGTCCCTCATTCTCATCAGTAGCTGAAAGTCCTTGGGCATTATGGTGACTTTCTTGGAATGAATTGCAAGCAAAAATGAATCTTCAAAAAAAAGACTCATATAATCTTTAGCAGCTTCCTGAAGGCACTAAAGAGCACTGGGTGTGAATCTAACCACCTGTCCGAGATCATTTCTAGTTATGTTTCGGACAACACGGTAGAAAGGAGCTCTGGGAATCAACAAAGATGTTGATCTCTGATACTTACGTATTTCAGAGAGCCACCTGCTGCGGTTGCGTGTTCTAGGTCTAGCGGGAGGTGTAATGGCAACCGTAGGAGCTGAGGACGAGCCAGCATAGAAGAAGTCTCTCCCTGTCTGCTTTCTCCTATCCATAGAAGTGTATTATGTGTGTTGGGGGTATTCCCAACAAAGTGTAAATTAATAAAATCATCCAATAAAATGTGTTGCGAGGGCATGGCATCTTGCGTGTATAAGCCCATGGCCCAATGAGCACGCAAGTGAAGTTGTAAATAAAATAATAGACTTGGGCTCTTTGTAATTAAAATAAAACTTGAGGCCCAAAGTCAATTCTAAAGTTAGAGTTTACTTTTTAGAGTTGGGTCCAATTTTGGACTCACATGAATCTTGTGATTTCCAATGTACTTATTGTGGACCCTTGGATCAAGTTGGGTCCAAGATGAATGGATAGGATCAATGTGAATATTAGCCAATAGGATTGAGGGGCAAGGGCCTTCTCCATTTTATAAAAAGGCACCATTTGTACACTATTTCCATGCTTAATAGAGAGGAGGAGACTCTACCATTTTGAGAGCTCAAGCATCCTCTTTTGCTAATCAATCTTGCTTATGCTATTGTTGTGATTGCTTGTTATTTTCATTTCCCATGTTTTTTGGTTATGCTAGTTAAGGTTTTCCATTCCATCCCTTTCCTTCACCCAAATCACGATGAATGTTAGTGTACCACACTCATGTGTTAGCTGTTATGCGAGCGCAAAAGAGGAAGGAAGTGGCTCCCTCACCACCACCATCGGTCACTAACGACCAACCCTCAACTTCGGCGCCATATCCGAATGTGAGGGAAGAAAGAAGGCAGTACCAGAAAATAAGACATTGGGTACAGAAAGCACAAGCGGAGGAAAAAGAGCAAGAAAGAGCTAATCCCAAGGAGTCTCCAGTTGGCGTCGAACGGGAACCGGAAGCGGGCTCACCACGGCGCACTGATCAAAATGATCGGTTGCACCAACATGAACCACCTTTTCACATGGTGGAGCCTGAGGAACCACGCACTAAAAGGCTCACACTTTTATTCTCAAGCCGTGTTAGTTTACCACTCGGAGAACTACTGCGGATTGCACCACAAGCGAAAAGCCTTCTAGCTGAATGGGCCAAAGTGGATGAGGAACCAGTAGCGCCTGAGCCCATATATTGTACGGGCTATGAAGAAACAAGTAATGTCCTCCACATCGGAGCAGCATGGGAAAGTGAGGAACACAACATCACTTTGCCCATCAAACACAAGAGATACGAGGACGAGGCAGCAGTGGTAGATGGAGGATCGGGTGTCAATCTGATCTCCACTACTTTATATGAAAAATGGGGTTTGCAAGGGTTGAAGCCAGCAAGATTCGCCATCAAGCTGGCAGATCAATCATGTGTGAAACCAAAAGGTGTAGTTACCGATATCCCTGTAAAGATAGTAGGCATGCAGTTTGTGATTACTTTTGTAGTCATGGATATACTTGAATCTCCATCTGCATACCGTGTTTTACTGAGAAGACCATGGTTGAGGACTGCGCAAGTAGTACACAACTGGAGTACGGGAAAACTCACCTTCGAGAACAAAGAACGGGCTGTAAAGGTTGATCCAACCACATGGGCAGTGAAACCTATTGCACCCAAAGCTGAACCCAGTGGCCGATGATCTAGTCCCCTGGCAACATGCTCTAACTTATAATAAGGAGATTGAGCTGACTGATGAACATGTCCTACATCACATGGACCCAGATCGTTATGAAACCAAGAAAGTACCAGCTCAACCACCACAAAAGTCTGCTATGGCGAAAGTCTTTAGGATCGATCCACCCAAGACACCTGCGAATAAGAAGAATCAGTTGAAGCAACGCTACAACCAGGTGATCCAATGGAGTGATCTATTCGAAGAGGCGATAGCTACAGTGGATGTTGATATTTGCAACCATGAGGTGAATGTCACGGTAGTCCCGGTGAAAGACAACAAGGATGAATCCACCAAAATGACAAAAAAGGGTAAAAAGAAAGTGTTGGATTCCTTGAAGTCAATCAAGATAGACTCAGATACAGAGTCATCTTCTACACAGGTGACAAAAAATCAAAAAATGACCGGTCGAGCTAAGATCAATATGCTAAAAGAGGAATCTTGATGAGCGCCAGTTCACGAGATGCCTGAGACTTTCAAGAATTACACCTTGGACGATGTGGTAATCATGATGTCGCAAGCCCAGAGAGAACCTGATCAAAGTTAGGCACCAACGGAACAAGTCTTTGAGGGACCTGCGCGAACACAGCCAATGAATCTTGCCAAGCCAGGTGAAGAAGAAAAGATAGTGCATGTGAGAGAGTAGTTAACACCCACACAGTTCAAGAGACTACGATCGTTGTTGGTGGAATATAAAGACTGTTTTGCTTGGAGTTATAGTGACCTGAAGGGCATTCCACCAACAGTAGTCCAACACACCATACCCTTGGTGGACGGAGCAGTCCCCAAGGTAAGCCGTTATTACCACTGCAACCCGAATTATACTGAGCTAATTAAGCAGGAGTTGCAGAAGCTGATGGATGCAGATTTCATCTATGAAATCGAGCACACGAAATGGGTATCACCGATAGTTATAGTACCCAAGAAGAACGGAAAAATGCGGATTTGTGTGAATCTGGAGGCGCTAAATGCAGTCACCAAAAAAAATCATTTTCCTTTACCATTTACAGAAAGTGTCCTCGGTAGAGTAGTCGGCGCCGAGGCCTACAGTTTTCTAGACGGCTTCAGCAGCTACAACCAGGTGAAGATAGCCCCCCAGGACCATCACAAGACAACATTTGCCACGGAAGGGGGAGCCTATGCCTCTAAAGTGATGTCATTCGGACTTTGCAATGCCCCAAACACCTTCCAACGACTCATGCAGGCGGCATTCAAAGATTATCTGCAAAAAAATTTGGAAATTTTCTTGGACGATCTGTGAGTGCATGGACCAGACTCAGAACACTTATCCAACTTGGAGAAGGTGTTACAAAAATGCCGCAACTACCAGATCTCCCTGAATCCAATAAAATGTCAATTCTGGGTAACACATGGCTTGATTCTCGGCCATATAGTGTCAAGACATGGGATTGCCACAGATCTATCAAAGATCGGGATCATTATTGATCTATCATCACCGGGGACGATCCGCGAAGTCTATATCTTCATGGGTCATGCTAACTATTATAGGATCTTCATTCTTGATTTTGCGGAGTTAGCCCGACCAATTTACAAAATCACAATGGATCCACATTGGAACGAGGAAGCCCTAAAGGCTTTCTAAAAGCTTAAGGATGCATTGGTTTCAGCACCAATCTTACGCCCACCCAATTGGTCCATTGAGTTTCACGTGCATACGGACGCATCGAAGTATGCAGTTGGAGCAGTCTTAACCCAGCCAGGTGAACACACAAAGGATTTTCCAATCCAATCTGCAAGCCGACAACTCAGTGATACCGAAATGAATTATTCAACCACAGAGCGGGAAGCACTGACAATGATTTATGCGATTAAGAAATTTTGACATTACCTGATGGCCACACATTTTGCTTTTTATACGGACCATCAACCCTTGCTCTATATCATTAATTAAACTTGCAACACCGGGAGAATCACCACATGGCTACTTCTGTTGTTGGAATTTGATTTTCGGATAGTAGTTCGCAAGGGAACACAGTACCAGAATGGGCTGCCAACATTGTTGAATATCTAATGCGGGGCCAATCAGACAAATCACTACCAAAGGCAGAACAACGAAAATTGATCTTGAAGGCTAGACCTCATTAGCTGATTGCCGGCCAGTTATACTGAAGAGGACCAAACAGAATTCTTCGGCGGTGTATTCTTCCTCATGAGGCCACCCAGATCATTTCGCTTTCACATGAAGGCATGGGTGGAGGCCATTTTGCATCCGACATTACAATTCGCAAGATCCTACAATCAGGATGTTGGTGGCCAACGATTCATAAGGATACGGAGGAATACTTAAAAAAGTGTGATGTGTGCCAAAGGGCGAGAAGGCCAACGAGATTGAATTATGACCTACTGCACTCGGTCTTAGCCCAAGCACCATTCGAAAAGTGGGGATTGGATTACATCGGTCCAATTCACCCTGCGGCAAGGAGTTTCCAGGCTCGATACGTAATCGTAGCCACAGACTACCTCACCAAATGGGTCGAAGCCAAGGCAGTAAGAGTAGCTGATGCTAAAACCACTGCCAAGTTCCTTTATGAAAATATCATTGTACGCTTCGAATGCCCGGTAGAGCTAGTCAGTGATCGCGGAAGCCATTTCATCAATGAGACCATCAAGGTCTTGTTGGAGGAATTCTTCGTGATCCACAGAACTAGTATGTCTTATTATTCTCATGGTAATGGGCAAGCAGAATCATCCAATAAGATCCTGTGTAGCGTGCTCACGAAAACAGTTGAAGCTAGCAGATCAAATTGGGAACATAAGTTGCATGCTGCACTATGGGCATTCAAGACAGCATATAAAGGAAGCACTGATCAAACACCCTTCCAATTGGTATATGGTCAAGATGCTGTGATGCCAGTAGAGGTTTTAGTTCCTTCATTAAGGATTGCCACCATGCAATGTCTTAGTGAGTCCAAATCTCTACAGCTACGCCACAAAGCTCTGCATAAACTCTGTGAAACATGCTTACTAGTTGTGCATGCACTGGAAACTGAAAAGGAAAGACGCAAAGCATGGCCTGATCGCAGGTTACAAAAGAAGGATCTTCGTTCTAGAGATCTGATCCTGATGTATAAAACCAAGGCGATCAAAGGGAAATTAAAACTCATAGGTG
The DNA here is from genome assembly GCA_029204225.1 of Diphasiastrum complanatum. Classification (NCBI taxonomy): domain Eukaryota; kingdom Viridiplantae; phylum Streptophyta; class Lycopodiopsida; order Lycopodiales; family Lycopodiaceae; genus Diphasiastrum; species Diphasiastrum complanatum. The sequence goes on along the minus strand of CM055110.1, from coordinate 48,545,112 downwards.
AAGGTCCCTATCGGATCAAGGAAATTCTTAATCATGGAACCGTGAATTTAGAAAAGTTAGATGGGACACCATTTGATACACCCATCAACGGTAGCCGGTTCACAAGTACTGGCCACCACAGTGAAATAGATTCAGATTGGTGGGGGCACATTACAAAAAGCTAATCTGCTAAGCCATCACCGCTAGATCTAAGAAGATCAAGCCAAATCAAGCTAGATCCATCAAGATTCAGCCAGATCTGGCAAGATCGGGGAAATCCATCAGAATCCAAGAAGGATCCAGATCCAGATAGGATCAAGAAGGAAGTAGATCATCAGATTGACTGAGGGATCTGTTAGCAAGTATCCATCAACAAATGCTGGTTTAACCCGAGAATACCTTACATGCACTACAAGAAGAAGGGACACTCTGCATACAATTGCAGATTTAACCCGAAAAGAAAAAACAAAGTTGACAAGGCAAATGTTGTAGAGTCGTCAAAGGATACAGACAAAAGCGATGAGGCCTTCATGATATTCGATGAAGCCTGGTTTGGTAGAGATTGCCTTCTCTGCATCCAACTGTCAGCAACTTGTTTGTTGGTTTCTCGATCATCCGACATACATTGCCATCGAATAGAACTCGTATTCCAAGATATGCCATCTTGGAGACTGATAGTAGGACTTTTTTTAATGAGGGTACGTAGAGTGCTCCTGGCAGCTCTACTTGTCTCGACAATGTTTGTAGTTGTAGAGTTTCGACGCCCTTGACATCGTGTTGGTTCCGATCATCTAGAATCACCGCTCTGTTGTTTTCGAGTTCTCTATAGTCGATCAACATTCTTTTGTTGCAAGTGATGTGTGAGGTTGCTCCTGAATCAGTGACTACGTCGCAGTCTTGTTCAGTGTACCTTGTCAGATAATCAGCAATTCTGATACCATGCTAAATGCATTGGAAAATGAAGATCAACTCTGGCACATAAGAATGTATCATCTGAACATGAAGAGCCTCTATGACATGAGCAAGAAGGACATAGTCACAGGTCTGAAAATATCCAAACCTGATACTGAGTTCTGCGAAGCTTGTCAGAAAGAGAAACAACACCGGAATCCATTCGTACACGAGAGAAGAAGAGCTAAAGAAGTTCTTGAGCTCATCCACTCAGATGTCTATGGACCGATGAAAGTTGATTCGCTCTCAAGATCGTGGTATCTCCTGACGTTCATTGATGATTACAACCGGATGACAACTATCTATTACTTGAAAAAAAAATCTGAAGTGTTTGACTCTTTCAAGAAGTTCGTGGCATTCACAGAAAGACACACATCAAAGAAGATTTAGACCATTAGGTCTAATAATAAAGGTGAGTACAAGAGCACAGAATTTTCAAGGTTATGCCAAGAACAAGGAATAGAGCATCAATTCACTCCTGCGTATACACCCGAATATAATGGTGTCATAGAAAGAAGAAACATGACACTAGTCGAAGGAGCCAGATGCATAATGGCATAGGCTCGATTGCCGAGTCAATTTTGGGCTAAGGCAATAGTTGCAGCGGTATCCCTGCAGAACAAATCAATAACGACATCCCTAAAAAACAAAACACCGTACAAAATGTGGATAGGTAGAAAGCCTGATATGTCATACATGCATGTATTCGGATGTGCAGCATACAAGCACATACCAAAGGAACAAAGAAGCAAGCTCGACCAAAAGTCGGAGCAGACAATCATGGTCAGATACTCGAACGGATCACAAGTCTACAGACTCTACAACTCAAGCACGAAGAAAGTTGTGTCTAGTAAAGATGTGAAGTTCGACGAGTCCACATTCTCTGGATTAAAGGAAGAAAAGGGGCATGAGATCTTCACACTACTGCTGATTCAAGAGGGAGATCAAGGGCAAATATCAAATCAAAATGTCGAGCCCCATAACCTAGAGCAGCAAGAAGCCGAAGATCAACCCGACGAAGAAGAAACATTCGAGCAGTAGCGGATTCTAATAACTCTAAAATCATTTTGACTTTTTTGATGTCGGCTTGAATACCGTCCTTCAAAATTTTATGTCCTAACATGATGCCTTCCCTCATCCCAAAATAACACTTGGCCAGATGCAATTCAAGAGATGTCTCTTGACATCTTCTCAATGTCTTCTCTAATGCGTCTATATGGTCTTTAGTTGATGAATAGACACATAAGTCGTCCATGAAAATTTCTAAAAACTTTCATAATTTTTTTTGAAAAATGTTCGTCATCATACGTTGGAATGTGGCAGGTGCATTACAAAGACCAAAGGGCATTTGCATATATGCGTACGTATGAATAATTAAAAAGACAGAAATGGACCAATAGGATTTAGAGGCCAGGGTCCTCCTCTCTATTATAAGAAGGGACCAATTCGAGTTTGCTACACATGTACATATCTTCATTTCAATAAAGCATATTGGTTCTCTTGTGAAATGGATTTATGAATGTCCTTGCTCCCTATCACTTTTCTTCCATCTCTCATGTTTTTATTGTGTTTGCTAATTGTTGGATCTGATTGTTATTGGGATTGCATGTTTTTATACTTTTTATGAGAGAAAGGGAGAGAGAGAAAGAGTAAGCTATTTTCATTGTGGATTTTAGTGTTACTGATTGTAGTGTTAATGCTTAGGGTTAATGGATGTTGGAGTTAGATGTGGATCTTTCATTCATGTTGAAATCTAAAATATGCTATTGCTCTCATGGGAATGAATCTACGCATGACAACTAACTTCATCTCTTTGATGCTAGATTGATTAGATCTTGGGTTGAGGATAGGCAAGGGAAGAAACCCACTACAATTTTGGCACCGTTGTCGGGGATCGAACTTGGGTCACCTGCGTGATAGGCAGGAGGAATACTTACCACTAAATGATTTTGCTTGATTTGAGTGGATTGGCTTGTTTGAAATCTAATTTGATTGTAGAACAGGAAAAGCTATTCAGATCACCAATCTTAAGATCCATTTGGATATGAGATATCAGAAAAAACAACAAAAATCGGTCAAATCTATTAGATTTTGGTCAAAAGGAGACAAAAATCGTAATCAAAGCTGATAACTTTTTGTCCTCTTTCAAGAAACGTCCGCCGAGTTGCAGGCACCTTCGATTTTGATCATAGAACCTTCAATTTGAAGGGCGAATAATCCTTCTGTTGGTTGATTCTGACGAATCCCCAAGATATTTGGATAGAGCAACTCAAGAGCACTCTCACCTTAGACTGAGGAGGTCTCTGAGAAGACGAGACTAATGAAGACTGAGAGCCGAGAAATGCTAGTTAGGAATGACAAGCAAGAACTGTGTAAGCCTCTTTTTGAATCCCAAAAGATGGAATGACCATGTAGGAACTAGTATTTCTAGGCAAATGTAATAAATGCAAGTAGACCCCTCTTAAAGAAAGTAGAGTGAGCCACCTTTTGATGGTGACCTCTAGTGGAGAGCATTATTCCACTTGTAATTTGTGAAATGTGGAAATTCCACCATGATGCCACCTAAGGAGCTCTCTTGCTTATTTAAGGGACTCCCTCTTTGTGAAGAGGAGCTTTTTTGTGATTTGTATCAACTCCATGCTGAAATGAGAAGAGCCTTCACGAGTTTGGTGCAACCATTGAGCTCCTTGATCATGCTTGTTTCTTGAGTGATGCATATATGATCTTTCCCTTCCCTCCTTTTGTGTGTGGTTGTGGACTGTAGAGTGGATTAGATTTGCTGCTTTCGTAGAGTGGATTAGTTTCTTTTCTTGTTTGTGGAATAATGTAGGAACCAGCATTCAGGTAAACTAAATAGGCTGGATCTGTGGTGTAGTTCTTGCATATCTCTTTACAATCCAGTTATTGATGTTCTTGGGATGTCCAAGAATCAAAAGTCTGGTTGGTTTCTTGATTCTTGGACTTCTAAAATGTTGTAGATTAGTTCTTGTTTCTTGTTTTGTCAATTTATGCAAGTGTAGCTCAATTTAGTAATGCTTAGGATCTGATTCAGTTCGTTTTTAGAGTAGGTAGCTGTAGGATCTACTGAATGTTCATTTCGGCTGCACTCTAATCTGTGAATGAGCATTCTTGGCTTGCATCTATGTATGAATGTAAGTGCGTTCAAGAGAGTTCGACCCTGAGTAGTCCTCTGACAAACAGGACAAAAAATATACTACAACGTCAATCTATCCCTTCTGCCTGATTTGGCATCATAATATCAAGAGCACACATAACGAATGCCCTGAAGCCTGGTAACAGGTAGAATACCAAGCCATAGAAGCTGTAAGCAAGAAGTAAAAGAACCGTAGTAAACAAATCCTCTAGATCAGGGGATCTGTAAACATTTGGCACCATTGCCCATTGAACTCCAACACCTTCTACTAAAATCTCGACCGACGATTTCCACTCAGATCTCAACCAACGGTACTCCATCAAATCTCAATCAACGGCCTCATTCCAATCTCGACCAACGACCATGCGTTAGATCTCAACCAAAGCCTTTTTCTGGAACCTCGACCGACATCCATCAGTCAAATCTCAACTGACGGAAGTCACTCAGATCTCAACTGACAGGATCCGCTTCCAAAATCTTAACTGGAGCCCGAGCCAATCCTTCATATCTCAACCGGAGCCAGAGCCCATCTCTTAGATCTCGACTGACGGAGCCCTGTGAAATCTCGACCGACGGCCCTCAATCAAATCTCAACCGACGGTGCCCTGTGAAATCTTGATCGACGGCCCTCAATCAAATCTCAACCGACGATGCTCTGGTGAGGTATGCACAGGCAGCTCCCAATTCCTTATGGCTTTGGGGAGGATGTCATCCTTATTAGCAGGTGATTTGAAAACATTGAAATGTATGTATAATGTCTCTCACGGTGCTACATCAAAACACCCTTGTTTGTACTGCATGAAAATGGCAAAAGATGTAACTAGGAGTACAAGAATTACTAGAGAATATGCAAATCCAAACTGGAAGCCTGTGTTGCCTATCCCCTTGAAAAATGTGCATGTTTGCACTCTTCATGCAGAAGTTAGATCAATAGAAAAGATCATTTATCTTCATATAGTTTTTGCTTGGAATACTAAGCCAACATCATTAGCAAAGGAAGCTATCTCTCGATTAGAAGATGTTTTATCAAAAGCAGGACTCCATAAGGGACATGTCAAAATTCAAAAAAATGAAAAGCTTTCAGGAAAGAATGGGAACATGCCAACTAAGCCAAGCATAGGAGGAGCAAAAGCACGTCGTTTCCTATCAAAGCATACTGGTAAGGCTTATAATATTCAACACTCAGTCTAGACAGATATTATTGCTGCCACTTAGGACTTCGAGAAAGATGGCAAAACCAGAGTACTAAAAGTTGATGTATGGAAGAAGCTTGATAGTATGATTGTTATTTTAAGAAAAGAAAAATACTTTGATATTGATAAGAAAGTTGTCCAAAGAACTTGTGTCGAGTTTGTTAATGCAGTATCAAAAGCATGGGGAGAAGATCACATCACTCATTACATGGTTAGTATAAATTCTTCACGATGCTTTCAATTTTTCATATATATTTAGATCCAAACATAAGACTAGCATTATGATTTTGACATATGCAGCACATACTAAGAGATCATATAGCATTTTTTGCAAACACATATGGAAGCTTGAGTGTATGGTCATCACAAGGGATGGAGAAGTCCCACTGGCAAGCACGAGCAGCATTTCATCGAAATACACAACATGGAGGAACCAATGAAAAACGAAACTACATTTGTCAATTGTTTTAGTGGTTCTACCGCAGAGTTCAAATTCGACATATAACAAAGTCCACACAATACAACAAGTTTAAAAAAGCATGCGAGTTCATACAGGAAGAGAAAATTAGATGATTGTTGAGTAGAAGATCATCATTGTCATCAAATCATGACATGTTCAGAATTGCTTTGCAAATTCATTGACCAAGAGAGGGGAAATACTCAATGTAAATGAATTGATTGTATTATAACAAATACAAAGTGTCCACTATTCATCATCAGCTTGTGTGTCAGATTCTATGGCAGTATTGTCATGAAGTAATTCTCTGCTAGAGTATGCATCTAATAGATGTGCATTATCCTTATTTCCACTAAGCTCAATATAAGTGGAATACAATGAATAATGGGAGCTCCTTAAAGGAACATTCCCATCAGTAAAACTTAGAATGTTCAAAACATAAGATCTTTTGACAAAAATGATCTTATTTGTCTTAACAAATTTATGTCCTCCTAGGTAAAATGATAAAGCTTTAACTGCCATTATAAGACTCTCCCCAACTAGGCTCAGCTTGGAATGAGCAATACAGATCTCATTCTTCAGGAAATGCCTAAGATAGTGGCCAAGTCCACTATCCCTCTGGAACAAGAATGCGTGTTGTCTGAAACCACCTCGTCTCGCAGCAAAATCATCAATTATGAGAGCATCCTGCAATAAGAAATATGTTAGCAAAAACACATTCAGTGGTCAAAAACATTCTAATGCAAGGGAGTTTAAACACTTACACATTCTTCATCATCATCAGCAACCGGATCATGATGATCAATATAATGACCACGTACTGAAGTGGAATCATCAGAGAAATGCATTAATGATGGACGAGGGAAGCCCATCTGGGTACCTATGGAAAAAACAGGCTTACTAAGTATATCTTTGAATCTAACATAATGTTCATAAAATATGTCAGAATTTAGTTGTGCAGTCTTGAAAACATGTAGATATGGCATGAATAGGCTGTGGAAGTAGTCTAGATTTTTAGTAATCCCAAATTCTGTGAAAAATGAACTCAGGCCTGAATCTCGTGAAGATCCTGAGGAATAGGCCATGGAACTAACGTAGATATCGCACTTGTGCGCGAGGGAGAACAACCAAATGAAAACTAACCCTCAAGATCGCGCACAAGAGGGATATGTACTGCAGGTAGATACTGAATATCGCACTTGTGTGCAAGTAGGTATCGTTGCAAACAAATGGACAACAATGCGCACGCACAAGGGCAATATGCCGTGAATTTTGAGAACGAAAAAAGTAAAAAATTAATCAGGTTTCGTGCCATTTATACTAAATTTTCACACGTGTGGTCAACGGTCAATGGACATGTGTCTACTTTTGATTGGACTATAGGCATTGGCACGTGTGAGGTGACACCTGGACACATGTGAAATGACACCTGTACTTGTGTCTCGTGTTCATTCATTTGTTCGACAACACGTGTCGCTCTCGCATTTGCCCGTACAAATTCCATATGTGTAAACTGACAGCCTGACATGTGTCGCTCTCACATTTGACCGTACAAGTCCTACACGTGTGATAGGACATTTTTTTGCACGTGCGAACCGCGATATAAAATCACAAACTTTGATGAATTTTTTTCACTTTTTTTTATGCTCCGCATATTGCACTTGTGCGCCTCCTTCACAATCGATATTCTGCCTACCGCCTTCCATGCGCACAGGTCCGATACATCTGCCTACGTGTCTCCTCATATCGCACTTGTGCGCCTCTCTTCTATACTGATCTATCTCTCTGAAATTCGGCTCGCACAGGTCCGATATACCGTACATTCTGTCCGTACATATCGGTCCTCTACGAGGGCTTTATAATCCTTCCCTGCTCATCCTAGTCGTCACGCACAAGTCCAATATCCGATTGTAGGGTCAAAGATCTTGCGTAGTATAGCCCTCCCGCCTATCAACAAGGGTTAGATCACTGGATAGGTACCTAACTATGCATAGATGCTAAATTTAGTTAGTTTCCTACTTCCTCCCTAACTCTATTCACCACTAACACTACTCTCCCTTAACTCTACTCCTCTACACTAACATTCATCATGATTTGGGTGAAGGAAAGAGATAAAAAAGGAGAGGAAGAGAGAAGAGAAGAGAGAAAGAGAGAGAGATGAGATGGAAGTTAGCTCAAATGCTCAATGTCATTGCTTATGGAAAAACCTTAACTAGCATAACCAAAAAGCATGGGAAATGAAAATAACAAGCAATCACAACAATAGCATAAGCAAGATTGATTAGCAAAAGAGGATGCTTGAGCTCTCAAAATGGTAGAGTCTCCTCCTCTCTATTAAGCATGGAAATAGTGTACAAATGGTGTCTTTTTATAAAATGGGGAAGGCCCTTGCCCCTTAATCCTATTGGCTAATATTCACGTTGATCCTATCCATTCATCTTGGACCCAACTTGATCCAAGGGTCCACAGATTCATGTGAGTTTAGAATTGACTTTGGGCCTCAAGTTTTATTTTAACTACAAAGGGCCCAAGTCTATTATTTTATTTACAACTTCACTTGCATGCTCATTGGGCCATGGGCTTATACACGCAGGATGCCATGCCCTCGCAACACATTTTATTGGTTGATTTTATTTATTTACACTTTGTTGGGAATACCCCCAACAGGACTCACGGCCTGAAGTAGTGTCGGTCCCTCGGCACTCTGCCGGTTTAGTATATCGTTTTCTTCGCCCGCCTTTGCTGGATCAGGTAGGTGGTCATCCTCCATAAAGTTGAGGCGGTCCAGTTTCTTCAAGTCCTTGGGCGTGTGAAGGGACTTGTGGACTCCTCGCAGCGACCCATGTTTGGAATCTGCGTGTCCATGGATCGCCCAGAAGTGCAGCTCGGTAATACACACGAGCAATTGGCAGCTGATCTTCGACTTTGTCTGAAGGTAGCGCCTTATTAATGTCAAAGAATATGCATAAGAGAAAATTGTCCCATTTAGTCTCGATCCCCATTAGATGTTCTAAGTCCCGGGCGTAAGTGGCTGCCACACGGACTGTTGGATCAGGACAATTGATATAATGGTTTGCGAACGCGGTGAGAGCCCTTCTGGCATCTACATCCGTAGTCCACCCATATTCTGACTGTATGATCGGCCAATTAAAATTCTGAAGTGTGATCTTGTCCAGAGGGGTGCCGCATTTCGCCCATTTGGATCTTCGTGTACATGGCAGGAAGTGCGCGTTCACCCGTAATTGTTGTGGACTCGTCACATAGGCTTTGATGGCCGTAGGGTCTCTTTCGAACAACTGCTGACACCACTCTGGTTGTGGTTGGAGGGCAGGTAATGCTTGCAGTTCTTTGCCCTTTATGGTCTGAGCTGAAAACGATATCTGTCAACCGTCTCTTGATGACTCGTGGGGATACTTTGATAGGAATTCGTTGATTTTCTCCTCCACGGACTTGGGTCTTCGAAAGGCCCGACTGGCAGATATCGTGCGTGAACCTCTGGATGATGTGGCTTGGCTTTGGTTGGTATCTACGCCTTGGCCCTGGTCTCGCGTCTCAGCAGCCATATATGTTTGCCCTTGATCTTGGCCTTCAGACCCTTGATCTTGGTTAAATCCCTCTACTGCTTGTTGGCTTTGGTCTTGGCTAGTACTGGCCTGTGCAGCGTAAAAAATCGATGGCGGTGGAGTTACCACGGGGGTGGGCTGGGCCTTCGTGTCCATGAATTTTTGGCACACCTTGAGGGCTTGCTTGGCCTGGGCGAGCTCATGAGTTGCACTTGTTCGATATTTGTTGAACTCTGCGTGGTAGTTGTTTAAGGTTTGGTTATAAACCTGCACCTGATGCTAAAGAAGATTAATTTCTAATTGAGAAAGCGGCTTGAGTCTGGTGCAGGTTGAGCTAACCAGACGAGCTTTTCATCTTGTAGGGCTTTGACCTACATCCCCAGGAGCGTATTCTCTGCTTCCAAAAGGTTTAGTTGCGTCTGGATGGGAGCAAGCCCTTGGGACACTTCAGATTGAAGCTCCCACACCTTTGTGGAGGCCTCTGTCAGCGCTTTGGAGAGGCTTTGGATATATTTGTTGAGGCCTTCCTCCTTCTACTGCAGCTTGGCAATCTCCTGGAGCCCTTCTTGTTCATGTTGGTGCGTTAGAATCAGTTCGTGCTGCAGCTTGGTGAGGTCTGCTCGTAGCTGTGTGTTACTCATCGCCAAGTGTAGTACCCTGCTTTCCAGAATGGCTTTGGCCGCTACCGCATCCAGGATGTATTTTCTTAGAGTCTGGTACGCCATCGTTAGGTCTGTGGGAGCAGCCGGTACATTGGCACTGATAGGGACTTGTGTTGTTTGTATCAGCCCCGATGACTTGTGGAATAACGTCATCATTATTTTCTATCAGGTTCTCATTGGACCTGATGCCATTTGGGGCGATAGGATCAGCCCAATCTGGCGATGGTACGAAAATTGTTTGAATAAATGCGTCATCAGGCAACGGTTGGTTGCCCTCGGCAACCTTTGGTGGTGAAGCAGGTGGGTTTGAGAAGCAACTATGGAAACATGGGTGAGGACGGTTTGTCCGGAACTGAAGGGTAGTGTGGAGTATGGAAGAAGGCGAAGATGGAGCAGAAAGAGTCTGGCGTGGGGGTGAAAATTTGATGACTTGCATCCATGCCAGAGTGTCTGGAGACAATTGAGAATCAGAAGGATTGAATGGAATGGAAGCAACGGTGGCGGCAGGAGTGATGGAGGATGCGATGGTGATGGACGGAGTAGTGAATAACGGAACATAGATAGGAATCGTATCAACAGAGGAAACGGGGGTGGACACAGAAACAGATGTGGATGGAACATGAAGAGAGGTAGCGACAACAGAGATCGGAGTGGGGGGTTGCACAGAAGAAGAAGTGACGGTGGTTGATGGGGTGGTTAGTGTAGTAGTGGAGGCATGTCTTTGGGTAGCAGGTGGAGATGTGGATGTAGAGGCAGTGCCACGCATTAGTTTGCTGGCTGTTGTGTTAATAACTACAGGTTGGGAGGAGGTGGATGCTTGAGATGGCGGATAAAGGTTAGTGTGTGGCACGAGGGTAGACAAAAGGGATGAGCATTGAAAACCGTACACTTTTGCCTCGAGAAGTGCACAGGCAAAGTTACACAACAGGGGGCCTGCTGCGATACGCTCACGATTGTTGGGTTTGATGGAGTTGGTTAGTTCATGAATTAGGAAGCTATGCCAGTCGTATGGCACAACAGAGGGGCCAGAGAATTCCAGAAAGGATTCCACTATCTGACTCAGCATCTTAGACTAGATTCTGTCCTTGCAAAATGTTGAAATAACCAGAAAGTTATTCAATAGATGTGCAGTCATTTGAATGACGGGTTTCGTGATAACATTTATCTGGTAACCATTGTTAGTCTGAATTGGGACTTCCAATGCAGTTTGGGTGACGAAAGACTTGATCAGAGTTTTGGCGTGGTGATGGGAGATGGGCTGACGATCATCGGACATAATGCCAATGGTGACCATTGAGTCTGCGTTAATCCTGTGGTACCTTGGTACAGAAAGTGGAAACGAGTCTTTTCCTTGTCCCAGGTGGCGTAAGCGTGAAGGGCAGGGCCCATGTTAATCTCAGAATGGAAAAGCGCTGGGTGAAAACCCACTGCCTCTAGAAGTGGGTCGTGTGAAAAATACAGATCCTAAGTGGATCTAAACTCCAAGATCATTGGCTTGAATGCTTGCACTCCAAACTACATAAGCTAGGAATTGGCAACACATTCTATGCTACCTAGAATGCAAAGAACTTGATCAAAAAGCATTTATCACAAATGGAAACTTCCATAAACATCAAGTGTGGCCCAAAATAGCATTATACAGTCCATAATACATCAGCCTATCACTTTTGGAAAGCACCTAAGATCATACACACAAAGCTTGAACTCAATCACTACACAATGCCAACAATGGAAGGAGAACCCAATAGAAAAATCTCTCATTAAGCAAATGAATACAATGGATCTGCTCCAACCTGTTTCTCCACGGCCTACCTGCTATATATAGCTGAGAGAGATGACTCTCTCTCCTCTCTCTAGACCCTCCTTACCTAAAATATGCCCTATATAGGTAAAATTGGCATATATGTCCAAAATACATGAAAATGGACTCATTTCGAAGGTCTTGAAGTTTGACACTTCTTCATACTGAAAAAATACACTTACTAAAAATATCTAGACCTGTTTCACACGTGTGAAAAGTCAGATCCTAAACTATGTGCCATTTTTAGCAATTTTGGCCTAAAACTAGACAAGGAAATGTTGACAATTTTCACACTCCCTCTTCAACTTAACTTGCTAGTTTTACAACACTACTTTGTTCCAACTTAAGAATGATCTCCATCATCAGAATAGATCTCTTCTCAAGGATCCTAATATGTACAAAATAGGACACAACATAATTGATATAGATAATAGTGTCCATATAGGATGCTTCACTATTTCTTACATCAATTTTACATAGAATCATAAAAATGGTACATGTAAAAGAACATAGAATCTCAATTAATGAATTCCTCCATGTATCCATCTCTGGTTTCTCTGTAAAATAGCAGCAAACAAGTTGTAAATGAAAGTGATCAACAAGTGTTTGCATGCCTCCTCCACATTTCACTATACATATAGTGAATGCAACATGTATCTCCATGAATGAACTTCCATCACCACCTTGCCTTTGTAGATCTTCAATCCATGAAAGCCTTTGAGTGAATGAATGCCAAAAAGATGTGTTCCCTACTCCATTTGAATGACCAAAACCTGAACTTGAAATACTTGAAGTACCTCCACAAGATTTGCACACAACGCTTGATCCTACAATGTCAACAAGTTGCCAATTTGCCAACACTAGAATACTAGATCTTGAACTTTGTTCAAAAGAAAACATATTGACCACTTCAATACCTTTCAAGATCTGAATGAATTCATGTACTTGATCATACAAACCAGCAATGATAACTATTCCATCTCCAAGATCCAAAGGATGCAAAACTATGGAACTAGTTTTATTGAAATTTGACAATTTCAACACATTGACATAACAATGTTCATACATGAGATTAGGCAAGTGAGGTAGAGTAAGAAGACACTTCCTTGCAGCTCCAAAGACCTTACTTGAACCTTCAAGAACCTGTAAAAACAGATCCAAAATGCCTTGACCATTTGTCTCTTCTTTGATGCTTTTCACTAGCTTCGAATTGCCACTTGTCTCTTGGTGTTGATGAAGCAATCCAAGATCAACCTCTTGATCTTCCAATAAGACATCAAAGATCTTGCATATGTGAACATCTTCAGATCTGAAACTCTGAAGATACTCCCTCTCAAACACATGATTAAGATCCCACAAGATCTCATCAATGCTCAAATTTGACCCTTCACTATAGTTAGTGAAAACAATGCCACCATCATAAACCAAAAGATAGATTCCAACATTTCCATTTAACATGAAGTAGAGTAGGTGAAGATGAGTATCAAACCTAATCAAAACAGCCCTCTTGAGTTCATAACAAACCTCAATAAGCTCACCAATGATATCTCCCTTGCCTTGAAGAAGTTGCCACTTGAGTTGCTCCATGTAGTCTTCTTCAACCAACCTTTTGCCATCTTGACCATGAATGAACAATCCACCACAATCATAGAATGCTTTGAGTTGATGAAGAGATGTTAGATCCATGCTTTGGATCTTCCCAAGAACCACTCTTCCATTGCCCTTTCCTTCACAAGACTCCCTCTTAATGCTAGCACCACAAAAGTTAGAAACCTCCCTCTTGATAGTTGCACCATAAGAAGTAGAAGACTCTTGAATATTAGAAGCCAAGAAAAGAATCCTTAGTACCTTCAACATAAGAGTGATTGAAGTACTCTCTCTTTTCAAACATGAACTTCTACTCAATGATTTAGGTAATGAGTCATATGATAATGATTCTTCCTCACTATCGTTCATAAAAACATCATTCAAAGTACATCCTACTTTGAACACTTCACATACTTCTCTTCCTTTTGACTTGTGATCTCCCTCACCAAGTCTCATGATAGAAACCTTTGATCTACTCTTTTTATGAAGAAATGTGACACCACTTGTTGCACAAATGACTTTATCACAAAAAGATGTAAAAGAACCATTTCCTTCAAGCATGCTCAAAGCACCATCATCTTTTCCCACATGATTACATACATCAATATGAAAAGAATTAGAAGAACAACCATCTTCTTGCAAAGAATGACACTTAGCATATGAACAAACAAGTCATTAGCAACAATCACTTCCAAAGAAGAATCTTCATCAACTCCATTGATGAAGTTAGCTCCTTCCTTACCTTTTCCATTTTTGCACTTGCCATCTAGCACCATTGAAGAACCACCAAGCCTTGGAAGTCCATGAGTAGAAGAGTACAAACATGATGCTAATTTAGCTCCACATGACTCCATATGACTAGTAGGTAACACTAGTGCATCTTCAAGATCCAATGGATCCAAAAAATTGACCATAGATTCACCAAAGCTTGCCAAGTTAGCACAACAATTATCATCTCCAAGAAGTACATTAGATCTCAACCTAGATCTAGCATTTTGTTTCTTATGGCATTCATTTGCAAAATGTCCTTTTATCCCACAATAAAAGCACTTGAACTTTGACTTATTGTTCTTAGTAGAAGAGGAAGAGGAAGAGTGATCATCATGATCAAAGTTACCACCTTTGGACCATTTCCCTTTGCCTTTACCTTTGCCCTTGAATTTGCCTCTTCACCTCCACCTTGCAAGGATGCACCATCAAGCTTTGATTGCAACCTATGTTCTTCAGCCAATAAGATTTCTTGCAAGTCAACCACACTTGGCAAGACTCTTTGAATGGCAAAACTTTGCACAAGGTTAGCATGTTCATTTAGCAAACCATTCAACATAACTTGGACTATTTCACCATCTTTTATGTTCTCATCAATGCATGCTAAATCATCACTTAGGGACTTAACTCTCAAGATAAATGCATGAGCACTTTCACCCTCTCTTTGCCTACTAGAAAATATTTGTCTCCTTAGGGTCAATACCCTAGATGTGGACTTTGATTCAAAGAGCTTCTTTAAGGCATTCCATGCCTCACTTGCACTTTGACACTTTCCAACTTCCTTGAGAAGTTCATTTGTAACATTCATTTTAATGATATGAAGAGCCCTTTTGGCCTTCTTATCAAACCTTTGTTGCTCTTGAAGTGTGAGAGGTCTCTCTTCAATTTCTGCAACTATGTCCATGAGTTCATTCAACTCAAGTAAGGACTCCATCCTCACTTTCCAAGTAGAGTAGTTTGATGAACTCAACCTTTCACTAGACTCTAGCATGATCCCACCATTGGAAGCCATGATTCTAATGTTTCTTCAACTTTTAGGTTTTGTCCTAAAGCACTTAGCACTCACTTTTCTCTCAACAAATGATAGATAAAGAGATCTATGAAGATTTAGGACCCTAAAACACTTCTATCTTGAACCTAGATGGTTTCCAAGCATAGAAAGGAAGATTGAAACACATGCAACACTTTGCACACACTAAGAATGGATTACAAAATCAAACCAACCTGAACACACTCTTGCTTAAGCTCTCAAACTTTCCAGCAAGTGACCAAATCAAGTTATGGTGTGAAGAGTTACTTGCATTCTTAGAAAATACCCAAAACTAGGATGCCAAGATTACCTAGTAATGAACAAACTTGATCAACATATGATCAACACACTAAGATATTGATTCAACCTGTAAAACCACATGTAAACCACACTTCTAAAAGTTTATAAACTCCAGCAAGTGATAAATACAAGATTTAGAGGTGAATGAATGAGCACACTTAGTGAATCACAAGACTAGCTTCACTATCTTGTCAAATCTTGGTGTTTAGATGTAGATCTAAGATCACTTCACATGAGAATGTTCCTCAACCTGTTAAGAACCTGAAAACACACTTGCATAATGGTTAACACCTTCCATCAAATGCTCCAATCAAATTACATAAGGAGAGTTACTTACATGCTCAACAAAGTACACCAAAAATTATGCCAAAATTGATGACAATCTTTACAATATGCTCTTCACAATGGAGCTTACAATATGTTCACCCAAAAAAGGGGATCTTTCATCCAAATGGGAGCTTTGCTCAGCCTTTAGGAGAATTACAACTCACTCAAAAGAGCATTTGTCATCCACTTAAGGAGAAGTTTCATCCACTTAAGGAGAGTGTTCATCCAAGAATGGAGATTGTCAACAATAGGATTGAAAAGAACATTGTTAGTATTGAATATGCACAAGCCTCACAATCACAAATGATTAGGTGTTATGATCTGATCCAAAATAGTTTCTTTTCAGCCTCTGATCTTCAATAGACCTGAAATATGCTTTTGATCCACAAGTTCAACTCACAAAACAAAGGTTAGTAAGATTTGATCAACAAAGCAATGCAAAATCATGCTAGAACTTGATCAAACATCCAAATATCACCAAAAATGGAATACTTACTGTAAATAGAAGCCAACCAGCTCTGATACCATGTGAAAAATACAGATCCTAAGTGGATCTAAACTCCAAGATCATTGGCTTGAATGCTTGCACTCCAAACTACATAAGCTAGGAATTGGCAACACATTCTATGCTACCTAGAATGCAAAGAACTTGATCAAAAAGCATTTATCACAAATGGAAACTTCCATAAACATCAAGTGCGGCCCAAAATAGCATTATACAGTCCATAATACATCAGCCTATCACTTTTGGAAAGCACCTAAGATCATACACACAAAGCTTGAACTCAATCACTACACAATGCCAACAATGGAAGGAGAACCCAATAGAAAAATCTCTCATTAAGCAAATGAATACAATGGATCTGCTCCAACCTGTTTCTCCACGGCCTACCTGCTATATATAGCTGAGAGAGATGACTCTCTCTCCTCTCTCTAGACCCTCCTTACCTAAAATATGCCCTATATAGGTAAAATTGGCATATATGTCCAAAATACATGAAAATGGACTCATTTCGAAGGTCTTGAAGTTTGACACTTCTTCATACTGAAAAAATACACTTACTAAAAATATCTAGACCTGTTTCACACGTGTGAAAAGTCAGATCCTAAACTATGTGCCATTTTTAGCAATTTTGGCCTAAAACTAGACAAGGAAATGTTGACAATTTTCACAGGTCGACTATCTACAGCCATGGTTGGATCAAAGCGTCAGAGGGTAGAGGCCAAATCTGTGTGGCCTCGGGGATTTCATGCTGGATCACCTATTTGGTGCCAGAGTCTTCAAAGGATGAGGAGGCCATGTTAGCAGTGATGATTAGAGGTCAAAAAAGTAGGAAAAACGGTGGAAAATAGAAAAAGGTGTGGAAAATTGTGAATAACGAGTGTTGGATGACAAGAAGTGTAGTTCAGAGTGCAGATCGGTGTTCAGTATGATCGGATGATAGCTGGTAGGAAGTTTGGTCGCAAATAGAGAACTTGATAATTTCAGTGTAAATTTTGGCAGAGCTTCGCTAGCAAAGGTGACAAATGACTCAAATTCAGCCCTTATATAGCGGAATTTAGAGTGCGTATTAGGTGAAATCCACTTTTCCATGTTCAGTTCCACCCAAATTTTGGCAGACACCTTCTTCACAAAATTCTAAGACCTCAGGGAAGTCTGCGAGTTCAGAAGGTGATTTGACTGCTATGCGAAGGTTTTGCGAGGGTTCAACTCTCGCAGAAAGTGATCTCTCGCACAACTTGTTCATGTGATTGGATTTTCAAGATCAGACCATGTAGGCAGGCTAATTTCATTTAGGCACCTTGCGAGTGTTGGTAAGTTGATCTTGATGCTCTACGAGGGTTCTGAAAATTCAGCTTCTGGGAACCCTCGCACACACTAGAAAATGGTGATTCCTCCATCAAGAACTCTCACAGAGATTTTCATGGATGCATCTAGGTCAGATCTGGTGACTGTCCAAGTTTCAAGAGCTATCTCCCAGGGGATCTCAAAAAATCATGAAAAAGTGCTCTTTTAGGGTGTTTTTTGACGAGATCTCGAGAATTTCTGATTTTTAACTTTTGTAAACTGGTAATCAGCTTCATCCAAGTTTGATCTGATTGTTGGTAGTTCTTTGGCTGCGTGTCCCGGCTTGTGACAATAATCACAGGAGAATGTTTGTTGGTTGTCGTTGCCTCTGCTCAAAGACTTTGTATTCGCCTTGTCGAATCTGGGTCTGGGTTTGTTCTCCTTCTTTCCCTTCGTGAAAAGGGCCTTCTCCTGGTCACTGGTTCCTTCTCTTTCGTCCCTCATCAGTCTTTCATCAACGACGAGACTGATTGCTCTCTCGAATGTCATATTTGGTAGGCTCAATATGAGTATTCTCAATGGCTGATAGGACACATGTAGGGATTTCATGAAGTACATCAGTTGTTGTGGTGCTAGGACTTGGTGTTCATGCCTTGATGCAGCGAGTTGAGCGAAGATCGTTCTGATCTTCTCAACATGCTGATCCGACTAGTTGCCGTCCAATCACATAGATTGCAGCTGATTATGAAGATGCATCACCGAAGCGACAGTCCTCACTTCGTACTTTGGCTTTAGTCTTTCCCATGCTTCATGGCTGCTCTCACAATCTTCAATCTGCATGAGTATTTCTTTGTTAATGGACGAAATGATGATCGCCATTACACGTTTGTCTTTTTAGATCCACTCAGCTCTCCTTGGGTCTCCCTCTGGAGGCTGCACCTTTGTGAGTTCGGTCACCGACCAGATGCCTTCACCCTTCAAAAGTGTTTTGATTTTGAATTTCTATACTCTTTAGTTTTTGCCATCAAGACTGATTGCTATTCTCATCTGAATTGTTGTAGCCATATTGTGTTGTCTAAGAGAATCACTGCTCAGATATCATGTAGCGATAACCTGGGGCTTTGATACCATGTAGTGAATTTTGTTTTTGTTTCAGTTTTGTTTTCAGGATCCTAAGCAAGCGACTATAGATCACAGATCATGACGAAATCAATCGAGAAGACGACGCGAATGATGAGGTGGAAAAGAGAACAATTGTATTTTTGTTTTGCGTTTGTTCAGTGTCTCGCTCCTTGGCGGCCTTACGCTCACCTCATTCGCTATGTTCTGCTCGTTGGCAGACTTTTATGCACAACTCTACTCTCTATCTTCCTCACTCGTCTCTCATCGTCCCTATTTTGTCCTATCTTTTGTGTTAATCTAAATGCGTATCTATCTCCACTGTGTGGAGTTTACAAGATAGTTTATCAAAGAATTACAGGACAAGTTAATGCTAATCAACTAGTTAGTTATTCTCTGTTTTCGCTGTTTCTTTTAGCTAAGCGTGAAGTACAATACACCACGCTTGTTGAGCTACCAGTTGGCAGTGCAAATTATTTTCTTTTGTTTCGTGTCTTCTTCCAGTGTGTTTCGTCGTCTAGTCATTGGGCCGAATCTCAAATACTTTTCTTTCGGTCTTTGGGGTATGTTCGCCCTTCGCTTCGTTTCGCTTCGTCACCTTCGCGACAAAGTTGCAAGAGTTCACAATTTCTGACATATAAACTGTATGCCGAGGCCAACCGTGATGTCAGAAATAAAAAATGATGACCTGCAATTTTTTGCTTACCAGGCCACCCGTTGCTTTTCTGCCAAATTGAAAGCCAAATCGGCATCGCCTTCTGAAATGCTCCTTGTCACCAACTCCCAACTATGTGCCCAATGGAATGGTGAAATCACTTTTGGCGCACTCCAAACACTTCGTCCGCTGCAATCACTCTGTTTTGTGATACCGTACTTGCAGGTACAGTTTGGGTGCCCTTCGTTTGGAGGTTATAGTCTTTCGTTTGGGTCAAATAGGCTTAAGGACTAGAAAATAAGGGCCTTTCTTGTTTTTGAACTATTTCTTCTTCTTGAAATAACCTCAAACTTCAAGGACTTTGGGACCCAACTCCAATTTCAAAGTGAAATTTTTTAATGAAGTTGAACTCCCTTTAGTCCCTTTCAATGCCCCTTTCACCTCAATCCAATGGCTAACAACAATCCAACGACCCACACTTCACCACAAGAAGCTTATCTTAGCCACTGATTATCATGGATCTAGATTCGACGATCTAGAAGTAGTTCGCTAAACTAAGTCCTTGGAGTTGTGACTCACTCAAATACACTGAGTCCCCACTCTCCTTGACCTCGCGCGACCTGTCCATGGCCTCTCTCCTCCTTCACAAGCCTTTAGCTATGGTTTCCAGAGTTTTAACCACCCAACTCACACAGATCCAACGTATTGTACTGCACACAGCTGTCCACGGCCATAAAGACCCACAACTATAGCTTTACAGCTTCGAAAATGGTTCATAATAGAGAGAAAACTCTGATTTTGTGCTTCCAAATCCTAGGCTAGGGTTTTTCTTGCAAATTTGAACTTGGCTGGTTGTTTACAGCTCTTTGACAGGCCAATCCTCTTTCTCTGAGGTCGTCCTACTGTTGGGAGTCTGATGCTTCAAACCATTCTCAAAATGGTGTCTGTTTGAATGCACACCGATTATAAACACCAAGCATCCTCTTTACGAAATTTTTAAAATTCTGTCTCTCTGCTTTTTAGATTCAATTGACAAGTCCTGTCTCTGAATCCTCACACAGTTTCAAGCTTGACAAGCCTCTGTAAGCTAGAAACTGTGCTCCAGTGCTTTTCTTTCCGCTTTCAACCCGCCGTAAATCTCGAACTCTCAAAAGACTCTTCTCCTGAAGCTCTCTTCAACAGCGACGCCTAAATCAGAAGCCTTTGCGGTGGTCTTTTTCGGAATAAACGCAGCCAATTTGGTAAGATTGTCGACCAATGGATGTAACAAACCACCAACCTTAAGGCGTTCGGCCTAGATTCTACAAAGGGTTCAAGTTTTGGCCAATAAAAATTCCTTCATTCCAAATCTAAAGTACGATATATGCCTGGATGTCTTGCACAAGTTGAGTCATGACATTTATAAAGAATTTTCTTTATAATTGCATCCACATCGGGCACGTCACACATATATCTTCCTTTTTCTGAACAAAAGTTCAGTACGGATAGAGAAGCCATCAACACTCTTTTTATCCTTTCTCCCAGACTGATCACCCTGTAAATCAGTTTCGCTTGATGAATATGCTAGAACCCTCTTCCAGATTGGTCCCAAAGAGCGGGTTTTTTTTCTCAAAGACCCCTCAGGGAAATAAAAATCTGTGTTGATCTCAGTGAAGAAAAGTTCGTTTATTTCACCAATTCGACCAAGTGCATTAGCCACACGTTTGGTGGTTCCTTTGATATATTGCATTTCAAAGTCGAATTCCTGCATGAGTTCTGCCCATTGGGCCTTACGACCTCTCAAGTCATTCTGATTACAAAAGTATTTTAGAGGTTGATGATCTGTGTTCACCATGAACTTATTACCATACAGGTAATGTCTCCATGATTTCAGATCAGGGATCATCACAAAAAGCTCTTTTTCTTGAGTAGTATATCTGACTTGTGCATACTTTACATGCTCTTTTAGTGTTCTACTATAGATCGAAATGTCATCTAGAAACACTACAACGAACTTTCCCAAGAAAGGATGAAACATATCGTTCATCATTTGTTGGAAAGTTGCTGGTGCATTTCTCAAATCCATAACCGTGGTTCGAATCACTTGAATTGTTTGGAGCCAGTTTGAACCGAAATCCAATTCGAACTGGAAAAAAAAAATTTGATTTACTATTGATTACTGGTTTTAACAGTTTATAGGAATAAGAATTTTGAGTATTCTGATTGGTATTTTGAACCGTACGTGCGTCGTGTTTTGGAATGCTCGTTGTGGAATGGTTTCAAGAGCCTAGAGCATTCCGGATCGGAACGTTGCAAATGTTTTTTTGTTTTATGCAGTTGATAGTTCCAATGTCCTCTAGCACCTTAGTTTTAACCCTTTTAGCCTTAGATGTTAGAATGATTTTGACTATCAGTCTTTGATTATTCTTTTCTTTTAGCACTGGAGTTTGCATCTTCCCATGATATTAATCAATCATTTTATATCAAAGTCAGAAGCAACATAGATTTGAACTTTCATCACTTTTGGTTCGCTAATGATTCATGATGTTGGACTATGGCATTTTTCAGAATACATCATTCATGTTTATTCAATTGCATAAGTTGTTGTTCGCAGCTCAAATTGCTCAATGGACAAACATGTAGACAAATTGATGCACATGTCATGAATACAATAGTTACTAGTAGATATACAATGTTGTAAATAGCATTAAAAAACCGGTTTTATAAGAAAGGTTTAGAAACTTAAGAAAACAAAAAACATTTAAAAAAAGTTTTTGATTTTTTTTTTTCCCTTGGTTTTAACTGGCCTTGCTGGAATCGGACTTATTGATTCGAATTGGCTAGTAATCTTGGTCAAACCAAAAGGTACTACTAGGAACTCGTAATGGCTAAATCTCGTCCTAAAACCAGTTTTAGATACATCATCCGGATGTACCTTGATCTGATGATATCTCGTCTGAAGATCGATTTTCGTGAAGAATTTCGTGCCACATAGTTGATCTTTGAGATCATCCATTCTAAGTAGCGGATATTTATTTTTTATGGTAAGTTTGTTTAGACCCTTGTAATCCACACATAATTGGAAACTCCCATCCTTCTTATCCTTAAGACGAACGGGTGCTCCCCATTGTGATTTACTTGGCCTAATGTGTCCCATCCTAAGGTATTCTTTGATTTATGAGAAATTTCAGTGTTACAATTAGAAACTATTTACATCAGATTCATTAACAATATCACAATGCAAGCGAGATTTCAAAACAAGATGAGACAATTCATAATTGGATTTCTTTAGTTTTTTCATTAATTCAACCAAGAAAACCATTGCCAGTGGGATTACATCAATCTCTCCAAAAATAGAGACATTTTTACCATAGTTATCTTTGAATACCAATGAGTGTCTTTTATAATATGTTTTTAAAGAATCTGATTTGCTAAAAGACCACTCAGCCTAGGATAACATGATTGCGATTGAGATTCATGATGTGAAAATCGAGTCGCTCAACATAGTCCTGCATCCGAAGCTTCAAATTAGGAACTTTGACATCTCAGATCTTTATGTCCGACCCTGAGGCTAAGTGGACCACATGTCAGTGATCACTGGCCATGGAGGGCACCAGAAACTTTTGCACAAGCCAAGAATTTATAAAATTGTTAGTGCTTCCAGAATCAAGTATTAAGTTTACATCTTTTCCTAAAATTTTGACTCTTACTCGAAATAGCTTGACCAATGGTTTATCCATCTTCAACGACTTTGGGGCATTTAAATTTCTTTTTACAAGTAAACATGTCCGGTTGATAGCCCAAGTTGTTGGAGTTAATGGATTGTAACTGATTAAAAAGATATTGCATTTGGTTGTCGTGTTGTTTATTGCTTTGGTGAAGTTCCAGTACGACTTTACTTAATGTGTGAAGTAGTTGGTTAGGGTCAATCGGGCCTTCCACGTGGAGATGCTGGTCAAATTCCGGGAGAGGAGGGAAACTCTTCTCCAAGAACGGGAACTTCGCCGTTTGCCATAATGCCTAGGGAAAAAGATATTGTTTTTCCTAATTAGCAAGTTTGTGAAAAAATGCAGTGTTTGTCAAAGCAAGAATCATAAAAAAATTTCCATTTTTTATGAAGGCACATGCTTGGAAATGCTTTTACAAACTCATTATTTCATTTGGCAACTCAAAAAAGACATTGAAGGCGTTAATATCAATTTAGTGTCTAGCGACTGCCATTAAATTTTCGGAAACCAATAAGCTACGAAAGTCGTTTAAGATATTAAGAAGAAAAAATAAAAAAAGCCCTATTGCACAAGCGTTAACCTTATCCCCCTTTTTTTCCCTCTATTTGAGGAGTCTTGGGCCCGATCTCCTTCAATCTGCCCGAGGCCAAGTAGTAGCAGGCCCGAGCTTCTCCTTCATGAAGCTTGAGTAGCCTGCCATGAGAGAGAGAGAGAGAGAGAGAGAGAGAGAGAGAGAGCGCGCGAGAGAGAGGATGGCGCACTGGGAGGTGGGGCACCTGCAGCCAGCAGTGCGCACAGATCAGAAAATTTTCTTCTGTTACTATGTGATATTTGCTTGCAGGGTGAAGGAGAGGTGCAGATGTTTGCTTTGTAGGTTATCAGAGTTGAGCTATAGCACAGCTATGTTCAGAAGCATTTGTCAGCAGGGCAAAGTTGCGCACTCTGCCATCTTCTGAACCCTGCAATTAGACCCCTTGCTTAGCTCTTGTTTAGCTTCCTTTCCTGTGATTTACGGTTTGTAAATGTTTCTTTGACATCCAAGCAACTCTACTTACTACTGTCTTCCGATTGCTTAATGTACAACAGGTTAATTTCTTATTTGTTTCACTTTTACAGTTTGTGTAAAAACAGTGAATAAGGATGCCAAAAACCAAAAGGAATTTTTCACTCAGAGTTCAGAAAATTGAACACCAAGTTTCACTTTCATGCAAAAAAGACAGCCATCAAAATGGTCTAAAAAACTGTGAAGCTATATTTCTCTTAACAAGAAGCAAGCGAAGCAAAAACTCAGCCAAAACCACCACTCAAAGGAAAATATATATTTTTTGGTTTCCTTGCTTAACAAGCACTCAAAACCAGCCTTTTGAAAAAGCAAATTTTCAGCCTTAAAAAAAGGGCAGCAACCCTCTTAAGGGCTGAAATTTTTTCTTACATTCCAAAAGCAAGAAACAAAGGCAAATTGCAAAAAACTCTAGGCAAAGAGTGAATTCCTACTCCTTTCAAAATCACCTTTCAAGAGCTTGATTTATCACACCAGTTGCAAACTTTGGTAGTGCACTTACTTTACAACCAAATTCTCTCGAAAAGAACCATGACTTTGGGAAGAGATCCACCCCTCCAAGCTCTTGCTCCACACTTTGTTCCAAATTCCAAGAATCAGGACCCCAGCTTT
Source organism: Diphasiastrum complanatum (assembly GCA_029204225.1). Lineage (NCBI taxonomy): Eukaryota > Viridiplantae > Streptophyta > Lycopodiopsida > Lycopodiales > Lycopodiaceae > Diphasiastrum > Diphasiastrum complanatum. Next base: position 48,520,398 of record CM055110.1, on the reverse strand, counting down.
TAAAGATCTACGCTCCAATTTTTGGACTTCTTTTGAGTACTTCCCAACAGCAAAACCGCCTAGCTTTGGCTCTAATACCCCTTTCAAGTCGTCACCACGGATTCAAGATTAGGCAAATTGCGACAAGGAAACAATAGGGCATCGGATGGTGGAGAAACCAACCCAACCAAACCTAGATCGTTCGGATCTAGCCCCCAAGCCATGGATCAATCAACTCAATAGGAGGACTCACACCAACATGTAGTCACTATCACCAAAATCAAACATACACTAGTGAGAGCCTTATGGGTATACTTATACCCTCCAAGGCCCATGCACCACTAGTAGTGCACTGTGTCACTGGACACATTAGCAGCCTAACTGGGCCATCTCATCTATTTCTCCTATGAGTCACTGTTATACCCATATGTATCCACCATCTTGAGTTTTAGGCCTCCAACCATTAATTATGACCATAAATCCATGTGAGCCCCACCGCCCCCCCTCATAATCATAATGAATTTACGGGTCGAGGTAGGCCTACTGCCCTCCTTAAGTGATAATAATCTGAGATCAGTCCGAATCGGGCATGACAACTCATTTATAGATTACTCATGTCATGTACAATGTGTTGATGTCTCTTGGAACATTATCTGGAACAAAATGTACTTAGATCATCTAGAACAATGTGAACTTGAGCTATAAATATTGCGACGATCAAATGTTTGAAATGTTGCTAGCCTTTATTTTGGTGGTTTTTAGGGTTTTGAGATCCCATGTGTTGATTTAGGTTGGGAGGTATGAAAATCTTCAAAGATGGCCTCTCCATTGCGCAATTTCAAGCAATGATATGGGATATTAATAGCTGGATCTGGGCACCCTAGCGGTAGGAAGACTCTCTTAAAGTCTTGAATCAATCCAGAAAACAAGAAAGTTGTCTTTAATCATTCAAAGACGCTTCCAAGTTCCAACATCCAAGATTTTTCTACACCTGCTAATGAAGTAATAAAACAACAAACTAATGTTCCCAATAGCTTTAGCGTGTCCAAAAACCCTTTTTGAAAGATTTCAGCAACGTAAGGAGAGTCGATAGGGCTAGCTTGATAACAATAGGTGAAAGGAGGTGCAGTTCTGCAATGGAGGAGAAGTTAGGGCCGGGGCTGCTTTAGTTAGGGCCAATAAAAGTCACGTGGGACCTTTGGCCACTCATTGGGGCCTGAAAGCCCAAAACAAAAACACTTGAAAGTCTACGTTCCAAACATGTTTGAAGATAGCAATGGTTAGACATGACTATCCTTTATTAGTAAGCGGTCTCTCATATCAGCAAGTGTCTCCATCATATTATCATTAGTGTCTTCATCTGTAAGTTGCAAGTCTTTGCACATCAGCTACAAATCTCCATGCTTATTCTTATGCTATCTTTGCCTCTCAGGTGCAAGTCCTAGTCTCTCAGGTGCAAATCTATGTCTTTTTTCCTCAACACATGAAAAGAACATGATGGTGGGCTAAAATATGTAAACTGTTATATGCCTAGATGTAGAGATCGAAAGAACAATTGTAAAATGATTGAATCAAGACATTGTTGGACAGAGGTTATGAAAAAAGTATGTGAAAATGATAAGACTCATGTAATCTGAGAACAATCTGCTAAGTCTAAGCTGTATAATGAGTGTCAACATTGTTTAGTCTAAACTCTAGAGGTTGCATGTAGTTAGACTTCAAACTTCAATTTGAATCATGAACTTTTCAAAATTTATTATTCATGTACTAGTCCTTTGATTTTTAGAACGAGTACTTAGTCTTTAGGATTTGACTTAAAACTCTAGAGGATTAGCCTTACAATGTAGGTTGCAAGGGACATATAAGAAAATTGCACATCAAATTGATAGTTTATTAGATGATTACTCTTTAAACTTGATGGTTTAAAATCATAAGAGGTTCTTATATACATTTTGGATGTGGTTGATGAAATGTGTCACACATATCTATATTGATGGGTAAGAGATATACTTATTCATGGGATTTCCTTCCTCTATTCTTGGCATTTGAAAAACTATTGTACTATTTACATCAAATGACTTCTATGAAGAAATATTATGCATTGTATGTTTTTACAACCAACAAACTTTAGTTTTAATCATAGTTGCAGCGAATCGCGATTCGCTGGGTCTGCGATTCGCGGGTCGCGATTCTGCGAATCGCGATTCGCGACCCAGAATCGCAATTTTTTTTTTTTTTTTTTTTTTTTGGAAAAATAGCTTATTGTTGAAATTTTTTTAGGGGATCAATGGTCAAACCAGCGTTTTGCCTCTCAAAAGTGCAGTAGATGAGGCACAAACAGATCTTATTTTCAGTAGCTATCCGGTTCCGGGGGGCGGTAGCCCTTCGGTGGGGGTTCTGGGGGGCAACGCTCCCCAACAGCGGGGTCCGGGGGCTGTCGGTAGACCCCGGCCCCGACGGTAAGGCCTCTTCATGATTTGGCCTTCCAACTCCCCAAGTGAAAACACATTTTTTGGTGTTTCGCACCCGAAATAGTCGGCAAAATACACAATCATAATCCCCTCGATCAGAGCTTTCATCTGATACCCATATTGCCTAAAAAAATTTCAAAAAAAAAAAAAAATCTATTCTACATGATTCTGGGAAAATCCCGAATTGCGAATCGGAATCGCGATTCTGATCGCAATTCAGAATCACGTTGCAACTATTGTTTTAATACACTTATCTTTGTACTACAGTTTTTGATACCCTTGAAAATTTTATTGAGGCTTTCCAAGAGTAGCAAATTGTTCCACTACAAATACTTTTATGTTTTTCATTCCAATAATGAAATACAAATTTTCACAAATAATCTACTCAACTTTATTCTCTACATTTACATTAAAGAGAGTCTTTGAAGGTCTCAATATAGTGTTTTATACTATCAGTTAAGCAATCTATATAACCACAACATAGTTTCACACACGCATAAAGGAGAACATCACAATAGCTTCATACACATTGTATTAGCAAAATGAAAGAGATTACGCTGGAGTAATGATTACCCTAATCTCAAGCTATTAGACTCTTGCGGATGGCCCCATTGGGCTCAATATCAACACTAGGAAATAGTATTAATATTAAAATAATCTACCATATACACATTAGTCATTACTCCTCCAATTTTTTTCCTTAATGTCTAATCTATTTTCTTTTACAGCCATAAGCAAGAAAAAAGAACTTTCAAATCTATCTCTGCTAAGTCCTTTTGTGAGTATGTCGGCCACTTGCTCATTGATTCAATAGATGAGCTCCACTTCTTTGGCTTGAATGCTCTCTTGTACGAAATGATAGTGGACCTCAATGTGTTTGTTATGAGGGTGAAACACATGATTCTTAGCAATCTGAATGCAACTTTGATTATAACAATAAATTGAAGCTGTGTTGCCTTGATTCTCTTTGAATTCAACTAGTAGTCATCGAAACCACTCACGTGTTGCATTTGTTATTGCCCTATATTTTGCTTTGGTTGATGAGAGAACAATTGTGGGGTGGTTTTTTGCTCAAATATGAAATCACTATCGAACCTGAACTTCCCAATATAGTGATTCACACTTTCACTCAAGCAACTTATATAATCACATCACACAGATCCATACACACTATAGAGCAACGTCAGAGGAGAAAACCATTTATTGTCTGTCGTTTGCTTTCTTTAGTTTACTGGGTTGGTAAAACTACCAAAATCTAGACGCTGATTGTGATATATATCTCATGATTTTAGCTATAAGAGGACCGTCATATACCTTCTAGGTGATCTCTGAAACTGTTGAAACGTTTTCATTGGTTTTACAGGAGGTGTCTTCAAGTTGGAGCTGTTCTTACCGGAGGAGTATCCTATGGCGGCGCCAAAGGTTAATTCTAGTCTGAATATCTTGATGCCACTGACTGGAAGAAATAATAATCTGGTGCATGCACCAATTCTGAAGGGAGCACATAATTCCCTTATGTAAAAGCCTTCAGTAGGCTTCAAGATCCAAATCTGTCATTTAGTTGTCCTTTCATTTATTCGAAAGTTTGATGCATCAGTTGGTCTTTTTAAATTATTTAGAAAGTTTGGGACATGATTGTATGGATGGTCCTGGTTGTAGCTACGTAGAACTTTTTCAATAATGTCTAGTCATGGGTCAACTTCCTGCTATTCTTGCCCTGATAGTGTTAAGTTCTTATAAGCTGTCTAACCTTAAGAATTGTTATAAATTGTGAGCTTTCAAGTGGTGTTTTTCCAGTAACTAGTTGAATGAGCACAGATTTCTCTGAATCGAGTGAGAAATTAGAGTTTCTTGTAGAAGATCCATAGTGGCTATTGTGTGCATAAGGGACTATCCAAGAGCATGGAGAAGATCTAAATAGGCGTAAGTCAAATTTTTTTGTGAGACAGGTATTAACGTAGCTAACTTAGTTAACTTGCCCACTACAACCCAAATAGAATAATTTTGTTGTTGGGTCTTAGGAAGTTTAACTACAGAATCCATAGATATGCTTTTCCATTGTTAATGAGGAATATCTAAGGGATGTAATAAGCCTGTAGCCTTGAAGCGTTTTGCTTTGGCTAGCTGATAGGATTTTCACTTAACCACATAAGATTCGACATATGGCTTGAGTTTTGGCTAATAAAACTCTCTTCTGACCAAGTCCAAAGTCCTGTGTATACTTGGATATGACATGCACAGGGTATGTCATGATATTCATAAAGAATTCTTTTCTATATCTCATCATCCCCTGGTACACATTCTAAAATAGCAAACCACATCGAATGGCGAACTGTTCCACAATCTTCTTATCTTTTTTGGAAAATTTAGATCCCTGTGAGGTAATTTCTATTCCATTTTCCATTCTTCCAATCTCAACCATTTCCAAATATGACCAAAATGAAAATCTGTTCAAACTTTCCTCTCATTGAAAGATATAGATCTGTAGAAATTTGGGTAAATGAAAGTTCATTTACTTTACCAATCAGACTAAGAGCGTCTGTGACTTGGTTAGAGCTGCCTTTGACATATTGGATCTCATGATCAAGTTCTTGCATAAGCATAGCCCACTGAGCTTTACGACCTCTCAAATCGTGTTGATTGCAAAAGTACTTAAGAGGCTCTTGACTACCATAAGGGTAATGCCTCTAGGTTACGTGCATGTATCACAACAAATAATTCCTTTTCTTGAGTTGTATAACGCAACTGAGGTAGGAAGTGTTTTGCTCTCAAATGCTATTGGATTATCATTTTGTAAAAGAATTGCTCCTATTGCTAAATCACTACTTGTAACAACGTAAGGTATCAGGATTTGCAGAGGAACTGAAGCAACCATATGTTTGTGTTTCTCAAAACGTTGATTTATTTCTTCATTCCACTGCGGACTAGGTTGACCCTTTTCTTTTTTATCAACTCTGCCTTTATCAAATTATTAAGAGGTGTTGCGACCTTTGCATAATCCTTTATAGATTTACAAAAGAAAATTGTAAAATCGAGAAAAGATTTAACTTTTTTAATTGTTTTTGGGTATCGGCCAATCCAGCACAGTCTTGATTTTATCCTCCTCTATCTTCGACCCTTTCGGGATGATCTTATGACCAAGATATACCAACTCATGCTCAAGAAATTCACATTTAGATTCCTTAGCAAAAAGTTGTTCTCTTCTAAGAATTCGCAAGATAGTCTTAATATGATTTATATGTTCCTTAAGAGTCTTACCGTAGATGAGAATATCATCTAATTTTTGTGAAGTATTTAGCTCCACATAATCGATCTACCAGATCATCCATTTGGGGCAATAGATATTTATTTTTTAATAGTTATTTTATTCAACTCCTTGTAATCCACACACATTCGGAATCCTCCATCTTTCTTCTCTTTCAGAAGAACAAGAGCACCCTAAGGTGACTTACTGGGTTGTATGTGACCCTTGGTCAGTAATCTTTATCTCCTTTCTGAGAAAACCGATATGGTTGTCTAGAGATAGGGTGACTACTTGGAATTAACTCAATCTTGTGATCCACAAACCTTTTTTCACTAGGCGGAGATCACGTGATTTAGTGGCTGAGGATGAGGAATGTGACAACGACGAGGATGATAGCTGCTCACATGCATCATAGAGATAAAAGACAGTGTACCTCCCACCATCATGTTACTACCAGGATCACCAAACATCCTACGCAGAGACGTACTACTACACATGCTCATGCTCACAGAAGACGCCGACAGGCTCTAGTGCCTTCTCATGTTGTGGCTCGCATTACATCTTTTTACAGCAGCAGTAGTAGCATTATAGCCTTCACATCTTGGCATAGATATAGATGCTTATTATGCCCACACACACTCTCGCATACGTGTCTATTTTAGTTTTTTAAGTTTGTACTAGATATTCAATTGGAAAAACATCTTTAAATTCATCTATGATCTTGAAAACCATCTTTAAATTCATCTATGATCTTATTCTTTTTTGTTTGCTCCTAATTTAAATCCATTTAGTTAAGAAGTATTGACAATTCACAACTATTTAGATTCATTTTAGAAAAATCCAAAATGGAGTTGGCAAACAAAGAATAAGCTTCATACTATAAATAAGAAATTTCCATTATTTTAGCCGTTTGAAACCATCTCAGATGGATGTACATATTTGTCTCCAAATGATGTAACTACTTTGTCCCCCTCTTGAAATGAGAGCACATGCTTCTCAAAGTCAATATCAAGAGATTTACTAAATAACCACTCATAGCCTAGAATAATATCCGTACGAGCTAAATCTGAAACATAAAAATCGATCAATTCCCTATAGTCTTGAATCCAAACTAGGAGCTTCTGAACTCTGACATCGCAAATCTCCAACTCTGCACATGAAGTTAGATATATTTTATATCTATGATCATCGGCTTCAATTTTCAGGTCGAGTTTCTGCACAAGACACGAATTAATGAAAGTTGAACCACTATCCACCAAAATATTGACTTTTTGATTTTTAACTCTTCCTTTCAAATGAAACAAGTCATTAGGCAAGAAAGTAGTACTGAATGAACATTCACACTCACAATTTATCATGTTAATTTCCAATTTTAGATTTTCCTTATTTGGCATCTCAATTACTTGAGCTATGGGTTTCTTTCGCTTTGGGTAGAGCTATATAACATGTCCAGGCTTGTTGCAAATAAAATATGAATTCGCCTTCTTAGCCTTTTTTTGACATATGCTTCTTTTGTATATCTTTTGATGCTATTTAATCAAGTTCGTCAAAATATTTGACTTCTGTTTTGTTTCAAACTCGTTTCTTTACTTTTTTTGGTTTGAGCACTAATGGATTAGCCTGAAAATGCTTTTTGGATGCCACCACTGTTTCGCTTACATTTGTTCTGATAAACCTAGGATAAACATGATTTCCTCAATGTGAGTTGGTGAGCGACGTTATAAAAATAGTCATGGTAACTAGCTTCCCAGTCACTATACAGGGACCACATGATATTAGTCCCGCCACCACGACGAAGCCTTTCCACGAAAAAACAGAACCACGTTGTTGATCTTTTTCTCTTCAGGAATTCCGTGTAGACAAAAATAACTAGTCCACTTGGTCATCCAATCCTCTATTACCTCACGCTTCTTCTCTTTCTTCTCCTCCAAATATGGTTCTAGCTGAAAGTCCAAATTTGGTGAAGACAAAGCTTCTTGATTCAACAACACTTCCATTTGTTGATCCCGCAGATTGTTCTGATTGTTCATTCTGTCAAGTGCCGCACTCAACTGCTGGCAAATCGGCATGGGTATTGTTCTCTCAAGACTTGCGTTATCCTCGGCCATTATTGACTACCTGAAATGAAAAATTGCTTATATTAGTTGACAGATTCAAAATCTTCAACCAAAAGTAAAAAGTAATGTGACCTTATAATTTGACTGATTACATTTCAGTAAGATCATTCACTTTATTAGCTAATTCCGTTTTAATCAATAACCGGACAATTTCGAAACATGTACGGGCCTGTGAAAAAGTTACGTAATTGGGATTTCCGAATTCCGTTCAATATGGATTTAAATTGTGAAAATTGATTTCAACCATTGAGTTTCTAGTTTTACCAATACCAATCCATTTCGAACTAATTTTGAAACATCCAGCATGCATCCAATTTAACATGCAATGATTGTATGAAAAATCAATTTTTTTTTTATGAAAAATTGTCTAAATGAATTGGGAAAACTTTGTTCGAACTTCAAATTGCTTTTACAGAAATTGTATCCAAGCATGAAATTGGATTGTGTGGTTAGCAAGATGATTGCAATGTCACCCTGCCACCTAGACTTCTCACGTGTGAGCTGTAAATGATCAAAAAAATTGTAGGAGGGCACACTTTCTAAAAGGTAATTTCTCAAAAATTCTGCTACAGCCTTACATGCTTTCAATCAGAGGCTATAAGCGCTCTACTAAGGTTCATTAGAGAGCAATAGAAGCTTCTATTCGGTCCAGCAAGTATTCATAGGCTCAGATCCGCCGAAAATTACTTTAATGGAAGGCATCATCAAGCTAAACTTCGGGAGATCGGTGCTTAAGCCTCCCACCACCAAATTGGGTGCATGAGGGCTCAAATCAAAGGCAATACTACCTATCTTTCAGACTGTATTCAGATTTAGAGGTTTCAGATCCACTACAAAAAATTATTCATGCTAAAAAATCATCAAAACTACATTAAATTTCGTGCAAAGATATTTTGAGAAAAACTTTCGAAATAGCGAAAAAACCATAAAAAAAACTTTGTTTTTTGACCATTTTCCGACTTTTTCGGCATGTTCTGATGGATCAAATCCATATGCAAGTGCAATCAGACCCTACCTATTGTAATTTATGTACATGCAAGCATCAAAAGTTTTGATTAAGATCAACAATGAGCGTTGTTTCTTATAGTCAATTCTAGCCAAAAACATCAAATTTTGACCAAAATATTGTCTCGATCCAACTTTGACCATAATATTGGCATGCAATCATTAGAACTTGTCCTAATGAATGTAAAATAGCAAGTACAATCTTAAAAAAGTTTTATACACATTAGATTCGTTGAATTTCCTAAAACAGTGAATGCCAGTCAAAAAACTGTAAAAAATTGAATGATTTCTAACTTTATCTATGGAGAAAAAATCCATAATATTGATCATTAGGCTGAAAGCAATCAAGAATCAGATAAGCCACTTATTTGGAGGTGAATTCCACCACTAGGAAGTAAAAAGCAAGGAGATATTACCAAGAAGTTGCAAAAAGGCAAAAAGCCGACTCCATCTTCTAATCGATAAAAAGCCTTGCTCTGATACCATTGTAACGATCGCCAAATGACTATCTCCTAGATCTTGTTCCATGTGCCAAACCATTCAACCAACTAGAAACGGATAGTCAAAACCTTAACCGCTTCAACCCCCAGCCATGGTGACTAAATGCACGAGAGGAGAGGATCTTGACAATTGGAGCTGAAAAACTAGTTATGGATATGGCAAGTTCCTATTAGATATATAGGCCCCAAATGCCAAGGAATATTTTCTGTAGGATTTTCAATTCCAAGCCAATTGCTTTTGATCTCCTATTCATGTACTAAAAGCAAGCAATCACCATGCACTAGCTTCATAAGTCCTAATTAGAGCATTTGGGCCTTCACAAGGTTATTAATTACATTTTTGGCCTAGTTCGGAATGGCAAGGTATAACTAATAAACTCATACAATGGAGTTACCTAATATTCATGTCGAGGACTATTCTGAATCCCTTATACTAGACATGGACGTAACAGATGTAATCTTTGATGAGGATGGATCTCATAAAGATATAGACATATCTTATGATAGGAAGCAAGATGGAGGAATTTCTATCTTGTGTGACGAGTCATTACAGGATCTTGAATCAGTACTTGTATTCTTACACCAATTCAATTACCTAGAGTGACCATGGTTGAGAAAGGAAAAAGGAGAGATCGAGTACATGGGATACTTATTCACCTCGTACTTCACTAGGTAGGAAGCATCCTACATCAGACACTAGAAGATTACCTAGATGGTCTGAAACTATCAAGGATAGTGTTATCTTGGAACAAGGAGAGTATAAGGATCGCCAAGTGAAGATCCACCTAGATCCTGTTGCATGCAGCCAAAGGACACCTGTGGAGCCAAACCACCCAACCAACATGAAATGGCTAGTCAATACCCTAACCACTTCACCCCCAAGCCATGGTGATGAATACAAAAGAGGAGGGGATCCTGGCTTCATGAATCAGAAAATCCAATGTGTAGATGGGTGAGTTTCCATTGGTATATATAATCCCCAATGAGGAGAGAATATTCCCCTTAGGAACCCTCACAACCCAAATATAAGCAATTGACCTCCTATTCTTGCATTATAACACTCAAAAACCATGCAAGTGCTCCTATATCCAATTATAGGTCTGGGTCCTCATAAGATTATTAATTACATTACCGGCCAAGTCTGGAATGATGAGGCATAACTAATAACCTTATACACTGGAGTAACCGACTATCCATGTCAAGAATTATTTTGAATCCTACGTACTGGACATGGACGGAAAGTAACTAATATTCTTGTGAGGCCCAGAACACACTAAATGGAGTTTAGACAAGGTATGAGACAGTTTATGCATGTGTAGAGTTATCAATAGCAATTCTATGAATAGTTGGTCCATGCTTAGGACTCTATTCTTGATGAATCTATGTATAGGGAACTTAGGGCTATGCATGGCTATGTGCCCAGGATGCTTTTCGCTCTATATATTGGGTCCAAACTCGTCCTACTCCTCATTATGGTTGTGGATTCATTGCCAGGCTCTCACTCTACATTCATGCTTCTTGTTCCTTGGCTTGGGGGTGAAGCTTCTAAAGTTTGATTGGATGCTTCTACTTGGTTGGGTGGTTTCTCCATAGTGTGTTATCCATTGTGTTTGTGATTTGTAAGCAGGATCTAAGGAGTTCCCCTTAAAGTGGTTTCAGAGCAAGGCTTACAAGTTTGGAGAGGTGGTGCTTTTCATTGGAGCTTGGTGGTAATCAACTAGTATTCTCATCCAAGGAGAGGAGCAAGGTTGCAAGTTGGTGGATCTTCCCAAGTTCAATTTGCATGATCCATATCTCTCTCAAATTCATTGTGGCTAGTTATGGATCTGAAATTTGAAATTCAGGTTGCATGTTGGATCTTCCCATGTATTTGGATTCTAGGCTCTTTTGTGGCCAAATTTGGCTTGTTTTCCATGATTTTGGCACAAAATTGATGGTAGAATTCAAAATCCAGCAAGTTCAGATCAATAGGATGGTTATAACTCTGTAAATAGGATTGCATGTGGTTTAGAAAAACGTTCTTGCCATTAAATTCCAATATGTCATGGTGAAAAAACCAAGAAAGGGCCAAAATCCATGATTTTTGCTTGTTTTTTCATGAAATTGGATAGTAAGAGGTTGTTAAACATCAATTAAAGCTGGGAAAAGAGGAATCATAGTCTTTTGAAGCTGTCCTAGAAGTTAGAGCAATCATAGATATAAAGTTTATCTAGCTTCAGGAGCAGAGTTGGAGACTTGGAACATAAAAGTCCCAATATGTGTGCAAAGGTTGAACTCTCCAGGTGGAATAGAGAAACTCTCTAGAGATTGTTGCGAATAATTTGGAACTAGAGGAGTTTTGGAGGTATTGAGCTGTGAGTTATCATGATGATGGATAGTGGTGGTAAAGATTAAATTAAGGTTTCACTGATCGATTTTACCAAGTACCATTTTGTTATGGATAGGATCAGGTGGGAATAAAGCTTTAATCTTAACCTAATCTTGGTTTGAATACTAAGATCTGATGTAGGTTGATTGGGTGAAGAAATTTTGTTAGTAAAAGTATGATGGTTGGAAAACTTGTGATTGTGGAATTATTCACTTCAGAGATTTCCCAGATATGTTATTTACTCATGAGAAATAGAGTTCTTTTGTAGCTGAGTTGCAAGGTTCTTAGTGAGTTATGTGAGTAACATATGCGGATTATGGATATATCTGCCAGTTTGTAGCCTATGTTTATGTATAGGAACATAGTTGGATATGTTGGTTACGTACGTCCTAATCTTGTGGATCTAATATGCTTCCTGTGTACTGAGTTTATATCGTATACTTAAACTAGTCAGTGAGCATAGACATATGAACAAGTAATGTTCAAAACAGTTACTTGAAATAAGTTTCAGAATATACAAATTCGGCACCTTGACATTTGAGATTTCTGAATCATTAGCAATTAAATTGAGTAGTTGGATTACTCTTGGTTTAAAGTTAATTGGGTAAATAAGCAGTGTGAAGAGAATTCACCAGGAACTGTTTATTTTATTCTATAATGCTTATAAGACACATGATTTGTGAGAGATCAGGATTCATCTATAAAAGTTGTGTGCATAGAATATAGGAAATTCTTGACATAAAATATTTGAATGAGAAATATATCCGAAGTTATTGACTGTATCCCCAATGAGCTCATATTGGATGACAGAGTTTAATAAATATCAAGGATAACCACTGAATTCAGTTGGAATTCAGCAGAACTTCATGATCCCTAGAAGTTCTTCTAGGTGATCGTGTGAAGTTATGTAGTTGAAGAGGAATACTAAAGTGGTTTTGGTATGCCTTATGTTCTTAATTACTTGGTTGATTGTAGAAATTGGATAACTCATAATCTGGTTAAGGATCTGTTGGAAGAATATTCTTGAAATCCAGTAATTTTTCCTTTGGGAAAAGATTTTGAAATGATTCTTATATTTCTTGAGTAGTATGTTATACATATACTCCATTATCTTTCAATGATTAAGTATAGTTTTGGAATCCTGCAAATTATGATTGACGAATCATAAGATTCTAAATATTTATGATTGACGGATCATAAATTGATACTTAATTATCAATTGAAGATTATAAGGAAATATGATGATTCTTAAGAGATGAGTGATTCTCAATCTATTGAATGAGTCAAGAATTTATTGAAATCTAAATTTCTTACTCTTGTGTTTAATTGAGAATATGCGTGTCTCACAGACATTCTCAATGAATGCTTGTGTACTGTTTTTTGCATAAATCTCCGGTCAATTAGGAGAGTTAAATCTATCGAGATTGTATGGTTGCTATTTTCTTGCACGAGATGCTAGGAATAGAGCACTTACTCAAGAGAGGATTCAGAGTACTTAGTATAAGGGAAGCTCCTTAGATCCTGCTTACAAATCACAAACACAATGGATAACACACCATGGAGAAACCACCCAACCAAGTAGAAGCATCCAATCAAACTCTAGAAGCTTCACCCCCAAGCCAAGGAACAAGAAGCATGAATGTAGAGTGAGAGCCTGGCAATGAATCCACAACCATAATGAGGAGTAGGGCAAGTTTGGACTCAATATATAGAGCCAAAAGCATCCTGGGCACATAGCCATGCATAGCCCTAAGTTCCCTATACATAAATTCATCAAGAATGGAGTCCTAAGCATGACCAACTATTTATAGAATTGCTATTGATAACTCTACACATGCATAAACTGTTTCATACCTTGTCTAAACTCCATTTAGTGTGTTCTGGGCCTCACAAGGATATTAGTTACTTTCGGGTCACGTCCAGTATGACGTGGCATAAATAACAGCTTGTTTCACTGGAGTACCATGTATCCAAGACTAGGAGTATATTGTATCCTATGTACTAGTCATGGACATAACATTCTTCCCTCCTTAAACTGCTTCTATCCTTAGAAGCTAAACTTCGGGAAATTCTTCTTTATGCTATCAACTCTCTCCCACGAATCATCATCCTCAGTACGACCCTTCCACCAAATTAAGCACTTAGAGATAGAACGATTTCTCAATTGTTTATCTCTGGTTCTGAGCACTTTCTCAGGTTCCAAAGGTACACTAACCAACAAATCTTCCAAATGAGATAAATCCTCATCCGATCCAACTGTATAACCATCATGTAAACTTAGTTTCTAGCGACTTACATGAAATATTGGGTGTGCAGTCGATTTTCCTTGAAGATCGAGTTCATACGCCAAAGAACCAATTCTACGTACAATCCTGAAAGGTCCACAATAACGGGTAGATAGCTTATAATGCTTTCCAGTACGTAACGTCTTAGAATCTTTTGGAATCCGAAGATATACCCAGTCATCAACTTTAAAATCTCTTGGAGATCTCTTAAGATCGGTATAGTGTTTAGCTCTATCCTGAGCACTTCGGATACTATCCTTAGCCACTTGCAACATTTCTTGCATATCATGCGAAAAATCAGCAACCTTCTGGATCTTAACAGACTTCGTCTCAACATTTACTGGAGATCTAGGTTGAAAACCATACATAAGCAAAAAAGGACTGTAACCTGAAGCAGAATGTTTTCTACTATTATATGCAAACTCAACCAGTGGGATGAATGCAACTAACTTAGTTAACCGATCCACTACAACCCAAATAGATTCATTTTTCCGTTGGGTCTTTGGAAGTCCAACTACAAAATCCATAGATATGCTTTCCCATTTCTGATCAGGGATATCTAACGGATGCAACAAACCACCTTATGGCGTTCAGCCTTTGCTAGTTGACATGGTTTGCATTTAACAACATATGACTCGATATATGGCTTGAGCTTTGGCCAATAAAATTCTCTTTTAACCAAGTCCAGAGTCCTGTGTATACCGGGATGTCCTGTACATGGTATGTCATGACATTCAAACAAAATCTTACGTTTGAGCTCATCATCCCCAGGTACACAAACTTTCCCATTCCGAAATAGTAATCCATCTCGAATGGTAAACTGTTCCACAATCTTCTTATCTTTCTTAGTTAGTTGAGTCCCCTGTGTTTTATGACTCAACACTGTCCACATTTCTTCCGGTTTGAACAATGTTCCAAATGTGACCAAAATGGGAGTTTGATTCATATTTTCCTCTCAGCGAAAGATATAGATCCGTAGAAATCTGGGTGAATGACAAGTCGTTCAGTTCACCGATCCGACTAAGAGCATCTGCAACTTGATTAGAGCTGCCTCTTATGTAACGGATTTCATGATCGAATTCTTGCATCAATTCAGCCCATCGAGCTTTTCTCCCCCGAAGATCATGTTGATTACAAAAATACTTAAGAGGCTGGTGATCCGTATACACTACAAACTTACTACCATACAAGTTGTGTCTCCGGGTTTTAAGTGCATGGATTACAGCAAACAATTCCTTTTCTTGCGTAGTATAACGCAATTGAGGACCAATGAATTTTTTGCTCTCAAACTCTAGTGGCCTATCCATTTGTAATAGAACCGCTCCAACTGCAACATCACTTGCGTCCGTTCTCACGACGTAAGGTAAATCTGGATTTGCAATTTGTAACACGGGAGCTGAAACAATTATTGTTTTAAGTTTCTCAAAACATTGATTCAATTCCTCGTTCCAAACAATAGGCGGACTAGATTGATTCCTCTTTTTCTTTTCATCAACAAATCCTTTTGTCAGATTATTAAGTGGTGCTGCTAACTTAGCATAATCCTCAATAAATCTCTTGAAGAAAAGTGTAAAACCTAAAAATGGCTTTACCTGCCTCACAGTTACCGGAATTGGCCACTCAATCACAATTTTGATTTATCCTCGTCAATCTTGATCTCATTTACTGTGATCTTATGACCGAGATAAAGCAACTCTTGCTTAAAGATTTCACACTTGGACTCTTTAGCGTAGAGTAACTCCCGACGGAGTTTCATCAAGATGATTTTTAATTGTTCTACATGTTCCACCAAGGATTTATTGTAAACGAGAATGTCGTCTAAGAATACAACCACAAACTTCCCAAATATGGACGAAATAAATCGTTCAAAATTTGCTGGAGCGTTGTTGGAGCATTCGTTAATCCAAATGGCAACACTAAGAATTCATAATGACCAAATCTAGAACGAAATCCTGTCTTTTGGACATCTTCCGACTTAATTCTTATTTGATGGTACCCTGTCCTGAGATCTATCTTGGTGAAATACCGAGCTCCACCTAAGCGATCTACAAGGTCATCCATCCTGGGTAATGGATATTTATTTTTGATAGTCACTTTATTAAGACCCTTGTCATCCACACATTCGGAAACCTCCATCTTTCTTCGCTTTAAGAAGAGAACAGGAGCACCCCATGGTGATTTACTAGGTTGTACCATCCTCAGATAGTTTTCTATTTGATTTGAAATCTCTGTCTCCTCTTTCTGAGAGAACCTATAAGGTTGTCTAGAGACAGGTTGACTTCCTGGAATTAACTCAATCTTGTGGTCTACTGACCTAGACGGTGGTAAACCATGAGGTAATTCAGATGGAAAAACATCCCTAAATTCATTTATGATCTGTTCTTTCACTGCTTGTTCATGATCTAAATTTACTGAGTTAGGAATTGCTGAGAATTCATAACCATTTAGATTCATTTCAGGAACATCCACAACTGAAAGAGCACATATTGAAAAAACTTCATACTCAGAATAATCCAATGTTTCCATTTTATTAACTGTAGAAATCTGATCCAACGGACGTACAAAATTACTGCCAAATAACGTAACTACCTTATCACCCTCCTTGAAAGTGAGAACATGCTTCTCAAAATCAATTAACAGAGAAGGCAATTTACTAAATAACCATTCGTAACCTAAGATTAAATCGGTACGGGCTAAGTCTAAAATATGAAAATTAACTAATTCTGCGTGTTCCCAACTGTATTCTCACTTGCTATCACTTATACTTCAAGAATTGGAAGTAAATTAAAATAATTGGATCACTTGGTCCACCAATCATCTACCCCTCAGGCTTCATCTCCTTCCCCCCATCCCAAATGTGGTTCAGGCTAAAAGCCCCAAATTTGGTGGAAAAGGTCCAATTTTAAAACTTTTATCTACTGGTCATTCAAACAGTTTTGATTGTTCATTAGTTAAGTGCCGCACTCAACTACTGGCAAATCGACATATAGATTGGCATAGAAACCGTTCCAACAAGGTTTGCGTTATTCTTGGTCTTAGATTACATAAAACAAGAAATGCTCCTTATTAGTTGACAAATTCCCAAAATCTTCAACCGAAAGTGAGAGGTACTGTGACCTTATCAAATTGACTGATTTCAACTCAGTAAAGTCATTCACTTTATAAGCAATTTCTGTTTGATCAATAACCAACGAATTTGAACAAAATCAAAACATCCACAGTTTTCAAATTCCGTTCGATATGGACCAAAACTGTGAAAATCGATTTAAACCATCGACTTGGCAGTTTCACAGTTGCCATCTCATTCTGAAAGGATTTCGAAACATTCGGCATGCATCAGACATGACATGCAATGATTTCGAAAAATCTAAAATTTTTATGTAAAACACCTAGTAACTGGGAAATTTGCTTTTCGACTAGCTTTTTATGAAACTGTATTCTAGCATGAAATTACTCTGATCAATCTACTGTACTTCCATGTATCATGCATCCAAACATGCATACATGTTCATCGAACACTGGAAAAGCACTCTACCAAATTTGGATGTTATCTTTTGTATAATGATCATTTTCAATTTTGGATCATTTAGGAAATTAGGATAGTTGAAAAATATTTCGGATTCTAGAGTGCCATTGATTACAAGTGCTCAAACCAGGTGAACCTAGAAAAAAACAATCTAGTTCAAATTTTTTGGCACCATGACAGAATGAGACATCGTCATCTTATTTTGATCCATGACATTAATGACAAGGCCCGAATATTTTTTAGGACCAAAATATAACAATTACTTTAACTAGCTTTTTGAAGTGGGTAAGTAAGAAACCCTTTCTACGTTCAGTACAATTTTCTAATATCATATTATTTAGTAGTTAATTTAGCTTGATTCTCGTAAAATTTTGCTATGCTTAGCATGATTATCTTATTTTTGAACATTTTAGAATATAATTTTCCAAGAATTTCTACCTTAATTGTCATTTAATATGTTTGATTTTATAGGTCTGCTTGCAGTAATATGATCTAGATTAGTATAATTGGCCCACTAGGGTTTTGGATTTGTTTAAAGAAGTATTGTGGTTTTATCTTTTGTGGCTATGGTGTCTGCTCCTTCCTACTTCCATCGCTCTGTCCTTATTGAAACCACATCAATCCTAAACTCAACCAAGTATGCTACTATTAATGAAATTAACCAAATTCACAAATGTGGCAATATATCAATCATCAAGAGCAATACCACCACACTAATCAAGAATAGCTAGATATGTAGGAAAATCACTATGCTTCAATCTCTATTCATTATAACCTAAAAAATGAATGGGCTGAGCCTTATTCACATGAAGTATGCATGGTGAGTGGATGTCCTCTCCAAACCCTAACCTAGTTTGAGACTCTAATTTTTGCTGCTAGTCTTAGATTGCCACCATCGGTGAGATAGTACATTAGTACCCATAGCCAATAGAATGAGATAGCTTCTTAGGCAAACATCAAGTTATAGCTTCTAGAGGAAGCTTTGGGTACACCTTCCTAGCAACTTTAGGAGAATTTGGGACAATGCTGAATCTAATATTTTGAAAAACAATTTTCTATTGAGAGTGATGATCATTCTTTGAACTAAAAACATTGAATTCATCCAAAGATATTTTCAAGAGTTTGATAAGATAGTCATGGAAGGCTAGAGCACACTTTTCTAGGATGAAGCAAGTGTACTAGAAAGGTCGAATGGCATGACATAATAAGCATGTCAAAGATATCTCGTTCTTAGTACCGACCTAGAACATGAATTTCTTGGATGCAAGAGTGCCGTATCTCACATGTTGTGGACCATTGTGTTTTGCGGATTCAATGATGCAAGAGTAGGAGAGATGACTCATCCTTTGCATCTCTTGGATTTATTTCGATTGACATATACTTGGTTGCTAGTCATGCATGTTTGATCAAGGGGGGAGTATTGGAGATTATGAAAGTTTTAAGTGATTGAGTCCAATGATGGGATCTTGACATACAACAAGCTACTAATGAAGCAATACCATTACACCAAATGAATTCAAGGTGAGTGAATGAGCATCAATTTTGATTGAGAACAATACATGGAAGGTGGATCTATGACCCTATACAAAGCATGACTATCAATAAAAAGAGATTCTACCAACTAAGCTACACTAGCTCGATCTACTACACTATTGATAATGTTGTATGACCATTACTAAATTACAAGCTAAGAAGCAAGCGTTTAAAAGACGATCATGTGATGCTTTGAAAAAGCATACATTTTTTGACAAGGGAATCAAAATGAAACTAAATGTACCATTACATACATCCTATTAGCATGACCAAGAAGGAAAAAAGTTGGTCCTTACGTAGATAGGCACGATGCCAAATGAGAAATAACATAATTTGCTTATCATGTTCTATTTCCAATGTTATGTCAAGCTTGTTCTCAAATCTAAAAAGCACCAAGGCTTGGATGGAACTAGAAGAAGATATAAAAAAAGGATGAATTGGCAAATTATCGTCTAAAATGCCACTTTTCCTAAGGAAATCAATATTGGGATGAAAATACCCATAGGTACTTTTAACAAAAATTCTAGTTCATTCATGCATTTCTTTCACAAGCTTATTTCAAACTCATCTCTTTCTACATTTTTTGGTCGTTTAACTACCATGAATTAAAAAACTCTCTCATTTTTCAATTCATGCACTCCAAATACATTTCAACTCATGATGTCCACATCATTTGATGATATTATATGTAGAACACACATTCAAATTCAAGTCTAAATGACTACAATGCCCTCATATTTTTGCTTTTAGCTAAAATGTTTCAATGATGTCTTATCTACTTCTTTTGGACCACATTATCCTATCCAACCTTGGTGTTCAGATTCTTCTTATTTCCTTGTGCGAAATAACTTTATCTGTGAAACTTGAAAAAATCAGACAAATCATTATCTTGAAAAAACTGTCAACTTTTATTTGAAAGTTGCAGATATCTTAGATGCTAGTCTTGCTACTAATATCATTTTGGAACAAAAATTGAATGTTTTCTACCATGAAATTCTCTCCATCAACACATTCTTTTTTTAACTTTATTGGCATTGCCTTGGAAAGGCAACAATGTGTTTAAGTTGGTCAAAGTACTTTGTAAAAACATCAACACTACAGGAGACGATTGAGATTTCGGAGATTAGATATAGTAGATGATAGGTACTGTATTGGCCCATACATGCAAGTAGTAATTCATGCAAAGTGAGGCATGCAGCCAAATAACAGAATATGGAGTATCCATGAATGAACATAAAAGCCACCATAGAACCCACGGTTCTCAGAACTGTGGGTCCTGGGAACCGTGGGGTGAACCGTACCACGGTTCATGAACCGTGGTACGGTTCCTATATATAGTTAATTAAGTAATTAATTAATTAACAAATTTCACACTCACAGACAGATTCATTTCACACTGCACAGACACAGATTCATTTCATATTGCACAGGCACAGATTTCACATTTCACTATTTGGACAGACTTAAATAGTTTGACAGATTTCACAGACACAGATTTCTCATTTCACAGATTCATTCACAGACACATATTTCACAGATTTCACAGACATAGATTTCAGACACAGAGTTCACAGATTTCACAGACACACTTTTTTTGGCCTTTTTTTGCATATTTTTAGGCTGTTTTTGGGGGGGGGGTAGGAATAAAAAAAATTATTAATTAATTAGTACAGTTCACCACGGTTCATCCTAAATTTTTTTGAGAACCGTACGGTTCACTGTACACGGTTCATTAATTCTGTGAAAGCCACTAGCATTAGCATGCATTTTCAGCATATTACCATCGTTATGACAAGACCCTTGTGGCGTACCACAAGATTCTTGTTTAGTTCGTTTTTGGGGCATTATTACCCATGAATTCTATGTTTTGACATTGCATTTGTAATCTCTAGCATGATGGGCATTGTGCCTAGAAAACCTATCAAGTCCTCCACAAGATGTGGAAACTCAATGCTGAAAGAAAACCTGGCCATTCTTTACGCAAACTGAAGTCCCCGGATCAGAACATTACCTGGTTTCAGACCCTTGCCCTCGGGTTCTTAGACACCCTATTATGTTCTGGTCACGGAACTTGATCCTACACATACCCAAAATTGGTGATTCCCTCAAAGATTATAAGCACTGTATAGCACATTGACGTTGCAGCATTGAATCAAATCATATAAACTTGCAACTATCGTGCACATTTTCTGAGAAGAAATCTTTTTTCTTAATAGTTTGATTAGAATTGGTTTCGGAGGACTTCAAATTGCGATCTGATGATGTTACTATGCCAAGCGCTACTATCGATTGTCTTCAGCAGACGAATGTGTGCTATCCCATTACGAAGATAAATCACACTGTAATAATTAGCTATCAAACTACTGAATTCAAGTAATTTCAATCCATATCTATCTTGGCCAATGCATTGGCAGCCCTTTTGGCTTCAAATAAGGATGCGATTTATACATAATGCTGCTGTGAAGTTTCCTTATACGAGCTATGTTGCAGCTATAAGCCTTCCCGTAGCATTGCACGCACACGTGTTGGAAGCCCGTATAGACGAATAAAGCCAGCTGCATCTGCCTGATTATATATCCCACTCCCTTCTTCAAAAGACGAAATATCTTGCCGATAAAGACTATATGGACTTTTTCGACTTGCAACTGTCACAGAGCCTTTGAAGAGTTTCAATGTCACGCTTCCTGATGTTGTAGCTGTAATCTTTTCCATGAAAGCATCCATGGACTCTCTAAGTGGATCAAACCATCTGCCTGCATAGACCAGCTCAGCGTACTTCAAAGCCAACCCATCTTTGACCTGCACTGTTTCCCTGTCAAGAGTGAGTGCTTCTAATTCCCTCACGGCGAGTGTTAGTATCGTGCCTCCAGGGGTTTCATATACACCTCGACTTTTCATACCCACCAACCTGTTCTCAACCATATCAACTCGGCCAATGCCATGCCGGCCTCCGACTTCATTCAGCTTTTCCAGAAGAGTAGCTGGAGATAGAACTTGGCCATTAAGCGACACCGGAAGACCAGCCTCAATGCCAATTTCAATGTATCTGTAGCTCATTCAAGCAATAACGATTCAGATAGATGGTGGCTACTGCATTCGTCAAATTCTTTTTCATTTACATAATTTTTCAGCACTTCACTTTCTCTTTTAGTATTCTCTCTCTTCCATGCATGTAAACAAACAACAAACCTCATTCCCAAGAAGCCCAGATTTCCAATATGGGCAGCCATTTCTAATCAAATTAGAAAGACTTCAAATTACTGAAGCATATGTCAGCCTACGCTACTCAGTTGCATGATGACACTGGGAACAAAACCATCAAAATACAGGATATGTATATGTTTACCCCAGAACTAAAGCTCACAGCACATCATGGAATCTGTTGTAAAAAGCTTCAATTTGGCTATATAAGCTTTCTAAAAAAAGTTTTGAAGTGATAAAACGCACTCGGGTGTGTCTGGTGCTTCCTCTGGATCCACCGTCATGACAAACATATCCTTCTTAGGTTCATTAGCAGGATCTTCAAGAATGTCTCCCTAGGAGAGAATAAAACAATGAGACTGAAGTAAGACGGCCAAAACCCATCTATCTCTCTTTGACAATCTGAAGACAAACTGATCAAAATTCAAGCAAGGGTTTAGATTTGACCTCGTGACTGATGTGCCAGAGGTTACGATCTCGACTATAGATGGACTTCTTAGTGACTGGTACTGGTACATTATGCTTCTTTGCATATTCTATGGCGTCTTCGCGGCCTCTGATGTCCCATTCCCTCCAGGGAGCAACTACTCTTAGCTTTGGGTTCAAGGCGAAAAAAGTCAGCTCAAACCGTACCTGTGCATCACCATGATTAGCATAACAATAAGCCAGAATTGCTAGTTGCATGCATGCGTATGCTTTATTTTGAAGAAATACTTACTGAATATAAAAAGGGACTTGACAATTACCTGGCCACAGCATGGTACGGGTGTTCAGTAAATGAAGAGATACAGCTGTTAAGTAAATGAAAAGACTGTGGCTTAGAGTAGATGAAAGGAGGATGGTCTATTTTATGGTAACAAAATGAATACAGTAATTAGATGATGGCATTTGTGCAGAATTAGATGGAATTACTCGTTGCACGCATGTGTGTGCTTTATTTTAAAGAGATACATACTAAATGCGAAGGGACTTGACATGTAAATGGCCAACATGGTAAGGGTGGTGTTAAGTAGACGAAGAGATATGGCTGCTAAGTAGACAAAGAGACTGTTAAGTTTGTGGCTTAGAGTAGATTAAAGGACCGTCTATTTGATATTGATTAGTGGCATGGTCACTTTGTGGTTAACGCCCAAGCTGGTAATAGGATTGTTTTAGTCCTATAGGGTCAAACAACGGAGTATAGATTTGATAACCAGACTGGCTAGGACCAAATCTTGGGCTTAGGATCAACTTGTTTGTAGTTTGCTCCATGTATGCACGCAGTGTTGCACATTTGATGGCTACTTATGTGGCATAAAAAGGCTATTTCCCCTCAGTAGCGCTTTAATAGACTTGTGGGTGATATACATGGGGTAAATGTCACGTACTCGGATACTCCAAAAACCAGAAACCGGCAAGTGCCAGTCAACACAAGAAACCAAACGCTCACTATACCCGGCCGTAGGATCTAATCCAAATCCACCCTCCGTGCCCTATAGGCCTAAGACTTTGATAACAAGTGGATCCAGCTTCCAGCCCTAACGATGTCCCATACCACTGTCAACACCTTCAGCCTCACCTGCCCCCTAGCTAGCACCATCCTGTGTAAGGTAGGAGTCTCGATGCCAAGCACATATCCCTGACTACAGTGGCATGCACGTGGTTCACCAGTCACTGGTCAAGTCAATAGGCCCAGTCCAATGTCCCGTTTCAAGTAAGGTGTGTGACCCAAGGGGTTGGGTCACTAACAATAAACAACTAATATTGACAAATAACAATGCAGCTATCATTCTGGGAATGATAAATCGATGTTATCCCGGCAGAGCAAAGGAGACATGCAATCTTCAACCACGAAGTCCAACCACAAAGTCTTAACTGCGAATGAGCTGCCCAAGTTGTTGGTTCAAGGCCAACCAAACCCTCAGATGATTCTAAATTATAGAAATCTCCTATATCTAGGGGAGCATGTGGAGGAAGACAAAATTCTAATCATTGCCTTGAGGTTCTCTTATAGGTGGCATGGAGAAAGAGGTGCTGGAAGGAGGAAAGCTTGCTGATCCATCTAATTTGTGTTCCTAAAACATCTATTTTCTATCTGTGAAATTTGGTTTTAAAATCGAAGTGTGGACTCTCCTCGGTGTTCCTAGCTAAGATCATTCCCATGTCGGTGCTAGAAGAGAGGAATGACCAAAAATGCAACCTATCTCCAGCATATCCTTCTGTTGAGATTTGATCTTCAGTTACGATCTTGTTCCAGGATGGCATAGAAGAGGGGAGATTTGCTTCTCTTTTCCATATCCTTTGATTGAAATATTCTTCCAGACTTCGTGATTGCAAGAGTTTCTTGGAGAACCATCGGTAGATCGCGGTATAAGACTGCAGGTGTCTACTCTTGAGAAAGGATTAAAAGGATCCCCTTCCTCTCCCTCGCTATATCCAGATCTCTCTTAGTTATACCAGTGGCATGGCAATTCTGTTTCTCTTAGTTTACTTCCATCCCTGCTTTCTCATCTATGTTGCTTTGCACATGATTCTTATGCTATAAATCATGTTACTTGTAGATGCGGGTGCTACTTCAATAGAGTGTGATCTTATATTGTATGTTTCCCAAGTCATGTTTGAATAATATGAATAGTTACCATGCATCTGTGTCTCCATGCAATCTTACTATGGTGCAGCCATGCACATTAATATGGATGGGTGAAGACTAATGATTATATACATTCTTGTTCTTTGCCAAAACTGTTGTTACAGGATATGAGAGCTCTTGGTTGAAATCATGGTTTCTTTGTATGCAAGTACCTCTAGGCCACATTAGTTGAAATGCATGTCAAACAAGAAGCAATAACATTCTTACTTGAAGGACAAAGCAACGTCATTGATGATGGCTCAGCATGATCAAAGTGAGCATATGGAGCACATGGAAAAAGAGATGGTCAAAAAACAAAATTGCTTCAAAAAATTCCAAGAACAAAAAGCTCAAGAAGACACTTGAGGGATTGGAATCCAAACATGCATTTGCCAGTGTGACCAACCACACTAGTTTAACTCCTGATCCTGCACATATAGACTGTCTTCACCAAAATTCCATGGCAAAGAAAAGGCAAAAGAAGCATATCATTGTTTGGAAAGAACGCCATGGTTTTGGGAGTCCCATGAAAAAGCTAATCAAGCACGTATAGATTTTGCTACACTAAAGCTTGGTTCACAAAGAATTGTCTACAATGTCTCTACCATAAAAATCTGAGAATATACATGAGATCGACTCTTACGCTAATTTCAATGAAGTCTTCTTGGACAAGTCTGCACCCATGCATGATGCGAAAGAGGTTAGAGGCCAGATTGAGGGCATCGAGTGGAGTCTATGCAAGTGGAGTGCATATGCAAATCACATCTCCATTGGGCCCAGTAGATCCACATGACTTGGATAAGGCCATTGCCATGCTAAGAGGTTGAAATTGACCTTATCAGCATTAAAGAACGAAATTGTTAACAATGATGCTCACCCACCGAAAAGAAAGGCATCGTATAAGAGACCCAAGTTCTAGAAAAATAGATTTGAATCTTCCCTTATTCCTAGAATAGAAAATATCATTGATAGACTGTCTAAGGCTAGGTCTCTCTGTAAGGTTGATTCAAGAAGTGGTCTTCTCCAGATTAATGTGAGGGAATGTTCATATTTGAAACTTGAAACCGTTTTTAAGAGTCAAAACAAAGACATATACAATATTTGAAAGACAAGTACAAAAGAGCCAGTTCCAAGAAGCTTCTCAAAAGAGGATACAAATAGGAGAAGTTATTAAAGTACCTGTAGAAATACATATGTAGTCCATTGTGGTAAGAGTCTTGTTGCTACTTGTATCTCCATCATATAAGTGATGTACGATTGAGTAGAGAGTGAGAATCTCAAGTTCAAAAAGAGTATAGTATTGTACAATTCTTGTTTAGAATAAAGATTTGTTTTACTTTTGTCTTCATATGTTTGCTATTATTTTTATCAAATGTCACTTGTATTAAAGCAAAACTCTAACATGGTATCAGAGTCCTAGAGGTTTTTGAAGTCCGAAGAATAGACAGTCCTTGCACCTGCTAATCTGCCCTAAGTAGAAATCATGCAGTTAACACATCTTAAGAAAGAAACTGAGGATCCTGAGGATCTTGTGGAGAAATAAGCTTCATCGGGGATTCGATAAAAGAGGCACTTGTAGGGAACCAACACAAAAATAGGCCCAGCTGCACAAGATTGGCTAAGAAAAAGAAAGAAGGGGGAAGGGGAAGGGTGTGCTCCATACAAAGCGGTCCTATAGTAGCAGAAAACAATTAGATAGTCAGAATGAAGGTTGGTGTTGCAAGAAAAGCACGATCTGCAAAAGAAGCTCACAAAGCTTTGTGCAAAGTTTAAGTTTGCAAGTGTTTCAAGAGTGCTGTATTTAAGGAAATCAACTCTACAAGTTGAGAATGAGCGAAGGAGACTCGAACATAGAGCACCATACAGAAATCAAAGTTCTTAGCAAGAATAGTGCTACAGTTGTTGAAAAGGTAGCCAACAAAGATCTTGTCCTTATGATTCCTATTTTGGCGGTCTCATTCATATCAGGCCTTTGTCACAAGCTTGAGATAAGTACGGAGCAAACTTTTGAAGCCAAAAGAAAGAGCAATGGTACCAAGGAGATAAAAAAAGTGATACAAAATCAAAGTTCTTAGCAAGAAACATGGTACAGTTAATCAAAAGGTAGCCAACGAAGATTCTATGGTCATGGAGAGTGATCATCATATATGTCCTTGTTCCTAACATAAAAATTAAGTATTTTGTGGCTGATCATTATGCTAGATTGTTGCATTCACCTGATCATTCCCCTTGCCTGTACAGCCATGGGAAACAGCATCTGCACCAACTTCATTAGCTACATCCACCATGGCCTGCAAAAAGCACAAGCTTGAAAATTCAGTCCCACCTTATAAAAAGCATGAAATAACATCTAACAACGATAATCCAGTAAGCTCAACACTTCTTGAAGGAATATCACCTCGGCACACTTTCTAAAGCAATATCACCTCGGCACTTCCCTTTTATTGTTATATTTGTGGTCATTTGATCTTTCCAGCATATAAAATGCAGATAATTCTGCAAGGCAATGTGGGTTCTAAGAGCTAACCTTTGCAATAATAGGTCGTGCCATAGATGTCCCAAGTAAATACTTTCGCTCATAGACTGCCCCAGCTCGCAAACAAGGAAAAATGAAATCATGCACAAACTCTTCTCTCAAGTCCTTGATAAAAAGCTGACTAGCACCACTTGCTTTTGCTTTTGCCTCAAGTCCTTCTGTTTCACCAACACCTTGGCCAACATCCGCCGTGAAGCAAACCACCTCACATCCATAGTTCTCCCTGTTGAAAACAATGTAACAGAGGATATAAGCCATGTCATTGAGACATGGACGACAAGCAACAAGCAAGAGATATAAGATCGTGCAATCGATATGTTTTATGCACCTCAACCAAGGGACAATAACAGAGGTGTCCAATCCACCACTGTAAGCAAGGACAACTTTATTCAATTTTCCGCGAGGCCTTGGGCTTACTGCTGAGGATTCCATTTGTTTTTCGGAAGTCAAAGTTGCCCTGATTCCTGTTATAATAAAGCATATGAACGTCCACATAATATTAAGCAGAATCAGAATATATATCAAAAATTCAAAAGTTTCTGATATATATCGAAAATGTGTACAATGACTGCTTCCTCACCTTGACCCAACACTCTTCTTCGTGTTGAAAAGGGTTTTGATAATACTAGTGACTCACTGAATATACCGCTAGATGAGGCACCATATACTTCCTGTCAAGTGCAATGCCAATTTTTAAAAACCAGCCGTGCAATTGGAGATGATATCTTTTCCCACAACCCAAGATTGCAAATGAAGTATCGTTAAGGATGATCTACACTACATGGCACGCCCACAGTTTATAACCAAAACTTCAATTCTATACAGTTTAATTTTAAATATAAGGTAAACATCACACCAGAACACAGATAGGACGAATATTGTAAATGTAAAAATTATTATGAATGCAAAACAATAATTGAACAACAATTGTCACGAGAATAGTTGAATATTGAAATATTTCAGCTAAATGAAAACTGAAGCTATATTGAAGCATGCTATATAGAATATCACGCTTTGTCAGAACCAAGAAACTAGTCTCCAAATCATCAGCCAGTGACATTGAGGCCTCAAAATCAATTTATGCAGTCTGACATTATGGGCTAGGTCCTAGTAATGGCCATATGCATCTTGATATCTAACCATATGACACACAAATGTCTCTAATACTTGTCAGATAATAATTGGTGGACCCAAGACCCTATAGATAGTCTATGGTCCAAACAACAAGTGAGCACACCTCCTGGTACATATAGATGTCCCTGTACATGATGTAAGACCTATAATCAAGCCTCCTCCAAACACCGTTATGTCAATATGAAGAAAATTTTGCTTCTAGAAAGTAAAAGCTACACAAAATGCAAACTTTGAAGATGCAACAAAAATGCATATGCCAAAGTGGAGGCTAGAACAGCTGGAACAAATATCAATGAATGCATATCATAGAAACCAAGAAAATGCATTAGGAATTCGAAGTCAAAAGAGTGTATATAGGAAGTAGAGACATTCATTGAGTAGCTTATGATCTGGATTCCTCCTGACTTCTTTGTAGGTACTAGGAGCCTCATTGTTGACCCTTGAGGCTTGTAGGGGATCAATTATTGACCATATTTGATATTCTTCCAATATTCTTACTTGGAGTAAATGGTAAATGAAAGTCATTTGGTCCTTTCATGTTGTAAGGGCTTGAAGGTAATTCCTTTGACACTTCAGAACAATATTCTATTCAGGAGAGGCCTCAGTTTTGGTTCAACATCTGAAGGATTTTGCACATGCATTTTTTTGTACATACTTATCAACATCGTTGTCATCTGACAAAATCAGGCCACCAGATTCATCCCTCAATCAGTCGGCCTCTTTCAGCTCGGTGTACACCACAAAAAATCCCCAAACCAAACTATCTGGAAATTGGGGCCCTAACATTCTTTTTTGATTTTTTTTTTGACTCATTCCATACAGTATGTACTGTACAGAACATATAGTACTTCTGGACGGAAATGATTGCAACGGGTTTTTGAGGTTCAAGGGTGTGAATATTACCAAGTGAACAAAGCATAAAGGATAAAGGTAGGAGCTTTGATATATTTAGACTTCCTTGGACTGAGAAGAGCCGAATGTCATTTGGTTGAAACTGATAGGCTAAACAAGACAGCACCCTTTGTTACTCCAAAAATTTTATTCTCAAGGCATCTGAGCTAGCAAAACTTTGGGGTGGGTGCAATTACCCATGGGATGCCACATGTCCATAAATGTTGGCGGGAGTGCCAAAATCATAAATACAATCGTATTTCGTAAATTATAACAGATTTTTCTAAGATATGTCATTTTAGGAAAAATGTGAGATCGTTAAATGTGAAACGACCTTCGGGGACACTCATTGTCTTGTACAATTTGATTTGATGAGGATATGAATATGGGGGTGACATTTGGTGTATAGATTTCTTTGAGGGTTTGGCCATAAGGACAAAAGAGAGCTTCATTTGACATGAATTCAACCATTTGGTCACAATGATGGCTATGCGCAAATCAATTTAATAGAGTGTGACATGTACATGGGTTTGGTTCATGCTTGATGAATGGAATTTTTGTGGATTGAAATTTGATTGGATTAATGACAAAAACAAAGTTTTAGGCCATGTTGTTACAACCTTTTATAGCAAGAATAATGTCACTTGGCCACATTGCCACTTATTGCCCTAAATTTGGTAGTTTCCATGTACTTACCAAAAACCTAGTTTCACTTGACTAGTTTCAATGTATCTCAACTAGCCAATAGAATAGGTCCAAATCCAACCTTATTCACTTACATACTTGGTAAAAATAGTTATTACATTATTTTTAGACCTTATTGACATAAAAAAATAAGTCTCTAAGTTGAAATTTCACTTTGGCCTCCAACTTGCCAAATTAGACCAACTTAACTAGTTGACAATTTTCACACTCCCTCTTCAACTAGTTTTACCACACTACTTTGATCCATCTTAATAATGATCTCCATCCTAGTACTAGGTGTAACAAGTATATGGCCTAAAATAGTGGTCATTGAATGGGATGCAAGATGCCAGTCCATTACACTTAGATTTTCTCGTGCCTCAGTGGTGATATAGGTCTAAGATTAGGTGGATGAATTTAAATGATTATGGTCGAATTGAAATTGGTAGTTTGACTAACCAATGTTGCCACTATACTCCCGCACACACAGCACTCCTGCATGACCACACAACTAAATGAAGTATGCCAAAGTTTGCCATACTTAAACTTCAAAACAAAAGCTTACAAAAAATTGGATGTCCATAACATGCAACACACCAAGGATGGGGTAAAAGCATGCACATCCGTTCTTCTGCTGCCCAATCAAGTAACATCCAATGTCACCTTTCTGCTTCAAAAATCAGTCACAGATTGTATTTGGTACTATTTCTAAAGAATGACGCAAGTCTAATTGAACACTTAACATGAATCCAATCAAACAGTAGAAAACTTAACCACAATGTGAATCAATGTCCATCTATCAAGAGGTCATGTCCTTGATCACTGGATTTTCCTCTTGTGATACAGGTGACAACGGATGGAGGCCAAAATCAACTTTGATGGATCTGAAACTTTAGATGTCAAATTTGATATCGATGCTATTTGATTTGATATCAAATTTGACATCCATAACATAAAACTAAACTTTCAACAAAACATATCATATATCTATCTTGGATATCCTATTTCATTGAGAAATGTTTTGAGCGTCTAGGTTGTTGAATCATATAGTGGATGATTGAGATTCCAAGTTCACGAGCCAGTTTTGGCAATTGGTTTCCAAAGAGATCAGAAATGACCTTAGCTCTTACTCATCTAATGGCCCACAATTTGATGGGTAGACCGAAGTTATCAACCAATCATCAATGAATGGAAGTTACATTGAGACCATATGTTTTTGTTCTCCAAAACATAGATTGATCAAAATAGGCATCTTCCAATGGTTGTTGGTTGAGTTTACATGTGGTAATGCAAAACATTGCACCTCCAAATTTATTTCTTTCAGGCCAAGTTCCATCCAGGTCATCGATTCTGTCAAAACTCACAGATCTGAAGATGCAAAGTGCGACAAAATTCTTCTAACATATGCAACAAAGTAGAAAGGATAGCAAATTTTTCAAGGCCCCTTCCACAATCCTCACTCCAAATTAAGCCAATAAATGAGAATGAGGCTCCTCTCCAATGTAGGTTCTTTACCTGTCATTCCATGCCTTGGGTCACTGGGTTGATTAGGCCCTTGAACAACTTTTTGTGCCACAAGACTCATACCACATGTGTAGTGACTAGTAACAATCACTCCAATTCCCCGGCATGGGGAAGAGATCAACTTAACCACTTGGGTTTTGTTGTACATGAATTGTGAATGATGTTGATCCTTAATGTATATGTAACTAAGCGTTATGTATTTTGTTTGTATTTGATAATTATTCTGCAAAATTATGATACGACTAAAGAGGTGGAGGAAACAGTTCAAATTGAGTTTTGAAGGATTTTCGTTAGTGACATTTCAAGACGCTTGCCACCTAGAGGACTGTCCAAATCATGATTGAACTCGTTTTAGAAGAAAGTGTAGTATTTAATGACTTGCTAGTAGGATTTCCACTTATAAGATCTGAGTTCAGATTAAGCTCATCGCAAGGTAAATCAACGTAGTTTCCAAGTAGGAGCTATTAAAGGGATGTAGCATACATCCAATATTTCATGTAAGTAGATGGGTATCATGTCAAGTCAGATTGAAAGAGTGGACATATGACATCCTGAAATTGAACAGCTACTAAATAGGACATGGACGAGATTTTGAAACAACATTCCCCAAGAATATCTAAAACCTTGGGTACTAGATAGGAGACAAAGTCAACCTGTGTTCCACAAAAAAATCTGGTAGCCTTACAAATTGAGTTGCAGACAAGTGATTGACGAATCATATTGTCTAAAGGTATTCAGTATCCTACATCTCGAGTAATGGGAAATGTGGGAGAGCTAGTAAAGTCACGTATTCTCATTCTGTCCTCTTACGACTGATAACTTCCTTAAGGGGGGAGAAATTTTAGAGACTAAACTTGCAGGTAGCATGACCTCCAATGAATTAGTTAATGGAGGGCTAGTAGACTCTAGGCAACTATCACGGCTAATAACCATGGTTGTACATATAGCCTAAGCTGGCTCAGATATGTTGCAAGCTGCAGCCTACAACCAAGTGAACTAATGAGGAAAACTTGTCTTTATTGGATGACCGAGAACATATGTTTAAAGAATAACCTAGATAACAAACAAAAGTAACTATAAGTTAATATGACATTGAAGGTCTTTTACAGATAAGAAGTGACATTGGTACCCACAATCGAGAGAAAAGGACCGATTTTATTTTGTGGAGCCAATACTCTAAGTGGTAGTTGCATGGAAAATTCTAGGAGAGACGAAGGTATAAAAGAGTCGTCGCTTCATTGACAAATCCTAGATCTGGTCTCAAAAAGCATCATCTTCCAACTATGACTAAGAAAGGCCATTACGTGGAGTATGGCTATGGAGTATGGCTATCAATCTCCTGCTAAAGATAGGGTCTAAAACTACAAAGTATGTGTAAGATGGGATATCAAATGGGTTTCAACGCCAAGTGGGGAGATTGTGAGTGCATGAAGGACTTCCATGTTTCAAAGACTAGATCTTTGATAATGTTTATTTGTAACCAGCTAGCTCTTCTCACGAGAATCCTTTAGTGCACTAAATGTGTGTGTGTGTGTGAGAGAGAGAGAGAGAGAGATTTACATCTAGAATGTTCATATTTTAACTTAGAATACTATTAATATGTAACAAGCTAAATACTTCTATGAAATTAACTTGCCACTTTCTAATCATACCATTTTAATTAGAAAATCCTTTTCTGATCAAGAACTTCATGCAATTGCTTGTAGATTTGCAAGTCTACTTCATAGATCATTATCCTAAGTATCACAATCAATCTTGGAAGTGCCAAAAATCAATTTATAGAAGTCCGCACCAATGAGGAACTATACTTTACAAATTAAGGAGCTATCCACCTGAAGATATGTTGTTGTTGTTGTTGTGAATGCTACTATTGCTTGTGCCATTGTTCTGCTCAATGCAAAAAACAAGTAATGAACTCACAAGAAAGATGCAACAACTACAAGGGGCTAATATAATTGTAGAAGTGTGATGTCACAGAGAAAGCAATGAAATCTCTCTCTCTCTCTCTCTCTCTCTCTCTCTCTCTCTCTCTCTCTCTCTCACACACACACACACACACACAAACACATAAGTCCAACAAGCTTTGATAATTGGTTGGGTCATATTAAAGAAGGGATCTCAACATAGATGAACATGCACCACAATAGGACTATGATCAAAGACTTTTGCACAAAGGCACATAAGGTTGAAAAAAATTCACCCGAAAACTTCCTTATTCAATTTGCTAATGGATCCAAATCAATTCAAAAAGGTTCAAAGTGATTCATTAAATATGAGTCAACACGGACCTCCTTTTGGAAGTCATCCCCATGCTTACCAAAACATTGAGAAGGTTACAAAATGCAGGGGAGACTACCAAATCTTTTTCTTGCTTCCAATTAAACTTCTTTGGTTTTTCCAATTTGAGTTTGTCAAGAAAAACAACTAAAAAATAAACTATTTCCTATTAAACATGTAGCTAAGAGAACAATCCTTTCCCAAAGGCCTAATACTTATAACAAAAATGAGGTGAAAGGGTCAACCATTTCACAAAGGCCTTCCCTTCTCATAGAAAAACAATCTTGATGAAACAAAGTGGCCTACACATTGATCTTTCCAAAGCATCTAGTCTATAGCTTGCTTGTACTTGCATCTAATGTAGATAGTAAATATCAGTACCTCCAATTGAACCAAATTTCTTACTACTTGACAATTGATTCGCACTGAGTGCAATTTATCATACATAGGTGAAGGCTGGCAAGGGAAGCCACATTGTTGCAACAAAAAGAAACTCTGTAAATATTACAACCAAAGGTAAGGAGACTCAAACATGCTATGCATTGTTCAAGCATCTGATTTCTTGGTTTTTAGAGTGGGCTGAATGGCCACGCACATGTAGTGGGCACTTGGGGTCGATTCTGACGACGGTACTAGAGCCTCCATCATTGTGCAACTAACTTGTTGATTTTAAATATGGGCTTTCTTAATTTTCACACTAAGCTTGAGTTGCCACTGAGTATAGGGTGTGACCCTACAATCATGAGTTTGCACGAGGCTCAACCCTACAACGCATTATGTGTAGTGTCGGTCATTAATTGTCATCAAGGCAATCATGATCCAACACGTATATTTTGTGCTCTCTAGCTATACTTAATTAACTTACACGTTTAAGAGAGAGAGAGAGAGAGTACAAAATACCTATGTTGCGTGTTCATGCTTTCATCAATTTCAAGAGTCAAATGTATTTGGTTGTACTTCAAAATAGCATTTTGTTATCAAGTGGAAGAAAGCCATTAGTGCATAAGACCTTAGCCTTTAGTTGACAATTTGGTGGAACTCCTCTGTACTAAGTAGTAATAACTTTTGACATCACCCATTGCCTAGCAAGTTGACTTGCCATTAACAACTAAAGACTCATGGGTGAATTAAAAGCAAAGTTCTACTAAGTAAAATGTCTATGTGATTTAGGATGAGGGTGGCCCATGAGCAAGATAGTATAGTTGCCAAAGGAACTTAGATGGGGCAGGGAGTTGTAGAACGAACGAGCCACACAAATTGACATGCCTTTCTTTAGTGTCAAATGGCCCTTAGACTCGCTCACTAGAAAATTTTAAAATAAAGTCAAACATCCCCATTGCGGACTAGATGCTATTGTAGGTGGCATGCACAAATATACGACTACATTAGCTTTCATGCATTTATACATAAACTAGTGTACTCAATCATGATTAATGCCAATACTAAGCAGTAAAGCAAATCAATAAAGTCCCTACATCCTCATAGAAAGTAAATAAAAAATGACATTTATACTTGAGATAACAAACTAAATGTGCAATCTTTAACCTCGTGGTATCCATCCACAAAGTCTTGGGAGCATCCACTCCACCGGCATGCACATTGCTGACTGAATGCTACAATATCCCTACAAAGCCATCTGCGGTGCGGGTTGTGTGCACAAACATATGATTACATTAGCTTTCATGCATTTGTACAAAAACTAGTGTACTGAGTTTGTCGCTTTTGGAGGCGAAGGGTAAGATTCAATCATAATGAGCACTAAAGAAAAAACCTATTGATGAAGTCCCTACTTCATAGAGAAGAAGGAAAAATGGCATTTCATCACTTCAGCTTACTCAGCAACTCAGTGGATCACATATCAGGTGGACCGGTGCACCCCTAAGAACATACAGATTTAGCACAGACCAGCTGGTCTCAACTCAGATGAATATCTCAAATGAGAACTGCATGTTTGCTAGTGTTAGGCTATGTCTAGGATAGTTCTTGAACATACGAAAGGAGAAATCACCAATTTTTTTTGCATACGCACATGAAAATTACCAAAAAAAAAATACAGAACAACATAAGAAAACAACTTTGAGGCAGATCTCAAACGAGAACTCCATGTCCGTTAATACAGCATAAAAATATATGGATGTATGTCTAGAATAGCTGACATACTTAAGGAAAAATCACCACTTCATACTCTGCCAGCACACGAAAAGATTACCTAAAAAAAACCAAAAAGAATAACGAGCATGATTTAGCCTAATTCTAACATGACTTGTTATAAGAAAAAAACAACCACTACAATATCAGCATGTCCTCAATTTCAGATAATCCTATCATGACCAATTCAAAAAGAACAGCTACGTATTGGCTCTTTGCTACGCAATTTTGGCAATAATACAAAAATTATGTTGTGATACATTTCTCTATGCTATAAGAATCTTGGATCAGCCTCGAATGTAAACTGCTCTGGTTGGTACCATTTTGCACACCTGGAAAGATCCTGCCTGCTACAACAATAAGAAAACTACCCACTTCAAGCAGTAGTGATGCTTTCCCGTGAAACAACAATAAAAAGAGCAACATATTTAAGCTACCACGACTTGCTTTTGCAACTTGAAACTCTGCGTCTTGCATAATCCGAAAACTATCCACTTCGAGCAGTATTAAGGCTTTCCCAGCAACAAGATAAAAAGTAAGATACTGAGACTATTATAACTTGCTTCTACAACTTGAAACTCTACATCCAAACTGGAAACAGGAAGATCGTGGACCTAGGTATATTCTGAAGTAAATAATTAGCATTGTTGCAATCCTTCTCGTCCGACCCAGCAGTGCTTTTATGCTTCGAAGAAAGGTTTATCACTAGATTTGAAGTAAGGTTATCACATTGGCGATCATAACAAAACCCAACCCAACTCGGGAAGAAGCAAGCCGCCTTACCAATCGGCTTCAAGCAAATGCTATATCCCAGCGATCTGTTCTTCTTCTTCTTGAAAGAAATAAAGGACGAATGAAAGACAAGCCCGTGAACTTGCACTCATCAGATGATGATGTCAGAATCTGTGCCAAATCCCATGCATCATCAATCGATCGATCGATCGACGATCGATCTGCCTTTTGCTTCAAAGAAAAGAAAAAAGAAAAGGAGGAGGCTGGAGCCTGGAGCATCAGCATGGGCACGCCACTTATTATTATTATTAAATGAAGCCTCTTGTTAAGACTAGTGTGAAGGTAAGACTCACCTTTTTTAACTAGGTTCACAAGTGCTAAATGAAATGTCTTAATTTGATTGGCCAGTTTGAATCTCTTTCTCATTGGTCCATTTTTTTTAAGGCGCCCCTGCAAGGCAAAATGCCAAGCAATGTTCTCAGGCACCAAACATATGCTTGAGTTGCCCCTACATGCTTCTTGGTTTCCAAGGGGAGGCTCGAACCTAAGACCAAAGAAACTTTGGATGTCAAGCTAACCAACTAAGCCAACCCCATTGGTTGAGCCTACATGGCAAAGGTCCCATGTCACATCGTATGCCACATGATGTCAACTCAAAAGGGGGGGGGGGGGGGGGCATTTTTCATCCTTGAAACAATGAGAGAATTCCATTTAAAATTTGAGACCACCCTTAGTCCCTCCCAAAATGTTTAAAAAACAAGAGCATGGTGTTATATGATATCGGCATTGTGACAAATTTCTTGGATAAAAAAGAGAGAGTGGATGCAGGGATTTAGATATTGTTAAATCCTAGTTGTGAAGAAGTGTTATAGAGTGGTTAACATTTTCTTTTCTTATTTAAAAAATTGAACTCTTATTCAAAATGTGCACATGGGTAGTGAGACAACAATAAAAAAAACTATGGAATGATTTTGTGAATGCATTTAGATAATTTTTATCTCATGATTGTTGATCATGATGATGTTGGTGTGTCATGGAGGTTGAGAGATTGGGCATGCATGCAAGGAAAAGAGAGTGACATGAATCTTTTGCTATTTACGACTTGCACATAGAGGTGCATCTAAAATGTGGACATGCATGTAAGAAAAAGAGAGGAACATGAATTTTTTGCTAGCTATGACTTGCGTATAAAGGTGCATCTAGTCTTTTGCGAAAACTGAACACGTAGTATTGTCTTTTGCAAGGTAATGCCAAAAAGACAAGCTGGTCAATAAACATGGTGAATGGCACTTTGTAGATCGCCACAAAATTAGGTCATGTGTGATACAATCATAGATGCCAAATTACTTTATAGAGCTAGTTGCAACATTAGGGTTGAAGAAATTGAACTACTGCAATTGTTAAAAACCTTAAATTACAAATGTATGTTTTGGGACTCAATTTTTGAAATGAATTGTTTTTGTACTTAAAATGTGGAAAAAGTAAGGATATACCATAGAGGAAAAAATGTTTTATTGGAAGAAAGTATGCATACAAGGGGGGCGGAGAGAGAGAGAGAGAGAGAGAGAGAGAGAGAGAGAGAGAGAGAGAGAGAGAGAGAGAGAGAGAGAGAGAGAGAGAGAGAGAGAGAGAGAGAGAGAAACAACATTTCACATAGTCCCTCTTGACAAGTCAAGACCAAACCCTTTGAACCCTTCAATTTATAGCATAACAGGTAAAAATAAAGCTGTATAAAGTCTTACAATACAAAGTACCATAAAGCAAAGCAAGTTTCAGGACACCCAGCTGTTACCTGCCACCATCCCACAAAACAAAACCACGTGAGTTAGTTAAGTGAGGAAGACATGTGTCATAGCTGAGCATCAGTTGTTATCCATGTCTGAAACAAGATTTGTTACTTTATCAACAAGACTGCAAATTCAAATGTAATGTCCAATCTTCCCAATCCTGCAATTTATGCTTAGCAATGCACTCTTCCCTTTTTACGAACCGTATCAGGGCAAGAGCCAAACTTATCAACATAAGGGATAAGGAAATGCATTTTCTACCCAAACTTCCCATATTTTTCATGTACGAAGCTATTGTTTAAATGCATAATTAAAACAAGTCATGACTTTAGCATCAGTGCTAGGTACTAGGGCAGATCCGTGCCATGCTAGCCCCAAAGATGTCCTACGAAGGTAGTTAGGAGTCTAAGCACCTTGTGGCTTGGGCAACTCCATGCGATACAAGCCTACCATAGTCAGACCCAGAAAATAGCAATATAGCCTACTTTCACTTGCACTTCTACGTATATACATTCATGCCTTGCTTATATCTTATTTGGACGTCTACGCTGCTTCGTATGTGTATTTATAAAGATTCCAATATATCGTATTGATATAAGAATATAAAAATTTCATACCTAGATATGAGTTGACGACGTTTCCTGTGAGCTACCCATCTTCCTCAACCAAAGTGATATCCTTCTTATGTACTAGTATATTCAGACCGAAATGAACTTGTTACAGCATGTATAGCATTCTAATAATACTTCGTCACATTCTTAGAAACCTAACTCGTTAGTCAAACGTAACCCACACCTACGATTTAAAGAGTTATCACTTTACAATGAGAGTATCATCTTCCTATTCGAATTTCCAACAAACAATAAAAGGTAACAGTTATAATGAAAAACATCATGTTCGTAGTAATCAATCACGTTCCATAGAAGCCTTGTTGGTAGTAGCAATATGCTTATCATCTGTGGATAGTATTAGTATCCTCATACACAACTCATTATCATTATCATACATTGAGTATTCATCATTCTCAAAGCCCATCAGCGCGGCAGTGAGCATTCTTGTAGGGCGTCCAGCCACATCAAACTATGCATAGCATGAGTATTCAACATGTAATCAAAGCATGCACGTTATAAGTGCATGAATTATTCAGAAACCAGAAGCTATTGAAGCGCTCAATCACACTTATGATCTGCGGCCATTTGGTAATCACAAGCAGCACTATCATATATGCAAGCAATCCTTCTACATAATCGCGATGGTCTGGCCATCGTGGTTTGCTGGCTACCATTCAAATTGCCATGCTACTCAATACACAAATGCGAGGTAAATATCAACGATGAACTAGTATACATCAGCGTTGAGCTACAAGCATTGAGTTAATGTGGTATACCTACGATTTAGTAGCAAAATCGTTGCAGTGGCAGCGCTCAAATGCGACTCAATAACATTAATGTCTTTTGACTACCCATGGTACTTAAGACCAAAAAGTATATTTTGTGAAATTTTCATGCACCAAGAGAAGCTCTATGTGCCAAGATCCAATGGATCTCTCACCGTGGACTCGTTGATGCAAAGTAACCAAGGGATTAACTAGCAAATAGCAATGCAGCAAGATCTACCTTCCAAAAGTGCAATAGATCCACACAATATTGATAACTTTGAGTTTAGTACATGATAAATACCACATTCATGATAAGACATGTCAATTTTCAGAGAAAAAAGACAATTATGATTGTACTAATCAATCATTAAGAGTTATTGATTGCTTAATCCAAAGATCTATCAAGTTCTAGGTGTTAGATCTTGATCTAGATGCATTGCACTATGATTTAAGCAAGAGAAATGGATCAAATGATTAAAATCTTAGAGGCCTCGCACGTGTGGAGGACAGTACATGTACGGCCTGTAAACTGAGGGTAAAGTACTCAAGCTTAGAAATGCATTCCAATCACAAAAACACAAGACAAATGTAGAAAATACAAGCAAAGCTAGAAATTGCCAATGTCTCATCAACTTCTCATTGATTTGGTTGATCCCTTTATAGATCAAGTACATCCACGAGCTTTGTACTATCCAGCAAGCCTTCACACGTGTGAAGAGTGCCTAGTCATCCAGATCCACCAATGGGACCCATATATGCTCATTTCACAAAGTTGACTATTCTCTTTGGCTAGAAACAAAAAAGCTAGTCTTACACATTTATAGGAATATTTTCCATAAAATAGGATCTAATGGAATCTTCCTATCTTATCTTCTAGAAGCTTATCCACACGTGTGAATGGCATCTTGACATGTGTGAGTAATAACTCATTCACATGGAAGTCCAATCTATTTACACAAAATTTGACCAATTTGACCATTTTCAAGATTCTACTCAAAGGTCAATTTCACACTAGTGTAGATCAAGCTAAAATCAATCTAACTTTATAAAAGTGACTTATGTACATTCTTTCACACATGGGAATAGACTCCACACATGTGAGATCCTATCAAGATCAAAATCTTAAGATCTACAAAGTACATCAAGTTGGAAGTGATATTTTTAACACTCAAAAACACTAAAGGAAGTTAATTTGAAGATTGTTGTACAATTTCACACGTGTGGACAGTACATCAGCAGCCCACAAATCTATCTTGACCAAAAATAGTGATGGTACCTCTCTCCTTTAACTCGCCCTCTCAAGTAAAGCTCAAAAACACCTCTTTGTCAATGATTTCACTAGTTTCATTAATCATTGAGATCACTCTTAGACTTGGCTAAAGACAACTATGATTGTACTAATCAATCATTAAGAGTTATTGATTGCTTGATCCAAAGATCTATCAAGTTTTAGGTGTTAGATCTTGATCTAGATGCATTGCACTGTGATTTAAGCAAGAGCAATGGATCAAATGATTAAAATCTTAGAGGAGCGGCCTCACATGTGTGGAGGAAAGTATCTTTATGGACTGTAAACTGAGAGTCAAGTACTCAAGCTTAGAAATGCACTCCAATCACAAAAACACAAGACAAATGTGGAAAATACAAGCAAAGCTAGAAATTGCCAATGTCTCATCAACTTCTCATTGATTTGGTTGATCCCTTTATAGATCAAGTACATCCATGAGCTATGTACTATCCAACAAGCCTTCACACGTGTGAAGAGTGCCTAGTCATCCATATCCACCAATGGGAGCCATATATGCTCATTTCACAAAGTTGACTATTCTCTTTGGCTAGAAACCAAAAAGCTAGTCTTCCACATTTATAGGAATATTTCCTATAAAATAGGATCTAATGGAATCTTCCTATCTTATCATCTAGAAGCTTATCCACACGTGTGAATGGCATCTTGACATGTGTGAGTAATAACTCATTCACATGGAAGTCCAATCTATTTACATAAAGTTTGACCAATTTGACCAATTTCAAGATTCTATTCAAAGGTCAATTTCACACGTGTAGATCTAGCTAAAATCAATCTAACTCTATAAAAGTGACTTATGTACATTCTTTCACACGTGGGAACAGACTTCACACGTGTGAGATCCTATCAAGATCAAAATATCTTAAGATCTACAAAGTACATCAAGTTGGAAGTGATATTTTTAACAAGACATACACTTCTTTCATGTACTACCACTTAGTTATGGACACATAAATCCCAATACTAGCTAGAGAGATAAACTTGGCAATGTAAAGCAAGTGTTATATACCTCCTTTTCTTAGCTTTGATCCATAAATATGAAAATAACAAGACGATGAGGGCTAAGCCATATTTATAGTCTAGATCATCTTACCACTTAGCCACATGCTCATCCTCGTCATTTATTTACATCAATGGTCTAGATACATATAAACTAGCCAATAGAACTAATTAATCTCTAAATTAAGTAAATGAATGTTGTTGGTGGGCAAATTTTGGCCCATTAATTGTTGGAATTCACACATGTGATTGACCTTAAGCAAGGGATGTGTTGTTTGGCCTCTAATATTGGCCTAAGTTGATATTTGCATGTTTTCACACATTTCAAGTTTGAGTCATATTCATGGGAACATATAAATGTATTTTGAAATAAAAATAAGCTAATATAAACATTGCATCAATACTAGGAGGTAATGTAAGACTATAGCTAAGTTGTGGCATGTGGCAACCTCAATAACAACCACTAAAATTATCATGATATTTGAAGAAAATTGTGCTAGATGAATGACCTACCACATTTATCTTTTGGAGAGAAAAATCGTTTGTTGCAAAACTTGAGTATGGGGGCAATATGAGATTTTGATCCCTTCTCCCTCTCCCCCTTTTCATTTCTCTTCAAATATTTTTTTGAAAAAGATGTGTAAGCCTCTTGGGCTATCTTCAAATAATCTCTAGGCAAAATTCTAATGTTCTTCATTTAGTTTTTTGCACATACTCTCTCATACATATACCATCAGAAGAATCTCATACACTATTATCTTCGGGCTCGTCAATGGTGAATATAGGAGATATGGTACAAGCAATTAATTTGCTTTAGTGACAAATTGTGGAAATGAATGCAAAACATGAACATGTTGAGCTTGAGCTGAGGGCCAAGAATTAATCAAGGCAAGCCCTACTACACCCAATGTTTGGTCTAGATTTTTTTTTTTCTAGAAATACAAAGGACAATGGAAATTATATCAATACTTGGGAACCCAAACACAATATAAGATATAATACCTAAGTCCAACATGCCCAAGAAGATACAAGGTAATGGATATACTTTGCAAAATTTATATGTGTAAATCCTAAAATTAAATCAATGGAGCACTACTCACACTCATGAAGCCAAAGACTACTGAATAGTTGACATACTATCTAAGACCAACATGCTTTTTGGGAATATATTCATATAAAAGCTTCAATTAGTGATCCACTATATGAGGAACAAAAATTATCATAGTATTAATATGTTATACTAGTACACATACACTATGAAAGAGATAAGCACTCACCTAGCACTTAAGATGCCAAAAAATTGGCATAACATGCATATCTCATTCTCATCAATAGTTTTAACAACAAGATATAATGCCATGACATGACATTAGCATCTTATATATTACAAAAAGATTTTGCATCAATCTAGACAAGTACATCTACAATTTTTAAATTCCAAATACTCCATATTGCTTAGTATAAAAACCAATTAGATATTCACCTTGCCATCTATATTATTGTGTTTTACCTGAGAAATAACTTCAATGATTTGCCATTGTTTTTCTAGATCTAAAGTAAAGATAAGGTACATAGTTGCAAGTGTGCCTAGTTAGCGAAGAGTTCAAATATATGATTTATTGAAATTGGTGGCATAAATTATTGCCAATAAAAGGGGATTGAACAACATACCAAGTTTTCACTAGATTTGCTGAAAAATTAAACACACACACACACACACACACACACACTTGCACACACACAAATAGCTATGCTATTTATCAACTTCAAAGTTTTGCTTCTAAATTAAGTGCTATTTAGATGTGCAAAGTATGAACCATTGATTGCTTTGTTTTTAGTTCTCTTTGGCTTACAAAAAGAATGTTGATGTTTGGACAACAATGTTGCTTTGCATTGACGTCGATAGGTACAATACTTACACTCTACAACCACATTGTAGGCCAAGCCAAGTGGCCTCTTCAATATCTCTTGTCCATCCACATACCCAACTTTAAGCTTCTATCTTGATTATTATATGTAATAGTCTATCCATCAATTGTGTTGGGGACACAAGAAGAGTGCTCATC
The DNA here is from genome assembly GCA_029204225.1 of Diphasiastrum complanatum. Lineage (NCBI taxonomy): Eukaryota > Viridiplantae > Streptophyta > Lycopodiopsida > Lycopodiales > Lycopodiaceae > Diphasiastrum > Diphasiastrum complanatum. The sequence continues at coordinate 48,476,099 of CM055110.1, read as the reverse complement.
TTGTATATTCAATCCTTGTGCTACAATTACTTTGTGGTGCTCAATATTTTGAAGCTTTTCTGGAAAAGAGTTGCACTAAGCCAAAACTTTTGACGTTTGGTGCTCCTATCAACTTTTTTGACTCCCTTCAAATTTTCTATAGTAGTTATACTACTTGTGTAGTCCACTAATGGCTCAAATGTGCCACTTTGTGCTCTCTCCCAATTTAGGGACTGAATCACCTCAACAAATAGCTCTCAACTAGCTCTTATACCAAATGAAGATGAGAGTACAATGTTGATCATTGTAACCAAATCCTTTACTTGCAATCACAAAACACAATAGCCACTCACATAGACACACAACGGAGCACACACCATAAAACTTGAATAAGCATCAAACACTCTAATAGCCAAATGAGAGTACATTAGAAGTTTAGTAGAAAACCCTATAAGACTTGAAGGCAACTTCTACCTAGTTGTGTGGGCCACGTCGGCTCAATATAATCTTGGTAAGCTAAGATAAACAATACGAAATTATATACAATGTACAAGGTCCAACTAGGCATCAATATCCATCAAGTATCCTACATAGAAGATTATCTAAAAATGGGTGCACATTCATTATATTCTTGCATTAGATGGGGCAAAAAACCCACATAGAAGTTAAGCTTCTTAAAACCATATCCAATACTTCAGATAAATGTTGCTTTTATATCAGTTTGGATGATACATATAAGTATTTAGTTTTATAGGTAGTAATGTAACAGAAATGATCACTTGCAAAAACTAAACGAAGCCTTGAGAGAGCTCATCAACACTTTCACCTAGCTCAACAAAAATTCAAAAGTTTATCGACCTCCCCATAGATGGAGAAAAATAATTGTCAAGGCTAGGGGAAAAAAATTCAAGCTAGTCGAATCAATCAAAGTTTATGCTATCCTAAGAGTTCTTCAACAAGTCATTGTTGTTAGATCTAAGTAATGTCTAACACAATAATACTTGTAGATAGTGCTTAAGAATGAACATATTTGTTTCGAGAAAAAAAAAATTGTTTTTCATGTTTTCTTTTATTGCCACCTTGGACTTTTGAAAAAAATGTTCAAATCTTTGAGAAAAGAAATACCATATCAAATCTTACCGTGTTCTACATCTTACTTGAGCTTGATGTAAATCATGGTGTAGGTACATCCATATCTACTTGTATTTACGATTGTTAAATTTAAATTAATTGCTATATCGCAATCTCAAGTTCCTTAGACGCACTGGATAATCAAAAAGAGTCTTGAATGTGCATCCAATATTTTCTCTTAACTTTCTGTAATGCTCAAGTCTAGTTGCTCTTTCTCTAGCAATATGATCTGTGTCTGAGTTAAACATTCATTTTTAGAGATATTTTTTCAAAGATATTTCAAAACTTCTATCTTCAACAATGCGCCAAAAAATGAATTTTATGTCATAGGGTGTTCACTTTAGATTATAGGATTTTTGATGTAGTATAAATGATTATCATTCCCACAAGGATACATTATTCACATTTATTGGAGTTATAAGGCTTTTATGTCTTCACATATGAAAGTTTGGTTATCTTCAAATGTTCGAGAGAACGCGTAGCCGGTAATACCTTGATGAGATATTGAATGACAATAAACAAATCAACTTTTGAGAGTTTTAGACAACTCTATTGAAATACTCGGGCCCCTTAATGCTTATAGAAGTTCAAATAAAAGATGTTTACTGACGTCTAGTTCTTATCAAAATTAATCGACCAAAAGTGTTGTTGAATTGTGTTCTACCCAATCCGATATAGTTCTTTTCCACATTCAAATTCTAGACTTTATTAGGCATAGCTCAAAACTATCAAACTTAATTATTTGATAGTGGACTATATCCAAACTATTCTAAAATGGAGTTCAACATTAAACAACAGTTTTCTCTTCTTCTTCCACAACATTGATCGCTCGAGAGCTTTAATGGGATTACAGATTCAGGTACCATTACAAATCCATTGGCAATGGTTGATTGTATGGCTGGGCATACATGTGTAGGGTTGAAGATCTCGCATAGTAGTAGCCCTCCTGCCTGTCAACAAGGGTTAGAACACTGGATAGGTGCCAGTGCAGATTTTGCCTGCGTCTGCCATGTGGCAGCATCGAATTGGTCTCAATTTTTTTAATGTTGATTCTGCTTGCACCTGCCACGTGGCAGCTAAGCATTGGTTTAAAAAGGGTCCAAAAATCCATTACGCAATGGAAGGGGCCCGGTTCAGATTTCCAAAAAAATTTAGGCTCGGCCCCTCTGGGCCTTGCCTAAAAAACTTCTGGAAATCCTTACTAGGCAGAATGGCCTCTGCCCGGCTCCTTCCATAATACGAAAAGTATGAGTAAAGGTTTGTTGGAGAAGTGGCCTCACAAAACCATTTTTCAACTAACGGTTCACTAATGCCTGAGCCTCCTTTACTTACTAAGTGCGATCCACGAACAGTATTGAGGTATATTTTGAAAACTTTTTGTCTCTACTGATGATTGAAGGTTTGATTATGAATGATATGGTTATGTTAGCGGTAAATGCGAAAAATTATGACTAACAACTTGCTTGTTTATGGTTTATAATGTTGCTACGTGTAAGAAATGTCGGCTTAAAATATTTTTTATGAGTTTCATGGTTCAGTGTGATGGGTTCACAAAGTATGATCAGGAATTTTGTACCACCTCATATAGTCATCATAATTCTCACTTAGAATTAAGGCTAAAAATTTTCACTTGAATGAAGGGAATGTGTAGAAAAGCATTTGTGCTCAAGTTTTATCTAGTTATCTCTTTTCTCAAATACTCGTCGACTTTTGGTAGTAAATGGAATTGGTTTTCTATCTTATCGCTGTCCCAAACTCTTGAAATACCAAGGGAGGGCTAATCGAGACCCAAAGAGGTGGAATATCCTCTTGGGGAATCATTTTTTTATTTCTCATATAGAACACAATCCTTAGTGTGTCGTCGGAATATATGGGCACTATAGGATTCACGGGCCCCTGAAACCCGGGACATCTGAGTCAAACCAACTTCTGGAACCGAATACAGTCAATAACGACGAACTAGTGGCTATAAGCAAGATTACCCCCCCAACAATCATGGTAGCACGAGTGACAGAACCTATAGTTATACCAGCCAATTTAGAGTTGTTGCCTAAATTCAGAGGTAAAATTTCTCCAAAGACTTGAATTTTTCCAAAAATTTGAAGTTTTCTAAAGACTCAGATTTTTCCAAAGACTCGAATTTTTGAGTCACTGAATAATTTTTTCAAAGACTCAAATTTTTTCAAATTTTTGAGTCACTATATAATTTTTTTAAAGACTCGAATTTTTCCAAAGACTCGAATTTTTCCAAAAATTCAAATTTTTTCAAAGACTCGAATTTTTCCAAAGACTCAAATTTTTCTGAAGACTTAATTTTATTTTTTCTTTCGAAGACTCAATTTTCTTTTCCAAAGATTTGAATTTTTCTGAAGACTCGAATTTTTCCCAAGACTTTTTTGATAAATTCTAAACCCAAAATTAGACTTTTTTCCTAAATCCTAAACCCAAAAAAAGATGTCCACCCGCCATACTTCGGCCACGTACTTATGGACACACATACATTGGCCACCCATCAACGACCATCGACTTTCCTCCTAAACCATCGGCCACATAAATCACACACGCCATCGGACACAAATCATACATACAAATTCACACACACAGATACAAACACACACTCATACACATACTTCTATACACACACACTCATCATCGGCTGCCCCCATCGATGGGCACACTATGCTAGGCTACCTACTAGATCATCGGCCGCCACCTAGATCGCCCGTCAACGACATACTAAATTTCCAAATCATCGGCCGTCACCTAGATCGACCGCCATTGCCCATCAACAACGGGCACTCTTTACTAGTCTATATATATATTTAAACTTATGTACACTTTTGCGCATGTGTATGGGTGCACCTATGCATCCTCCTCCCCTCACCCATGCATGAGTTTTTTTTAACTAAAAATGATGAGGAGGGGGATGCATGTATGGGGAAAGTGCATATCCCCATACATTTGCACATTGTGTGCATTGAGGGGTGGGCCCCAAAAAGATTCCCCACCCCCTCCCTCACATTTTAAAGTTAAGGTTTTATTTTCTTCACACACTTCAATGTGCTTTAACCTTTAACCAATAATCTTTATTACATGGCTTTATTATTTATTTTGAATTACCAAAGTTTTACCCATAAATCATGAACATAAATATTTTCTTGACTACCTTAAACTGCTTTTTTTTTTTTTTTCAATCCTTCAAATTCCTATCTTGGCCCGCCATTTTCAGAAATGTTTAACTACAAGCCCAAACTCACTAGCTTTAACTCCTAAATCGTTATCGACAAGCTTTTATCCATGGCCCAAAAAATGCACAGTTGAAAAAAAAAGGAGGGGGATGGGGTGAGGGGAGCAAAATAGACAATAAAAAGAGAAAAATAGCGGGGGCGGGGGGGGGGGGGGGGGGTGGCGGAGATTTGGAACACACGTGCGTGTGTGTGTGTGCGTCTATGTGTGTGTGTGCACGTGTTCGTTGTGTGTGTGTGTGAGAGCTTCCCTCAACACATCGAATGCGTGTGTGCACGCATGTGCGCGCACATACACACACATCTCCATATATAAAACTCTTTGTGAGGTATATTGTATGAAGTATAGAGTCTAGAGTCCTTTTCCTCCTTCCCTCCCTCCCACGGGCCCCACTTCTCTCTCTCTCTCTCTCTCTCTCTCTCTCTCTCTCTCTCTCTCTCTCTCTCTCTCTCCATACACAGGCTGACCAACCACCCATAGAGGGAGGGAGGTGCCTCCATGCCCCTAAAAAAAATTAAGAAGGTTAAAATGTGTGTGTGTGTGTGTGTGTGTGTGTGTGTGTGTGTGTAGATATATAAAACAAGGGGGTGCCTCCATTCCATTAAAAATAAACATACATGGCTTTCTTATTTATTTTGAATTACCAAAGTTCTACCCATAAATCATGAACAAAAAGTTTTACCCAAAGTTTTTTCCGTCTAGCATCCATGCTCTATGAAGGAGCATATCTGCTAATCCCATCCTTGCAATGACTGTGGAAAATAGTAGAAGTTGAATATCTAGAACTAGACATTTTGTTATTTATTTAAATTGAAATGAAAATTTGACACAAAGTTTTCCTTTGTTTTTACCTCTAGGGTTTTTCCTTTTCTTTTTTCCTAGCTCTGTAGTTTTTTATTCTCTTGCTACACAAGTTTGTTTGATCAATTTGTCTCATCGGCCACATAAATCACACACACACACACACACACACACACACACACACCATCGACCACAAATCACACACACCATCAAGCACAAATCATACACACAAATCCACACACACAGATATACACGCACACTCATACACACACACACATACACACACACGCACACATCATCGGTCGGTCACCTACCATCGACGAACACACTATGCTAGACTACCCACACGCATGCAGAGATATACGCACTCTCACGAACACACACACATACATAAACACATGCACTCACGTACATACATACATACACACACACACACGCACATCGACCACCCGTCAACGACCATCGACTTTCCTCCTAAACTGGACCGTCACCCAGATCATCGCGGTCATCCGCCGGCTGCCCATGCCATCGGCCGTCCATTGCCCCGTCAATGACGGGCACTCTATACTAGTATATATATATATATATATATACAGAAACTTATGTACAGTTTTGTGCATGTGTATGGGTGCACCATGCATGTTCCTCCCCTCATCCATGCAAGCACTTTTTCTAACTAAAAAACTTTGGGAGAAGGATGTTTTTTGCCCTTCAAATGAGGGGGGTGTGAAGTTTTAAACACGTGTGAACTTCACCACACACCCTAAAGGATTTTACTGAGGTGTTGTGATTGCACAAGATTGATCAGAGAACAGTATGCTTGAAAAATCTATGGCAAGAGCACAATGGCATACATTTGACTGAAAAATTTAATTTCTTACTATGAGAATTGAATGTCAGAAATAATTCTAAGTGCTCAGTATGGGAAAAGCAGGCTGCTCTCGAGTAGAGAGAGAAAATCAATGATGAAACACTCGGGTAGAGAGAGAATGAGTCCAAAACACCAAAATCTCATTATTCACAATATGGCAAGTATCATGCCTGTGGATGGATTCCATCTCCTCTTCCATTGCCCTTTGCCACTCTTTGTGATCTTTTGTCTCATCAAAGGTTGATGGCTCTCGACACTTTAAAATGTCACTCATTAGGGCATAGTTCACATGATAATGATCAAGAGACTTCCTTTCCCATGTTGATCTTCTCACTTCTCCTTGTGTGCTAGATCTTGGTTGATTTAGCTTTGCGTCCTTCATGATCTTCTCATACCATTTTGGTATTTGATGATTGATCTTGCATGAGACTCCTTGATCTGTGCATCATCCAAGTTAAACTTCTGATCTTCATGGAAGATCACATCTCTACTAACAACATTCTTGTCAGTAGAGGGAAGATATACTTTGTATGCTTTTTTAGTAGATGCATATCCTACAAAAATTCCTTTAACTGCACTAGGACTTCCTTCTTCCTCGTTTCTAGAGGCACATGCACAAAGCATACACAGCCAAAAATCCTAAGATGATCTACCTTAGGCTTTTTCTTATACAACATCTCAAATGGTGTTTTTTCTCCTATTGCAAGATTAGGAAGCCTATTACAAAGATAGTTTGCACATGCAACTGCCTCTCCCAAAAACTCTTTAGGCAGATTAGCTTCTAGCCTAATGGTTTTTGCACATTCACACAAAGTACTATTTTTTCTCTCAGCAACTCCATTTTGCTGAGGAGTATATAAACAAGAAAACTCTCTTTGAATTCCCTCTCTCTCACAAAAGTCTTTAAACTTATTGGAGGTGTATTCTCCTCCACTGTCACTTCTCAAAGCTCTCAACTTGAAAGAAAACTGCTTTTCTACATAAGCTTTGAAAGTAGAAAAAACATCATAGACCATGGCTTTAGAAGACATCATATAGATCTAAGAATATCTTGTATAATCATCTACAAAGGAAACAAAATAGTTTGCTCCTCCTTTGCTCTTAGTTGATGAGAAATGAACATCAGAGTGCATGAGTTCAGATGGTTGTTTTGTTTTGATGCTTGATCTAGGAAAAGGCCTTCTGTGTGATTTTGCCAGAACACAAGCTTCACAAGGTAGAAGCTCCTTTGACAGTGTCTTTGGTAGTCCAACAACTTTTCCTTCCTTGACCATAGATTGCATGGCTTTGAAATTGGAATGTCCCAATCTCTTATGTCACATATCCTCCTGAAGAACCTTGGTCTCATAAGCAATATCTGAAATGTTAGCCCTCTCCCTAGAATTTAGTTTGTACAATTTACCAATTCTAGATCCTCTAGCAATAACTTCATTTTCTCTTGAGATTATACACTTGTCAACTTGAAACTTGACATCCAATCTACTATCAAACAACTGTCCTACACTAATGAGATTCTTGGTTAGTCCAGGTACATAAAGTACATCATGTAAACAAATTTTTTTTGATGATGATGCATGCAGTGGAATACTAACTATTTCTTCAATTCTACACTCTACATCATTAGCAGTATAGACTGATATTTTTGCACCTAGATATGGCATGAGACTAGTAAAAGAGTTTCTAGAACTAGACATATGGGAACTAGCCCCATTATCTATCCACCAGACTTCTTCATTCTTAAAAGGAAAAGATGAAAAAGTAGACATCATTAATGAATCCTCTCTTTCACTCTCAACACCCTCACACTCATTCTCATTCGTAAGGTTAGCTTGCTTAGATTGGTTTTTCTTCTTAAAATAGTTTGATGCATAGTGTCCTTTCTTGTCACGAAAAAAACACCTGATCTTTGATAGCTTCTTCTTGCCACTGGATGTTGCAGCTTGTGAGGACTGATCCTCACCACCTTCTTTGGCTTTGTACTTCTTGAAGTGTTGTTGTCCTTTGCCCTTGCCTCTTGACTTGTCTCCGATGAAGAGTGCTTTGTCATCTCCACCATCTTTCAATGAAAGTCTATTGATCCTCAACATCTTGTTCTCTTGTCTCCTTTCTTCAGCAATGAGAACACCTTGTAGTGTCTCCAAGGATGGAAGATCCTCCTTGACAGCATAAGTCTACACAATATTGTCATACTCATCTCTAAGTCCATTTAGGACTACTTGAACAAGTTCAGTGTTCTTAAGAGCATCTCCAATACTAGCTAGCTCTTGATGAAGATCCTTAACTCTCATTACATATGATGAAGCACTCTCATCTACTCTCTGATAACTTAAAAAATTTTGGTTTCTAAGTGTAAGCAATCTAGAAGTATTCCTAATTTCATAGATTGTTTTTAGAGTATCCCAAGCTTCTTTGGCAGTGGTGCATGTACTGATCTCTCTTAACACTTCATTGGTTACATTCATTTTTATGAAATGAAGGGCAATTCTGGTTCTTTTGTGAAATGCTGCAGCTTCATTAGGTGCTGCAGGTTCTTCTTTAACTCCACTCACAATGTCCATTACATCCTGTAGAATCAATAATTATTCCATTTTGATCTTCCATATTGCATATTGGAAGATGTAAATCTCTCATTGTGCTCCAAGAAATGTGAACCAAATGAAGACATCTTCTCTATGAGATTTTCTAGTAATGACAAAGATGGAGCTGAAAGATGTTGCTTGCTATCTCAACCTAGGATCTAACACAGATGATGTTGATCCAACCTATGAAATCTAGCAACTGATTGTGAGAACAAACTCTCAACACGAAAAATCAATCTATCTTGAATTTGGATCTTGCTTCAATCACTGAAATTGAGTACATGCAAGTAAGAAATCTATCTCTCCCACGAGTTTCAAAGAACTGAAAAAAATTCTCCAGGAGCTTACTTTCAATTCAAAAATAGTAATTTGTGTGAAATGAAAAGTCTAAGACCTCAGAATACTCACTTCTATCCAAATCTACTTGATTGACAATGAAAATTGATGATATTGGTGAAAAAAACTGATGTGTGCTCACTTTGGCATATCCCACGAGTTAAGTACTCTCTCAAACTCTCTGATTGCCTAAAACTCTTCTAAAAACAAATCAAATTGATTTAGAAACTTGAGCAACACATTCTACTCTTCAATACCTATCCAACAAGCTATAGAACATCAAATTTGAATCAATCCTTGAGAAGTAGCACTCAATTAATGAGGGCTGATTTCACATGTGTGAGCTCTCTGTCCGTACAGGGCTCTACAAGAGCAGATCAGGCTCATTTTGATCCACTTATGATCCACAAATAGCTTGTTTCTCAACGAGTTTGAATCCCTCTCCCAAATCTGAGTTGCAAGCAAAAGCACTGTTGTTCTGATGTATACACCGTCACCTCTTCAAAGCATGAAGCTCTGATACCATGTGAAATTTTTAGCACGTGTGAACTTCACCACACACCCTATAGATCTTACTGAGTTGTGATTGCACAAGATTGATCAGAGAATAGTATACTTGAAAAATCTATGGCAAGAGCACAATTGCATACATTTGACTGAAAAATCTAACTTCTTACTATGAGAATTGATTGTCAAAAATAATTCCAAGTGTTTAGTATGGGAGAAATAGGCTGCTCTCGAGTAGAGAGAGAAAATCAATGATGAAACAATCGGGTAGAGAGATAATGAGTCCAAAACACCAAAATCTCATTATTCACAATATGGCAAAACATGCCAAGATTTCCCTACATGAGAGAGACTCGAATTCCTATAGTGGAGTTGCATGGAAAGTCCACTTAACTGTGTTAACTCACCTACCAGAGATCCACATGTGTAACTGCATGCATGGATATTGCATGTACTGCATGTCAACTCATAAAACTACCTAGACATGTGTAGATCACAGAAACCACTTTGCATGTTGCATGCACTTATTGCATGTGGCTTGCATGCATACAGAAAGACATTGCATGCTATCTAAAGTTTTGCATGTCATCAAAATTGAATCTACCTAACTCAAACTCGACCTATTCTAGAAGGTTATGTGCTCAATTCACATATCTTTTATGTACAACATAGATTACAATGGAAATAACCATGGACATGGCCCCAAACTCGAGATAGGAAGATAATATTTTATTAATCTTCACAAAGCTTAATGCGTAAAGCCTAGTGGTAATGCATAATGCCTAAAGACTGTGTATGAAAGGGCCTAAAATCGCATCCCATAGTTTCTAAACCCTAATTTGCTTATACATGACCTTCACCCCCGAACCATTAATCTGTCTCTCACTCTCTTAATACAAGTTTAAAGCCTACGTAAGTTAGTTTTTGTTGTATTTGATTATTTCTCAATGTTAGATATAAAACCTGATGTTTTTTTGTTCCAATTTTTGCAGGTGTTTTGCATTTGAGGGAGTGATTCCATGACATGGACACTCCCAAGTGTGTGCGAAGCAACCCTTCATACATCACTCAACCAGTCTACAAGAAGGAGGAGGTTGCATAGGAAGCGACAAGCAGTGTGTAGGGTGTTGGGAGAGAGGACGAATAAATCACGAACAATGGGTGAAAGAGAAATGAAACTCGAACAAGAAACGAAACTCGAATAGAAAATGTTCGTTTGCAACAAAAATGGATTTAAACGACTCTCTCCCTAAGCATGACCACGCCTATCAGAATGAACAGAAACTTTAGTGATAGAATCACAATCATTCTAGATTACGTAGCCAAACTTTTTGAATGGCCGAAGCACTAATAATTTTTTGCGAATAGCAAGACAAATTATTTGTCGTGAATGATTCACGAATAGCTAGACTGTGCTCTACTGATAATTAGTCGCGAATTGTTCGCGAAAGACAAAAATAAAAACTAATCGTCCATTACCAGAAAGAGCAACTAGAAAGATCAGATAGAATGAAAAATAAGCGTAGCAACATTGACACAGATCTGAATGCAGAACAAATGAACTATATCAGACTAAGTATATCAAATATACAAGTCAATAATGCGGTAGAGCACAAGACAGTAGCGGACGAAACCGCGTGCCCTACAAATCTTGTTTCAATTTACAGAGTGCCTTAACTCTTAGGGCACTTTGCCATTTGGTAAGATAGTGTCCCCTTTCGTCTCTTACACAATGTTGTGAACAAGTGTTGCGATTCGTTTGCCATTTATTCATTTGTGCAAAATTGCGTGTAAAAATGCAGATTGCGTGACAACATTAGAAAATGTACAGCATCAATGGAGGCAGATTAAAATTGGGATTTAGGAGAGTAGAGAGAGTAATTCTAACACTCCTCGTTAATCTGGATCCGTGAGTGTCTTGATCTTCAGACTTAGCAATGCACAAAATCTGTTGTCTGCATTAACACTGAGTGCTTTCGTGAAGATATCTGCAACCATGTCCTGCGTTTTGCAGTACGTTAAGCTCACCTCTCTGTCGAGAACCTTGCCTCTAATGTAGTGATACATGATCTCAATGTGCTTACTCCTAGAATGAAATCTAGGGTTGACCGAGAAGGCAATAGCACTCTGATTATCACAGAACAAAATTGTAGGGATGTGCTGATAAAGACTAATGTCTGACAACAAATTTCTCAACCAAAACACTCCCTTAATAGATTGAGAAGCAGCAATGTATTCTGCTTCAGTAGAAGAAAGTGCGATAGAGGTTCGCTTACGACTATTTCATGAAATAGGACCGTCATTGAAGAAGAATGTCTGCATCTCCTCCCCAGTTTGCATCAAAATATCCACTAAGCTGATGAAGATTGTCGTTGTTGACATCTCCATAGCAGATGCATTGGTCCATGGTAGTTCGAATGTATCTCATGACTCAAATAAGAGCCTTCCAATGGGTAATTCCAAGATTAGCCATAAATTGGCTGAGTGAACTAACAACAAAAAAAAATATCTGGCCTTGTATAGACCATAGACCATTGCGTACATGAGAGATCTGAGTATCGATCGATACGGGTATTCTCTCATCTGCTCCTCTTCTTGCTTATTCTGGGGACATTGGTCCTTTGACAAATGCAGGCCTGGATCCATTGGTGAGTGAGCTAATTTACAATTCATCAAATTGCATCTGTTAAGAACATTATGAAAATACCTTTGCTGAGTGATGTAAATCAGTTGATTTGCTCTGTCTCTTTGGATTTGAACTCCAAGACAAAAGTGACCTTCGCCCAGATCAGTCATGTCGAATTCTAAGAACAGCATCTGTTTTGAATCCTTGACCATATTGGCATTGTTGTTAAAGAGCAACGTATCATCAACATACAAGGTGATGATGATAAAGGATTGCTGCACTGACTTTGTATAGACATTGTAATCAGCAGTGCTTGGTTTGAATCCTTGATCAATGAGGAATGTGTTCATCCTCTGAAACCAAGCTCTAGCAGATTGTTTCAATCCATACAGTGCTTTGTGGAGTTTACAGACATGATTCTTCATGCCTTCCAAAACGTATCCTTCGGGCTGGACCATGTAGATGTCTTCTTGTATAACTCCATTTAGATAAGCTGTTTGTACATCGAGCTGATGTACTTCGAGGTCGACAGCTACAGCATAAGACAGGAGCATTCGGATCGACGAATGTTTGACGACTGGATTGAAAGACTCATTGTAGTTGACATTCGGGATCTGGGTGAATCCTCATGCTACCAAACTTGCCTTCCTTCGATCGATTGCTCTGTTGGCATTGTATTTGATCTGAAAGATCCATTTGCAATCAACAATATTGCAGCCAATAGGAGCTTCGACTAATGACCATGTTTGATTCTTGATCAGAGAGGAATACTCTATGTCCATAGATTCTCTCCAGAGATCAGAGTCTGGTTGGCTAAGTGCCTCTTCGATTGTCGTCGATTCCTGCATTAACAGATAGACAGACTCTGGAGTATACCTTGTGGGCTGTGTGCGCACTCGGCTTGATCTTCTGGGAAGATTCGACTGATGAACCGCTCCTGGGACTTGCTGCTGTGTAGCAGCAACATCCTCGTCTGATTCGTTGTCTCGAAGTGGGTCGACAATAGACATGTCTGAGCTAGAAGTTCGAAATGTCGTGTCAATGGCAGGAGATGAAGATTCTTCTTGAGCAATTTCCTTGCCTTTGAGATCGACGAACTGATCCTCGATAAAGACTGTATCCCGACTATACAAGATTTGCTGGGTATCAGGATCGTACAGCTTGTAGGTGTTGTCAGATGAAGTATATCCGATCAGGATGGTCTTGAGACCTTGGAAGTCCAATTTCTTCCTTGTGTCCTTTGGGATCTGCACGTAGGCAATGCACCCAAACACTCTTAGGTTCTTCAAAGAAGGCTTAGAGCCTGTCCACACCTTGTGGGGTGTCTTGTCTGAAAGAGCCTTGGTCGAACATTTGTTCTGGATGTAAGCTGTAGTGGAGACAGCTTCAACCCAGAATCTCTTGGGCAATGATGCATGCGCTTATATACACTTGGCAGATTCGACTAGTGTTCTGTTCTTTCTCTCAGCTAAGCCATTAGACTGAGGACTGTACGGAGTGATGAATTGTTGTTCAATGCCTTGGCTTTGGCAGTACTCCTTGAACTCAACAGAGATGTATTTTCCACCGTTGTCTGACCTTAGGGCCTTGATCGTCCTTCTAGTCTCCTTTTCTACACGCTCCTTGAAGATTCTGAAGCAGTTGACTGCTTCTGATTTTTTCTTTATGAAATACACCATCGTTCTTCTAGAAAATTTATCAATAAAGGTAATAAAGTACTTGGCATCCTTCAAAGAAGGATTTTTCATCGGGCCACAAATGTCTGAATGTATAACATCTAGCAATACTCTAGCAACATGCAGATGGCTTGATCTAAATTGCTTCCTAGTCTATTTACCAACTAGATAGTCTTGACAGACAGGTAGCTCGACTGTTTTGCGAGGATAGTCGAGATCAAGAACAGTAGATTGTCTAGACATTCGTTGTACAGCAGCATAATTTAAATGACCAAGTCTATAATGCCAAAGTAAACATTTATTTGATTGAATTGAAGTACTGAGAGCCTGACTAGAGGCAAAAAAGCAATCACTTAATTTATACAAGTATCCATGCCTCTTTCCGAGTGCTAGGATCTTGTCTGTCCTATCAACTACTTTGCATTGATCACATTCAAATTCTACTCTATGTCCTAGATCTGTGATTCTGCTTACAGAGAGCAAATTTGTAGATAACTTAGGTACATACAGAACTTTGGAGAGTAGCTTAGATTGATCATTTGCAAAGCATAATCTTACAGTTCCTTCACCTTTAATAGCTTGTGTGCTATTATCGCCAAGGTGAACAAATTTCTGGGTACTGTAAGGTGTATAGGACTCGAAACAGCCGATTAGGCTAGTCATATGATGAGTGGCTCCGAAATCTTGGAACCAAGAACTGTCGCCTGATGCTCCCTGATGGTTGGTCATGAAGGCATCATGATCCGTTTCTTGAATTGGCTGTGGAGCTTCTGCATCTACATTTGCCACTTGATTCGACTGCCCTCTGCTGTTGTTCTTCACTTGAAGTATTCGACAGTCTTAAATTTCGTGGTTGTTTCGTTTGCAGTATCTATAGAACAACTTCTTCTTTGTCTACGGATTCGACTTGTGCTGAGCTGGTTTCTGGTCTGGCTTTGATTGCTTTGGGCCTTTCTTCTTCTTCTGCTTTGTCGTGCTCTTGTTGGTGTACAAGACGTGAGAATCAGCTGAGGAACTTGAGGCTTCGTTCCTCCGCGTGTCTTCTTGCAACAACATAGTAATGACTCTCGAAAGAGTCAGCTTTGGATGAGTCGTGATGATCATCACCCAGTTGTCGTAAGAACTTGGCAAGCTTGTAAGTAGTTGCATTACTGCGTCTTGATCGTCTATGACAAATCCGACAGCTGCCATTTGTCTTAGTAGGCTCTTGAATTGATTGATGTAATTCTGGAGGGAATCACCATTTGTCATCTTGAGGGAGTAGAACTTCTTCCTGAGATGTAGCTTAGAAGCTATATCTCGCACTTCGTATAAAGTGCTCAAGATGTCCCAGACTTCTTTCAATGTCTGAGTAATGGCAACTCTAAGCGAGAGTGTCCTTAATGAGTCAGGCAAATTGGAAGGTGTTGGCAACTATGCAGTTTGGAAATTCAAACTGAAGAACATTTTGATAGAAAATGAGCTATGTGAGATCGTGACAGGTGAAGACACAAGGTCAGTGATTGAAGAAGATCGGCGGGCATTTGATAGGAGAAAATAGAAAGCCCAGAATGTCATTAACTTATCAGTTAGAGATGCAATTATTCCCTATATTTCAGATTCAGAAAGACCAAAAGAAGCATGGGATACATTGAAGGCATTGTTTGAAATGACAAATACATCTCGAATACTATTTCTAAAGACAAAGTTGCATACATTGCGGATGGATGATGGTGCAACTATTGCCGATCACATACTGAAGATCAAAGAGATCCGTGATCAATTATTTATTTCATAAGCAAGAAATCCGATGCTTTTGCCAAGTTTAGAGAGTTCAAGGCTCTAGTTGAAAAACAAACATGTTGTTACATTAAGACCCTCAGATCAGGTGGTGGTGGTGAGTACCTTTCAATAGAGTTTATAGATTTTTGCAAGGATTAGGGGATCAAGAGACAAACCACTACACCCTATTCACCACAACAGAACGGAGTTGCAGAATGGAAAAACAGATCCATTGTGGAGATGGCTAGGACAATGCTTAAGAGCAAGGGTTTGCCAAATTTTTTTTGGACAGAAGCATGCAACAGAGCTACTCATATTCTGAATCGGTATCCTACGAAGTCTGTGGAGGGTAAGACACCTTACGAAGCTTTTACTGGAAAGAAACCTAATGTTTCTCATTATTAGTATTTGGTTGTGATGCTTACGCTCATGTACCTAATGAAAAACGAAAGAAACTGGATGCAAAAGTTGTTAAGTGTATTCTCCTTGGATATGATGAAAGAGCCAAGGCATACAGGATGTATGACACAGATGCACAAAAGATCGTGATTTCCAGAGATGCTACTTTTGATGAGATGGGTCAAAATGACCAAATAAAATTGACAATTGATCCCTTTGATGATAAAGCTAAAGTGCAAGTGAAGGAAGAAGTTGGTGTTGATATGGAAGAGCCAATTGAAAAAGACAGGGTCAATAATGAGATTCCTAGGAGAGTGCCTAAGTGGTACTTATCAGTAACAAGTGGTTCTAATAAGGGAGATACTCCTGAATCAAGTGAGCAGGGAGAGCTTAGAAGATCAAGTAGAAATCGAAAACCTCCTGCAAGATTAGAGATGAATCTTGCTCTAATGGGTTCTGTGCTCAAGGCTCAAGAAAAAGCAAAGGAGCACAAGGAGTGGCGTGAAGCTATGGAAACAGAAATGGAAGCTATATCGAAAAATAGGACGTGGAACTTGGTTGAGCTACCTGATGGTGAGACACTTATCACTTGCAAATGGATATACAAGATCAAATATGGAGCTGATGGGCAACTCAACAAGTACAGAGCACAGTTGGTTGCGAGAGGATTTGAGCAGCAGGAAGGTATTGATTTTGAGAAAACCTTCGCACCCGTAGCTAGAATGGTAACTATACGTCCTATCATTGCTATTTCTGCTTTCTATGGTTGGAAGATCCAACAAATGGACGTTAAATCTACTTTTCTTAATGGAGTGCTAGATGAAGAGGTGTACTTAGTACAACCTCAAGGATTTGTTGAGCCAGGGAGAGAGCATCTCGTTTGTAAGCTCAACAAAGCCATTTATGGATTGAAGCAAGCACCACGGGCGTGGTACTCTTGCATTGATGAACACTTCAATCGAAGGGGAATGGTAAAGAGTGATGCTGATCCTAATCTTTACATTCTAAGGCAAGATTCAGATATAGTTTCATTGTGTTGTACGTGGATGATTTGATTATTATAGGAAGTAATGAGAGCTTAATTGATGAAATAAAATCAGATCTTTCCAATGCTTTTGATATGAGTGATCTAGGATTGATGCACTATTGTCTTGTCATTGAAGTATGGCAAAAGGAAGACATGTCTTTCTTACACAAAGCAAATATGCACGAGATTTGCTTTATAAGCTCAATATGCAGGATTGTAAACCTTTGAGTACACCTATGGATGTCAACATGAAGCTTACTGCATATGATGAATCTGAGAAAGTGGATGTTTATTTGTAAAAGGCTTGGACTCTTGTGAACGGACAGTATCCGATATGCTTGTGCCCAGGCTAAGCGCATCGATTGCCTCCAACGATCCAGCTTTTCGGAAGTTCAAGAGCCTCCAATGATCTAGCCTTCATGAGCCTCCAATAATCCAACCTTCAGGAGCTCCAGCATCGAGCCTCCAATACCGAGCCTCCAATGATCCAAAAATCCAGCCTGGTATCTCGATCCATAAATCTAAGAAAGAGAGATTAGCAAATATGAGAGAAAATAAGTTGCTCGGAATCTTGATCCATAAATCTAACAGAGCGAGCGAGATTAGCAAACATGAGAGAGAATAAGTTGCATTATGAGATGATAAGGTAATGGTGGCTTGTTACAATCATTATGAGGTGATAAGGGCGAAAAATGGTGGCTATTTTGAAAATCTTAAAAAAATGAATAAAAACATGATTATTTGGAATATGCAATGCCACTTGGAGGCTGGACATTGGCCAATGTATATGCATGTATAGTGAAGGGTACCCATGCATCCTCCTCCCCATAGATGCATCCTCTTTTTTGAATTTTTAGTTAAAAGAAGCTCATGCATGGGTGAGGGGACGAGGATACATGGGTGCACCCATACACATGCACAAAAGTGTACATAAGTTTAAATATATATATATAGATATGTAGATATAGTGCACCCATACACATGCGCAAAAGTGTACATAAGTTTAAATATATATATAGATATGTAGATACACTTTTGCGCATGTGTATGGGTGCACCCATGTATGTATATATATCTACATATATGAATATATATATATATATATATATATATATATATATATATATATATATATATATATCTACATATCTATATATATATATTCAAACATATGTACACTTTTGCGCATGTTTATGGGTGCACCCATGCATCCTCCTCCCCTCACCCATGCATGAGCTTTTTCTAACTAAAAAACTTAGGGAGGAGGATGTATGTATGGGGAAAAGGATGCATGGCCCTCCTCCCCATGCATGCATCTAAGGGGCCCACTCCAAATTCAAATTATCATTTACCAACACACATAGTGTTTTGAAGTGCATGTACATACTTTCATGGTGAAAGGTGTTAAACAAATGAGACTTTCATTATCAAAAATTTGAAAGGTGCTTTAAGGATTTTTTAAATTATCAGACTTTCCACGAGAAAGGTTGAAATAAAAATGCATTTCTATGAAGATCGGCCTTCATTGCACGTCAACGACGGGCACTCTTTACTAGTATATATATATATATATATATATATATATATATATATATGTAGATATATATATATGTATATGTATGTAGATATATATATATGTATATGTATGTAGATATATATGTATATGTATCTACATATATATATCTACATATATATATATATATATATGTATACTAGTAAAGAATGCCCGTCGTTGACTTGCAATGAAGGCCGATCTTCATAGAAATGCATTTTTATTTCAACCTTTCTCGTGGAAAGTCTGATAATTTAAAAAATCCTTAAAGCACCTTTCAAATTTTTGATAATGAAAGTCTCATTTCTTTAACACCTTTCACCATGAAAGTATGTACATGCACTTCAAAACACTATGTGTGTTGGTAAATGATAATTTGAATTTGGAGTGGGCCCCTTAGATGCATGCATGGGGAGGAGGGCCATGCATCCTTTTCACCATACATGCATCCTCCTCTCCAAGTGTTTTAGTTAGAAAAAGCTCATGCATGGGTGAGGGGAGGAGCATGCATGGTGCACCCATACACATGCGCAAAACTGTACATAAGTTTAAATATATATATATATATATAGATATATCTACATATACATTATATATATATATATATATATATATATATATATATATAAAACTTATATACGCTTTTGTGCATGGGCGAGGGACCCCATGCATCCTCCTCCCCTCACCCATGCATACACTTTTTTTTGAACTAAAGTTGATGGGGAGGAGGATGCATGTATGAGAAAAAGCATGCATGGCCTTCCCTCCCCATCCATACATGTAATGGTCCACTCCAAATTCAAATTAACCACACACACTCTTATTCATCATTGATTTCATGGTGGTTCTATCTCTCTCTTCTTTTTCTTTTTCTTCTTTGGGTTTGCATTCTTTCGTCATTTCTCTTATCCTCGCATCCTGAACTGCTCGCCATCGCGACCATGGGTTGACTGATCAAAACCCAATAAATGCCCGACTATGATCATGGGTACTCCTTTGTGGATGGCCTGAGGTGGTGAGACAAGAGAAGCAATGCATTGCTTTAGACATATGGTCTTGGGATGTACAATAGTGGAGATGCTCACCTGTCGCGAACAGGTCGCGAAATATTCTGAATTTCTTCTTCAAGCTCAAAGTTGTCATATGTCGTGAACAATTCGCGAAAGACGAAAATGTCGTGAAGAGACAAGTATCGCGAGTAATTTGCGAAACACGAAGCTGAGACACTCAAAACTATCCCATATATCTCTATCCTAACTTCATCCCTGTTTGCTACAACAACCATCATGAAATACTCTGCACACGTTGTGGAGCCCAAATCCGCTAATGGTTGTAACACACTACTACTACTCTGTGAAGAATGATAGGTTGATATTCTTTCATGTTTTGTTGCAAGCAAGAATCTTCTGAAGCTCCTGTTGCAAATGGTAGGAAGGCCATCAGATCATCAGCTGTCAGAGATAGCACATCACACGCCATTGACAAAACTCCGATTAGCGAGAATGAGAAAGGTTGGAGATGAGAGATTAAGTGAAAAAATATGTGAAACATGGTTTGTGAATAAAGAATAAGATGCGAGAAAGCAAAGATGTCTGGAGATGACGATGAATGTCAAGCTTTTGAACATGATTCTAATTCGGAAGATGATGACTAAGAAGTTTTTTTATTACTTCTTATGTTTAATGTAGTTTTTTTTTTTTAATCTAGAAAAGTAGAAGGAAGGGGCTTTGTTTCAAACCTTTTAAAAAAAACAAAAAACTATGTTCTTTTTGAAAAAATGAATGCAAAGTATTTTTGTTTCATCAAATGTGATTTCATTGTTTATTTTAAAAATTGTTTATGTTTTTTTAAAGGGATTGCATTATTACATTGTTTTTATTGCTAAAATGTTAATTTTCTTACTTTGATGTTAATGTTAATTTTCTTACTTTGATGTTAATGTTTGTTTAATGTTGTTTTAAGATCTCCAAGTGTTGGTGGAATTCAACAAGGAGGCCAAGCTGGACGCTGCCCAGGATCATGTACATACAAGGGATATTAGCAACAACAACACTTGGGTAGTGAAGAAGAGGAGATTATCTATCAGTAGTTGCTAAAAATCAAATAATCATCCAACTGCAACTGCTCAATTGATAATAATTCAGCTGAAGAAGCTTCCTTTGCCATCCCATTCAAATATGAAACAGCATCAGGAAGAGTAGATGGTGAACAATGAGAAGGCCTCTTTTGAGTCCAACAAACATGATTATTTTTTGAAAGGGTCTAGGGCAGAAACTTGGGTGCATCAACTTGTGCATGTCTAGATTTGAAATCTGACAGCGTCCATGTTGTATTTAGATAGATAATACTTGAAGGATGAAGTTTGGAGGTTGATCATTGTGATTCAATGCAGGGTTTATGTATATCAACACACTCTTTTGGGATCTTATTTGAGGAAGCACAATTTGGAAGTGTCTGTTGAGAATTATTCTGTTGTCACAATCTTTGAAAATTTCCAATTTAGATTAGTCTATTTTGTAGATAGAAAATTCAATTCAGCCCAATTAGTCTTAACCTTATCTTGAGAGCACTGAGCCTTGCCAGCATATAGAGGTGTTTCTCTACACAGCAATGACTTTCAAACACTAGAGATACCTATGTATTCAATTCTTTGTCGTTGTTTAATGGATGGTAGAGTACTGTAGGAATACGTAAGATGATCAGCTGAGCTGATCAACTATATCCTTGATGAAAGGCTAGAGGAATTGCTAGACATACCTATAATGTGTTATAATTGATTTTTTTTAATCATAAATTTCTCTTTGATTCAGTGTATTACTACTAGAATTTGTAGTGGATTATTATAATCTCTTAGTTTGATTGTTATCAATTTTTTCTCAAATTGTTTGTTGAGTAAGATGCATGTTTCAATCCCAATAAGCAAAGACAATATATATATATATCTCTATCTATATATATAAAGATATTTGTGTGTCACATTTGTGCCTATGTATGGGATAGGAGGATGCACCCATGGTGACATGGGTGCATTCTCCTACCTTGTGCACTTTTTTAAAAAATGAACTAATTTTTTTTTTGAAGCATGCATGGGGAGGAGGATGTATGCATCTTGCCCCATGCACATATTATTACCCACATCCTAATTCAAATGGACCTCTCTCACGATCCTCCTTCTACCTTCGCTCTCTACCTTCGCTCTTTGCTTGGCCCCGCTCCTTTCTCCTTGCTGGCTCGCTCCTTCTCACACTCATCTCTTTGTCACGCCTCCCTCATCCACTCTCTACTTTGGCCAGATCGTTGTCTTGGCCCGATCTGTTATGGTCGTGCTCCTTCATGTTTAACTTTCTTCGTTTCTCAAAGCTCTCACCTTTTGCCGTGACTTATTTTCCCAACTTTGAATAGTGATAAGCCTTTGTAACTAATATTTTAGCCAGAGATGGATCTACAAATAGTGTGTAACAAACAAAAACTCCTTGAGGTTGCAAATGTGATGCAGGTCAGTGATGGTGGTAGGAGGGGTTGTGCTGCAGGTGGAGGGCTCTACGCAATGATGGATCAACATTGAAAATCTATAGATAGGAAGCAATGGTGGTTTTATCAGTCCTATGAAATCTTTCTTTCCATGTGTGTGTAAATTGGCTGCGATTATAGCTTGAAATGAGAGGCAGACAGTGCGTTGGAGGCAGATTCAAGCTAGGAATGAATCTTGATTCTGGTATGTCACATTTGTAGGTGACCAATAGGCAACGATGGGGTGGTTTAGTGGTTTAGCAACATAGTGATGGATTTCTGCTAGAAATGCCTTACAGGTTAGCGATGTACTACCAACTTTATGGACACCCTGCCAAGAATGAAAATAGACAAAACCCTTTTTGTCTATCATTGCCTATATTGGTAGAGCCTAGTTGGTTTGCCATGCAAGATTATGATATGCCTACATGGTATTCCACGTGGCAACCCCAAGTCTGCATAGTTTTTCATGTGGCCGACCTACCTGGCTTGCCATGTGGTAGCTTGCGACAAGCTTGCAAATAGCAGGCCTATGACATGCATATGTGGCCTTCTACACAAGCCTATGGTAGGCCTATGTGGCTTGCCACCTGGCAAATCCCAAGCTTGCATGGTTTGCCATGTGGCAAGCCTACATGACAAGCCACAATGAGGTGACCTCCGGCCACATTCGATCTCTGATTTGTGGGGAGAGGGCTACATCTCCCCACCTCTGTCTCTCCCCCATTTATTTGGGGGGAGGGAGGTGGGCCTTGGTACAACCCCCCTTTACATTTTCCACTCTCTCGGCAACATGGGGGGCAAGCACAATGTGTTGTCTCGCAAAAAAAATTGAAAATAAAAAGAATGTTGTGCCACAGACCATGGGGATGGTAAGGATAGCTAAGTAGATCATCAATTGCCTACTATGAGCATCATCCACACGTTTCGACCACAAGCTGCCACTCAAATTGTGATGACGTTGTTTGCTTGAACACATCCTTGGTGCCAGAAGGAAAGCCAATAGGGCACGCACGCGCACACACACACACACACACACACACACACACACACACACACACACGTGTGTGCGCATGTCCATTGCCCGTGCTTGAAAAAATATTTGGGTTGGGGACAAAGCCCCTCCCAAATTTTAAAAATCAAATAAATGTAAGGGAATTGGAGCGTCAAGCTCTTGCACTCCGTAGATTGAAAAGAAAAAAGACGACAAAGATAAAAAAAGAAAAAAAGCCTTTTCCTCAAATGCAAATATGCTTGTCGCAGACACATTTGAGGCTATCCAAAATGCCCCCTCCATCCGTCTGCCATCAAGTGTATTACCTCAACACGCATCCTCTCTCTCTCTCTATAGATATATATGTTTTAAAATATAATTCTTCTTAGTATAACATCCGCATCCAACCTCCTCCCCTCCCACAAACACACACACACCATGCACGCACATAGACACACACGACACTCTATGTCAATGAAACATTATGAAACCATATGAGCATTAATATTGCCAAAATATCTTTTCAACATCCCTAAGATGAGAGGAGCATGTGTCTGCAATGATTGGATCATGAACTTGAGAGAACGGATCTTGATGATCTTGCCCTTCAAATGTGAAGGGCTCGATCCAGGACACCTAGGAAGGTGTCTCAGGATTTTGGTAAAGATCTTTTGCATTCGAGAATTCTGACTCATACCATACATCCCACATCGCTAACAAAATCAAAAGTATAAGGGAGATTAAAGATTAAAAAGGAAGACTCTAAGAAGAATAAAAGAAAAAAATCTTCTCTCACTCTTTCTCAAGATTATTCAAAAACTTAATCTTGATTTGTCCTTTATTCCTCAAGAATCTTTAAAATCCCAAGAATTTCTCTCTTTTTTCTCTGTGTCCACAGAGAGAGAGAGAGAGAGAGAGAGAGAGAGAGAGAGAGAGAGAGAGAGAGAGAGAGAGAGAGAGAGAGAGAGAGAGAGAGAGAGAGAGAGAGAGAGAGAGAGAGAGAGAGAGAGAGAGTAAAGAAAGATGACCCTATAAGCATGTGCATACCCGATCCATTCATGAACCCCCAGCACATCAACCTCTTGCACGTCAACCCCTCTAGGATCAAACCAGTAGAGATTACTAGAAATATCATTTCTTGAACAAGTGCGGGTCTATAGTGATTGCCACACTGCCACTAAGTTGATTTCAAAAGTTACTGACAGATCAACAAGGGAGGCTGATGAAGGGGGTGCGCTAGAGCTAGATAAATGATTGTGTGCATACCTTTGTAGTAAATGATAAAGAACACTCACAAATAGCTAGGATTCAAGTTGGAAAAAGCTCATCTCTATATAGGTCTATGTAGGGACATCATTTGTCATTCGGACCCTAAAACCTAAAGTCGATGCTATATCCGATGGTTATTAAACTATCAGAACTGACGACAGATCCGATACACACGAATACACACACACACACACACACACACACCCTCCATAAACACACACACACACACAGAGCACATGCACATGCACATACACACACTCGCACGCCCGCACGCGCACACACACACCCACAATGTCATTAGGGCATGCACACACACGCATGCACGCATGCACACATCCGCCATTGCACGTCAACGACGGGCACAAGCAACTAGTATGTATGTATAAATACATACATACTAGAGTATATATATATATATATATATATATATATATATATATATATATATATATATATATATATATATATATATATATATATAGTGTATACTAGTCAAGATTGCCTATCATTGACGGGCAATGGTGGACGATCTAGGTGGCGGCCGATGATTTGGAAATTCAGTATGTCATGTCGTTGACGGATGCTGGTTTTCCGATCTGGGTGGCGGTGGTCCCTATGCGGCCTAATTGTAGTCCTTATGTGATGGTCCTTATGCGGCCTAAATGCGGTCCCTTTGCAGCCTAATTGTGGTCCCTATGCATCTGCAAGGGATTGACCATCGTGAGAACCGTGAGAACTGTGAGTGAGTGAGTGAGTGAGTGAGTGAGAGAGAGGGAGAGAACCGTGAGTGAGTGAGTGAGTGCGGTGAAATGTGGTCCTTAGCTAAGAGAGAGAGAGAGAGAGAGAGAGAGAGAGAGAGAGAGAGAGAGAGAGAGAGAGAGAGAGAGAGAGAGAGAGAGAGAGAGAGAGAGAGAGAGAGAGAGAGATTTGTGAAAACTGTGAGAACCGTTGGATTGCAACTGGCAAGAGCTGTGATGATTACGACTGGCAAGAGCTGTTGAAGATCGCAACTGGCAAGAGCTTTTGAAGATCGCAACATTGATGCTATCAGAAGCATGAGGAGAAGAGCCTGCTATCGGAACCTTGTGCCATGAGCCTACTATCACAACTGTCGATTAACAAACACACCTTATGATGAAGCAATTAATCATGTAAGGAGTACATTGGGGTATAAGGCGTGTTTGCAGATCAGCGATGACCAGTGAGTGAGTGAGTGGAGGGGCCGCAAACACCTCCTTTGCGGTCCTTTGGGAGGGGTCAACAACGACCCGTGAGAACCGATAGCATCCGAGAACCGTGTGAACCGTTAGAACAGTGAGAGGAACAGGAACCGTAAGAGAGGAACTGTGAGAGAGAGAGCACCATGAGAACCGTTAGAACAGTGAGAGGAACCGTGAGAGAAGAACCGTGAGAGAGGAACCGTGAGAAAGAGAACCGTTAGAATAGTGAGAGGAGCCGTGAGAGAGGAACCGTGAGAGAGAGAGAGCACCGTGAGAACCGTTAGAACCATGAGAGGAACCATGAGAGAGAGAGCACCGTGAGAACTGTTAGAACAGTGAGAGGAGTCGCGAGAGAGGAACCGTGAGAGAGGAACTGTGAGAGAGAGAGCACCATGAGAACCGCTAGAACAGTGAGAGGAACCGTGAGAGAGGAACCGTGGGAGAGGAACCGTGAGAGAGGAATCGTGAGAGGAACCGTGAGAGAGAGAGCACCTTGAGAACTGTTAGAACAGTGAGAGCCACCATGAGAGAGGAACCATGAGAGGAACCGTGAGAGAGAGAGCACCATGAGAACCGTTAGAACTGTGAGAGGAATCATGAGAGGAACCGTGAGAGGAACCGTTGAGAGCCATGAGGAGCGTTGAGAACCGTGAAAACTGTGGGAACAGTGCCTCTCTCTCAACAGTTCTCATGGTTCTCAATAGCTCTCACGATTCTCAACAGTTCTCACGGCGAGTGAGAGAGAGAGAGAGTGATCCAAGAGAGAGAGAACATCATGAGAGAGGAACCGTGAGAGAGGAACCATGAGAGGAACCGTGAGAGAGAGAGAGCACCATGAGAACCATTAGAACAGTGAGAGGAACCATGAGAGAGAAAGCACCGTGAGAGAGAGAGAGAGACCGTGAGAGAGAGAGACCGTGAGAGAGAGAGCACTGTGAGAGAGGAACCATTGAGAGCCGTGAGAACTATTGAGAACCGTGAGAACAGTTCCTCTCTCTCAAAGGTTCTCACAATTCTCAACGGTTCTCATGACGAGTGAGATAGAGAGAGGGAGAGCATCCGAGAGAGAGAGAAAGAAAACATCGTGAGAACCGTGAATGAGAGATAGGGAGAACCGTGAGTGAGAGAAAGAATGTGTTGATGCAACAGCTGAATCAACACTCATTTGCTCATGCTACAGGTGTCATTTAGATGCTTTATTACTTCCCTGAAAGTTGGAAACAATGATTTGTTCAAAAGCGTGATAAATGACAAAGATTCTCCTCCTCACGAATGCATTTGGAAGCTGGTATAGTTTAGAGTATTTGAAGGTTGGTATAGAGAGATCGTACTTGAAAGATCTGCACAGGGCATGGTGAGAAGACTACCAGGAGCAAAAGGTTGTTGAAAATTGATGGTGGGAATTGTGAAAATTGTCAACATTTCCTAGCTAGTTTGAGGCCTAAATTGGCTAAAATTGTAAATAGTTTTGGTTCTGGAGTTTCACACGTGTGAACCAGGCCACAATGTTTTTATTTACTGTATTTTTTCAGTATGATGAAGTGTCAAACTTCATACCCTTCAAAATGAGACCATTTTGATGTATTTTGGTCATATAAGCCATTTTTAGCTATTTTTCCTATATAGGGAATATCTAGGGTCAAGTACCTTCTAGAGAGAGGAGAGAGAGTCATCTTCCTCATCCATAAATAGTAGGGAAGTCGTGGAGAACAGGTTGGAGAAACCTTTTGTATGCTTCATTGAGATCAATAGATCATTGTCATTGTTTCTTCCTCCATTGAGAGCATTGTTGTGTGTATTGTCTTCAAGCTATTGTGTATGATCTTAGGTGCTTTCCAAAAGTGGTAGGCTGATGTATTATGGACTGTATAATGCTATTTTGGGCCGCACTTGATGTTTATGGAAGTTTCCATTTGTGATAAATGCTTTTTGATCAAGTTCTTTGCATTCTAGGTAGCATAGAATGTGTTGCCAATTCCTAGCTTATGTAGTTTGGAGTGCAAGCATTCAAGCCAATGATCTTGGAGTTTAGATCCACTTAGGATCTGTATTTTTCACATGGTATCAGAGCTGGTTGGCTTCTATTTACAGTAAGTATTCCATTTTTGGTGATATTTGGATGTTTGATCAAGTTCTAGCATGATTTTGCATTGCTTTGTTGATCAAATCTTACTAACCTTTGTTTTGTGAGTTGAACTTGTGGATCAAAAGCATATTTCAGGTCTATTGAAGATCAGAGGCTGAAAAGAAACTATTTTGGATCAGATCATAACACCTAATCATTTGTGATTGTGAGGCTTGTGCATATTCAATACTAACAATGTTCTTTTCAATCCTATTGTTGACAATCTCCATTCTTGGATGAACACTCTCCTTAAGTGGATGAAACTTCTCCTTAAGTGGATGACAAATGCTCTTTTGAGTGAGTTGTAATTCTCCTAAAGGCTGAGCAAAGCTCCCATTTGGATGAAAGATCCCCTTTTTTGGGTGAACATATTGTAAGCTCCATTGTGAAGAGCATATTGTAAAGATTGTCATCAATTTTGGCATAAATTTTGGTGTACTTTGTTGAGCATGTAAGTAACTCTCCTTATGTAATTTGATTGGAGCATTTGCTGGAAGGTGTTAACCATTATGCAAGTGTGTTTTCAGGTTCTTAACAGGTTGAGGAACATTCTCATGTGAAGTGATCTTAGATCTACATCTAAACACCAAGATTTGACAAGATAGTGAAGCTAGTCTTGTGATTCACTAAGTGTGCTCATTCATTCACCTCTAAATCTTGTATTTATCACTTGCTGGAGTTTATAAACTTTTAGAAGTGTGGTTTACATGTGGTTTTACAGGTTGAATCAATATCTTAGTGTGTTGATCATATGTTGATCAAGTTTGTTCATTACTAGGTAATCTTGGCATCCTAGTTTTGGGTATTTTCTAAGAATGCAAGTAACTCTTCACACCATAACTTGATTTGGTCACTTGCTGGAAAGTTTGAGAGCTTAAGCAAGAGTGTGTTCAGGTTGGTTTGATTTTGTAATCCATTCTTAGTGTGTGCAAAGTGTTGCATGTGTTTCAATCTTCCTTTCTATGCTTGGAAACCATCTAGGTTCAAGATAGAAGTGTTTTAGGGTCCTAAATCTTCATAGATCTCTTTATCTATCATTTGTTGAGAGAAAAGTGAGTGCTAAGTGCTTTAGGACAGAACCTAAAAGTTGAAGAAACATTAGAATCATGGCTTCCAATGGTGGGATCATGCTAGAGTCTAGTGAAAGGTTGAGTTCATCAAACTACTCTACTTGGAAAGTGAGGATGGAGTCCTTACTTGAGTTGAATGAACTCATGGACATAGTTGCAGAAATTGAAGAGAGACCTCTCACACTTCAAGAGCAACAAAGGTTTGATAAGAAGGCCAAAAGGGCTCTTCATATCATTAAAATGAATGTTACAAATGAACTTCTCAAGGAAGTTGGAAAGTGTCAAAGTGCAAGTGAGGCATGGAATGCCTTAAAGAAGCTCTTTGAATCAAAGTCCACATCTAGGGTATTGACCCTAAGGAGACAAATATTTTCTAGTAGGCAAAGAGAGGGTGAAAGTGCTCATGCATTTATCTTGAGAGTTAAGTCCCTAAGTGATGATTTAGCATGCATTGATGAGAACATAAAAGATGGTGAAATAGTCCAAGTTATGTTGAATGGTTTGCTAAATGAACATGCTAACCTTGTGCAAAGTTTTGCCATTCAAAGAGTCTTGCCAAGTGTGGTTGACTTGCAAGAAATCTTATTGGCTGAAGAACATAGGTTGCAATCAAAGCTTGATGGTGCATCCTTGCAAGGTGGAGGTGAAGAGGCTTTCTTCACAAAAGGCAAATTCAAGGGCAAAGGTAAAGGCAAAGGGAAATGGTCCAAAGGTGGTAACTTTGATCATGATGATCACTCTTCCTCTTCCTCTTCTACTAAGAACAATAAGTCAAAGTTCAAGTGCTTTTATTGTGGGATAAAAGGTCATTTTGCAAATGAATGTTATAAGAAGAAAAGAGAGCAAGGAGAGAGGCAAGGAAATCTTACAATAGATGAGGAAGAACATAACACATGTGAATCACTTGTTATGACTTCAAGTTTGTTAGCCAACATAGATGATAATGATCCTTGGTGGATTGATAGTGGAGCCTCATCTCACATGACAAGACATAAGGAATACTTTACATCCTTATTGTCTTATGAGGGAGAAGGTAACATCATCTACACTGCAAATGATGGTCAATGTGACATCAAAGGCATAGGCACTATTCCTATTTCCCTTTCAACAAATAGGAAAGCAAATCTTGAAAATGTTTTGTACATTCCTTCAATCACTAAGAATTTGCTTAGTGTAAGTCAAATGATTGACAAAGGACTTGATGTGGAGTTCATTGGAGATGCATGTTTGATAAGTAAATGTGGATCCTTGATTGCTCAAGGTAGGAGGCATGGTAAACTTTTCAAGCTTGATGCATGTGTGATCTCTAATCATGAAGGATGTATGGCTAGGGAGCAATTGACAAACCAAGAAGTTTGGCACAAGAGGTTGGGCCATCCCAACTTCAAATCTTTGGAGGTAATGGCAAAGAAAGAGCTTGTTCTTGGTCTCCCTAAAAGTCTTGTTGCAAACAATAGTGTTTGTGAACATTGTGCCTTGTCCAAATCTCATAGACTTGCTTATTCTAGATCTACTTCTAGATCTAAAGAAGCTTTTCAACTTGTGCATTCTGATATTCATTCTTCTAGTACAACTAGCAATGGTGGGGCAAAGATGTATGCAACTTTCATTGATGACTTTAGTAGGTATACTTGGATCTATCTTCTTAAAAGTAAGGATGAAGTGTTTGCTGCATTTGTCAAGTTCAAGAATGAAATGGAAAACCAATTCAATACAAAGATCAAATGCTTAAGATCTGATAATGGAGGGGAATACACCTCAAATAGGTTCAAAGACTTTTGTATAGCACATGGGATTAAGAGGGAGATGTCTAGTCCTAGGACTCCACAACAGAATGGAGTGGCCGAGAGGAAGAATAGAACCCTTTGTGAATGTGCCAAGGCAATGAGACTACATGCTAATCTTGCTAAGTTTTTTTGGGGGGAAGCTTTAGCATGTGCTAACTATCTATGTAATAGATGGACAAGTGCTTCCTTGGATGGTAAAACTCCTCATGAGGTTCTTTATGGTAGAAGGCCGAGTGTCAAGCATTGTAGGATCTTTGGATGTACATGTTTTGTCAATATCACACTTGATGATAGAACTAAAGAAGATCCTTCATCAAAGAAGGGTGTGTTTGTTGGCTATAGTGAAGTAAGCAAGGCTTACAAAGTGTACATTCCTTCTACAAAGAAAGTTGTCATAAGTAGGGATGTCATCTTTCATGAAGAGAATGTTTCCAATGTTGTTGATGTTGATGTTGATGTGCCTACTAATCATCATGATGTGCAAGATGTCTTGGATGAAGATGGAGATGCCACTCCAAAGCAAACTTCAAGGAAGACTCAAAGGCAAAGGGCTAAGCCATCAAGGCTAACCTATGATGAAAAAGGAAAGCAAGTGGTGGACAACTCTAACTTTGCTTTTCTTACCTCTTTTGATGAACCAACTTGTGTAGGTGAAGCAATTCAAAAGAAGGAATGGATCCAAGCCATGGATCATGAGCATCAAGCACTCATCAAAAGCAACACATGGAGGTTGGTAAAGCTTCCAAAGGACAAGAAGGCAATTGGTTGTAAGTGGATCTTCAAGATCAAGACAAATCAAGATGGATCAATCAACAAGTACAAGGCAAGGTTGGTGGCAAAGGGGTATGCTCAAGAATATGGTATTGACTATGATGAGACCTTTGCACCCGTGGCAAAGATGATATTTACATGGAGCAACCCGAGGGCTATGTTTCACATGATGAGCCTAATCATGTGTGCTATCTCCAAAAGAGTTTGTATGGGCTAAAGCAAGCACCAAGGAGTTGATTCAGATTTTGCAGGTGATCAAATGGATAGGAAGTCAACAAGTGCCTTTGCAATCTATCTTGGAGATGGAGTGGTCTCATGGCTATCAAAGAAGCAACCAACTATCTCTCTATCTTCCACCGAAGCCGAGTACAAGGCATTAACAACATGCACCAAGGAGATTCTTTGGATCAAGAGGATGTTATTGGATCTTCACTTGCTGGAACCAGAGAAGACTCCAATCATACTTTGTGATAACCTTTCAGCCCAAAGCTTGGCAAGCAATCCTGTTTTTCATGCAAGGAGCAAGCACATTGAGATTGCTCACCATTTTGTGAGAGATCAAGTCATTGCCAAAGAGGTGGAGCTTCAACATGTCTCTTCAAAGGAGTGTGTGGCTGATATCTTCACCAAACCATTGGGAAAGGACCTATATTTAATGCATAGATCTAATCTTGGAATGTGCTCAAAGACTATGTTGAAACTAGCATCCAATGTTGAAGAGGGAGTGTGAAAATTGTCAACATTTCCTAGCTAGTTTGAGGCCTAAATTGTCTAAAATTGTAAATAGTTTTGGTTCTGGAGTTTCACACGTGTGAACCAGGCCACAATGTTTTTATTTACTGTATTTTTTCAGTATGATGAAGTGTCAAACT
Organism: Diphasiastrum complanatum; assembly: GCA_029204225.1. Taxonomy (NCBI): domain Eukaryota; kingdom Viridiplantae; phylum Streptophyta; class Lycopodiopsida; order Lycopodiales; family Lycopodiaceae; genus Diphasiastrum; species Diphasiastrum complanatum. Next base: position 48,443,990 of record CM055110.1, on the reverse strand, counting down.
TCATACCCTTCAAAATGAGACCATTTTGATGTATTTTGGTCATATAAGCCATTTTTAGCTATTTTTCCTATATAGGGAATATCTAGGGTCAAGTACCTTCTAGAGAGAGGAGAGAGAGTCATCTTCCTCATCCATAAATAGTAGGGAAGTCGTGGAGAACAGGTTGGAGAAACCTTTTGTATGCTTCATTGAGATCAATAGATCATTGTCATTGTTTCTTCCTCCATTGAGAGCATTGTTGTGTGTATTGTCTTCAAGCTATTGTGTATGATCTTAGGTGCTTTCCAAAAGTGGTAGGCTGATGTATTATGGACTGTATAATGCTATTTTGGGCCACACTTGATGTTTATGAAAGTTTCCATTTGTGATAAATGCTTTTTGATCAAGTTCTTTGCATTCTAGGTAGCATAGAATGTGTTGCCAATTCCTAGCTTATGTAGTTTGGAATGCAAGCATTCAAGCCAATGATCTTGGAGTTTAGATCCACTTAGGATCTGTATTTTTCACAGGAATGCGGTGAAATGTGGTCAACGTTGCCTTCATTTGCAGTGAAATGCGTGGCCTAACGGACCGTGATCTCAAATCTGTAAGGCCCGCCTAAAGGATTGTGAGAGAAACCATTGAGAGCCATGAGAATCGTGAGAACCGTGGGAACGAACCATGATCTCAGATCTTGAAGGCCCGCCTAAAGGAACGTGAGAGAGGAACTGTGAGAGAAACCGTTGAGAGTCGTGAGAACCGTTGAGAACCGTGGGAATGGTTCCTCTCTCTCAACGGTTCTCACGACGAGTGAAAGAGAGAGAGAGGGAGAGCAGAGCTGTTGAAGATCGCGACTGGCAAGAGCTGTTGAAGATCGCAACTGACAAGAGCTGTTGAAGATCATGGCTTGCATGTTATCAGAAGCGTGAGGAGAAGAGCCTGCTGTCGGAACCTTGGGTCGTGAGCCTGCTATCACAATTGTCGGACAAAGCTGAACAATCACACCACCATCATAAGGTGCGTTTGTTGATCAACGATGTCCAGTTTTCAAATCAATACCTTATATGATTGTAGATAATGCCAAATGATGAAACAATTAATCATGTAAGGAGTACATTGAGGTATAAGGTGTGTTTGCAGATCCGAATGAGAGAGAGAGAGAGCTCTAGATCGAGCAAGCAAGAGAGAGAGAGAGAGAGAGAGAGAGAGAGAGAGAGAGAGAGAGAGAGAGAGAGAGAGAGAGAGAGAGAGAGAGAGAGAGAGAGAGAGAGAGAGAGAGAGATGGAGCTCTGGAGCAGGGATAATTTGAAAGAGAGAGAGAGAGCTCTAGATCGAATGAGCAAGAGAGAGAGTGATCCAGCAATCTGAGAGAAATGTGGTTTCTATGCGGCCTAAATGTGGTCCGTAAACAACTATGACACTCTTCATATGTGACCACAATCGTTGACTTTGCGGTCCTTTGTGGAGGGGAGGGCTGAAGCGAGGGGCAACCATGAGAACCGTGCTGGAGAGAGAGAGAGAGAGAGAGAGAGAGAGAGAGAGAGAGAGAGAGAGAGAGAGAGAGAGAGAGAGAGAGAGAGAGAGAGAGAGAGAAGGGACAACTGTGAGAACTATGAGGAGGGGCAACCTTGAGAACCTAAGGGAGGGGCAACCATGAGAACCGAAGGGAGGGGTAACCATGAGAACCATGAGGGCCGAAGGGAGGGGCAACCCTGAAAACCATGCTGGAGAGAGAGAGAGAGAGAGAGAGAGAGAGAGAGAGAGAGAGAGAGAGAGAGAGAGAGAGAGAGAGAGAGAGAGAGAGAGAGAGAGAGAGAGAGAGAGAGAGAGAGAGAGAACCGTGAGGAGGGGCAACCGTGAGAACTGAAGGGAGGGATAAACGTGAGGGTCGAAGGGAGGGGCAATCGTGAGAACCTGTGCGAGAGAGAGAGAGAGAGAGAGAGAGAGAGAGAGAGAGAGAGAGAGAGAGAGAGAGAGAGAGAGAGAGAGAGAGAGAGAGAGAGAGAGAGAGAGAGAGAGAGAGAGAGAGAAGGGACAAATGTGAGAACTATGAGGAGGGGCAACCTTTAGAACCTAAGGGAGGGGCAACCATGAGAATCGAAGGGAGGGGCAACCATGAGATCCATGAGGGCCGAAGGGAGGGGCAACCCTGAAAACCATGATGGAGAGAGAGAGAGAGAGAGAGAGAGAGAGAGAGAGAGAGAGAGGCCGCATAGGACCACAAAGGGACTGCAAATGACTGCAAATGACCTCTTTGCAGTCGTTTGGGTGGGTTCAAGGGAACGCCAAAAGGAGGTCCATTGCAGTCCTAAACGGTCGCATTTTTTTGGGAGGGCCGAAGGGAGGAGTAATCGTGAGACATCCATCCGCCAGGACAAACTGCATCCAACCGCAAGACAAACCGTATGGAGAGAGAGAGAGAGAGAGAGAGAGAGAGAGAGAGAGAGAGAGGGAGAGGGAGAGGGAGAGGGAGAGGGAGAGGGAGAGGGAGAGAGAGAGAGAGAGAGAGAGAGAGAGAGAGAGAGAGAGAGAGAGGGAGAGGGAGAGGGAGAGGGAGAGGGAGAGGGAGAGGGAGAGGGAGAGGGAGAGGGAGAGAGAGAGAGAGAGAGAGAGAGAGAGAGAGAGAGAGAGAGAGAGAGAGACTCGAAACAACCGCATCCAACCTCAGCACAAATCGTATCTTGACCGTAGGAAAGAGAGAGGCGAGACTTTGCGATGAGTCTTCGTATGTGACCGCAATCGTTGACTTTGCGGTCCTTTGCGGAGGGGAGGGCTGAAGGGAGGGGTTGGGACCGCATAGAACCGCAAACCGTGAGAACCATGACAGGCAATGGAGGCCGATCTTGTAATCTTAGGATCTGGTAAGAGCATGTTTTGAGAATGGAATTTGTAGAATTTTGCATGGTTTGAGAATGGAATTTTGTAGAAATTTGTAATGAAATGATGTGTGTTGGTGACGGTTAGGGATAGGGTGGTGTTGGTTACAGTTAGGGTAAAATTATAGGGTTAGGATTGAGAGAGAGAGAGAGAGAGAGAGAGAGAGAGAGAGAGAGAGAGAGAGAGAGAGAGAATAATGTGTCATAAGGTTAGAACACAAAATGCTGAGAAACATCATGTGTCATAAGATTAGAACACAAAATCATCCTAGATGATGAGTTAGAGTTCTGAAGTGATTTTTAAGTCCATTTTGGGATAATATCAGTGACTAATAGCAATGTATATATGCCATAATTCTACACAACCCTCGCTAGGTTGGGGCTAGAAAGAAAATAGACCAATTCATTAGCCGTAAAGAAATTCCAAGCAATGCTGAGAAGCATCATGTGTCATAAAATTAGAACACAAAATCCTCCGAGCTGATGAGTTAGGGTTCTGAAGTGATTTTAAAGTCCATTTTGGGACAATATATGGATACTATCAGTGACTAACAATAATGTATATATGCCCTAATTTGATTGTCAGGAGGGCTTATTAAAACCAAAAGCGTCAATAGATGTAATAGGGATCACTTGATTTTGTTTGAGCTTTGTGAACAAAAATTAGCTACAATTTGGTCCATTTGCAATAAAGAGATGAAAACATTATTATAAACAAAATTTAACTTTGCCTATCATACGGAACGCGTTTGTGATCAACTTCGGTTTTTTATTTGAAGACAAAAATCAATGTCCTCTCATCCAGAATACGTTTATGAATTACGAAAAAAAATTATAACAATTTTCTGTTTCTTAAGCATAAAGATAGTGGAAACTGGATTTCAGACAAAATTCATAACTTAACTTGATTGTGAAGCCGACCAGCAAAAAACTGATGAAATTATCGGTTCTACAAGCTTAAAATAGGGCTTTTCTGTCAAAGATGAAGGCAAAAACAATGCTCAAAAAGTCTTCTCTGTCTGTATTGAATTTGCAGAAGCAATACACTTATTCCTTCATTGTGAATTATAAATCCGTGAAGTAGCCCCAAATACCTTTTCTGTCATAGAAGAGAGACAGAGGCAGGTTGCCCATTTTTCTCTCAAAGTATCTAGCTAGATCAGCAATGGATTTGTCTTCCTATTCTAGCAGCAATGGTTCTACTCTCAAGTGTACTCTTAGTTGTAATTCTTCAACGATGGATGGCAGGACGTTGCACTCCTCTGTCAACGATGAAAGACAGAGACAGATTCCTCCTGTGTCAATCCTTTCTGTGATGTGGAAGAATTTGATACCTGCATCTACGAATAAATTCCAACAAAATTATGCATTTGGAGGATAACCATTTTAACAAAGACACACACACACACACATCAAAACTGCTCTAGTGAAATCAGAGGACTTTTTGCGTCCTAAAATACCAATTACTTGCTCGAAATGAAATTAAGACCTAAAGATTTATGTTTCCGTGCTATTTAAGATTTAAAGGCTACAAAACATCCACCCATGTGTGGTGTGGTAGAGGTAAAAGAAACCTCAATCAATCCGGTATGAAACAGGCCTGAAATGCCCATTCCCTCACAAATTCAAATATCCTACATATTGTAAGAAGTGAAAGATTCTTTGATCTGAAAGAAAACACTGAAACATGATAGTCTCAAATGCATGATGTTTCCAAGCTTACCAAAAGATTATGCAATAACATAGCAATTGTTCTGATTATCTAATATTTTTTATTGAAACTCACTACCAGCTTGTCCAAAAAAAAAAAAGATTCGATAACTTGAATTTGACTTCTGAAAGCTTGCAGCAGAGGGAGATATAGTTGCTAGTTTCAAATAAGATAGTGGTAGACAACAGACAAAATTCAAACAAAAGCATCAGAGCCTACGTCTGCTACAACTATAGGTCTTAATCTATGCAACGGCTGCACAAATTCATTTTTCATTGTAGTTGCCACTTCCCTCAACCAAGGCTCGGTACCAGTGTCCTGATTGATGTCCATCTCCCCAACCGACACCCTTTCCTGCAAGCCCACAAGACAAATGAGAGGATTAATTAGATTAATTAGATTCGCAACAAATCTTTAATTAGATTAATTAGATTCGCAACAAATCTTTTTGACATTTCTAATATAAATCTCAATGTTATAGCCAGTTGAAATATGCAAAATGGTGTAGATGATTGCAACTACTCGAATCACAATGCCCAAGGCCATGGTGCTGCTCTCTGCTGGGCATGTAAAGGATCAGGACTGCGGGCAGAGGGTTTTAGGATGGCCCAGCAATGGCACAGAAGCATAGGATCTGACCTCTGACCTAGTGATGATTGTTACGTTGCACTTGAGAGAAAGAAAGGAGAGATGGATCTTGGAGAGGAACGGATGGAGAGACAAAGAGCAAGAGACACAAAGAGAGAGAGGGAGATGGAGAAAGCAACGTTTGAATTTTGAATTGGGGAGGTGGGGCCAAGGGGAGGTGCAATATGCATGTATGGGAGGGCGCGCGTACATGGGGAGGAGGCCCCATACATGCATCTTCCTCCCCAAGTTTTTTAGTTAGAAAAAGCTCATGCATGGGTGAGGGGAGTAGGATGCATGGGTGCACCCATACACATGCGCAAAAGTGTACATAAGTTTAAATATATATATATATATATATATATATATACACATATATGTATATGTGTATATATCTATATATATATTTAAACTTATGTACACTTTTGTGCATGTGTATGGGTGCACCATGCGTGCTCCTCCCCTCACCCATGCATGTACTTTTTTAAATTAAAAAACTTGGGGAGGAGGATGCATGTACGGGGAAAAGGATGCGTGGCCCTCCTCCCCATGCATGCATCTAAGGGACTCACTCCAAATTCAAATTATCCTTTACCAATACACATAGTGTTTTGAAGTGCATGTACATACTTTCATGGTGAAAGGTATTAAACAAATGAGACTTTCATTATCAAAATTTTGAAGGGTGCTCTAAGGATTTAAAAAAAATTATCAAACTTTCCACGGTAAATGTTGAAAGAAAAATGCATTTCTATGAAGGAAAAATCGACTGTGAAGGGCTGAAAAGTCTTTAAAATGCAGGTCTCTCTCTCTCTCTCTCTCTCTCTCTCTCTCTCTCTCTCTCTCTCTCTCTCTCTCTCTCTCTCTCTCTCTCTCTGTAGTTGCACTCAAGCTTGCATGGCAAACCTACGTGGTGCATAGCTTAGTTAGCTTGCTACACAAGCCTATGTCAAGCCTATGTGGCAGATCGCAATATGCCTGCATGGCAGACATCAAGCGTATGTCATGCCTATATGACCTGCCACACAAGCCTGTGATAGGCCTACGTGGCTTGCCACATGGCAATTCCCAAGCCTGCGTGGTTTGTCTCATGACATGCCTACATGGCTTGCCACGTGACAACTTGTGAGCCCCAGCTCTCTCTCTCTCTCTCTCTCTCTCTCTCTCTCTCTCTCTCTCTCTCTCTAGGTCCACTCAAGCCTACATGGCAGAGCTTGGTTGGCTTGCCACACAAGAAGATGGCAAGCCTATGTGATAGCTTGTGACATGCTTGTGTGATAGACATAAGACCTATGCCATGCCTATGTGGCCTGCCACGCAAGCCTATGGTAGGCCTGCATGGCAACTTTCGAGCCCACCTATATATCTCTCTCTAGGTCCACTCAAACCTACATGGCAGAGTCCGGTTTGCTTGCCATACAAGCCTATGGTAGGCCTACTGCTTGCCACATGGCAAACATCAAGCTTGCATGATTTGCCATGTGGCAGACCTACGTGGCCTGCCCCATGGCAGTGTGCGACAGGCTTAGCAGATAGCAGACCACGTAGATAGAGCCTGGTTGGCTTGCTTACCTATGATGGACCTACGTGGCTTGCCACATGGCTAACCCCAAGCCTACATGATTTTCCATGTGGCAGCCATACGTAATTGCTACATGGCAGCCTATGACAGGCTTGGTAGATAGCAGGCCTATGTGGCGTGTTACACAAGCCTATGGTAGGCCATGTGGCAAGCCACACAAGTCTATGGTAGGCCATGTGGCAAGCCACACAAGCCTATGGAAGGCATATGTGGCTGGCCACATGGCAGCTTTTGAGCCCCACCTCTTTCTCTCTCTAGGTTCACTCAAGCCTACATGGCAAAGTCTGGTTGGCTTGCCACACAAGCCTATGTTAGACCTACATGGTTTGCCACATGACAAACCCTTAGCTTGCAAGACTTGCTACGTGGTAGACCTACGTGGCTTTCCACGTGACAGCCTACAACAAGATTGACAGATAGTAGATTTATGACATGCCTATGTGGCTTGCTACATAAGCCTATGGTAATCCTACGTGGCTTATGACATGAAAAGTATCACCCTCCATGGTTTTCTACGTGGCAGGCCAATGGTGCCACGTGGTAGCTTGTGAGCCCCATCTCTTTCTCTCTCTATGTCCACTCAAGTCTATGGGGCAGAGCCTGGTTGGCTTGCCACACAAGCCTATGGCAAGCCTATGTGACAACCTACAACATGCTTGCATGGCAGACATGAGGCCTATGCCATGCCTATGTGGTCTGCCATGCAAGCCTATGGTAGGCCTACATGGCTTGCCATGTTCAGCTTTCGAGCTCACCTCTCTATATCTCTCTCTGGGTCCACTCAGGCCTATATGGTAGAGCTCTGTTGGCTTGCCGCACAAGCCTATGGTAAGTCGACATGTCATGCCATGTGGCAAACTCCAAGCTTGCATGATTTGCCATGTGGCAACCTATGATAGGCTTGCTAGATAGTAGGCCTATGTGGCCTACTACTTAGCCTATGGTAGGCCATGTGACAAGCCACACAAGCCTATGGTAGGCCTACGTGGCTTGCCACATGGACAGTCCCAAGCCTACATGATTTTCCACATGGCTTGCCATGTGACACCTTTTGACATCCAATTCTCTCTCTCTCTCTCTCTCTCTCTCTCTCTCTCTATGTCCACTGAGGCCTATGTGACAGAGCCTAGTTGGCTTGCCACGCAAGCCTATGTTAGAACTACGTGGTTTGCCATGTGGCAAACCCCAAACTTGCATGATTTGCCATGGGGTAGGCCTACATGGCTTGCCATGTAGCAGTCTGCGACAAGCTTGGTAGATATTGACAAAATTTTCAGAATTCACACGTGTGGGAAAGATCCACAAGTATGATAGATCTAATTAAGCTTTATGATTAGCACTATAACCTGATTCTAGATTGAATAGCAAGATCTAGTACAGAAGTTATGGCTTAACCACAATCTAGCATGCTAAGCAACAGAGAATGATAACAATGAATCATTAACGAGCAAAAGTACAAGATATCAGTGTATTAGCATTAGCCTCAACACGAGTTAGAGAGAGAGAGATATAGAGAGATAACAAGCAAAATTTGTGTGGATCCAAAATGGCATGAGATATCTACAAAGCTTTTGTTCTTCATAAAAAATTATGAGGAGAGCTACACATATTTATGGAGTTTGAGGTAGCTCGAGGTAGAATCACATCCATCCATCATTAAATGACATCTAAAGTGAAAACTAGAGTCTATGTGACATTGGTCACTTCTCATGCATGAATCTCTACCAACTTTTTCCAAGTGTCCTAGTTCTAACTAGAAATGTACAAATCATCATGCATGTGTCCATTACACTTTGTGCATGCTTTGCTTGTCACTATGGATCACTTACAATTAATGCATGTGAATTGTCACGACTTTCTACAAGCATAATTTTGCTAATTCGATGTCTACAATCTATATGCAAGTTGTACTCATCATTCTAGATATGACATATTCATGTAGCTCGAGTTCTATCTAGGCCAAACTTGGCATTTTACATTTATGAACAACATACTTGCATGGTACAATATTTGTAGCAAGCCTAAAGTCAAGATGGATTATTTTTCCATTTTAACACTCCTCCTAAAAACAATCTATATTGACTTGAACATGGATCTTGGTATTATTCCAAGATTGGCTCTATGCTTGATGAAGGAACTTTTGCTTCTCTCTCACGAAGTGATGTGCAACTTCGATATGTTTGCTCCTTGCATGGAAGATCGGGTTGTTGGCAAGGGCTTGGGCTGAAATGTTGTCACACATGATCATAGGTAGATCATCTTCCATAATTATCTTTAGCTCCACTAGCAACCTCTTGATCCAAAGCACTTCCTACGGTTGTTGTAATGAGTGCCTTATACTCAGCTTCAGTATGTGATGTACATATCATTGGAAAGCACTTGTCAAGCGCTTTCGAATGCACCAAACTTCGCTAAATTCGGACCTACCACTAGAAATATATGCCATTTTTTAGTGTGGAATCAAAATGTGGACTCAAAAAGTTATGTTACGTAGATTTCAAATTTGAGTGTTTTGATTGGTCCATGTGTAAGAAAAAATTTAAAAAGAATCTTTACAAAGGGTCTTTTTTGGATTAAGAACTCATCTAATGCCTCATGGGTGATGATTGGAGTATCTTTGTGAGAATCTTTGAACTCGTCCTCCTCAAGAATGTATTTTTGATCCTCATGAAATATAACATCCCTACTCTCAATTGTAGTTGAGGTAGAGGGAACATAGATTCTGTAAGCTTTCTTGTTAGATGCATATCCAACCATGATCCCTTTAATAGAATTAGGATCATCTCTCTTCCTTGTTCCAAGGGTACATGAACAAAACAAGCACAACCAAAAACTCTAAGGTGATCTACCTTAGGTTTCTTCTTAAACAAGACTTCAAAAGGTGATTTTCCAGCAAGTGCATTGTGAGGTAATCTATTGCACAAATAGTTTGCACAATTTATAGCTTCACCCCAATATTCAATAGGCAAAGAAACTTCAACTCGAATTACTTTAGCACATTCACATAAAGATCTGTTTTTCCTCTCACCAACTCCATTTTGAGATGGAAAATAAACACAAGAAAACTCTCTCTTTATTCTTTCACCTTCACAATATTCATGAAACTTATTGGAGATGTATTCACCTCCTCCATCACATCTTAAAGCTTTAACTTTGAAAGAAAACTATTTCTCAACATAAGCTTTAAAGATTAGGAAGTGATCAAATACCATAGCCTTTGAAGAAAGTAGATACAACCAAGTATATCTAGTAAAGTCATCAATAAATGTGACAAAACATGTTGCACCACCAATACTTTTAGAAGAGGAAAAATGAACATCCGAGTATATAAGTTCCAAAGAATGAGTAGTCTTGATAAAAGACTTCTGATATGGCTTTCTGTGAGATTTTGCAATAGCACAAGCCTCACAAGGCTTGAAATCTTTGGAAAGAGATTTTGAAAGACCAATAGCCTTCACTTTCTTGACCATAGAAGACATAGATTTAAAGTTAGAATGCCCCAACCTTCTATGCCACAACTCCTCCTTAGATAACAAAGCAACTTCACAAAGGTTTGCATTCTCACAAGAAGTCAACTTAAAAATTCCACCACATCTAGATCCATCAGCTAGGATCTCATCATTTTTCTTGATAAAGCAAGTATTGGAGTTGAACTTTACATCACAACCATTAACAAACAACTTTCCCACACTAATCAAGTTCTTTGTAAGTTTTGGAATGAAAAGAACATTAGAAAGTGCAAGAACTTTTGAAGAAGCAAGTTTCAATAGAATGTTGCCAATTCCTTCTATAGAACATTCATGATCATTAGCAGTGTAAATAGATCTCTTAACTCCTTTGTAAGGTACAATTGAGTCAAAAGACTCCTTTGAACAGCACATATGTGAAGAAGCTCCACTATCTATGTACCAAGCTCCATCTTTCTTGAAAGGTGATGAAGAAAAACTGGATACCATGAGTGATCCTTCTCCATCACTTGCAACAAAACCTTCTTCAATCTCTTTGGAGAGATTTTCTTGCTTGAGTTGGTTATTCTTCTTAAAGCAATTAGAGGCATAGTGCCCCTTCTTGCCACAGAAGAAACACATTAGAGGCGTTCTAAATCCAAAAAAGACCCTTTGTAAAGATTCTTTTTATATTTTTTCTGAATTTTTTCTTACACATGGACCAATCAAAACACTCAAATTTGAAATCTACGTAACGTAACTTTTTGAGTCCACATTTTGATTCCACACTAAAAATGGCATAACTTTTTAGTGGTAAGTCCAAATTTAGCAAAGTTTGGTGCATTGGAAAGCGCTCAACAAGGGCTTTCCAATGATATGTTACATGACTACTTTTGAGCTACGATTAAAAAGTTATGGCAAGTCAAAAGTATTAGTGTTATAATATTTTAATAATATAAACTACATCTTGCACGAATTCTTAAAGGGTCTTTTGGAGCTCAAAACTCCTCTAATGCTTCACTTTCTTCTTCTTGGTCTTTGAAGTAGAGGGATGTGATTAATCATCCTCTTCACTATCTTTGTCTCGATCTTTGGCTTTGTCTTTGTTGGATGCTTGAGAGAACCGGTTCTTACTCCTTCCTTTATGCTTGTCTTTGACAAAGAGGGTTTTGTCACTTCCACCATGCTCGAGTTTGTTCATCCTGGACAATTTATAGCTTTGCCTAGATTCTTCAGAAATAAGAATTCCTTGGAGAGTTTCTAGATTAGGCAACTCCTCCATAATGGCAAAAGACTAAACAAGATTATCATAGTCGTCTTTCAAGCCATTTAAAATGACTTGAACTAGCTCATCTTGGTTAATAGTAACACCAACACAAGAAAGCTCTCTATGTAAATCTTTAACTCTCAGAACATAGTTTGATGCACTCTCTTCACTTCTTTGGAAACTTTGGAAAATCTGATTCCTAAGAGTGAGTATTCTAGAAGTATTCTTTGCGTTATAAATGGACTTAAGTGCATCCCAAGCATCTTTGGCTGTGGTGCAAGATCCTCACTCTCTCAAAATTTCATTAGATACATTCATCTTAATGAAATGTAGAGCCATTCTGGCTCTCTTCCTATACTTAGGAATTTCAGCCTGTGCTTGAGGCTCCTCCTCAATACCAAGCACAATATCCATAACATCCTGGAGTATCAAAATAGACTCCATTCTGAACTTCCAAATTGAGTAATTAGAAGTATTTAGTCTTTCATTTGCTTCTAGAAGATATCCTCCCAGAGGTGACATTTTGATGAAGACTTCTTAGTTATTGGACTGCAATATGTTTGAGCTTGTTCCAATCAGACTTAAAGTTGCTGCTCTCTTTCACTATAGGTTTTTCAAGGATGTTCTATCTCCTATGTGAAACACTTGCAACTATATTTGAGATGGATCTCGAATATTCCACAAGACAAGATTATCTAGATCAGACACACAAAGTGGATTGAGACACTTTGGCAAGTTTGAATCCTACTTTTGGCACGTGTGAAATGCATCAAAAGAAAACACTATTGACACTCAGAAGGCTCAAAGGGTGTTCAATTACTTCAAACTTAGTCTTGATCTTGAGTTTCTTATGTAGGATACTCAAAACAATGGATTCAGAACAAAGCAAGGTTGAATCAAATCAAAATGTTGTCACTCGGATTTTGGACCTATCTCTATCCTCTTTAAGAGCTTATACCTCTTGATAGACACATCAGATTAATTTGGTTTCAATTTCTATGGAAAGTACAGATTATAAACCTCCCATCAAGCTATAACACCACTATCCTTGGATCTACAAGCAAGGAGATGGAAGGGACTGAAAATCTTTGATTTTCACACGTGTGGAATTCCTTGATTCCGTACTACCAATTTTCAGGTCTAAAAATTCAGCTCCAATCCGATTTGATCCAAATACACATCAGAGAAAGGGGAGAAAAAGTGTAAAACTACTTTTTTGCTTGATTTAGCTCTCAATTTCTTGTACAATCAGAGATGTTAGCATGCAAAGCTCAATTTGGCTCTAATACCATGACAAAATTTCCAGAATTCACACGTGTGAGAAAGATCCACAAGTATAATAGATCTAATTAAGCTTTATGATTAGCACTATAACTTGATTCTAGATTGAATAGCAAGATCTAGTACAAAAGTTATGGCTTAACCACAATCTAGCATGCTAAGCAACAGAGAATGATAGCTATGAATCATTAATGAGCAAAAGTACAAGATATCAGTGTATTAGCATTAGCCTCAACACGAGTTAGAGAGAGAGAGATATAGAGAGATAACAAGCAAAATTTGTGTGGATCCAAAATGGCATGAGATAGCTACAAAGCTTTTGTTCTTCATCAAAAGTTATGAGGAGAGCTACACATATTTATGGAGTTTGAGGTAGTTTGAGGTAGAACCACATCCATTCATCAATAAATGACATCTAAAGTGAAAACTAGAGTCTATGTGACATTTGTCACTTCTCATGCATGAATCTCTACCAGCTTTTTTCAAGTGTCCTAGTTCTAACTTGAAATGTACAAATCATCATGCATGTGTCCATTACACTTTGTGCATGCCTTGCATGTCACTATGGATCACTTACAATTAATGCATGTGAATTTCCACGAGTTTCTACAAGCATAATTTTGCTAATTCTATGTCTACACTATATGCAAGTTGTACTCATCATTCTAGATATGACATATTCATGTAGCTCGAGTTCTATCTAGGCCAAACTTGGCATTTTACATCTATGAACAACATACTTGCATGGTACAATATTTGTAGCAAGCCTAAAGTCAAGATGGATTATTTTTCCATTTCAACATATATCAGACCTATGACATGCCTATATGGCCTACTACACAAGCCCATCGAATCAGAAATTGGTCGGATTCCGTAAAAAATGGTCAGAACTTCAAACGGGTGGTGTCCACAGGTTCGTGGGCTCGTCATGAACCCACAGGTTCATTCATAGCTCAATTCCGACGTTGTTTGATGAGGAGAATGCCACTAAATGGACTACTTTCCAATATTCATGAGAACTGGTCCGGTGTCGTCGAACAAAGTCCATTTTTTTTGGACCCTTTGTTCCATTCTATGTTGCATGCCGAGACGAACCTACAAAACTAAACCAGGCTCCAAACGATTCAGTACTCACACAAAAATGTGCTTCCAAACCAGAAACCCTGTACGCATTCTTGGGATTCTAGGCCCATCGAAATTGGTTGGATACAGTAAAAAACGGTCAGAACTTTGGATTTTCTTAAAACTTGAATTTTTTCGAAGACTTGAATTTTTCCAAGACTCGAATTGTTGGAAAGATTCGAATTTTTTTGAAGATGGATCAGGTGACCGCATCCTACGACACTGTGATCAAGAAGTCGCACTGTGGTAGGATGCGGTCTTGGCTAAAAATAAAAAAACGAGAGCCCGCAATCTTGATTGAAGCTTCTGTTCTTTTTTCTCCTTTTCTTTTTATTCTTCCTTCTATTACTGAGGGTCCTAGTGTGGAGGCATTTTCTGATATTTATCTCAGATTTAAGTCTCTGCTCAGTACTTCGTTATTCAGATTTCAGAATAAGGACACGATTCATTATCAATACCTGGTGGTACTCGACAAGCATAGCTATAAAGTTAAGCTTGACAAAATGTTCACCAAGTTACATAATGATTTCAAGTCTGTAGATGAGTGCCCAATTCACAATAAAAAATGTAGATTTGTTGATTTTCAGTCTGCATTTGTTTTTTTTTCTTTTGTTAAATATTTTTGACGATTTGGAAGCTGGCCCTTCCACTTTTGAAGCTGCTTCTTCCAGTTGTACAAAGTCTAAAAAGTCAAGATTATAGATATAGATACTTTTTTTATTGATACGAACGTTAATTTAGATGATTGTTCAGATTTTGATCCTGCTCGAAATAGGGCATCGTTTATAGACCCAAGAACACCCACTACCCTTTCTCCTTCTGATAAATCTTCGATCACTTTGCCTACTTATAATATAGATAATAATTTTTTTTTGACAATATCGGATATATCGGATCTTTTTGATTTCACTGAAGCTGAGACTCTTTGCATTTTGAGCAAAGAGCTTGATGAATTTTCGAATATAATTGATGTTGATGATCTTCTCCTTGGTGTTGACGATGTACATAATAATAAGTTTTATTCAGGGAAAGATTGCTTGAAAATGGCTGTGGAGGAAATGCGCAACAAAGAAGATGATCTACCTTCTGAGGAGGAGTTTCTCAGAATCCAAAGTCAATTTGGTTTTTCTACAACCAACTGTCTATTCACCAACAATATTGACATCGAAAGGTGGACATAATATTGATGGAGAGATAGTAATCAGGAGAAGACAAAACCGAATGCGTAAGTTTTTGTATCTTAGTAGATTCGTTATGTCAGATTATATACTAGAGTTTACTTTGTTTTTTCTCATTTCAGAAAACAATTTTCCTTGATGATTTCGCAATTCATCGAGGAGGGCAAAGATCTTCAGCAAGAAAATTTTCAAGAGATCATGCACTGGGGCACTATCTGAAGTTCTTCAAGAATAATGAGATAAGTGTTGCCCATTCAAATTTTGATCAACATGGTGAGACTATGATTATGGCAATCAAGGCATTGTCTTATTTACTTGGAGGACATAATTTTAATAAGGTGCATAAACTAACTTTTGTAAAGAAAACCATTGCGGTTAAAATTTTAGGATAAGGACCAGTGAATTTCATGCTCAGATCATCTCATTTTGCATTGTATGCTACTTACGTTGATTTGAGTAAGCATAAAAACTATGAGCTGTTGGATCTATACGAAAGAAGAAAATTGTTGCATGATTCTAAGTTGCAACTTTCATTAGAGAAAGTATTGGAAGCAGAGTAGATACTACTAAATTGTACTTTGTAGATATTTTCATTTAATATACAAAATTTTACTGTGTCTATTGCCTATTGGCTTGTATAAATTTGCATGTTTTTAAATTTTTTTAATAATCCGTCGATTTTGTATTATGACGAATTTGGATTCTTTAGTAAAACCATTGGGAAAGTTGCAGTATATAGCTGTTTTTTGTGCTAGTCCCGCCATGTTGTGTACTTTTATGAAATGCATCTCTTGCTTGCCACTGAAATTTTTCCATTCCTTGCGATGACCATATGCTAAGACTTCCACTATTTCTTGCAAATAATGTCGAATGATGTCGTAATATGTGCTGCATGTCATAAAAACATAATCTAAATTAGTACCAAAAGTATCTAATTTAATTGCACATATTTGTCTATAGTAGTGTAACATCAAAATCTTACCATATAATGTATTATATGATTAACACCCCATGCACTTTGAACTGCATCCACAAATTCACTGGTTGTTTTCTGTATCATTTGTACATTAGTATTTAAAAATTTATCTTTTCTCAAGTATTTCACCATGTTGTCTAATTTTTTCCAAACTTCTACTTTGTGTATACAAGTAGAACTTTCGCTGCAATAATTTCTTTCCAAACCAAGTATTGAATCTTGGATTGTTTGTCAGAATAATTTGATAAAAATCTTTGAGCTTTGGATCCTCCAATCCTCAACTTGCATGGAATATTTCATGTTTTACCTGATAGCTTGTCATCTTTTTTTATTTTAACGTGGCCTTTATGTAAGCCTGCTTTGGACAACCCATCCTCTAATCTGAAAATAGCTTCCTTAGCAGAGGCCTCTGCCTCGAAATTCCATGCAAACAAGATGTGAAGATATATTATTTGTGAAAAGTACAGTACTAAAGACCATAAATGGATCTTTGAATGATCCACAAGGTGATTGTATGCTTGTTAAACAATCTATCAGAAACTAGTCATTAGAAAACAAGATCTACTTTAGCAGCTTGATAGGAAACAAGTAGAGACAATCAAAACATTGATCAAATAGTATAATCCAACTCCACACGTGTGGAAGTAAGGCTGTAGTACGGCATGTAGACAATGTTTACAAAGTGCCAAAGCTGGGTTTAATTGGAAATCAAGAGTAATCACCATACAATGAGAGGAAACTCGAGTTTCTTCTTGAGGCTCCAAAAAGTTTCTATCTTCTCATTATGGAGAATGGGAATACATAGTAAAACACACTTCCTTTGCAAAGTTAGGTGAAAATCCAGCATGTAATAAGGAAGTAGACTCCACTTTCTTGCCCTAATGTGAAAACCCTAGCCTAGATCCAAGAGTCATGCTTGGTAGGTGCATGGTTGGTACAAATCTCATCATAAATCATGGTCTAGATCCTACAAAGTAGGAATCACTACCAAATAGACACAACCACTCCTCTTGACTTGTGGTAACCTACTTTAGGTGTGTATGTACAAGTGGCACTTTGGCCATTCAAGTAACCAACAATTCGATGTGTAAACAGCCTATCTGAATGGAGTTATACAAGAAGACATCTACATGATCTAGCCCGAGGATATGTTCTGAAAGGTATGAAGAATTATGTCTGTAAACTCCACAAAGCACTTTACGGCTTGAAACAGTCCACCAGAGCTTGGTTTCAAAGGATCAACACCTTTCTCATCGAACAAGGATTCAAGCCAAGTGCTGCTGACTACAACGTCTATTCCAATGTTGTGGGTATTTCCTGCACAATAATAAACAAGTGGGTCCCACCACAGTACAGTGTACAGTTAGAATAATAAGTGCGAGAGCACCGGCTTCCTGCGTGTATAAGACCGACCCAGTGACCACGCAATAGAACTTGAATAAAAGGACTTTGGGCCTTAGTAGAATAAATTAATCAAAAAGCCCAAAGTCAAGTTCATAAGGTTCTAAGTTAAAAGGGAATCTCTCAAACTCACATGAATCATGTGAGGTTGGCCCTTTTCCTAATGAACCATTAGATTGAAGTTCAATTAGTTTGAAGGGCTAGGATGCCATTGTAAATAGGCCAATGAGAGCCAAGATGGCCCTCCCTCCTCAACTATATAAGGAGGCCATTTTCGATTGTACACATCTTTATTTTTCTTAATAAAGCTCTCTCTCTCTCTCTCTCTCTCTCTCTCTCTCTCTCTCTCTCTCTCTCTCTCTCTCTCTCTCTCTCTCTCTCTCTCTCTCTCTCTCTCTCTCTCTCTCTCTCTCTCTCTCTCTCTCTCTCTCTCTCTCTCTCTGAGGGTGATTGGTGCATAGCTATGGGTAGGCGCTCGAGCCCCCATAGCCCCAGCCATCCTTGGTGAGCTCTCTTCTCTCTCTCTCTCTCTATTCTCTCTCTACTCTCTCTCTCTCTCTCTACACACTCTCTCTCTACACTCTCTCTCATCACTCCTATCTTCTCTCTCTATCTCCTTTCTCTATCTCCCTTCTCTCTCTGTTGCTATGTAGGTGCGCACGGGTGGCTCCCAGTGAACGGACCCTATACTACAACCGACTACAATTGGTGTCGTTGCCAGGAGTGCCACACACTCGCCTCGCCACATAGCTTTTCTTGCACTCTCTTCTTCTCTCTTTCTCTTTTCTTTTCTCTCACCACTCGTCCAAACATTTTCTATACTCGAATTTGGTCTTCTGAACCATTGCCAAGAATTGTTCATTGAATTGTTTTACAGATCCCGTTTGTTTGAGAGACTCAAATGATTTCACGTAGAATCTTGTAATACTATCAATGCAAGCAATTTTGAATTGACTCCAAAGCTTTGTGTTCGAATGTGCTTGAGTATCCCACCATGCTCGAACTTGTCCTTGAAAGCAGAGTGAAGCAAAGTAGATTTTATTCTCTTCAGAATAATGGTGAGGACGGAAGTGGACCTCCAATTTATTTAACCAATCTTTAATACTGATTGAATTTGGTTGTCCATCAAGCAAGGCCATAAAGTGTGATTTCAGATTGCATTTTGCCAATAGAAGGAAGATGAATGTTATTACTATAATAGTAATCCATCATTAATGACTAATAAAAATTTGTGGCCTATGAATTCACCTACTTAAATTTATTCAGAATGGTATTTTATAGGCTGGTAAAGTACTCTTCTCCACTCACTTAAAATTTTTGAGTCCTCTAAGAATAAAGTGGTTGTGAATGGAAAGTGTAACAAATTAAATGAAGTAGTAGTTGTATTCAATTTGTCACCACGAGCACTTTTGCTTTTTACAGCGTTGAATTCTGAGCTCAAATGAAAAATTTATGGAGCTTCGAAAATAACTACTGAAAACACATAAAATTTGACTCAAGAAAGAGGTTCTTATAACAAATAAATGGAAATTAATAATAACAAAATTTTCATAAATTCTCAGTGTCAGGCTCGTCGTTTTGATCACTTTTTGTTGTTACTCCACTGAAATCCGAGCTCAAACAAGGAAGCTACGGAAGTTTAAAGAAAAAACTAGTAAAATGGGTTATATACAACTTAGAAGGGGGAAGTTAAAAATAATTCACAAATTGAAATACATAATCCTTTGGATTCCATGAAACATTTGAGTGCTTGTGGGAAATTAGTAGGACCCGTAAGAAATTATGAATATTTACGACAAAAAGTTTTTACGGTTGCTCTGGTGGTGCATTTAAGTGCTCGTAGAAAATTTTGGTACTTTTTTTGGAAAGACCTGCGAAATATTTTTTTTTTGGGGCACGAAGGAGTGGAGGGGGAGTAAATATTCTATAGAATATTCTTTTGCAGAATATCTAGGGAATATTTCTCGGAGGCTCTCTGGCACAGAAGGCTGTTGGGTGCCGCATAGAAGGAGGTAGGGATACGTAGGGGAAGGAAGAGAGAGAGAGGGGGGAGGGTGTGTGTGTGTGTGTGTGTGTGTGTGTGTGTGTGTGTGTGTGTGTGTGTGTGAGAGAGAGAGAGAGAGAGAGAGAGAGAGAGAGAGAGAGAGAGAGAGAGAGAGAGAGAGAGAGAGAGAGAGAGAGAGCGGCGGGTCGCGTGAGGGAGGGGGTTTTTAGGGACTTATAGGGACGAGAGAAAAGTGAATAGGGATAGATGAGAGGTGGGACTAGGGTACGACAAGGAACGGGAAGGGGGACGGGTGGGGTTAGGTTTTGGATTTGTGTTTTTTTTTCTCTTGACTTAACCTAAAAAATTAGGGTTTAAATTTTTTGGACATAGTATCTTTCTGTTTTTTTGCACTTCTCATTTTCCTAAACCTAATTAGCAAAAAGAAAGCTACAAAAACAATAAACTCATCAAATCTAATGAACTTCACATAGGATTATCATGAATCAAGGATCTATGCTCTGATACCAAGAAATGTCATGTGCCAAATCCCAAACTAATAGCAATAACAATGAAGTAAAAGAAAGAAGAGAACAAGACAATCATGATAGCATATCAATAGAAAGCTAGAAACATGGAGATCTCAATGGAATCACATTAGCAATGAAAGAAAGAGTACAAGACATGAACATGAGCATTGATTCATGGGGATTTGACACATGACACTTTTATATTCACTAACTTGACTATTAGGCCTTTGTTGGAGGATGCAAGCTACGTACAAAGCGGCTGCGTCCGTAAAGACACCAAAAAAAGTGCATTCGTCCCATAAGTAAATGGAGACTAAAACATCACCCTCATATAAGCTCATTGTAAACACAATAACCTTGTCCCCTGGTACCAGCCCTTTTGGGGTCAAAGAGGAATGATGGTGGGTAGCTAGGCGGTGGGGATGGGATCCCATGCGTGGTTGCAGGTGTATGCGACATGCCACATCGGCTACTGGACCGCTCTCCGCTACTGACAAAACTCTGAGGTGGTATCAGAGTGATTAATTGCTGCTCCATGTTTATCTAATACCAACATGATATCAGAGCTGTAGCATTATTGAAATGATTGTCCTGATATAGTGTAGACATTTGTTATAATTGTTTCTAGTCATATTAATCTACTATATGCATTACACTCATTCTAAAATTCCAAATAGATTTGCAATCACAGTATGCTCTAATGGTAGACAAAGTCGATGGTTTGAACTACCATTTGTAGAAATTCAAAATGAGGGTAGTATTGATGGCCAAGGAGCTTTGGAAAATAGTCGTTGGAACTGAACTCTTCCCAGTGTCGATGAGCAAGCCATTTCCAAATGGAAGCTCAAGTATAGAAAAGGATTTTGCCTTGATCACCCTTAACATCTCCGACACACATATTGGCCACATCAGACAAGTCAAATTTTCGAAAAAGGCTTGGGATATATTGAGTACACTATAGGAAGTGAGGAATGTCACATTGAAGCTGCATCTGAGGAGAAAATTCTTCTCTTTCAAAATTTTAGAAAGTGATTCTGTTCAAAATTACATTAATGAATTTAAGACTCTATTACAGCAAATGGCAGCAATAGGTTCAATAGTCAAAGACTCTAATGCTGTAATGACCTTATTGAATAGTTTTTCATTCTCTTATGAAAACTGGGTGATGCTAACCACACACTCAGATATAATATTGTCTAGAGTCTTAATCATACAGTTTTTCATTCTCTTATAAAAACTGGGTGATGGTAACCACACACTCAGATATAACATTGTCTAGAGTCTTAATCATACTGTTGCAGGAGGAAACAAGAAGGAATGGAGCATCCTCGTCTTCCATCAATGACTCACATGCATTGTTCATCATAAAAAAGAACACAAAGAAGCAACAAAAGAAGAAAGTTGTCTGACTAAACAACAACAATCCAAAAGCAATCACAGAAGGCCCAGAATCAACAACCTGTTCAGAACCATAAAAGACTTTTTTGCAGGTACTGCAAGAGGACGAATCATGAAATCGAAGACTACCGAATCCTGAAGTTCAACGACGATAAGAAGAAGAAGAAGCCAGATCAGCAAGCTCATGCAGCCGACGCCAAGAAAAAGATCAAAGATGATGAAAAGCAAGAAGTCTTCATGGTGAGCCATCACCATGTCAAACGATCGGAGAAATGGTTCCTCAATTCTGCAGCAATGCAACATAGGACAAGCCATCGAGAATGGTTCATCAATTAATTCGACCTACAGTACCAACAAATTTGTTCACCTTGGAGATAACATCTCCCACAGAATTGAAGGTGAAGGCACTGTCAGAATGAATTTTCAGAATGGACAATCGAAGGTGATACCAAATGTATTGTATGTCCCAAACCTGACGACAAATATGTTTTCGGTGAGTTGAATTATAGACTTAGGACATAGGGTAGAGTTTCGGACAGATTCCTGTCAAATTCTTGTAAGAGCAGGAGAGTTCTTGCACTCAGAAACAGGCAAGGATATCTCTATAGGCTTAATCATTGTAATTCTATAACTGATCGTGCTTTAAACAATTCAACATCTATCAATAAAGAATCAATTTGGCATTATAGACTTGGTCACCTTAATCATGTATCAATAGGCTACATGTCTAGACATTCTTCAATTCATGGTGTTGGATTTTTATCCTCTCCATCCCTATCTCTCTCTCTCTCTCTCTCTCTCTCTCTCTCTCTCTCTCTCTCTCTCTCTCTCTCTCTCTCTCTCTCTCTCTCTCTCTCTCTCTCTCTCTCTCTCTCTCTCTCTCTCTCTCTCTCTCTCTCTCTCTCTCTCTCTCTCTCTCTCTCTAGGTCCATGTTGTTGTAAATATTCCTATAGTCACATAGCCTGCAGAAATACAAGAAAAGTCGATCTGTAGAAATACAAGAAAAGTCAATGACAGTGTTCCAACAACTTTCTCAACAAATGGCTCTGAGCCCGACATCAACTTAGCCGAAGTCGACTTTTGAAGACATGAGAGTAGCACTCGACTTTTCCAAAGTCTTTGACTTATCCGAAGTCTTCAACTTGTCCAAAGTCTTCGACTTCTCAACCTTGTCCAACTTCTAAGTCCGACATCAAAGTTTGTCGATCCTCCGACGTCGACTATCCAACTTCTTCAAAAGTCGATGTAAGTGCCAACTCTCAAAAGTCGATATCATCAAATTGGTGGCTCAACAATACATTTTTCATGACCGGACAAAATCTCTAATTGAATCAGATATTGTCTAAGTGAGACTACCAACAGCACGTAGTGCCTTAATCCTATTTGTAAATTACTCATTAATCATTCTTTTAGTCAGTTAGCCATGTGTATATATACAATGACTCATCAGTTGTTTCAGTTAAGCTCCATGAATAGCTCAATAATCTATCTGTCATTCAGAGTGCAATTGTATTGTTCTTTCTCTCTATTAATACATAGTATCGACTTAGAAAGAACGCGACTCTATTCTGCATTCAGACTGTATTTTCTATACAACTAGTTAATCAACTTTCCAATAATCTAGATTGTGTATGCAAAATGCTTATTTCATTTCATGTTCAGATAGATCTATACTCGCAGATAAATCTATTCATAGATTAAACTATTTTTGTATGACTGATAGCTTCTAACGATTTATCGTTCTAAAATACCTCACCTACAATGTTTCCACAAAGCTAAATCTGTAATCAAGGTATATGTGCATGGCCAGGGAATCGACTTAGTCGATCTAGCGACTTTGAAGTTGTGATTAAGTAGGACAGACTTCGAGATGTCGAATTCAGTCTGATCTCTAAATTGATAGACTAGCTGCATGCACCAAAGATTCCGTGTTGCTGCTCCTTTGTCACGACATGCATTGTCGGTTGATCCACCTATCGAAATCCAACAACCTTGCAACATTTAATTCTCACTAAAAGGCCTAAAGTCCTTTTACTAACTTTTAACTAATTAGAAAACTATGTGATCATCGGGTTGGACCTACATACGAAGGGTGCCAAATCCCTCACATTTATTAAGTAGGGCTAGGGTTGCCTTGGATCCGCTGTATCTCCCACCAAAATTGGTGGCGGTCCCATGACACCTCGTGAGATTTATTATTTGGGGCTTTGATTCGCCGAAGCCGGAGTTTTATCAAGTGATATTGGACTTTCTCCATAAATTCCAGGTGCGGCTCGTTGAAATCTCTGTCACGAGGATACAAATACTTATTGGCCCCGAACAACCAATTGGCCCTCCCAACATAGTCGCACGATAGTACAACTTGGGTATTTGCAACTGATCTTGCACCTTGTTTGTCGCCACCAGAAGATTTGGATAGAAAGCAAGCGCTGGCAGATAGTGGTTCCATCTGCAATTGACAGAAACAAGCATGATCAAGTCTTTTGCAAGTATCGCAAACTACCTAACTGTTGGATCTGGAGAGGACAATGTACTCGTGGACATAAGTTACATGCAGCATTATGGGCATTCAAAATAGCCTATAAACTTAGCACAAATTAGACGTCGTTTCAATTGGTTTATGGTCAAGATGCAGTTATGTCGATTGAATCTTTAGTTCCATTTCTATATATAGTAGCTACGAAATGCTTGGATGATGTTAAATCCTTACAACTCCGTCATGAGGCTTTACACAAAATCTTTGAAACTAGATTGATGGCAGTTCATGCACTAGCAGCACATAAAGCTCATCGCAAAGCATGGCATGGTCATCGATTAGATAAGAAGGATCTAAAGGAAGGAGATCTTGTTTTGACGTATAAAACGAAATTGATCAAAGAGAAATTGAAATTCACACGTGAAGGACCATACAGAGTTGAAGAAATTCTATCTTATGGAGTAGTGATCTTGTAACACCTTGATGGATGAAGATTTGATACCTCTATGAATGGCAGCCAATTATGCAAGTTTTGACAGCTTGATCTCTTAGCCCGATTGAAGATTTGACCTTTTTATCTTTATTGGATTTTGCAATTTTGACTAGTTATTTTTACTCTTTTTTTAAGACAATAAAAAATACAATTTTTTTTTTAAAAATGAAAAAGAGAAAAAATGATGAGCAAAAATAAAAAAATTTCATCAGATCAGAAAAAGAGAAAGGAAAGTATTTTCAGAAATCAATTTTTGAAGAAAAGTGACCCAGAAATCACTATCAAAATCAATTTTGAATCAAATAGTCATATTAACCTTCTTCGAGTTACCAGATGATAAATCCAGCTCAGATTTACCTATGCTGAGTTGGGCAAATGTTGTAACAAAAGTACCTATATTTCAACTAGGTGAGAGTTAAGCACTATGTCACATTAAGAACCTTCGTCAAGCATGATGCACTCATTATGAACCTTTGTCAACATGATAGATGAATTTAGAACATCAAAATTAGGTTGGACAAAGGTTGAGACCCTGAAAATTGTCATTAAATGCAGTACCTAGGTGAAGGATGCACTTAGGTGAGGGTTGGACCTTCGCTAGAACCTTAAAACCTTTGTCGAGCAACCCTATTGGTCAGTAACCTTCATCGAGAATTATAAAAGCTATTTTTACAGTACTGAGTATGCCTGTCATTTTTTGTCCAAAACTGATCAGCCACTAGCACATTGTCTAATAGACTCTCCAAATTTGCCTATAAAAGGGCCCATTTGGAATTCATTTCTCATCAGTGCTAGCGAAGCCCTTGCAAATTTTTTTGTGACCATACTTTTCAAAAAACTTTCTATCAATCTTCTGATACGCTCCCGAGCTACCTGTTTACCTTTTCTGCTTATCCTACCTTGTTTACCTACTATGATCATGTCTTCTACTGATTTTGATACATATGCTTCGCCCAAATCCATTGTCTTGCGTGATATTCCAACCTCAACGGACATCATGGACTTGCCTAATAGTGGCCAAGTGGCTAAGCGGTTAACCTTCACTGAGGCTCTGCTCAAAGTGATGGGCATTTATGCCATTTCATTCTCAAACAAAATCAATATGGAGCTCATAAGTATGGCTTTTGGCATGTAGGATGAGGCCAAAGCCAAGTTTTACATTACCTTCCAAGGAGTAGTGCACAAGATGCAAGTATAGGAGGCCGCCCTTACAGCCATAGGAATTGTTTCTGGCCCTCGACCTGCTGTCCCATCGCACAAACAATCCAATATAGTCATCAAGCCTTTTATAGACACCCGAATGGCCCAATACCATACAAATGATGGCTATCTTCTGGAAGCCATTCGTGACCCATTGCTTTAGACAACTACCTAGCTCCTGAACAATTTTGTGATGGTTGACAACCTACGGAAGGAGAGGATTTCCTCACAGATCCTCCATCGCTTGGTTGAATCATATTATGAGTTGGATAAGAGGACTGTCCAACCATATGACTGGTACAAGTCGATTATGGAGAGTTTAAGAGAGCTATAAAGTCTAATACTAAAAAGAAGTTCATTGTTAGCTCTCTTATTTCGTCCTTGTTCGCGTCCTATTTGGAGAGAAAGGTGTGTGGATTCAAGGTTGATTCCGTGTTAGCAATCTATGAACTGGCACCAGCCGAATCCTCTCACCTGAAAACCACATCTCAGAGTCGACGATGTGTATTAGTGAGATCATTTCACCCAAATCACCTCCCACGGCCCGTCGACGTACTCAGCAACCATATCCAGTTGTGTAACCTCTCCTAGCTGCTAGCCGCTCTGAACTTCAATTAGTGGCCATCCTCAACCAATAAAATGAAGGGACACTCGAAGACTATGTGGCCAAACTCCAAAAAGCATTGGAAGACACTCAAGGACAAGTCGACAAGGCCGTCCAAGATGCCAGACAACAAATTCCTCTCTTGCAAGGCCAATTGGATATTGCACAACTAGAAAATTTCAGCGTTCTGAAGGAGTTGGATGATACTATGGAAGAAGAATAATCTGCTCCACACACCAATAGCAGAGTGTCATGTCTCTTAGGACGAGATCATCCATATACCGAATTGGACTATAATCTACTAGATGTTCAATTGGAACATTTTTGTGGATTTCCAATGAGCACTACAAGCGTATGCCCACAAGTACCTTGTCATCTCTAGATCCAACAATTAGGTAGTTTGCGATATTTGCAAAAGACTTGTCCACATTTGCATTTGTCAATTGCAGATGGGATACGACTATTTGCAAGCGCTTGATTTTGATCCAAATCTTCTGATGGCGATAGACAAGGTGCAAGATTAGCTACCAATAGCTAGGTTGGCTATGCTAGGAGGTTCATTGAAACGTCAATTCATTACATGGACAGCTTCCAATTGGATGTCCGGGGCCAATAAGTGTGTTTATCCACATGACAGAGATTTCAATGAGCCGTGCCTATGGAGAAAGTCCAATATCACTTAATAAAAGTCTGATGTGAGACAAATAAGAGCCCCAAATAATAAATGTCGCGAGATGTTGTGTGACCGCCACCAGTTTTGGTAAGGGATACTATTGGAGGGTCTGCGGATCCCAAGGAAATCCTAACCCTAGTTGATAAGTGAGAGAGATTTGGCACTCTACGTGTGAAGTCCAACCCAAGGATCAGATAGTTATTTGATTAGTTAGAAGTTAGTATAAGAATTTTCCCCCTTTTTGTGAGAATTACATGTCACAAGGCCTAGTAGTCAAGTTAGTGAATAAAAAAAGGTTCCCTTCAAATAATAAGTGGGGTAGAAACTGGCCCCCGACGACATTGTCTCTAGTTAATTATTTAACCACACTAGCTAATATGTTCATAAATTTCAAACTACACAGGTTTGCCAACAGTAAGTCATCACATGCATAGGAATTGGTGACATGCATCACAGTTAGACAGTAAGCATAGTTACCACATGTTGTTACTGTGGTCCAGTTATCCATTCACATTGAATAAGTATCATATAACATTGAGTCAATTTGGCATTTGAGAATTTGGTGCTAAACTTTGGAAGCAATCGGTATGGCCAGGAGACCAAGATCTAAAATTGAATCAGTGATTCTTCACAATGAGAAGGATGATGCCGGATTTTGGAAACCAACAAGATATATCAAAAACTCATGGGTTCTACTGCATCCATCCTCAAAAGGCATGTTTAGACCAAAAAAGAAAGCAAAGATGACATTCAAATCATATTGGAAAGCAAAGATCCTTGGTTTTAGGACTTCTCTAGGAGGGCAATCAATCTCCAAAGTCTTGGTTCAACATGTCTATATGCATTCGGAGTTGTATCTTCAAGATTCCAATATTCATGATCACCAAAAATGTAACCGTAAGTTTAAAAAAATTTGGGATCTATATTATAACATTCATGCTTTTGAAACTTGTTGAAATCATATCAGTTACCATATATGTATTGCCTTCTTGCAGATTTATATCCATCCAGCATAAGCAAATGGGAGCCAACACAATCCCTAGTAGGTATATTGGATGTGATTCATTTGGATATTGGAAAATTACAATACAGAGGAAGAACTTCTAAGGAGCTCGCAGATAGTGGTTTATTTTTCTATGAGTCCAAGCACATTCCAAATACGCATGGAGGTTTCGGAAAGCCTGAAGATATACCACTGCCACATTTTGGAAGTGATGAATGGCTTGCACCTGATGGTGTCAGAATCTTTTAGATGCAAATTACTATTAGATTTGAAAAAATCAATGAAAGCTAGCACTGGATCAAAAGTCGCCTTTTCTTTTTCAAGTACCAACTGCAAAACTCTCAAATTTTGCTCACTTTTTACCCTGTCTGTTCTTATGCATAGGCTAAGAATCCCAATACTAAGCTCGGCAAGCCTTTGTATGCCTAAAACAATGCACTGGTGCTCTACTTCTCGCTCTTTGACGGCTTCTAAGCTCCCTTGTACAATTTGTGCTTACCAAAAGTAAGCATACATACAGGGCAATTAACAGCAGAATACACCAACCCGATGAACTGCAGAGATTGCACATTGTCAGAATTTTTTGGTTTTGTCAATAGATTATGTTGGTTCCTATCCTTATATGTATTTGTAGATTTTTTTCAAATGCAAATGTTCGTAGAACACCAACATTATTTGTTTGTAAGGATGTGCCAGATGACACTCTTTCAGATCTGATGGATGTGGGTTGGGAATGCAAGGTAGTTGGAGATATTGAATGTAGAATTAAGAAATCATCTACGATATTTTGTTATTGCATTGCAAGACAAATGCTTAGTCTTACATTCAGTTACCAGATATGGAAACGAATAAGTGGGACATGGATGCCACTCGATCAAGACCTTCAAATGAATGATCACACAGATCGAAAAGAAGTCCACATTTTCAACAGTGAAGATATGCTAACTACAATTGGAACTTGTAGTTATATCAGACAAGAGCTGGTCTTAATGCACAATGAAATTCTACCAGAACACTTCAGATCCATTATCAATGGAAAGCTCATAAGATTTTAATCTGATTTTGTAAATCAGTCAATGATCAAATATGTAACTTTATTAGAGAATAGAGAAATTAACAAGTTGCTTATCTTTCATGCAGATACGAAAAAGACAGGAAAACACAACACCCTGCAAGGATCTTCCAACAGATATTAACATTGTAGAAGAACAATGAAAATCCATACAATCAATTGTACAAATTGGTATCTGTATTCAGTAAAAGATCACCCGAATTTGGAGATTTTGTACATCTGTTCAAATGATTTTGTTTTTGTATGTCTATATCTCTACAATTCTATTTCTATATGTTTATATGTCTATCTATTCAGCTTGGGTATTTACAAATTGCCCAGCCTCATTTAAAATCTAAACATCGTCCGGCTTAGACGGCCCAGCATCAGTCTTTGGTCCAGCAGTTGACCTGGCCAATAGACTAATAATGATCTCCTGTCAAAATCTGTACACTTCACCAGCAATATAATCACCGAGGCAAACTGCAGTAAACACCGTATCAGATGAATATTAATAACAAACAATAGTTTACATGAAGATAAAATAGAAAGGGCTAATAACTCACCTTTGAAATATCAACATCCTCCTGAAGATTGTACCACTGGAAAAATAACTTTGCATTGTATAGAATACACCACGCACAGCTAAATGAGTCATTTTGCTGGAGTGTCTACAATACATTCAATTGATCAATAATGGGATGAAGGTACTGATGCTTAACAATGATGATAAACAAAAATACACCAGAAATGTTCAATGATTACCTCAATGCTCACAATTTCACATTTCCTTGTCGTGGGATTCTCTATTGGAAAATATTTACATATCTTCGGCAACAGCAAGTCAATATCCTTATGTGTGTTGCTGGCAGAATTCATCTTTACACAAAAAAGATTTACGATATTATTATTTGTGATTTTTACAGAAATTACAATTAAGCTCCAATGATCACTGCAAAAAATCATGAAGAATGTCATAAAAAAATGATACAATAATTACAAGTAAAGAAGTAGACAAGTAAAGAGATAGACATACTTGGTATGATATGGCATCAACAAAAACTTCACAGCAGGTGAGCAAGCACCAAGGATACAGTGCGACAAAGTGTCGTTGTTGTCCTTGATGCCTTGTAGGAAAAAAATGCTAAGAAGCACCACTAATTCTTTCATGGAATCCCTTGCTATATCATATTACAGTAAGGGGAGACCAGCCTCAGTCACTGGATCGCTAATAGAGGCCCTTCTATCCTTCATCTGCAAGTAATCTAGAATTCTAAAATTAAGAGTAAAACCAATCTCTTTCATTTGGAAGAGGATTGGCATGCCAATACTATCTATCGCATCTGAAATATCTTTCTCAAATTTTAAATAATCATCAGAATCTAAATATGCTATAGGTTTGACATTAACGGGAGGAGGCAGGAGAGTATCTACAAGGAAATTTTTGTGGCTGAACTTACCATAGTATCAAGAGCTACAATATTTACGATTCCATCATCTCCAGATGTGGAAGCTTGGAGGGTCATACATCGGACCTTTTTGGGAGCCTGAGAAGAGGATGGCTTGCTCCTTATGGGGGCAGGTTGCTTGCGAGGCCTCTTGGTGGGTAGGTTGGTCCTATCAAGGGGTTTGTCCTGGGGAGCCTGAGAAGAGGATGGCTTGCTCAGCTTTCAAGGTTTCCGGTTTTGTAAATTTGAGATATTCAGAAGGGGTCATGACCAAAACCTCAAATTTTAGACAAAACACCCTTTTGTGGCCAATAATATTTAGCATCATTCAAGATTTACAACCTTACCATGGTCTATCTCGATCCAGTTAGTTTTAGATCTCTTTTTTGAATCCCTTGCATCCCATAAGACAAGTTCTTCTTCCACGAAGACCATCCACTTCTTGATCTAATCATCCAAAAATTGATTGATTTCATTGGAATATATTTGTCTCATAGAAATTTTCAAAATCTCTAGATCTGACAAATGACTCATATAACTTTTGAGTCCTATTAAACGACACTGTCAAAATTCTCAAGAATTCTTCCGAATTTCAACTTTAAAGTACAAATTCCAACTCATGTTTTTCTTTATCTTTTTCTTAATATCTTTAGTCACCATAAGGATTGTAGATCTGGCCCTAACATTTCTTGAGTGACAGATTTAGAAGTGGGAAAGAATGAGTGGGAACTTAATGCAAGTAAGAACAAATTTGATTAAAATACTTCAATTAAGAATTGCTCTATCGACGGCTTGATTTTAATTCAATGTGCAAGTAAAAGGATTGATGCTTCTCAAAATGCTTAGTGTCAAAATCAAATTTTTGAAGGAGTTCTTCCTATCGGGCCTCACGGCTCTTTAGACAAATTTGATTTAGATTGACACATGGATTAACATTGTTTATTGGTTTTTTTCTCTTAGGTCAATTGGTGAGCAACAACTTCCAGTTCAATAAAAAGTCTGTTTTCTCCCTCTCATTCTTTTGGTTTACATTTATCGGTTTCGGGGATGATTGTCCAAAAATGTCCTTTCATGAAGCAATGACAATGCTCCAAAGGGGTCATGACACCTTTGGCCAAAAAAATTGAGAAACTCTTGGACATAAATGTCCAGTTTCCGATTCCCCATGTAGCAATGAATTTATCATAATTTTGCTAAATAGATTTTGGATTTGATTATTACGGTTTTTATGCCTCAACGAAGTTCCAAAAAACAACTTTACCAAATGTGTAAAGTAATTACGATCGCTCGGGTCTCCTATATCAGAACGACATTGGTCGAAATTTTGAGAGAAGTGGAAATCACAACTCCAATATAGGAACTTTGTTTAATTTGCCTTTTACACAGAAAAAAAAGAAGTCTTTAGTGTAATTTATTAAACCGGTTGCAAACTTTGGTAGTGCATATACCTCACAACCGAATCCTCTCGAAAAAACTGTGATTTAGAAAGAGAATCGAGAACCATCTCACCAAATTTTTGCTCCAAAAATCCAAGAATTTATGACCCCGCCACCAAGATCCCCTTCCCAATTCTTATCCTCCACTTGAGCACTTCCGCAACGACAAAATCGCTTAGCTTTGGCTCTGATACCCCACATAGTCTTCTTAATAACACCTTCAAAAAGTGGAGCAAGATGCCTTTATGGCTATTCATCAAGATAACCAAAGTGAAGACTTATGGTATCTCGATTCTGGAGCAACACAACATATGAAGCCATCTAAATTGGTTTCAACAATATGTTGAATACAATACAACCGCTAGGAAGATTTATTCATGAATTAATATGTTATCTTATGGAGGAACCTGCTACAGTAACTAAGGCTTTAAGTCAGCTGATGCAGATCTTTGGAAAGAAGCAAAGGATAGGGAATATCATTCTTTAATAAAAAATAATCCTGGGATTGTTATGGAGCTACTAGAAAATACGAAAGTTATTGATTGCAGATGGATTTTCAAACTAATCATAAAGTAGATGGGAGCATTGATAGAAGGAAGACAAGGCTCGTGGCAAGGGGATTTATCATGTCCATGTCCTGAACATAGGATTCATTATAGTCCTAGTAAAGTCCTAATCCAAGGATCCTATTCTAAGCATGCCAATCACAAGCAACACAAGGGAATCAGATGGTGGACAAACCAACCCAACCAAACCTAGATCGAATGGATCTAGCCCCCAAGCTATGGATCAATCACAGTCAAGGAATGAGGCATCATACCAGCAACATACTGCTACCGATCATGCTATCAAGCATACACTAATGAGAGCTCAATAGGTATACTTATATCCTCCAAGTCCCATGCACCACTAGTAGTGCACTGTGACACCTCACTGGACACCTCTGCAGCCTATCTGGGCCACGTCATCCAGTTTTCCAATGACTCACTGATAGACTCATACTAATCCACCATCAAGTGTTTAGGCCTACAACCATTAATTATGACTATGTACACATAAGCGTCCCAATTCTCTTATAGTTACAATTAACTTATGGGTTGTTGGTCTACCGGTCCGGGCATGACATTCTTCCCCCCTTATTCAAGTTCTGTTCTCAGAACTTAAAACTGGAAAAGATTCTCCTTAAGCTTTCTTCCTGTTATCAAGAATCATCATCATCCGTGCATCCCTTAAAATGAACCAGATTCTTGGTAACTATACGATTTCTCAATCGTTTAGTTTTTGTATCCAGGATCTTTCTGGGTTCAAGTCGAGACACACCTGATGATTCTTCCGACAGGTCCAACCGATCTGCAGATCCAAGATGCTCTCCTTCACGTAGACTCTTCTTGAGACATATTACGTGAAATATGGGATGCACTTGAGATCCTTCCGGGAGTTCCAATTGGTAAGCTAAGGATCCGTGATCTTTTTCAAGATCTTATATAGTCCTCTATATCTAGGAGACAATTTATAATGCTTTTCAGTATGCATTACACTAGAATCCTTTGAGAATCTCAAGTATACCCAATCCCCCACTTGGAAGTCTCTCGGTGATCTTTTTAGATTTGCATAATGCCGGTCCCTATCCTGGGCACTCTACACATTTTCACGTGCAATCCGTAGCATTTCCTGCATATCATGTAGAAAATCCGTTACTTTCTGAAACTTGACCTACCGAGTCTCTCCGCAATGGGTGACCTAGGCTCAAATCCATACATAAGCATAAACAGGCCATAACCGGTAGCCAAATGCTTACTATAACTCAGTCTCCATCAAGGATAACTTCCTCTTCGAGGAGTTTGCTATCAAAATATAAATACATATCTTATCTAATCTTCTGATCACGTAGGTAATCCTTCTTTTAATTGATCAAGTATAACTAGAATCTGAACTATGATTCGTCAATCATAATTCATCGGATTTTTGTCCTATACTCAATTAAAAAATATGATAACATCACAAAGGTAACCTCCAATGCTCAAGCTCAGAGTCATCATAGTTTAGCGAATACGGTCGTTCAAAAGTGACCAGTGAACTTCGAATCGTGAATGTTCATAATGTCACTTGGGTAATCCATAAAACCAAAACAGATACTCTGTAATTACTTGGTCTTTATCCAAATAAACATAGTCAAATTGGTTAGATGATCAGTCGAACCAAAATTCCACTATCATGTTTATTCATCCGGGATAATGAACACAATCCTCTCCTATGGATTAGGTATATCCTAGAATCTGAGTTATGATTCACCAATCTCAACTCTCTAGATTCTCAAAATCATGCCATATCATTAGAGTGCATCAGAATTCTTAAAAGACACATGAGTTGTTCTTGAAAGTGTCTATATTGGATTGTAATCCAAAAAATGCCCTTACTTTAGCCATGGCACAAAGTGTCATTCCAAAGTTAGGGTCCCAATCTAGAATACATCTAGATTTTTCTCTTAGGTCTAATCTAGAATAACTTAAGATTCATCAGAACTTCATTACATGAAGCTCTAACTTTTGGTCAACAACTATCCAACTCTCCTAAGTCTTCCGAGATAGTATTCCATCTTTTCCAAATGGTAAAAGATAAGGCCCACAAGTTCTCGTGTATTCTATGCACACCCATCTGTAAATGAATCCAAAATGACTCATAAACATTGTGACTTATAAGCAATACATCTCAAAAATAATATCCATGAGTAAGATTATATTGTTGATTTCCAACAACTAACTCAGAAGTAACACTTCTGACTTGGTTAGCTGTATCAGATTTAGAAAATATTTAAATGTTTAGGTGTGGTACCAAAACACCTCATTTAATATGATTCTAAATCAATCCTAGGTCGATAAGCAATTCTCAATGAAGAAATTACTATAACCCAGCGAGAAGTTGTCTCAAAGACAATTCTCATCAATATGCCTATGTACCAACAGCTTATGCATGAAATTAACTTAGTTCATGGAATACTTTGTAGATCCACATGATTAAAAGTTTGTACAAAGTTTAATGATCCCACAAAGATTCACTACATAGCATATCTCTACAGATAACTCCTGATCAATCAGTACATAACACTTTCATTTTTGAGAATCCTGTAACTTGGTTATCCTCTAAGAGAGAATATTTCTCAAAGAGTGTTGTTTCACATCCAAGATCTCACCCGGAGATTTACTCAAAAGAATATATAGTTAGCATGAATTTCATACCTTGCATAACCCACAGATCTCAGTCCATACTAAGATCAAGTTGACTGCTTCCAGCAAGGAACATGTTTCAACAAACTCCCTTCTTGCAATAGAATTCCCTAGTTCTGGCACAAATCAATCGGACT
The DNA here is from genome assembly GCA_029204225.1 of Diphasiastrum complanatum. Lineage (NCBI taxonomy): Eukaryota > Viridiplantae > Streptophyta > Lycopodiopsida > Lycopodiales > Lycopodiaceae > Diphasiastrum > Diphasiastrum complanatum. The sequence goes on along the minus strand of CM055110.1, from coordinate 48,408,886 downwards.
TGTAATCAGTCACTTTTCTACCGCAAGAGCACTTTCTAATTCTCCCCCCCCCACCCCCCCTAAAATTTTCAAACCAGATATCTACTATAATCCATAAAGGATTTCTGTAATATCTAAATATCCTATCATTTCTGAATATAGAGACAAGTCCATCATCTATATAACAAATTCCTCCTGGAATCTCTGACAGATGTTTTTCCTTGATAACTCTCTTTTCTTCCTACTTCTTCCTCTTTTTAAGAGGATACATCATGAGTTTCCAAGGGGTGCATATCAATCGAAATTTGCCCTAAACCCGAGAAAATCTTTGTAAGTCAAAATAGGGGTGTTGCATCACTGTAAGTAAATACCAATAATGTACCCAAAGATCTTCTTCGTAACCAACCCTGAGAATTGACCCATAAATCAGAAAAGGATTTCTTGAAGGTTCAAATAGAGAAAACAATCTTAGAAAATGGTTTTATTAGCCATTTTTGTGACATTGTCCATGGTCAATGGGTAATCAAAATTACCTTCCAAGGAATCACAAAAAATCGGTTTAATTAATGTGTTAAGAAATTCACTAATATATCTTTTATAAAAAAAATAGCTTGCCGGGTTTCCAATTTTGTAAATTTGAGATATCCAAAAAGGGGTCATGACCAATATCTTAAATTTATGACAAAACACCCGTTTTATGATCGATAGTTTTTTGGCATCACAAAGATTTTTGGCCATACTATGTTCAACTGATCCAACTAGTTTTAGATCTTTACTTTGGAATCACCTGCGTCCCATACGACAGGTTCTTCCTCCACAAAGGCCCTCCACTTCCTGATCAAAGTGTCAATAACAACAAGTATATGAAGTTCCTGGAAATTATTAATAGATTTCAACTTCATAAAGAAGTAAAGTCCTAATCCAAGGATCCTATTCTAAGCATGCCAATCACAAGCAACACAAGGAAATCAGATGGTGGACAAACCAACTCAACCAAACCTAGATCGAACGGATCTAGCCCCCAAGCTATGGATCAATCATAGTCAAGGAATGAGGCATCATACCAGCAACATACTACTATCGGTCATGCTATCAAGCATACACTAGTGAGAGCCCAATAGATATACTTATACCCTCCAAGGCCCATGCACCACTAGTAGTGCACTATGACACCTCTGCAGCCTATCTGGGCCACATCATCCAATTTTTCAATGACTCACTGATAGACCCATACTAATCCACCATCAAGTGTTTAGGCCTACAACCATTGACTATGTACACATAAGGGCCCCAATTCCCTTATAGTCACAATTAACTTATAGGTTGTCGGTCTACCGACGGTCCCTAGCATGGACACACTACCCGAGACCAGTCATGGGCATGACAGTCCTAGACTTGGATACCCGATACTCCAATGAATCAATCTCATTAGTTATGCCACGTCATACTGGATGTGACCCGCAACTAATTAATAACCTTGTGAGTCCTAGACAAACTAATTGGATTTAGTAAAAGGTTTGGGATCGTATATACATGTGTAGCAATCTATGAATAGAGGATCCATGCTTAGATACTCTATTCTAGTGGAATCTATGTATAGAGGAGTTGGGACCTTGCATTACTATATGCATAGGTGGTTCTAAGCCTTATATAAGGAGGGCAAACTTGCCCTACTACATCATCATTTGGTTGATTCATTGGTAGGATCTCTCTCTACTCTCATGCATCCTATTCCTTGGCTTGGGGGTGAAACTTTTAGAGATTCATTGGTTGCTTCTATTTGATTGGGAGGTTTCTCCAATAGTGTGTTCTCTATTGTTTTGTCTTGTAAGCAGGATCTTGAGGAGGTGACTCTTACATTGACATTAGAGCAAGGCTTACAAAGATAGGAGAACTTGGAGGAGTGCTACTTTTTATTGAAATTTTGAATTTGATTTTTTGATCCTAGGATCGGATTTTGACTGTTCGATCCTTGGGTCGAATTTTTCTGGAGCTTTTCTCTTATGGTCAAAAAATTGGTCTTCCATGAATATGACATCCCTTCTCATGAAGGTCTTCTAATATTCCAGGTTGTAGAGTTTGTATGCCTTGTGATCTAGTCATCCAACTTCTTTCTCAGATCTTTAGAGATCTAAGCATAGGCAATGCATCCAAACACTCAAATATGTTTGAGTGATGGCTTCAATCTAGTCCACACCTCATGAGGTGTCTTTCCATTCAGGGCCTTGGTGATGGATCGATTTTGCAGGTAGGTAGCTATAGTCACATCTTCTGTCCAAAATCTCTTTGGAAGGGAAGCATGCCATCATGCTTTTGGCACTCTCAATAAATGTCCGATTCTTCCATTCTGTGACTCCATTGGATTGAGGGGAGTAGCTCGTGGTGTATTGTTAATGTATTCCATAGGCCTTGTAGAATTCCTTGAACAGGTGGAGATGTATTTTCCTCCTCCATCAGAACGTATACCTTTGATTGTTCTCTGGGTCTGATTTTCTATAGATGCCTTGAACTGCTTGAATAATTTGAAAGTATCAGATTTATTCTTCAAAAATTAAGTAGCAGTTCTCTTCGAAAAGTCATCAATATAAGTTTGAAAATAAAACCTCCCCCTTTGGAAGAAGTCTACATTATTTGTGTAAAGAGCCTGAGGATCAGATCCTGAGGGGGAAGCTTTCTTTTGATCTCCTCTTGTAGTAGCATTCAAATAACTCTTGATAGAGTGATTTGTTGTTGGGTCGAAATGACCATGACCCAAGTTTTATAGGCGTCAGGAAGACTCTATAAAAGAGTCATTACTACATCTAAATTCTCAATGTTCAATCCTATTGCAGTTATCTACTTCATAAGATTTTTGAAGGTATTAAGATGGCTAGAAATAGTGTCTGCATCAGACATTCTTAATGTGAAGAACTTCTTCCTCGGATGGAGTTTAGATGTGACATCTCTGATATCATAAAGTGTTGCTAGGATGTCCCAAACATCTTTGGCTGTCTAAGCAGATTAAATATGACTGATCTGGGAGTCTTTGATATTTAGTGTGATTAAGGCAAATGCCTTGCCATCTCGTTGTCTCAATTTGGTGATGTTGGTTGCATCTCCTTCTGGTTTGACTTTAGTGCCATCAACTATGTCACATATTTCCTTGGCTAATAAAACAACTCTCATCTTGAACTTCCAGATATGGTAGTTCTCTCCATCGAGCTTGTCAATCAAAGAAGAACTAGAACTCGAATCCATTCTGGTATTGTGTGTGATATCGTTGGTAGAAACAACAATAACATGAAACTGTTGGCTGCGCACTTGTTGAGATGAAGTCTTAGTAGAAACAAGACTGAATCTGCAATGGAAATGGAGATTACTGAGCCACCCACTTTGATAGCATGTCAAAAATCAGAAAAAATTGATATCTGTAGCGGAAGTGGTGAGCAGGTGGTGTAGTGGATCGGAAATACGACAGTTACTAGTAAAAGAGTTCAAGATGAATCATAAACTATGATGCACAAATAGAACAGAATAGTAGTGTAGACATAAAAATGCACTCTGATAATAATCAAAACTGAGTACAATGCTTGAAGCTAGGCACAAATTAGAGAGCACAATTAGTCTTCAGCTTAGTCCATTGATGGCTAACTGCTCAAACTCTAAAACTGAACTTAACCCTTTTACAACAGAAATGCCTGCAGCATGATAACCTAATAAGAGTGCTGACTCCAATAGATCTTTTTTGATAATTGGAAGTCAGATTGTCAGTACATTGAAAGATGACATTAATATACTTAATTAGCTACATTTGTCCTGCAGTAGGTAGCCGTCATTTTTACAGTGAATGTCTGTATAAAGGTAGGTGGACTGTCAGCGTCGGAGTTCTGACGGTATCGAATTTTACAAAAGACTCGAGAATATATAAAGACTCAAAAAATATACACTAACTAAAAAAATTACAATGATTCAAAAAATTACGGATTTTTCGAGTCAATCCCATATTGAAAAATTTTAATTTTTGGGTATCAAAAAATCTCAATTTTTTTGAGTCAATACAGTATCAAAAAATTCTAACTTTTTGATATCCAAAAATCTCGGATTTTTTGAGTCGATACAATATCGGAAAAATTTAAAAAATGCGACTCTGGTTACACCATACCTTTTGTCAAAGGAGCAACACCAAAGATGAGCCGTTAGTACCATTGCAACTTGAACTACACCGAGTTGATTAAGCAAGAGTTGCATAAATTGCTAAACACCGATTTCATCTATGAAATCAAGCACACAAAATGGGTGTTGTCCATAGTCATTGTTCCCAAGAAGAATGGCAAAATGTAGATCTGTGTCAATCTGAAGGCACTTAACATTGTGACATGGAATGACCGCTTTCCCTTACCGTTCACAAAAAGCATCCTCGATCAAGTAGCTGGAGTAGAAGCCTACAGTTTTTTGGATGGCTTCAAGGCTACAACCAAGTGAAGGTAGCACTTGAGGATCAACAAAAGACAGCATTTGCTACTAAATGGGGTACATATGCCTATAAGGTTATGCCATTCGTTCTCTGTAATGCCCCCAGCTCTTTCTAGTATGTCATGCACAAGGCCTTCAAAGACTACTTACATAAGTTCCTCGAGATCTTCCTATCTTTTAGTGCATGAATACAATGACAGACACTTATCTCACTTGGAGAAAGTGCTTCTACAATAGCGCAATTTCAAATATCACCAAACCCGGATCTTATCTTAGGCCACATTGTATCTAGACATGGAATCACCAATGATTTGTCTAAGATATAGGTTATTATAGATCTTCAACCCCCTAGGATGATTCATGAAGTTTATGTTTTTATGGGGCATGCCAATTACTACATGATCTTCATTCTATTCTTTGCGGATTTGGCATGTCCTATCTACAAGCTGACAATTGATCCACATTGGATGGAGGAAGCCTTGCAAGCTTTCCAAAAGCTGAAGGAAGCACTCATTCTACATCGATCTTATGGCCTCCCAATTGGATAATTGAATTTCATGTGCATACCGATGCATCAAAGTACGCTATAGGAGCAGTCTTGCCCCAACCAGGTGAGTACAAGAAAGATTTTTCTATTCACATAGCCAGTCAACAACTCAATGATGTTGAAATCAATTATTCATTAACTGAACAAAAAGCCTTGGCAATGGTCTTTGCAGTAAAAAAGTTTCACCATTATCTCATGGCAACACACTTTGCATTCTACACTGATCATCAACCTTTGCTCTACCTAGTCATAAAATTACCTGCAACACAGGGAGAATCACTAGATGGTTACTATTGTTGCTGGAGTTTGATTTATGTATAGTGGTACGAAAAGGCAAACAACATTATATGGTAGATCATCTATCATGAATCAAATCAATGCAGAGGATTCCCAAACTAATGATGAGCTATCGAATGCTGCTTATTTACATGGATGTTGTACTAAATTGGGTCACAGACATAGGCGAGTATTTGATGAAGGGCCAACTTGATCAGTCACTATCCAAGACGCAACAGCGGAAGCTTGTACTTAAAGTTTGACCATACCAGTTGATTGTGGGTCAATTGTATCAAAGAGAGACGGATAATATCATGCGACGATGTATCATGCCTCATGAAACAAGTCAGATCATGTCCCTCTCACATGACAATGGGAGGTGGACACTTTGCAACGGATGTTACACTATGTAAGATCCTACAATTCGACTGCTGGTGGCCAACAATGCACAAGGATACTAAAGCGTACATCAAACAATGTGATGTATGCGAGAGGGCACGTAGACCAATGAAGGCGAACTACACTATTACATATCATATTGGCTCAAGCGCCATTGTGAAATGGGGCTCGATTACATCGGCCCTAATTCAACCACTTGCAGTATCGATGCCCGATATATCATCGTGGCTACAAATTATCTCACCAGGTGGGTTGAAGCCTAAGTAGTGCACATAGCAGATGCTAGGTCCACTGCGAAGTTCCTTTATGAGAATATCATTATGCACTTCGGATGCCCAGTTGAGCTAGTTAGTGATCACGGGACTGATTTTGTCAACGAGACCATCAAGGTCTTATTAGAGGAGTTCTTTGTCATCGTTTCAGCATGCCTTATTACCCATGAGGCAATGACCAAACCAAATCTTCCAATAAGATTGTGTGTGACATTTTAACAAAGACCATAGAAGTAAGTAGATCAACTACACGCTGCTATGTGGGCTTTCATAACTACATACAAAGGTAGCACCAAACAAACGCCATTCCAACTTGTGTATGGCCAAGATGCAGTCGTGCCGGTGGAGTTCCTTGTCCCATTTATTAGAATTGCCACAATGCAATGATTGGATGATACAAGATTGCTCCACCTCCATCATAAAGCACTACACAAGTTGTGAGAAACATGCTTGTTAGCGATTCATGCCCCTGCCGCAGAAAAAGCACATCGCAAGTCTTGGCATGATCATCGTCTTCACAAGAAAGATCTCAAGAAAGGAGATTTGGTCCTCATGTACAAGACAAAGGCAATCAAAGAAAAACTCAAGTTCACTGGTGAAGGCCCTTACCACATCACCGACATTCTATTGCAAGGGGCAGTGACTTTGGAAAATTGGAGTTTGCTACGCCCATCAACTGTAGCCGATTACGCAAGTACTGGTCCACCAACCTTCCTCGACACTTCCTAAAGAGTTCGAGATAGGCTCATCATCGAATAAAGCCTTAGGTTTTACGTAAGCGATCTATATCCACATGTTTCCTACAACACCCCATCACCAACAATAAACATGTCGACAGCCTTCTATCACAACAAACATAGGCAGGTCCCGTGGGACCATCACCTATTTAGGGGGGGGGGGATATTGTTGGGCACTTAGTGGATCCCCGCCACTAAAGCAATGTTGGCTGAGCTTATTAAGTGGTCCCCACCATAGTACATTGTACAAGTAGAGTAATAAGTGTGAGGGCACTGCCATCCTGCGAGTATAAGCCCAACCCATTGAGCACAAGTAGCAAGTTGTATTTCCTAGGAATAAAAGACTTGGGACATAAAACTTAAGAATTGCATTTGATTCCCTAAGTCAAGTTGTTAATAAAAAAGCTAAAAGGGCCCAAATTAGAACTCACATGAAACATGTGAGTTTTTCTTGTGCTTTCTTAGTACCATTAGATTTCTTTTGTGTTAACCTAAACTGCTTGGATTAGAATCCTTGCCATTGTAATTAGCCAATCAGAGATCAGGGGCAAGGCCTTCCCCAAGAGTAAAAAGGCACTCCTTGCACCCAATCTCTATGTTCATACAAGAGAAGGAGACTCTGCCCGTTTGCCAACATGAACATCCTTGCACCTCACTCTCCCATCTCTCTCTCTTTTGTTGGATTTGTCTATTTTACGAATGCTTTCTAGTTGATTGGTTTTGATACTTTCTTGTGTTTTTGGTGAGGTGAGAGAGGGGAAGGTGTAAGAGGCCTACCTTGCTTCTTCTTGCTTGTGGTAAAAGTAGGGTGGTTAGCTAGATGCGGTTAATCCAGGAGTGGTTACATAGTGTGTGTGAAGAACTAAATCTGTGAGGGAAGCACTATTCCCTAGGAAACGATACCATCAAGCGTGACAGGTGAAACCAAGGTTGATACCCCAACATATTTTGACAATGACATTGAAATACATACCTCACAAAAAAATTTCTCCATTGGTGCATTCTATGTTTCCACCAGGCTATCCAGCTCTCACTCCTTGTAGCTACTTTCATAAGTATGTCTTTCTTTCCACCAAGCTATTGTTTTGTTGAATCCATTATCTGCATCGGATTTACATGATGCATTTCTCCATTGAACACATAGTGTAATGTGTTCCTCCTTGGAGCCAACCTTGATATATTTTCTGTATTTTTTCTTACATTATCCATGAAATGAAAGTAGCAAAAACGCTCTTTTCCAAGTGATTGAGTGTTTATATCTTTTCCATAAACAACATATATTGGCAGCCAATTGGCTTGACCTTCATAAACCATAAATCCCCTGAATGTAATTGCTTTATCATAATGGCAAGCCATGACCCGATTCAACAACTCCCAAAATAAAATTTGGGCTTGAGCATCCTAGACTTTCATTTCACATATGGCAATTGTTTACATTGCTTGTAATCTACCTGAAAAAATTCAAAGCATTTCATCTATCTATAAATGATATATTTTGAAATTGACAATATGTACTTGTTTCAAATATTACCTTGTGCGTCTCATATACATAACATGCCATGGTCACCCAATCCTTCACGTGATACACATGATCAAAGCAGCACCATCCTTTATCCAAGTCACCACCAAGTTGCATTCTCTTAACAAGATCCACACCAGATGCAGCCCTGTGGATGACATTTTGAAAACATAGAATCTATCTTTTTGGTCATGAAGCTGACCCAGGAACATTGAGTCTTGAAAGAAATTGTACTTGCAATGTTGTTTCAAATACATAAATGGAGTGACTTCTTGAGAAAAATCCACTGATTGCAACTCCCTCCTTGCAGATACAATCCATCTTTTCAAACTACACAAGAAAATAACAGCATCAGTGTGCTATAAACATAATGGTAAAATATCATCATTTACATAAAAAGGGAAAAATGAAGCATGGCTTGTTGACCAAAGACCAAAAGCTATAATAGCTATGGGCCTCCTAATAGCCACATGGACAAAATAAAAAAGGGGCCTCATTAAGTAGCTCAAAAGTAAAAACACATGGCATTAGACATGAGGCCAAATCTATAAGCCACATGCCAAAAAGGCCAAATCACTTTTAGTGCATGAGGAGGCCTTATTTGTGGATTTGGGGGTTCAATCATTGAAAAACCCCATATCAAGAAGACTAATAGGCATGAGGGGTTATAAAGATTCTCTTTTTTTACCAACAATAGCAAAGTAGTATACATTTAATTGAGTCAAAGAGTCAATTATATCATATAGTAACATTGGCTCTCCATCATTTTGTTTCAATGATGAATTATGTAGAAAGTTGATTATTATCAAACCTACAAGATTCCAATGAGATGTACAATAGTAATCTCAAGCATAGGCACTGGCAATTGTGTTTTTTTCCATTGGTAAAATAATTGTCCATGGTGTGTAGTAATAGTACTAATGAAGAGCTTTTAAGAACAAAGCAAATGACCTTAAAATGGGGATAACCCATTTAGTGTTGTAAAACCAATGACGCATTTGTCAGCACTATCATCAAAAAATAGTTCCGATAAAGCGTAAGCCAATCAACTACTTTTCTTTATCAATCATAAAAATAGCAGCTGGGTCATAAGGAGGGACATGAAACCCTAAAGCCTAGTATGCAATTTCATGTAAAACATAAAAAAAATAACCCAACCTTGCAAGAACTTATACTGAAGTACATCAAATGTAGTTGCCTTAATGTCGACTAGCGTAATGCAGCTTTTTCAAATCTGCACAATGTTATAAAAGGTCAACATTGTTTTTATTTTCTCCTTAGCAAAAACACATGGTAATTTGTTTGTTTGGTTTATGAAAAGTGTCACGAAGGTGGCTCAAATGTTGCATTTAGCCAAATATTTTCAGCATCAAGATAACCCAAGTTTACGTAGTACACAAGTAGCAACCATTCATTAAATAACAATGCACGTGCACAAACCGACCCTTCCTATTCATGTAATAAAAACTGTGTCTTTGTCAAATACCCTTGGAAAAACAGTTTTTATGAATAAAAAGAAAATTGTAACTATGGTCAAAGAATAATACTCAAAACTTCTAGCCATCTTGTCCTAACAAAAATACGAGGTGATTTTGCTTTCAAAAAACCGTACTAGCAAATTGAGCTGCTTATGCAGATAAAGTTATTAACTTGGTTATTTAAAAAAGTACTAACGATAGCTAAGTAATAATCTCATCATCTAGTAATGCCAATAACTAAGCAGTACAATAGTAACCAAAAGCCATGTCAGTTCAGCTTTTGTCGACATCTCCTTTTTTTGTTGGCATTTGCAACCAAAATATATATATATTAGAGTCGCAGTAATGGAAAGCCAACAATATCTTAGAGAGAGAGAGAGAGAGAGAGAGAGAGAGAGAGAGAGAGAGAGAGAGAGAGAGAGAGAGAGAGAGAGAGAGAGAGAGAGAGAGAGAGAGAGAGAGAGAGAGAGAGAGAGAGAGAGAGAGAGAGAGAGAGAGAGAGAGAGAGAGAAATAGAGAGAGAGAGAGAGAGAGAGAGAGAGAGAGAGAGAGAGAGAGAGAGAGAGAGAGAGAGAGAGAGAGAGAGAGAGAAATAGAGAGAGAGAGAGAGAGAGAGAGAGAGAGAGAGAGAGAGAGAGAGAGAGAGAGAGAGAGAGAGAGAGAGAGAGAGAGGGGGGGGGGGTTTCAAGCTCAAGCATTGGAGACGAGTTGAGCTTGCACTATATTTAGAATACCATGAATTTTTTGACTGGACTGAGGTTATGACCTATCAAGCACTTATATTCAGCATCATATTGAAGCAAAACTCACAAGCACTTCTCAAATTTTTTTTTTTCTTGCCAATCAAATTTCTCTGTTGAAAACTACATCAAAGAAATGCCTTTTGTACGTAAGTCAAGTCAAATGTTTAAAAACACTCTAATTGAAGCTGAAATATAAGTCTTGCATAGGAGGATGATAAAGACATATGTTGAATACAAAGCTACCTTTATGATGCCAGCTAATTAAAATTCAGGAAGGTGGTTGCGTTACTTAGCAGAATAGGGCATGCACGAATCAAAAGGGGTCCTCGAGGATCGATTGGGTTTAGGGTAGATGTATTAAAAGACTAACAAAAACTCTGATGCTGGTGCATGTAAGTCCGAAGGGGATGATCTTGGAGAAACAATTTGTTCTCTTGGGTTTGCATCCAGAGCAACGCTACTACATAACATAGTTATTTTTCATTTTTCTTCCTTACACTTTCTTCCTGGGATTACATGCATTCCTGCGCTCACTCTCTTTGCGATCAAAGCGATCTTTTGCGCCCTATTGCGATCTACGGAGCTGTCGTCAATCATTCGACGCAATGGCTTCTGGATCGAGCTCTAGTTCTACTATCATTTGGAAAGCACGCGCAGAAATTTGCCTAGCATCCATCCAATCCTTTTTGGATCGATGCAGGTTGGGTGATCTGAAAGTGGATCCTTCCATCATCTAATCTGAAGTAAGTACTGAATTTGTGAACTCCAGCCACTCAATCTCGGAGGTGGACTTCAAAGTACATGTGCAAGGCCAATTTTTCACCATTACTAAAGACCTATTATGCACAGCCCTCGGATTACCATTGGATGGGAAGATGGTTTTGACAACCACAGATTTTGTGGATGAAACGGCTCATTTTCTACGCAATTGCTTCGTACCCACGAAGGGGTACAAAATTTCAATGATCACGACATTTAAGCTGTTCTGTAAGTATGCCAATCAAGCAATATTTTTGACGGATACGGATGCAACAATTTTAGTCCAGAATTTTGGCTATATATTGGACGCGCTAACGAGTAATCCAGTTTGCTTCAATGTTATTACATACAAGGATTTTTTGCGGTGGATTAAACGCCAAAAATTTTCTGGAGTTGGATCACATGTTTGTGCGCTCATTTTGAAGTTCTGACTGAGCAAGAGAAAACCATGCTGACGGGAAGGATTTTGGCTCTTCGCATTGATGACCTCACACAGCAACTTCAAGTTGTGCCATCCTATTCCGGAGTCTCAAACCATCTAGAGTATTTGGAGGCAGTCGCAAAGATCAACAAGCTCGAATAGGAGCTGATAGATCTCAAGCAGCAATTGGAAGATCAAAAGTTGGCTGCTGAGTTGCAAACTCAGGATTTGGCAACTGCATCTACACAGCCAAAGCGAACACGACGCAATCAGTCGAAGGTATGTGCTGAAAGATTTTGTGCATTTGCTGAACGATTCTGGAAGTGGTGTCCACATGCATTTAATATTGAATTGCAATGGCGTGTGGATTACATGATGCTACCAGGCGCAGTAGGCATCGCCTTTGACGAGTGGAAGTGACCTTGGGACAAGGACGATTTTCTTTGGTTATGGGCCCAGCTCTCTATAGAGCAGAAAGGATGTCTCTACTGGGGCATAATCCAAGGAAAATTTCAGGTCATGCCTTTCGGATCAGCAGAGTTATACATAGGCTCTTTGGCTATGTATGCTCTAGAATATATTCAAATCAAAGAATTTCAATTTTTGAGGAACGAAGACAATAAGCGACATTTTTGGAAACGAAAGTCGTAGTTTCAGTTGTACAAACCTCAAGTTGTTGCGGATCTAGGAGCGTTCGACAATGCAGGGTTACTGATTAATGTAAATATGGCCTATTTAGAATTATTCAGTCTTTATGTGGATTGGGAGCGGAACCTTGCAGAATATTTTGTGGAGATTGGACATAATCTGCAAGACAGAAAGAAGTCATTCCGTTATAAGCAGTTTTGTACATATTCATTTTGGCAGTTTGGTACCTTTGCGGCAAAGACATTAGTTTTTGTTCAAAATCTTTATGTTAAAAGCTCTTTTATTAGATTTTCAGCTCATTACTGTAAAGAAATCACACTTCGTAGTGATTCAGACGAAGATAGAAAGTTAACTTGGGAGTTGTTCGATGGAACATTGCTCCTGGTTAAGCTAGAAGAATTTGGCAACTTACCAGTTGGCCGTTATACGAGATCAAAAGAAGAATTACTGTTGATTGAGGCTCAACAAAACTTGGAGTTTGCTCAGAAATTACGTTCCTGAATATTCATTCGTGCCTTTGTGATGGTGATGTTTCTATATCTGATGCTGAATCCAGATCTTTGAAGTTTTAAAGATTTTCTGAAGTCTGATTCCAGTTTTCATCAACAATTCAAAGATCAACTCAAAACAACCTATTCAATTAAAAGAAACAGCAAGACACATATTCTCTAAGATGAAGAAATATCTACAGGATGAAACATACGAAGAAATATCTAAAGGAAGAATCATACGAAGAAATATCTTTTTGCCTTAACAAAAATCTGGAGAATACGTTTTGCGAATAATCCTCGAACTGAAGATGATATGTCCACAAGGACGTTTCACATTTGAGGAAGGGGATATGTGATGCCACAAGAATTGTTAAATATTGAATATCAACATAAATATGGCATGATATATTCGAAAATGAAGATATGAGCTGGATAAGTATAAATCATGAAGAGGCCTAAGTCATTTTTCGAAGATTTATCTCATGAGTACTTGCCTTGTAATTAAGGGCAAGACCTTTAAAAGGAAAGACATTGTCTTAGATAACCTTTACTAGGTAGTCCACGCGAAATGACTAGATATGTAAAGACATGTTAACTAGAGTAATCTTAACTCTTAGTTAAATATACCTCTTATGGTATAATTGAACGTATTTTCAATCTAATTGTTAACTAGACCCTTTCGCGGGAGCGACGCACCTATTATTTTAGAGGTGTGTTTGTTCACCACAGAGAACATATATTGATCTCACACTTCAGTCTCGAGCATCGAGAGAGAAGAGTTTATGCATATGTAAGAGATTGAAGAAGTGAATAGAGTGCTGAGAGTTATTCTCCCTTATCTCTGTTCTCCGCACTGTTGAGTGTGAGTGATCCTGAGTCTGCTAGCAATCTCTAACGCATTACATGAGTTACTCTTTGATCAGACAGACTCTCTAGCGCATTACAGTCATTTGCTGTGTATCCGTAAAGCGTGCTCTAAAGAATTGTCTTAAAATCATCTTATTCGTCTATCGCGAATACTTTCTTTTCGACACTCAAATAACGTCTATCTTTGGTACAGTCTAGGATGATCATTGAATGAAGTTGTATGTACTTCTTTCACAATGTTCATGCCCCCGTCATGTGACGTCCTTACATAGAACTTGCCCTTCAAATTTTATTTTGCAAAGGATAGTACTTTCATGCAAATTTCATTTTTAAAATTTTAATATTAAATTCCAAGTAAAAAATGTATAAGATTGTCTAGTGCTCACGAAAACTGACAAATACAAATAGCCCAATGCTGAAATTCAATTTTTACTACTTCATTTTAGATTTAGATTTTTTATATGGCTGAAAATCAAATGATTTTAGTTATAAATCTTAAGTTTTAAGGTTTTATTTTAACCTTTTATCTATTTCATAATAGTCAACGGCCTGAACTTACAAGTGCATGTCAAATACGCCTTTGAAGGGCGTCAAATTTAAACAATGTTAGGCACTTTGCCGTGCATTTGTAAGCCTAAAACTTAACTAGACATATTTATATATATATATATATATATAGACACACACACACACACACGTTATTAGCACTTTGAGTTTCTAACGAAGCAAAAAGAGGCGAATTAAGTCCCGTAATCGGCCATCTGTGTTTCGTTGGGGACTGTACATTATACGATATTTATGTATGTATAAGACATTGAAAATATACGACAATCACAAACTTCTGTCTTGTCACGTGTAGCTTTGCTGGAGCATAGGACCGGAGGAGCATAAAGCATTCTCTGCCTTAGTGCGATAACCACGATTGTTGTTCGGTCTGTACTTGAATCAGTCTCTTTTTGCAGCTTTCAATTACAAGCTGCAGTTTCTAGATCTAGTTGACTGATTTCCAAAAAGTAGATTACAAACTAGATTACTACCTTTTCTTTATCAAAGCTACCGCTTCTGTGAGACATATCCGGGCAAAAGATGCTTTGATCGGTGCTTTGGATGCTGCTTAGCACATTCCCATGCATGCTTTTAGGTGATTTGGGTTTTGCTTAATGGATCTGATCTGATCCGTGTAGACTCAGCTATGAAATTTACCAATGTCTGCGGCTGTTGCTGCAAGAAGCAAGAAATAAACGAATTGACAACAACTATATTAGTCATGAGGATGTTGTCGCAGATATATCACTCCCTTGGACTTTATGGAGTACAGTTTCCTACTTGCTATGCTGCTCTTAACATATTGCACAGTCAAAGTGGAAGACAAAATGAAGTTCATGCTGAGCTCAATGCCCCAACTGTCTTCTGCAACGAGCTATATGGAACTGCCTCAAATTACAATCACAATCCATCTCAAAAACATGAAGATGTTGGGCTCAATTGGGTAGTGAATTCACCATCGCCAACCAAAAAATCAAACAGAGAAACCTCCGGGCTCACGATGTATTCATACTGTACAAACTACGTATGAAATACGATATTAAATGAGGTATAATAAAACAAGTGCATTGTGGCAAGCCACTAGGCCCTGCCTTTGCAACATGCAATAAATTATACATTGTTAAAGTTTTTTAAATGGTTTTTTTATTCACACATGTAGTATATTGGTGCATGAGCTGACCAATAAACATACGTACTTCTAGATAAATTGTGGGGGTTTTCTATGTTTGTCCAAACATGATCTAATTGTGTGCCATATATAGTTGTTACTACTCCACAATTGAAGTAAATTGTAGGTCATCTTTGGAGTTTTTTATAGTGATGAGGAGGAAAGTGTTGTTTCGCATGATTATGTATGTTGTTGGCACGCATTGTGCATCCCCTACTCATATAGGATATGATGCTTATTGATACGTTGTGACATGAGTTGCACTCTATTAACTTGTAGAAGTCTGTTCACTACTTAATATGTCCTTGCAAGGAATCGTAGAAAGCAAATGGAGAGAGAGAGAGAGAGAGAGAGAGAGAGAGAGAGAGAGAGAGAGAGAGAGAATTGTTATTGTAACTAACATATTCATGAATGATGGAGATGAGAACTGCGTATACATATATAGCATAATAGTAAAAGGCAATGTAAATACGAGATGTATATGTATTGACGTGTTGTTTTGATGTTGTTTTGATTAGTAACTAGTTAGACGTCTCATATATAATCAAATCTACATATATGGTAAATTGTTTAAACAAATAAGTTAATGTTACTTTTGACACCCGCACCATCATCAAGCATCTACAATTTATCTAATGTGCTTCAAGCCTCTATTTGTTAGGGAAGGTCTTGAATATATATTTCCTCCTTGTATGTCTTATATTCTATGCATCTAGTTATGCCCTTGGTGTACTGAATTTTAGAACAACATATGGTTGTTGTTCTACTTTGTGCATCTTCAAGAACTTATGTTCAGATCAGTATCCACATCAGTCGGCCTCTTCACCAGCAGATTCTTGTACTGACAGGTACAGACTTGCCATTGGTCAATATTGGCATTAAAACGAGCATCATATCTTGCTCTGTTTTGTGGGGCGGATTAGAGGTCCATATAGCATGAGAGTGGAAGCGGGAATCAGACCATGGTACGTGATGGATCAAAGCTTTGAGGCTCCACTTTAAGGTTCCAGATTTCTCTTGTTTTGCAATGGCAGAAGGTAATTTTGGATGTCTTATTTTTGCAACTTGTAACTCTCCTCATGCTTCTCCATAAATTCAGACAGGCTCCTGCCTATCACTTTACTTTCGTACATCTTTTAAATCAATTTTCTTGTGATTTCAGAAACATAATGCTTTCCGTTACTCGGGTTTGTAGTTTCTGCGGATTGGTTCCTTGAGAGTCACAACAAATTCATGCTCTCTCCAGAAGTCTGTTTTTGCACATTATGTGACGGATGCTTTGGCTTAAAGCTTTCTACTAGGAAAATTGGCACAAACGGCATCCTGGAGGTGAATTTGTATTGGAAAATCTTGAGAGATTTTTGACTTACACATTCACAATTCCGTGAATTCTCGACTAAGTAACTATAAGAAATAATCTCGTACGGAAATGTTCCTATGTTCCTCCTTGGAAGCGCTACATGATGCTAAATTTGAGCTCTTTTTTCAAATTTATGGATGAGACTTCTCGATATCAGATGCTGTGATAGTGTTTTTATAACTGTAACTTGGAAAGAAAGAGTTGCTTTTATTTTGATCTTGCGTTGAAAAACAAAATGTAAAGGATAAGGGCATGCTATCATTTTTGACGAACTATTGGTTTAGCGCACAAAGGTAAGAGAGCATTTTAAGACGCTATGGAGCTTGCTTGTGATTTTTGTGGAAATGGTTCTGCTACTGTGTATTGTCATGCCGACTCTGCCTGACTTTGTTTATCAAGTGACCACCAGATTTATTCAGCTAATGCACTATCTCGACGTCATCAACGGACGCTTCTTTGCGATGGGTGCGGTCAACAGTCTGCTATTGTGCACTGCCCTGTCGATAACCTCTCCCTTTGTCAATTTTGTGACTAGAACACACATGGCACCTCCATCAATTCGCATCATAAATGCAAGACCATTGACAGCTTCTCTGGTTGTCCCTCTGCTACGGAACTTTCTTGTATGTGGGGCTTTGAACTGGATAGCTCTCAACAATCTGCTGCACGTGAAACAGGGGAAGCTAACCAGGGCACTACAACAACTGAGAAACCTAATCCTGCTCCATCAAAGATTCAATCTAGTGAGGTTGGTTGGTTTCGTGATAAGGATGCTTTAGAGAATCGAATCTTTATTTTATCAATAAGAATTCCCCAACGGAATTCAAGTGCATCATATGTTCCATGCATGTAGAATTCGATAGTGTTTGAGCGCATCAGTAGTGTTTGAGCCCATCGACATCTTTTATTATATTAGTTCGTTCATGCCTCATCTTAAAACAGGTTCAATTTGTCAATCCAAGGCTGATCAATCATAATATTAGATCATAACTAACTCATGGAGAATTAGCCTCGTCTTGTCTGTAGAGTTGGAGGAAAATAGCATACTACACACGATTTTAAATAGTCAATAGTTAATTTGTCTTGCACATCGTGATGTGATGGAGCACAGGCATAATCCCAAATTTGTAAGTATCAAAGCAAAGTTTCAATATTCTGATTGATAAAGGTTCTGATGTAACATAAGTTCAATATTCTAAGTGATAAAGCTGCTTGATTTTGTAACAGAAATTCCATCGCGATATCCCATCGACTCCTGTATTTGCGTATCACACTAGTGCAAAGAAGGCCAACGTCCCAGGACCCACAATAGACGCCAACGCGTGGCTGGAAACATATATCAGGTGGGAGAATCATCTGCCTCAACGTCATGTGTTCCCGCTAATTGATTACAGTCTTGACATAGCTAGGCCAAAATACGGTGGAGTTCCTACTGTGGTACATGTGCATGGAGGCATCAACGAGCCAGAAAGCGATGGACATTCACATGGCTGGTTTACTTCCGGCTTTAAGTAGAAGGGAGCGATGTGGAGTAAGCGAGTCTACCATTACTTTAACATTCAACAGCCAGAGAATCTCTGGTATCATGATCATGCCATGGTACTCAGGAGGGTGAATATCCTTGCTAGTCTGTATGGCGCCTACATCATTCGTGACCCAATTCTTGAAGAACCACTCAATCTGCAGTCTGGACACAAGCACGATCTGACTGGAGTTTATATCTCCATATACTTTCTTTTAGTTGGGAACAACCCACACATACATCCTCAATGGCAGGTGGGATATCAGAGTAGCAACTTACTATTGTGGAACATTGCTAGTCTATATAAAACACATCAAGCATAGAAGAAACATGAAAATGTTTCAGCCCTTTTGAAAAAATGTACTCGTAATGCACTTGTAGAAGTGAGATATAATACAAAGTTGAAAGTGTAATAAACTTGACATGATTGTTGCTGTGAACTTCAGCCAAAGTACTTTGGAGATGTTATTGTGGTGAATGGAAAAGTGTGGCCCTACTTGAAAGTCAAAAGGAGAAAGTATTGCTTTCGAATTGTGAACTCTAGCAATGCATGCTTCTTCAGATTTGCGCTTACAGGTGGACTACCTTTCACTGAAATTGGTGCAGACTCTTCCTACTTGGAAAAGCGTGTGAAATTGCAAAAGATTATTGTGGCTCCTTCAAAGCAAGCAGATGTCTTTATTGATTTCCGAAAATCACCACGCAAAGAAGTCCTGCTCATGATCACCAACAGTGCAGTATATCCATTTTCTTCAGGAGATCCTGTAAATTCTGACCATGAAATTCATAGGTGACAGAAAAGTTCATGACCAAGAAACAAGCAAAATCCCACAACTCATAGACCCAAACAAGAGGATGCAGCTCAAACAAGGATCATTACCATGTTTGATACGAAAGTGCAATCCTATCGATCTCACGCACACACGATTGCATGCATCAACAACAAACAACCTCAAAATAGCAACAGCAACAGCTACAGCAAACAACCTCAAAATAGCAAAAACCATGACAAAGACAGCAACTCTAAATCGGCTCCTTGCAAAGCAAGACAGGGCCAAAAAGTGCTAATAACGTTATATAACGGGTTAGTAGAGACCCGTTAACCAGTTTTGTTGGGGGCTCGCGCTCCCCAAAAACTCGTAACGCCCCCTACGGGTCGTAATGCATTGTGCTCAGGTGTCCTTTGTATTTTGGGACCACCTCCAAGAGCATAATGTTCATCCAATTTTCTCTCTCCTAGGAATTCATCATTCTCTTTCCTCTCTCCAGTGGAATCCACGTTCTCTCTCCTCTTTCCGGTGGAATGCACGTTCTCTATCCTCTCTCCGGCGGAATGTGCATGTGTTATGTGGCAGCCCATCATTGACTGTCCACATCCACATTCCACCACAAATGTAAAAAAAATTGTGAAAAAAAAAAAAGGTCCACGCATATAGCCGTAACGTACGGCCCAAAAACCAAAAAAAAAAAAAATGGTCCACGTCCTACGGCCAAAAAATCGAAAAAAAAAAAACTTTGCTCAATAGCATTACGTATTAGATAGGGGAATGCCGAAGCCCTCGGGCATTCCATGGTCGGGGCCTTCCCCATTATATCGGGGCCTTTAAACCCCGCCCCCCCCCCCCCCCCCCCCCCCCCGTTTGTATAGGTCTTCTCGTCTTTCATGTGAAGAGGTTGGCAAACTGCCACAGAGAGAGAGAGAGAGAGAGAGAGAGAGAGAGAGATTTTGCGCGCTTGCACTGAGAAAGATGAAGAATACCGGAAGTTTTTGCTAGAGCTCTTGGAAAAAAGAAAAGTTTGTCAACAACTAAGTGAAGCAGTGTGAATATCACAACTGGAATAGCAAAAAACGTGGTCGTCTCTTTTCCGGTACAACATCATCAGTTTCGAATAAAACGACTTGAAACGTTCCGATAGAGAAATGAAATACCATCACCCCATCATCTCAGCATCATCCAAAATCGCCTTCTTGTCACATGTTTGGAAACTGAAATAGAAAGAGGGGAATACAGACTTATCAGTCTTTCAAGGTTTTCACAGCTTCACCTAGATGCCTAGGGTAGGTTTCTCACTTGGGGAAAGAAGAACCATAGATCAGCCACAATAGGTTGTGGCAACTCAACTCAGGCTCAGCAACCTGAAGGGGTCGCTGGAACTACAGGAATGAGTCCTCCTTGTGGAAGCTCTGGAAATGACACCGATAATGATGCCAATCATGCTCTGTCGTCTGAAGTATGGCCTCTTCATTTTTATGAGCTTATATCAGCTTACTTCAATCTCTGTTTTTTCTAGCTATCACTTTAATTTCTGCATATGATCCTACTTCTACATAAGATGTTCCCTGCAATAGAACTGTACAGTTATAACAAGCTTTGTAGTATCGATTACATATCTTCGAGATACTTGGAGTTGCTATATTTTTTCTTCTTCTTCTGAACTTGTAGGGGAGCAAGAGAGGAGCAATGCTGAAAAGCCAGTCAACCAAGCGAAGATTGGCTGTGAGTGCAGAATCAGATGCTCCAAAGGGTGCTCAAGAGTACAAACCCAGGGCAAGTTT
Organism: Diphasiastrum complanatum; assembly: GCA_029204225.1. Classification (NCBI taxonomy): domain Eukaryota; kingdom Viridiplantae; phylum Streptophyta; class Lycopodiopsida; order Lycopodiales; family Lycopodiaceae; genus Diphasiastrum; species Diphasiastrum complanatum. The sequence continues at coordinate 48,388,145 of CM055110.1, read as the reverse complement.
CTGCATCTTTAAGATTTCCTCACGTTTCCAAGTCGTAATTTTTACCAGGTTATGAGTTCTTGAGTAAGGCGATTCATTATGTATGGTTGAAGGGGATTCAGACTCAGAACGAAACAAGTCTCTCTATGAACATGGCCGCACTCCATTTATCCATGTTTCATTAATGGGTCATCCTGTCAAAACTTAGCATCACATCGAGCACAAGATAGACAGTGAATGATGCTTGAATAGCAATCTTCTACGTAGACATTGGATAAATATTAATAACTTCATATAGCTGATTTCCTACAAGGAAGAGCAATGCATCTTCTACAAAGAACTCATAAGCGATCCAATCAAAGAACTCAGAAGTAATGAAACCATAAGTTATTGCACGACTGAAAGTAGTTTTACGTATAGAATCTAATTAGGGTAAAATTAGGGCAAGCACGACTTACGAAGCTGCTGGCAAGTTCTTGGAGCTTATCTAACAATAATATCCCTGATTTTATTAAAAATGATTTTATCTAAGAGGGGCTTTCTAGTGGGACCTAAAATGCATGTGACCCAAATGAAAAGTACCTCGGTAATAATGCCCCTGCCCTGAGTGTACTATGAAGCCCTAAATGTACTGCAAGTTCTACTTTTAAACATGGGCGACAAAGAAAAGATATACTGAAAAGAAAAGGTGAAAGTTGATGTAGTTGCTGCCAGCCAGTGTTCGGGAAATTTTTTTGAGGTTTCCCTCAAAAAACTCGTATCTTAAGGAGTTTCTCGGCTATTAACAGGGATATGCTTCTACTTGCCGGTTTTCCCCTATAAAATCTCAAATTTATCACGTAAAAAATCCTGCGAAATTTTGTAGGTGTCAGTTTTTGGCACAAAAGTGCATAAGTTCAAGAAGTGGATGCAAAAATACTCATGCTGAACTAAAAGCTGCAATATGAGAAGTATAGGATTCTACCAACTAATATTCACTTGAAGCTCTGTCGCAGACCTTAAATGACCTTGGACCAATTGGTTGCCAGAGAGCCAGTTGACCCATAAGCAACAATAATGTTCAGTATAGTATAGCCAGAAGTCAGGCCCAAGCAGGATCAAGTGTGTCACAAGTAGTGACCTGTGGCCGAGACCTTTCGACAAGGTGTCAAAGATGCTGGATTGAGAATTACCGTCCAAGGCCTAGGTATCAGTGGTGCGGCATGATGAGAGGCTAGTCAATGAATTGTCAGGGTGACCAAACCGGCTATTCTTCCATGTCGGGGTATGGGGGTGGCTGTTATTATGCCACACTTGTTTGTAAGGGGAGAATCCATTAAAGCCTGATCATCCTTGATGGGACTAGCTGATTAGATACCAAAACAAACGGTAGTGCCTTGAAGGAAGAATCATTTGATCAGTGGCTACCTTTGGAGTGCCAAGCTTGAGGATTTAGGCCTGTAACAAGCTACATGGATAGATGAGAAATGCCAAAGATAAGCATCACTGACAATGAGCCTTATATTGATGCTTCTGCAAAATTGTGTGTACCAATCGTATGCCAATTGTATGGTTCAAAGATGGTACATAAAGGCATATGAATGCATATTAAGGCACCGACTCTACAATGCAAATATTGTACCAAAAGTATACCACTGGCACTAGTAGAGCACGTCGTAGTACTAGTAGACCAATACCATGCCAACCAAATGGAGCATTATCACCATATAAAGGCACCAAGAAGCACAATTCAAGTAGTGTATGATGCTATAACTCTATTGTGTAAAATTAGAAAATGTCCTAGCCTATCAAATTTTGAATGCATGCTTTGTAGTTGATTAAACAATATTTTTGAAGGACCTTTAAGATGCTCGTATATACCAAACACTAGTCTTTTTAATTGAAGCCATATACCAAACACTAGTCTTTTTAATTGAAGCCAGATTCTTGCAAGGTGAGGACGTATCATGAATCTTTTATGTCTACTTTTATTTATCATCAAGGATAATTCTAGTGTAGTGAGAATTTTGAAAAAGGTTTCATGTAATTATTGTATGATGGAAGTGTTTACATCTCTTAATAGGCAGGAAGAGGGAGTGTGAAAGATTCAACTAGTTTCATCACATTTTGCTATATTTTCATATTTGGCATATTGAGGCCAAAACTTGTTTTAGACTTAGAGATTGACTTTTCAAATTTCATTAGTCTAAAATTCATTTGAATAAACACTTTTTGAAAGTGTGGGAAAGTAGAAATGCGAGTTGAAGTAGATTCACATTTGAATAGATGAGTACATTGAATCTAGACCCAATTTAAGTGGAGGTAGCATTTTGGAGGGAAAGCCAAGTGGCCAAATAGAGTTTGGATTTGCTATAAAAGGGGTGTAACTCATAGAAAGAAAGCATTTTTCTCTTTTCTCTATCTCATTCATGCTTATACATGGTTCTCTTGGGTTCTACTATCCATTGGTGCACTATCTTGGTGATTGCTTGAAATTCTGTGTAGAATGATCTATATTTGCTATTTTTGGATCCACACGTGTGAAATACAGTAGCTTGCTGGTTCTGTAAGGACAACAACAATACTTTTTCATTTCATTCAAGTTTGATCAAGTTCTATTAGTGTTTGCATCTCAAATTGTGTGTAGATGCTGATTTTTCTACATTGGTGAAATTGGTAGTGTATTTCTCTTTCTAACCAAAGATCATTCAAGTAGATTGGATCTTAAGGATCTGAAATCTTTCACATGGTATCAGAGCTTGTGTTATCGAGTTTTTGCTTTTGTAGATTGGATCTTTTGTAGATCAAAACACTAAATAGGTCAGTATACTTGTTCAATTTCTATTTTTGAATTCACATACTGGATTTGGCCGATTTCTGGATCATTGGATCAGCCTAAGTGGTGGCTTATAGATTGCATATCAAATTTTCAGCATTTGCATGTAAATTTGAAATAGTCAATTTTTTTTGTGATTTTGTCAAAACCCTAATTTTGATTGGATCTCTAGATAGTGAGGTTGCTGAACTTCATTTGAATGTGTTTCAATCTTAGGAAGTGGCAAAAGTCATTAGATTGAGGTTAGATAATAGGCTGATCAAGATTCCATGATTCTATGTGTTGATTTGCTTGGGTAAGTGCTAGAAGAGAATTTGTGAGATAGTTCCATATCTTTGTGATTTCTTCTTGAGTTCATTTGTTGACATTCAAGAGAGTGCTTTGTGCATTGGAACAGGTTGAAAGAGAAGATCAGGTCACTTCAACATGGCTAGAAATGGAGGCTTTATGTTGGAGAGCAATGATAGGCTTACCTCAAGTAACTAATCATTGTGGAAAGTGAGGATGGAGTCACTTCTTGAGAAGAATGATGTTTTGGATATTGTTGTAGGCTTGGAGGAGAGACCAGCAACACAACAAGATCATGACAAGAGGGCCAAGAAAGCTCTACACATGATAAAGATGAATGTTACCAATGAACTTCTCAAGGAAGTTGGTAAGTGCACATCATCTTTGGAAGCTTGGAATTCATTGAAGAAGCTTTATGAATCCAAGTCTACTTCTAAAGTGTTGACTCTAATAAGCAAATCTTTTCTTGTTTGCAAAAGAATGAAGAAAGTCCAAGTACTTTTGTTGGAGAATGAAAGCATTGAATGATGATTTAGCTTGCATAGATGAAAGCATTAAGGAAGGAGAGCTTATTCAAGTGATTCTTAATGGCTTGTTGGATGCTCATGCTAACATTATTCAAAGTATTGCTATTCAAAAGACTTTGCCAAGTTTGATGGATCTTCAAGAGATCTTCATCAATGAGGAATATAGGCTTCAAGCAAGAGGTGGATCTACATCAACACTTCAAGAAGATGCTATGTTCACAAAGGGCAAATTCAAGAGCAAAACCAAAAGTAAGTGGTCTAAAGGGCAAGATCAAGTGGATGCTTTTTCAAGTGGCAAAAAGAAGGATAGATCAAAGCTCAAGTGCTTCTATTGTGGCATCAAGAGACACTTTGCAAGTGAGTGCTACAAAAAGAAGAGAGATCAAGGAGACAAGCAAGGTAATCTTACTCTTGATGAGAATAGTTTGGATGTTCAAGATGCAAATGATGATGCTTTTGTGATGTCTTCATGTATGCTTGCTAATGATGGAGATCTAGATCCTTGGTGGATTGATAGTGGAGCAAGTTCACACATGACCTTTCACAAAGAGTACTTCACTTCTTTGTTGGCATATGGAGATGACAAGAGAGTGATCTACACGGCCAATGATGGTGAGTGTGCAATCAAAGGGATTGACACAATTCCTATTTCTCTCTCTATAAATAGGAATGTTCATTTGGAGGATGTCTTGTTTATTCCATCTGTTATGCTTAGTGTGAGTCAAATGCTAAGTAAGGGCCTCAAGGTGGAGTTTGATAGAGATGCTTGTTTGATCAAAAGGAAGGATGTCTTGATTGGAAAAGGTAAAAGACAAGGGAAGTTGTTCAAACTTGATGCTTGTGTTATTGCTAACCAAGTTGGATGTGTTGCAAGGGAGCAAATTTCTATTCAAGATGTTTGGCAAAGGATCGGATACCTCAACTTCAAGTCATTGGAGGTAATGGCAAGGAAGAAGGTTGTGATTGGTCTTCCAAGTTTCTTAAGCAATGTCAAGCATGTTTGTGAGTCTTGTGCTTTGTCTAAGTCACATGGACTACCTTATACTAGATCTATTTCTAGATCTACAAAGCCTTTTCAACTTGTACATTCGGATATTTATGGAATTACTACAATTAGCAATAGTGGAGCTAAGATGTATGTAACATTCATTGATGATTTTAGTAGATTTTGTTGGATCTATCTACTAAAGAGCAAGGATGAAGTGTATAATGTCTTTGTCAAGTTCAAGAATGCAAGGGAGAACCAATTCTCCACAAAGATCAAGTGCTTGAGAGGTGACAATGGTGGTGAGTACATATCTAACAAGTTCAAGTCTTTTTGTGATGAGCATGGGATCAAGAGGGAGTATACAACATCAAGGACCCCACAACAAAAAGGAGTGGCTGAAAGGAAGAATATGACTTTATGTGAAAGTGCTAAAGCTATGAGGTTAAGTGCTAATCTTGATAAACCATTTTGGGATCAAGCTTTGTTGTGTGCCAATTTCTTGTGCAATAGGTGGCCGAGTGCTATTTTGGATGGAAGGACACCTTTTGAGATGCTATTCAAGAGGAGGCCGAGTGTCAACTTTCTAAGAACCTTTGGATGCACATGCTATGTCAACATTACTCTTGATGATAGGACCAAGGAGGATCCATCTTCAAGAAGAGGTATTTTTGTTGGATATAGTGAGGTGAGTAAAACCTACAAGGTTTACATTCCTCCTACTAACAAAGTGATTGTTGGTAGAGATGTCATTTTTTATGAGGGGAACATTCCAAAGGTGTCTTCAAGCATGTTTGATGGTAGAATGGATGGATCTAACACTCTTGATGTTGATGAGAAGGATCCTACTTTGGATGGTGATGATGATGGACCTTCATCAAGTCAAAAGCCAAGGAGAACTTCAAGAGAAAGACAAGTACCTCCAAGGCTCACATATGATCAAAAGGGTAAGCAAGTAGTTTCTGAAAATTATGTTGTTTTACTAACCTCTTTGGATGAGCCTACAAGCGTAGATCAAGCAAGGAAAGAAGAGGAGTGGATCCAAGCAATGGATCTTGTGTTTGCATCTCAAATTGTGTGTAGATGCTGATTTTTCTACATTGGTGAAATTGGTAGTATATTTCTCTTTCTAACCAAAGATCATTCAAGTAGATTGGATCTTAAGGATCTGAAATCTTTCACAAAACATACACTAGCTGGGAAGTTTGCATATGTATTTGACATAGCGTCAGGACACATTATTGATGAATTCGTCATAAGCGGTGACAAAATAGATGTCATGTTGAGGTTGCTTGATGAGTTGGAAAGTTGTATTGATGCAAGTGACTCTATGTATGAAATAGAGGCAGGAGGAGAAGATATCATCAAGTACTTTGTGTGAGAAGATACTTGAGGAGGAAGTAGCAGATACATTGTGTGAGGAAGTATTGCATACTTTATATGTTTCTATTGGGGATGATCTATTACTTGCAAAAAAAAAATTGGTTCATGGATAACATTCTATTTGTATTATTGTTGGAGAGTGGGTGTTGTACTAGTCCTAACAAGAATGCAAACATAATGTGTTATCAATAGTTTTCAAGATGAAAATCTAGGGGGAGTAGTTCAGCACAAGTGGTGACTTATGAGAGAACCAAGAGAATTGAACTGGATTCAATTCAGGAATCACCATGGTGGAGCTAACTACTTATGAAGTGCAAGTTTCTAAAATGCGTGTTAATGCAAAGGAATTGGAGAACATTAGTTTGACATTGTAGATTTGCTTTCTATTTATGATTGTTATTTTGGTGCTTTGGTAATCAAAGAGAGTTACATTTTTGTTATGGTGTTGGTGAGGTCTTTACATATTTATGGTAGCTTGGAAGATGTTCAAAGAGACCAAGGGAGTCAATCTTCAAGCAACAAAGGTCTCAAAGTTATGGCAAAGGTTATCATGTTTACATTATTTGATTCAAAGGGAGTCAAGTTGTTTGATCCAAAGGAAGTCAAGGAATCAGGTGATGTGGGAGGTCACACATATGCACTAAGGGACATGAAGACAAAAGCAAGAAATTGGAAAGCATATGAAGAAAGTTCATGTGAAAAGGATCAACATAGAAAGGAGGTCTACATCAAGTAATCAAGCCATCAAGATATATGACTATATCATGAAGATGCTTAACAACAAAAGCTCAAAAGTTTGGTACCAGAAGCTAGTGCAATTGCCTCTCATCATTCAAACTTATGTTGAGATCCTGGAATTCGAGATTACTTAGTTTGCATGCTTTGATGTTGTGCCATGTAAGCATTGGCATGCAGCTAGTTAGCCAACAATAAATTTTGTTAACCATATACATAAGTTCAAGCATGGGGTTTTTCCCATAACTTGTTCAGAGATGACCTCTTGTTTTTGCTTTGCAAATAAAGAAACAATGTTTTGAGTGTTTCTGCTTATGTTTGTGGAATGTGAATGACATTGTGGATGAATCTTTTGTTTGAAGTTCTAAAAAGGTAGATAGGCAAGTATATGGTATTGTGTCTCAATCTACATCAGATAAATTAGTTAGGCAAAAGCATATTTCTGCATTGCAATCTTTAGAGGCACCATAATTCTTGGCTTCTTAGATGTCCTTGAGAGTGTCCCAAGTTGGCCGAGGTGCAACCACTAATCTCTCTCAAAACTTCATTTGAGACATTCATCTTAATGTAGTGAAGGGACATTCTTGCCCTTTTCTTGTACATTAGACCCTGTGAGCTTCGAGCTCTAGATGAGCTAGTCTAAGTGGAGGAAGAGGTGAGAACAATACTTGACGAGTATTATAGTTTAGGATACATTAATCCTAGCTATGCACCTATCACTTTGCCAATTTTTTTCATGAAAAAGAAAAATGGATCTTTCAGGTTGTGTTTAGATTATCGTGGCTTGATTAAGATCATGATAAAGCACAAGTATCCTATGCCCCGATGATTTGTTGGATGCTTTGTGTGGAGCAAAGGTCTTTTGAAAGATCGATCTTAAGAGTGGCTATCATGATATCTTTATTAGGGAGCCTGAAGTGCCAAAGACAACAGTTTGTATGCACTTTGGGCATTATGATTTTTTAGTCATGTCTTTTGGACTGACTAACGGTCTTGATGCTAATGAACAATCCACTCAAAGACTATATGGGTAGGTTTGTTGTTAATTATATCAACGACATCCTAGTCTATCGTAAGTCAACTCTTGACCATGAAGGGCACCTAGGAACGGTATCTAGGGCACTGCAAAAGATTACTTTGTATGCAAATGATAAAAAGCTGATGTGGTAGGGGTAGGTGAGAGGCTTGTGATTTTTGAGAGTTAAATGGTAAACTCTTGCTCAGCAGAAGTATCTGACACATGAGAAGGAATTGTATACAATTGTACATCCACTCAAGATGTGGCAACACTATTTATATGGTGCCAAATTCTATGTACATACTGACCATCATACTCTCAAGTATTTAGTGTGAAGCATTTTGCTATCGGATTTAGTGCTTTTATGTTGATGTATGGCTTTCAGCCACTCGACAGTTTTTGTTGGATTCAAAGGTCTTAAGGTGCATTTTACAGTAGATTTCCTACAAGATATGCAAGAAATGTTGCATGTGGCCAAAGAAAGCATTAAAACTGCTCAGGATAGAGCTCAGTTTTATGTTAACTGTGGTCGCTCACCTTGAGAATTTGAGGTCGGAACTTGGGTGTATCTTAAAATCCCTTAGGATTCGAAGGTACTTCGAACAGGGAAATGACATAAGCTATCACCACATTATAGCGGTCCTTACAAGGTTGTAAAGAGATCAACTGGGTCGCTTATCAGCTAGATCTTCCAATTGTGGTTGGAGTTCATCCTGTTTTCCATGTAAGTCATTCGAAAGAGCGATTTAGTCGAAAGGATTCCCTAATTTCGGAAGATGAACTGGTTGATTTGGAGCATCTGTCTACCTTTGTTCCTAACATGCCAGAAAAGGTGGTTGCCGTTTGTCGACACCAATTGAGAAACCGTTTAGTTTCTGAGTTTTGGTACATTGGGAAGGATAATGGGGATTTAGCACTCCACCTTGGAGATCCTAAAACCTGGCCCCACCAGGTTTGTAACTCAATAATTGCTATTGTGAAAATTTGTGCTTATTGATTGAAGATTCACTACATTTGCCATTTGCCATTGTGTATGTTCAAATGTTAAAAACTTGAATGTTCCAATTTTCTAAACTTCTATGCATTTATGATCTAGACTCTATCTAGTATCGTCTACCATGATTTTAATTATGTTCTTGCTTTGATGATTATACTAAGAACAAATTCTCTTGGAATGCAAATTTTCATTAATATTCTTAGTCTTGGAACAAAATAATGAAAGTTCACACAAACTTGAGGCAGATGGTCGTTTCAAATGAGTGGATGTAGTGGGGGCCACAACAAGAGCCCAAGGGCAGGAAATTTGAGTTGGTTTGGCCCTCAAGTTCATTTTGGGATGAGGCACGATCCACTATTTTGGGCCTATAGCTTAGCTACATTATCCTATGCCTTACAGATCGAGAGAGCTACATGTTGGACCTTCTATATGAGTTCATGGATAGGTTGGGTGAGCAGCTACAGCGTGGCACAACCATTAGACTAAAGAGGTATCATAGTACTATTTTGGAATTTTATTTTGAAGTTTCAAATTTGAATTGATGAATCTTTGGCTAAATTTTCAACTAACTATGGCATGTCATGTATATGTTACAAGCTTGAGGAAATCCAGCACCTTTGGCAACACAAATGGGAGTGATTATATCAACCCCCCCACCCATCCCCTACCTTGCACACCATATACTCCATCCATTATGGAGGAGTGAGCAATACGATGATGGGGGGCTCATAGATGGCTAGAATGCCTATGTCTTTCAAGTTCTGTTTATTTTGGCCAAAGAGAAAAAGGGAGAGGAATGACCATTATTTCAGGTGTGGAGATGAGGGGAGTTACAAAGAGAGAGAACGTCTAAATAGTTAAAGCAATCTATCAAGAAGTCCCAAGCTTGTCTTTTAGCGTCTGTAATGCGATTAGGGCCATCAAGAGGGTGAAGGTACATGATGAAGTCACCAGTAATTACCAAAGGAAGGAGATTAAATGGTGAGATGGAATTCCACAGATCTATGCGGGAGTGTGGGGAGTTAGGCTCATAAATATTAAAGATGTTGAAGGCAAAACCACATTTGGAAATAGCACAGATATTAGCGTGTCCTCTAGGAATGTCACTTCTTTTTGTCCATTTTTCAAACTCCTTAAAAAGAAAAATGTGCAATCACTCCATGATGTAGCAAAAAAGTAAGATGATTTTGTCTTTTAGAGACACATTTTGTTTTTAGATAATGGTCATTAGAAACAAAAAACTCAATGTGCTCATTACACAATGGAAGTAGCCAGGCAGATGACAATGTACCGAGTATTCACTCTGAGGCTTGGCACCATTGGGAGATACTTTTCCCAATCAGATTGTCAGTGAAAGACATATGCTCTAAGCATATCTTCCAACGTTTGGTTGATTCATTCTGTCTGTCCATCAGATTCTAGGTGATCTGAAGAACTAAGACTAAAGGTCGTTTCAAGTTTATAAAACTGACTGCCATAACTTGCTAGTGAATTTGGAGTCACGGTCACTAACAATATCATTCGGCAAGCCCTACAATTTGAACAAATTTTCAACAAAAAGTTACAAAATCCATTGAAATACTTTTCCATTTCTTGTTGGGAATTTCCAAAGGATGTAAAAGACCCACAACTTCGAGTCTTTCTGCTTTATTTTGCTGGCATTGCTCACAACCTTGAACATGTGCCTCGACATGACCTTTCATCTTTGGCCAGAAGAAATTCTGCCTGACAAGGTCAAGTGTCCTCTTCTGTATGCCTGGGTGACCAGCACAAGGACTGTCATAAAATTGCTGTAGGATTTGGGCTCGCAAGTCCGGCACACAAACCTTTTCCTTACGGAAAAACAGGCCATTCCTTATGGAATAGTCATCACCGTAAATCTGGCCCCATAAAGATAATGCCTCCAGATTTTCAACACGTGAATGACTGCAAAAAGCTCCTCCTCGTATGTAAAATACCTCGTATGAGCAGGATCTAGCTGTGAAAAATACAGATCCTAAGTGGATCTAAACTCCAAGATCATTGGCTTGAATGCTTGCACTCCAAACTACATAAGCTAGGAATTGGCAACACATTCTATGCTACCTAGAATGCAAAGAACTTGATCAAAAAGCATTTATCACAAATGGAAACTTCCATAAACATCAAGTGCGGCCCAAAATAGCATTATACAGTCCATAATACATCAGCCTACCACTTTTGGAAAGCACCTAAGATCATACACAATAGCTTGAAGACAAATACACACAACAATGCTCTCAATGGAGGAAGAAACAATGACAATGATCTATTGATCTCAATGAAGCATACAAAAGGTTTCTCCAACCTGTTCTCCACGACTTCCCTACTATTTATGGATGAGGAAGATGACTCTCTCTCCTCTCTCTAGAAGGTACTTGACCCTAGATATTTCCTATATAGGAAAAATAGCTAAAAATGGCTTATATGACCAAAATACATCAAAATGGTCTCATTTTGAAGGGTATGAAGTTTGACACTTCATCATACTGAAAAAATACAGTAAATAAAAACATTGTGGCCTGGTTCACACGTGTGAAACTCCAGAACCAAAACTATTTACAATTTTAGCCAATTTAGGCCTCAAACTAGCTAGGAAATGTTGACAATTTTCACACTCCCTCTTCAACATTGGATGCTAGTTTCAACATAGACTTTGAGCACATTCCAAGATTAGATCTATGCATTAAATATAGGTCCTTTCCCAATGGTTTGGTGAAGATATCAGCCACACACTCCTTTGAAGAGACATGTTGAAGCTCCACCTCTTTGGCAATGACTTGATCTCTCACAAAATGGTGAGCAATCTCAATGTGCTTGCTCCTTGCATGAAAAACAGGATTGCTTGCCAAGCTTTTGGCTGAAAGGTTATCACAAAGTATGATTGGAGTCTTCTCTGGTTCCAGCAAGTGAAGATCCAATAACATCCTCTTGATCCAAAGAATCTCCTTGGTGCATGTTGTTAATGCCTTGTACTCGGCTTCGGTGGAAGATAGAGAGATAGTTGGTTGCTTCTTTGATAGCCATGAGACCACTCCATCTCCAAGATAGATTGCAAAGGCACTTGTTGACTTCCTATCCATTTGATCACCTGCAAAATCTAAATCTGAAAATCCACAAAGGTTAGGTGTAGTACCTCCATACAAGATGCCAAAATCTCTAGATCCCGAGATGTATCTAAGTACTCTCTTTCCTAGCTTCCAATGAGCCTCACTAGGATCTTGCATAAATTGACTTAGTTTACCAACCACAAAGCGTAGATCAGGTCTTGTGATGGTTAACCATATAAGAGATCCTATTAGCTTTCTATAGAGAGTAATGTCCTTGAAGGATCTTTCATTACTTCTTGTAGTTAGCTTTACATTTGATTCCATAGGAGTAGAAACAACTTTACAATCTTCCATATGAAACCTTTTTAGAATAGAGTTAACATACTTTTCTTGACATATGAATGTAGATTTAGAAGTTCTAATAATCTCTATTCCTAAGATATAATGAAGTTTACCAAGATCTTGAATTTCAAACTCTCTTTTGAGTGCCATCTTGATTTCATCTATATCTAGATTGTTACCACCACTTAAGATAATGTCATCAACATAGATCAAAAGTAAAGTGATATCATTTTCATTCAATCTAAAGTAGAGAGAATGATCATACTCACTCATAACAAAGTTTTGAGAAAGTAAGAAGGAATTGAGCTTAGCATACCAACTCCTTGGTGCTTGCTTTAGCCCATACAAACTCTTTTGGAGATAGCACACATGATTAGGCTCATCATGTGAAACATAGCCCTCGGGTTGCTCCATGTAAATATCTTCTTCAAGATCACCATTCAAGAAGGCATTAGTAACATCCATTTGCCACATATCCCAATCATAAAGAGTTGCAAGAGAGATTAGGATTCGAATAGTTACCATCTTTGCCACGGGTGCAAAGGTCTCATCATAGTCAATACCATATTCTTGAGCATACCCCTTTGCCACCAACCTTGCCTTGTACTTGTTGATTGATCCATCTTGATTTGTCTTGATCTTGAAGATCCACTTACAACCAATTGCCTTCTTGTCCTTTGGAAGCTTTACCAACCTCCATGTGTTGCTTTTGATGAGTGCTTGATGCTCATGATCCATGGCTTGGATCCATTCCTTCTTTTGAATTGCTTCACCTACACAAGTTGGTTCATCAAAAGAGGTAAGAAAAGCAAAGTTAGAGTTGTCCACCACTTGCTTTCCTTTTTCATCATAGGTTAGCCTTGATGGCTTAGCCCTTTGCCTTTGAGTCTTCCTTGAAGTTTGCTTTGGAGTGGCATCTCCATCTTCATCCAAGACATCTTGCACATCATGATGATTAGTAGGCACATCAACATCAACATCAACAACATTGGAAACATTCTCTTCATGAAAGATGACATCCCTACTTATGACAACTTTCTTTGTAGAAGGAATGTACACTTTGTAAGCCTTGCTTACTTCACTATAGCCAACAAACACACCCTTCTTTGATGAAGGATCTTCTTTAGTTCTATCATCAAGTGTGATATTGACAAAACATGTACATCCAAAGATCCTACAATGCTTGACACTCGGCCTTCTACCATAAAGAACCTCATGAGGAGTTTTACCATCCAAGGAAGCACTTGTCCATCTATTACATAGATAGTTAGCACATGCTAAAGCTTCCCCCCAAAAAGACTTAGCAAGATTAGCATGTAGTCTCATTGCCTTGGCACATTCACAAAGGGTTCTATTCTTCCTCTCGGCCACTCCATTCTGTTGTGGAGTCCTAGGACTAGACATCTCCCTCTTAATCCCATGTGCTATACAAAAGTCTTTGAACCTATTTGAGGTGTATTCCCCTCCATTATCAGATCTTAAGCATTTGATCTTTGTATTGAATTGGTTTTCCATTTCATTCTTGAACTTGACAAATGCAGCAAACACTTCATCCTTACTTTTAAGAAGATAGATCCAAGTATACCTACTAAAGTCATCAATGAAAGTTGCATACATCTTTGCCCCACCATTGCTAGTTGTACTAGAAGAATGAATATCAGAATGCACAAGTTGAAAAGCTTCTTTAGATCTAGAAGTAGATCTAGAATAAGCAAGTCTATGAGATTTGGACAAGGCACAATGTTCACAAACACTATTGTTTGCAACAAGACTTTTAGGGAGACCAAGAACAAGCTCTTTCTTTGCCATTACCTCCAAAGATTTGAAGTTGGGATGGCCCAACCTCTTGTGCCAAACTTCTTGGTTTGTCAATTGCTCCCTAGCCATACATCCTTCATGATTAGAGATCACACATGCATCAAGCTTGAAAAGTTTACCATGCCTCCTACCTTGAGCAATCAAGGATCCACATTTACTTATCAAACATGCATCTCCAATGAACTCCACATCAAGTCCTTTGTCAATCATTTGACTTACACTAAGCAAATTCTTAGTGATTGAAGGAATGTACAAGACATTTTCAAGATTTGCTTTCCTATTTGTTGAAAGGGAAATAGGAATAGTGCCTATGCCTTTGATGTCACATTGACCATCATTTGCAGTGTAGATGATGTTACCTTCTCCCTCATAAGACAATAAGGATGTAAAGTATTCCTTATGTCTTGTCATGTGAGATGAGGCTCCACTATCAATCCACCAAGGATCATTATCATCTATGTTGGCTAACAAACTTGAAGTCATAACAAGTGATTCACATGTGTTATGTTCTTCCTCATCTATTGTAAGATTTCCTTGCCTCTCTCCTTGCTCTCTTTTCTTCTTATAACATTCATTTGCAAAATGACCTTTTATCCCACAATAAAAGCACTTGAACTTTGACTTATTGTTCTTAGTAGAAGAGGAAGAGGAAGAGTGATCATCATGATCAAAGTTACCACCTTTGGACCATTTCCCTTTGCCTTTACCTTTGCCCTTGAATTTGCCTTTTGTGAAGAAAGCCTCTTCACCTCCACCTTGCAAGGATGCACCATCAAGCTTTGATTGCAACCTATGTTCTTCAGCCAATAAGATTTCTTGCAAGTCAACCACACTTGGCAAGACTCTTTGAATGGCAAAACTTTGCACAAGGTTAGCATGTTCATTTAGCAAACCATTCAACATAACTTGGACTATTTCACCATCTTTTATGTTCTCATCAATGCATGCTAAATCATCACTTAGGGACTTAACTCTCAAGATAAATGCATGAGCACTTTCACCCTCTCTTTGCCTACTAGAAAATATTTGTCTCCTTAGGGTCAATACCCTAGATGTGGACTTTGATTCAAAGAGCTTCTTTAAGGCATTCCATGCCTCACTTGCACTTTGACACTTTCCAACTTCCTTGAGAAGTTCATTTGTAACATTCATTTTAATGATATGAAGAGCCCTTTTGGCCTTCTTATCAAACCTTTGTTGCTCTTGAAGTGTGAGAGGTCTCTCTTCAATTTCTGCAACTATGTCCATGAGTTCATTCAACTCAAGTAAGGACTCCATCCTCACTTTCCAAGTAGAGTAGTTTGATGAACTCAACCTTTCACTAGACTCTAGCATGATCCCACCATTGGAAGCCATGATTCTAATGTTTCTTCAACTTTTAGGTTCTGTCCTAAAGCACTTAGCACTCACTTTTCTCTCAACAAATGATAGATAAAGAGATCTATGAAGATTTAGGACCCTAAAACACTTCTATCTTGAACCTAGATGGTTTCCAAGCATAGAAAGGAAGATTGAAACACATGCAACACTTTGCACACACTAAGAATGGATTACAAAATCAAACCAACCTGAACACACTCTTGCTTAAGCTCTCAAACTTTCCAGCAAGTGACCAAATCAAGTTATGGTGTGAAGAGTTACTTGCATTCTTAGAAAATACCCAAAACTAGGATGCCAAGATTACCTAGTAATGAACAAACTTGATCAACATATGATCAACACACTAAGATATTGATTCAACCTGTAAAACCACATGTAAACCACACTTCTAAAAGTTTATAAACTCCAGCAAGTGATAAATACAAGATTTAGAGGTGAATGAATGAGCACACTTAGTGAATCACAAGACTAGCTTCACTATCTTGTCAAATCTTGGTGTTTAGATGTAGATCTAAGATCACTTCACATGAGAATGTTCCTCAACCTGTTAAGAACCTGAAAACACACTTGCATAATGGTTAACACCTTCCAGCAAATGCTCCAATCAAATTACATAAGGAGAGTTACTTACATGCTCAACAAAGTACACCAAAATTTATGCCAAAATTGATGACAATCTTTACAATATGCTCTTCACAATGGAGCTTACAATATGTTCACCCAAAAAAGGGGATCTTGAATTTGTGAAAGAGTCCCGTGAAGCCCAAAAAGGATTTCACATCACAAATTGTTTGAGGTCGTGGCCATTCTTGTACCTTAGAAACCTTATCATAATCAATTTCAAGACCTTTATAAGATATGACATGGCCTAGGTATTCGAATTTAGTTTGAAAGAACTAACACTTTGACTCCTTAGCATAGAGCTTTTCTTGCCTTAGAAGATCCAAGATAATACGAAAATGCTCATCATGCTCCTCAAGGGTCTGACTATAAATTGAAATGTCATCCAAATACACCACCACAAACTGTCCCAGATATGGACGAAGAATATTGTTCATCATTTGTTGGAAAGTGGCAGGTGCATTCGTGAGTCCAAAAGGTAAAACTAAAAACTCATAATGACCGTACCTAGATCTAAATCTAGTCTTAGGAACATCCTCGTTCTTAATCCTTATCTGATGGTAACCTTATCTACGGTCAATCTTAGAGAAATATTTGGTTCCATTTAGACGGTCCATTAGATCGTCCATCCTAGGTAAGGGATATATGCTCTTGATGGTTAAGTCATTTAACTTTTTAAAATTGCCACACAAATGTGTGCCGCCATCCTTTTCACTAACCAAAAGGATTGGTGCTCTCCAAGGGGACTTACTAGGCCGAATGTGGCCCATCCTAAGAAGTTCTTGTAACTGCTTAGAAATTTCATCCTCTTCCTTGATGCTAACTCTGTATGGAAAAAGAGATACAGGTTGGCTACCAGAAAGCAACTCTATCTGATGGTTGATACTCCTTAGGGGAGGTAGGCCATCAGGAAGTTTTCGGGAAAAACATCGCTATATTCTTGCCTAAGTTTGTTAAATATTCAACCTTCAGGTGAGTTAACACTTAAGGGGTTAATTATAGACACATTTGAAGGCAAATGAGATAAATCAATATTTAGACTCTGAACAACATGGTCATCAACATAAACTTCATCTTTAAGAAAACAAAAATAAATTTTATTTTCAGAGTCTTTCAAATATTCAACAACTTCTAAAGCAGAAACAACATGATTAAAAGGCCTATTTACATCGCCTTTTAGTTCAACAAATGAGCAATTATGCAAAAAGGTTATGCTATGGGTTACATAGTCCTTTCTTAAGGACTTATTTTTGGAGTAAAACCACTCCTTTCCTAAGATTATGTCTACGCTATATAAATTCATAATATGAAAATCCAGTGGTTTGACATGATCTTGAACCTTGAAAGGCAATTGAGGAACAAGCTAGTCCCAAGCTTGCTGATGACAAAATTTTCAGAATTCACATGTGTGGGGATGATCCACAAGTATGATGGATCTAATTAAGCTTTATGATTAGCACAATAACCTAATTCTAGATTGAATAGCAAGATCTAGTACAGAAGTTATGGCTTAACCACAATCTAGCATGCTAAGCATCAAAGAATGATAGCAATGAATCATAAATGAGTAAAAGTACAAGAAATTAGTGTATTAGCATTAGCCTCAACACGAGTTAGAGAGAGAAAGATAGAGAGATATCAAGCAAAAATGATGTGGATCTAAAATGGCATGAGATAGCTACAAAGCTTTGGTTCTTCATCATCAAATATGAGAATGGCTACACATATTTATGGAGTTTGAGGTAGCTCGAGGTAGAACCACATTCATCCACCTTTTAATGACATCTAAAGTGAAAACTAGAGTCTAAGTGACATTTGTCACATCTCATGCATGTATCTTTACCTACTTTTTCCAAGTGTCCTAGTTCTAACTAGAATTGTACAAATCATCATGCATGTGTCCATTTCACTTTGTGCATGCCTTGCATGTCACTATGGATCACTTACAATTAATGCATGTGAAATGCCACGAGTTTTTACAAGCATATTTTTGCTATTTCTAAGTCTACAATCTATATGCAAGTTGTAATCATCAAATGAGATATGACAAATTCATATAGCTCGAGTGCTATCTAGGACAAACTTGGCATTTGCATTTATGGAACAACTACTTGCATGGTACAATGTTTGTAGCAAGCCTAAAGTCAAGATGGATTATTTTTCAATTTCAACACTCCTAAAAACAATCTATATTGACTTGAACATGGATCTTGGAATCCTAAGGAAACTTAATCTAGCCTTGAGTGATGCGCATTGAGCTTTGAGCACTTAGCACTAAGTAGTTAGTAGCTACTAGCAAGTGCCAAGTGCCAAGTACTAAGCAATAATTTTTATGTAGTTACTGGTTAGAAGTTAGTAGTAAGTACTATTTTCTAAATGGTAACTTGTAAGGTCAAGCCTCGTTTATAGTTTTATGCATAGATGTACTTTTTGAAAAATACAAAATGGCTAAATCACCGGCTTGTGGTGACCTTTGTAAAAGAAATGTAAATAAAATTATTATTAGAGCTTCTGAACCTCTAAGTCGCATGTTGAGCTTTGGTGTAGGGTACTGGGTCATAAATTAGGAGTGGTTGGACTGACCTACTAAAAAGTAGGAGAACTAACTACTCAACGGGACAATATTCTCACTAGGACACTTGGTCCAGTGAATGAGTGACACATGTCAGGGTTGATGGTCAAACATGACATGTGTCACATGCTTATTAGCACACTTGGTCCAAACACATGTGAGCCTACTCTCTTGCCTATGTGTCAGGGTACTGCCAAGTGGCAAGTGTCGATTGTGGTGAATTGTCTGAATTTGATGAAAGCCTCTAATTTTTGTTTAATGAAATAAACAACTGTTCTTCTGGAGAATTCATCAATAAAGGTAATAACTTTGCATCTAACAATGAAGGAGTTTGCATAGGTCCACATATATCTATACAAACAACATCTAACAAACCTTTTGCTGCATGCATATGGTTTGATCTAGCCTGCTTTCCAAAGATGCAGCTATGACAGACAGGGAGATCGACCTTACCAGAAGGATAGTCGAGATCAAGAACCATGGATTGTCTAGACATGTTCAAAACATATGCATAATTCAAGTGTCCTAAGCGATGATGTCATAATAATGCTTTATTGATTGAAACAGAGGTTTTCAAGGCTTGACTAGATTCAGAATAACAATGTGCCAATCCATATAAGTAACCCTACCTCTTGCCGAGTGCAAGGATCTTATTACTCCTATCAATAATTTTGCATTGATCAAATTCGAATTCTACCTTATGACCTAAATCTGTAATTCTACTTACTGATAACAGGTTTGTAGAGAGTTTAGGAACATATAAGACCTTTGATAGTAATTTGAATTGATCATGTTGAAATCGCAATCTTACAGTACCTTCACCTTCAATAGTGTGAGTACTATTGTCACCAAGATGAACAAATTTCTTCGTGCTGTAAGACGTGTAGGAGTTGAAGATCTCACGTTGATTGGTCATGTGTTGAGTTGCTCCAGAATCCAGAAACCATGAATCATCCAAAAATGCGCTTTGATTTTTGACCATGAATGCGCCTTCGTCCACTGCGACTTGGGGAGATGATGAAACTATGTTTGCTTGTTGATCAGTTTGTTTGGCTGCATTCTTTGCTTGGAGAATTCAACAATCCTTCATCTCATGGTTATTGCACTTGCAATACCTGCAAAACATCTTCTTCTTCGATTGTGGATCTAATGATTGTGCTTGACTTTGAGTTTGTTTCTGATTCATTGCAGCCTTCTTGGAGCTTTTCTGCTTCTGTCGCTTAGAGCCTTTATTGACATATAGAGCCTGAGAGGAGGAAGTAGACAAAGTGTCTTGACTTCTTCTATTGTCTTCTTGCAGCAACATAGTGATAACTCTAGTAAGAATTAAATCTGAGTGTGTCGAGATGATCATCACCTAGTTCTCATATGTAGAGGGCAAGCTTGAAAGCAATGTCATAATTGCGTCTTGATCGTCTATGCCTGATCCGACAGCGGCCATCTGTTGCAAGAGATTCTTAAACTGGTTAATGTGATTCTGAAGAGAATTACCAGTAGACATCTTGAATGTGAAGAATTTCCTTCGTAGATGTAACTTAGTAGTTACGTCCCTCAGGTCATATAGTGAGTTCAGGATGTCCCAAACGTCTCTTGACGTTTTAGCTTCAACTATGTGTCCAATATGTATATATGATATATTGAGGATAATAAGCGCAAAAGCTTTATCGTCCTTCGATTTCTACTTTGATTCGTCATCTTTAGGTTTTACTTCTATACCTGTAACAACATCCCATAATTCGCTAGCAATTAGCAAGGTCTTCATCTTAAATTTCCACAAATGATAATTGGATCCATTCAGCTTGTCTACGATAAGACCAGCTTTACTTTGAGAATCCATTTGGAACTTAGTCTGTCGATTATATCGATGACGCTAAGATGCAGTAATGCCAACAATAGTCAATTTTCTAATACGGAAAGGTTGAAAAGAACTGAAGAGTATAATATCAATTTGATATCATGAAAGATATCAAGTATTAGAGATTTCGCTCTGATACTATGTCGAAAAGAGGTGTGCAGAAGATAGGTCGAACTCGAAAAGAAATGAATGAAAAATATTTGAGTGTCTAGAAAGAAAACTTTTCGTACATGGCAGAATAAACGATCTTCCTCTTTCTCTATGCATGACTACGCCTATCGATTTTGAAAATAATAGTGATAAAAATCATGTTCGATTTTATAGTAACTAACTTTGAAATCATCAGTACTACAATGATTACGTACCCAAACAATAACGCATTGAATTATCAGACAAATAATTTGTTGCAAATCATTCGCTAATCACAAGACAAATAATTAGTCACGAATAACTACAAAGAACACATACATTCTGAGATGAAGCTGAATGCAATAAAAGATAGTATTGATTCAGTATGAAAACGAAACAGAAATAAATGAGTACAATAAGTTGTGGATCAAAGCCGCATACTCTATGCTATCTCTGAGCGGCTAAAAATGAAAGTATGAATTAAGCGCAATGCTGATAAGCAGTAGCGCAATAGCAATCTCTAAAACAACTCTAAAAAGTAAGCTAGAATGCTCAGGAGTGTTCAAGCTCATAGGCTTGAGAGAGAGAGAGAGAGAGAGAGAGAGAGAGAGAGAGAGAGAGAGAGAGAGAGAGAGAGAGAGAGAGAGAGAGAGAGAGATATTCAAATGTTTCGTTTGATAATAACTTGAAAACTGTATGAATATGAACAACTATTCATACTAAGAATTTAGGTCGTCAATTGAAATTGCCAGTTGGCTGGTGTCCGCTGGCATCCATCCGGTTCCTTGTCATTGATTGCTGATAAGCAATGGAAAGTGGTCATAAGCAGTCTGTCTGCATAAATGAACCAAACTCTCACTTCTGTAGAAATGAACTAAAACAGCCACAGGCGACACTATCAGAAAAAGGCGACAGTGTTGGCATTTTTTGAAAAACCCGATAATGCTTTAAAATCTCTTTAAGGGTTGTCCCACACTTTGCCAGAGTCATTTCCTTAACATTTGAGACACTTTGAAAAAAGCAAAAAATGCGACTCTGCATATTTGCTCGCAAATCCTGATAGGCGACAAACCGAAGTGAGAGAAAATGAAAATGCGACACTGTAGTCAAACTATGTATTTCTGCAGACTGTGTAAAAAACATTTCTAAATCTACATACTGTAAAAGAACACGGGAAAATCTGCAGAACTAGATAAACAATGGATGAGAATTAAAACCGATTAGACAATTAGTAAGAAGGAGAATAATTCAACAAGCCTTAATCGAGTAGCTTCTTGGAAATTTCCATCAGGGTCCTCTAGTATGGTGTAAATAAAGTAGCCTACTAATCCCATTAGTCAATTTTTTGGATTATTCAAATCCTTTGCGAGAGTTGCATTTGCTCTTCCTAGTAAGGGATCAACTATTTTTAATATTCTATTTGGAGGATGCTATGTGCTTTAACTTTTATGGTCAATCGTTCTTACATGATGGCATATTTGTGTACATAATTACATCTTAATATATTTGGAGCCAGCTTCTATTGATTGGCATTTCTTGGCTATACAATTGGCTTCATATTTCTTTGTATTGGACAATATTCCCCCACAACTTTTATGGGTATGATTTTCCATTACAGTTTTCTTCATATAAAAAATGATCTATGATGTTCCTTGCATTGTAAAAATTGCCAATCTAGTTGGATTTTGAAAAAGGTGCTTTGATGAAAAATTGACTACATGCAACAAAGAATTTTGAATGGTGTACAAGTTACCAAGGGTTTCTGAGTCATTATAGAATGTGTTTTTGATGTTGTAGCTTAAGTTTTGTATCTATACTTTTACAATGAAGTAATTGGTTTTCCATGCATCATCAATATGTTGTAGTAGTATCTTCAATATGCAAGACGTTGAAACTGACATTTGTTTTTTATTAGTTTGTTTTTTTTGGAGTTCCTAAGTTTTTGATTATTGTATACCATGCAAACTATAAAAATTACATTTTGGTCATGGGTTTTAAGTGCTATATATAATCGACTGAGCAAAGAAGATTAACAACTTATTAATCTTGAATAGGTTATTGAGAAGAATTTTGAAGCAAGAGAACGCCTTGAGCATGCCCTGGCAAAGAACTATTTGTTCAAGTTTCTTGATAAGGAGCAAACAAAAATCGTATGGAAATTAAATCTACGTCCTTGTTTTGATTTTATGATTGTTATTATCCAATAGAGGTTGATCAATTCATCAAAAGGTAAATTCAAGACAGTCATTGGCTATATTGCAAAATATAGGATGCCAAAATTCCTTATTTTATAATGTATATACTTTTGAATCGAAGATGTAAGTGTAAAGGCTATTAAAGTAGATATATTTTGGTGGGGAAACTGAACTGAACAAGGAGAATATGGTGTAAAATTTTGGATGATGGACATCTTGTAGTAGGTATGACTAAGTCACTTATATTTGCAACCAGGTTATAGATTCTGTGCAAGAGATCAAGTTCAACCTTGGTGACATAATTATTAAACAGGGTGATCCTGGAAACATATTTTATCTCTTGGAGGTGATTATTACTTTCTACAAGAATGTGTTAATGCTATGAATGGGTTTGGAAGGGGCAAAACTTGATCCACAAGGATGAAATTTGTAATTGATGAGAACTTTCTTGTACTGAAATCAAACACCTACATTTAAAGCAATTTTATAACTTTATGCAAAAAAGGTGTTTGTCAAAGTCTAGTTTTTAATTATTAAGAGTACGTAGATATTAATGGGATGGATGTACAATGTAAAAGTTTTATTTGAATTCAAAAGAAAAGAGTCAAGTATATGGTTGTTGCATTTGAATTTGTACAACTATAAAGTATACAACCGTAATCATGTAGTTCTTGGCCAATACATCAAGATTTAGGTTCGAACAAATACATCAAAATTTAGGTTATATTCTGTTGGTAATTGCTCAACAATAAGATTGATGGACAAGTTTAGCCTTTCGAAGGAGCTCAAAGCAAAATTTTGGCACCTGCTTGGGCGCGTTTGCCCCCCTACTATTATTTTATTATACGTCGTTCATTTATCCATGTGTTATGTCCATGTCGTGTACAAGAGAATCGGAATAATTCCTGACGTGGATAGCCGGTCACTCCAGTTGTGTGTGGTTATTAGTTATGCTATGTCATTCCGGGCGTGGTCGTATCAAGTAATTAATAATCATATGAGGGCCTAGACCTATAATTGGACATAGGAGCACTTGCATGGTGAGGACTGCTTTAATGCAAGAATAGGAGGTCAATAGCTTAATATAGGTTGCATGGGGACCCTAAGGAAAATATTCTCTCCTCTTGGAGAGAATACATTCCATGGAAACTCCCCCATCTCCCTATTAGAATTTTAGATTCTTGAGCCAGGTCTCCTCTCCTCTCTTGTATTCATTCATTGTGGCTTGGGGGTGAAGGATTAGGGTATTGACTAGCCTCTTCATGTTGGTTGGGTGGTTTATGCTCCATAGGTGTCCTTTTGGTTTGCATGTGACAAGATTCTTGAAGATCTTCACTTGGTGATTGTTATAGTGGTATCAGAGCTTAGATCCCATCAACCAAAAGGTGGGGCTTGAGGATCTTGGAATTTTGTAGTTCTTTTGGTGTATCTCTTTGCTTATTCTTCTAGGGTGGTGGAATTCATTTTCAAGTAGGTGACTTTTCAAATCCTTGGTGTACTTTTAGCCTAAAGATCATAATTGTGGATTTGCTCCATGAATTTTGATGGAAATCATAGGATTTTTTATGGATTTAGTGAATTTTGTAGTTCTTTTGGTGTGTCTCTTTGCCTATTCTTCCAGGTGGTGGAATTCATTTTCAAGTAGGTGGCTTCTCAGATCCTTGGTGTACTTTCAGCCTAAAGATCATAATTGTGGATTTAGTCCATGAATTTTGATGGAAATCATAGGATTTTTAATGGTTTTAGTGAATTTTTCACCTAGAATTTATGGTTTTTGCTTGGAATTGATCATAGGTACTGATGTAGTACGTTTTTCAGATTGTACTTACTATTTTACAATCATTAATGATTGAATTTAATGATTGCATGATGTTTGAATAGTCAAAAGGATGATTAGATAGTGATTTTGGACCAAAAATTGAGGTTTTTGGACTAGAAATGGGCTATACAATCCATATTTGACTAAAATTAGAACTTTGAGTGCTTGCATGTAATGGATTTACAGGGTTTCGAAATGTGACAGTGCCTGTGAATCTGTTAACTTGATCTTTTAATTGATTTTCACAATTGGTCCATTTCGGACGGATTTCGAAAATTCTAGGTCTTCGTAAATTTTTAGACTTGGTCATGAAAGTTATTATTGTTTAAATTAGTTTGATATTGATTTTGCGAAATTTTGCTTAAATGAGTGAAAGACCTTGCTGAGTAATATCGGCCAGTTATGAGGTTCTGAACTTTTCACTTATTAGTTGATAATTGGATCTCGACTAATTAAGCTAATTTTGCATGTCAAGAAATCAATATGGCAAATGACAATGCAAAAATAGTTTTCGATGGTCAGGTACCAGTGCCTACCTATCTGCAAATTTGCCAGTCGTTAAGCCAAGTGCTTAATGAAATAAACAACAAGAACACCTTAAGAAATCGAGTACTGTTGAATCAAGTGAAAACTTTATCTGCACCGAATTTGGGCTTTCAGCCTGAACTTTTTTTGGGGGAGAAGAAAGAGAAAAAACCCGAAGTTGTAGATGATTGATTAACCAAGTGGACCTGTTATTTTAATCTACATGAAATTCCTAAAGAAAAAAGATTGAGAGTGTTATTATGTTCTTCCATGGAAAAGTTTCGTCGTGGTGGCGTGATCTGCAATCAAAACCTACCACATGGAATGAGTTTATGGAAGTGTTTAGAAAGTTGTTTGTGATTGTAGACGACTCAAGTTTCTATCAAGAATTTGTTAATTGCAAAATGGGTACTTGGAGTTTGTACTTGTACCTGCAAGATTTTATGGATTTATGGAATAAAGTTCTTTCATTTGATGCAAAACTGGCACTGTGGCAGTTTATCCTAGGTCTGCCTGCATATTATCAGAATGAGTGCAAGCGTAATGTGCTTCAAACTTTCAATGACGTCGTATGAGTCGCAAAAGCATACAATTCCACAGTGGTGGCATCTAGGAAGCAATTATAGGCTAATCCATCTGGATCATCCGAACCCAGTCAGAAGAAGAAAAAAAAGCTCGTGGAAATAAAAAATCCAAGTATTTCGACGAACTGGATCAAGCTGCATCTAAGTTTAGACAAAAGAAACATCTGTCCCGAAAAAAGGCTAGAAGGACCAATGTGTGTTACCATTGTAGTAAGCCTGGACACATCATGAAATTCTGCCCATAATGAAAGAAAGACACAGCTCAAGTGATTATGATGTTCTTAAATCAAAGAAAGATGGAGGCTTCAGGTGTGTGGACTAGAAGGGGTTGAATAAGGTAACTATTAAAAATAAATATTCTTTGCCTCTTGTGGATGATCTGGTAGATCAATTAGGTGGAGCCAAATACTTCACAAAGATAGATCTTAGAACCGGATATCATCAGATTAGAATTCATCTGAATGATGTGCAAAAGACTGGTTTTCGGACGAGATTCGGTCATTATGAATTTCTCGTGCTTCCTTTTGGGTTGAAAAATCACCAGCTACGTTCCAATAGATGATGAACGATTTTTTTCGTCCATATCTAGGGAAGTGTGTGGTTGTATTCTTAGATGGCAATCTCATCTACAGTAGGACACTTAAGGAGCATTTGAGTCATCTTAAGACTGTCTTAGATATTCTCAGACGAGAGAAACTTTATGCTAAGGAATCTAAATGTGAGTTCTTTAAGCATGAGTTATTGTACCTCGGTCATAAGATCACTCGTATACGTAGTGGGTTGGAGATTGACGAGAGTAAGGTCAAGACAATGCTTGAGTGGTCGATACCGAAGACGGTTAGAGAAGTTAAATCTTTTTTCGGTTTTATAGTTTTCTATTGTAAGTCAATTGAAGATTATGCAAAAGTGACAGCACCTTTAAATAATTTGACTAAAGGTAGAGTTAATAAAAAGAATAAAAGAGGTCAACCTAGTTCGCTTATTGAGTGGAATAATGAATTGAACCAATGCTTTGAGAAACTCAAGCAAATGGTTGCTTCAACTCCTTTTTTAAAAATCGCGAATCAATACGATATATCTTACGTTGTGCGAACTGACGTGAGTGATTCGGCAATAGGGGCACTTCTTTTAAAGGAGGATAGGTCGATAGCGTTCGAAAGCAAGAAACTCATAGGGCCTCAATTGCGTTACACAACTCAGAAAGAGTTATTTGTTGTGATACATGCACTTAAAACTTAGAGACATTATCTTTATGGTAGTCAGTTTATAGTGTATACAGATCACCAGCCTCTAAAGTACTTTTGTAATCTGAACGATATGAGGGGTCATAAAGCTTGATGGACTGAGCTTATGTAGAAATTTGATCATGAGATCCAATATGTCAAGGACAGCTCTAACCAAGTTGCGGATGTGCTTAGTCAAATTGGTGAACTAAATGAACTTTCATTCACCCAAATTTCCACTGATCTATATCTTTCACTGAGAGGGAGGTGTGAATCGGATTCTCATTTTGGTCCCATTTGAAAGATGGTGGAGACAGGAAAAATGAGAGTGGAATAGAGATTTACTCACAGGGTCTCAGGTTTCTAGGAAAGATAAGAAGATAGCAGAACAATTCTCTATTTGAGGTGGTTTACTATTTCATAATGGAAAAATTTGTGTACCAGCAGATGAGTTAAATAAGAGGATTCTTTATGAGTGTCATGATGTTCCCTGTGCAGGTCATTCGAGTTTACACGGGACTTTGGACTTGGTCAGAAGAGAGTTTTATTGCCAAAACTCAAGTCATTTGTCGAGTCTTATGTGATTAAATGTAGACCTTGTCAGTTAGCCAAAGCTGAACGCTTGAAGATTGGAGGATTGTTACATCCCCTGGATATCCCTCAAAAACGATGAGAAAGTATATCTATGGATTTTGTGAATGGAATTCCAAAGACCCAACGCCAAAATGATTCTATTTGGGTTGTGGTGGACAGGTTGACAAAGTTAGCTACTTTTATACCAGTCAAGTCAACTGTTAAGGCTTCAGATTTAGCCCAGATCTTTGTGGAAAGATTATTTAGGCTTTATGGACTGCCAAGTGATATAGTTGGTGATAGAAATCCTAAATTTACAAGTCACTTTTGGTCAGCTGTATTCTATAAGCTAGAAACCTCGCTTAGTTTCTTCTGATCATATTGAATCAGATGGTCAGACTGAGAGAACTAATCATACTATGGAGGATATGTTGAGGACATATGTGTCTCACAGACAATCTAAGTGGGAAGATTACATTCATTTGATTGAGTTTGCTTATAACAGTAGGAAATATTCTGCTACTGGTTATAGTCCATTTATGCTGATGTACGGTTTTCAACCTAGATCTCCGGTAAATGTCGAGACAAAGTATGTTACAATCTAAAAAGTTGCGAATTTCTTGCATGATATGCATGAAATGTCGTAGGTGGCCCGTAATTGTATCCGGAGTGCTCAAGATAGAGCTAAGCACTATGCTGTTGATCTTAAGAGGTCTCCCAGAGATTTTAAAGTTGATGACTGGGTATATCTTAGAATACCTAAGGATTCTAAGACTCTGTGTACGGGAAAGCATTATAAATTGTCTACCAGATATTGTGGACCATTTTAGATTATAAAGAAAATTGGTTCTTTAGCTTCCGAACTAGATCTTCAGAACAAGTCTACAGTTCACCCTGTGTTTTATGTAAGTCGTTTAAAATTAAGTTTACATGAAGGTGACGTAGTTGGTTCAGAGGAAGATCTTACCCATTTGGAGGACTTATTATAAGGGAAGCTCCTTAGATCCTTCTTACAAATCCTAAACACAAAAGGATTACACACTGTGGAGAAACCACTCAACCCTATAAAAGTATCTAATCAATCTCTAGAAGCCTCACTCCCAAGCCAAGGAACAAGAAGCATGAATGTAGAGTGAGAGCCTGGCAATGAATCAAGAACCATGACGAGGAGTAGGGCGAGTTTGGACCCCTTATATAGAGCCTAATGCATCCTGGGCACATAGCCATGCATAGCCCTATGTTCCCTATACATAGATTCACCTAGAATAGAGTCCTATGCATGGACCAACTATTCATAAAATTGCTATTGATAACTCTACACATGCATACACTGTCTCATTCCTTGTTTAAACTCCACTTAGTGTGTTCTAGGCTTCACAAGGATATTAGTTACTTTTGGGTCACGTCCAGTATGACGTGGCATAACTAACAGCTTGTTTCACTGGAGTACCGTGTATCCAAGACTAGGAGTATATTGTATCTTATGTACTGGCCATGGAAAAACATTCTTCCCTCCTTAAACTGTTTCTATACTTAAAAACTAAAATTCGAGAAATTCTTCTCTATGCTATCAACTCTCTCCCACGAATCATCATTCTCAGTACGACCCTTCCACCGAATTAAGCACTCAGAGATAGAACGATTTCTCAATTGTTTATCTCTGGTTCTGAGCATTTCTCAGGTTCCAAAGGTACACTAAGCGACAAATCTTTCAAATGGAATAAATCCTCATCCGATCCAATTGTCTCACAATCATGTAAACTTAGTTTCAAACGACTTGCATGAAACACTGGGTGTGCAGTCGATTTTCCTTGAAGATCGAGTTCATACGCCAAAGAACCAATTCTACGTACAATCCTGAAAGGTCCACAATAATGGGTAGACAGCTTATAATGTTTTCTTGTATGTAACGTCTTAGAATCTTTTGGAATCCTAAGATATACCCAATCATCAACTTTAAAATCTCTTGGAGATCTCTTAAGATCAATATAGTGTTTAGCTCTATCCTGAGCACTCCGGATACTATCCTTAGCCACTTGCAACATTTCTTGCATATCATGCAAAAAATCAGCAACCTTCTGGATTTTAACAGACTTCGTCTCAACATTTACTGGAGATCTAGGTTGAAAACCGTACATAAGCATAAAAGGACTGTAAGCTGTAGCAGAATATTTTCTACTATTATATGCAAACTCAACCAATGGGAGATAATCTTTCCAATGAGATTGCTTGTGAGAAACATACGTCCTCAATATATCTTCCATAGTTTGATTAGTCCTTTCTGTCTGGCCATCTGATTCAGGATGATCAGAAAAACTGAAACTCAAAGAAGTTTCCAGTTTATGGAATACTGCTGACCAAAAGTGACCTGTGAACTTAGGATCTCTATCACTTACAATGTCACTTGGCAGACCATACAACCGAAATAATATCTCAACAAAGATCTGGGCTAAATCAGAAGCCTTTATAGTTGACTTGACTGGTATGAATGCAGCTAACTTAGTTAACCGATCTACTACAACCCAAATAGAATCATTTTGTCGTTGGGTCTTTGGAAGTCCAACTACAAAATCCATAAATATGCTATCCCATTTCTTATCTGGGATATCTAACGGATGCAACAAACCACCAGCTT
The DNA here is from genome assembly GCA_029204225.1 of Diphasiastrum complanatum. Classification (NCBI taxonomy): domain Eukaryota; kingdom Viridiplantae; phylum Streptophyta; class Lycopodiopsida; order Lycopodiales; family Lycopodiaceae; genus Diphasiastrum; species Diphasiastrum complanatum. The sequence continues at coordinate 48,358,079 of CM055110.1, read as the reverse complement.
ATGGCATTCAGCCTTGCTAGTTGACAGGGCTTGCATTTAACAACATATGACTCGACATATGGCTTGAGCTTTGGCCAATAAAATTCCCTCTTAACCAAGTCCAGAGTCCTATGTATACCGAGATGTCCTGCACAAGGTATGTCATGACATTCAAACAAAATCTTCCGTTTGAGCTCATCATCACCAAGTACGCAAACTTTTCCATTCCGAAATAGTAATCCATCTCGAATGGTGAACTATTCCACAATCTTTTTATCTTTCTTAGTTAGTTGAGTCATGTTGGCTGATTCTGACGAACCCCCAAGATACTCGGACAGAGCAACTCAAGAGCACCTCTCACCTTAGACCGAGGAGGTCTCTGAGAAGACGAGACTAATGAAGACTGAGAGCTGAGTATGAGAGCCGAGAAATACTAGCTAGGAAAGACATGCAAGAACTGTGTAAGCCTCATGGTGAATCCCGAAAGATGGAATGACCATGTAGGAACTAATATTTTTAGGCAAATGTAATAAATGTAGACCCCTCTTAATGAAAGTAGAGTGAGCCACCTTTTGATGGTGACTTCTAGTGGAAAGCATTATTCCACTTGTAATTTGTGAAATGTGAAAATTCCACTAGGATGTCACCTAAGGAGCTCTCTTGCTTATTTAAGAGACTCCCTCTTTGTGAAGAGGAGCTTTTTGCATTGTATCTACTCCATGCTTAATAAGAAGATTTTCCATGAGTTTGATGCTACACTAAGCTCCTTGATCATGATGGTTTTCTTGAGTGATGCCCCTATGATCATGCCCTTCCATTCAAATTGTGTGTGGTTGTGGATTTAGAGTGGATTAGTTTTCTTGCTTTCCTAGTTGTGGATTATATTTCTTGTTTTCTTGTGGATTAATGTAGGAGCCAGCATTCAAGTAAACTAAATAGGCTGGATCTATGGTGTGATTCTTGCATATCTCTGTACAATCCAGTTCTTGATGTTCTTGGGATGTCCAAGAATCAATAGACTGGTTGGTTTCTTGATTCTTGGACTTCTAACATGCTGTAGATTAGTCTTTGTTTCTTGTTTTGTCAATTTATGCAAGGTAGCTCAGTGTTAATGTAGTGTAGGCTCTGATTTCAGTCCGTTTTAAGTGTAGGTAGTTGTAGAATCTGTAGAACGTTCATTGGTTTGTATGATGATATGTGATTGAGCGTTCTTGGCTTGCATCCATGTAGAATGTAAGTGCGTGCAAGAGTGACGTCTCTGAGTTGTCCTCTAACAGGCAGGACATAAAGAAAATACTACAACGAAACTTTGTTTTCTTCTGCCTGGGTAGGCATCGTAAAATCAATCAAGAAACCATCTAATGACTGCCATGAAGCTTGATAACAGGCAGAAATGGTTCTGTACGCAAGAAGCAGAAAATAAGTAAACAACAGGTCCTCTGGAGTAGGGGATCTGTCAACATTTGACCCGTTGCCGCTTGCATCACTCACATTTTGAAACGACATATGCTGCTAGACTACCTTTGATCGGACCCATGCACGCAATCTGAAATGTCTCTAGATCCGTTCATAGCTCAGAACGATTTGCACACACCATCTCCACGCCTTGCATACATCCTCAACTCCTTCTACATCATCCTCTCCCCATAGCTTACCCATCGTCTCCACCTCCCTCACCATCTTAGCCGAGCACCCTCTCTCACGTCTCAACCGAACTCCTCCGTCACCATCTCAGCCGAGCACCATCTCTCATGTCTCAACCGAACACCTCCGTCACCATCTTAGCCGAGCACCCTCTCTCACGTCTCAACCGAACACCTTCTCTTCTATCTCAGTTGAGCCTCTCTCTCTTACCATCTTGACCGACGCAACGCAGGTGCATCAAAAAAAAATTAAATCTCAACCGGAGCTCATGCTCACATCTCAACCGGAGCTCTCAGTAAAATCTCAACCGAAGCTCACGCTGGAATCTCAGCCGAAGTGTTCGCTGGAGTCTCGACCGAAGTGCTCCCTGAGATCTCGATCGAAGTACCGTTGAAATCTCAGCCGAAGCGCTCGCTGAATCAGCCGAAGTGTTCGTTGGAGTCTCGACCGAAGTGCTTCCTGAGATCTCGACCGAAGTATCGCTGAAATCTCAACCGAAGCGCTCGCTAGAATCTCATCCGAAGTGTTCATTGAAATCTCGACCGAAGCGCTCGCTGGAATCTCAGCCGAAGTGTTTGCTAGAGTCTCAGCCGAAGTGCCGACTCAGATCTCGACCAAAGCCGAAGTAATCTCGACCGGAGCCGAAGCGCCCGCTCAAATCTCAATCAAAGCCGAAGGCAGTGATCAAATCTCGACCGGAGGGATTCGATCAGTTCTCAACCGAAGCAATCAGGTCAAAGCTCGACCGGAGCAAGTAACACCCATCTCGACCGGACCATAACTTTTGATCAACACCTCTGATTGCCATTTCGACCAAACCACCATCTTTGCAACACCCTTGGGCCTGCCAAAAAAAAAAAAAAAAAGACATGAACATCAAAAAAAAATCTCAAAAAATAAAACTCATACCAATAGAAAGCCCTTTTTATACTGAGTGTCCACATTCACTTTCTTCAACACCCTAAAAAATCAAAAAACACCAAAAACCCTATAAAATCCAAAAACACCAGCAATTCATACCCCAGTACCCAATGGACCAACAAAACGATCCTAAAGTCCCAGACGATTATCCATACGAGATCAGGTCCCCTGAAGCTGAACAAATCAGATGTCATAGATTCTACCGAATGCGATATCAACCCTATGAGCCATCCACAGACTCATTCGAAGGACAAGAATATGATAGAGCTGAGTCCTCGCGAGCCAGAACCCATGTTCACGGTGTTGAAACATCCCATGCTAAAACCAACCTTAATGGAGTCCCTGCTACCCACGGAGCTCATCTTGAAAGACGTACACCCAAACTAGATCTACCAAAGTTTGACGGTAGTTTGGACCCTCAAAGATTTTTGGAAATCTTTGAGAATGCATGTGATGTATATGGCGAGACATCACCCGACGCCATGATTCAACTCTTCTTGATGACCATGATCGATCGAGCACGAGACTGGTTTTTTAACCTTGATCATGAAGATAAACGTGACTGGTCACTCTTGAAGGAGGCCTTTATCAAACGCTTCAAGCCATTTTGCTTGATAGAAAGCCCTTTTGTCAAGCTAAGTAATATCAAAATGACAAAAGACGAACGAGTACGAGACTATATTGAGCATTTCAAATGTCTCAAAAGTCAAGTACAAGAACAGCCCTCTGAACAGATGCTCATCATCTAGTTCTTAGTCGCCCTTCCAAGATGGATTAGACGCGAGCTTAAATCCAATGATGAATATACGAGCCTAAAGTTAGCTATGTTTGATGCCATCAAGGAAGAAGACGAAGGATCAGATGTTGACGAATCCAGGGAAAGGCGAGCACCATGTGCTCCTGTCCATGAGTCAAAGCCGATTGAGGACACCCGAAATCAGCTTTGGAAATCCCAGTTGGAGTTTCTTAATAAGCAACATCAACTACAGATGGAGAAACTCACCAATGAGTTTCAAGTTACCATGAAGTCTATTTGAAGCAGTATGGCTGGTCAGTCAAACCCTGCACAAGTACCTTATAGACGACAAACAATATGGTGCCCACACTGCTGGGCTACGCATCATGTTGATGCTTGTCCTTCATATCGACCTATCCAAGCACATATAGTTCAACAATATGAAGAACACCCATCCCAATCTGGAAATGTCTTGTCTTATCATGACTATCCATTAGAAAGTCCAGACCCACTAGCCATACAAGATGGATATGCAGTTATACAAGGGCCACTGCACACTAGATGCTTCATCTGTGGTGAAACTGGCCACTTCATGGTTGATTGTCCAGTCAAGACCAAGTACCATCCTGAGTGTCCCGATTGTATAAGAAAACACAGTTTCAAAGACTATCCAAAACAACCAACTAAGATCCTATCTGCCTGTCACGTCAGTTGTGAATCACAATAGGATCTTCACGACAACAACACGAGCACCATAACAACCAACAGTTAAACCTGCTGCTCAATCGAGAAGTTTCTTGTAGACTTCTACATCACCATCCAATACACCAGTTCCATAATGCAAAAAGACACTAATATGAAATGAGTCCTTGTCGAAAGAAAGTAAAACCGATATTCCGTCATCTGCTACAATGTCCAACCAAGAGCAACCTCCACAGGGAATTGACAGTTTTTCTCCCCTTCCACAACCTCAAATCTATTTGTCTTTCCACATGCTGATAAGATTCCCAATGTGCCAATACACAATATTTCTCGAATTCGAAAATCCATATAGAGATTCGGTTCTGAATCTCTTGTTCAGAGAGGTCCTTAGGACATAGTACCTCAATCATACCTGCATCTCAAGCTATATCTTACAACATCTGCTATCAATGATGGTAGATTTAGTGTAACCAACTCTGCCTTGTTTTGACAAGAGCATGTCAGAGTAAGTCACATTACTCTACAAAACAACTGAAATATTGCAACTATCAAGGTACATTATCAATGTTGATGAATGCAAGTTTTGTTCGACAAGTGCTATACAGTTCTCACTATCTGTAACGTTTGTTTATTTCCTTGTTTCTCTTCACCTATTTTGTGTGACTGATTATTGCATAAGGAATAGCTATTGCACGAGAGTCTTCTGTAGAGCATCTCCAGAACACATTTTCATTCATCTATCCATCTTCAGATTAACATATACAGAAGTTTCAAATTTTTGAAAACTATGAGAAATCCATGACAATTTAGAGTTGATTCCTGCACCTCATTGCCATATTATTCTTTGAGTCGACTACAACAAGATTGAAACAAATTTAGTTAAAATTTGTTCAATCTTTAGTCCAGTCACATGTTCAATGAGTTTCAACTACGTGTTCCACACGCCGATCCAATCCTAAGCATGAACAGTCACCAACAACAACATCCCCACCAACAAATTTTGGAGGGGGGGGAGAGAGTGGATTTGCTTGGATCCACTGGAGCAGTTACGCTGCCAGCAACAACACCAGCAAGATCAACAGCCAAGATCACAAACCCAAAGTCGACAATGACAAGGCTAAGAAGATAGATGGGCAATCCAAAGCGACTCGATCAGAAGAAGTACCCCAGTCACAACGAAGATCCTTCAGAAAGGGAAACACAAGCATTGGAAAATCAGTCTCCTTTTTCAACCAACCTCTTGCCATACTTCTGTGCCCATTCTCATGTCTATCGTCCACACCATCTACCGTTCTCACCACCACCCTCCCTTCCATCAGTTTACATCTGTTTGTTTATCATCAGTTTACTGTTCTTCTGAGAAATTTCTAGTTTTTGATAGTCTTATCGAAGCAGCTGATAGATCGTTGCAAGTGTCTTGCGGAGACCAACTACCACCTATATTGGTTGTTCAGCCGAAAAAGACCTACAAAAGCAGGCGAAGCAGCTAGAAAAAATAAAAAGAAAGATCCAGAAAGCTGAGGAGGAAAGGACAAAACTTAAACAACAAATGAATCAGATCGATCTTGATCAAAAGAAACTCTTTGGAGTAATGATAGTTGAATCTCCTCTTATGAAGCCCAAAGAAATCCAAAAGTAACGGATCAAAAGAAAGAGCTGCAGAAAATGAAAAATGAAGACATCCGTGAACCTGCAAAATAAAGCGAGCTCCTCATCCAGCAAGTGGTGGTCGAAGCTCGACATTGGAAGGGTCCAAGACTGCAACCGTAGAATTATCAGTTCCTTCACCCTACCACCAAGTCTTCATCATGTTTCCTTACCGTTACCAAACCGTCCATCCAAATCTGTTCCTACCACCAGTTTTTTATGAATCCATCCCCTTGAGACTGATAACCAAAGTTTGTGCAACTTGCAGATCAAAGATTTTCCTTGAGACTGGAACTTCAACTGAGAGAAGAACCATGGAAACACCCAGAGGCAAATGGAGGATACAAACCTCCCAAAAGAAACCAAAGATGGGATCTGCCAAGAAACCAAAGATGAAACCGATAGGCAGGAGGACATAAAGAAAATACTACAACGAAACTTTGTTTTCTTCTACCTGGGTTGGCATCGTAAAATCAATCAAGAAACCATCTAACGACTGTCATAAAGTCTGATAACAGGCATAAACGGTTCTGTAAGCAAGAAACAGAAAAGAAGTAAACAACAGGTCCTCTGGAGCAAGGGATCTGTCAATAAGTCCCATGTGTTTCTGACTCAACACTGTCCACATTTCTTCCAGTCTGAACAATGTTCCAAATGTGACCAAAATGGAAATCTGATTCATATTTTCCTCTCAACGAAAGATATAGATCCGTAGAAATCTGGGTGAATGACAACTCGTTCAGTTCACCGATCCGACTAAGAGCATCTGCAACTTGATTAGAGCTATCTCTTATGTAACAAATTTCATGATCGAATTCTTGCATCAATTCAGCCCATCGAGCTGTCAATTCTTTGTGGAGGTTGCTCTTGGTTGGACATTGTAGCAGATCACAGAATATTGGTTTCGCTTTTCTCATATTAGTCCAAAAATCATGTTGATTACAAAAATACTTAAGAGGCTGGTGATCTGTATACACTACAAACTTACTACCATACAAGTTGTGTCTCTAGGTTTTAAGTGCATGGATTACAACAAACAATTGAGGACCAGTGAATTTTTTGCTTTCAAATGCTAGTGGCCTATCCATTTGTAATAGAACTGCTCCAACTGCAACATCACTTGCGTATGTTCTCACAACCTAAGGTAAATCTGGATTTGCAATTTGTAACACGGGAGCTGAAACAATCATTGTTTTAAGTTTCTCAAAACACTGATTCAATTCCTCGTTTCAAACAACAGACGGACTAGGTTGATTCCTCTTTTTCTTTTTATTAACAATTCCTTTTGTCAGATTATTAAGCGGTGATGCTAACTTAGCATAATCCTCAATAAATCTCTTGAAGAAAAGTGTAAAACCTAAAAAAAACTTTATTTGTCTGATAGTTTCCGGAATTGGCCACTCAATCACAATCTTGATTTTATCCTCTTCAATCTTGATCCCATTTATTGTGATCTTATGACCGAGATAAAACAACTCTTGCTTAAAGAATTCACACTTGGACTCTTTAGCTGAGTTAAGAATTGCTGAGAATTCACAACCATTTAGATTCATTTCAGGAACATCCACAACTGGAATAGCATAAATTGAAAAAACTTCATACTCAGAATAATCCAATGCTTCCATTTTATTAACTGTAGAAGTCTGATCCAACGGATGTACAAAATTACTGCCAAATAATGTAACTACCTTATCACCCTCCTTGAAAGTGAGAACATGCTTCTCAAAATCAATTAACAGAGAAGGCGATTTACTGAATAACCATTCGTAACCTAAAATTGAATCAGTACGAGCTAGGTCTAAAACATAAAAATTGACTAATTTTGTGTGTCCTTGCACCAAAACTGGGAGCTTCGAGACTTTTACGTTCCAAGTCTCCAACTCTGCTCCTGAAGCTAGATAAACTTTATATCTATGATTGTTGGCTTCAGTTTCCAAGCTGAGTTTCTGCACACAAGACAAGAATTAATAAAATTGTGAGTTGAACCACTGTTCAATAAAATACTCACTTCTTGATCTTTACTTGTGCCAATTAAACGGAACCACTGAATTCAGTTGGAATTCAGTAGAACTTTGTAATCTCTAGAAGTTGTTCTAGGTGATTGTATAACGTTTATGTTGTTAAAGACGAGTGTTAAAATGATTTTCGTATGCCTTCTATCTTTAATTATTTAATTGATCACAGAGTTTGGATAACTCATAATCTTGTTGAGGATCTAGTGGAAGAATATTCTTGAAATTTAGTAATTTTCCTTGGTGGAAAAGACTTTAGAATAATTCTTATATTTCCTGAGTGGTATGTTATACATATACTCAAGTATCTTTCAATGATTAAATATGGTTTTGAAATCCTGTAAATTATGATTGACAAATCATAAGATTCTAAATGTTTATGATTGACGAATCATAAATGTGATGACCATAAATGGTCATTAGAAGATTATAAGAAAATGTGATTCTTAAGATGATGAATAATTCTCGATCTATTGAAAGAGTCAAGAATTTAGATCCATTAGTTGAAAATCTAATTTTCTTCACTCTAGTGTTTAATTTGAAAATATTCGTGTCTCACTGGTATTTTCATTAAGTAAATTGATTTTACTTGTGGAGGGTTTGCTTATTTTAGTGGAAGAAGTTCTACTACAGATTGTAGTCTATAGATGCTTGTGTACGGTTTTCAGCCTAGATCTTCGGTTAATTAGGAGACAGACAAATCTATCAAGATTGAATGGTTGCTATTTTCTTGCATGAGATGCTAGGAATAGAGCACTTAAGTAAAAATTAGCATTCCTTGTAAATTTATGGGGACAATGTCGCTTCTAAGACAGAAAACAAATCCTAATCATAGCCCTTCTGCGCTGGGGTACTCAGAATTGAGCTAAAGCCATTTTTATCTTGATGGATCTCCTAGAGATTTTGATAGGATGAATTCTTATACCTTAATTTTTATATTCTAAGTGTATTTGTACCAAACAACATTTTTGACAGGTCTACAAGAAATTGCGGATAGTCTTGGACTATAATTATTTGTTTCTTTAACTTTTGAACATTGTTCTCCAATGTAAGGCGATAACTCACCTAATGGTTCATGTAAGATGAGTTTACATGAATGTGACGTTACTAGATTGGAGTGAATCACACCCAATAGAAAAATTTATCGCTAGTGTTCTTCTAGAAGCATATATAGTACTTCATAGCAGAGATAAACAATCTGAAAATTCTTCCATCTCTAAGTACCTATTTGATCTTTGAAATCAGACTATGGATAATGATTTTCTGGGTAAATGTGAAAGTTGAAGGATTGGTTTGTTAAAGTAGAGGTTTAAATCAAAAGAGAAATAGCTTTTAAGGGCTTCCAATTTGAAAGTTATGAGATACCATTCAGGGATCCGGATCTATATCTCATAACCTCTCCAAATACCCTAAATAGGTTTAACCAATGGTTTCAATTGTTAGCACACAAATAATGTAAAAACTAACCATTGGTCCACAGATCATTCTCGCACAAGAATTTCCCTTTGAAATCACTGATGTCCCATACCAACAGTTTTTCCTCCAAGAAAGTTCTTTGCTTTTAGATCTGCTCAACATAGAATCAAAAAGATTATCTAACCATCCTATATCCAAGTATAGGATTTGATCTTTAAGAAGATTAATAACCACACTATCCGATAATCCAAAGATCTAAAAACTCTATTTGGATTTCCATTACCAGATATGCACATATCTATTCCATCAAGTACTAGAGTACCCCCAGATCTGTTCCTAATGGATAACAATAACCCATTTATAAAATTGTGATTTAACAAGAATCTGCACATGGCTTTATCATCACATAAACAACCCATACAGTTGGTAGTATCATTTCTAAATTCCTACCATCTGAGAGTTCCAACTCTAAGGAATAAGGCTCTTTATAGTACAAATGTGAACCAAGTGTCATTCTCATTCCTTAACACAATTTCCAATAACAAATAGGGTCAACTCATGGTCCTATAGATATTTAAAATAAATTCAACTTAATGAATTCAAAAAACCGGTGCTATGCAATTTCCATAAAGGGATTATTAACCAATCCAAATTACACAACACTACCTACGCAGGTGTCTCATTTTCTTTCTCCCTTAGATTTTTTGGTTACCCAAAAAAATTCATTAGCGAAGGCACCGAAAATTTTTATGACACTAGTAAATGCTAGGTTACTACCCTTTTGACTACTCTAGCCTAAGTATTACTTCATTAAAGTTGCCTGAAACCAATGGAAAATCATTAAAATTTGGATCTGGGTACCCTTTACTATATTCAGTACACAAATTTTTTATTGAATATATAGTTACCTCCAAAAATTATGACCTTTATTCCATTTATTCACTTTCAACAAGTATCTCAAAAGCTTTTAGCTTGCTCTATATCTTAAAGATCAAAATCATTTAAGATAAGTCTAACGATGCACCACCAAGTCCAAAACAAGGAAGAACCGAAAATATCAATTAACTCAATTTAAAGGGAGTACCCAAACTCCAGAGTTAAGTGGGTGAATAGCACAATACCAGGAAATTGATATATCCACTTACAAGGCACTAGCTTGGTGAACTAAACCGCTACCATCATTTAGTCAAGATCGGTTTAACAAAAATTTAGACCGATAAAACAACGATACCAAGTTCTCCAAAAAATTGGGCTTACAAATAACTATTGATGTACAACACCAAAGTTAAAAACCCTAATGCTAAGTTGATAAGGCCTAATACAGGCAAATCGTCCATGGAGAAGAAAAAAACCATATTCCTTCTACCCTCCAAGGACGTAATAACAAAAATCAAGGTTATAGCATTGACATCCTTGCACCAAGCAACCGGAATTCCTCAAGCTGGGTGCTAGTAACTTAATTTAACGAGTTAACCCACTTTTGAAACCAACTACATAGTTACATAATGTGAAGCCCTTCCGAAAACCTCAGTCCACTAGCACACAAAACATCAATTGGACATTCATGCAACTTTTCAAATTGCTGACCTATGGGTAACATGCACCAAATCAACTATAAGCAACAAAAAAAACCATGCAAAGGCAAACACCTAGAGGGAGGGTGCAAGCGAGAGAGAAAGAGAAAGAGAAGTTTCACAACACGAGAGGTTACCACCAGAATATGAGATGGAGTAACACTCATCGGCTCCTTCAACAGACAATCAACACTTCCCACAGCGCGATTAGCCTCAGATCATTTGGGGTTTTCAAAAGCACGCCAACAAGCATGCATCCCTACAGCTCGCTTCAAACCTGCACCCATCGCAGTTCCAGATCAATGACTTCCACTTCTAACGCTACCATCGCTGCAATGCATCAAATCTGCAGCAGCTCAGAAGTACCCACGACTTGGCAAACTTCACCCATGGCTGTCAATCGGATGCTAGCTGCGTTCAGTCTCATATCCCTCCCACGTTTCATTCCTTCAACTTGTGTGTACAGGATCACCACTCTCATGGGAAAACAAGAGAAGGATGCATGATGAATTCTGTTGGAGGTGTCATCCAGATTCATCTACCAACTCTGGATGTGATCTAACAGCAATCCATTTCATGCAATTCAAAATCTGAAATACAGATTCAAAGTAGCACATGGCTGTCAGACGGGCTTTGGCAGAGCAATAGAGGTTTTAGAAGCTTCAACTTATCATATCTGTTTTTCACTCAGTCATTCACTGTAACCAGCAAAATGAACAGGAAAAGATGATAAATTGTTTTTACTGTCCCAAAACAGATTCACTTCCACAAACAACTCCAACGATGCATCCACAATCTTTATCTGCTACAATTATAGAATCCACAATTTACACTATCCATTTTTTGCAATTTTTTATGTGTTTTTTCACCTTTGTACCTTTTTATGGATTTTTTTGGAAATATTTATATAATTGTATTTCCTATCTTACATAATGCTTGTATTTCATATGAAAGTCTTTCCAATTTTTAGTAGTTTCAAGCACGTTGTTATTTCATACCATAGTTGCAGCGATTCGCGATTCTGAACCCAAAATCGTAAAAAAAAGAAAATTATCTTTTTTTTTTTTGAAAAATAGCTTATGGCTGTGCAATGGTCAAACCAGCGTTTTGCCTCCTATAAGTGCAGTAGATAGGGCACAAACAGATAAAAGTCCTTGGCAGAACCCAACATGGATTTGTTAGACATAACTAAATAATGCACCTCTCAGTTTAGTAGTCACTAGTTAACCGTGAGCTCAAATCTGTAAGGCACCCGTTATGAGGAGAAGCCATTATTGAGCACGGTTGTTAGTATGGGGTCTACTGTGAGAGCATGAAGATTAGGAGATGGCTAGATTACAATGTCTATATAGCAGGAAGTGCCAAGAGGTTCGGGGGGTGGTAGCCCCCCGAGAAACAGGGGGTCCGTGGGGCGCTAGCCCCCCAGTGGCAAGTCCGGGGGCTGCCAGTTGACCCCAGCCCCGACGGTAAGGCCCTTCATGATTTGGCCTTACAACTTCCTGAGCGAAAACACACTTTTTGGTGTTTCGCATCCCCTTGGTCCTTTGGCTGTTCGCTCTCCAAGATGGTGGTCGTTACTATATAACTACCACATTGTGAGGCATTCATTAGTAGTTGGAGCATTCTGTTATTGTGTAGATCAGTCATCCATAGTCTATTTTAGATCGCCATTGAAGCCCTTCTCCAGGGTGCATGGTTGGATAGCACCATCATATGTACTTGCTTTATTATAATCAAAATTTCAGATTCATGTTCATTGTTTCTTGTCTACACTAAATTTTGTTGTCAATCATAATAGGATTAATGCACCTGAATTGGACCATCTTGCACCCGAAACAGTCGGCAAACTACACAGTAATAATGCTCTTAATTAGAGCTTTCATCTGATACCCATATTGCCTAAAAAAAACTTCAAAAAAAAAATGATTCTGCACGATTCTGGTTTTTTCAGAATCCTGATTCTGACCGCGATTTAGAATCGTGGTGCAACTATGTTTCATACTTTTTTTTTTGTTATAAAAAAAACTTGGATTGCGATTTTTCCTATAGTAAGATATTTTAAATGCACTTTACAATTCGTGAATCTAATTTGCGGAAGTCAAGTTACTATAGAGCATTGATACTCATTTTGTACATTTTGGTAGTGTATATTTCGTTTCATTCATACGAACATATTGTATCACATCTCATACGTAAGGCTTGGAAAAGCATTTGAAGAAAAATTTGATAATTAATCACGTAAAAAAATTCACTCTTTGTTTTGTAATATGTCTGGACAATGTTTCTTACATATTTATTTCATCCCATATGTAACTCTCGTTATAGAAACACCCTTTTAGGCTATTATATCACTTTAACTAGTTTGAGACCTTGTATTGATTCTTTCTACATTCTTGATCTTCTACCTCAGATCACTCTAGTTGCACTATAGAAATCATGACTTGAATATGTAGAAGTTCAATTTCCATGTTCCGAATTCCTCAATTTTAGCACTTCATCTTTTTTGAATTTTTTAGCGTGGTTTCCACGATATGATAGAATAGTTGTTTTTCTTGCTACTGTAGACGTTCATTTTTCCACTTTTTATTGATTTTGACACTTAATATTTTAGTTTTTTTTTATAAGACACTTGTACTGCACTTTACAACTTGTTAGTTTGACATCCAAATGCTAGGTAAATCAATATTTCGGATGCAAGGTTTGTTGATACTGCATATTGTCATGGACATTAACGGACAATACCATTTGACTTGTTGTCGTGATATTTCTCTTCTTTTTCTATTACAAGGCATTGATATCTTCTTCAACATTATTCTCTACCAATTGGCCCTCCTTTCAATGATTCATGTCCTCTTATCAACAAGCCACGTTGTGCCAATAACAAGTGAATATTGCGGAGTTATTGCTACATCTAGATCTATCCACAAGTGTTTCTTTGAAACAAGCTCTCTTCATCTACAAGTGATTGCATGTACACTATCATCAGGCCCCTGGGGCCATGATCTACCTTACAACTTATCTTCAATGATTAGTCATTTTTTTGTAGTGACAGGAACTTCGCTATCAATGATTTGGGTGAGCCAAATATAGCTCAAAAGAACAATGTTTTTGTGCATCATCATGCCTTCTACATATACAACATCCATATATCCTTCTAAAGAGGATATTGCTACTAGGATGAATGCTAAGTTGATGTTATTACATTGTTTCTTTCATGTACATGGCCTATGTCTACAATAGCTACATCAACATCACCGGTTTCTACTATTCCTTATGATCCTAGGTAAGTCCATGTTCTAGTTATATGTGAAGATACTCATGAGACATCAATTGTCGACGATGTTAAGGATTAGGTACAACTCTATATCTGGTTTGCTTGATGCCTATGTGTTGGAAAATTGGTAAGCTAAGTTTCGGACCTATCTTTTAAGAGGAACCATGGTATCAAAGCGATTTCAAGAAGGTTTGGTTGACTACTATGCATGTAAAGGGCACTCTTGGTGGCTGACACATAAGTGAGATATTTCACATCTTGTCACTATCAAAAGACTAGCTTAGAAACAGTCAATGTTTGATCACAGGCTTAGTCGCATACTAGTAGCCTATGTGCCATAGGAAAATAAGAATTCAATACATGATGACATGAGCAAGAAATAAGCATTGTTGGGGTGCTCTACCTAGCAAGAAGATGCTAGATCATAGCAATGAGAAAGATACAAGTGATATAGACACTGTAGCTCCAATACATTAAAACCAATCGAACATGCCAAGAACTTGCAAAAATGGACCATTCCCTCTCAGTTGTCAATATTTTATTGGGACACGTGTCGTCATTAACACTAATTATTATTAGTGAAGAGGCCCTTTTTGAGTCCAAAAAGGGCCCTAATGACTAGGTGTTTTCTTTCTTGGCATTTCAGAAAGTAAGTGCAAAGTGTTGATTCTATGTTAGTCTTATGAGAAGGGTCAACTGCTCTCCCACTATCTTTGAGTTTCCCTTTTATTTTTCCTTTTGCTTCTTTCCGAACTTTGCAAGGAACTTTGTCTAGAGTTGTCTCAAGGAGCATCATTTCATATTTGAAAAGTTTAAACCATCCAAAATGTTGAATTTCTAGAATGCTCTCAATCCTATCCATTGTTCTAATGTAAGCACAATTGAAATCCAGGAAGATACAAAGGTTGGGTGAAGGCCTCTCTTTATGCTCATGTGTCTTCAAGAAGAAGAGGATATCACCACATATTGGATGAATTTTGAGAACTGACAGTATTGATGAATTGTGAATATGTGCACAAAACTGGATTCAATTTATATGCAGAGTAGATGGATTCTTAAAGCATTACGAGAACCTAAGATCCCTATGCTAAATGCTAAGGGGTCCTCTCAAGAACACCAACTGCCCATCTTGGTATATAAAGAATTTATTCTTTACATGTGTTGTCCTTTTAAATTGAACAAACTTGTGGTGTTTATCAATAATGACCTATGTGCCTCATAGATGGCCTCTCTTATGTTACACAACAAGTTTCTAATTTAAAACAAAGTGGCCACTAACATAGAGATATTCTCCACTATTCCAATGGCTTCTTCAAGCCTAAAGAGGTGATTGAGTGTGGTCACTTAAAAAAGTTTGCCTTATCCAATCTAGTGGACACTGAGGTTGAAAATTTTCATATGCTTATTTAAGCTCTTGGTTCTATAAATATTTCCTCCAAAATAATATCCACTACCTTTGTGTCTACTGGCTCCCTCCACAAGACGTTGCATATTGCTTCCATCTCCTAACTAACCTTTTGAATGGCGATCCGATTTTGCTTCCAGCTAACTAAGAATAGAGCTGATCCCAATTTTCCTTCTAGAATGTGTCATTTGCAAATGCTTGCAATTGCCTAATCTATATTTTTTGGGGGCTATTAAGCACATGAATCTCTCTCTCTCTAATTTCTTGCACTAAGAGAGATGTAAACCTTTGGTGGTACTAGGTGGACATAACTCACTATCCTCCCATTATTGTTTTAATTGTGATTTTCATCTAATTTTGATGTATTTATTGCACATAATGTAGATGAACCGAGTATTCAACTTTGATACTATCATGCCAATTGTTTGCAAAGATCTACATGCTTGTTGGAGAGATCTCAAAGAGTCTATTTTTGACATAGTTCGTAACAACCATTACTTCAAAAGCTTTATCTTTTTCTTGGTCGGTTGTTGTTAGGCTTCTACCAAATCACTGATCCTTTTGTAGAAATGGTGCTAGGCAGGATGGAGAGTGTGAAGTTTGGATTGGTCAACCTGGCAAAAGCGATCAAGAAATGGTGAAACGTTACACTGCAGGAGACAGCTTTGGGGAGCTTGCACTTTTATACAATGCTCCACGTGCGGCAACTGTTAAGGTAAGACAATTAAGCGTAATTTGAATAATACGTTGGCTAGATTTTTCATTCTAGTGGGGAACATTCCAAGTCATTAACGTTGATAAAGAAGCATTATCATGCATGGTTTCAGTAAGAGCTTATGGAAGAATTTTTATTTTTTATGGTTTATTTATTTTTATTTTAAGAATGTACTTACAAATTTCTATGTCTTGTCAACTTCTTGGATTTATTCAAATAGGACTATCCCCATCATGGTTGAAATGGTGGAGAGAATAATAAACAACGCTGGAATGGACAACAAAGAAGCAACAACTAGAGATAACAAAGTCATCGAAAATTGGCAACTGAAGTAAAGATAATATAGTAGCGAATAAGAGATGAGTCACTAAAAAGTGGTGAATAACATAAAGATGGAACACTGACATCAGTTGATCATGTTGTTGCACTAAATAGTCTTATGGAAAATCTAGCAACTCTCTAGGGTGTACCATGATGAAATTTTGGTATGTTCATAAAATTATAGCATGCATATATGATAATAACAAGGGTTATGCTGTAGCAATGACTAGGAATGTGTAGAAGGCAAAGTGAGCCTCAAATCTTATGTCACCATGATGGAAATTGATGTATAGATTCTAGTTTGGGACAACCACTAGAATGTACTAACATGATGGTCAAGAGTGGATCCAAAAGTGTGATAAAGCTAAAATCTATGGATAATCTGATGAATAGTGACCCAAGGCATCCTTGAACATGTTCTCATTTAAGCAACAATCAAAATGTGTAAAAATTCCAATTAAATGTTATGAAAGTAGCTCCAAATATGTGAGTGATTTTTAATTTTTGGATAGCCACTATTAGAGACCAGTCTTGGCACTAGCATGACCTCGGCAGAGCCGGCTACCAGATGCAGGCCAAGTATTGGCGATGGTTGGTGATCGGAGTGCACATCTGTCCCAAGTTGGGACTGGTGCATCACAAGCAGTGACCCGTTGTGACTGCCTGTCAGAGATGTAGTGAATTGTGACTGTCGGGATCCTAGTCGTTAGTGACAAGATGCTAGTCGGCAAGTAGCCAGGGTGACCAAGCGGGTCACAGGTCTTTGGTGGGGCATGGGGGTGGTACCTTATGAGTCACTCATTCTTCACAGGTCACAAGCAGCATGCATGCCAGGTGGACTGATCACCAGGAATAGTAGGTAGCAAGACTCATAGAGGTTGCCTACGATTGGGATGTTCATTCTACACACTGGCCTTCTCAGTTTCATGAGCTTGGAGAGATAGGCTTGTGACAATTGGTATTGGAGCCTCATTCTGGAGAGAGAAATCCCCGTTCTACAGAGAGAAAGTGTAGAAAACATCAAATTTTCTTAGTTTCCTTGGGGGATTTTTAAGGGGGAAGTGGGAAAATTGATGCCCTAATCGCTGGTGGGCAGGGAGCTTTCTTGAGAAATTGAGCCCTAAAACTGGGATTTTTAGATCTGAAATTTGAAAATTGGACTTTGTGGGAAGTGAAAAAAATGGCCATAACTTTATCTATGCTTATCGAATTGCTATGAGATTTTGGCAGGTTCTTGGGGTTGCTGAGTCGTTGCTAGGGAGGCTGAAAATCTGAGCGCTGGCTACCATAGATCATGTCGTAATAAAAGCATCTCTTTGACCATGAGTGCAACACATTGTGGATCATCATATGCTACAACGGATCTCAATGTGAAGGGAACATCTCGGAAGAGGCCGTGGTATTCTCCTCTGATCTCATAATAGACAAGGCATCTAAATAAGAAGTGATCCTCAGACTCTACCTCAAATCTAACTAGCAAATCCTCTCTTCCTGGGGGATACCCTGGAAGCGTCTCAATCTCGACTTGATGTGAAGAGACGCGGAGCTGGCCTAATGGCAATCTCAGACCATGAGACAATCTTGTCCAAGTATCGTGGTCGAATAGGGAACCCTCCTATATCCTCCAACAAATGGGTCCAATAGCAGTCGGGTTTAACCCTCCTATATCCTCCAAGAAATGGGTCCAATAGTAGTCGGGTTTAACCCCTAACTGGCCCTGCCATGCTCTCCTAAGATAAGATCGACATGGGAAGGGTCTGATGTAGTCACGAGTGCCTGATGGAAGGTCCATCCATGGAAAATGCCCTGACTCGCTATTTATATGTAATAAGCCAGAAGATAGCAACAAGCTGTGTAGGTGGGACTGCAAACTCAGTCAGAATGATCTGACGTGGGATAAAGGGCTTAGCAGGTATCATACGTGACAACGTAAGGATCTGCAAGCATGAGATATTGGTCCAATATGATGAAGTGACACCTGTACACCATGCCTCTGGTACATATAATGTGGTGGTGGGGGTAACAATGTTATCCAAAAGCCCATGAACGATGTCTTGCATGACTATATGGGCAAGTTTGTCATCAATTTAATTGATGATATACCGGTCTATAGTAAGGTGGTAGCAGAGCATGAGATTTATCTCCAGATCGCATTTAGCGAGTTACAGGTTTTTGTCTTGTATGCTAATGCTTAGAAGACCAAGTTGTGTAAGACTCTTCTCGAGTATTTGGGTCACATAGTAACAACTGAGGGTATTTAGGTTGACCCATCCAAGGTGGCTATGGTTAAGAAGTGGCCGAGGCCTACCAATATACACCAATTACAATCATTTTTGGGCTTCTGTAAGCTCTATTGGTGGTTCTTTAGGAGCTATTCTTGGGTAGCTGCTCCTTTAATAGACCAGTTATGAAAGAACAACAGTATAATTTGGTGGGATGCTGAAGTTCATCACAGTTTTGAGAACTTGAAGGAGGCGGTGGCCATAGATCAAGTTCTCAAGATTATTGATACCCATAAACCATTTGACCTAGAGACGGATGCAAGTGGCATTGCGGTAGGTGTAGCATTGAGACAAAAGGGTAGACCAATAACCTTTGAGAGAAAAGGGTTGACACTAGCTCGACAGTGAATCCTAGTAATTACTGCACTATTATGATTGGGCATGTTATAGCAAAGCTTTATGGTAACATTCTATCAACACTAAGTATTGAAGTAGAGACTAGGTGACTATACACTTTGGGCCAGGCAAGTTTCATTGGTTATATTTTAACGCTTTGAGCTCTTATTGAGGTAGCTAGACATAGGAGAGAGGGGTCTACTGTTGTTTTGTGGACTTCAGGAAGGCCTTTCATTTTGTCCATGCTCTTTACTCATTCAGAGACTAAAAAATCTGGATTTTTTTATGGATACGATCTTGGCAGTCATGGCAGTTTATGAGAGAATTCTAGGCTATTTTCGGCATGATAGTGGCATTTTTGAGCAAATTTGGAGCACCATTGGGGTGAAGCAAGGTGGCTCTCTTTCACCTACACTTTTTGGATTGTATATTGAGGAGTTGGAGTGCATCAAGCAGTGTGGCAATATAGGTTGTAGATTGGGTGATTTGTTGATTGCCATCCGTCTCTATGCATATGATGTGGTTCTAGTCTCCTCGACTAAGGAGTTTGGGGGTTGGGGGTGAACATTGTGAAGACAAACTTGTGGTCTTCAAGACTTCCAAGGGTTTCATGCAATGACAAACACTTATTTTTGACGGTCAGCCATTGGAGGTATTTTCAACTTACACTTATCTAGGGGTGCTTTTTATTGTTCCCATATTTAACATGAGATAGGCAGCTACTACTCAACTTGGGAAGGCCATGCTTCGCTTGTCCAGCTAGAGCGATTTTTTTTTCGTAAGTTCATTCGAGATGCCCTTGAGTAACTCTGTAAGCCCTTTGATACACTTGTCACCCTCACAGCCTTATATGCAGTAGCAGCATGGTGTATAGGTCTCACCTCATTAAACTGGGCTAGCATCTCATGGCTACAGACTATTATGTTGTGACATATGACACGGGCTAAGCCCTATGTCCCACATCAGATTATCCTTGTAGAGTTTGCAGTTCAACCTCTACAGCTTGGAGCCTTCTTCTTGCTTATCACATGTATCCGGCGAGTCCAATTGTTTCTAGCTTTTGAGCAGAGATACAGACAAGCAACTCTCACCTCTTCTCAACATCTCCATGATTAGGGTTATCGGTTGTGATAGTCTTCCCAGGCATCTCAACTCCTTGAGACATTTGGCATTTACCTCCCTTTGGGTACTCACTAGTTTATTGGACGTTTTATATATAGAGCATATCTTGATCGAGTCTGGTAGGGCCAGTTATAGGTCAAACCCGACTATTATCAAAATCATTTCTTAGAGTTGGATAGAACAAGGTTCTTGTTTTGCCACATTACTTGGCTTTTGGACTGTCTCATGGTCTCAGGTTCATACTTGGTCAGTTCGTATTTTTCACACCAGCTTGGGATTGAAATTGGATGGTTCCAAGGTATTCCGAGAGACGAGAGGATTTGCCAATCATGTTCCTTGGATGAGGTCGAGTCCTAGGAGCTCTTTATTTTCCAGTGCCTGCTAGATGGATCAGTGGAGTCACCCAGTTTCAAAGCTCCAGATGGCATCCTTCTTGAGAAGATGATCTGGGACAGATCTAGAGTTAGCCAACATTGGTAATGACGACGATTATGACAATGATACACGTGCACATACACACAAATCAGAGACAATTATTACGCAGAGTCACGTTGCTATCAGACCTATCCGACCTACCATGAGGAGACACACATCTCATAGCCGGCCTTCCAGAGCAGCACACTCTGACTCTACCTCCTATCGTAGCCGACCTCACATCCTTCTTCATTCCCAGCAGGACATTATGATGCCATTATATCAAAAGATTGTCATTTATATCAGCACATATTTCTTTATTTCATATCTCGTTCAACATAGTTCAATTTGGATTACTCAGATAGTATATTTGCATATACCATTCTTTACTGTTTCTGGAGCTGTTTTATACGCTTTCATTGATACCACATACTTGACATGTACATTTTAGTCTTATATGCCTTTTGGCATGGAAAAGACATCAATAAAAAGCTTTCTTTCTTTCTTTCTTTCTCCATGACTCATTATAGATGCCCTATGATCGCATTCAAGCGCTTCAAGTTTTTTGATGCCATGAAAGCTTTTTTGTTACCAATGGAAAACCATAGCATTTTGATACAAATAGCAAGCTTGGCAAGAAGCACAGATTTTATGTATCTTTGAGCTGGAAGATGATTAGAAAATTTCATGCATTTTAAGTATAGGACTTTCATTATGCGCCATTTAGAATGGTCTAGATTCGAATTTTGGAAGTGCATCCTTGTGTTCTCCAGTATTTCTCAGAGAATGAAGGGAACTTTGAGTTCCAATAGCAGCAATGGACGTGCATGGATGATAAATAGGATCTTCTTTCTCCATATCAAGCTTTGTGGCTATTAATGATTTATTTTTCATTCCTTATGGGGCGAATTTTGTAGCATCATGAGCTCTCAAATTCTAGATCCTCATACATTGATACATTTTGTTACCTTGGAGTGCAGCTTTCATGTCTGTTACCAAGCTGGTTGGCTGGTTGGCAAGTAACATACAGTAGCACCTACAAAGCTAGGAAGAAAGTTTGACGACGTTGGCAACTTTGTTTCACTGTTCATAACTAATTTGATGCCATCTAAAACTCTTAGATGCCTTTTGGAAAAGATCTGCTCGCAGGAAAATGCATGGTATTTGCACTAGGTTTATTTGAAGAATGCATTAGTCTAAATGTTGTTCTGAGGATATTCTGGGCAGCCTAAGTTCCTAAGGTCTCCATTGAAATAGACTCAAAGGGGCATAAGAAAACAGGTATTAGGTTATAATTGGAAGAAAATATTGCCTTTTAAAAAAATGGTTCATATTCTTAATATGTACATGTAGTCCTGGTAGCATGATTATATCAACGATCATATAAAATCACCATTCTGAATTGAGTTTCACTTTGACCAGGCTGTTACAAGATCTGTGCTATGGGGTATGGATAGAACAACTTTTCGAGCAATCTTGATGCATACCACAAATGAAAAGCGACAGTTATATGAGAATTTCTTGCAGGAAGTACCTTTGCTTAAGGTTGTTTTCTTCGCTTTTTCTTTCAATTTGGTACTCGATGGTTCCTTGATCTTGGTACCAATTAACCTATATCGCACTGACCTTTAAATACTCTGGAGGGATCATTTATTTTTTTCCAGCTCAAGTTCTCTTGCCAACTGGAGGAAATTTGTTCTATTCTTGAATTTTTTTAAACTATTATTGCTTAAAATTTGTGCAAGCTAGTTATATTTGACTGATATGGCTGAAATGTTACAACTCCAAAGGTCAAGTTTCTTGCTATTGATACTTCAAATGGATGCTTGGAGTTAAAATTTCTAGCTGTTTTTCCTTCATCCAGTTCACAGCTTTGAGCCATAACACACATTTTTAAGCTTAAGGTTTCTCCCCTAGATCATTCTTCAATAACAGTTGAAGGGTTTCAATATGATAGTTTTAAGCTAGCCTAACACGAGCCAATATCTAAAAGAGCTTTCACATCCATAAAACACCAGAATCTATTCTTGAGCTAATGGAAAGGCTGGTTGGATTTTGTGTTTGGTACTATTAAGTTATCAAATGGAATTCTTGGCTCAGCTCAAGTCTGATTCTGAAGGTAGCATTGCTATATTCAGTGGTAGTCTTTGCAGTTTGCTTATGGAACCTTGCATTAAAGGCTTTTCTGATTGTCCCATAGATGTCTGGGGCTTTATTGAATCCAATGAATATGGTTTTCCCCTTTTCTCATAGTTTCTATATTCAAGCAGAATGAGCCTTTTGCATCCTGTGCAGCCGTCGTTACCTTTTGGCACAACTTACAAGTTCTAGCCCCAATGTTGGTCTTACAATTTTCAACTGTAAACTTAGCGGTACATTGTCAATAGCTGGTGTTGCAGTGGCCCAAGGTTAATATTTTTTTTTTTTGATATCTTGATGTTTTTAGCGTGTTCCCTTCATGAACAGCAATTTGGAAAGTGGGCACCAAAGCATCTTTATTTATGAATTGAAAGAACTTTTTAGTATGAGGCTAGAGGAGGCCACAGGATTTTCCAGTCTTAGAGTCCCAAGGATGCTTCAAATAAACCAAAAACATTGATGATTTGTTTCTCTCCACTTCGACTGTTTAGTGAAGTTGGAAAGAAATAATGTTTCTAGTCGATGTCATTAAGGAGGCTGAACTAGCTCATGAATTCATATTTGGGCATTAAGTGTGTATTTCAATTAATTGTACATATTGAAACTCAAATATTCATCAATTGGGTACAGTCATAAACATAGTTGCCCGTTCTGGAATGAGGCAAAAAAAGAAACTGTGTTTTTAATATGCTAATAAAATTGTGCATTTCAATTTTTTTTGGGGGGATTTAGGGCTTCATAGGGATGCCTTTAGGGGCCCTTTAGGATACATAAAAAACCGCAAAATTTTAGTAATGAACGACTGGTCTGTGAGGAGGGCAGATAAACTGGAAACTGGATGGGATCTTCATGCTGTTCATACTGCAAAAAGCAAGCAAGAAATCTATGGCAGACTTCCCATTTGTGAAGTTCTAAATAGGTTGTATGCAAGGGTGTAATACTTGTGCAGAAAAATTTCTCCATGCCACATTCATTTTGAGCTACAAACATCAAGGGCCTTCTTTCTGGATAGATTTGCCAAAAACATGAAAGGTATAATCGAACGGTTTTAGTTCAACATATGCACATGCATTTTTTTTGTCCATGCTTGTCATCATAGTTACCCATTCCCGAATCTAGCAAAATTTGGCCAGCAGATCCATCCCTCAATTGTTCGCCCCCTTTCAGCTAGGTGCACTCCCCAAAAAATCCCAAAATCAAACTGTCTGGAAATTGAGGCCCTGCTATTTTTTTTTTTTTGATTTTCAAAATTTTAATAACTCATTCCATACCAGTAAGTTTTGGAACGTATTGTATGGAACGTATGGTACATTTCGACCCATTTTGGTCGGAATGGGTTTGTGAGGTCATTATGTGAGGTTGGAAATCCATCAGCCTAGTGGTTTTAGCTAGGTTCTCTTACATTACCTATTATAGGTAGGGTGTTAGTCCTCTATTTTGAGTGTTGGAATTCGTTATCTGCCTAATTCACACTATGTACCTAAGGTCAAATGACTCCCTCTCTACTGACCCTTCAGCCTCAACGTCTTTTGCACCTCTAGCTGCTCCTCAGCCATCTTCCATTTCCAGCATTGTTGCAATGTTTTCCTCACAGTCAGCTCCACCTCCCCTTCCCTTTCTATGCTTGTTGCAGTTAGTCTCCCTTTAAATTCTATTCTTGGTAATAGTGAACTTTTTGTAGCTCTGCCTTTGACTCCTAATACTCTAGAAGCATCTTTGCCTCCATCCTTCACAATCTTTGTTATTCGTGCAGATCAAGAATGGTCATTCCAATACCTTAACAACCACCAAGAAAGACTTACTTCTCACGAATCTATGATCCTAGCTGCGTAAATGCACCTTTAGAAGCTGGATATGTCCATTGAGGAATTCAGGAAAGAAGTTGCAATTATCAAAAGCGAAGTGTCTTTTCAAATAGCTACCTCAGCTAAAATTCAAATAGCTACCTCAGCTAAAATCCGGCAGCTCAAAAATTAGGTGGAACATCATCGTACAACTGTCCACCAGGCAGCTGTACTTAAAAGTTAGAATAATGCTATTTTTCCTCCAGCTCCTCCTTCACCTTTGTTTATTTCAGCCACGTTCACTAAGAATTATCTGTGAGAGCAAAAAGCTATTAACGTTCAAGTTAGAAGTATTCTGAATTCCCAAGATGTTGTAGAGGCTAAGAAGTTTTTGGAAGAGAATCTTTAGCTTCACAACAAAGGTATGGAATCTGCTTGGCGGCCTAAGAAGGATCCCGATAGTCTTATCATACGCTTCACCTTAGTGTCTCAGAGTTAATGTTCACATTGTTACCTGTAATGGCTTTTGGTTAAAAAACTTTTGCTAGGGATAAACTGAACTGCACGTGTTTATCAATGGGATTTCATTGACCAGTGGTGGTCAAACACTAAATTACATGTGGAGCAATAGAATTCGTTAAATAGCGTTTTGTCTATCACTGCTAACTTAATCTATATGAATTAAATCCTTTGAAAGAAAAACGTTTTTTTTTTTTTTTTGAGGGCATCGTTCCGGAACAGAACGAGTTCTGGAACGCTTTTCGTTCCGGAACAGGCAACTAAGCTGCTAACATTCTCTCTTCTGTTATATATATATATATATATATATATATATATATATATACTTCAAATCTTGGTTTAATCCATATGCAATTTTATAGATTTGAGCAGATTTTCATAAAAATTGTCTGTATTTAGTTTTATGGATTTGGACTTGTCATTTGAAAGTGTTGAATGTTTTGGAAAAATCCTAAAATTAGTTATTATTTGCTCAACCGAATAAGATGGTAGGCTACCATGAACATCAAACTTCTACAGATGCTGCTATTCAGGTCCTGTATCGACATCAAAATGTTTGGTTGCAGACGCTGAACAAATATGAAAGATCCGCTATTGCCGATGTTTTGCAAGGCCAATATTTTGAGAAAGGGCAAGATATCATTGTTGAAGGCCAATGTGGCGATAAATTGTATTTTCTTGAGGAGGTATTTTCATTTTTCATGCTGATGTGCTTAACAGTCAGAGTGTCTCCATGTTTGGATGTAATTCTTGCACTAATTTTGTGTATATGGAAACAACATTTGGGATTTATAGTTTAGGATCCAGACTTCAAGGTTCAGCCTTAGAATTTATTGTTTATGGTTTAGGTTTCTTAAGCCTTATATTTTATGTTTGACATGTCAGAAGTAAAAGTTTTCTTTTTGCAGACAAAAATTCGTCATGATTTAGGACAGTTCTGTATACAATTGGTTTTGTTCCAAATTTTGCTTTGTTACACGTTTTGTATGGATTCTGAAACATGGGAGAATATTCTCCCATGTTTCTTACAGAACGGTCATGGCATGGCACAATTTACATTCGTAATACAGTTATAAAATGGCTATGGCACAGTTTGCAGCAAAATGATAAATGTGAACTTCAAAACAAGAGCCAAACGGGAAACTCACACAGTAGATTTTTTGTGACAAGGGAATCAAGGGGGAAGCTCAAAATAAAGTAATTTATCACATGAATAGTTACAATGTTGATAAATAAACCTTGAGAGAAACAAGCTCACCATGTCTTGCTGATGCAACAAGTGAAATTCGACAGCAAGTTAGTTTGATCCTCACCGTGTCTCGCTGGTGCAACAAGCAAACTCTATGCCAGGGTAGTCTGGTGCTGGGTGTATTTGCATTACAAAAGTTGTGTACAATATTGAGCAAAAATTATTTGAGTCATTCTGATTACCAGAACGTACTAACTACTGGATAATACTAGATAGGCATGCCTCACAAAACTGATTTGGCATATATTGGTTGATGTTTGTTTGCTTGACATCTCATGAATGCTTTGAGAAGCCAATCGGTGAAATGAATATCCTTTTTTTTCTGGGAGTAGATTGCAAGAACATTTCCAAGGAGAATCACATTTACAATCAGTGGGAAATGTATGAGCTGTAATCGGCACATGTTTTACAAAATCATTCATTCAAAGAGGATAATTTTGTGCTTAACAGTCATTGCTAAATATTGAGAACTGCAACCCGGCTGATACTTGCATACTTCACTATATCACTGTACAGCTCCACTCATACTGATAAAGATTTGTGCCTGTTGCTCTCCCAATCAGAGACTAAAGGCAACAAGGAAAGAACCCAGAGCTCAAATTTATCAAACCTGTTAGTACTTGCAACGTAGTCCATAACGAGGAAGGATAATTGTGAAAATTGTGACTGTCCACAACCTTAGATAAGGTCAAGCAGACAATCTGGGACTGGAGATTTACTTACCAAGCTGAATGAAAATCAAAATGAGTCTATGAAACACAAATTTTCTTACAATCTTTTACAAAGAAAAATATGGAACAAGGTTCGTTCCATACGGACGTAAAACTACACTCTGATTGAAGTTATTCGAAGCAAGAAAGGGTTTTAAGATAATCTTATTCATAAAATCTGCTAATTTGCTATTTCCTTAGTCCCTGTCAACCACTGTATCCTTTTGGCTTTCGATCTAGACTTCTCTTCAATGGTAACAGGGCGAAGCAGACGCAAAGGCTGGCCAGAAATTGACAATGAAGTATAGAAGAGGAGATTATTTTGGTGAACTAGCTTTGCTTCATGACCAACCACGAGCTGCAACTGTTACTGCAGTGACTCAATGCAAGTGCGTGACGATTGATCGAGAAAGTTTCAAGGTTGTTGAAATCCTAGTATTAGCATAGATATTTGTTCAATACTGAATAAAAATCATCAATTTGCTCTGTAAGACTTAAAAAAGTTTTACATACATTCTCTGCTAATAGGGATATTGTCGTTCCATCTTTGATATTTCTCTGAGATGTGAATTCCTCAAGAAGTCCATAAATATTCTTGTTTCATATGCCATCTTGTATTTTTCTGTTTATCGATGTAGCGGCTGCTTGGTAAGTTGGAAGACATCCTTGTTCGTAAAGAGGAAATGTATGCAGCAGGCCAGAGTGTGGAGTCTAATTAAAGCCAGTCCCCATCGCGTTGAAGATTTATCCTTCTCATTTCTACTCTATTATACACTTTATAAGAGTACAACATAATACTATAGTTCTTTATGCAAGATGCACCTCTATGCAAGTAGGAAAACTTTCAGCAAGACACAAGCTCTCCACTCCCATGCAATATAAATACTCTAGCTATCATAAACCATCAGTTATAATGTAGATGTGTTGCCTGTAACAACTGCATTTGTAGATACAGAAAGCCATTGAATGTTTCTATTTGGCATTCACCATATCATAACTATAACTAATTGGTGTAATTTGTCTGCCTCTGCAAATTCAACTGATGAGGAATTCAATTCAACTTCCAGCAAAACTTCAATTCAGTTCTTGTATCTCTCACTATAGAGACTTTTATTTATTCCAAAGCTATTCATGGGATATTGCATACAAAGCTTGCAAGCACCAAAATCCAACCAAAATAATAAATTCTAAAAACTATTTATAGTGGGCTTTTTAGGGTACATTGCTTACATGATAACATGAAACAAGAAGAATGGTGTGAAATAGCATTTGTACATAAAAGGAAAACTCTTTCTATTTTGAAATTTCTTGGAAGAGGTGGTCTACAATCTAGAACTCACTTAAGTATTGTCCTCATGCAAACAATCCTCATATTTTGCACATGTATACATAAATTTGCTCTTGTATGTTATCATTTGTGCGATTGATTCAAGTCAAATCTCCTAACCTCAAGGATAGGAGAGATCCGCACCAATAGAGCACAAACAAGTTTGCCTTACATTTTTGTCTATCTTAAATAGAGCACGTGTCCCAAGTATTTGCTCAAGCTTGACCAAAGCACACCCCACGCCACCACACAATGGGAGGGTTGATAAGTTTGCCTCAACGTCCAAAGAACAAGCTCCTAGTAAGGGGCATAATCCAATTGGCATAATTTATAATGCACTTTTTCATTTGATAAGGACATTTTTTATTCAAATAAACATTTCAAAACAATGCTCAATTAGGAGCTTCAACATCGAAACATAAATTCCATGTTATCATTTAATATGATATGGTGGTTGATGTAGTATATATAACATGCAAATGGAACAAATTTTTATATATCATAATATGAGTCTACGAAACTTCAATATTCTAATTTATGTTACTTTGAATAGTAAGAACAACAAATCCTATTTGCATAATTTATTAGTTTGACTTCAATGCATCTTAAGTCTGCTTGCTTATGTAAAAGTAACGTGTTAAGTTAAAGACAATTGTATCAAGAACTCCACCAAAATCAAATGACATGTTTTTCAACTCTACTAAGGACATGGTCCAAGCAACACAACATTATACAACAAAAGTCAATTCTTTTATATTTTTACGTTTGGCAATTTGATAGAGGTGGGAGATCCTAAGAACTTATGGATGCAAATACAGAGGATAATTGTCAAGCTTGGATAACAATGTTAGGAAGTTCATATAAAGAGAAATATAGCAATAGATGTTTTTTGGGTGAAAGAATGATTTTTAGTCATTGATACTACAAATGCATGTTGTGGTAAAGCATGTTGTTATTGCAAAATTTCATTGACGCATTGTGATTCTACATATAGCTTATAAGAAAGAAAATTGCTTTTTGATGACATGTTGAGTCAACAAATTAAGGTCAATGATAAGTTGGAAATTGTGACTTGACTATAAATCCACCCTAGTTGCATTAAGCCCGTCTTTTTCTTGTTAATGATAAGGTTGGTTGCTTAGTTGAAGATGTGGTCTTCTTCTTTTTATGTCTATTACTATCAATGTAATAATTTACATTATGTTGCATTTTGGTGCAAAACTATCTTTGTTTCATGGTACAATCTTTATTTTTTCCTTTATGATTACTATAGAATCTCTAATGCTTTCTTGCTTACAAATCACAAAGGCTTATTTCTTCTCACATAACATTATTTAGTTTCACCATTTGCTATAACAACTAGCTAACAAGTCGGAACTTGTAGGAGCTCATAAGAGCACTTGTGGAAGTTCATAAGAGAATTCATCAAAGCTTTCAAGAAACTTGTTACTCTATTACATGTAAGTGAACTTGTAGAAATTTGTAAGAGTACGCATAGGAGTCATAACAAACTCATTATTCATAATTAACCACTAGCTAATGAGTATCATTCATTAGATTTTAACCATTAGTGACCTTTCTACAACCCTATGATGAGTTGGTATGTTGACCAATGTCACAAGACTTATCACTAGACTTGTAGTTCATCATTGCAACTATCTATTGTGTTGTTACAAATGCCAATTTTGCACTTAGGCTCATCATCCTATAGGTTGTAATCCCAGTTTTAACTTTTTAATGAAGATAATGGTGTTGCCTCCCATAGCATAATTTGTGGGAGCAAAAATTTATGGCAAAACTTTTTTACAGGCACCTTCCAGTTGCTAGAAGGTGCATGCAAAAAATTTGCCTTTTCTTACACGCATTTTTCACCTGAAAGGTGCGTGTAATTGAAAATTTATGGCAAAAAACTATTTTAAAAAAAGTAAAAAAAAAGTTACGGTAGGGAAGGACGCCTCCTCAAGGCATTTTGCCCAAGAAAGGTGTCCTCCTAAGGGCGGCCCCCCAATGTCTCAGCATTCTTTCAACTTCAAATTTGCACTACCCATGTGGCCTCATTCGTTTTTTCTGTGATTCATCATATGTGATCCACTGAATATCCACTAGTCCCACACACCAATGCGACCAGGCTCTGCTAATAAACTTATAAAATTAAAGCACACAAGGCTCGATTGAGTATATTCCAGCTAATTCTGTTGCAACATTTATGTATTAGATAACGGGCCTCAATGGCCCGTTATGACAAATTGCAAGGTTAACTGACATTATTTAGCAGGTGTGGCAGAAATCTTCCATCTTATGCATTTTCAAAGCCAGCAGCAGGGCAATCCACGCACCTCTGTCCTCCAACGCCCTTCATCTACATTTCCACACAGATAGGTTCGCAGTTATCAACATTTCATTTCTTCTGAAACAGCCCTCAACGCATCACCAATGACTCTTTTCATCTCTTTATCTTTCAAAGGGTTGTTTTTCTTGCACAAGGCAGCGAATGGTAGAAGTCTTTCTCTGTTTCCTTTATTAGATAATGGAAGATCACCTGTTCAACATGGAGATTCGATGTAGGGCACTTGAAAGGTGCCCTTCACGATATTTGTGTTTTTCAGTGATGACGCATTCCGGATTATTAAGAGTCCTGTTTTTACACCATAATCGGCCACACCTGCTAATAACGTGTGGAGTATAGAGTGTTAAAGAATTGATTGTTGTAGTATCTCAAAGTTGGATGATGATTCAGAGTTTTAATAAGACTTAATGATGATGATTTTACATGAGTGAAGACACTAATAAAATGCACATTTTCTACATGTAAGAAATATTGTGGCTTCAGCCTCAGCATATAGAGAGTAGCAAGCATGGGCTTAGGGCACTCATTGATTTTAACAAAATGACTTGGACAAGAAAGATGAGGAAGAGGAGCTTGAGGAGGAGATTGATGATTGCAACCTTAATGAGGAGGATAAGTGAGAATGATGACAATGAATAGCCTTTATTTTTATTGCTCTCAAAAGGGAATACGTAGTTTGGAGTCTTTCTAATGGCTAGCCTAGTAGTCATCGTCACGACTCACTAGTTTGGAATCATGCTCACTACATATTGCCACGTGCTCATTTACTTTGTACTTTGGAGGCACCTTCAGACCCCCTATGAAAGTACAAGGCTTATTTCAAGGTATAAGTGATTTGGGTTAAATACATCATGAGCAAGATAAACAAATAGATCCCTTTGGGTGCACACACTTCATTCTTGAAGTTGAAGAAGGGTTCTTCATAAAAACTTCACATGGAATTTTAATGAAGAAAACCAAAATTTAGACTATGGTTGAAGAAAGCCTAAATTCAAAGTGAAAATACAATGTATTTTACACCAAATGCCATTAATATTTTCCTCATATTAACATCTTTTTGGACCATTATTTGGGCCATTGACTCCAAAATAAAGGTTACAAGTACATCGTAGTGGGGTGTATGATGGGTAGAGTTGTTGATTGCCATCGGAATGATATCTAAGGAGCTTAGCTCCGTAAATGGCATTGCCCCCAATAACAGTCCATGAATCTCTCTTCTCCTAGATAGCGCAAACAACAACATCAATGGTGTTCCTGTGAGAAGGCAACAGTGATGGTGTTCTCACAAGTGTTCATGTGAGAAGAGCTTTGTGAGACGAGAGCTCTCCACACTAAATGTAGCTAGCTTTCAAAATCAAGGTCCCTTCCAAAATCAAGATTAAATGTGGGTTGAAGAGCACCATGAGGTCTTCCTTCCAAAATCCCCCCGAGGTACATTGCGCAAAAGCAATTATGCTTGTGCGCACGAGGTTGTACTCCTACGGACCTCGTACCACCTTGATGTGAGGCCTGGCTACCTATTTAAATCAGAGCGTGCAGCAGAGATTCAAGCCATAGTAGACAAAAGAGATGGAGAGACAACAATATGCTTGTATTCAATAATCTTGCACCATACAATGAGAAGAGAGAATGAACTCTACGTGAGAGAGGGGAGGAGGAGGTTATGCCTCCTCACAAATATCCTCTTAGCATTAGCCCCATTCACATTAGAAGGGCCCTAAAGTAACTTACTCCATTTAGAGGCACATTGGGCCTTTACACCATTTTACATTAATGAGTACATTTCAAGTATGTCCTTTAATAGCCAACAAAGTGGCATTACCCAATGACATCGGCTCAGACACTAGATTGCTGCTGCCTGAGAAACACGACTCGATTTTTTGCGAGCACTAGCATGTGTTGTGTGCCGGCACCCCCACCTGCCCCGGGTGCCTTTGTGCCAGCAGCCCACTGCCGTCACGGGCAACCACGTGTCTCAGCTAGAGCGCCCATTGCATGTCCTGGGCACCACGCAACGGAGCACCGGCACATGTGCGATCTCTCCCAAGCACCCACACATGCAAGGAAATGGGGGAGTTTCTAGTTATATGGCACCCTTGGTTTGCTTCAGATATGCTGGTGGCTGCAACGTGGTAGGGAGCTAGCAGGATGGGTGCCTAGGATCCTGGCTCTAGGAGCCTATTCCTAGGAGTCAGAGCCATATTCGGTTAAGGTTAGCTTGCTTAGATTGGTTCTTCTTCTTGAAACAATTTGATCCATAATGTCATTTCTTTCCACAGAAAAAACACTTGATCTTTGACAGCTTCTTCTTGCCACTGGATGTTGCACCTTGTGAGGACTGATCCTCACCACCTTCTTTGGCTTTGTCCTTATTGAAGTGTTGTTGTCCTTTGCCCTTGCCTCTTGACTTGTCTCTGATGAAGAGTGTTTTGTCATCTCCACCATCTTTCAATGAAAGTCTGTTGATCCTCAGCATCTTGTTCTCTTGCCTGCTTTCTTCAGCAATGAGAACACCTTGCAGTGTCTCCAAGGATGGAAGATCCTCTCTGACAGCATAAGTCTGCTCAATATTGTCATACTCATCTCTAAATCCATTTAGGACTACTTGAACAGGTTCAGTGTTCTTAAGAGCATCACTAATACCAGCTAACTCTTGATGAAGATTCTTAACTCTCATGACATATGATGAAGCACTCTCATCTACTCTCTGATAACTTAGAAATATTTGGCTTCTAAGTGTAAGCAATCTAGAAGTATTTTTGATTTCATAGATTGTTTTTAGAGTATCCCAAGCTTCCTTGGCAGTGGTGCATGTACTGATCTCTCTTAACACTTCATTGGTAACATTCATTTTTATAAAATGAAGGGCAATTCTGGTTCTTTTGTGGAATGTTGCAGCTTCATTAGGTGCAGCAGGTTCTTCTTCAGTTCCACTCACAATATCCATTACATCCTGTAGAATCAACAATGATTCCATTCTGATCTTCCACATTGCATAATTAGAAGATGTTAATCTCTCACTATGCTCTAAGAAATGTGAACTAGATGAAGACATCTTCTTGGTGAGAAATTTTAGTAATGATAAAAAATGGAGTTGAAAGGATGTTGCTTGCCATCTCAATCTAGGATCTAACACAGATGTTGATCCACCCTATGAAATCTAGCAACAGATGTGAGAACAAATTCTCAATACAAAAAATCAATTTATTTTGAATTTGGATCTCGCTTCAGTCACAAAAGAAGAAGCACATGCAAGCAAGAAGTCTATCTCTCCCACGAGTTTCAATGTACTGATAAACTCTCTAGGAACTTACTTTCAACTCAAACACAGTAATATGTGTGAAATAAAAAGTCTAAGACCTCTAAACACTCACTTCTATCCAATCCTACTTAATTAATAGTGAAAATTGATGAAAATGGTGAAAAAGATAGATGTGTGCTCACTTTGGCATATCCCATGAGTTGAGTACCCTCTCAAACTCTCTGATTGCCTGAAACTCTTCTAAAAACAATTCAAATTGATTTAGAAACAAGAGCAACACATTCTACTCTCCAATACCTATCCAACAAGCTATAGAACATCAAATTTGTATCATTCCTTGAGAAGTAGCACTCATTAATGAGGGTTGATTTCACACGTGTGAGCTCCCTGTCCGTACAGAGCTCCGCTGGATCAGATCAGCTGTGATTTGATCCACTTATGATCCACAGATTGCTTGCTTCTCAACAAGTTTGAATCCTTCTCCAAAATTCGAGTTCCTGCAAGCAAAAACACTGATGATCTGATGTATACACCCTCACCTCTTCAAAGCATGAAGCTCTGATACCATGTGAAGTTTTTAGCACGTGTGAACTTCACCACACACCCTACGGGATCTTATTGAGGTGTTGTGATTGCACAAGATTGATCAAAGAACAATATGCTTGAAAAATCTAAGGCAAGAGCACAATGGCATACATCTGATGAAAAAATCTAACTCTTCACTATGAAAAATGAATGTCAGAAATAATTCTAAGTGTTCAGTACGGGAAAAAGAGGCTGCTCTCGGGTAGAGAGAGATAATCATACATAGAAAACTCGGGTAGAGAGAGAATGAGTCCAAAACACCAAAATCTCAATATTCACAATAATGCAAAACATGCCCAGCTTTCTCTACATGAGAGAGACTCGAATTCCTATAGTGGAGTTGCATGGAAAGTCCACTTAACTGAATTAATTCACCTACCATAGATCCACATGTGTAACTGCATGCATGTATGGTGCATGTTTAGCATGTCAACTCATAAAATTGCCTAGACATGTGTAGATCACATAAACTACTTTGCATGTTGCATGCACTGATTGCATGTGGCTTGCATGCATACAGTAGACTTTGCATGCTATCTAAACATCTGCATGTCATCATAATTGAACCTATCTAACTCAAATCCGAACTACACTAGAAGGATATGTGCTCAATTCACACTCCTTATATGTACAACATGAAATCTAGTGGAAATTCTCATGGACATGACCCCAAACTCCAACAATCTCTCAAACCACTTAGGGAGCTTCTTGTCAGGTGATCGGCTTCCTGGTGAAAATGTATCCCACGGTACATCCTTCTCCTTGCGTTTTTCACCTGCAACTTCAATCCTTCTTGCACCAAAAGGTTTGTCTCTACCTCTCCAACCTGTCTCTTGAGGTTGAGTAGTAGTATCTTGAGATGTATCCTCATATTCATCACTCGGAAGGTCAATGAATGGATCATCATGAGGAGGTATCCTCACTATACCATCTTTCCCACTGGATGTGTCTATCTTCTCAGCATCCTCGTCCTCATACATCTTGGATTCATCAAAGATAACATCACGACTTACATGGATTTTGTTTTCCACTGGATCAAAATATCTATAGCCCTTCACACGTTCATCATATCCTAGGAATATACACTTGATACCTTTCACATCAAGTTTACGTCTCTCTTCCTTAGGAATGTGTACAAAGGCCTTACATCCAAAGATTCGCAAGTGGTTCATCTTTGGCTTCTTCTTCGTGAATGCTTCCTCAGGTGTTATCTTTGGTATGGCAATGGTAGGACATCTATTTTGAAGATAGACTGCAGTACTGCATGCTTCTGACCAAAAATCTTTTGGTAGTTTCATCTTAGCTAGGATAGATCTGGCACTTTCCACAATTATACGATTCTTGCGCTCAGCTACACCATTTGAGAGCAAGAGTCTGAGATTGCGTAAATTGTCTTTTAATCCCACATTAATCACAAAGATCATTGAAGTCATTAGACTTGTACTCATATCCACTATCTGATCTTAGGACTTTGATCTTCCTGCCTGTCTGATTTTCGACCAATGCTTTGAAGCTCTTGAAATTGTCAAATGCATCCAATTTCTTCTTGAAGAAGTAGATTCACGTCTTACGTGACATATCATCAATAAAGGTCATGAAATAGAAGGCTTTACCTAAGGACATGGTCCTCATAGGCCCGCATAAATCTATGTAGATCAAATCCACGATGTTCTTTGCCCTTGAAACACCACCTTTATTGAACTTCTCTCAATGTTGCTTCCCATATACACATGATTCACACATCGATTTCAAGTCGTCTTCTATAATAGGCAATCATGTTACCATCTCCAATTTTCTCATCAAACTGAGGCTTCCCAAGTTCAAGTGACCAAGCCTCCTATGCGACAACTCAGTTTGCGATGGAATGGACGATACGAGTCCATGTTGCCCCTTGATTGTAGCATTCAACCTGTACAGTTTTGTATTGGGCTCCCTTACTCCATTCGCAATAACTTTGAACATCTTGCACACATCGCCATTTGCTTGTGAAACGGACGTTCCATTATCCAACACTTTCAAGCTACTGAACCAATTCTTGTTACCTGTCATGTGTCTTGTGGCTCCCGAGTCAATATACCACGCTTGATCATCTTGATTAGATGACAATGCAGATATGAAGATGCTAGAGTCTTCAATCTCACCTTCATCGACAAGGTTACCTGCTTGCTTTGGTTTCCCCTTGCGTTGTTCCGCCAGGAATTTACGACTTTGACTCTTCCAATGGTCCTTTTTACCACAATGGAAGCACTTGCCTTTCTTCTTGGTCTTACTGCAAGATCCCTCATCCTCCTGAGTCTTGGAAAATTACTGTTTAGACTTTTTCTTGCCCTTGCCCTTGCCTTGTTTTTGGCGTGTCGCAAGTGCCTGATCATTAGTATTTTGACATCTAGCTTTCACCATTTCTCGCCGTTGCTCTTCCTGCATCAAGTTTCTTGTGAGCTCGTCAAAGGTTGGCAATCTTTCTCTCGATGCTATTCCGCTCACAAAAATCTGATAGGGTTCTGCAATGTCACACAATGCATTGTGCACCAGCTCCACATCACGTATGCGCTCACCAATAGAATGTAGTTCATCCCTCATTGTCTTGATTCTGGTCATGTACGTCTGAATGTGCTCTCCTTGCTCCATTCGGGCACTATTCAGCTTTGACTTCAAAAACATGATTCTAGATGGATTTGACGTCTTGAACTGCTCCTTGAGCACATCCCATGTCTGTCTGGGTGTAACAGCATCACAAATGTGGGTAATGATGTGATCCTTCACTAACAAGTTAATGAAGGTCAAAGATTTCCTCATCTTTTTGTCAAACACTTTGATATTCGTTTCATTTGGCGGCCTTCTCTCATCACCTGTGACAACTTCTCACACGTCTTTCTCCATCAGTATGTTTTTCATTTTGAATTTCCACATTGCATAGTTGGAAATCCCGTCCAATTTGCTACTTTCACTCAAAATGGACTCTCCCATGTTTGCCATCGCAAAACTGCTTGAAACTTCTGTCGTAGGCTAAAAATAGTATGTCGAGGCCAACTATGATGTCAAAAGTTGAAAATAATGACTTGCCCTTTTTCCCTTACCAGGCCACTCCCCGCTTTCCACCAATTTGAAAGCCAAATCGACATCGCCTTCCGAAATGCACTCAGTCGTCCACTCCCAACTATGTGCCCAGTGGAATGGTCAAATTATTTTGGTGCACTCCGAACACTTTCTCCGCTGCAATCACTCTATTTTGCTGTATCGTACTTGCAAGTTCAGTCTGGCTGCCCTTCGTTTGGAGATTATAGCCTTTCGTTTGGGTCAGAACGGGCAAAGGACCCAAAAATAGAGATTTTCCTTGTTTTTGAACTGTTTCTTCACCTTAAAGAAACTTCACTCTTCACTTGTGAAGGAACCCAACTCAACTTTCAATGTGAAAATTTTTATTGAAGTTGAATGGCTGTATATATTTCAAATCATCTTAGCCTTCTTCAACAACCCTTCAGACTCCATCCAATGGTCGACTCTTATCCAACTATGGATATCCCTCCTGGGCAGCGTGATCTCAGCCGTCGATCTTGATAGTTCTTTATCCAACGATTCTGAGCACTTATGTGCACTTATGGAAACTCTTGCAAACGCTGTCTACTTCAAAGCACTACGTGTTTGTCTTGGTTCCTCGCGCGAGCAGGCCTGCGACCTCCTCCAACTCTCTCTCTTGCATGAATTGTAGTTATGGTTGTCACCAAAAGTGCTTATTGCTCCATAGATGAAGCGCGGTTGTCCACGACCTTCTCAGATCTTCTAAATTGATCAGGGCGCCCTCCTCTGGATTCTCACAGCTTCCAAAACGGTTCAGAATGGAGAGAAATATCTGATTTTGTCCCCAGACCAGGGTTTTTCACACAAATATATTCTTGGCTTCCAATTCACAGTGTTCTGACAGGCCTATGCTCTTGCTTTGAGGTCGCCCTACCGCTAGAAATCTAATGCTTCAATCCGTTTGTCAAATGATGTTCGATTGAATGCACACTGACTGCAAACACCAAATAGCCTGTTTCAGAATTTCAAAATTCCGTTTGATGAGGTTCTGATTCAGCCGGCAACTCTTGTCTCTAAATCCTCACACAGTCTCAAGTTCATCAAGCTTCTGTGTGCTAAACTCTCTGCACCAGTGTTTCTCCTTCCGTCTTCAACCCACCGTAAACCTCGAAGTCTCAGAAGACAGTTCTCCCGAAGCTCTCTTCAACGACGATGCTGTATTGTGTACACTCCTTGTACGGCTCTGATACCAACTTAGAATTTGCTTCGAACAGGAACGCTCCTCTTATTTTCTATCTTTTCTCTTCTTACCCGCCATCGAGTTTTTTGGCTATCACTTTCTACAACCGAATATCGGTGAACTTTCCACTACCAGGTCACATCCAACTAACTTTCATGTGACTACCTAGTCTTTTCTCAACTCAAAGCACATCAAAATCCAATACCACTTCATTTGAGAAAAGGTTTTCTCAGGACAAGTGATCCTCGAATACTGCTCCACATCTGAAATGGTCGCATACAAATTCACCAAGGCTCTTCCCAAGATCAAGCATCAAAAGTTCTTCAACACGCTAAACCTGACGAATACACTCAAGGCACCAATTGTAACCTTAAGGAGGCACTGTTGGAGATTAAGCTCACAGTTTCCTCCTTGGTGTTTCAATTTCAATCAAGATTCTTCCTACACATTTTTTGATCCTTGAATTGATCATTGATCTAGAGTAAACTATTTGAAGAACATCGAAGACTTGGCCATCTTTGATGACTTCGACCATGACTTCAACATATCCAAAGTGTCCAACTCATATGGCTACTTCGACGATCAAGTCATATGACTACTTCGACGATCGAGTCATCCGACTACTTCGATGATTGACAAATCTGACTACTTTGATGATCGGCTAATCCGACTACCTTGACGATCGACTGATCCGACTGTAAAGTACATTCACGACCAGATATTGGGTTAGACTAAACTAGTCTTGTGATTATAGATTAGTTAAGAAATTATTGTAATCACAAGGATATTGTGTATATATACATTTTCAGGTCACATTCACCACATGGTGCAACAGAGTGGAAGATTCAGCATCGAAGTTACGCTACATTCAAACTGTTATTATTTGTGTTGTTCTTGTTCCATATTGAGCAAATGCTCTTATGACAAGCATTCAGTGTAAAATATAAGCAACACCTTCTACTATCTGTGTCTAATGTAGATACGTGTGTGTTGTGATTGATCGCACTTTCCTAAATACTTGTCTCAGCTCGTTCACTCAATCTGATTGAATTACGGACGTCTTCGACTCATTAGAATTCAATCAGACGACGGTTGTCTCTGACGCCTGAGGAATGAACGATATCTTTCTGCATTACCACATTGAATTCTGAATTGAACTTCACTTTCAAA
This sequence comes from Diphasiastrum complanatum, assembly GCA_029204225.1. Taxonomy (NCBI): domain Eukaryota; kingdom Viridiplantae; phylum Streptophyta; class Lycopodiopsida; order Lycopodiales; family Lycopodiaceae; genus Diphasiastrum; species Diphasiastrum complanatum. Next base: position 48,318,229 of record CM055110.1, on the reverse strand, counting down.
CTGATTGATAGTAATTCTACATACTCTTTATCCTCTTCGGCGATCTGTACTCAAATCAGGAAATTCGTTTGGGTACAGAACTATTTCAGCGGTCCTCAACGCACGAGTTCTGATTCTATTCGAAATTTTCTATCTCTTCCTCTGTTGAGATCGTTCTTGCTGATAGTCAGTAGCAGCCCACATCGGTCGATTCCGTATTTCTCTAACATCTCTCTCTAATTTCATCACTCTCACCAACAAATTCTTCTAACCTTACCACCTTCAAGGTGTTTTCATTTGTCACGTACAGGCAACTCAAGATGATTTCTTGTACTTGGCTTGGGAAGTTGAGTTGCTTGGGACAACTTAATGAAAATGGGCTAATTAAGTTGGTGTGGTCCATTAACGCTTACCACCCCTAAATTTAAAAGAGAGGTGGTTGTGTGTGTGTGTGTCATCTCGCTTGCCAAGGCACAAAAATGGGTGGTAAGAGAAATGGCTCAGGTAACCTCACGTGTCTCCATATATTTACATGTTATCTGTAACCCATTCACTTGAGCAGATGCAGCTGTAGCGTGTGCGGGAAGGGAAAGAATGACCTACGAGGATAGAAGCAGATACGGAAGTTTGGATAAATCCAATCAGTTTATTCGCACAGTCAACATAGGCTTTAGATGTTATGGTATGACCTGTCTACTCCTTATATAAGAAGAGATTGTGGCAGATGTGTGAGAGCGAGATCTCAAAAGACTAGCTGAAATTTTCAGATCAGGGTCGTTTGCAGACAGCGTAGGCAGATTGGTGTTAAGAAGCCGCACATGTAGGTTGCTGCCCACCAAACTATTGCAAACACTAAATGTGGCCATGTCTCAACCCCAGTGGAAAGAAGTCCAGAGAAAAATTGGAGCAGCACGATCTAGTGTTGGTCTCATTCAAGCGGCTGCTCCTATGTGGGATTTACAACACAACGGATTTTTGAGGAATACAGATGTTGCTTGGTGTCTCTTGTCGAAGGTAATTGGCAGGAGTTCAGTAAACTATTCTGTCAATCTGTTCTGCTACATAAGCGTTCAGTTGGATGCCAGACAAGCGATCAGTTTCTTGCTACACCAGCGATTAGTTCAGCTCACAGTGAGCGAAGCTTTGCAGCAGAGAGCGGAGGTTTGTAGGTGATAATGAAAAAGCTCCTCAAAAAATCAGTGCATGTTCTACTGTCATAAATTACATGCCAGTTTATGCACAGTTTCCTGCCAGACCCGTGTTTGTCTGATCTACAATCAGTTTAGGGCAAAGGAGCAGCGGTGGTGCTTTCAAAACTTTTTCTATTGCTGATCTTTCAGAGTTTTGGTGGGCGCTTTTGTTTGGGCAAGTTCTCTGGAATCTATTGCAAAAGGTTTACAACGGCCGACGGCTCCATCGAGGTTAACGACATTCCGTGTGAAGAAAAATAAAAAAAAATATAAAAAAGATCTCGGTTCAGTTGGTGAGGTGGTCCATCACAGGGTTTTCTTTGTACAGTTGTTCTCATGGCTTCAGACATCTCCCTACTTCGTCCTCTCAGTCTCAAACGACCTGCTTCAACTGTATCTCCCCCTCCTGACTCCCCTCCTCGTTACCTACTACTTTTTCCTATGAATAAATGCACCAGGATTTCCTTCATTCACTTGGAAATGAAAGTCATAGTGATAGCCCCCCATTTGTTAAAACAAGTCCTTTGAAAAGATGATGCATCATAAATGTGGTCACGACATAAGTACCCTCATCTCTAATTAGTGAAGATATCCTATCTTGTGAGCCCAATAATGTACTTCTCGTGACCCTTACCTACCCTTGTGAAGTTGTATAGGGGTTGAGAGATCCATGGGTTACATGTGTAAAGAAAGGATGTCACTCATCATCATCTCCCATGGACATGTAAAGAGGCTCTCAAGCTCCTAGTAGAATAGAATAGATTAGATTAGGCTCCATTTTCTAACAAGGGCCAGGGAGAGAGAGAGAGAGATATGGAGTCGGCAATCTTGGCGAAATGCAGTTGTGCGATGACAGGTCCATCAGCAGCAGCAACAAGCTCCTCGTCCTCCGATCATCAGCGGCCCCTCCTCAATCACTATCCCTGCAGCATCAGCAGTAGCATCGGCACCAGCACTTTCACAATTGCAGATCGTGGCAGTCATCGTCGTACCTTTCTCACACTCCGCTGCTCCACGACCTCTTCTTCTGACAAGTAATTAACCAATTGCTCCATTCTTGTGCATTGTCATTGTCCTCCGCCTTAGATTTGCAACATTCTACAATAAGCTTCAGAAAGCATAAAACTTATTCTGACTTGTATAGGTCTTCATTTATTTTGGTTACACTGTATTCAAACCCGAAGATAAGAATGTAATATAAGTAAATTGCGTAATATCATTTATTTACTTGTCTTACACTGTAGTTCTTTAACTGTATTCATATTACTACTCTGCAGGATATGTTTTGTGCATTGGATTTTGTGATTGACCCGAATTTATGCTTGTTTTTTTATTTATATCTGAAATGAGATCCTCATTCTCAAAGACATTGCTTGCCTATTTTTATTAAAATTCTTGCAATAAAAACTTAGTAGAACTTTTGAAAAGTCAAATTGATGAGTATCTATCATTCGAACAAATGGTCTGGTGACAAATTTTTATGCCAGAAAAGTCAATGTTGTAAGCTTTTATCTAAGTAAAACATGGTGCCAAGAGCTCTCAAACACCTTGCCGCAACAAAATAGTCTATGTGCTGATGGTGTATAGACCATTCTAAAAAGAAACGAGCATTCTTATGTCTGAAAGATAGGCCCTCATAAATGGGGTGATTAAATCTCAGGGTGTAAGTCCTTGTACTTGTAGCAAATACGTAAGTGAAAGCATTCAATGATCATTTATCATGACATTGTTTGAAGTACACTTTGCACATCCATGTTGGTCACGTGAGTAGTTTATCGCAGTTACAAACGTACAAGTTGACTTGTAGTTAAACTAGACTTATGTCACACTAACATAGTATGAATTTCCAAAAATAGACTAACCAATAAACTATGACATAGTTATAAACTAAATCACAAATTTTTGGATCTTAGTACCAATGAAGCATAAGTTGACAATACATGAGGCAATCTAGTAATCTCCACAAAGAATGATAGAGAGCATCACCCACATATCACTAATGGCTAGCAAAGGCAAGAGTTCTTCCACGAAGAGCCTATGGAAAACCAAATTAGAATCTCAAAATCAAATGTACATACCCTTTTAAGGAATGGTGAACCCTAAAGTAGGAAACATGCTTTAAAACTACTTTAGAATGTACTCAACTTAACTTGTATTTATTATAGACTTAATTCGCACTAGAATAATACAATTTCAACAAGTCTAGGAAAGTTTTAGCTTTCGGTAGACAATGTGGCTATCTTTACAAGCTTAGTCACTGCTATTTGACAAATAGCAAGTTCTTCATATATCTACTTCTGAATCAACTGATATGCTTTGGCATTTTAGATTAGGCCATCTTAACTTCAATAGTATTCAGCAAATGTCAACTCAGAATCTAGTGCAAGATCTTCCTTCTGTTAGCAAACCACTTGCCTTAGAAGATCCAAGACAATACGAAGATGCTTTTCATGCTCCTCAAGGGTCCGACTATAAATTAATATGTCGGCCAAATGCACCACCACGAACTTTCCCAGATATGGACGAAGAATATCGTTCATCATGTGTTGGAAAGTGGCAAGCATTCGTGAGTCCAAAGGGTAAAACTAAAAACTCATAATGGTCGTACTTGGATCAAAATCCAATCTTAGGACCATCCTCGTTCCTAATCCTTATCTGATGGTATCCTGATCAAAGGTCAATCTTGGAGAAATACTTAGCTCCATTCAAACGATCCATTAGATCATCCATCCTAGGTAAGGGATATCTGTTCTTGATGGTTAAATCATTTAACTTTTCAAAATTGCCACACAAATGTCTGTCGCCATCCTTTTCACTAACCAAAAGGATTGGTGTTCCTCAAGGGCACTTACTAGGCCGAATATGGCCCATCCTAAGAAGTTCCTGTAACTGCTTAGCAATTTCATCCTCTTCCTTGGTGCTAACTCTGTATAGAAAGAGAGATACAGGTTGGCTACCAGGAATTAACTTTATCTGATGGTCGACACTCCTTTGGGGAGGTAGGCCATCAAGTAGTTTTTCAGGAAAAACATCGCAATATTCTTGCCTAAGTTTGTTAAGTATTCTACCTTCAGGTGAATTAACACTTAAGGGATTATTTATAGACACATTCGAAGGCAAATGCGATAAATCAATATTTTGACTCTTAACTGCTTGGTCATCCACATAGAGTTCATCTTTAAGAAAGCAAAGATAAACTTTATTTTCAGAGTCTTTCAAATATTTAACAACTTCTAAAGCAGAAACAACAAGATCAAAAGGCCTATTTACACACTCTTTTAGTTCAACAGATGAGCCATTATGCAAAAGGTTATACTATGAGTTACGTAGTCCTTTCTTAAGGACTCATTGTTGGAGTAAAACCACTCCTTTCCTAAGATTATGTCTATGCTATCTAAATTCATAATATGAAATTGGTGCAAAATTTCCTAGAACTCTTGTATGTAGGCATCTAACGGCCTTCTACCCATATGCACGGTGGCGAAATGCCGCCGATGCTCAAAATCATCTAGGACCGGCAGGTAAGCCGTTTTAAAGGCTTCTTGGAAAGCATCCCACACTGCCACCATATATACGCTTTCCGTGTAAAAACAAAAGGGCAGATGCGATCTTTGTACTATCAGGCGGGTTGTGCATGGAAAAATGACTATTCCACCGATCCAGCCAAGAAAGTACAACATAAGAATGTCGGTCTTTCTTTTCACCCGAAAAGAATTCCGGATTGAACATGGGGTACAAGACGGCGGACCGCGAGTGTGTCGAAGAATTCTTGCTCGGCCGCGACATGCCTAGATTGCATTTCCAAAATATGGTTATGGGGGGAGTTCAAGGCCTGCACAAGCTGTGTGGAATCAAGTTCAGGAGGAGGAGGTGGTGAAGATGGTCCTTCACCCGAGGACTTAGCAAGGTCCATGGCGCACTAAGGAAGGCTCGAAGGAAAAAATTGACAAGAGTTTGGTTACAAAATGGCCTAGAGGACTTGAGAGCTCAACTCAAGGAGACTAAGCCAAAGCAAGCTCCTCAATGATGAGAGTGGAGCGTTTACCCCTCACCCACACCCTTTTCCTTCCCTTTTGGCCTTGCTAGGTGGCAAGCCTTATGAACGCCACCTAGCAAGCACATGGCCTCAAAAACAAGTGACAACCCCTTATGGGGGCCATGTCCCCACCAACACTTTTAATCCCCCCTTGGCGTAATGGCCCCAAGAAGCTCCTAAGGCTTTTCCTTAGGCTTGGGAGGAGGAGTAGGTACAATTGTACGTTCAAGAGGAGGAGGTGGAGGAAAAAAGTTCAATTGTCCTCCCAAAAAGTGGTGGGAATGTCTCCTTTGTAAATTTTTGTGTGTGCAGGTGGTGTATGACAATGAGGATGGAAGAGGCCTAAGAGGAGAGCAAAGGAGATGAAGAGCAACCCCCCCCCCCCCCCCCAACAATCCTGTACTTGCTGTAGGTACAGCCTGCAAGTACAGGTTGTGTACTACTTCCATCCTTCCCCGCTTTTAAATTTCAAGCTTAGATTCAACATTAATAGACTTGCAAAAGCTTAAACCTTAAGCTTTAAGCTTAAGAAGGTTTAAAGCTAAGCTTATGAAATATTAATAATTTAAAGTTTTGATTTCAAAAGTTTGCAACTTAAAGTTTTAAAACTTTTCAAAGTTTATTAGAAACATTGCAACTCAAGTTCTTCTAAACTTTATGTTTAAAAGAAATTAAAACTTAAGTTACAATCTACAGAACTTTGCAAACAAAGTTTAAGATATGTTGACACCGAAAGGTACAAATTGTACTTTACATATATGAGAAGGTACAATAAAAGTTTACCTTCCTACCTCTCCCCATCCTACGACTGATCAAGCTGTAGGCAGTGGGGATCGCACAGGCCTCGGGACCTGCGCCTGGCCTTGGGCAGCGCGCCGCACAGGTGCCCGTAGTTTTTTTTTCTGCCAAAATACGGTGTTTAAAACCATTTCCGACATCAAGGTTCTCAATACACGACTAATAAATTTCTGCAACCATTACGGCTAGCAGAAATCCAGAAAAACCGTAATTAATCAAGCCTCTAGCATGCATACAAGGCCCAAAACCTATCCAAACGACGTCGGAATCGAACGAAGCGAAAAGCAAAGTTACACATCGATCCAACGATGAAAACTAAGCCTTCCAAACACATCAACAAGAAGTTTAAACCAACCGAAACTCGTGGCACCCAAAAGACCTATAGCTCCAGACCAGTGCTCTATCCCATAAATGAGACCGTCACCTCAGGTAACATGTTGCGTGCCCTTATGGGTACGTAACAGTACTCCTTTGATGATGCCGAATCAGATGATGCCTTTGACTCATCGTCAAAGTCATGAGCACGAGCTTGCAACCTCTCTTGCCTTCCTACGCAATGCCTGTGCTCGAGTGATAGGTATTAGGTAATAGAATGTAGATTGTAGTTACTAGTAACCTAGTTCAAAGTCCAAAGTTTTACTTGGATTGGCTCTGGGGTGTTCTGGAGTCTAGTCAAAAGTGTCAAGTTGGCATGTACGTACACCAACCTCTCTAGCTGCGCAGATGAGAGTTGATTCTTCTTTTTCATGTGAATCAAAGAATGAACACTCCAGTTTCTCTCACAAGCAACTACTACAATCTTGCAAGAGAATCCTAATGGCAAGGCGACGCAATCTAGGATCATCAACCCCAAACTTTATCCACCATGACACAGGACTCAACTGGCTTGGTCAAAGTTGAAAGTAAAAAGAGGCGTCAGGACCACAAATTGCAAAACAAAACTAAGTAACTTGTAAGAATTGGAATTTATCATGATTCATGAATCATCAAAGTGGCTATACAATTCAAATAATAAAACTTAACATTGGCAAATTTCAAATCGCAATGATGATTGATCACCGATGAGATTAACCGCGTGGGCCCAATGGAGAATCCCATAGCATCTTGCTTGAATATGTGGAGCTCATCCAAGAGCTTATCATGCTTGTGTACATCAGGAGACATAGGTATTCCAATCATCTCTGAGCTCCCTATCATATTACTGCTGCTCAATCCTCCACAATGGATGGAATATGTGGGCCATGGCGATGAAATCACTCCCATCTACTTCGCTAGAGGCAATGGATCTCCTCAAGCCTGTAACATTTGAATGACATGCAATTTTTAGTTGAAAACTCAAATCTCAACCGAAGATTCATGATTCATCAATGATCAATTCGAATTCAAGGTTTCACAAATGTGGCATGTCAAAGTTTAACCTTCAAAATAAAGTTCCAAAATACCGAGGAAGGACTCAGGTTCTAGGAGTTAGGTGTCGGGACAATATAGACACTAGAGCAAACTTCCAACTTCCAAGAACCAAGAACTAAGAGTATTATAAATCAAAATACCTCTCGAGGCTGATGGTTGTACACGGCTGTAATTGCTCACACAACTTGTCCATAAACTCATATAGAAGGCCCAACGTGGAACCCTCTCGATCTGTAAGGCATAGGACAATGTAGATAGGCTATAGGCTTACAACAATGGATTGTCCCTCATCCCAAAATGACGATGAGAGCGCGAACCTCCTGCCCTTGGGCTCGTGATGGTCTCGATTGCACCAACTCATTGAAACGAACATCTGCCTCAAGCTTGCATGAACTTTCAGTAGTTGTTCCAAGACTATGAACATAAATGCAAACCTGCACAGTGCATAATGCATTTCAAATATGCATTAGTACAATCTTGAATCATCAGACTCTCAGAGCAATTAGAATTTAGTAATAACCAGTAACTACTAAGTTCTAACTAGTATTAATTTCGAATTTCTAAAGTCTAATTAAATAGTTTTAACTTATTAGTAGATACTAGTAACTAGTCTCTAGATAGTAGTAAGTCTTAAGTAGATACTAGATACTACTAGATAGATGTTAGAACTTTCAACTTACTACTTACAACTTACATAGATCATAGACCTCTGACCTAAGACATTTAGAATCCAAATTACTAGATCAATCATTAGACTCTTAGATTCAAATTTCAATTAGATTCATCATAATAGCCTATAGGTAATAGAATCCAATATATATATATATTAACAATTACATAGTTACAACTTAGTATATAGATAAATTATAATAGTACAATTATCTATATACTATATACATGTAACATTATATTAGATAAAATTAGAAAGTTGAAACATCGATCGATGATATTAGATAAAAACCAAATTTTAAAAAACGAATCGATTATTGTGCGACATGCAATGAAAATTGAAATCATAGGTCAATAGTTGAGACTCGAGAGAGGCTAGAGCTAAGAGTTGAGTGTTTAACCTTTGGGCCTCGAAGGGCAAGCCTTATCTGCTGCAACAGGAGTGAATAGCATCAAGAGTGCATGCAAGCGACAAACTCATAACCCTTCAAACGTAATAAATGTGCCTTGATTCGCATAGGCCCACCCGTGTAAGAGTTATGGCAATATCTGCCAATGTTTTGAGAGCTGATTCAAATCGTTCGGCCGATTTGAATCGGTTCGAATTGTCTGGACAGGTTTGAATCGGTCGATTCGAACCTCTAGAAAAAAGTTTCTATTTAAAATATGTAATACGACCTGATACTACCTTATACAACCCATTTCAGTATGTTTCCAACCTGTTACTACCTTATACAACCCATTTCACTATCGTTACAATTCAAACTTCAATGTTCCGCTCTATGATCTACCCCTTTTCACCCAGTAGACTAGTATCTGGTACAATATGCTAACAAAACATCCATTACAAGAAATGAAACATGGGAGGTGGAATATGAACGAATCAGATTATAAATAGAAGCATTCTGAATTTTCTATGCACATATACAGGGAATCGAAAAATCTTGGTACATACAACCTATAATCTTTCGTCCTTACATATCTTTTATGACACTATTCAAACTATTACAAAAATAGTTATCCAATGACAAATGTAGATTGGAAAGCATTCAACTTCATTGTTTTGTCATATCCACATAACGTACTAAACATCATGATTGTAAAAAGTCATGAGGCATGTTGCTCATGCTCATGTCCAAGTATTTCAAGCAAAAGCCTCTAATGACAAGCATATACATGGGAAATTGTCTAGTTTATATTGAAATTGTGCGACATTCCTCATGGGCTTTACTATACAAAGCACATTCTATTATACAGAGTCTTTAAGGCAAATTCATGGTTGGGTAAGATGATTGTAAGCCTAATATGTCATTTGGTGTGATTTGCATAGCATAATTTTTTGGAGTGCATAGAAATTTCGAACTTTTGTTATAATATGGCTAGCTCTTTGATTCTGGAAGTTGCTTGTAATTTTCCTTGTAGATTTTTCATCCATAACTATTACATGCTATCAAATGTGGGGTTATGTAGTCTTTTTTGGAAAGATACATTTGTTGTTATGTATTTGAAGTTGACTATATTTATGTTGAGGCCAAGCGGGTGTGGGAATTTCAGTAAGTTGCATGATATAGATAGATCATGTCATGGGATATGCAATATAGTTTGTTTTTGGATCATTAACTAAGTGACCTACTTATTCTCTAAATGCCAATTTATTCCAAATAAAAGCTTTGTATGCTTATGCTCTTGTTGTTTGATTGCAGGGATAAAGGAAATGGTATTGATGCCTTGCAAGTATGACAAGATCTTCCTTTCTTTGGAGGATTTTTCTAGATGTCTCCCCTTTTTTGACTTTTCTACTTGTGTCTAATGGAAAAAGGTAGGATTGATAGAAATCGGAATAGGAAGAAGTACATAAACGCTTGTTATTAGGATTTTGGAGGCTAGATCACACAAAAATATGTATGGACCTCTCTTTATAGTAGACTCGAGTAAATGACTAATGCAAAAGAGCTACTAGATTTAGGATTTCCCTCAAGTCATTCTAGAGTAGTCCTCTCTCTCTCTCTCTCTCTCTCTCTCTCTCTCTCACACACACACACACACACACACACACACACACAAACTCACCCACACCCACCCACCCACACAAACATGTCACGAGCATGCTCATCCCAAAACTCATATGCACTTGTACATGTTGTCCAAATTTCTTTGAAGATGTTCTTTAACTTACTCATGTGGCTACTTTGTTATCAAATTTGGGTGCATTTTTCCTTACCTAAGTTTTCGTAACACTCAAGAACACGAGAAAGTAATAGAAATTTTCCTCTTTTGCGTAGTTTTTGGAAATGCTTCCTACCTGGAAAATGTGCACTCTCTAGAAGAAGAGAAGCATTAGCTGAAAAAAATCCATATAGGAAGCATGGAAATGCCATTGTCATCACAAAAGTGAATTAATCATAAAAGTGCGTGTGGAAGAGGGATGAGGCCGCGACGAGGCCGATCCCTCTGGCAGCTAGCCAAGATGACCCCTTTGACTATGACAACAGCTATGGCAGATGTGCTTGCCGAGGATGAACTTTGTATCAGAAATTTGTAGGAGAAAGTGATATTTGTCATAAAAAAGAGTCAAATTTGGCTTGCAAACAAGTGACATGCCTTACGTCATGGGAAGCACGCTTTTCCAACGATTGTAGTTCTTTATAAAGTTTGCCCTACTTCTCCACTTGAGGAAAGGTGGAGTTTGGAAAATTCATGTCCCCATGAAAAATAAGGGAAAGACGTTTGCCCTTATCTATGTTGTATTACTCAAGAGCAAGTACAAGAGAGTAGTGATCACAAAAGAGAGTTCATCGTCTGTCTCCTCCCAAACGATGGTGCATATTATTCGTGAGGCAGTCCTCTTGATGGTTACACATTTATTCTCTCATTGCAAGAGGTGAGTACAATAGAGAGTTTGTTATTTGTCTCCACCCAACCAATTGCACATAGAATTTATGAGGCATTCCTCTTGATGGTCACACATTTATTCCCTGACCACTCCCTAACCTTGACCGTCAGTTGACACATAGCACATTCAATGAGCCACCAACTTATGCAATTTGGTAACATGCTAATGCATAGGCATGGCATACAAAAGTTTTCAAAACTACCGTATGTGTCCTCATTGGTTTATCAATATACATGTTGCCTTTTGACTTGTCACCTCATGTTGTTTAGGAGGTGACTTTTGAAAGACTCATTTTGAGACTTAGTTTTTGCATTACAACTAAAAGCATGCCATTGTAGGCTTTATGACCTAGACAATACACTGTCTTACATAACAATATACAACTTGTTCAAGGTAGGGCACGAGAAACTACATAGGAATAACATATACTTACTAGATGATTGACACTAAAGTTATGCCAAAGTTGCAACATTCTCTTGCAGCTCCTCATTTTTTGATAATCCTCCAATAATGATGGCACTTGCTCATGTATCCCAGGTAGTGGGTTTTTGAGGGTGCACTTTTTTTTACTTGCTTATACACACACCAAGCTCCTCCTCAATTGGGAGTGAACTAGGACACCTCACTAGGACATATCTGCAGCCTCCACCTCTGTCACTATCCGATGAGTCATTGCCATTTTCATGCAAAATCCAACATCATAGATTTTAGGCCTAATCGAGCTATTAATTATGATATCAAAGATCAATTTATTTAATTTTTTCAACGTATCAAAAGAATAAAATTCATGTGGAATATACCAAGGATCATGTGTCTTTAGCACTGAAGATCTTAAAGTTACCTTTCACATATTCCCTTTCTTCTAATAGTTATTACATTTAATGCTATATTTGAGAACTTATTTTAACAACTTGCAAATTCTGGCTAGGAATAAAATAAAGATTTGAATCTTGCATTGAATAGAAAGATTCCAAAAGATTTTAAACTCTTTGAATCAAGTTGTGTTCTAAAAATGGTACTTGTGTCTTGTTTATGTCATGCATGTCAAGGCCCAAGTCATTCATTAAAAGGGACCAGATTACAAAGTCAATAAAAGTTGATCTTGAGGTGCTAATGGTATTACTACAACTCATGCACTAGTTCATTTAGACTAGAGTGGTAGGCCCTAGGTCAATGGAAACTTTTAGGTTTAGATGACATGTGGCACATTGAACTCATAAGTAAATGGCGTCATGTAATTATCCTAGACTACGGTATCAATATTTCTAGGCAAAGTAGAACTTAATTGACAAGTTATGTCTTATGATGCTATGAGTACAAGACATCTAGAAGTCATGATGGAGAAGTGTGGTTACCCCCCCAACCATCAAAGGTATGTGACGTATTTGTGTTTGTGAGGAATAGAGTTTGTACTTCAATGTGGTGATATCCATCTAAAACTCCTATGTTTGGAGTTATGTTATCTTTGAGATTTCCCCCTCTCTTGTATTGTATGCAGCGTGATTCCCAACATGGTATCAGAGCTATGAGTGCCAAACTTTGTAACCTAAGATAAGAGCTAGCCTTAGTTTTAAACATCGTATCTGAGTCATTTATGGTCTTGTGAGCTTGTGGTATGCCTATCAAAGTCACTAACTTTTGGTGTTAGATGTTTAAATTGCACTTGTACAAGAAAATCAGAGTTTGTGGCCAGGAACGGCTGAAAATCAAACCTTATGATTAGGCCATAGTTAAGAATAACAAGGGCATGTAAGAATTAAGTTATATGGTTTTGCAAGTCCGTATAGTGTGCTAGAGTAGTCGTATAGGTGTTAATCAGAATCATATGAGGCGAATATTCTGTGATTGGTTATGTTATACCTGCTAAGTACTACATGTGGTGGCAAAGGTTTTCCATTATTGGAATTTGGAACAAGGTGAACTTCGGCTATATGAAGAACTTGGAAATATTCAGTTTGAATGAAGATCATGCCATGCTTTAGGATGCCACGTCAACTTTTGGAGACACTTGGAATAGATGGATGCGGATGACATTTTGTTCTTCCATACGGATCGTCATCAAGATCAAAACCATTGTATATAAGTACTAATATTATTGTTTGTCCATGTGAGTTATAGTCTTAAAAAAATATTTAAAAGAGGGAGTGTTGGAATATAGTGATTATTTTGTTAGTACCAGAGTCCACTAGTTAATACTCTTGTCATGTTATGTCAATGCATGTAATGTCATGTTTCCTTGAATTGCAATTCTGGTTTTTGGACTTTATCTTACTTAATTTGTATTTTACTCTTGAGTTGGATTGTGCTACAAAAAAAAAATTTGCAACAGGCCAAAATAGTCTGCAAGTTGCGCGTTTGGAGAGGAGAGAAACCGTCATTATTTTGTAAGGAGAGAAATGCTAGAGTAAGGAGTGTAAGATAAGGTGAAGGGACTAAAATGAAGGAGAAGCGGAACAAGGAGCAGGGGAAGGAGGAGAACTGAGGAAGGATGATGAACGATGAAGAGAAAGGTGTTGTTTTCTATAAAATTCAAATATTTGAATCTGAAATGTTTTAGCTGATCCATAATAGGTTCGAATAGGATGATTGATGTCGTGTCCCAAGACATAAAATAAGTCATTAGTAAAAACGGACCCAAATTATGAAATCAAGAAAAGTCAAACTTGAGGCGCTAGAGTCAATACTACACCTCGTAGTAGAGCTTTGTTCCAAGTTGTTGCAAGCTCTAACTTCTAATGAGACTCAAGTTTGAAGTTTGAACTTTCAAATTATTCCAGAATTGTGCCAGAATTTCACTTTCCTTTCTGAAAGAAGACGTTTTCACAGTCTGATCTCACAAAACTTTTGCTGCCAGCATCACTCTGAAAGTAATCAATCATATTGAAACTGCAGTTCTTGATGTCAATTGAAATGAGTTTTAGAGGGCACGGATCCACAAGTTATGACTTTCAAAAGTTTAGAGCCTTTGTGCCCCTGTACCTCAGAAACCCAATTCAAGGTTTTGAGATCCTGTAACGTACTGTACAGTAAGTTCTGGAACATGCTGCCCAAAACGTTAAAAAAAAATCACTAAAATTCTCGAAAATACATAAGTCAACTTGCTCCACCTTTTCTCATCAGCAAGAGCACGCATATTTGTTTCTGCTGCCAGCACTGTCTTGCACAAAAGGGATTGAAAACCAATGTTTGAAGCAGCGATGGTGAATTTTTTATATTGATCCTGCAAAAGCAAGTTCCAATTACCGAATCATTTTAGCTGAGTAAAAGTCAGTGACTAAAAAATTAAACCTAGATTCTAGAAGCAATAGAATAAAAAATTAACACAATCACTGATCTCACCTTAGACAGTCGTCAGTAACTGCATCAAGGAAAAGATTAGCCTTTGTTACTGTTTCACCAGAAGATTTAGCATTTCACCTTTTTGAGGATATAAGGATTGTAGGATCGTGCGTTGTTTAGCCATATACAGAAATAGCTAAACAGAGGATGGCCTTCATCACAGAGAGTATTGTTGCCTTCTTCACAGAGTATTTTTGAGCTAAGTCTCGATCTGGAGTACTATAATGTTTTTTTTTCAGGGTCAGTTCCAGAACGCGTTACATTCTGGATCGGGCTTTTTGATCTTAAACTGATTGGGATTCGTATTATCCAGGATTCTAAAAATGGCTCACTGCTTGTGCTGTATAAGGTTCTTGGGCTAGCTGCAGCATATGAAGAATGGTGATAATGGAGGAGTGATTGTTCTTAGACTGCCAGATTCTCCTCAACAATCAGAATAGAGTGTTGCATAGTGCAGAAAATTACTTTTAACTGAAGTTCAAAGCTTTTCTGTATATGACTAAATCCCCAATTTCTCCTCGTACTACCAACACATTGAAAAACAGAATCTTTCGTTTAAATTACTTCAACAATGGTCCTGTTTTATCCCGAATATAATCCTCACTGTTGTAGTATTACTTTTGACAGTAGCTTTAGCAGTGTCTTTCTGGGATAATTTTGACAGCTCTTGCAAATTTCACATTACGTGAAGTCAAAAGATCTTCAGCAGCTTTGAATACTTCTGTATGTTTAGCCATTTGTACTGTTCCCTGTACGTATTAAGGTTAAAGGTGACCATGACTATTGATAGAGCTACTTGTCTTAAACTGCCTGATTTGAAGATCATTTGACATGCAAAGAGAAGGAAAGACAAAGAAATTGCAGCTGGAAAGTGAGTGACATGGATGAAACCCTATGTTTATGGATGTGGAACAACCTACGGTTTACATATTCTCTCGTCCCATATCTGGAGTCTGGTGATAGCTACTGTTCAATATGCTGAATTAGATTTGCAGAAGAATTTGCAATGTACTGACGACTATCCTGAATTCTAGGTACCTTCACCACGACCAGAAAAAGGATCAGTTGTTGGTGCTGATGATCTAATGAAGCTTTTCAATGATGCTCAACAAAGTAATCCTCCCAAAATTGTTTTGAAGTATCATCAATTGAACATCTCTGTTTGGCAAAGATTTATTTTGGTGCTAATTCTGTGGATACGTTAAATGCTTTGATACTTTGTGTTTAGGGTTGACTGGGTTTGGAGAGAAGTTAGCTGTACTTCTCTGTTCTACAGTCTTATGCTTAATTGCCATTAATAGATCTTTTTCCTCTATACCACAGACATGCTGTACCTAAGCAAACAGCGTGTTACAGCTATGGAAAATCTGGACAAGGTTGAAAGAGAAAAAACTTTATTGCTGGCCAGGGTTGCACAACTTGAAGCTGAAAACGAGGCTTCCTCTGCTGGATGTGAAGTACTGCAAAAGAAGTTGAAGTCAATAGAAGATGAACTTCAGATGCAAGTTCAAGGTTCAGTTTCTTTTTTCTTTCATAGGAAGATTTATAAGTTCAGTCTCGTTTGGTTGCAAAATTTCACAAGTGATATCAGCAATACATGAACGTACTGATTTAGTTGACTGGATACACACTAGGAGGCGATTGGGCTGTCGGAGATAAAGTCTCAAAGAAAAAGATGGATCCTGCATCTCTGTGGAGTGAATTAAATTTAACGATTGACTCATTGGTTCTGAAAGGAAAGATTGACGTGGGACAAGCAACCCTTTTAAGGGGTCTTGTCCTGAACAGAGATGCTCGAGCTGCGGAGGTTTTCAGCACATTGCGTAGCATAGGGGATAATGAGCTCATTGGGGGACTTCTAGCACTCCTTGATCCAAATCGCAGGTGAAAACTCTTGGTCTGGAACTAGTGGAGATGAAGTGCAAGTTTCAGATTGGTCATAGCATGAAGGAGAACTTGACATGACAATACCGGAGTCTTGTTTCCTTTTCACAATGATGCTATTATATTAATAAGAATTTAAAAGCTTTTTTTTTGTGTGTGTTAAAGCTATTGGTTCTAGGTTGGTTTCAGCAGCTTCATATCTGTGTTGCACATCTAGTTTTTAACTGGAACTAATCAAGATTAGAAGACATTGAAAGAATATAATCTGGCTCCCTTTCTTTATACATTCAAATAAGTCACGGGTTCATTAGTTAGAGAAAGCATAGGAGCAGCTGAGAAGTTGATGAAACACTTATAGTATTCGATTGCATCTTATTCAGTCCAAGATTTGACTAAGGGAGCTACACATGCACACCAAAGCTCATGAAATACCATCTGCAATGATTGCTGTTTTCTGTAACAGGCATAGCTTGCATATTGTGCATATCTGTACAGAAATGGCTCCATTAACTGAGCTGGGTACCTTGGGAAATTTTGTTACGTGCTTGAGTCGTGCACTGAGAAGAAAGGGTAACCTTGTGGAGGTGATCTTACCAAAGTACGTATTTAAGGCCAGAATTAATATATTTTTTAATGCAGCAAAGATTTATCCAAATTTGTGTCTTTGTTTCTTGAAGGGTTTGGATTTAGGCTGGGGCCATGTTTGATTATTCTTAGGTATATGCAGATTTACGAAATGATCAAAGGTTTGCAACGTCATCTGTCCCAACTGACTCAGCTCAAATTATGCTGATGATGGAAACAGATATGCATCAATGGATCTGAGCTGTGTTTGCAATCCCATCCAGCTAGAAGCCAATTTCCGCTCATATTTTGATGGCACCTGGCATAATAACAAAATTTGGACGGGGTTAGTTGCTCGCTTCCCTATTGTGCTGGAGTCAAAATGACTAGAACTCAACTTCAGCTGGTGTTTTCGACTTGTTATATAAGAAAGATGTGCCTGAGATTCTGAAGAGTTTCTGCTTGTAATTTCTTGAAACTTATTGCACTCTGGCCTATGCATGCTCCTGTGACCTTGAGAAGATCCAGAAGCATCTGGATCATCATGCTTCGAGTTTTTGAACAAAAAGCTGAAGATTTAGATAGGCCTGAGTATTTCTGTTTCTTCATATCAATCCTACCTGACATGGAACAATCTTAGTGGCTTCAATCTAAAAGCATGTAGATCATCAATATTTGCATTTCTTTTTTGAAGAGCTGAAAATTGAGATTGTCTTGAAATTGTTCTTTCTTTGTCTTAACCTTACCTCTTATGGAATGGTCTTAACGGCTTATGAAACTTGTGGCACAACTTGACTCAGGATTCTTTATGGTGTAGCGATTACCTTGATTGATCCTTCTCATTCAAAGAAATTCTTTTCTCGACAGCATGTATACGACTATGAGGATGATTTTGAAAGGTAAGTGGCTCCTGTTGTGCTCCTGTGTATGTTTGAGGTTCCATAATGCTTCTTGGTTTTCAAGGGAAGGCTCGAACTTGAGACCAAAGAAACTTTGGATGTCAAGCTAACCAATTGAGCCAACTCCCTTGATGAGGTTCCATAATGGCAGAACTGCTACTGTGACGTGCAATAGCTTATTAGACTTCATATAAGTTTGTTACGTTTTTCTCACCATAAATCTACCTTTTGTGTGATTGAACTGCTATTTCTGTTTTGTTGATGTTGCAAAGTCAACATGATGATTCAAAGTTATGTATTATCATTACCCTCAAACTTCAAAGGTTGCCTATTTGAGGATATGATCGATTTATGTCCAGAATCCAGATATTCTGCACCTAGAATAAGGCAAAATCTTTTCAACCTAACTAGTTTATGGTTAATGAAGACAGAAGTTTGGAGTCTAAGCTTTATTAGATATCTCAAATTTAAGTCATGCTCAACTTGGATCCAGGGTTGTGAAGAGCTTTAATATTTGGGCTTTTATTACTCTAGAAGGCCTCACAACTGGAATATGTTTTTATAAATCCTCTATTGAGTAGTAAATATATAAGAAATAAGCATAAAAAATTGTAAGAATCCAAGAATGGAAAAATACTTTTTTCTTGCTATACTCGGACTAGCTTGAGCGTGAAGATTATGAATGCAAATTTTGTTTTTGGGGGGTGCCAATATGGGTATCAGATTACGGTGTTTTCAAGAGCAATTCACTTATCTAGTTTGCTCAGAGTTCCAAGAGGAGTGCGGTCCAATTTTGGGCCACTAAATGATTCTTTATTGAGCATCTCTATTTCTGTATTATGTGAAATGAAATCAAATGGAACCGTATTAAATGGCAGCAAACCGACAACAATTATGAAGCATAAGCACCCATCTCAGAAGCATAAGCATAAGCATCCCTTCGTCGTGTGTGTGTGAGTTCTCTGTGTCGGGAGTCTCTAATCTTCTTTCATATGCCATTTGTAACAGAATTTATAGTTTTTTCAACTCCAATCTTGGATTGTAATCATTTTATCATGTCCACCATCCAAGTTTAGTTAGTATCAAACTATCAAAAAAAAAAAAAATTGGCCATTAGTCTTTTTTCCACAAAAAAAAAAAAAAAAATTGCGATCCGGGTCGTGGATCGCGCGATCCGAAGCGTTTTTGCAGTGGATCGCGATCCGCTGCAACTCTGGTCTATGATCACAACATCTTTATGAACTTTCTGTTTGGAACGCTTGGGAGAAAACTTGTCATCACATGTATCCACGCGCGATCCGCTGCAACTCTGGTCTATGATCACAAACACCGTTATGAGCTTTCTGTTTGGAACGCTTGGGAGAAAATTTGTCATCACATGTATCCACCCTAGTCTACATTTTAAACTTTGCTTTCTTGTTTGAAGCAACTTGCTACAGTCAATTTAAGTAGTTTATATTATGCATTTTATATTCTTCATGTTTTTCCTTACCTTTAGATATATGATGGAATGAAGTTAAGATCTTTAGTGGGTTTAGTATCTAAGCTCAAGTGCTAGAGAACTCCCATGGAATGGAAAAGTGCAAAACCTAATATATTGGTGGTGGGCATACATGGTGAGTGTGAAGCCTGCGAATCATTCATTGGCTAGACTGAATAGGAGCTGGGTAGAACCAGTAGAGCTTTGGAAATATGAATCCCATGCCACCATAGCCTACCCCACAGGGGAGGTGCCTCCATAAGTTTGGACGATCTCTCTAGCTCAAGCCCCAACTGATTTGAATGTTGCAACCATAGTTGCAAAAAAACACGTTTCATACGTGTGGAACTCCTTTCATTTCTTACATATAGAATGGTATGTTTTGAACCAAAGGTTCAGAATGGGCATCTATGGTTCCAACTCATGCCAATATATACTACAACCCTAGTCCATGTCTTGGGTACCTGCTGCAAAATTGCTCCCACATATCCTGAAGAGCTCGCCAATTATTGACCCAATAGACCAAAACCGGAGTCTAATAGAACCATAGAGCACTAGACATCTGATTGACCACCCAACCATGGATCACCCCCAAAGCTTGGGAGATTGCAATGATATTGTTGACTCCTCTAAGCCATGGCCATGACATCCCATACCACCATAGCTTACCCCACAAAGGAGGTGCTCGCCTAGTTCGGACGATCCCTCTCATCATTTAAGGCCTCAATTGATTGAATGTACCAATGCCACTATTACCCCTTTGTATAGCAACAAGCCACATGTCTTGACTACTTGTCATGCAATTGCTTCCACATTTCCAATTTGGGTTTTCCCTGATTAATCAGGATTACCACTATAGTTATAGCCAACTATAAACAGCTCTTCTTGCTAACTTCCTGTTAGTGCTTAACTTGATTGGGTTTTCCCTAACTTGAGACTAGACGGTGAGTAACCACAGCAGTCAAGGACGTAACACACTTCCTTTCCTCAAACATTTATGTCCTTAGAAATCAAGTCAGGGAATGCCTTTGTTAGGCTTCAATGGTGTGCAAAGAATCATCATATAATAATATATTCTCCACCTATTCAATTACATAGGGGTAATGAAAAGTCTCAATTGCCTTTCTCTCAGATCTAGCACTTGCTCAAGTTCTCAATGAATATTGATGAAAGATTTTTAACTTATCCCAGTTCATTCTCAATGCAAGTGAATCACCTTCATGCAAACAACCTTAAGCTTGCTCACATAAAATACTAGATACACTTTGCTTCCTATTGGGAGCTCCAAATTGTAAGCCACGTCAATGATTTGCAGTACCTTGTAGATAATTTTTCATTAAATTCATTTGTAGGATATGCTTGGATGGCACTTAGAGAATCATGGCATTCAAGGATTACTTAGCACCTTATATTGTCTTTTTTTCTGCATAGATATGTTTCCACCAAGTCCTTGAGAGCTTCGAAACTTTGGGCTTATTTGTAATTTCATTGGACGAAGAAACCTAAGAACAATTTCCATTGCTTGATGATTTTCTTTGTTGGCTATTCCAATTACTAGCTCTATCTTATTACAATGAATCTTGACTGATATGGTGGGCCTAAGGTAATGTAGTTTTTGCTTTAGAAACCCACATCTAATTTCCTTGGCATAGAACTTCTCATGCGGATATCTTTTCAGGTTCACATAACGATGATGCTTCTTGGTTTCCAAGGGGGGACTCGAACCTGGGACTAAAGAAACTTTGGATGCCAAGCTAACCAATTGAGCCAACCCCTTTGGGTTATTAATCTTGAGCACTATGGACATTCTCACATGCCAATGGTCACATTTCTTGCATGTCTTGCAAAAAATCAGCCACCTTTTGAATTTTATCCCCTTAGTCTCATAGATATCGATAATCTAGGCTGAACCCATACATTAGCATAATAGACAGAAACCTGTGGTTGAATACTTATTACAATCATAAACAAGCTCAATTAGGGGAATGTATTTGTCCCATTGAAATTACTTATCGGAAAATATTCTTGAAGCATATCCACAATAGCTGATAAGTACTTTTTGTATGACTGTTAGATTCAGGTTGACATATTTAGGATGATCAAAAGGCTAGAACTAAGTGAGATTTCCAATGTTTTTAAAAACTACCGATCAGAATTCACAAATGAACTTCAGATCACGAACACTTATCTTGTCTCTGGGCAATCCATGGAGTCTACATAGATGCTCTACAAATATCTGAGTCAAGTAAGATGCTTTAGTAGAAAGATGCGCTCATAGGAACAGAGGTAGTTAACTTGATGACTCGATCAACTATCACCCAAACAGCATCATGTCCTTAATGAGTTCTGGGAAGACCCACTACAAAATCCATAGAGATATTGTCCCATCTCTTATGTGGAATCTTCAGTGGATGTAACAGACCTGTAGCTTTCAAGTGTTCAATTTGTGTAAGCTGGCATTGCTTTCAATTCAAGACACGATTCTATAAAAGTTTTCATCTTCGGCCAACAGAGTTCAGTCAAGTATCCTATGTATGCTCGACTCCCTAGCACATGGCGTATCATGACAGTCATACAAGGTTTCACACTTAATAGTGTCATCATTTGGCAACATGTCTTTGTAAACTAATTCAAATTGTATCACTATTGTGCATGATATTTGTTCCTACTTCCTTCCATATACGATCGAAGTATGAATCTATTTTATAGGGTCCTTTTAGCCAAAGGTAAAAATTTGTAGAAATCTCTATGAAAGAAAACTAATTGACTTTGCCTATCTGACCAAGGAACCACCTGATTAGTAGCACCCTTGATATATGAGATTTCATAATTGAATTCCTGCATCAACTTAACCCTTATGTTCTTATGACCCTTTGAAATTTTGACTTCAAAAATATTTTAAAGGCTGATGATTAGTACACACCCCATAAAGATAGTATGCCAAGTTCTAAGTGCATGAATAACAACAATAAGTTCCGTCTCTAAAGTTATATATCTCGTTTGAGGATTAGTTAACTTCTTAATTTCGAAATCCACCTATTTACCCTCTTGTGATAGATTGGCTCCAATTGCAAAATCACTTGCGTCAGTTTTCATGACGTAAGGTATAGTTGGATGTGCAATTACCAAAACCAGAGTTGAAACAATCAGATCTTTGAGAGCTTGAAAGCTTTCATCTAACTTATTGTTTTATAAAATAGGTGGGCTAGACTTTCCTTTCTTATTTCTCACCCCCTATAAATGACCATTGACGGGTGCTAGCACTTTAGCAGAAGCCTCAATAAATATTCAAAAGAATACCATAAAATCCAAGAAAGATTTCAGCTGCTTCACAGTTTTCGAACTTGGCCATTCAACTATCATCTTGATTCTGTCACAATAAATCGTCAAATTTGTTGAATTGACTCTATGCCCAAGATACAACAATTCAAGCTTCAAGAAATCATATTTGGATTCACCAACTCACCACGTGTAAGAAGATAAGAACTCCAATGATGTTACCAAGACTAAGAACTCTAGTCTTGCTAACATCATGGGCCTTCTGAGTACCGGTATACTGTTGAGATGCCAAATGGTAAGGGAACAGAGGTTTGGGATGAGAGAGTCTCTCGGGCATTTTTGTCTATTTAGACGTATGCCAAGAAGTTTTGAGAGCACTAAATTAGTTGAGTTTGATCTTGTACTTGGTAAGCGGTGGCATGCGAGTAAGCAACCCACTAGATTTCATTTTGTGTGTATAAGTTCAGACATGAGGGTATGTCTTATGTCTTGAAGCAGGAGAGCCTATCTGTTGAAGGTCCTTCTATTACCTCAATGCAATAAAGAAAATGGAATTGCAGTATTTGTGGTTGTCTTATGTGAATGTTGATTCCAATTTTGACTCCATTTTTGGTGCTAGTTGAATTAGCACGCTCACTAATGAACCACAAGCAACATCATCTAAATTTGAATTCCGTGCACATGCATTTTTATTATAGCCAAGATGTGACTTAACAAGTGAGCTGGAGAAGTCCATCTAGGCTCAGTTTAAAGATTTGCCAATTAGCGACATGCCAGAGGGATTATTGCCTAGACGGAATGTAGAGCAACGTTTTGAGCTCATTCCAGGGGCAAGTTTGGTCTGTAGGCCTCTTTATAGGATGAGACTAAAAGATGAGAGGAAGTTAGGAGTATCTCAAGCTGGAGTATGTCCATCCTAGTTATTTACCCTTCGCCTCACCTGTTTTTTTGCGTTGCATGGCTTGTTAGCTGAACAAGGCCGAGAGAGTAAGTCCTCCGGGCTTGGTGCATCCACTTGAGATACCTACAGGAAGGTGGGAAAGTATTTCTAGGACCCAAGCTAGGTTTAACTCCATTATGGTAGACCGTAGTGGTAGATAGGTTTTCCAAGATGGCCCATTTCATTGCAATGACCAAGAAGGTCATAGCTCTACAAGTAGCCGAGTTGTTTATCCAGAATGTGGTCAGGTTGCATGGAATTTTAAAGTCCATCTTTCTGAAGAGGTGTTTGCCAAGTTGAGAACACAATTGCGGATGAGTAGTATTGAGCATCCTCAAACATATGGCTAGACAAAGAGGTTAATTAGATCTTGGGATACATGCTTCGTGCTTATGTTAGTGGTGTGCAGATAGACCTGGTGAAGCATTTATCCTTAGTAGAGTTCGTGTATAACGATAAGAGACATGCATCCACAGGATTGAGCCCTTTTGAGCTCAACTATGGTTATAGGCTAGGTAGCCCAGCTACCATAGGGATTTCGAGGAAGGTGCCTAGTGCTGCAGAGTTTTTAATTGAGATGCAGCAAAGGTTAGAGATGGCACAAGCTACAGAAGCTATGCTTGTGAGAATCATACCTATCGAAAATTTGAGACAACAGATTGGGTATATTTCCTAGTCCCTTCCAAGTTGAAGGTGCTACGCACAGGAAAGTGTGCCAAGATATCTCCTAGGTGTTGTGGACTATGGCTAATCGTTAAGAAAGGTAGCCAGATAGCTTCCAAGCCACAACTACCTTTGGGACGTAAGGTGCATCCAGTTTTCATATTAGCAAATTCAAGCGATGTTTGCACGATAGTGATAATTTGGTAGAAGGTCTTGTATCTCTAGAAGAGATAGACACTATAGGATATGGACCAAAGAAAGTGCTAGATCAAAGGGAGCGACGATTTTAGAATCGTCTCCTCCAAGAGTATCTAGTGACTTGGAAAGGGCATCCATTGTCACATGCTATCTTGGAGACATGATAGTGTTTGCAGAAATCTTACCTAGAGTTTGTCATTTCCCAAAAGAGGGAAGGATTAATGGAGCCCAGTCTCGGCATGAGCATGACCTCAGCATGGCCGGTTACTAGAGGGCATGAGGCCAAGCATTGGCGATGGCCGACGTTGACCGGAGTGGAGATCAATCCCAAGCTGGGATTGGTGCATCACAAGCAGTGGACTTGACAAGCTGTAAAAGATGCGGTGAATTGTGACCGTTGGGATCCTTGCTGTCAATGACAAGTGCTAGCCAGCAAGTAGCCGGGGTGGTCATAGGTCTTTGGTGGGGCTTGGGTGTGGTACCTTATGACCTTATGGAGCGGTAGGTGTTTACTTTAGGAGGACAACGACTAGAGGTGGTATCCTCTTATATTTATTTGGGGTCATCCTTCATTGGGCCAGCTTTTAGTATGAGACAAGTCACCATGACTAAATTGCGATAGGGTCATACTTGTCTGGTTAGTCTTGAGCTGCTTTAGCCTTTAGGAAACACATCTGTGATACCCTGATTAAGTGTAGACTGTCTTGGGGTCAAACCAGATTTCTATCATTCTAGTTTCCTAGACCTCAATGTTGCCAGATTCCTAGTTGTACCTCGTTACTTGGACAATGGACTCTCACATTGCCTCGGGTTTACATTGGGATAGTTCCAAGTCTCCTCACATTAGCTATATGTGGAAATTGGCCACTTTCAGAGCAGGCTTTGCCAGTTATGCATATTGGGAGGGGTGGATACAGAGGAGCATTCCTTATTCAGATGCCTTAGGAGATGCTATCGTTGTCTTTTTTGTGATTCTGCAGTTACACTGCGTTCACTTATTTCGTATGTAGACCCTCGATGTGGCACGGATGCTGCATGAGATGTTCTTGCTTCGTAGAGATATATGTCAGAGAGATCAGTATGGACACCAAGACTCCCAGCTCCATATTACCCTCTTTTTTTCGAGGAGACGCTCCAAAGTAGACCTTGAGGCTGAGACATTGTCAGAGGATGAGTCAGATATACCTTTTTGAGACCCTCATTGGGACCGATGACAATTTACTGCTTTGAGACCAAGTTTCATGGCTACCAGGAGACCTTGTTGATCTAGGGCTCATGTGAGGAGACCCATTGTTTCCTCTTCAGTACCTACATCGTCATCTATCTTGACTTTCTTCAACAAGGGTCCATTGTGATTTGATATCTATTATACAGTTTTGGTGGTTGTTGTTGTACAACTTTAGTTATATTGTACTTCATTGTATCCTCTCTCTGATATTTCATTTGTGAGAGTAGAGTAGAGTTCTGTCTTTTGATCTAGTAGTTATTTGGTTTTTGGAGACATTTATCTAGACCTTTTAGCATTTATCATACTTGCGATGTATTTATTGGTCTTATGTGCTTTTTGGAATTCTTAAGACATTAATAAAGCGCTCTCTCTCTCTCTCTCTTGCAGTGGAGATGGCGCCTGATCTGTAGAAGGGTGTTCCTCCCTCAGCTGTCTATGGCCAAAAAAGGGAAGGGGAGCCCACGCTCCCCCCCCCCCCCCCCGCACTTCTGCCCGTGTCCACGCTCCCTCAGCGTTGGCCCAACCTTCTCCTCCACCGATGGTCCCTCCTTCACCATCATCGCTGGTCCCTCCCTCCACATCGCTCACCACCTCTTCTACCCCATCGCTGGTCCAGCATTCACCATCACAGATGGTCCCTCCCTCCACAGCGTTGACCATCTCCCCATCGCTGGTCCAGAGTTCACCATCACAGCTTGTCCCTCCCTCCACATCGCTGAATGCAGACCCGCTAACCAACGATTCATCCACCAGCGACCCTCTGTCCATCAGCGCTACTAACAACATTCCTTTCTTGTTGTCCATCAACGCTCCAGAACCTATCATCGCTGCCACTTTCTTCACAACGGTTGCTTCGAGCCATAGTGATGGTACTGCTGATACAGATGGAGGCTTACGTAGGGTGAAGATTGAGTCAGCGTTGCCTACCAATCTAGTCCACACTCCCTGCTCACCCATCTTTCGTGATACCTGAGATTTATACACCTGCCAAGTCATTTGAACAGTACATTCTTTCTTACATCAAGCAGATCAAACACGAATCCACCTCTCTACGAAAGGAAATGGGACAGCTTCAAGGGATCATTCAATCTATGTCCACTGAGCGGGAAACCATGTTAACCCGGATTACTTCTTTGGAGGCAGCAATAAGTAATCAAGGAGAACCTACCAAGATTCAAGAATTGGAAGAGAAGATAGAGCAGCATAAGGCTGAGACGAAAACGTGGGCCTCTCTTTTCAAGGAAGATGTTAAGGAAGGTACACCCTCCTTCAACCGAGTCATTTCAGCCACCATATCCGAAGAGCGAATGCGCGAGTACAAAACCTTGAATATAAGGGTCCGCGGAGTTGAAGACACCAATGATCCAAAGATTGAAGCAACCAACTTTCTTTCAAGCACACTCTCCCACCACTCCGAAGGGTTGGATAGAGCTTGGAGAACCAAACGAGACCCTTCTACACTCATTGTTCGCTTCATGAATTTGGAAGAGAGACGGGCAACCCTCAAACTGCGGGCCAAGCTTAGAGGTACACTTATATTTATGGATGATGATCTCACTCCCATGCAGGTTGCAGATCGGAAAAAGGCATTCAGTGAGGCAAAAGCGTTGGGGAAGAGGGTAATTTATCGGGATGGCAAAGCTCGATACATTGATCCTCTGAATCCTGACAAATAGGGAGCATGGCCCTCTGGACTAGGTAGCGGTTCGGGGGCTCTTTCTAGAGCATTGCGGTTGAGATTATGGAACTGCAATGGCATTCATTCTTCAGCTACCGCCGGAGATTTTAGAGATTTTTGCATTGAGGGTGATATCTTACTACTTACCGAGACACATGAGAGTCCAAAGAGAGGTCTACCAGTTGTTGCG
Organism: Diphasiastrum complanatum; assembly: GCA_029204225.1. NCBI lineage: Eukaryota > Viridiplantae > Streptophyta > Lycopodiopsida > Lycopodiales > Lycopodiaceae > Diphasiastrum > Diphasiastrum complanatum. Next base: position 48,290,912 of record CM055110.1, on the reverse strand, counting down.
GGTTTTTGTTGGTTCTCTGCACATCGGAGGGCGACAAGAGCATTGACAGATCGGGGTTCTGGTGGGGTGGCCTGCTTAGTCCGCGACTCCATTCGGCCTTGGGTCGAGTTGGTGCATACTGATGAGCGAGCTCGCTATATTTGGATTTGGGTGGACTGGACTCTGACGGGACTGAACCGAGACCTTTTTCTAGCCGTTTGCTATTTTCCACCAGACACATCAGTTTTCACATCAGATGAGGAGTCACCTTACTTGGATATCTCTTCAGACATTATCAGATATGAGGAGCGGGGTTATATTCTCCTAGCTAGCGACTTTAATGCCAGGACTGGATCTAGGCAGACAGAGTTTTGTAGAGCAGAGGATGATCCACAACGGATACATGCTTTAGACTGGGATGATCTTGGCCTCCGGTGACGATCAGCAGATGCAGAGGGTCCAGTTACCGCATATGGAGAGCTGATGCTTCAGCTGGGCGAGGCTCACGGATTGGCTATATAATGGCTTACTGCAGTGGCCTGATTCAGGTGACTTTACCTGTTTTCCACATAGCGGAGGGAGTAGTGTTATTGACTATTTCATGGGATTGCCGTCTCTCCTCCCCTACATTTCATCTTTCTTGGTTCGCCGTACCACCCTGTCTGACCACTCATACCTCTCTCTCTCTCTATTGGCCTTCTTCACACCCCCGGTGCTAGTACATTCACCCCTAGTGAAAAGACCGTCTACCGCTATAACCCTCAAACAACCCCTATGTACAGGGAAACCTTATCTGTTCTCCTGACCCATTTTCCCTATGCAGCTACTTTGGCGGACCAGTCTCTTTTTCTTGTCCGGACCCTGCATACCTCTGCATCCCTTGCTTTTCCATCCCCACGGCCCAAGCACTTACGACATAGACCGTGTAACCCCTGGTATGACCACGAATGTAACCAACTTCATTTGAACTTGATTTATGCACGTTGCCACCTCCCTCATCTTGCAAAGGACTTATCTTGTGTATATCGGAGAACCACCCGCAGAAAGAAAATTGCATACGAAATTTGCCAGGGGAAGAAGATGATGGACCTTCTCTTTAGCTCCTCGTCGCGCTCTTTTTGGCAAAAATTCCTTTCACGAGCACCTCCACCCCGGATCACAGATCTTAGCACATGGGTGACCTATGCCATATCGTTGTACACTGTACCTGATACTCCTCCACTTCCCACACACCCATACACATGTACTTCTAATATATTCTCTCCGGACATAGTAGAAGAGGCCATCGACCGGTTAAACCTACATAAGGCCAAAGACATTGATGAGCTAGAGGCTGAACTTTTGAAGCAGGCCGCCGACATCCTCTCACCCTTTCTCTCTTTCCTATTAACCGCGCTATTACATCTGGTTTCCCCTCCCCTTGGTCCACAAACCTTATATATCCTATCCATAAAGGCGGTGATCCCATGAAAGCTGACAACTATCGTACCATCATGATCAGCCACCTCTTTGCCAAGGTCTATGGTTCTATTCTTCAGTCAGAGATCAGTACAGAGATGGATACTAGAGCACTGCATGCCATTGGCCAAGCTGGTTTCAGACTAGGATATACTACATCCGATCATATTTTCACCTTGAGAGCCATCATTGAGAAGGCTAAGGCCAGGAGAGAGTGTGTTTACTGCTGCTTTGTGGATTTTCGCAAAGCCTTTCACTCGGTGCCTAGACATTTAGTGATACGGAGGCTTCAGGATCGTGGCTTCCAGGAGGATATCATACAGGCAGTTGTGGCATTGTACAGACGAGTTATTGGCCGGATTCGAGTATCAGGACTTGTATCACCAGAGATAGAGAGCACTATTGGGGTTAAGCAGGGATGTCCTCTCTCACCTACACTCTTTGGTTTATATATAGATGAGCTTGAGCAGGTTATACGGGCAGAGGGAGGTGAGGTTGCACATTGGGTGACCTCATTATCGCTATCTTATTATATGCTGATGATGTGGTTTTGCTTTCGAAGACGAAGGAAGGCCTGCAACGGCATCTGGATGTGCTTCAGTCCTTTTGTATTCAGTGGGGATTGTCAGTGAATGTGGCCAAAACCAAAGTTATGGTGTTTAACACCTCTAGATCCTTCATGATGCAACAGGAGCTTCTATGGAGGTAGTTGACTCTTACACATACCTGGGCGTGGTATTCTCTGGTCCCACTTTCAGCATGCGACAGGCGGCATTTTCCCGGTTACGGAAGGGCTATGCATCATTGGTAGATTTGGAGAGATTATGTTTCAGCTCACACATTAGAGATGCGACTAGTAAGTGTCGACTCTTTGATACTATGGTAGTTCCCTCAACTCTATACGCATCAGAGACATGGAGTACTGGCCTGACGGCTACTGAGTGGGCACGCATTTCACGACTTCAGATTCATATGCTATCTTGGATGATATGGGCTAAGTCCTCTACACCACATCATATTATATTGGCAGAGTTCGCCGTCCCCCCTATTCAGCTAGAGGCACTGTTCCATATTGTCACATTCATACAACGCCTGGAGGATCTTCGGGGTAGAGACACACACTATGCTGCAGCGGCTTTGGCATCATCACAACACCTACATTCTGTGGGACACTCCTTTTCGTGGTATTCCCAGGCCTGTCATCTCCTCTCCACACGGAGTATTCACATCACAGATCTACTGGCGGGTACGCATCAGTATATTCGAGGACACTTGTATAGAGCATATCTTCAGAGCACTTGGCAGGTTCCATCTGGGGTGAAGACGGAGTTTTATCGGACACATTTTCTATCTCGGGATCATGTTGGGTATCCTACTGTTCCCGGATATCTAGTGGATAGTATCTCACACAGACTGCGGATAGTGATGGGTCAGTTTCGGGTTTCCTCTCACCAGCTAGCCATTGAGACTGGCAGATACAGTGGCATCCCGAGAGATGCTCGGATTTGTAGTATGTGTGATACACACGACGTAAAGGATGAGTTTCATTTTCTCTTCAGATGCCCAGCCTACTATGAGATCCGAGGGAGATACTATTGCTTGTTTCAGGATCATCCACTCACACTCTCTACCTTGATATCGTATTAGGACCCCAGATGTGTTGCGCTGATGATCCGAGAGATGGCGGACCTGCGTATGGTGAGACTAGACACTGACACCTCCCCCTTGATACAGCTGAGCATACAGGAGTGTTTATCACGTCAGAGGCAGAGGCAGGAGAGTACTGATTCTGATGGAGAGGCTGAGATCCCGGATGCCTCCATGCATAGACGGCAGAGACAGTGTCGGCGACTAGAGGGACAGACAGCCCACAGGCCACGGTCTACAACTTCACGGCAGCAGAGACGCCACCGACCATCCACTCAGAGACGGAGAGACACAATTCGTTCAGAGACAGTGTCTCAACATACTTTACATCACTATTTCATAGGCGGAGAGACATTTATATGATGATAAGGCTCTCCTTGTCTATCATCACTATTTCCTGTTTACCTGTAGTCTTGTTTCTTTGTTCTTTTAGGTGGTAGAGCTTTCATGCTCCCACCGTGCATACTTGACATGTACCTTTTTCAGTCCTATATACCTTAGGGTATTACATGGACATTAATAAAGATCTTTCTTTTCTCTCTCTCTCTCTCTCTCTCTCTCTCTCTCATGGCGCCCTAGTCCATCACTGGTCATCCAACCTGCTCCTCTGCGGCCCCAGGTAAATGGGGGGGATCTAACTCCCCCCATTCCCCACCTCATTCTGGCAGTAGCTCCTCCCTCGCAGCCAACACTCCCAGCACCTCCATCGTTGGCACCATTGCCACCAGCGCTGCCTCTCCATTGCTGCCAACATCTCCATCGCTGCCTGCACCACCTCCATCGCTGCTTGCATCACCTCCATCATTGCCTGGAGTTCCATAATTGGCAACAAAACCATTTCTACCATTAGATCCTTCGCTGGTAGTTCCATCATTGCCACCCCCATCGCTGCCTGGAGTTCCATCATTGGCAACAAAACCATTTCTACCAGCAGATCCTTCGGTGGCAGGACAAACAATGCTATCAGACCCATCGCTGGTAGAACAGGCAGTTCTGCCAATTGCCAGTGGGGCAGCAGCAGTGTTGCCCACAGCCACTGATCTTCCTCCTGTACCTGTCAAGTGAGATCCTCATCTGCCATGTCTTCTTCTTCCTCCGTATCTGCTGCCTCCTCATCTGAATCCACATTACCTTCTTCCTCATCTGCCAACTCTTTCGGAAGATGATATCCACACACCAAAAAAGGCATTTGAGGGGTATCTAAAAGCTGAGGTAGATAGATGACTTAAGACTCAAAGTATGACAACTCAAGCTGACAATGATGACATTACTCCAAGGTAACGTGATTCTCAAGGAGAAAATCAGGAAATTGGAAGGAACACCATCCCCAATGACAAGGAAAATCAATGAGTTGGAACGACATCTAAGAAAACACAAGGAGGCTATGAAAACTTAGGCTTCTTTATTCCAAAAAGAAGAAGGTAATGCCTCTCACATGTCCACTGTTATTTCAACTACCATCTCTGAGGAGAAATTACATGATTTCAAGGCTCTCAATGTTCCAGTTTGAGGTGTTCTCGACACTCAAGATGCTTTGAAAGAAGCAAAGTCATTCTTAGATACGACTTTGAGTTTCGACACAGATGGATTGGATAATGCTTGGCGTACCAAAAAAGACAATTCACTCTCATTATTCGTTTCAAATCAATAGAAGAAAGAATTACGCAAGGAAATTTTTCCGGAGGTCAAGGCATCAGGTTGATTTGCCATTATCGGGATGGCCAGGTTAGATATTTGGATCATGGTCCATCTACTTCTAGTGCTTAGGAAGTTGGGGTTCTCCCCACATCACCATCCACATCATCTACTTGGGCTATGGAACTGTAACGACATTCATTCTTCAACAACGGTAGGGTAGGAGATTTAGCAGACTTCATCTCACAAGGAGATATACTTCTTTTCACGGAGACTCATGAGAGAATTCAGGGGATTACCGGAATTTTAGGGCTTCATGTGGGCTTCAGTGTTTCGTTCAGAGACTAGATCTGTGGGGGGCAGTGATTCTGGCGGCGTGGCATACTTGTTCAGGGACACGCTACAATCTATCTTTGATCTTGTCCGACATGATGGACAAGCATGTTATCTGTGGTTTCGATTTCTTGGATGGAGTATTGGGCTTGACAGGTTCTTCAGATATTCTTCTTTACTCTGAGCGTGGTTCTATACTTAAGGCCAGTGACTTCAATGCCAGGTTCTCCTCTAGACAGACAGTTTCAGATGATCACTGATGATCCTTTGAGGATACATGCCTTGGACAGTATGGATATGGGGATTGACAAGATATTTGCTGATGATGGTAGCTCAGGTTCTACATATGGTGAGCATTTTCTTCTACTAGGTGAGGTCCATGAGCTTGCCATTTTTTAATGGCTCGTCCAGTCGGTCGGGTTCTGTTGACTATACTTGCCACCCTCATAGTGGGGGACATAGTGTTGTGGATTATTTGAAGGGGTCACCATCTCTCATACCTTTTTTATCTGAATTTATTGTTTCTTTCACCGCACTATCTGACCATTCCTTTCTTTCCATCCGTTTGGGCTCAGTGTTAGATCTCTCTCCAGCTAATCGCTCTCCTATGTGGATCTTCTCTATAGCTCCTCATTTGGTGCTTTTTGGCATGAATTTATCCCCACACCTCCATTGCTGAGAGATTTACGTTGTTGGATTGAATATGCCACTTTACTCTTCACCTTTTCCACTGATCCGATTGTTATATCTCCTCGTCCCTCCACCTTCTCCTTTCTCACCCCTGCTATGGTCTCTCTTGCCATTGAGAAACCCATCGTGCTCGGGATATCGAGGACCTAGAGGCCGAACTCTTGATTCATGCCACCGATATACTTGTACCCGTTTTGGCCTCACTCCTTAATTAGGTTGTCATCTCTAGCTTTCCCCTTCCATGGTGCACTAATATCATTCACCCCATTCACAAAAGTGGTGACCCCATGAAACTTGATAACTGTCATACCATTGTGATTGGGCACATTGTGGCTAACCTTTATGGCAACCATCCTTCAGACAATGATTAGTTGTGAGGCAAAGACACGAAGATTACATGCTTTGGGTCAAGCCGGAACATTCCACCATGGATCATGTGTTCACACTTCGTGCTATCATTGAGGAGGCTAGGTCCAGACATGAGAGAGTTTATTGCTGTTTTGTGGATTTTAGGAAAGCGTTTGACTCTGTCCCACGTCATATGCTCATCTAGAGGTTGAGAGATCTTAGTTTTTCCACTAATACTATACTGGTTGTCATGGCACTATATGAGCAGGTTTGGGGATGCTTTAGATTGGAGTATTGATGAGCTTGAGAAAGCCATCAACCAGGATGGTGGTGTTGGTTGCAGGCTTGGTGACGTACTCATTTCCATTTTACTTTATGCTGATGATGTGGCATTACTTTCTTCTTCTGATGAGGGTTTGCATTTAGACACATTACAGGGGAGAGGTAGGGAGAGGGAGAGCCAGGCTGGGGAGAGAGGCAGAGGTAGAGGTAGGAGCATCAATAGACGCAGATCTAGGGCATCAGCACCACCAATGTCATCCTCGTTGTTAGAGAGAGAGCCATTGTATCATACTAGCACGGACTCAGATGACTTTGACTACTAGTTAGAGGAAGAGGGATTGTCTAGTTGACTTTAAACTTTTATCATTTCATTGTATTGGACCATTTTGGTGCCTTGCGGCCGACATTGTATATTATTCATATTTTACCATGCATGTCTTATCTCTATAGAGATTATGTTTCAATGGGATGTTGATGTTGCTTTTTAGGGTTTGTTGGCTATAGTGACCAATGAACGAGAACAAGAAAATGAGAATGAGGAACGAAAACGTCCTTGAGAACATGGGAACTGAAGCGGGAATGCAAATGCATGTCATCATAGTGACATATAACAAAAAGATACACATACACTTAAAGAACTTGAAATTCAAAGAAATTTGTATGTTGAAATAATGCATAATAAATAAAAATAGGAGATGAATATTGTGTTCGCGCAAGGCCACTGCATATAAGTAAAATATATGTATACTACCTTTTATTTTTCTTGTTTTTAAGTTTTAGGTCTATAAACAAACAACAGTGGCTTGGGAATGCATTCCCAACCTGATTCCCATGCATTCCCATGTCTTTGGAATGTGTCTCATGGTCACATTCCCAACATCATGTTTCCAAGCACAGTTTGGGAATGCATGGCACATCCAAAACGCCATGATCCTGCGTTCCTTGTTCACTATGGCCTTGACTTTAAAACTTCACACTTAAGTACATCAATTTTGTAGATCTGTCAAGGTTTGCTTCTATATATTTAATAAAATTTTGCTAACAAAATGAAATTTTTTTTAAAGAGAAATTCAAAAGATGTGAGTTTTTGCACTTGGTTTCAAAGCTTAGGCTTCAACCATTGATTTCTTGGAAAGAAGATTCTTGGTTAAAAAGTTTCCAACCCCAAATACACACTGCTACTTATCATAAAAGGTTTTGGTAGTAGTGAAGTATGTTTTTCATTGAATATTGCATGCCTATACCTATGCCGAAGTCCCTATGACATTCTTATAAAGGCTTCTGAATATGATTAGACAATGTGGGATTTAAATAGTAGAGGAAATAATCACTAAAAGACATTGTTGACCATTTGCAGGTTTACTTACTTCAGTCGTGCAGCATTGGACTACATAATAAAGGCAGCAAAACGACCTGATATCTTACATATCCACAACTGGCAAACAGCGGCAGTTGCACCATTATTTTGGGACAATTTTGCTAGTCAGGTATCAAAGTCATAACTATGCATCTTGGTTTCCAAGGGGGCTTGAACCTGGGACCAAAGAAACTTTGAATGCCAAGCTAACCAACTGAGCCAACCCTTGGATAATATGTCATGACCAAGAAGATTTTAAGTATCTGTAAGAGGACGGATTGCCTAAATTTGTTAGCATTGAAACTATCCTGCATCTGTCAAAAGCGTTTTTGGCTTTTATGATGTCTGTACACTTTACGTGAAGCCCATGTAGTTGCTATTGCAAACAAATTTTTATGCTTATTCTCGGATCAATCTTGGTTGTTCATGGCCCAAAACTAAAAAACTGGTCCCACATACAACTCGACAATGCTAACTTGAATTAAGCTCGAAGTAGTTGAATGGTGACATGTACATCACAATTAAAGAGAATACCATGGCATTTGGAAAGGTTTATTAGTCACAAGTCAATTTAAATGGCTTCAGTTATGAAGGCTTTCATTTGAAGAAGAGTAGGGTTGTGCTTTAACTTTTATAAGGGAACGCTACATTTGGTTTGCCTATGACTGTTATTCTTATTGGCATTCAATGAAAACTAGATCATGATACATTGTTTTGAAACACTTGGTTGTTTGCTAGAGAAGACTTACTTGCAAATTTGCCAATGATACATCCCCATTGAAGGAAAGTGTAAGAATGGGTTACTGGGTGGTAATAGAAATGTTAAAGATGAAGTATCAGCTTGTCCATGTTTGCAAGCTATACTTTACTGAAGCTAGAAGTGACAATTGTCATAGTGGGATGTTGTAGGCCTTCTTTTGGACACATTAGGAGGCTCATGTTCTTCCCAATGTGACAAATACTGTGCCAAAGGGCTAACATACTCAATTGTTTATAGTGCACCTGCTTATCAACTTAGGTGAGATCTTGTGTATGTTACCATCCAGGGTTAAGTTGAACCATAGTGATGACATGTAACTTGTGGAAAATTTTCCTATAATGTTTATGACTTATTGTAGTAGCATGACAGCTATATAGTTTATGATGTGTTTGTTAGAAAGTTATGTTAGTGGAAATGTAAACAAAAGACACCTTCATGTTACTATGGCCAAGATCTGTGTAACCATTGGTGTAGATACAGCTAATCAGTTTACAGTTTTTGTTTTAACTGCGACTCGACCCTCTATCGACGTTATGTCAGGCATGTGTCTTGTAACTGGCTACTTGGACTGGTAGGGTAGCCACTTGAAGGAGATTTATGTAATGTAATTTTTACGGTACTTGCTATATGCAGGGGCTTGTCTCAAGTTTGTGTGTATAGGGCCTTTTTTCTAGTTATGAAGGGCCTTTGCTAGTTGGACAAGTGGTAAACTAATTTAGTAACACCTGTCAAGCCCATGCAGTTTAGGCCTTCTAGTTAGGTGATAGATGTCAAGCTTATGTATATTGGGCTCGTGCCTTTGTATTCAGCTTTCCTTTGTAATTTGATTACTCTCTTTGCTTTTTGCTACTTTCAGCAGTGTTCTGACTAACAACTAACGAGTAAGCATGGAGAGTATGGTAAGGCTGTGGTAGGACAAGGAACATGCTCTTTTCGTGCCAGCAATGAGTTTTCAAGACATGTACAAATATTTGATAAGACAAGTTCTTGAGTAGAGCTTGACTTGCAAGTTGACTCAGGAAGTTATGCCGCTCGAACAAGAGGTGAAATGGGCACACATAGTACAAGGGCTCTTGCCGACGTAATCAAAAGTAGGAGTCTAGCTTGCCAAGCAGTACATTTGGAAATGACAACCGTCCTCACATTTATGATGAAGAAATGAAGCTTGCAAAAGAGATGCTGAAACATTCTACATAGACTTTAGATAACGCTCTTTCATGAATTACCATAAACTTGTCAGAATAGACCTTAAGACATTTTGCTAAAATCCAAGGACAATGAACTGAAAAATATGTGAAAACTAGCGAAACTTGCTTCCAAGGTCCAACAATGCTCATTTACTAAAGTTAGGTTTCAAAACACTTTAATTGGCCCCTTTTGCCCCGGTTCTTCATGTGGAGGTCCAAAAGTAAGCTATGACTAAGAAAAATCCTTTAAAGACAAATTGTGCACAAAAGAAAAGTTGAATTTGAATACCTTTAGAGCTAGGATCCCTTCTTCTTCTTCTTTGCTCTAATCATTTGCAAGAATGTCAACGACATAGTTGCTGCTCCTTTTTTGTTGGGATATATGCTATTAGGACTTGACTAGGGTTGGTTCTGTGCTTATTACAAATGAATGGAAATAAGTTTGCCTCTTGGGCAAGTGGCTGGCTTTCAATTCACAAAAAGGACATTGTCCTTCATAACGATCATTTCCCCTGCCATTAGAAATGTTCCACCATAAATCTCAACAAGCAATGTATCATCAAGGAGATCTGAAAATAGCAATGAATATTATTGGATGGATGATCATTTAGAAAGACTTACGTAACAATAAATAACAGATTATCTTGCAGCACTTTATCCTACTGAGGTTTTGAAAAAAAGTATCAAAATGCATTCAAAAACTCTTCTTATAGGCTTCTTCGGTTGCTCATCCTTTGCCATCATGAGAATTCAGTGACTGTGGCAATGACTAAATGGAAAAGTAAGGCCTTCACAAGAAGCCATGTACCAAGGGAGTTCAAGTGATAGTGAAAAGCAAGAAGAGACGTGACATGTACTCAAGTCCTTGATATCAAAGATAACCTTGAATGTTGAAAGTGATGCCATTGTTATGCATAGTTAGGCAAAACTACCTTACCTTTGTATCTCTATGCACCAGGCTCATGTGGTGTACTATTCTGTGAATTGGGCTCTAACTGGGCATTTTATTGGAGCCCAGGCTAATTCAGGAAAGGGGCATCATTTTGTAATCAATTTTGTTTAATCAATGCCCCAAGCGTGGCATCCTACGTGTAGCCCATCTTGAAGAGCCCAGTTTGGCATCCTATGAGTGTAAGTCCAACTTGTGGTGCCATTAGTCACTAGGGGGCAAGAAAATAGTTTTAGCAAGTGTCAAGGTATAACTTCTTAAAAACGTTATGCCCCAGTTTGGCATCCTGCGAGTGTAAGTCCAACTTGTGGTGCCATATGTTAGTCACTAGGGGGCAAGAAAATAGTTTTAGCAAGTGTCAAGGTTTAACTTAGACTTAAAAAAGTTACGTAAAAGTCAAAGTCAAGTCTCCCTCTTTAAGATCCTTTTTATGCAATTTGCGATCATGCCATGCTTTATGATGATCCTTCTCTTCTGCCAATGCGTGAACTGCTATCAATCTGGTTTTGCAAAGCTTATGCAACGCTTCATGATGAAGTTGCAAAGATTTTTCCTCATCCAGTCGTTCAGTTGCTGCTATTCCCAAGGATAGTACCAAAAATTCGATCGACATAATAGTATCTTGACCATAAACCAAATGAAAAGGCGTCTGATTCATACTAACTTTGTAAGCTATTCGGAATGCCCATTATACAACATGCAACTTGTGTTCCCAATCCGAATAGCTTGCCTCAACAGTTTTTGTCAAAATACTGCAAAAAATCTTATTAGAAGATTTTGCTTGTCCATTACCCTTTGGATAGTATGGTGTACTAAACTGATGGATTTCTTGCTGGGCAAAAGCTTGAAGTTCCATGCTGAAATCTTATTTGAAGGTGCTGATTATCAGTCGTTGCAGCCTCCAATCTCCAAACTGACTTGCATTTCTTTTTCCATTTTATGACTCGTGTTGTGAGGGTGAAACTCTCATCTTTGATTTTTATTTTCTAGTTTCTTACCACATTTATTATTGAATTATTGATGCTCATCAGTCCAAAATGTAAAAATATGCAGGGATTAGGACAGACACGGATTTTGTTCACATGTCATGACCTCAGCTCACAGGTAACTGACAATTTTTTTCCATTTTTGGCTGACTATGACCATTGTTTTGGAAAAGCATGCTGTTTTAAATATAATAGAAACGAATGTGATTGAGGTTACGATCGTTGTTTGGACAGTACTTGCATGAACCACACAAGCTGGCTCTTTGTGGACTAAACCCTGGTCAGCTGCATCGAATTGATCGACTACAAGACAATTCAGAACCTAGACTTGTGAACTTAGTGAAAGTGAGATGCTTGTACTCTAATCTATCCATTGGTGGCTGCACCTCTTGTGAATATAGTCTGGTTTTGAGCTAGAGATCAGGAATTCCATGATTAGTGCATTGTGTGTCTACTTCAGAAGCATAAAGCTTGTTAAGGAGCAGTGTCCCTGTTTGTAGTTTTCATGAGTTACTGTGCAGTTCTTCTATTAGATGTTCAAACTTTTCACGGAAAATAAGATTGAATAAGAGGACGATTTTTCTTATTTGGTTGCCTAAATATCTTCTTATTAGACTCTATGATCTTGAGTCTGGAGCATATTTCCAAGGAACAGTACAGAATGCGTTCCTAGGAACCATTCCGTACCGTTCCTCAAAAGAAAAAAGAAAACTTTGTATTTTGAAAAATAACTTTGCTGTGGGTAAATTTGTTTAGTAAAATGATTAGATCATCGTTTTTGGGGTTCCTAAAAAATGTTTTTGCTCATAAATAACAGGTTTATGTTCCTGTTCGTATTCGTGTTTGTAAGTTGAAACCTTAAGTTAAAGATGCTCTTAGGAACAGGAATGGGAACAAAAATAGGAAAGGAACTTAGGAACAGGAATAGGGTCCTATTCGCGCTCCTAAAATGAAACCTAAGTTAAAGATGCTCTTAGGAACATGAATAGGAACAAAAATAGGAACGAAATTAAGGAACAAGAACGGGAGCATGAACTTAGAAATAGGAACATGAACTTAGGAACAAGAATAGGAAGCTCTAAGAACTTAGGAACAAGAACCTAGGCATAGAAACAAGAACTTAGGAACATGAATAGGAACTTGGGAACAAGAACAGGTGCAGGAAGTCCTAGGAACGTAGGTTCAATAGGAACAGGAACAAGAATAGAAACCCTTTAATGTTTATGCATGTACTCGGGTCTCAAGTCTTCAAATCTCTTTTTGACTTTGTTTTGTCCAACACATTCTATGATAAAATCACATGAATTTATGAGATTTATTGTTCCATTTCTTTTATCAAGAGATAAGGGAAAATACTCATAAACTAATTAATGCTAACCAAATCAACAAGCTCATCTAGCTCCTTGCCAACCATTTCTGGATGTAAACTTTATTTTCTCTCTTTGAGGCATTCTTTTTGCTCCTTACGTTTTTCAGATTCATGTCACTTTCCTAAGGTGGCATCTTGGTCTCCCATTTGACAAGTTCACCAAAGAAAGTCCTGTTCTCTCCAAGAAATTTATGGTTATGATCTATTATTTGGTTTTTTTTTGCAATTTTCTGTAACAATCGACTCGATCAAGTTGATGTCTTTTTATGTCACATCGGAGGAGTGACCTAATAGAATGTAGCTATTAATGCTTTCAAAATTGGCCATCAATTATATGCATTAGAGATGGAATGCTACAACTACTTTAGGCTTACATATTCAAAGAAATCTGGCACATAATATGAAGAGAGTATACATTAGTGCAAGTTTCCTTCCCAAGGGAATGTCTCTTGGTGTTAGAAGGATTACTTCCTTAATCAAGATTCGATGCTAATAGTAAGGTAGAGTGCAAAATAAAAGGGATTGATACAAACATGGTGGAGGATCCTAAGGAGAAGTGCTCCAACCTAGGTTGTATATATCAGTAACATTGGATACAATGTCCGTGAGGACTCTCGAAAGGCTATAGACCTTAGGAAGCAATTGTTGATGTTGGTTCCTCTAAATGGGTTCATGTGATATTTGTCCGTTTCCAATTATTGTAGGTTTTTTTAAACGTTAGACATGAAGTCTATTCAGAACCCTATTGGATGCCTTTTTGTTACTTACTATTCATGAAAGTGACTCAAACTGTTGTTGGGTGGGTCCCTTGCTAGTTAGATGAGGTCTTTTTTAGCTGTAATGGTAGATGAGACTTGACTACAAATTTATAATGATATGATTTTATTTAAATTTCCCATCAAAACTCATATTTTGGGAAGCTATGAGATAAGTTCCAGATACTGTTAACAAGGAGCAACTTATGACAAATAAAACATAAGAAGTGGAACGGAGCTGGAAGAGCTGCAAGTGTACTGAAAGGAAATGTGAACATGCTGATCACAAATGAATAATAGTAAGATGATGCTTCTAAATTTGTTTTTGAACTAAAAGCCAAAACTTCTCCAGAACTGATATTGAAAGCTTTTCCCTTGTCCTGCCCCTTACAGCCCTCAGCCAGCCACTTCATTTCAGCAAATCCACTCTTATAGAATGCCTACATAGAATGCTGGAATTAAACATATGGTTCAACCAAAAATTATATCTGAATTCTGATGCTGTGTGCATACTGAACAGTATCATTACAAGCCCCTCCATAATTTCTTGTGGCTCCTTGTTTCATACTAGATATGGCAGATGAGAATGGCCATCCAAAACAATGCATGCTGATGCCACCTGCAGGTGTTATTTTTGTGTTCTAGATGCTAAATTCCTGTTTTGTTGAAGTATTGCGTCTAATCTCTTAGTCCTACCAATAGTTTAAGCATTAAATAAAGGTTCATGCTGTGAACAAAGATATTGAGAACACTACGTAGCAATGCCCAGATTACTTTCCTCCTGTAAGTGCCCAACTTATATACGTGTCCTCGATTGTTAGACGCTCGAGTTTTTAGCATTTCTGAAAATAAGAGAAGCCTTTTACTTGAGAGTCCATCTGCCTTTTGGCTGTCTAAGTTGTGACCACTTTTTATACACATCACAATGAATTATTCTGTGCCATCATAACTTCGTCTCTCATTAGTGAGTGTAAACTATGAGATGCTTTGTATTATGGGGGTGAGTGGAAAGTTGAAACTATTTAAATTAATACTTATTTTTTCATGTTCCTCTAGGGTGGAATAGTCTACTCTAACAAAGTGACTACTGTCTCACCAACATATGCGCATGATCTGCTGACTAAGGAGCTTGGTCAAGGACTCGAGTCAACATTTCAAATTCACAAGTGATACCAAATTTTCCTGCCTTTTTCTGTGTATTATGCATTCACTTTTTACATCCACTCTATCTTTCCAGCTGTCAAATTAAATGTAACACTAATGTCATGCACCGACTGCAGAAATAAGTTTGTTGGGATATTAAATGGTTTGGACGAGTCAAAATGGGACCCACAGAAAGATCGATATCTTCCTTGTACATATGGCATCGAGGACTTTTCTGGAAAAAGAAAATGTAAGGAAGAACTGCTGAAGAGGCTAGGATTTTCTAGTCTTAATCTTTCTATACCTTTGGTAAGTGATGGCATGCTACCTCTGTTGAACCTTAAGATATTTGCAAAGTGATTTGTTCTTTGCTGAGAATTAGTCGCATAACCATCTTGTCGAGAAAAGATTTTTAGCTACATACCATTTAGTCCATGGTTATGCAAAAATCAGTTGGTGCCACCTCTGTGATTTTTTTTGGGTGGATGTATCGTAAATCAATTTTCCAGTGCTGATATCTCATTTCAGAGAATATATTTACTTTCAATTTTGTACTTTTGATTAGTAGACCTTTTTCCTGTGAAACTATCTACAGGTTGGATGTATCGCAGCTGATTTATCAGACTCAGAACTTAATATACTGGAGGATATCCTAAATTTAAAATCAAGTCAGCAAGCTCAGGTGATTATTCAAGTTTCTAGCAACAAATGAGCAATAAACATCCACCCTTTTGACGGAATTTTCATTTGTTGACTTATCCAGATATGTCTGGCAGTAAAGCTGGAGCTATTGCAAATTTTAAAATGTGAATTTTGCTGCTTGGGTGCACACAGTTTGTTTTTGCAGGAGGAAGCAAAAATCCTCGTATACAGACCCTCCTGGAGACCATAGAACCTTCTCAGAAGGTATTACTTTGATGTTGCACAGGAACCCTGGCAGGTGTGGAAAGGTCTGATAAGTTTGTTCCAGAGCGCAGGCTTTGTGAGAACTGGCCTTTCTGGCATTTTGAATGAATTGAAGACTTAATAGCCTTGCACTCCCAAATTTAAAGCTACGAATGATTGTTTTTGAATTCTCGCTTGTGTAATTTCTGGTAATTTAGAAAATTTGTATTTAGTGGATGTGGAAGGGTATCAGATTTTGTGTATATGATGATTCTGATTCAATCAAGTTCCTGCTAAAGGTTTGCATAGAGTTTTTTCTATACATACATCTTTTGCAGTTTGTTTGTTTGTCATCAGTAAATATAGAAATCATTGTTACGGTTGCTTCTTAGAATTTGGAGACCTTTCTCAAGACTCTAGGTTTTCTGATTTTTGGATGGGAGAAATCAAAACCTATCTTTGCTATTTGGCCAATTTTTTGAAGATAGTACCCTGCTAAAAAATCTCTAGATAAGATGTTCTCATGAGTGAAATCCACATTTTGTTCAAAAAGCTCCAAGTCAAGCATAAATAATCCCATGCTCTACGTAACTGCTTTCTCTAGTTCAATTTCAAATGTCTCTTAAGTTGTGAAGCCTCTACCTGAGGTATTTCTTTATATCTTCAATGATTACCACCTCAAGATCGATAACATCAGGGTTGAATTCACCAGTTGCTTACATACTGCAAATAAATTAACCTTGCAATAAGTTGAAGTGAAGAAAGCATAATTCATCAACTCTTGTGTGTTAAAAAGGTGAACACATGGTCATTCATAGTTATAATCACGCTGAACAATGATGCCAAATATTGATGTGTCCAGACTCCGAAGCTTCCACGTCAAGCTGCTGTGAAGTAGTCTGACACTACTTTTCAATCAAGAAACGATGTTTAAATGCTTAGTTTGGACTCGTAATTGGCCATAGCAAAAGTTCTTTCTGAGAAATAGGAAACGCTGCCACTTACAAAAAATTTCTCAAGAGAAAACTGAATACCTCTTTAATTTTGTGATGCTGACAAGCATTGGATTATATTCGTTTCATATTGGATGTTGCAACCTGCTTTCCTGTTCAGTTTTGTTCTGTATCTTTTATCTGCTGAAAGTTACTATGAGAGTCTGTGTCTCCTTTTGAAGGATGGTACTGCTCTGGATTTTGCTGTTGCAAAAATGCTATGAAACTCTCTTTCAAAGTCAAGTTTAAAATTGTGCTTATTAGGCATGCAATTCAAGTTTGAACTTCTGTTTATTTTGCAGGACATGAAATCCCAACTTGTCACTAATTATGATGAAGCACTAATACACCTGGTTGTGGCAGCTTCAGACATACTAATTTGTCTTACTTTTTCAGAGCCAACCTATCAAACTCCGGTATATGGTCTCTACTGGATCTTGCCCAGGAAAATTTTCAGAACCAGATCTCAATGACACAGCAATTAATGATTGAAATTGAAGCATTTTGTTAAGATCCTCTTCTTTTTATTGTTAATTGCTTCAAAAGCAAAATATGTTGGACAAATTGCAGCTAATTGCCATGAAGTATGGCACAATTCCTGTGGCAAGGAGTGTCTATGGACTTTCAGGCTGGTGAGTATGCTTGTCACAAATTCATAATTCTCGAATGTGGAGAGTGCTAATACACAATATTCAGAAAGTCATTCCATATCCTTATCAGCAGAACATGCCAGTGTTATTGATGCAGAGGATCAGAGCAGCAGAATGTCAGAAAGAACGGGATATACTTTCGTCTCACAAAAGGTTTTGGATGTAACTGCAGCATTGTCACGTGCTCTTGACAAGATGGTAGTGATGCGTATATCTGTGTCAAGCCTCTTGTTGTCATCGTTGCTTTATCTAGTACATTGAGATACTGTTTTTGTGATTTATGAGCAGTACATTCTGAAGAAAAAATATATGAGGGAGGGAGTTGCCAAATCATTTCCTTACTTTACGAAATGCCTTTTCTGAGCTCAGGAAGCACTTACCTGTTTTGCTCTCCACTTCACTTTACTCGACCATTCTAACAACCTTAAGGTTCCACCATTGATCTTTTGTGAACTAGTTGCAACTGCAGTTGAATCGGCCTGCTAGTTATCTTTGCAGACTACATGCATAGTTTTTGACAAACCTGCTAACTGGCACTTGCGTTTGCTTTTTAGCAGGAAAAAGACCCAGTTGGCTGGAAATATTTGATTGCCAATGGAATGAGGACCAATTTTTCATGGGATACTGGATGTGTGGAGAGCTACTTAGAAGCATATCGATCGATTCAAGCACTCTAGTCTCTTTACTGTGCCTTCTTGGCCCCCAAGGATCCTGCTTGTTCTTCACATTTATGCTAAAGTACATGTCAGTATTGCCTGTGGAATTATCAGGGTAGTATATGTTAATAGTTCCTGTGGAATTATCAGGGTCTGCTTCAGTTTCAGTGTACTTTACAAGTTCTTGCACAGATGGTGCAGAATACTAAGTCCCTTTCTCTTCTCTGATAGAATAGAGCAGAATAGAGTAATTTTGTGTCCACAGAGGGGAAACCCCTATGGGATGTCTGTACAGTCTCCTACACATATGTATGGCTTCTCCAAGGTTTGCCACTTCTCGAATGAATAAAGCGACATACTTCAAGTCCTTGAAATAAAGAAATCCCAAAAACATGAGGGATTGTGCCTGAACAAGCTGTCACCATGTCCTCTAATCTCATAGTAGATAGGACAAAACCTCAAGCAGTGCCACTTACCTTTGACCTATTGCATGCTGCACTTCTCACAGATTCTGGTGTCCCTTGGGGAGTCGCTCCGACTTCTCGTGTTCCCGTCTCTATCTTCAGTCTGTGTACGCTGGCAAAGGTTCCTAAGGATTAAAAGAGAGTCCTAACCATAGGTACCTGCCCATGATTTGGCTTCATTCTCTTTATTGTAAGCAAGTAATTAGCCAATCAATATAGACGATAACATTGTCTGCTTCATGTTTAATCAAAAACCCTCTCTGGCAGCAGTTGTGATCCTGTGAAAGTAAAATCTCCTACAACTGAAGGTGATAAAAACCCAGATCAGATAGATCTTCAAGAAGTGGTCAGATCTCAAAAGTGCTATCCAAAATGCTTATCTGAGATCAGCTTGAGATGCTTTTACATTTTGCTCCATTGGAGTCTCAATGCCTTTACAATTCTTCATTCCAAATCTATCTAGGATGGATGTAGCATATTTGAATTGACATATGAAACTAAACAGTCAATTGAGAACTTGGAAATTTCTATGCTGCTTCTCGTCTTCTTACCATTCTTGAAATTGTTTCCAACTTGTCACCCTCTTTTTCCTCTTGTGAACAAAAGCTGACATTTCACATTTCCAATCTGATTTTCATGTACCGATTTACCTAATGTCTCTTCTTTTGAGAGTTTGGATGAACCATATAAGCTGTTGCATGCAAAGGTGTGTAGAAGCCATTCCAAGGCTTGACGCATAATCTATTCAACTCTTGGCCTTTTGTCATTGTCTTCCACAATACCTACCTTCTTGGTGACTTGACATCCCCATGCCATCATAAACCTGTCCAATTCTTGACTTGTTGCCCTTGGCCGAACAAGCACATTGTCATGACGGGCTCCACCATGCTATTGGTAAATGGATCTCCTTGAGAATCATTGTGCCATTCTCTAGTGCGATAACTTGAAGTGCAACTTTTTTCTGTAGATAAATTTGTGCAAAGCGTTGAGAGAGAATTGAGGATGTATCAACTACCATATTGAAGACATGCGTCAAAATATCCGACAACTACCATATTGAATAAAAGAGTGCATATAAGGGGGGATAGCCCTCCTAGGCCCTTCCGCAAGCAAAAGGGCCCTTCCCCATCGTGAAACTCGAGTTGAGGGTTTTATTTTAAAATTTGCACAGCCTTCCACATGGAAGGTTGTGCAAGCTACTCAGACTTTCGTGTGAAAGGTTGCAATTGTGGACATATTTTTTTTCACAAATTCTGCTAGGTCACCAATCTCTTTGTTAAAAACAAACATATGATTTCATGGCTCCAACACACCAGTTGGGGAGAGGTTACTGCATAAGCTGTTTTCATAAGATAGAGAGTTGCCAAGCTTAGTTGCTAATATTTTTTACAATGTTTTTTTAATTGCACACCATAGTAGCAACGATTCTAAAATTGCAATTCATGAGATATATATATATATATATATATATATATATATATATAGATAATAAAGATGAATGCGTCCGGACGGGACGCGCGTCCAAACGTTGGGCGCAATATGCGTCCACCAGGTCACATTTAAAAAAAAAAAAAACACCAGCCCCTCTCCGCTTGCTCCCACATGCCCAAAATCGATTAAAAATGATTTTCCTCCCCCTATCCCCCCACCCCGCGGAATTAGTTTTTAGGGGGTATTTGGCACATACATGCCCCCCTGTTAAAAAAAAATGAAGAAAGGTACCAAAAAAATTAGCAAAAACAATACCCACTGCCCATGCCTCCCATAGCTGAGATACCACCAAACAAGCTTGAAAAAGCAAACAATTTGTAACTTTGACAAGAAAACTCTCTCTCTCTCTCTCTCTCTCTCCCCTCCACTGCCGATGCCCACGATAACTGAGATTCATTATCAAACATCGTTCAATGGAATGAAATCTAGGCGTGACCAATAATCTTGAACATTGGAGGGTCGGTTTACCATATTAGGACTATTCCATGTCCTTAGTTGAATATGGCCGTTATATTCTTCCTCACTTAAACAGGTTCTATCCTCAGAGCTAGTAATTAGGGAAGATTCAATTTGTACTTTTTAAACTCTTTTCCATTATGCTCAATTTGACCAACCAACCCCAATCAAGCACCCAGAGATAGAACAATTCCACCTCTGTTTATCTCTAATTCTGAGTACTCTTTCGGATTTCAAAGTTACATTGAGCAATAAGTCCTCTAAATGGGTAAAATCTTGAATATATGTAACTGTCATCATCATATAAACTAAACTTACATGATACACTAGATGAGCAGTCGACCAATTCTGAAGATTAAGTTCAAAAGCTAATAAATTAATCATTTAAACTTTCACGTTTACCCAGAAAATTAGTTCTTAGTCTGATCTCAATACCAAATAAGTACTAATAATTCACCAATTATTAATCTCTGCACTAAAGTACTTACAGGATTCCAAAACCATACTTCATCATTGGAAGATATTGGAGTATATGCACAACATACCACTCAGGAAATATAAGAAACATTCTGAAATCTTTTTCACAAGGAAAATTACTGGATTCCAAAAATATTCTTCCAACCAAATATGAGTTCCAAATTCTACGATCAACCTAGTAATTAAAAATCATTTTAGCATCCGTCTTAACGACAAACTTTATACAGTCCCCTAGAACAACATCTAGAGATTACAAAGTTTTGATGAATTCCAAAAATTTAGTTTATCATTCTTGGAACCATTAGGATTCGGTATCCAATTGAGCTCTCTAGGATACTATCACTAATGAATCATTTTTATTCCTCAACTGAAAAATATTCACCCAAGAATGTCGTATATCCTACGCACATAATTTTCTGATGAATCCAAATGACTCATAAATTATGTGTCTTACAAGCAATACACACAAAACAAACAATTTCCAGTGAATTCTCTTTACACTGTCCATTTTAACAATTAACTTCCACATAAGTAAATCAACTACTCAAGTTAATTTGCCATGATTTAGAAATTTTAAATGTCTAGGTGAAGAATTCAATTATACTAGTATAACACCACATTTAAATCCTTATTCAAATCATTTTTAAGTTAACCAATAGATCTATCAGAACAGATCTGTTACCTCTACAAGTAATTGTCAAACACAATACTTGATCATATGTCTATATTCACCGACCAGGTTAAGTGCACCAAATAACCTTAGTAACCAGGAATATATAGTGGATCCAAACAAGATTAATCGTGCACAGATGAGGAAAATCTTACTATGATCCAATACATAAACATATATGTTATTATTTGGCAGATTCCTCCAAAATCCGCATTTGTTATTCACATATCACACTAAGAATCTTGTGACTCAGTTATAGAAGATTTCTACTTCTCTTGAGTAAATAACATATCTGGGAAATCTCTAAAGTGAATAATTCAACATCACAAGTTGCAACCATCATACTTAACATAAATTCTTCATCCAGTCAACCTACTTCAGATCTTAGTGTACAAACCAAGATTAGGCTGACTAATACAAACATCTTTGGACATAAGGTTAAAATTTAACTTTATTCCATTTGATCCAATCAACAAAATCTTAAATTAATCTTCACCGCCATTATCCATAATCATGAATATCTAACAATACAAAACCTCCAAAACTCCTCTAGTTCCAAATTATTCAAAACAATCACTAGAGATTTTCTCTATTCCCACTTAATAGTTTCACCATTGCACACATACTGGATTCCACAAAAGAAAACTATGCAACTAGTTGATCCCATGAAAGTCTTATTCCTATTATTTTCTTTCCCCTCTTTAATTTTTTTTTCATAATTTTGATTAAAAAGTTTTCAGGAGACAACGTATAAAATATCAAAGATTCGAAAAAGTTAGTAATGAGTATCCAATACTATTACAAACCAGACTTTTTCCTCAAAATAGCATCATCTACACAAGGAGATTCATTAAAAGATGTGAAAAGCAAAATGAGTCATTTCCACTTGCTTACTCTTCTCATTATATGTGAGCCTTGAAGGTGTTTGCCTTTGCCTTGATGTTCTCCTTGGATTTTGACTTGATGAAGGTCCTTCATCATCACCATCTAAAGTAGGATCCATGTCATCACCATCAAGAATATTAGATCCATCCACAACATCATTACATGAAGACACCTTTGGAATATTTTCCTCATAAAAAATGACATCTTTACCAACAATCACCTTATTATTAGTAGGAATGTAAATCTTGTAGGCTTTACTCACTTCACTATATCCAACAAATATACCTTTTTTTAAATATGGATCCTCCTTTGTCCTATCATCAAGAGTTATATTGACATAGCAAGTACATTCAAAAGTTTTAAAAAAGTTGACACTCGGCCTCCTTTTGAATAGCATCTCAAAGGTGTTCTTCCATCCAATATAGCACTCGGCCACCTATTGCATAGAAAGTTAGCACACAACAAAGCTTGATCCCAAAATGATTTTGGAAGATTAGCACCTAATCTCATGGCTTTGGCACTTTCTCATAAAGTTCTATTCTTCCTCTTGGCCACTCCATTTTGTTGTGGTGTCTTTGGAGTTGTGTACTCCCAAACTCAACATATAAATTATAACAGGATCTTTACCAACTGTTGATTCAGACTATTACTTAGATCGACAATAGGAAAATTCAATGACGACCATGAATGGACGAGACTATTAAGCGTTTATGACATCCATGTTTCCTTCGAGATTAAATATTCCAAATGAGTCGTGGAACGAGTATCAGTGTAAGAGAAATGAATTATCAGAAAGCATTCGACAGTGTAAAACACACATTAAGAAAATAGAGAATATGTATTAAGTTGTTGTGAATACAACGATCTTGTGCCCGAGAATGGTTCACAATAATAGCGCACTAAGTGCTTTGATCTTACCTTGCTAGTTACAGATTGAATACTATCTCTACTTCTTGAAATACTTTCACTCTCTCTAAAATCTTTGATCTTGTGAAATGGATAATTCTAATACAAGCAAACCAACAACAACACTTAGTAGCACCAGCAGTCAAACATCATGAATGTCAAATAACAGTATCAGAAGATGACCAATGATGACCAACAAATATCTATCAATGATGTTAGAGGAAGACTAGTAGGAAACATTGCCAAAAGAAGACCAACCATACCTCACATTACATGAATGGCTAGCAAACCAATCACAACCAATTGCAGCATGCTGCTTCCACGTCTCTCCAATGATGAGTAGTTCGAAACAGTGAGCAAGAAGATGCACTTGCAAACACACCTCAAGAACGCCAGCACCTCAACAATTGTGGGCGTAGTAGCAGGTAGGAAGATGGCATCCATGCCCACTACGAATGAAGTGCTCCAAGATGGCAGCGAAAGATGGCAGGAATGAAGCGCTCCATGACGACGACGATAGCTAATGAAGCTGAATGGCAGCGAATGAGGCGCTCCAGGTCAATGACGACAGGAAATGGCAAAATGCTAGCGATGAATCATGTTCTCTCTAGAATGTTCTTTCTAGAATGTTCCTTGAAATGAGAGTGAATGGATAGACAAGTGGAAACGTGGCCCAACAAAAATGCTAGAATCACGTTCTCTCCACAAGAGTGAACAGTCTCTCATACCAGAAAAAAAACGAAAAATTCTCACTCTCTCGTCGTGTTCCTTTCTTGCCATTCCATTTCTCTCTTTGGCCATCCAAATTTTATACCCTTTTCTCTCTCTAAAAACTTCTAGAAAGAGAGTGTTCTCTCACTTCACCTCCTTTCAACTCATTTTCAAATGCCCTTCAAAGACGTTTTAGGGCAAACGTGGACCAATAAAAACCTCGAAACTCCTTTTCTCTCCACAACATCCTACATTCATTGTGTGTGCTATTATTAACCCACCCTTTCATTGTGAGAGGCATTAGGACCATGAAGGACGGACGGTGCAATGGCAAAAAGAAAGCCTCAAGAACAAACGGTCGGAAACATTAGCATGAGATTGGAGTCTGGACTGGACCATACGGATGGATGTGTGAGATTTTTATATAACCCTAGGTCCATTCTTCCTGCCATGCCATTGTGTTTCATTGCTCCTCGCCTTCCTTCCTGCTGTCGGCGCTCTTCCGCGATCCATCGCTCTCTCGTGTCGTCTTCTCGATCCATCACATTTCATTGCTTCTGCAAAGGATTCCTGTGCTCGTGGTTTGGTGGCTTCTACGCTCCTTTACGCACTTTTCGATCACAAAGCTTTGTTATTATGGCCGTTTTCGCTTCTTAGGGTTTTCTACATTCGTGTTATCAGCATCTTCAGGTGGACCTGCCTTATTAAAGATTTAACAGTGACTTCTTTCTTTGTACAGTTGTCGGTCACAACCATTTGCTTTGATGGCTGTTTCCAGGTCCTAATGTTTTCTACTTTTTGTATAGGTGAACCTTTTCGGCTTCATCTTTGATTTGTTGGCTTTACGAATATATGATATACTTCTATGTATCAGTATCTATTATGAAGAAAGACACAATGGCGGCCTTCTATCCTGCTCTCTGAAGTTTTCCGTCACAAATCTTTGCTATCGTGACTGTTTTCGGTTCATAGGGTTTTCTACATTTATATTATCACCAACCACAGTTGGATCTTCCCCATTCTTGCTTGAACTTTGCTTTCTTGGCTTCACGGGCATATAGTAGAAATTTTCAATTATATGTCGTTGTAGCTTGTGATATGATGTATTAGAAAAAATACGTGACTGTGGCTTCTGTACTTTTCTCTTTTTCAGTTCACGGGGTTTGATACATTTGTATTATCGATACCTGCTAGTGGACTTGCTTCTTTTTTGCTTGATCTTTCGTGGATTATGTCAATAACATAATATAACATAAAGCACGAAGAATACAAAATGAAGCTGCTGTTATGTTTATTCGTAGTTATTTGTGGTTTTTCTGTTGATGAAGGCGTCGCAGATGATGCAATGCTGACATGCCTTTCTAAGCTGTCTATATTTTTTTCCTGAGAAATTCGTCTCTTTCTATTTTCTATCATCAACGTTTTTGTAGTTTTTTTTGTAATGCTGTTAGACGTTCTAAATTTGTTGTTTTTACATTTTATTCTACTCCACTTGGCCCTTATCGAGGAGAATCAAGGGCGAGGGTGTCATCATAGTTGGCAGTGACTGCGAAGAAAGTATGCTACGAACTAGATAGTGACATCAGTTTTTCTTTGAGAGGTTTTTTCTTGGAAAAGTACGGTAGACGGAATCTTATATCATCTCAGGGAAGTTGTAAATCTTCCCAGGGAAGTTTGGACGGAGACTTTTGAGGTACCAAATCCAACCTCGCAGATGTGCAATTTTTGGTACATTTTGTTTTTTTAATCAAAATTGACGAGTCTGTCCCCCAAATAAAAAGTGCCATTTAAAATTTTCTACCATTTTGGTATCCTCTAGCCATGTGATTTCAATGCTTTATGGTTGACCCTTCTAAGTGAGCCATATCGTAGATTATTTTCCATACTTCGCATTTGGTTTCTGGTCTTGATTGTGATGCCTATGCTTCTTACAACTATAGAAAGCTAATAGTAAGGTTGCTGTAGGATGTTTCATTCTGGTGGTACACAACAACCTGGGCGGCAGTATCAGATAGTTAAATCGCATGGAAGGGCTGCTTTGCCGCCAGCGAATAAAGTTCCGCAACAGCAACAGGCTATTACTAACCAAATGCAGACTCAGCCAAAAGGACCTCAATCCGAGTCTGAGCATAACCAGCTGGCCTACTCAACACAAGCTGGTTCAAGGTACACTAATGTTCAAGTTCGGCATTGTTGTTTTACTGTTGTGAGTGTAAGTGTTGTTGTCCAAAAAGCTAATTCGTCATATTTTTAGCAACAAGTTGAAGTAATACTTTTGTCTGGTTGGAAAATGAAAAACATGATGTCAATTCAGATAAGAAAAGATCTACCTCGATTGTTAATGTTGATGATGTTTGTCTTTGGCTTCTCTCTTTTTAAATGGTTTGCAAATTTTGCTGAGTGATATTCTTAAGAATGGGAACCCTCGTCGCTTACTGGCTTAGAGCTGGAGCTACTAACTAACGCCCGACACCATAGACCTGGAAAAAAAGATGATTCTTTGTTTTGGCTTTTCAATCTTCTGATTTGTATTCAGATGCTTACCTAGTGTACTGTGTGCTGGATGTCTGATGATGGATCATGAATAAATCATAAATTAGAATGTTAGGTGCAAGTTGGAGCATGGAATCTATTTTGTGAAGTTTGAAATGAGTCCATTCAACAAGGTTTTCTGCACTTGTAAGCACTTGTAATTATGTGAACATTGAATTCTTATATGATCTCAAGCTGCAGCTTTCTACTAGCAACAGTGAACTTTGAAATGTATGTATTCAATAGCAACCTAACATCTATAAGTTTTCATCAGAAATTTGTAGACATTATACATAATTATTTTTTTAGCATTAAGAAAACTCTGCAAAAAATATTTTGTCAATTCTTTTTTATTCTTTCGGGAGGGACTTGGTTTAGAAGTTAGAACCATGTTTATTCATTCAATTTTGAAAAGGCTGATTCTGAACTGGGTGGAAATGCTAGAGGTAGCAGCATAGCTCAAGAATCTACACTTGTCATTGTAGTGACTAGTTTATACCATAGATGCACAGAAACGTGTTTTTGAGGGCACTTGTTTCGGAAAACGCGTTTCTGAGAAACGTGTTTCTCCTCCCAGAATCGTACTAATTTTTTTTTTTGGAAAAATAGCTTATAGCTGAAATTTTTTTGGGGGTCAATGGTCAAACCAGCGTTTTGCCTCTCAGAAGTGCAGTAGATGGGGCACAAACAGATCTTATTTTCATAGCTATTTGGTTGTTATTTGCTCTGGTTTTCAATAAATGCTCAGGGGGTTCAGGGGGCATCGCCCCCCAATGGCGCAGGGTCTGGGGGCTGCCGGTAGACCCTGCCCCGACGGTAAGGCCTCTTCATGATTTGGCCTTCCAACTCCCTGAGCGAAAACACACTTACTGGGACTATCTGTGATCGTAACGAACAGGCTAGAGGGTAGTTTTGAATTTTTATCCTTGACAGAACCCAACATGGATTAATGCACCTGAACTGGACCATCCTACACCCAAAACAGTCGGCAAACTACACAGTAATAATTCTCTTAATTAGAGCTTTCATCTGGTACCCATATTGCCCATAGAAAAACCAAAATTGTATATATATATATAAAACATTTCTGTACTTTTCAGAAACGCGTTTCTGAACCGCGTTTCTGAACGCGATTCTGAAACGCGTTTCAGAAACGCAGTGCATCTATGGTTTATACTATGTAATTAGACACATTTTTTTGTGATTCTCTAGAGACTTATCGAACAAACATGGAATTTGGTTTTTGCTTATGTAGGCTGACATTTTTCGATTCATTTTAGGATGCAATAATGAACCACTTGAATTGTCGATTCCGCCAATTTTGATCACGTCAATTTTGAGAAATCAGAAGACCTTGTCAAGAACAATAGATAGATGATCATTGTTTTTCAATCCTCACCCAAACTTTCAAAAGAAAGAAATTGAGAAAGGACTGATGGAATAGTAGAAAATTGCTATACGTATACCCTATGGCAAACTTTTAGAATTGACATCGATTATTCGGATTAGTGAATTTGATATGATATACACAAGTTTTCTGTAAACACACCACTATAGACAAGGTCTTACCCATAGAGCATCAAAAGAGTAGAGATGAAAACAAGACGAGGATGCATTCATGTCACAACTTTTTCAGGCTTTGTTGTTGAGGGGCAAGGTGTGCAAGCTATATAAGTCAATTGTATGGCCGTAATTAAGCAAACTCCTCAAGCTTGGTTTGATTGGTTGCATTGAAGGAATGGTAAAAACATGTGATCCCAGAAATGTGGTTGGGTTGTGTTATATGTGGAAGATGGACGATCTGATTATAATTGGCAATATTTAGGAGATTATTGAATAATCAAAGTTGATTTGCATAATCATTTTGGCATGACTGACCTACATTTGATGCATACCATAGTTGCACCCTCATTAAACGCGGTCAAAAATTTTGAACCGCGTTTCTGAAATGGGGGAGCGTTTCTCAGAAAGGTTTTTTTTTGTTTTTGGATTTTTGTGGGCAATAGGGTATCAGACTAAAGCTCTGTCTGATCAAGGGCATTGCATTTTTATAGGTTGCTAGGTGTTTTGGTTACAGTTGGGTTGGTTACAACATTTTTTAGGTGTAGTTTAGGGCAATTTTAGGGAAAAAAGATATATAATCTGATTTTTTTTTTGGCACGATTATGCTCTTAGAAACGATTTTGCCCAGAAACGCGTTAACAGGCAACTATGATGCATACTATAGCCTGGGGGGTAGAAGTTTGGCAATTTCAGCATGGCATTGGACTAACTCAATTAGTTATTGAAAGTTTTGCATGCTAGATTGCAAGCTAATCAATACTCCCCTTGATATTGGTTAGAAGCT
The DNA here is from genome assembly GCA_029204225.1 of Diphasiastrum complanatum. Lineage (NCBI taxonomy): Eukaryota > Viridiplantae > Streptophyta > Lycopodiopsida > Lycopodiales > Lycopodiaceae > Diphasiastrum > Diphasiastrum complanatum. Next base: position 48,261,912 of record CM055110.1, on the reverse strand, counting down.
ATTAAAGGTGGACTATAGTTCACCTATTGATTCTACCTACACTCTTTTGAAAGTTAGTTGGTTGGTAGCTTAATTTATTCACTAGATAAGATTTGATATATGTTCTTGGTGCTTTAAGTAAGTAACACAACAAAGTGTATTCTTAATGATGTCAAGGGTACTTGTGAGCATGGGGGAGAGTTAAAGGCCTCCTAGATGTACATGGGGTGGTATCATTGACGATCGCAAGTCTATGACATTGCTAACCGTTGCTTCTTGCAATCGAGTAAGATCAGGATACAATTGCCCTATGCATGGTAGAAGCTGAGCTACATCAAGTCCAGGGCAGATTGGCATTTTATGGAATCATTTGATAGTCATTTACAGTATTTGCAAAACCCTAACCCATGAAATTTTTAGATGTCAAGTACATTTCATATGAGAGCGACTCTTAGATAAAAACATGGATGTTTTTGGCACGCATGAGCAACTTGTTGACATTTTTTTTTCCAAACCTTTTAAGTAGAGAAAAGTTCGAAAATATTAAGTTGTTTGTTCTCAAAGTAGAATAAGTTTAAACTGACATTATTAGAAGTTAAATGTTTGCTAAGGCTCGTAAATGGACTCTATATCAACTTGATTTAGATTCTCTATTTGACACATTTATATGGTCCCATTGTCGCTCTAATTGTGTTTGTTCTTGAGATGATTGACGCACTCCAGCTTATAGCTTCAAATTCTCAACTTATCGATTCCTCAAACAACTAAAAAAAGAATCCCATGATGTCTTTTGGAGATTGCAAAAGTTTTCACCTTTGAAAGAGGAGAATGAATCTATCTATTCTATTTATTGAGCCATGTTGGTTTCCTTGTGAAATGTTTGAGCAAACTCTATGATTAGTTGACTCCTGAAGTAAGAGCTAATCTCGTTAGGTCCATTGGCTTGTATATCAATTTTATATATTGTTATTGAGAGGTTTTCTTGGATAATTAGTGGTTCTTTTTTTAGTCTTGTAAAGGAAGAACCCAAAATGCCTTCACAACACACCATTATCTTCTAGGCATTTTGAACTTTGTGGTGATAATGCTACTTCTATTTCAATTGTTTTTAGGATGGGATTCTAGTGATCTCCTAGTTTTTAACTCATATCAATTTCATTTTGTGATGTTGGCATGGCAGTTTGCAAGATTGGAAAGCACAATTAAAACTGTCCCCAATGGACACACGCTATAAAACAGAGGTAAGTAGTGGCCAAATGCGATTCTTTCATTCCTTTGTCACTGGATCTTGCTTTTGCATATTCTTTGGTAGTTTTTTCATAACCCCTTGGAATAGCAATAGAGAACTCAAGGATGACTGATGTTATGGATTATTTGGGAGAAGAGTGAGTATTATATGTTAATCAATAGTTTTGTTAATTTGTGGTGGAGTTGTTGGAGATCTTTATAATTTGATCTTTGCAAAATAATGGTTTGTAGATTGCAGAGACGCATTTTGTTCCAAAACGCTCGTTGTTTTGCAATGTTTTGGAACATTTTTTTAGGGGAATTTTTTAAGGTGTCTTAGAAATAAAAGAAGCCTAGAAAGCTCTAAAAATAATCAAAGGTATTAGGAATACTAAGTAAATTATACACTCATTCTTTTTGTTCGCTTGCTATTTCCTATTTTTGGCTTTTATGATTAGTGTAATCAGTGGTATTTTCTTCTTGCTTTGTAGCTCATACTTCCAAGCATATATATGTGAATGTATCAAAGATACATGCCCAATGCCCATGTTCCGAACGCATTCCGGATCATGATCCAGGATTTCCCATTAGATTTTCCCGGAATGCAAATTTCTTAACTTAGATTGAAGAATTATGTTATCTATTAGGGTGAGAATCTGCCAAAAAATGTTTCAAGGACTTAAGATTTCAAACCAGTTTGTCCTGGTTTCTTAACTCGTGCTCTCTACAATCCTCATCCGAAAATTATAAGTCTTTCACCGAAAAAATTCAGGATATAAGGAATCATTTTACCCTGTCGTTCATGAAGTATCTGTTAGTTAGTAGATCATATAGCAGCTCTGTCATGTGCCCGTACCAAAACCTAGCAAAACCTCAACAAATGAAACAACAACAAGACATGGATGTTATGCATATGATAGCTTGAACATTAGTGATATCGTCATGTAGCTGTAAAATTTGCATTGAATCACTTAAGAATGGAAGTACTTTGATTCTATTCATAGGATTGGGGTTCCACAAAAAAAAATTTCTGACACTTGTTGCGGATCCCTGATGTTTCGGAACAATTTTGCAGCGGCGCAATCTGCTGCAACATTGATATGTATGGATCATAGGTGCATAGGGCGGTCTGGAACCCTGCCCCAGATTTTTTTTTTGCAATATGTGGTTTTCAAATTGTGCAAAAGTGGTGGGGGATCTAATGTAGTTTGTCAATTTATTTTTAAACACTACAAAGACCCTATTTTCGTCAGATACTATTAACTGTATCGGCCCTATTTGTGCTGAATACTGTGCACACTGTACAATTGGCAGTGAAATTGTTGGAAAGCCAGTGAAATTGCCTGAGTTCAGGAGAGCCAATGTAGGTATCAATAGAAAGGTTTATGATGCCATTATTCTCTACCAACGCTGCTTCTCCCCTCCCAAAAACTCCATGAAGCGACCAGTCACCTACAAGTGCTTGGTTCAGTTAGTAGTTGATCTATTTTGCAAACTTGCAATGTGTTTGAATTTTTTTACAGGACCACATGTTGTTTTTCCCCAACCTACAAGTGCTTGGTTCAGTTAGTAGTTGATCTGTTTTGCAAACTTGCAATGTGCTTGAATTTGTTTACAGGACCACATGTTGTTTTTCCCCAACCCACACATGTTTCCAATTTTTCTTAAAAAAAACCCAATTATTTTTTGCAGCGTTCTGATCCGGAACGTTGCAGAAAACCGTTTCGAAACGCTCCCGGAACGCAGGGTTCCGGAACGGGACGCATGTATGATGCATACATACATAATACATACATACATACATACATACATTTACCATTGATGCGGCATTCCACTGAATCAGCGTTCCGGAACGTGCTGTAAATCCTCCTTGATATTATGGTCCATCTGATGAACTTTTAGTTCTAAATATGAAGTGTCTTAACCTAATAATAGACACATAGCATGAAACCTTGAAAGAAATTAGCTATGAAACCATGTAAAACCATGAAAATTTTAAGCACCTCAAGAAAGCAAAAGTAGGAACTCAAAAAGCTTGATTAGTGAGAGAGAGGAGGGCACGGGCCTCCTTGAGGATCAAGCCTCTACGTAGATAGTAACTAGTGAGGTGTTACTGCCAATAATGGTGTTAAACTTCAATTTGAAGAAAACATAATTGGTAGTTGCTGTTCATGTTAAATGCAATAGTAAAACAGATCCTGTGTACAGTTAAGCCAGCATGTAAGAAGCATATTTTTTGCTATGACCTGCATGCGACTATGTGCACATAAATCAAAACCAGGTGCTGTCTGCTCGCTTTGATAGCTGTGCCTTGATCTGATGAGCCTGATTATCCTGAACATGTTAATCATGATTTCTATGCATGTTAAATACAATATTCGAACAAATTCTGTGTACCATTAAGCCGGCATCCAAGAAGCATATGTTTTGCTATGACCTGCATGCGACTATGTGCACAGACACGAAAGCCAGGTGCTGTCTGCTCACTTTGATGGCTGTCTTCTTGCCTTGATCCGATCCTGCACATGTTATGTTAATCATGATTTTTATGCATGTCTATACAGTTTGCATTATGTTCATTATACTTCATAATAGTGTAAGCATGTCACACTACTGGAATGTCCCATAGTCATGAGCACATGTTAATCATTATTTTTATGCATGTTAAAGACAATATAAGGACAAATATTGTGTACAATTAAGCCGGCATGCAAGAAGCATATTTTTTGCTATGACCTGCATGCGACTATGTGCACAGACATCAAAGCCAGGTGCTGTCTGCTCACTCTGATGGCTGTTTTGCCTTGATCCGATGAGCCTGATTATCCTGCACATGTTAATCACAATTTTTATTGACGTCTATACATTTTGCATTATGTTCATTTTACTTCATAATAGCGTCACACATGTCACATGTGTACAATTAAGCCGGCATGGAAGAAGCATATTTTTTGCTATGACCTGCATGCGACTATGTGCACAGACATCAAAGCCAGGTGCTGTCCGCTCACTTTGATGGCTGTTTTGCCTTGATCCGATGAGCCTGATTATCCTGCACATGTTAATCATAATTTTTATTCACGTCTATACATTTTGCTTTATATTCATTTTACTTCATAATAGCGTCACACATGTCACATGTGTACAATTAAGCCGGCATGGAAGAAGCATATTTTTTGCTATGACCTGCATGCGACTATGTGCACAGACATCAAAGCCAGGTGCTGTCTGCTCACTTTGATGGCTGTTTTGCCTTGATCCGATTACATGTTAATCATAATTTTTATGCATGTCTATACATTTTGCATTATGTTCATTTTACTTCATAATAGCGTCAAGCATGTCACATGTGTACAATTAAGCCGGCATGCAAGAAGCATATTTTTTGCTATGACCTGCATGCGACTATGTGCACAGACATCAAAGCCAGGTGCTGTCTGTTCACTTTGATAGCTGTTTTGCCTTGATCTGATGAGACAGATTATCCTGCACATGTTAATCATAATTTTTATGCATGTATACATTTTGTAGTAAGTTCATAATAACGTCAAGCATGTCATGTTACTGGAATGTCCCATAGCCATGTAAATGTTGATTTTGTGTGCTGTAGTTGTGGGAAGGGGGATGCAAACGAAGGTTAACTGACCAGGAACAAAGGTGTTCTATATATAGTGACTGTACAAGTGTGATTGTGACAGTACACGAATCCTCTTACCGGGGTGTTGACAGAAAAATCAGAAAAGTTGTTTCATTCTTTCCTAGAATATTGAAGAGTAGATGTCCTACAAAGTTCTACCTCGTTTCAAACCCGAATTTGCAAAAGTTAGAAATTCACAAAGCTCTGTGCCCTTCACGCTTTCAAATTAGTATATGATCCAAGTGATTGGATAGTACATACCTTTGCTGGTCGTTGAGTGTGTAAATTCGTGCCCATAGGATGGTGGGGCTTTTGACCCTTAGAAAAATTTCAAAGAATCTGTAAATTCTGCGACATGGTAGGGATAACAATTATGCACTGTTCTTTATTGTAATTGGAAAGATTTTTACCATTCAAATGTTTATTGTGTATCTAGTTCAATCACAATGGTATTCAATATCAATCCAAAAAACACATAATTCTTTAGTTGAGGTTCATGTCTTTTACCATACCAGAACCGCTCCTGTGCACAATTAAGCCGGCATGCAAGAAGCATATTTTTTGCTATGACCTGTATGCGACTATGTGCATGGAAATCAAAACCAGGTGCCGTCTGCTCACCCTGATGGCTGTTTTGCCTTGATCTCATGAGCCTGATTATGCTGCACATGTTAATTATAGGTTTTTTGTCTGTTTCTAAGGAAGCGGACCCTGCGTCCGAATGCGCGTCCGGACGTGTGTCCGCGTCCGGGCGCGGACGCGCCAGGGGTGCGTCTGGGGGTCCGGACGCGTCCACTTTTTTTTTGTGTTTTTTAAAATGTTTTTAGTGTTAGATAGCATTAAAAACACACAAAAAAAAAAATTGGACACGTCCGACCCCGCGTCTGGACGCGGACGCGGAATGTCCGGCTCGGACCCTCATGTCTGCCTCAGCCTCTGTTTATATATTTTCTAGTATTTCCATAATAATGTAATATGTAACATTGCTGGAACACAAAGCAGCCAGGTACATGTTTATCTTTTGTACCAAAGTCATGGTAAGATCTGAATCTGGCTTAATTGGCTGAGACACGAGCAGTATAATCACTAATGAAGTCTCTTCAGCTGTTTGGCTTGAAAATTTGGCGGTTTTTTGCCTCAGCCCAGGTGTAAATTTGACTATACCATAAGTTCTGCATAGGTACCTGTTCCTCAAGAACGGTTTCAGTTCCATATGAGTTGCTGTCTTGTTGTGCGCATTTTGACAACTAAAACTTCCTGAGTTTTTTCCCCATGTCTTGGCTTACATGTTGGACAATACTAGAGCCAATCCTGTACAATTAAGCTGGCATGCACGAAGCATATTTTTGTCTCTGACCTGCATGCAACTGTGCACAAAAATCAAAAACAGGTGCTGCTACTCGTTTTGATAGCTGTATTACTACGGCTTGAGGTAATGAGCCCAATTAACTCGCACATGCTTATCTTAACTTTTATGCCCGTCAATATATGCCCGTTAATGTGAAGCATGTAAGATTAGGGGAACCTCACCTAGCCATGTCAATATATGCCCGTTAATGTGAAGCATGTAAGATTAGGGGAACCTCACCTAGCCATGTCAATGTTGATCTTGTTTGTCAAAGTTGTGGGTTAGTTGGCTGGCACATGAGGCAATTCTCATTTTGACTATAAGTAAGTCTTTTTACCGGGTTGGACATGGAAATTAGAAAATTCGTTTTATTGTTTCCTGGGAAATTGGAAATTACCAATAACAAATTGCTTTCCTATCAACCCAAATGTAGAAAACTTAGCTCTACAAAAAGGCAAACTTCATGGTTTCAGATTATTCTATCAATCTAGTAATTGGATAGTTAGTAAATACTACATAGCTTAGGAGCTCTTTCCATGCTCACCCCCTCACCCCCGCTGTGCATCACCCTACGTCATTTTTGCACCTGAGAGAATGGGTGACCCGTTCTCTCCAGGAGCTGATTTCTCCAAAACTTGCAAACCCCCTCACCCATTGAGCAAGCCGTGCTGTTGCCTGACTTCAGTTTGCCCGGGTGAGGGGGTGAACATGGAAAGGCGTTCCTAGACCCGTTCCAAACCCTTTGGGCTAGAATGTCCGTACAGTACATTCTGCTGGGTCGGACCTTTTTCTTTTTTTTTTAAATTTGAAAAAAACCAGTTTCTCTTATCTTGGCTCTTAGATATGAAATGATGCTTCAGACTCGTTAGTTTTTGGCATTAATTTGTTATCAACATCAGAGCGTATAGCATGGAGGACAAAGCTAAATGTTTTAGCTTGTTGGGAATTGGGATAGACCTGATAACCAGTGATTCAAGAACTTGAACGCGATGACGAGCAAGGGTGACATGAGAGGAAATGGACTTAAGAAGTGTACAAAAGCGAGGTAGGGAATAGGCAGTGGAAACACATTCAAGCTGACAAGATCTCATATTGGAGGATAGACGAGATAAAAAAAGAACCTGAAAATTTATCTAGAAAGAAAGAGGTACGAGTGCCATGGGGAGAGGTGGCACTACCTCTATGGATGGCCGTAACGTAGCGTTCGTCACCTGAATCCGACAATGGGGATTCTAACATTGGGTATGAGATCACAAGGAGGCAGCCATCGTTGGAGGAGGGCGTTGGAGAGAGAGAGAGAGAGAGAGAGAGAGAGAGAGAGAGAGAGAGAGAGAGAGAGAGAGAGAGAGAGTGGGAGATTGGAGTAAAAAGATTTGCCATGGATTCATTGTGAGGAGGGTTTAGGATTGTGTTTTATGTTTTGTGCAATGTGCATTCAGATGATTGTGCATTGTATTTTGATCATTGATGATTGGTCAACATTGATAATTCGATTGTGATTTGTGAGATGATAGATCTTGATAGGTTTGAGTCTTGACAATTGTTAGAGGGGTGTAGGTAGTAGTAGTGAGTGACTAGTTAATAGTTAATTGTTAGATTTAGCAACTAGTTAGAAATTTGTACGATTCCAAGAATCAGCATAACTTGAAATTCCTGTAGAATAGTTAGTTACATCATGTACTAGTTGAGGTAGGATTGGTGTCCTTTTAAAATTCTCAACTCCCAAAGCATGTTGATATTCTGGCCCCAAAGACTTGGATTCCATTTAGTCTAGGATTAGTTTGAGAGAAGATTGATAAGAGGTTTCAGTTTAAAGAGGGGATGGTTGCTTTAGTGTCTCTATGTTCAGGGGTTGGTTACGGTGCTAGACTTGCTTTAAATGCTTTGTTCAGCTGATGCGTTTTTCCTCCCTAGATGAGAACATATTTTTCTGATATTGGGTTAATCAGCAGCAACAGAGTATTGAAATGCCATGTCAATTGTATGATTTTTTGTTTTTTACAGGATGTTACAGCTACAAAAGGAAATGAGTTTGAGGACTATTTCTTGAAGCGAGAATTATTAATGGGGATTTATGAGAAGGGCTTTGAGCGGCCATCGCCGATTCAGGAGGAAAGTATACCTATTGCATTGACTGGAAGAAATATATTGGCAAGGGCAAAAAATGGTACTGGCAAAACAGCCGCATTCTGTATCCCAGCAATAGAGAAGATTGACCAAAATAAGAATGCAATACAAGGTAACTTTCTCTCAAAGGTCATTGTCAGGCCCTCTTATTGTCACTATTTTGCAATTTTCAAGGGGGTGGTGAGCTTATATTTAGTACATTCTCTATGGCGTAGTTGATATAATTTTTATTGTGTTAAATTGGTAGGTGAGGTCATATCTTATGTGGAGCAGAAGCTTGCAACAAAAAACCTTGCAATGTTTTAACTCCGTTTCATTTGCAATGTATGCCAGCAGTATAGGACAGCTGGTCATCTGCATGTAACTCATCTGTTGAATCTCAGCCCTGTTTGTGTGTATGCTGTGGTTGCAGTACTAATTTTAGTACCTACTCGTGAACTTGCACTCCAGACCTCTCAGGTATGTAAAGAGTTGTCGAAACACTTAAGCATCCAGGTCATGGTTACTACTGGAGGGACAAGCTTGAGGGATGACATCATGCGCCTATATCAGCCCGTGCATCTGCTTGTTGCTACTCCTGGACGGGTATTAGATTTGGCTAATAAGGGTGTCTGCAATTTGAAGGAGTGCTCAATGCTGGTGATGGATGAGGTGAGAAAAACTGTTGTTGTGGTTGCATGATTGGATATTTGAGTTTTGTTTGCTTGTGGTTTCTCGTAGCATATAATACAGTCAATTCTTCTGAAACACTAGAAATGAGTAGTAATAGCTGAAGGCTACACATAACCAATGATACCTGTTCCTAAGGTTTTTCCTTTCGAACGGGTACTGTTCCGTTCCTAAGTTCCGTTCCTTAGGAACGGGCGTTCAGTTCCTAAGGAACGGTTTTCAGGAACAGCCTTCAGCGTACCTTTGGAAACGCTAGGATCACGTGTCTGAGCAGCGAGGAGTTTCCTCGATCAGACGGGAGTGGTTTTTCTGATTCGATTAACCCACAGCCTCACAGGAACAGTAACGATCAGAGTCGGATCAGACAGGAATGATCAAAATGATTTTTTCTGATTCGATTAACCCACAGTCTCACAGGAACAGGAATTATCAGAGTCGGATCAGACCGGAACGGCAAATAGGAACGATCAAAATCTGTTTTTTACAAAAAATCTAGCCGAGGAACCATTCCTTTGGTAGTCTAGGAATGGTATGGAACCATACTTTGGAACGTGTTCCTAGGAACGGTTCCGTTCCGTTCCTAGGAATTCTGCACATAACACTGTTTATCTGTGAAGTCCGGTAATTGGTTTATTTGCTCACGTATTGACAATTGAAGGATGTCATAACTAGCTGCAAACTATGATATAAAAGTCAGAAAGGAATTAGCTGTCAATTTTACTTAACCTTCCATGTCCTCTGTTTCAATTTGTAGGTTTAAGGTCTGAGTTCCATGTATTCTTTGCTTTTGATAAGTATTGGAGCCTTGAAAGCCAATTCAGCTGTCACTCTAGCAAAATCCATGTGCTGTCAGTGAATCAATGCCATGTCATGCTTGATACATGTGTGCTTTCACTTTTTTAGAAGGCAACGGTTATACTATGGTTTTCATTTGTGTCCGTATATGGAAAACATACATTTATAGCAGACTTCTCGTAACGGATTGGGCAGTAATTCCTAAGGATTCTTTCTTTTAGTTTGTACTCCCATTTCCTAAAGGTAGACCCTCATCTGTGTTTTCTCATTTTTCAGGCAGATAAGCTGCTTTCGCCCGAATTTCAACCTTTGGTTGAGCAGCTCATCAAGTTTCTTCCATCAGAACGACAGATACTACTATTTTCTGCAACATTTCCTGTAACTGTAAAATCGTTCAAAGAAAAGTTTCTTCAGAAACCTTATGTTATAAATCTTATGGATGAGTTAACCCTAAAGGGTATTACTCAGTACTACGCATTTGTGGAAGAGCGGCAAAAGGTTCAATGTCTCAATACATTGTTTTCAAAGGTATGCCCGACATTCATGCTCATTTTTGTTATGAGGAAACTAAGTTCTTTTAATTCCAGTATAGCTGCATGTGAATGTCGAATTTGAGGATTGATAAGATATCTGCTTAAGTTGTTTTCAGCGTAAGAGTATGTTGTAGTTTGATTCGTGGGCCCTTTCCTTTGTCCAGCTTCAAATCAATCAATCAATAATTTTTTGTAACTCTGTCAATCGGGTTGAGCTTTTGGCGAAAAAAATTACAGAGCTTGGATACTCTTGCTTCTATATCCACGCGAAAATGTTGCAATCGCATCGTAATCGGGTTTTCCATGACTTCAAAAATGGTGCCTGCCGAAATTTGGTATCTTCAGGTAGTTCAAACGTATATAAATCATCTCAGGTTTCATTTTTCAAAAGAGGAGTGTCAGACAAAGAAAGACTTGTGCAGATTTACTAACTTGAATGCCCTATCTGATCAACAGATCTTTTTACAAGGGGGATAGACATACAAGCAGTCAATGTGGTCATCAATTTTGATTTTCCAAAAAACTCAGAGACTTATCTTCATAGAGTGAGTCTTGATAATTGCACACATTGTAGCTTCTAGTGTGGATCTTAGCTGTTTCAATTTGGGTTGCAAAGAGTGATGCTTTGGTATCTGGAAATATATACTATATATTGGCATTTAGGTGTCTGTATGTATTGCGTGTTTAGTTACATTAATGTATTGGTGCCTTTCTGTCAGGTGGGACGGTCGGGCAGGTTTGGCCATCTTGGTCTGGCTGTTAACCTAATCACTTATGAAGATCGGTTCAATCTGTAAGCTTCTTAACTTCTCCTAGGTTTTCTGTTGGGTTGAAGTATAACAGCTTTATAAATGAAAGAACAAAAATAATATTGAAGCATATGAATGTTAGTTGTTGTTTCATGTTGAAAATGATTTATAATGTGAAATCTATATGTTTCAGGTACAGGATTGAACAGGAACTAGGCACTGAGATCAAGCAGATTCCACCACAGATAGATCAAGCAATCTACTGCAGATGAGTTTTTCTTGAGAATCGAGAGGTGAAAGAACCATTCTCCAAGTGTAAAGCCATTGGAACTGAAGAGAACAAACTGAAAGCATTGTACATGTATTGTGGAGCATTTTAATTTGCCACATTGTAAGCAGTTATACTATGTACAGAAAGGCATAAGGATGCCACTGCATGCAAGTGGAATTTGTTGAAAAAATTGTGTACCTTTATACCAGTGAGTCTTTATCACCTTCTTTTCCTTTGTTGGTGTAATCATGTAACAGATAAGAACTCCAAGTCGAGCCTATGATGTATTCACAATTTTTAGTTAAAAGAGATAGGTTTTGACAATACGCTAAGCAGCTGAGATGCTCTTTTGATGCAGTTGAGTTGTATTGACTTTTGATCGTTCTGGACTCGTGGATGGATGGAAGTGATGCCAAGTTAAACCTCCTGTAACTGTGCTGTAGGAGTAGATGAGCAACTGATACATCAGATCTCTATATTAACTGACAATTAAATCTCAAATGTAGGTTCAGAATTAGAAAGCTTTCCCTGGTTTGGGTACCATCTACACAACAAACAAGGTTGGCTACAATATACCATATGCCTTTTGAATTCATGCCTATTGACGACTGGAGAAATTAAATCTCAAATTTCAGCTATCAAAGGCTTGTCCGTGTTGTGTGCCACAATATCTAGAATACTAAGCAGCATGGGATTTTAATTTTCTTCAATGAAGTGTGCATTCTGTGTGATTATGATTCATCTATTTGGTATCATTTTACGTGAATCAATACGATAAACTAATATCTGGCTTCCCATGATATCAAGTCCGTCATGCAAACCCCTCCCCCCCCAATGACAATTAAAATGAAAATTTTCATTACCTCATCATATCGAGCCTTAAAATGAAAATTTTCACTTTAGGCATTACCACATCATATCGAGCCCTCCATGATAGCTAAACTGAAAAACAAATGTAGGGATACCTACAAGACACCACCCATGATTAATGTTTTGAGATTTTTCATAAGTCAATATCAATGAAGTAGGTTGAGTAATTTTTGTCGAGAAAAATAATGATATTGTGAACTACATGTTTTTTCTGGTAAGAAAAAGGATCAATGATTAATTTCCTACTCACAAATATATGATATATGCAGCATAGATGCACTGCGATTCAGAATCGCAATCTGAATCACGGTTCAGAATCGCGATTCAGAAAAATTCTAGAATCGTTTTTTTGTTTTTTTGATTTTTTTGTTGGGCAATATGGGTATCACACGAAAGCTGTAATTAAGAGCATTATTACTGTGTAGTTTGCCAAATGTTTCGTGTACAGGATGGTCCAATTCAGGTGCATTTATCCATGTTGGGTTCTGTCAAGGATAAAAATTCAAAACTAACTTTTAGCCTGTTCGTTACGATCACAGATGATTCCAGTGGGACAGAGACTAAATGGCACACACCACACGAAGAGAGACCCCTAGTAGTTATAACTATGATTGAGGAAGCAAAAATGGTTCTATGACACCATTCCAAGATAAAAAACATCCACATGCTCTCACATGCCAATATAGGAATGGAGACTATAAATATTGAATATGTTCATCGAGATCTATAATCATCCAACACAACATCCTACTCTGAAAGTAATTTTCACATGAAAAACAGTGGAGAGAAACAATAGTGAGAAGAAGCAACTCAAATGTACCAAATGTAACACTCATATTGCAAAAATGGTGGTATTACAATGTGTTGATGGTTAGGTTTAGAAAAGTTCCTTGTAGGACTCAATTGTGTGACTTGAAAACTGTCATAAATAGTTGTCAAGCCTATCATTACATTTTTTACACTCCCCTTTAATGATAAGCTTGTTTTTTACAACATTCATCAAAGATTGAAATGCATAAATTTTGCCTTTAAGAAGAGTTAGTAAAAATATCAATATCCTTAGTATCCATGAAATAAAGGATTCTTTGCATCTATGCAACTATGACTATCACAAAAATGTGGTGGTGACTTCGCATTGAGATAACAACTTTGAAAGAAGTCTTGTGGAAGCAAGGATCATCAATAGAAGCATTCAGCAGAATTAGAGGCATTAAGAAGCATTCAACATTTAACATAATAAAGTTATGTTCAATCATGTATCTTCAAAGAAAATCAGACGTAACATGAAATGCGCAATGGCACAAGATGATATCTCTTAGAAATAGTTTTATTGAAACACAAGAGTGTACACTACATTCAATGTGTTGGCGAATATTCATTTTGTATCTATGTGCTTGATTTATATTTGTACAATTTAAATATATATATACAAGACATAATTAAAAGAATGAACTAGTCCACAATGTCAGTTGTGAGCCTTGTGGTAGTTGTATGTCATGTTTTGTCAGAAATTACTTGTATAATCTGTCAGAGACGTTGTCTTATGTTGTTGGTCGCAAGTCTTCGGTTTTATGTTCATATTGTCTCATAACAACTATTTTTTCTAAAACCTAAAAACCTCCTAAAAAAATCCTAAAAGAACCCTAAAAATGATTCCAAAATAATATTGAGCTTTTCCTAAATCTGTCTGTCATTTTCAAATTCTTGAGACAACATCCTCTTGATATCATTTATCATATTGATGTTATTGCTGAAAAGCAATGTATCATCCACATAATGTGATGATTATAAAAGATTCTTGAATGTTCTTGACATTGTAATCTGCAGAGCTTGGTGTGAATCCTTGTTGGATAAGAAATGAACTGATTTTTTGAAACCATGCTCTTGATGATTGTTGGGGGATAATGTAAATATCCTCTCCAAAAGCTCTGTCGAGGAATGTTGTTTGTACATCAAACTGATGCACCTCAAGGTTGGCTGCAACGACGAATGATAACTACAATCCAATTGAGGAGTGTTTGACCACTAGGCTGAAGGTTTCGAAGTAATCAATGTTGGGAATTTGTGATTATCCCCTTGCCACCAGTTGAGACTTCATTTTGTCGATGCTACCATCTACCTTATACTTGATGTTGAATATCTTTTTTTACAATCAACGATCTTTCTGCCTGCAAGCAACTTCGTACCAGTCCAAGTGTTGTTTTTCATTAGAGAGTTGTATTCTTTATCCATGGCTTCCTTCCAAAGGTCAGAATCAGCTTGCGTGAGTACTTCATCAAGGAGGGTCATAGTCATTATGAATGGACCTGGTCTGGTATTGTACAGAATTCAGTGCTCAGACACGTGTGAGGTACAACCAAATTTGATGGTTTGGTTCTCCTCCAAGTTAGATTCAAAATCTATACTAGATAGTTTGTTAGAAAGCTAGAAAAGTCTAGTTTTTGATGCAATTTGTTTCAAACCATTTGGATGAGCCAATTAAAAGCCATAGCCTATTGAATAAGGGTAGGTAGGGCACCTAGACCTGTATGGCCTTTTTTTGGTTTGATCCATATCTTGCTTGTTTGATCCAAAAACTCAAAAAAAGCTTGCCATTCTTGTCTATTTAAGATTTAGACAATTTTTTGAGGTCATAGCCACATAGTTTCATGCAATCCAATTATATTCGAGTCATTTGTGGATGTTTTTGAGTCCTTTTGTGTGTTGGAGTCAAGTCGACCCAAACTTTGTCCATGCTCCATCTTGGGATGAGAGTTTGATCTAGTTTGAGAGAGATTGGTAGAGCTAGTGAGATAGGTCTCACACCAAGTTGTACATATTGGAGTTGGTAGTACCCCTTTTAAGGATCCATTATTGAGAGAGAAGCAACACCTTTTGATCCACTACAAGACATCTTTTTTCACTTTTCATGGCTTTCATAGGTTCTTTTCTATTGGAATCAAAAGAGAGATTGAACACCTCCAATTATGCCATTTGGAAGGATGGAGTCCATTTTCGTGCTCCAATATGTGATGGAGATTGTGCTAGGACTTGAGGAGGAGCCTCAAGTGCTCCAAGAGGTCCAAAAGTACAAGAAGAGGGCAAGGATGGCCCTACATATCATCAAAATAAATGTTTTTAATGAAGTGTTGTGGGAGATTGGCTCATGCACCTCATCCGATGAGGCTTGGGACACATTGAAATCCATCTATGAAACAATACATTGAAGGATGATGGAGAGGTGAAAGCTTACTTCAAGAAGGAGAGGAAGGGGCAAAAAGCAACATCAACATTTCAAGAAGGACAAGTCAAAGGAGGAGAGTGATGAGGAGTCCTCACAAACATCAAGAAGTTGCAAATCCAACAAGAAGTGTTTTCTTTGTGGTAAGAAGGGGCATTTTGCTTCTAATTGAGATCTTCAAGAGCAAGGCCGAGTCTTTGTGGCTCACAATACATGGAAAAGAGAGGCAATTTTCAAGTTGTATCTACTTCAACACATTCACATTTGCTTCTCTTCCATTATTTGATGTACCATCTTGCTTTATTGAGATTTCTTCATCTCAAAGTTCAAGTAATAGGCATATTATCGAAGGAGTTTCGAGTGTCGACTATCGACTATTGACAGATGCTCGAATGTTCGATTCAAACGAACATTCGAACCTTTGTCGCCCTCAATTCCATTTAATTCGACTTTGACTCAAATCAACAAACTGTTAATGTGGTACCACTCTAAATAAAGCTAGTCACCTATATAAGCTAGTTTTAACACTGTGTAACTGTTTTGACAATGACAACAACCATGATCATCACCTATCCAAATAGTGATAGACACGACTACCGCCTACCTAGAGAGTGATAGATCTATATCAGACATCATAGTTCAACGTGTCTATACATTTGTATATATATATGAGTAAATGTACAACTT
The DNA here is from genome assembly GCA_029204225.1 of Diphasiastrum complanatum. Lineage (NCBI taxonomy): Eukaryota > Viridiplantae > Streptophyta > Lycopodiopsida > Lycopodiales > Lycopodiaceae > Diphasiastrum > Diphasiastrum complanatum. The sequence goes on along the minus strand of CM055110.1, from coordinate 48,245,800 downwards.
AATAATGAGAATTAAACTTGATCAATCAGTAGACATAGTAGATGTTAATACATCGATTAACTTCAGATAAAGAGTCAAATTAAGGTATCGAATGATCTTTGAATCATCGAAGTTGTTATAAAACTAAAGTTACTTCCGAGTACGCAATTATCACCACAATTGTCTTGTGCTTGTTATTTCAGCTGACTTGTACTTGTTACTTTTTGAATCAATCCATTGTCTCATTGCGTTCAGATTAATGTCAATATCAATGTATGCTATTCTCATTAACTACTCTCATTTGATACTACTGTTGTATAGAATTGTTTGAATTGTCTGTCATTTCCAAAAACAACAATCTAAGGACTTTGTGTTTGTCTACATAATCAACCGTTGTCGATTTTGACAACTTCGAAGTTAGAATCAAGTAGAATCAGCCGAGTCATTTGAATCGCTATTCTGATTTGAATTCGATAGGCATAGTACATGCACTGTGAGGAAGGGATTTCCGTCCGTTTCGTCCATCCCTTCCAACAATGGTATGACATTATGTACTTAGATTTGGTCTTAATCAAGCTATATTTTACCATATTTATGGATTGGATCAAAACCTTCTGTTGAAAATTCTAAATTCTTTGGATGCATTGCTATCTCTCAACTTCCTACTGAGTTAGAAAAGAAGTTGGATCCTACAAGCATTAAATCAATCTTTGTAGGCTATCAATTTTATAACCTCGAAAGGAAAGACAATGTCAAAAATGATAACTTGTAGCCTTCTTCTAGCACTTCATGAATGCATGACACTAACACAATTCAACCTATAGTGAGACTGACTCAGATGAAAATATAACTCAACCACAACAGGAGCAATTCATTCCAAAAAATTATCAAGACCAAGATATCCACCAACAAGATATATCAATGAAGCTTCTTGTTATTTTGTTGTAGAGAATTCAGTCCAAGAAGCCATGTCTCATGTTAATGCAAATCAAATGAAGGTGGCCATGGATAAAAAAATATGATACTTCATTTTTTATAATGCTCATGTTTTATGTGATGCAATCACTATGAGATACAAAGGGGCAAAGGCAAGTATGGATGTTATCAAGTGCTGGTTTTTGGATATTCTCATTACTTCTTGATGATACAAGATTAGATGAACCATTTTGTTTGGATGCTTAGAGAAAAGCAAAATACTAGTATGTTGTGGACTAGCTATTTTTGCATGGATTGTTTTGAAGATCATATGAAGGCATGCATGGAAGCCTTGGGATGTTTCCAAGGGGGATCTACATCAATGGTGTGTTCATGAAACTTGGAAATGGATCTTCATAAAAAAAAATTCTTATCTTGGTTATGGTTAGCATAGATGGTGAATTTTTTTGGCCAAGTTGAATTTGAGGGAGAATTGGAATGTGAAAAAAAATAGTCCAAATGGCAAATATCTACTCGAAGCTTGTATATGAAAAATTAGAGTAGTTTCACTAAGGATCAAACTAGAGGCCACATGTGAAAATTATGTAGAGGGACCAAGTTGGGCCAAATGACATTCTTTTATTGTTTTATATATATATTGCATAAGATTATGTGGTCATTGTCAAGCGAGTCAATCTAGACCATTGATTTGATGGATGGTGGAGATTTAGGGCTCAACCCTACTTTTAGAGCCTTCTAATTTGTCCTACTATAGCTACAAATAGTTGAACACTTTACCATTTTAGTAGTTGATGTACATGCCTCATTTTGGTGAAGGCATTGTATGAGGAGATTGGTATCTACATTGTGTAGGACTTCGTATATTGTCTTGCTTGTGTGAATGATGGTCGTGGCATGTTCTTTATGCATCATCATGAATGTTATGCTCTCTCATTTTTGACATTATTACAAGTCCAAATTAGGTCCTTCATCATATTTGATCCACTTATTAAAGAATTTGAAGATATTTTAGATGTTTCTACATCTTGACTAGGTTTTAATATTAGAGATTGTGTAGACAATCTTGGCATATTTAGGTTTGTTCCTTTATGCAGGTTACTTTCACACAAATTGATCTCTAAGATCATTGATTTTTCAATTGTGAAAAAATCTAGAACCCTTTTAGATTCATCCATTCGTATGTTAGTTTTTATTCATACAAGGGCTGCAAAATCACCCAAACTTCACTCAGTGTGCTTGCTGACGGAATGATATGGTCATTGATGCTCGTATTTATTATCTCGAGTGCTATGATAGAATGTCTATCCCAATCCAGTTGACTGCCCAAGAGTTCTTCAAGCTCTTTATTTAACTTGTCATCTTCTCTCTCAAATTTTGCAATGGCCATTACAAGACATGTCTCTTGTTCAATCACTATTTTCTAGGCATCTTGCATGATCCATAAATTTTGCATTCTTATCATCCAATTTGCTTGCTTATGGTAAAAGTGATATATCTTTGTATCTATTTCTTTACTTAGCACAATGTAAAAATAGTTTATCCTCTTCAAATAACAAGGTAGTCGCCTTATATTTGAATAAGCAACAGTTCAAAAAGAAGAAAAATTTGAAGGACGAGAAGACGAATATTCAGAAAACCAATTCAAACCGGCATCAGCAGCACGATCACCAGCAACAGAAATCCAAGATCAAGCTATTTTGCAAATATTGAAAGAGAACCAATCACGACATTAAGAATTGTTGAATTCTCAAACATAATGAAGCGAAAAAGAAGATGTTGCATCAAGATGGAAGTTCAGATTTTGCCATAATTTCCCATGAAGACCCAAAACTGCTTATGGTACAATATCTACACAGTAAAGATACTCAGCAATGATATCTTGATTCAGGAGCTTCTCAACACATATGACACCATGCAAGAACCTATTTGAAGATCTCTATATTTTTTATTCAAGCAACCAATGCAAGCGTTTGTTCCAATAACTCAATTTACCATTGACAGACCTCGACTTGCGAATGTTATTACACCTATCGAAGATATCTCAGTCACACAACAAGGAGAGCTACCTACTCAGCAAACGACGATTGTTCGAAGATCTGCTCGAACCAAACAAGAGCCTGATTGATTCATCCCTCAAACATTCATGCCTTAGTTGCAAACGCTTGGTCGAAATCGGATGCAAACAATTGGCGTATGGCCATGGACGTTGAGTATAATTCATTAATGAAAAACAAGACCTGGAGTCTTGTCCACCCTCCTACGAATGCGAAAATCATCGACTCTAAGTGGATATTCAAGTTAAAGCTTAAACTAGATGAATCTATATCCAAATGGAAAGCTCAACCAATGGTGAAAGGCTACGAACAATCGTATGGAATAGATTACACTGAGATCTAAAGCATCAATCTATCTAAACATTACTTGCTATTGCAGCTGTCGAAGATCTAGACATTCACCAAATGGGTGTTCAAACAACATTGAACCTTAACGAATGTATAGATATAAATGTCGAAGAAGACATTTATATCTATCAACATCAAGAGCAAAAAGTCTGCAAATTTCAAAAGGCCCTCTACTGGTTAAAACAAGCTCCAAGAGCTTGGTTTGAAAGAATACATATATTTTTGTTGTAACATCAATTATTTTCAATTCTACAGATTCTAATGTGTATCTATAGTACATAGGCTCAAGCTATGTCATAATAGCACTTTATGTCAATGATTTCTTAATCATCAGCAATTTGAATCAACTACTAAATGACCAAAGCTTTATTATCGCAGGAATTCAAAACTTATTGATTCGGGCCCAGTACATTGCCTACTTGGCATAGAGATCAAATACAAAACGAGCAAAAGAATCACTATATGCTAGCAAAGATATCTAATTGATGTACTTCACAAGTATGGCATTGAATATTGCAAAACCATAGACTCACCTATGGATCCAAGGTTCAAACTATCAAAGGACGTGTATTTGAAGTATGAGAAATAACACAAGGAAATGTGCAAATATCTCATTGGCTCTCTCCATGTATGTCATAATCTGTGATCTTGCTTTCACAATTAGCACATTGTCTCAATACATGTCGAATCCTACCACATTGGAAAGCTCTGTAGAGAGTGTTGAGGTACATACAAGCCACAAAGCATTATGCTTTGTATTATGATAAAGCTTATTCAATATCAGATTGGGCCGGAGATGTGGATACCAGAAAATCCACTTCTGGCTACTTATGTTTTCTTGCTAGAGGACCCATTTCATGGAATAGTCGAAAGCAAAATGCATTTCTTTGTCCTCTACCGAGTCCGAATATGTCGCAACCACCTCTATAGTAAAGGAAGTTATATGGCTCAGAAGATTATTGCATGATCTAAAATTTCAACAAATCAAACCAACTGCATTGCACTGCGACAATCAAAGCTGCATTGCACTTTCCCTGAACCCATGAACTCACTCTAGAACTAAACATATCAAAGTTCAATGTCATTTTCTAAGAGAGGAGGTTCAAAAGAAAGAAGTTGAATTAATGTAATGTCACACTGATAGCATGTTGGCTGATATACTGACAAAACCATTGTCAAAAGAAAGGCATACTACCTTAGTTAGTATGTTCAATTTTTATTCAAGTTCCTAGGAGTAAGCTTAAGGGAGAGTGTTGGAGTTTAATCTTACTCCTACTCACTTAATTCTATCTTCTGAGAACTCCTATCCACTATACATAACTGTTGAATTTCACACGTGTGAGAGTTCCACAACGTGTGTTATTGATCTCCTAAGACTTTGTGATTGCACATAGATCACACATAGATTGAAAACCAAGATTTATTCCACAAATCTAAGGCAAGAGCACATTACTACATGCATAAATCAACCATACAAGTACTTTCACACGTGTGAAGACTTGTACTACAACAAACAAAGTATGAAAATGCCCTCCTCTCGGGTAGAGAGAGAATCCAATCAAGAAAACTCAAATAGGGAGAGAAAACCAATGAATAATTATGAGGCATCCAAAATAAAGACATTAATTTGAGTCGCATCTTGTTATAAAGACTGCAAACTGTTTCCTTTAGAAGGTCGGGAATGGTTGGTACAGGGAGGACACAGACAATATAGGTTGGAAGCTCCTCAATACGAGGGTGCAATCCTTTTTTGTTGCCGTTCAGGTACAGTTCCAGCCGATTTTGCCCTTCTTCCACTCAAGTATCTGCAACGAAAACTGTAAATCTCGCAGGAGCTTTTGTTCTTTGTCAATTGGCAGTCACCGGAAAGAAAAGAAAGTCCAAGAATGCAATTTGTGTCCAATTTTCAGAGGTTGAAGCTTCAAAAGAAATCTACAAACCCTCAATCTAAGAAATTTATTGTCAATATATGCTGCAATATTTCCTATTTAGGTTTTTAATTCCTTTTATGAAACCTTTCAATTCTCTAAGTCTAATCACCATCTTTCCAGTTGCAGACAAGGAGTTCAGTCGGGATGGTCCAGATTGAACACTCCAATTTGTGCCAAAACACACATTCATCCATGCTGGAAAAAACGCCTGCAGCCTGTTCAGGACCTATCTTCTCTATGTTGCTGTGAACAATATAATACATTCGATAAATATTGCCTCCTGTTATCCTTACATCCAGGTTCAATTTCTTTACCAAGTGTTAATAAATGCTGTGTAAAAAAGGACAGTTGTTGTCTCCCTGCCTCCAGGTACCATTTGATTACCATATCTTCAAGCTCATGAAAGATACTAAGATATTTTTATACTGCTCTCCGATATGCTATTATTATATATTCACTTTTTACTTCTTGGATTCATGTTCACATAAATGGCTAGCATTTTATGATACAGCAATGATGCCCTCCAAGGAGCTTGGATGCCTCTTATCAAAATAACAATGAGTATATTCAAGTGCATTAGGCTGCTGAATAGCAAGCCAAACATTCTATATATCTAAACTCAACCAAAAATGAAATGATAGTCATTCAGAAAAAGGGAGAATAGGTGGTTTGGAATGCTCAATGAGGTCTCAAAATTTGTATAGGTCATTGTAGAGGAAACGTTCCAGCTGTAGTCAGTCAGCAAATTTCATAGAATACAGACAGTTAGTTGAGCAAGGCTACTCTGTCAAAACATTGTACTGTAGCGTCTCTTCCAAGGTACTTGTTTTCTCCTATAAGTTTGTAGGGTCACATTTCCCCTTGCTGCTATCTACATTCAAAACTTAAAACATTCATGTGAGAGCTATGACATTGCAAGTATGATAACCTACCAGATCCGTTGGACCAATCGATTCACATGGAAGTATCATCTGTACATAACTACATTCTATGAAAGCCTACAGTGATTATAAAGCTTATGCAATACAACCACCACATCAGAGAAACATCAGTAGCTCTTTGTGACCAGGAGGTCCTCTATAATAAATGGTAGGAGACAGATGCCAAGATCCATTGTTGTGCGCATTATTTCAAGAGTGAAAGCAATCCACGCAAACCCGGACTGGCCTTGAAAAGCCAAAGGCCTCAAGTGCTGCATACTTACCGCAGCAGCGATTGCAGCCAGAACGTCCACAATTTGTGCAGTGGTATTTTCCTCCCAATTCAGTGAAAGCTTCTTGACAGAAGGTGCAAAGCTCAAGCTGTTGACCCTAAAGAAAAACAGGTTGATTAGGAGGTTTATTGGATGGATTAGGTAGTAGATGTGACACATGCATGTGATAAAAAGAGCAAGCACAATTTTCAAATTCTTTAGCACCTCGGAAGGAAACTTACTACCTGAGCTATTTGCAGAGGACCTTGTGGACCGACGTCATGCGGAAGGGTCCATGAAATAAGGTGACCTCCAGCATCTCCACTAAAAAGCTGCTTGAGGTCATTTGACAGAAATAAAGATGTCACAGGTTGAGTATGCCACTTAAGAGCCTTATGGAGAATAAGCTGGTAAACAGGCATTCCACCAGTTACACAGGACTTCTGGGCTGCCTCTGTTGTTCTGCCAGCAGAATGGCTAGTTGCAGAGCGCAAAACTGCAGGCTCTTTTTCCATGTGCACTGAATGTCTTTGTTTGATTCGACTTCGTCTTGGTACTGTACATATTTCAGGATTTGGGTTTTCAATGTGCCACACTTTAATAGCACCACTTTGATGCCCTGTGATGAACCACCCTATCTCCATCCAATCTGACAATTGTGGTGTTGTGATGGATAATATGGAACCAGAGAGTAAATGGGAAGTATTTACAGCAGCCAGGCAGTCACCATTGATGCTCCATACCGCCAATGTCATCCCACATGCAGTAATTACATCACCTGTCATGTCATTGACATGCAGAGCTGATGCTGGTGAATTCGACTCTGGAAGTTGCCTTACATACTCCAGATTGGTAAGGTCCCAGAAAATAACTGTGCAGTCCTTGGAACCACTGACAATCAGACCATAAGGCTGGGATACTGTGATGCAAGTGATGCTTTCAGTATGCGCACAAAGGGCCCTTTGCAAGTGCATAAAGCGTCCTCTTTGGATTTTATTTTTTGTTAGCCGCCAGACTGCTACGACCCCATCTTCGCCACCTGTTATGATAACTTTTCCATCTTGACTAATTCCAGCAGAACGAATAGGACCATCATGCATTGCCTCATGAGTGGAAACAAGCTTATTTTGGTCATACAAAAATACCCTCAAGCTATTATCTGGAAATCCCCATGCTATATACTTTTTGTATGATGGAGGTTTTAGCAAACAGTTGCGCCCGGCAACAATAACCTTATCATGATACCACCCAATCTGGGAGATGAAAGATGCACTGGTGCGTATCTCCTGCAGAACCAAGAGAGCTGAGTTGTGCAAAGCATGAATGGAAGGAATTTTAGGAGGATACTTTTTTATTGGATGAGGTTTGACAAAAAGCTGCCGTGGAGTCTGGCCAAAATGATTTATTTGAGCCAAAATAGATGCTTTCATGGCTGGATCGGGGATAGAATCAATGTCTACAGCTCCTTCATACGTTAAATAGAAAAACACATTTGTTGCCTCAACTGCAGCCTGTTCCAAGAAAATTTGATCTAAAATATCAATACTTGATTGGTCAAAAGGGTTTTTTACGAATAGGATCTTGACATGTCCCACTCAGACTAGAATTTGTATATAACATAAAGACCGATAGAGAACAAGTTCTTGTCAAATAGAATGCTATACCTTTCCTTGTTGCTTGTAGCCAAAAATCAGATCTATCCAGTGGTGAAGATTCTCTGAAACATATGCAGATTCTAATGCCTCTCGATGCTTTCTAATAAATTCATGTGCACTTCCTTTAGCCCAGGGAGGAAGTAAAACATCATCAACCTGCAGAACTATATTCTCAAATCAAATGGGACAAAATATCCAAGTCTCTCATCTTGAAATTTGAATTGGAAAGAAAATTGATAAGTCAACTTACCGTCTTTCCAGATTGTTTGATTCCCAGATCAAGGTCAAACCTGTTCTCCAGAAATTCCGGTAAGTAAAAAAACTCAGGAATAAGCTCCTTCACATCGGATGTGTTCCCTTGGCTGGCACTCAACCACGTGTCACGCATGCTATTAAAAAGGCGATCAGCATGGTCAAATTGACCTCCTTGTAGCTTCAGGTTTTCATTACTGAAAGGTGGTAAACGAATCAGGTAAAAGAGAACAGTTCCAGCACTCGAGTAGTGTGAGCCATAATGAAATCTTGGAATTTCTGGATCCTCCCAGGTATCATACCTAAAAGGGGAAGAGCCAATAGTGAGTCTGCAGCTCAATAAGACCTTTTAGAGAATCTTAGCAAAAACCGAAACAGAACACTTTTGTTCTTGAAATACTGTCCGAACTACAGATATACCTTTTTCGAAACTCTTTCTCTCTCTCCGGAAAAAGAGCTCCCATGGGCTTGTCAAGATGTCGAAATGTAGCAGGGTTGCTCAAATTTAGTTCGTCACTGTCATAATCAGCTAAGATCCATGGAAATACAGGGTACTGAGTGAGATCGCTATAGCCTCTTCCAGCAAGAGTGTTCAAGTGCATAAGATATTGAAAGTTGCTAATCTCTCCATTTATCCAGAGCTTGCTGAATGACTTGGCCATGATTGCAAACAGTCGCCCAGCCTCACTTCCCTGCTTAGGTACTCCTGAAATTGTTGTATCAAGCCTGTCCAGTTACATCAACAAGGGTCCAGTTACATCAGTAATCCTCACATAGTTAACTGTACCAAATCGCATAAACAGATTAACACAAAATGCTACCATAGGTGGCTTAGTTTGATATTGTACATGCTATTGCGTGGAAGATTCATTGCAAGAAGCTTCTTGAAAACTTCATCTCGTTCTCCTTTATGAAATACCAGCAGTTCATTCCAGCCATCCATGCTAAACAGCTCAATGCCAACAGGGCGCAGCTGATATCTTCTCTTTAGAAGCTCATGAACACTTTCAAGCTTCCACATATGCCATGGATGAGGCACATACTGACCAGTGCTTAGTCTCTCCTTTCCCCATGCACCCCCACTATAAGCCCAAGCTTTGGCTCCAGGCCATCTCGTTGTTGCTTCTTCCATTTGCCCTCGTTGCATTTCTTGCAACACCGCACTGCCAGAAGTGCTGCTTTTAACACCTAAAGCTCGGTCAATGACTGAAAGGTCACCTTCTCCCCCTTTTTCACAGATGCAGCCTGATTCATCAATGAAGTAGTTCTCTATAACATAAAGCCCAATATCTCCAATTATGAAAATGCCATCATGTTTATCTAGGCCTCGAACCCGTTCACAATTGTACTGAAACCTTATTTTTTCTCCAGGCTCTAGATATGGCCTTATGAGATAATCACCATTGTCTGGAAAATCTTCTGATTTTTGAGATGGATGATGTTTTGACTCTCCTTCTGGTACATAATGTGAGGAGGGTAATGGAGAGCCTGGTACACATATTGGAGTTTCTCCAGACAAACTTTGTGGCACCAAGTTTAAACACATCTCCTTTCCATCAACCACTTCCTTGTAGGAGCTTAGACCTGTGTTGTCATCACTGCTTTTCTGATCAATGCTCCATTGAACCACAGCTGAAGAAGAAGAGCCTCCATCTTGCACCTGTTCTTCTTTGTCTCCATTTTGAGCTGGCAAGTCAGGTGCTTCCTTGTCGTAGCCCAACCGCTTTTGACTGTTGGAGCCCAAGGAGAATAAGAGAAAAAATGAATGGTAATCAGGATCTTCTATGTTCACCACAAGGCTGGTTGGCTCGGGTAAATCCACCTGAACCCCATTGATATCATATTTTTCAGAACTGCTACCAATCATGTCGAACCTCAGCAGCTTACAGCGAACAATCTTCTTACGCTTCCGAAACGGACCCTCTGTTGGACAAAGTTGCCATAATGGCTCATGTTGTCTGCTGGAGGTGATCTTTGAGGTCGACCATAGTCCACGCTCATGTATGAGCTGCTGAAATCGGCCAGGCCATTCACTCTCTGCGTGGAGCATACATCCATACTTATCTTGCCTCATGACTCGTAAATCTGTCAACATCTTTTCTCTGATTACATCCAAAGCCACTCGACGTTCTACCAGGTGTTCCATCTGCCGATCTTCCTCTTTCAAAATATCTTTCATCCTCCTTGTCATTTCCTTTTTACGATAACCTTCCATCCCCTTAACACTCACATTTCGCACCTGGCTAGCTCCAGCAACAAATTCTACCCACCTGAGGGAGGCACGATGATCAAGCACCCTCTGCAACATTTCTTGTGCGTCATCAAACCATGTGAAGAAACCTATGACATCATTTGATAATAATTTATCAAATCCCCCATGAAACATGTCTAAAGGATATCCTTGAGTGGGACTACAAGCCAACACTTCCTCCAAAGTACGCCTACGATGAATGAGTAAAGCTTTACATGCATCTAAAGCTACAGTACGGGCAGTCTGGCGTGAATCCTGGAGCATTGGGATGACATTCACAAGTAAACAATACACAACATCCAAGTCGGCATTGCTACTACATAATAGGAGTTTCTGATTGGCCATCAACAATTGCAATACAGCAATGCTATCAGTCCCTTGTACGTCTTCTGCTTTCCCATTCCCGTTCAGTAGTTTTGCTTGTAGTAGATCTGGTGTTTTAGTAAGAAATTCTTCGTTAATCCCAGACAAAACTGAGGGCAAAAAGCAGTACATCACTGCACGATTGGTATTTTTTAACAACGTTTGTACATAAGGTTCTATTTGCCGAGAGCTTGCTCGTGTAAACAGCATCCCTCTGCTAGTTGGTGTTATTTCTCCTAGTTTTCCATCCTTGTTAGCCAGTTGCAGCATCGAAAACAGAAACTCTAGGACCTTCAAAGGTCCTTCTGGTCCACAGAATGCACCCATGTATAGGCGGTCTACAATGGTGGAACTCAGTGCATCCAGGTTTGAGGACCACCGACTTTTATCTAGTTTGTGACGGGATTCCTCTTCATCACGCAAAAGACGTCGCTCAACGAAATTCATAACACGAGTTAGGCATAAACCTTGGAACACAAGAACAGCTGCAGGAGTGATGTTGAGAAGCACAGAATCCAATGTGGCCTCTAACAGTAAAGTCGACTTGGACTGTTCACATAAGGCATGAGCTATTACCTCTGCAATCAAATCTAATACAGCAATAGCTCCTGCTGCACATGGACCCCCTCCAGGGACGACTCGTGCATCCAGTTCTTGCAGCAGCTTTGGTGTGATTTGGAACAAAGAGCTTTTATTTAACACACCAGAAGTGCTGGCATCTATATTGTTTACCAGACGTGTGTTGCCTTCGGTTGACATTGCCAACTCATCTTCAGATGACTCAGAGATATTTCTGTTTTCCCCACGAAGAGAAATAGACACATTTCCAGTCAGGTTTGCAGCGAGCAAATTTGTTTCAAAGTCAGATTCCTCTGACAACGGTGGAGAACTGGGAGGCACAAAAGCAAGGGGGTCTGAATCCGGGTCTCTATTTGGGATCAAAATTTCCATGTCCATCTTATTATCTTTGGAGTTTAAATCTGCTGAACTAACAGGATGAGGCACACCAGCAAAAGTCAACAGTTTTTCAACGTTCTCAAGTTCAAAAATGTTAACACAACTTATCTCACCCGATGCTGATGCTGGTTGCTCAATTTCGAGAAAAGTAGAATCCACTACTTGTATATCCTTGGAACCAGACAAAGATCTCTTTTCTTTACCAACAACGCGTTTCAGCTGGGCCTGGCCAGCATCCCTTTGTGAGAGAGACAAGTTTTCACTACGGTACTCTTCTAAGAAAATATGCTTGAACTGATCTGCCTTCTGAGCCGAAGCTTCTCTAGTTGCTTGAACTGCACAGGCAGATCTGCAAATTGAAACCAAATGTCAGCTTCTGGTAACCATTTTTTTTTATAAGCTTGCTGACATGATAGCTTGAAAATTGATTGTGTTGTCTTATCATCAAAAAAGTGCCAGAAGGATAACGAACATTCCTTGTTCGAAGAAACTCAAGCTTTTATCCTGTGTTCTGTAACAGGTCACACAAATTCAACAACATAAATAGGTTTAAGGGCATCATTTACCTTGCACAGGAGAAATACAAGTCGACAGAAGAGTTAAGAAATTTCTGTTTTGAACAAGCTGCTGCAAATGTACAGCACATCTTAGCAAGATCCACCATAAAGCGTAAAAGTGTCCCAACCAAAGTTGGAGCTGCTGCTTCACCACTCATTAAGCGTGCTGCATATGTTTTATGCAGCAAAGCGTCACCCTGGAACTCCTCTGTCATGTCCTTTTCTGCAGCTGTAAAACCTGCTAACAAAGACTCCGTAAATTTTGAATAGTCACCAGTCTGATAAGCCAATTCCGATTGCACACTCATCTTGTCAAATGCAGCTTTTGACATGGCTAGTATAGAGTTCAGTAACTCTGGGAAAAGTAGCTCAATTGATGATCCATCATTTGGCATCAAAGAGTGGAAATCAAGCATTCGTACTTCATGCTGTCTTGGGTACACAGCTTTTCCAAACAAAAGGCAAAATAAGATGTAGTACAGCTCAGGAGCATCAGAAAAGTTACGCAGTACATGTGCCAGAGCTTGATAGCCACCGCTCTCACGGAACTTCATAGCAAATGTTTGAGACGATGAAAGGCAGACTCCAATTAAAGTCATCACCCAGCGAATGCTTGTTGGATGAACTGCTTCATCAAGAAGGAATGTAATCACTTGTGAGGAGACAAGTTTATGCCATGTCTCAAGAACTTCTTCAGAAGAAATGGACATTTGTAGATCGATGAGCATCTCCAACAAGATGTTACGGGTTATTACTTGTACTCCCATAGACTCAGGAGGTATAGAGGAAATATCGTGTATAATATCAGGAGGGTCAAAGGTTATTGCCATAAAATCAGCTATATGTTTAAGTTCAGAATGGATAAAACCATCTTCTAGAAGGATACCTAGAAGTACCACCAGCTTCTCTATAACAGGAACTTCTATATCCACACGCTGTAGAGTTGCTAACAAATGCTGCACGATGTTAAGTTGACGCAATATAGTCAGATTGTGACTTCTATATTGATGAATGCCGACAAGCCGTTCAATAAACTTTAAAACAGCTAGCTGGACTGAAATAGAGGCAGATCCCCACAAAGTCCAGTCCAAAAGTACATGCTCCATCATATCTGGATTTGCTAAGACAATGCAGTTTGAAGATTCTTCAGGTACTTCATTGCCTCCTAGATCTGATAGACAGTTGGAAACATCTTCTTGATCAAAACCATCCAGTGTCTCTGATTGCGACTCCACTGATGAGTTATGATCATCAGGAACATCTGAGGGGCTGATAGCCTCAACGCCATCCTCAGCTAGGGCTTCTCTAGTAACAGTATCACATTGAACAGGCTCTGAAACTCCAGAGGAAGAGGGAAACGAAGCTTCACAAGCAGCAATTTGAAAAAGATGCTCCAGGTCTTGTAATGCAAGTAATGCAATACGATGATGTAGGAAAAGAGCCAGCAAATGATATCCACGGCAAGCAAGCATATCATATGAATTCTGCGGATTGCGGTGTAATACATGAACCAGCAAACTGAGAGCCAAACGTAACATGTCACGAGTCTCTGCAGCCTCTAAGAGTGCCAGAACCACATGCACTCCACCTATCTTCCGAATGGCATCACCAAAGCTGCATGGTTTTAATAATTCAGCATCTCCACTCAGATGACCACAATGAGGTAGGCCTGCAGCAAATGCAAATATGCAAGGTCATTGCAGTACCTGGCTAAAAATAGTCTGACTGGCAATAGCAAAAACAACACCACCTAATGTTTCACAGCGCATCAAATTCTTCAAACTGTGAAAGCTATAAAGGAAAAATACCGCCGACAGGAGATGCAGCATTGGATGTGGGGTCAACCAAGTTGAGCACTGGAAAAGAGCCTGATGAATCAGAGACATTCACAGATGTCCCATTAAAGGCAAAAACAAGCTTTCTACCAGAAAGCTGAGCATGACACCTGATTAGCTTCTCTACTTCCCATATTATTTCACTACCATCTTGACTGCTGCTATTTTTGAGATTTAAACCACTGTGCACAAGGTGTTGTGAAGATGGTAACAAGTCCAATGCTCCTAGCATTGCCAGATTCTTCCCACCGCATGCCTCATGTGGAACAAAACGCAGCAAATCTGAATCCTGAAAGAGCCCGTGGTAAGCTCTCCCCAGTGCATACATTAGGTAGATGGCCGGGGCAGAAATGGCTTCCTCAAAGAGGTAGCAAGATCCTAACTGCCAACACAAAGAGCATAATTCTGCCATTGATGCCGCTGTTCCAATTACCGCCTGCAGTGGTCTTCCAATGGAAAAAGGAGAAGAACCTAGCTTTCCTGTTGACTGAAAGCTTCCATTTAAATAGAGATTGGCAACACTTGACTGGAAGAAACCCCCTAAGGTATTGGCCTTATTGTGAACTATTGCCAAATGATACCATACTCTATCTTCTAGATAGACTCCTTTGAACACCAAAGTTGAGGTTGGACCAGTAGATAAGGTCAGCATTCCAGTGTCATCCATGAATAACTCCATCAATTTCAAGCCCTTCTCTTCCTTAATTTCAGTGCCAAAGATTCGTATGATAGGGCTTCTGATCAGATTTTCATGATTTGTTGCCTTTTTATTTGACACACTGTTTTTCTTTAGTGTCAATTCCTCACAACCTGATCTCTTGATACCACCTTCATAACGTATCCAGCAGACAAACGAGTATCCTGCAGCTGGCGGCCAATTTCTAGAACCCAATGGCACATGTATGCATGCATGACCCACTCGGATCATACTAAACTCAACAAACGTAGAAAGAGAAAGATTCTCAGAGCTGATTCCTTCTACTTGAAGCATCTTGTCGATGATGTCAAAGACTGCACGTCCAGGTTTTGACAAAGAAGAATCTTTGAATTTCCATAGGCAACCCAACAATATTCGAAGATCCGATGGAGAAATCCTGCACCAAACAACATGTCAAAAATAACATCTACCAACCTGAAACTTTTGATCGAGGTGACAACAAGAACGTCTAAAGGCTCTACCGCTACCTGTATGCACCAAGCAACCCCAGAAATTGCACTCCCTGTGATACTAAGCTTGATGAAGGCATGTTTTCGGGCAGCAAAGCACGTTGTAGTAGCGCCACACATCCTAGGAAGAAAGAGTGTCAACCACATGAAGTAGAAAGTTAGCCTTTAAAGCATAACATTTTGAGCAATGTGATAAAATCTTCCCTGAGATACATACTGCACCAGCTTACCACAAGATGTCAAACGATCCTTGTTGCGTGAACTCCAGGATGCAAGCCTTTCAACGTATGTTAGTATTTCTAACTGCGCCATTTCAGTAAACTGCATAAAACAGCTTAAAAGCACCTTGATTGCACCGATGTTTAAGATCTCGTCCGTTGGAAAATCACTTGCCTTGCTTACCAACGATTTTTCAGAATTTACATTATTGAATACATTTCCAATAGCCTCATCGGGCCTGCTAGAACGTTCTATATGTGGCATAGTTTCCAATGAAATGCTCAAATTTGAAGACCAAAAATGTTGTATTGGTGACCTGGTCCATTCAATACTAACACTAAATAGAAGCTCCATGATATGTCTTTCATATTCTGCACAAAGTAGTCCCAAGGTGGATATCATTTGCTTAAACATTTGAGACATCAGACTATCATGTAGCCTTACTCGATTCTGTGTTACACCTGATGCTGCAACAATCATCAAGTGAAGCAGGGCATTAAAAACCTCCATATGTAGGGCTAATGTAGGGCTAGTCGAGAAAATAGCGCCCAATGGTGCTTCTGCTGAAGAGAGAAGGATTTTCAATTGCCCCTCGTCTGGCTGAAGATTCTGCAAGACTTTTGTGAGCAGCATAAATCCCTTGGCTTCACGAAACACATCCTTAGCTGCAGCATTTCCACGAAGTGTTGACCACAACGTCCACAAAATCTCTACTACTGCCTCACTATCTACTTTCCAGTTTGCTCCCAAGGTACCAGTTGCTGATCCACTACTCAAAATGTTGATAAGAAGTTTGATTTCTTCAGGATGAGACTGCCACAAAAGAATTATTTGAATGCTGAATTACAATTTGGAGGTAACAAATCAAAATCATGTCATATTGCTGTAAAGATCATGTGCGCAGGAATCAAGAAAACATTATTGCACTCAAGGAAGGTCAAATAGCTGATAAAGAAAAAAATCACTACTAAGAGTGTAGAATTTTAGCTACATGCCATATGAACAAAGATCCCTCAATGGTTTACTTCTGTTCTGTATGTGTTTATAGGTGCCAAATGTGGGGAGAAAGAAAGAAAGAAATCTTTATTGTCCTTGGATGCTAAAGGCATATAAGACCAAATAGTACATGTCAATTGTGATAGCCTATGTAAGAGCATAAAAACATGTCTCCAAAAGTAAACATATAATGGAAGAAACTAGTCTCTAAACATCTGATGAGTTAAAAAAGAAACTCACCAAACCCTGAGTGAGAACCAAAGATCTAGCTATATAAGAAGAGCAGGTATTGTAAATAAAACCATGACATAGTGATGTCCTAGGCAAAGCCATGAGCTATATATATATATATATATATATATATATATATATATATCTAAGGAAGCGGATGGCGGACGTGGACCCTCGGACCCTCGGACGCATGTGTCCGGATGCGTCCGGACCCCTGGACGCATTGGGACGCGTCCGACCCCACGTCCGGGGGTCGGACGCGTCTAGACGCGGACGCCGGACGCGGGCAATCCGGCCCGGACCCTCATCCCTGTTAATAATATATATATCTATATATATCTATATCATAGTGGCACGTGGTACCGCCATTATGGTGCCGCCCAAAAATCAGTGGTACCAGGGCGGCACCATTTTATAATTTTTTTTTTTAAAAAAAAAAAAATTAGTGGGCAATATGGGTATCAGCTTGAAGCTCTTGACGAGAGCAGTGCATTTATGCAAGTTGCCGGTGCTTTCAGCTACAAATTGTGTTAGACAACTAAATAATGCACCTCTCAGTTTAGTAGTCACTAGTTAACCGTGAGCTCAGATCTGTAAGGCCCCTGTTATGAGGAGAAGCCGTTACTGAGCACGGTTGTTAGATAGGGTCTACCGTGAGACCATGATGGTTAGATTACAGTTTCTATACAGTAGCAAGTCTTGGGGGGTTCGGGGGGTGGTAGCCCCCCGAGAAACAGGGGGTCCGGGGGGCGGTAGCCCCCCGGCAGGGGGTTTGGGGGGCAGAGCCCCCCAACGGCGGGGTCCGGGGGCTAACGGTACGACCTCTTCATGATTTGGGGTTTGACTCCCTGAGCGAAAACACACTTTTTGGTGTTTTGCATCCCCTTGGTCCTTTGGCTGTTCGCTCTCGTCAAAACCGACAACCTGTATAAATGCACTGCTCTCGTCAACAGCTTCAAGCTGATACCCATATTGCCCACTTGATTTTATTTTATTTTTTTTTTAAATTAAAAAAAATACTAAAAAATATATATATATTATATATTATGGTACCGCGGATCAGTATGGATCCGCGGTACCGGGATCCGCGGATCCTGGTACCGCTGGATCTATGTCATAGTGGCACGTGGTACCGCCATTATGGTGCCGCCCAAAAATCCGCGGTACCAGGGCGGCACCATTTTTTGATATTTAAAAAAAAAAAAATCAATTTATTTATTTATTTTTAATTTAATGGGCAATATGGGTATCAGCTTGAAGCTCTTGACGAGAGCAGTGCATTTATGCAGGTTGCCGGTGCTTTCAATTACAAAATGTGTTAGACAACTAAATAATGCACCTCTCAGTTTAGTAGTCACCAGTTAACCGTGAGCTCAGATCTATAAGGCCCCCGTTATGAGGAGAAGCCATTACTGAGCACGGTTGTTAGTATAGGGTCTACTGTGAGACCATGATGGTTATGAGATGGCTAGATTACAGTTTCCATATAGCAGCAAGTCTTGGGGGGTTCGGGGGGGCAGTAGCCTCCCGAGAAACGGGGGGTCTAAGGGCTTCGACGGTATGACCACTTCATGATTTGGCCTTCCGACTCCTTGAGCGAAAACACACTTTTTGGTGTTTTGCATCCCCTTGGTCCTTTGGCTGTTCGCTCCCGTCAGAACCGGCAACCTGCATAAATGCACTGTTCTCGTCAATAGCTTCAAGCTGATACCCATATTGCCCACTCAATTTTATTTTATTTTTAAATATTTTTAAAAAAAATATTTTAAAAAAAATATTACATATTATGGTACCGCCGATCAGTATGGATCTGCGGTACCAGTATGGATCCGCGGTACCGGGATCTGCGGATCCTAGTACCGCTGGATATATATATATATATATATATATAGAGAGAGAGAGAGAGAGAGAGAGAGAGAGAGAGAGAGAGAGAGAGAGAGAGATGCCGAGCCTCTGAGCCATTAAACATGCTAAGTGTGGAATCCCAGGGAGACCACGATCAAACTCCCCTCTACGCCGGGACTAAGAAAATGTACGTGTCAAGTGTGTTCATATAGGAGCTTATAAGCTCCTATCTAAAAAGAACAATTACTATAAAAAACGACAACATCTAATGATATAGGGGAGAGAGAGAGAGAGAGAGAGAGAGAGAGAGAGAGAGAGAGAGAGAGAGAGAGAGAGAGAGAGAGATTCATTGCACCAACAAATGTCCTAACTATATTGCAAGTTATGTTGGTTTTAAAGATCCCAGTCCCAGGAAGAAAAGTACCTGATTCACATCTTCATATATCACACAAGAAAGCAATTGCAAAACACCCGGGCGATGACTGGGAGAAGCTAACAACGGAATCGCTGCTTGGATACCACCCAATTTTCGAAAAATAGCTTGATTTTGGTCACTTCTTTTCACCAATGCGACAAGGCAATCCCATGTAAGAGTAGTAGTTTCAACCATCAATGACGACATTGCCAATGAGCTCCATTCTGCCGTACTTTGCAAAAGCTCCTTTGAAAGGTGATGACAGTCCCTCTCAAATATTGAATTATCTATTTCTAGAGAGATTTCACACTGCTTGATATAGTCAATTAGGACATCCAGCAATCCAACTTCTCGAAGAAGTAGCTTGTAATGGGGATCAAAGGAAAGCAGCTTCAAAAAGAAAGATAGGATGAAAGCTTTGAGATATTCTGCAAGAGGTTGCTGAAGTAGGTAGCACAATGAAAGAAGCTCTTGTTGTGGTACGATGTTCAAGACTATAGCTACATACTCAAGAAGCTTAAGGAGTCGCTCTTGTAGAGTACGTGGGAAGGTTGACAAATTTGAAAGAAAGAGGGACATTATGCGTAACTCCTCTACTACAAAATAATTCTCTGGATGGCTGGAAAGCAATTTAAGTAGCCGGTCTAAGATTTCAAGTTGCAACTCAAGGCTTTCTGCTTTCAAAAATACATCCTGTAGAACTTGAACTGCAAAAACATCCTTTATTTTGTAGCCTATCACATCAGCCCCAGCAGATTTTTTCTCAGCATGTGCATGTTTTTTTTTGTCAAGTTGTGCTTGTGGACTACTATTTGACATTACTTTTGTTGCAATTGAAGCCTTGCCATTAATGATGGTTGCATTATCAACAGCTTTATCAAGTTGCACTGAGCCTCCTTGGGCAAGCTCAATAATAATGTCCAGCAAACAAGAAAGAGGAGTACGCAATTTAATTTCCCCATTATTGACACCCAGTTGATCAGAATGAGTAGTAATCTTTGTGCTTGCCGTAACTATATCACTTTGCCCAGAGTTTCCAGCATATGCCTGCTGAGTCTTCTTACTTGAGTAAGAGCTTGAAAGATTCAGAGCAAACTGGACCAATAGTTGATATCCATGAGCATTTAACAAGTCCTCTCGCAGTATTGTTGCACCAGCTTCTGCAGCCATATGAACGAGCAGTTACTAGCATCTACCCTTCCTTGAAATATGTACTAAATCTGGAAGCTTCAAATAATGTACTATTCAGTAAGTACCTGGTTTGCTTGGCAGATTAATGCAATCACGTAGCAAAGCAACCACTTCAACTCTATAGTCTGCATCCCCAGTTCGAAAGTTGTATTCCTTCACAGCCTTTAAGAGGACCTTAACCTAATCAACGACTAAACCTTAGTAAGTAGCAGATGCCCACTATAACTATGGATAGAGACAAGCTAAAACAAGTGCCAAAAAAGAAACCCAAATCTATCTGGAGCTATGCATTCAGAATTGGTTCACTTGAGTTCTATATTAGTTTGGCCAAGTTAAATTTACGTAGACCATGTTTACTTAGGACTCAAAGGACAAATTAGGTATGCTGATTTGCTATCTTATTCATGATTGTAAAGAACTTTGGCAGATACTGGGTGCGTGCATCCTATAGACCCAGTTCTAACTGGCATGCACATATGATCCAAAATAGGCTTCCACTTAACAATGCGACGCTTTTATAAAGAAGAGGATGTACTGACCAGCTGATGGGCATGGATGTACTCTGCAACATCTGCGCTGTCATAGATTAGCAGTAGTTTGATAATCTGTAGAGTTTTTATAATATGTTAACAGCTATTGAAAACTGCAAATTCAAAATGACAGACAATGGAATTTCAACAAATCATAAAAGCCAAAACCAACAAACCTTCATTCATCAAAAGTTGACGTATAAACTAATTGTTGGAGTTAAGATAATGAGTGTGGCCATTGGAATTCAATTATATATTTGATAGCCAGTGATCAGGACTACTACCTGTATAACCTGCAGTCTGTACTGAGTGAATTGCAAGGTTGTTTTGGACACACTTTCCTGTCTAGGAGGCGATAAATCATCAGCTGGGGAGACGGCCATGTAAAAGAGTAACTTCAGTGTGTCATCATCTCTTGATCTTTTGCCAGCTCCTCTGTGTCGTGCCAATGCTTCAACGACCTGCATCAGATCTCCTGCGACCTGACCATAGGTTTTCATGATGATTAGAGGTTATGCTACTAACTTCCACATCCACACAGCTATGCAACAATACATATGCATCCCAGCATAATGCCACATTTGCCTGGGTCTATGTAAGTTTCTTGCATACATCTGTATACCATATATAGGCATACAGTTAAAAGGTCCAAGAAACGTCTGCAAAAGAGCTTTCGCATATACAATTTTCAAACACTGAGTATATCTTCACAAATCTTAAGGATGAAAATCAAGAGTACCTGGATTGACTGCCTAGAATCAGACTTTGAGTATCTGCATTTGTAATTTATTACAATATGCAAAGGCATTCAATTTAGCTTTCGACAGTGTGACAATGTATTGTGGCTATGATAAGAACAAATCACTGATAACCGCAAAGTTCCATGATAAGATCAAATTACTGATAGCAATGTCATAAAATAATGATAAATTGGATGTTTTGATGATCTGAAAGTCCAAGGAGTATCTTTGGCTGTGAGAGAGGGAAATTTCTAAGTATACAAGTCTTGCAGCGAGACTATAGTAGGACATTTTGAGGAAATGCAATGATAGTCATCATTCAATATACAGGATATTCACATAAAGGCAAATAGTGTTCAAGCTGGTGATGTGAACATGCATAAATTCTGAAACCTTTAGAAAATAATATGAGGCCTCAACCTGCTCCAAAAGAGGAGAGGAGGAGCTCAGTTTTATCAAGGAGGTTGGAGCACACAAAAACCGAAGTCTGTAGGCTAGATATATGCAAATACTTTAAGTTACGATCAAAACAAAGAGAGAGAGAGAGAGAGAGAGAGAGAGAGAGAGAGAGAGAACGAGAACGCTTTATTTTTTCCATGCCAAAAGGCATATAAGACTAAAAGATACATGTCAAGTGTGGTAACAGAGCGAGCGTGTGTAACGACTTCAAGTAATACAAAATAAAAAGTATATGTAGAGAACTAATGTGCTCTGAATGTAAATGACTACCATGAGTACTATAACCGCAGTATGAATGTAACAAGGTGGTCTGAAAGACCCAGGTCAAATGCGGATCGCGAAAAAGGATGTGATCGGCATAGCTGCTGCATGGGTGGCTGAATGCTGTCTCTGGTGTCGACGTCGAAAAGTAGGACCTCGCATAATGGGATGTATAGCTCCCATGGTCGCCTGAGGCTGGGTGGTTCGTCGTCTCTAGGTCTGGGAATGTCGTCGCAATCGCTATCAGTCATGTCTGCATGAGAGAGAGAGAGAGAGAGAGAGAGAGATTTTGATGTCTTTTCCATGCCATGAGGCATATCAGACAAAAAAAAACATAAAATTAGGTTTGAAAATGGAACATAGACGGGTCAATACCGTTGAGCAAACTAACTAAATCAGCTAACCAAGAAGCGATATTTATACAAGATTATAGGGTCTGAAAACCATTTATTGGGCATTTCTTCATTTCTCTAACTCTGGTTCTATCTCAGAATTCAGACTCTCATCAATGGCAGTTGGTTTACGATTCACAAATCAGATAATGCCCTACCAGTTGTTATAGCTTCTTGTCTTCCCTTTTTGTGTTCTTGCACCCGGATGAAAGTAAGATCTTCGTCCAAGTAGATTTTGGTATCTCGCAGCTTCAATCTTTGCCCTAACACTTCATGACGGGTGAGACATTTAGGTGAAGTGTATAACAAGGGTATTCGGATCCTTCTTAGGTTGTCAAGCGATTTCCATACCTTTGTTGTGATGCTGAAGATTCTCTTGCAGAGACTTCTTAGCCTCTCCAATAGCGTCTTGGGGAGTTCAAAACAACTCTAACACGAACATCAAGAGCTTTCTACTCTCGCAGACCGCCATTAGTGAATGTAGCTGAGATAAATGAAGTTGAAGGAGGAGGTGGAGGAATAGCATGAGTTGAAGCTTTAAGTACATCTGCCCATGATTGGATAGTCGTGTGATGTTGTTCCAACTGCTGCTAGATTTTAGTTGAGGTAGCTATTTGGGAAGACACTTCGATTTTGATACTTGCAACTTCTTTCTCGACTTCTTCAATGAACGTATCTAGCTTCTGAAGGAGCATTTGCACAACTAGGATCATAGATTCATAAGAAGCAAGTTTTTCTCGGTGACCGCTAAGGTATGGGAACAAACTTTTTTGATCTGCCCAAAGAATAGAGATCATGAAGGATGGAGGCACAAATGCTTCTGGGTTATTTGGAGTTAAGGGAAGAGCTACAATAACTTCACGGTTAGCATGGGAGTCTGCTATAGGCAATGAAGTAGAAGAAAAACGTGGTTCTGGCTGTGAGGAAGACATTGAAGCAATACTGGGAATGGCAGATGGTTGAGGCGTAGCTAGCATTGTAGAGGAGGATGTTGAAATAGAAGCGATGGAGTCCGGGATGTTTGAGGAGCAGGGGCAGGGGCAGGTCCACCCCCTTTCCTATTCTTGGCCATGGTTCACAAATCCTTCAACAAATCTTCAACAGGCAGCAAGGTGCCAATTGGTCGCATCCCTAATGTGTGAACTGAAACATAGTCTCTCCAGATCTACCAATGAAGAATAGCCCTTCCATAACTGGAAAACCATTGCCTGTCTCATACTGAAAGTGGGACCAAAGAATACAACACCCAAATATGTGTAGGGGCCAATACCTCAAGTGGTTGACCATCTCATATATATATATATATATATATATATATATATATATATATATATAGAGAGAGAGAGAGAGAGAGAGGAAGACGATTTAGTTCCATGCCATAAGGCATATAAGACCAAACAATACATAGATAAGGTGGAACTTAGAGAGATCAATGCCATCCAACAACTTAACTAAAACAAACTAGCAACTCTTAAACACAAAGATAGATAACAAGCTGGCCTCCAGTATTCACCACCAAACCATAGCTAGATCCAAGCTCCAAGCAAGACCTATCTAGCACCCCCTTGCTAACCATAAACAAATCACAAGCATACCACAACAGACTATAGCATACTCAAGATCCAAACCCTACTTATGTCCCATACCATAAGCAAGGTCCAAATCCTAAGCATACTACACACAAGAAAGTACTCTACACACTAGTAGCAACACTAGAGCATAAGCAAAGCAAGTAAGAGAGATCTCTCCCCTCCCAATGGGTGCCCTACTACCCTCATATAGATGGCCCATGGACCCCTCCAGTGCACTATGGAGTCCCATGCCCATCCAATGAGAGAGAGAGAGAAGCTTAGGGGAGTTAAAGAACCTCCAAGAACCTCCATAGGCTTATGGAAAGTCAAGAGACTCCTTCCATAACCTATGACTCTTTGAATGCCTTTCTTGTGGGAGTTTGGAACTCATTAGACCCATTGGAAGTGCGCCCTCCTACTAGGTCCCAATGCCCAAGTTGTGCATGTATACTTTGGTCCTAGACCATTAAAGTGATATGGTTCAAGGTTGAGGCCCAAGGTTTAGAAAAATAGTCATCCAATGACTTTCTAACACCTCTCTAGGTTCCATACCTCCATCCAAGGCATAGACACCTAGCTGCCCTTAACCAAGGACACTAGTACCTTAATCTAAGGCACCGACCCTTAATCCTGAGGGTACCCCTTATCCAAGGGTCATAAGACACCATACCTTCGACCAAGGTATAGTCACTTGCCTGCCCTTATCCAAAGGCACATACCCTTAATCCTAAGGGTAATCCATATCCAAGGGTAACTTCCCATTCAGACCAATAGGGGTCTGAAGTACTGCTAGTTACATAGGTATGTAACATTCCTTCCAGTTACGGACTACAGGATACAGGCCTACTGGGCTACTCTGCATATATTCCGCAGACCTCTTTACATTTACTGTTGGTTAGGTATATTTCTGGTTACGCATTTTATATTAGTCATCTACATGCCCCAAAGCCTTTTTATATGCTTATGACCCGCACTGGGTCCTTTTTTATGACATTGACTGGCCTTGGGCCCTTATTATATGGTTATATGTGGAGTGGGGGCCCGTAGGAGGGCGCACTATTTTCCCTCCACATTTTGCCTCCCTTTACTTTTGAATTCCTATTTTAGGGTTCATTGGTAGGGTATTTATAGGGGCATTTGTACACTCATTTTTCAAATTATTGATTGGTATTGCTTGGGCTCTTCGTGGGAGAACCTATTGTCTTGTCTATTGCTTGTAGGGCTTTAGTCTATTGCTGTCTTTTATGCTTTATTGATTCAACACCTGAGATTTTGATCATAACTTGGTATCAAAGCACTTTCCTGATTGCTGAATTTCAGATCTGATTTTCTGATTGGGTGCCCATTTTCCTTGCTGATTTTTCTCTCTTTGCTGAGGGCTTTCGTCTCTTTGCTTCAGCAACATTCAGCACAGTTTGGAGGAGGACCAACTCCCATCAGAGCATTTTCCTTGGCAGAGCTGTAGCAGATAGTTAGCGGAAGTACTTCCGCTAAATTTGGCAGCCGGATTTTTTTTTTTTTTTTTGGGGCAGATTATTTCCGGCGCCCAAGTTCCAAATCCTTTTCCCTCTTTTTTTTTGAATCCTCCATTTGATTCAGGGAGAGGATTCCCAGCCATCTTTTCAGCATTGATTGGAGGCTGTCCAGCGCCCTACTTCATCACATTTTTCAGCCATTGTTCCAGCAAAGTTTCAGCCATATTTCAGTTTTGATTGGAGGCTGTCCATCGCCCTATTTCATCACGTTTTCCACAGATTTCCAGCCATATTTTCAGCATTGATCGGAGGCTGAACAGCACCCACTTTCATTCTCCTTGTGGTCACATTTTCTAGCCAGCTCTTCGCACACGCTTGGAGCTCTATCGAGAGGTATCTTTGCTGGTTTTTTCCTTGCTTTCCACACCTTTTCTTGACATTTGTCATTTCCTTTCTTGCTCTTAGTGTCGTTTGTGTACCTAAAGCGTATTTGGGGTGACGACAAAAGTCCGCTCCCTCCGATATTAAGCTTTTCTTACACTCTCTTCACTTCCTGCATTCCTTGACCATGGATACTTCCCCTACATCTTCTGAGCCTCGCATACCGTCTTCCACTTACCTTGACGAAGTACGGCATGAATTCCGAGATCATCTTAGGGAAGCCATGAGTGATGTATGCACTGATTTACGCCAGGAGTTACGAGAGACGTTCACTGCTCTTTCTGCCTAGATTGCTACACTATCATTACAGTCCAGTGTTTCTCCACTATCTCCACCTGTTCCCCCACAGCGTACATTTCCACCACCCGAGACTCCTTCATCTTCTGGTCCTTTGCCACGAGACTTTAAGGATAAGGTTCAGCTTACTGTGTATTCTGGGTCATCCGATGGGAATGAACTCGAGAATTGGTATTCTAAGCTTGAGACCTACTTCCTTATGTTTCCCAAAACTGACATTCAGCGGATACATTTGGCTGCTTTACATTTGGAGGGCCGTGCTGCTACTTGGTGGCGCATGTTTCGCCAAACGGCTTCACACCCTGGCCTTGCTAGTTGGACAGAGTTTATGACAGCACTCCGCCTAGCGATGATTGATCCTCAGTGGCTTATTCGACAGTGCGACATCTTTCGCAGTTTATCTCACACTGGTGACTTGGCTGCTTATACGACACGGTTTACAGAGCTTTCCTATCTATTCTCAGATATTTCTACATTGGAGCTCATCTCTCGCTACGTTGCTGGTCTACGAGACGCACTCAGGTATGATGTTTCTTCTTTTTTTCCACTCACTCTTTCTCAAGCCATCTCCCTTGCTACCGCACTGCAGCACAAGTACTCTCCCATCTCTTCCTCTGTTTCTCGTCCTTCGCGTCCTTTCACACGTCCTATTTTTTCCTCTCCATCCTCTGCTAGTCCCACATTTGTCAGTTCACCTTCGTCCACTCTTCCTTCTGCACCACGTCCTCCTTTTTCTCCTCGTCCTGTTTTTGTTCGTCGCTACTCACAGCCTGAGATGTTTGAGATCCGTGAAAAGCGCTTATGTTTCAACTATAAGAGTCCTGATCATATCGCCCGTGATTGCCGACAGCCTGCCACTGCTACTGCCGTCTATTTCCATGATGCTGACACACCTGATGATAGTTCTGATTTTGCCATATGCCTTCATATTCTTGATGATGACCCACCTGTTGATTAGTTTGCCACACCCATTGAGCCTGTTCCTGATCCCCCTGATCTAGCTGTATGCCATGCTCAGCTTGCTTATGCTACTTGGGTCGGTAAGCCGGGTCCACGCCATATCCGTCTTCGCGTACGTATCACTGGTCGTGAGTTTATTGCCCTTGTTGACACAGGTAGCACTCACTCGTTTCTCAGCAGTCATATTACTACACGCATTCGTGCTATGCCAATCACTACGCCTCATCCCCTGCATGTTGAGGTTGCCAGCGCACACTCTTTTCCTAGCACGTAGATGTATCAGCAGCTTTTATATCGGATTGGAGACTTCCTTGGTCAGGCAGATTTTCATATTATTCCACTTACACGGTACGATCTTATCCTCGGTGCTAATTGGTTTGCATCCCTTGGTGCGGTTACAGTAGACCTCCAGCAACAGACATTGACATTCTCTCATGATGGTACTCAATTTTCCGGTATTGATTCTCGGCAGGACTATCAGCTTATTTCCGGGAAGCAGTTCATACGGAGCCTCCCGAAGGCCCACTGTGCGGCTATTCTTTCTGTTCAGCCAGTTCAGCCTATTGCGGATGCACCACCTTTGCCACAGGTATTTTCTGAACTGTTGCGTGAATTTGAGCATGTTTTTAGAGAGCCAACTCAGTTACCACCTTTACGAGATGTCAACCACCATATAGACCTTGTTTCCTCTGCATCACCTCCTTCTCGTCCTCCTTTTCGTATGTCTATTGTTGAGCGCGAAGAAGTCCAGCGTCAGGTGTCTGATTTATTACGTCAAGGCCTTATTGTTCCTAGCCACAGTCCTTTTGGTGCTCCTGTTTTACTTGTTGATAAGAAGGATGGTACTAAACGTCTATGTATTGATTATCGTGCTTTAAATAAACTTACTATCCGTAATCAGTACACTATCCCTCATATGGATGACCTGTTTGACCAGTTAGGCCAAGCCAAGATCTTTTCTAAACTTGACCTCCGTTCCGGTTATCACCAGATTCGTATGCATCCTCCTGATGAGCACAAGACAACTTTCTATACCCACTTTGGTCTGTATGAGTTTCGTGTCCTTCCTTTTGGTGTTACCAATGGCCCGCCCACTTTTCAGAATGTCATGAATAACATCTTTCGTCCTCTGCTTGGAAAGTGTGTCATTGTTTATTTTGACGATATCCTCATTTATAGCACCACTCTCTCTCTTCATGTTCAGCAAGTTCGTTCTGTTTTTGTTTTGTTAGTTACTCATCATCTGTATGCTAAACGTTCTAAATGTTCTTTTGCTGTTGTACAAATCGAGTTTTTGGGCTTCTTTGTTACTAATGGTACTGTTCGTCTCGACCCTCGTAAGGTCCGTTCTATTCTTTCATGGCCTGTGCCTGCTGATGTTCATGATGTTCGTATGTTTCTTGGTCTTGCTATCCATCTTCGTAAACCAGTTGCTCATTTTGCCACTCTTGCATCTCCTTTGCATGCTCTGTTGAAAAAGAAAACTTCGTTTGCTTGGACTCCCGCATGTCAGTCAGCTTTTGATACTTTGAAGGTTAAGCTTACCACTGCCCCTGTTTTATGTCTTCCAAATTTTTCCCAGCGTTTTGCTGTTGAGACTGATGCTAGTTCCACAGGATTAGGTGCTTTGTTACGTCAGCGTCAGTGTGTTATTGCATATGAATCCCGTCGTCTTCGTTCGCTATGAGCAGCGCTATTCCACTCATGAAAAAGAGTTGCTTGCTATCATTTTTGCTTTAAAGAAGTGGCGTCATTATCTGTATCGTGTTCCGTTTGATGTTTTTACTGATCACCAGTCACTTCATTATTTGTATACACAAAAGGATCTTAGTGATCGTCAGTACTGTTGGCTTCAGTTTTTACAGTCCTTTCATTTTGATAATCATTATAAGCCTGGTAAAAGTAACGCTGCTGCTGATGCTTTGTCTCGTTTACCTGCTCTTACTTACAGTCTTGTTACGTCTCCCCACTCTTGGTATGATGATCTTCCTCAGGCTTATGCCACATGTCCAGACTTTCGTGATATTATGTCGTGTGCCTCTCTTCCTTCCTCTCACCCTCACCAAGTTTATTCCATTGTTAATCATCGTTTGTTTCACTATGGTTCGTTATGTATTCCCAGCACTCTCGACATACGTCCACAGCTCCTTCTTGATGCCCATTCCTATCCTGTTGGTGGCCATTTTGGTTTTCAGAAGTCCTTGTTCCGTTTGAAAGAACATTTTTATTGGCCTTCCATGAAGTGTGAGCTTTCCCACCTTATTCATACTTGTGATTTTTGCCTTCGTAACAAGTATTCCCGTGAAAAACCTGGCGGTCTCCTTCAAAGTTGGCCTATTCCTTCCCGCCAGTGGACTGATATATCTATGGACTTCATTTTAGGTCTTCCCAGTACTCAGCGTGGTCATGACTCTTGTTTGGTGGTAGTTGATAGGTTTTCTAAACAAGCTCATTTCATACCAGTCAGACGTACTATTACAACAGAGCAGTGTGGTCGTATATTTATTTCTGAGATTTTCCGCTTACATGGTCTCCCACGATCTATACTTACTGATCGGGATACCAAGTTTACATCAGGTTTTTGGACAGAGCTTATGCGTATCTTGGATGTTAGGATACTTATGGGCACTGCTTATCATTCTTCTGCGGATGGTCAGTCTGAGGTTATTAACCGGGTATTGGAGGATTATTTACGACATTATGTTTCTCCTTCTGGTTGTGATTGGGATCAACATTTATGTTTGGTTGAGTATAGTTATAACAATTCTGTTAGTTCCAGCACAGGTGTTTCTCCTTTCCTGCTTGCTCATGGATACTCACCAGTTCTACCCGGTATACTTGCTCCTCCAAATGATGCACCTGTTACTATTTCATCTTATCTTTCGAGTGCTCGGGAGATTATTACTAGACCTGCTACTCATTTACAGCATATTCAGCAACGGTACAGGACCATTGTTGATCGTCATCGACGCCATGTTGAGTTTGCAGAGGGAGATACTGTTTTTCTCCGGTTACACTTTGCTCGCCATTGTTTTGTACAGGGTCTTGCTTCTACTGAGAAGCTTGCGCCGCACTATTATGGGCCTTTCAGATTCTTGAGCGCCTCAGTCCAGTTACATATCGTCTTGAGTTACCTGCTGCTACTCGGGCTTGTGATATCTTTCATGTCAGTTTATTACGTGCTGCTATTGAGGATGATGCTCCTTGAGATTCCTCATTTCCTACAGATCCAGAGCTTTTTCCATTCCTGCCAGCTGCTATTTTACGGGTGCGCTTATTGCATAGTCATCGCCATCAACAGGTTCAGTTTTTGGTCCAGTGGGATGGTCGTCCTATTGAGGAGCTACTTGGGAGCCCATTGATGTTTTTTATTATACCCCTATCCTGGCTGATTAGGCTCGATCACTTGCAACTACCATTGCTTCTCGGGATGCTCCGGCTTCTCTTGATGTTCCTTTCTCAGATGGGATATCTTGATGCAGTATTTTTCTCTGGCACTGGTTCTTATCTTATTTTGTCTACATTGGGGGCAATGTTCTTTATGGCCAGGGAGAGTTACGGACTACAGGATACAGGCTTACTAGGCTACTCTGCATATATTCCGCAGGCCTCTTTACATTTACTGTTGGTTAGGTATATTTCTGGTTACGCATTTTATATTAGTCATGTACAGGCCCCAAAGCCTTTTTATATGCTTATGACCCGCACTGGGTCCTTTTTTATGTCATTGACTGGCCTTGGGCCCTTATTATATGGTTATATGTGGAATGGGGGCCCGTAGGAGGGCGCACTATTTTCCCTCCACATTTTGCCTCCCTTTACTTTTGAATTCCTATTTTAGGGTTCATTGGTAGGGTATTTATAGGGGCATTTGTACACTCATTTTTCATATTATTGATTGGTATTGCTTGGGCTCTTCGTGGGAGAACCTATTGTCTTGTCTATTGCTTGTAGGGCTTTAGTCTATTGCTGTCTTTTATGCTTCATTGATTCAACACCTAAGATTTTAATCATAACTCTTTCCCCTAAACTTAAATTTTTCCTTGTGGAGAAAAATTTGGAAAATTCTTCTGGAGATCAGCCTCCTTTTCCCAGGTATCCTCCTCTTTTGATTTGCCCCTCCAGCTGACTAAAAATTCCCAAAGCACTCTACTCCGTAGAGTCCTCTGCTGGCTATTAACAATCGCCTCGGGTTCAGGTGGTCCACTCACAGACTCATCACAAAGAAGTTCCACTAGATCTTCCACAGGGACGAGGGTCTCCCCAACCCCCAATGAGGGTTTCAACTTACTAACGTGGAAAACATGATGAATTCCAACGTTAGCTGGAAGGTCTAGTTTGTACGCGACTTTGTTTATCACTTGGATAACCTTAAAAGGACCGCAATACCTAGCTGCCAACTTTGCACACTTAATAGTTTTCAAGCCCCTAGAGTGACTAGGGACTCTCAAAAACACCCAGTCGTTGACCATGAATACCTTGTGCTTCGGAGATAGATCAGCATAGTGCCTTGCCCTGTCTTGGGAACTTCTTATGCTATCTTTAGCCAGCTGTAACATTTCTTGCATATCCGCAAGAAAATCAGTTGCGGCTTGCACCGTAGGTTTTTCATGCCTACACTAATTGGTGATTGAGGTTGAAAACCATACATAAGCATGAAAGGGCTGAATCCGGTCGCTGAATGTTTTGCACTGTTATATGCAAATTCCACCAATGCAAGGTATTGTTCCCAATCAAACTGCCGATGGTCCACATATGCTCAAAGCATATCCTCCATCGTCTGATTGGTCCTTTCCGTTTGACCGTCCGATGATCTGTAGAACTCATACTTAAAGTTGTTTCTAACTTTTCAAATACTGCTTGCCAAAAATTCCCAGTGAATTTTGGGTCACGGTCACTGACAATATCGCAAGGCAGCCCGTACAGTCGAAAAAGCTTCTCAACAAACAGTTGAGCTAGTTCTGAAGCTTTAACAGTAGTTTTCGTTGGGATAAATTGAGCAAACTTCGTAAGTCTGTCAACAATGACCCAAACCGAATCGTGGCCCTTCCCTGTACGTGGAAGCCCGCCCACAAAATCCATAGATATACTTTCCCACTTTCAGGTAGGAATATCTAAAGGATGTAATAGGCCACTAGCTTTTAGCCTCTCTGCTTTATTTAACTGGCACTTAGTACATTTAAGTCCATAGGCCTCAACCTGACTTTTCATCTTAGGCCACCAAAATTGCCTTTGAACTAAGTCAAGTGTTCTTTGTATACCCGGATGTCTTGCACATGGACTATCATGACACTCATGCAAGATTTGGGCCCTTACAGTGTCATTCTCCGATACACACACCTTTCCTTTACGAAACAAAATCTTGTTTCAAATTAGAAAATCCATTTCAGTCTTTCCATGATTCGAGGAATCTTGCAAACCTGAATCGACCCCCGAAAGTACTTGTTGCCAACGGAAAAATCCTACAAACCCCAAGAAAGACTTGTTTTCCCGAACTGTGGTGAGAATAGGCCAATCAATAACCCTTTGGATACGATCGGCCTCAATCTCCACTCCCCGTTTGGAAATCTTATGCCCCAAGTAGGACAATTCCTTAGCAAAAATGTCACACTTAAACTCTTTCGCAAAGAGCTTTTCCCTTCTTAAGATGTCCAAGACAATCCTAAGATGCTCTTTATGTTCCGCCAAAGTCTTACTGAACACTAGGATATTATCTAAGAATACCATTACGAATCTTCCCAAATATGGCCTGAACAAATCATTCATCATCTATTGGAAAGTTGCCGGTGCATTGGTCAAACCCAAAGGCAACCCCAAAAATTCGTAGTGACCAAAGCGAGTTCGAAACCCGGTTTTTGGTATATCTTCTGCCTTAATGCGTATCTGATGGTAGCCCAATCTTAGATCTATCTTGGTAAAGTACCCAGCACCACCAAGATAATCTATTAGGTCATCCATCCGCGACAATGGATATCTATTCTTAACGGTTACCTTGTTCAATTTCTTTACTTTTAATGCAATTAAGGTCATTAGGTCCAAAGACTAGAGAACTAAGGAAAAATACATCCATCTTATTACTTCGAGATAGATTACCTGAGGTTGAAGCTTGTTTTTTGACGCAATCACATGCAAGATGACCCTCGCCATTGCACTTGAAGCACATGTTTTTCTTACGAGCTTCAACTTTATCAATGCCACCTTGATGATTTTTAAAGTTTTTCTTGGTTTTCTTAGGATTGTTGGAATTGGGATGTGTTTCACTAACAGCTTCCCTATCCTTCCTCTAAAATTGAAAACTCATTAGGCTGTTGACCCCTAGGTGGCTTAGGTGTGTCATCAAAGTATTTTGCAGCCCTAATAGCATCTTCTAGGGTTTTCGGATGGTTTCTACGAATATCCACTTGATAATCTTTTGGTAACCCATCAATGAACATTAACATTTGTACCTTAGGCCGAATGTCACTATAAAGTGGATTCAGATACTCATGAAAATCTTGAATAAAGTGTTCCAAACCTTTATTCATGGTTGAATGACTCAACCTTTGCAAGTGTTCAAAGTCATCTAAAAGTGGTAAAAAATAATCCCTAAAAAGCTTGCAAAAATCGTCCCATGTACAAGGTTGATTGCCCTTTGCAACTAAGTCATCCCACCAAACTAAGGCTCTTACTTCAAGGAACATGGTGACAGTGGATAACTTTTCATATTCAGGGAATTGGTTCATGGCAAAGTATTTGTTCCAAACATTTAGCCAAGAACTTACCAGTTGTAAGTTCCTATCTTTCTTCTCCCCCTTAAACACTTTTACGAGAGGTGGAATTACATGCTTCTTCTGATTGGCTAACCTAGACTCTAAGTCTTGGTTTCTTTGTTTAGTTTCAAGAAGCTGCTTATTAGTGGCTTGAATTTGTTGGTATAAAAGTTCAAGAGCTTGTGCCACATTAAATGGGCTTGATAGATCAAATGTTGAGTTTTCATTGGTTTGATCCATTGGAGTTGCTTGTGTGTTTTTCTATTATGCAAATACAACAACAAGTGCTCAAATTAGAATAATATAAATGCTTCAATTCTTACATTCAATGCAGATAAAAAGCATTTACTTCTACTCATTCAATCTTATTGTTTGTAAGCTCAATCCAAGCTCACTATTTGCAAGCTCAATCCAAGCTTAAGAGAAAAACAACAACAAGCTACATTTGCCTTAATCCAAAGCAAAAATGAAAACCAAATCTTTATGTAAACTTCAATTAACTAATCCAAGCTAATGTTTACATAAAGTTCTCATTCCAATTCCATTTCCGTTTGTCATTTCAAAAGAAACCAAAATTTTCACATTTCTCACTATTCTAGATCTCCAAATCCATGAAACTAGTGTCTAGAAATGGAAAACTAATGAAGCTCTATGAAAACTTTAATTTTCAGATCTGATTTTCAGATTTACAGATCTGAAAATCAGAACTTCAAAATGACAAAAAACAGAACTTCAAAACTTGTTTTATGCACAAAATTACGCTACCATTCCCTTCTTACATTGCCATTTTCATGAAACTAGGAGGTGTAACTAATGAAGTTTGGATGAAAACCTCTCTTTTCAGATCTGATTTTCAGATTTACAGGTCTGAAAAACAGAACTTCAAACACTTCATTTATGCAAAAAAACACTAGTTTTGATGTAGTAGAAGGGGTAGCCTCATCATGAGAAGTCCGCTCAAGACCTGTATCTAAAGCATGAAGCTGGAGGTAATCCATCACCGCATGAAATTCCGTCTGTCTGGTGGCCGTGCGTGCGTTAAAGTCACCTGCCAAAAGTACATATGCCTGGGGAGAAAAGATGGAAATATCCTCTGACAAAACCTGAAAAGGGTCCCCACCATAATCTGCAAATGTCGAAGTCTGAGGAGCAATATAACATACTGCCAGGAAGATATCTCTAGCCAAGCCTAAGGAATGCCCAACTAGTTGTAACCATATAAAACGTGCGTACGGATCTTTCTTAACCATCTTAAGAGTAGGACTATAATGGTCCCTGTATAAGCATGCCACTCCACCTGAGCCTCTGGAGGTCTTCCCCCGTAGGAATGGTCTAAATACTGAGTGCCAAGAGAAATCTGTCACCATAGGAAGAGGACGGAATTGAGACTCATGAGTCTCTGCTAGAAGTAAAATATCTGTACAAGCAAGATAGGACTGCAGGTCACCTGCAGAAGAGGAAGAGAGGAAGCCCTTACAATTCTAGAATCCAATACGAAGCGTCATAGGGGATCTCGGGCTGCTCCCATGCCCGGGAGCCCCGATTCCCTATAGTGAGCGTTCACAGTATCGTGGCTTGTTGTCAATAAACACCACCCGTTGCCCTTTCTCCTTAGCTTCTTGTATGATTTTTTTCCTTGCTAGCCATTGCGTATGACTTAAATCATCATCCATAAAAATAAAAGTCCCTTTCAGCTTGGCTTTCAAGGTGGGGTGTAGCTGGTTCCATAGTGGATAGAGAGAGGAGTGAGCACTTTGAGCACTCTGTGAGAAAGAGATGAGGTTTTTGGTTCTGCTTACTGTTGCATTCTACATTGTCATAGAGAGGGTCAGTGGTTCAACACATTGCCTTCCTCAAAGAATGCGCTGATTGGCTGGTTCTGAGAGCTAAAAGACCAGTAGTTAATGCGCTGGAAATCACCTTCAAGTGTGCTAGAAACCACCTTAAAAAATGCGCTAGTAATTTAGGCTTTCGAAAATGTGGCATTTCAACTGGAATTTTCAGATAGATTGGAGCGCTGGAAATCTCTAATAAGAGAGGTAAGATTAGTCCTAAAGCTGCAGGCAAACTGGGCGTCAATCTGGCTGCTAGAAACGTTGGCTTGAGAGGCAGATTTGGGTGCTAGAAGTCTGAGAAATGCGCTGAGAAATCAGCGGGATGAGGCTTTGAGAATCCGCTCCATCAGAATTCCGCACCCTCAGAAATTCGCCCTCAGAAACCATCAGAAATCCGCGCCCTTAGAAATCCGCCCCCGGAAATCCGCGCTCAAAGAGAGAGAGAGAGAGAGAGAGAGAGAGAGAGAGAGAGAGAGAGAGAGAGAGAGAAGAAAGAAAGATCTTTATTAATGTCCATGAAATACCCTAAGGTACATAGGACTAATAAGTAGGTACATGTCAAGTATGCACGGTGAGAGCATCAAAGCTCTACCACCTAAAATAAACAAGACTACAGAAAAACAGGAAATAGTGACTGGCACAAGGAGAGTCTATCATCATGGTACAATAGATGTCTCTCTGCTTGTAAAATAATGATGTATAGTATGTTGTGACACTGTCATTGAGCGAACTACGGATCTCTGTCTCTGATTGTATGGTCAGTGTTGCCTCTGCTGCCGTGAAGTTGTAGGCTGTGGCCTGTGGGCTGGCTGTCTCTCTGGTCGTCTACAGTCTCTGCCGTCTATGCATGAAAGAATCCGGAATCTTAGCCTCTCCATCAGAATCAATACTCTCCTGTCTCTGTCTCCGACGGGATAAACACTCCTGTATGCTCAGCTGTATCAAGGGGGAGGTGTCAACGTCTAGCCTCGCCATACGCAAGGTCTGACATCTCTCGGATCATCAGTGCAACACATCTGGGGTCCTCATACGAAATCAAGGTAGAGAGTGTGAATGGATGATCTCGAAACATGCAAATCTCCCTCGGATCTCATAGTAGGCTAGGCATCTAAATAGAAAATGAAACTCATCCTCTAAATCGTGTGTATCACACATACTACAAATTTGAGCATCTCTCGGGGTGCCACTATATTAGCCAGTCTCAATGGCTAGCTGGTGAGAGGAAACCCGAAACTGACCCATCACTATCCGCAGTCTGTGTGAGATACTAGAACGTGACAACTTCTTCCTGTGATCACTGTCACAAACCAGGCCATACAGCCAACAAATGCTGGTTCAATCCAGCAATATCTTGCATGCACTGCAAGAAGAAGGGGCACTCTGCATACGATTGCAGATTCAACCCAAAAAGAAAGAACAAGGCTGAGAAAGCAAATGTTGCAGAGTCATCCAAAGATGCAGATAGAGGTGATGAAGCCTTCACAATACTTGATGACGCTTCAACGAGCTACACTGAACAAGACTACGATGTAGTCATTGATTCAGGAGCAACATCACACATCACCTGCAACAAGAAAATCTTGATCGACTTCAGAGAGCTCGAAAATAACAGAGCAGTGATTCTAGGTGATGGGAGCAGACACGATGTCAAAGGCATTGGGACTCTACAGCTCGAAGATTGTCAGGTCAAGCAGAGCTGCCAGGAGCACTCTACGTGCCTTCACTGAGAAAAGATCTGCTATTCGTCTCCAAGATGGCAGATCTTGGAATTCGAGTTTTGTTCGATGGCAATACATGCCGCATGATCAAGAAAACTACAAACAAATTGCTGACGGTTGGATGCAGAGAAGGAAACCTCTACCAAGCCAAGATAATCAACAGTTCTGATTGCATATTAAATGCATCAGAAAATGAAGATCAGCTCTGGCATAGGAGAGTGTATCATCTGAACATGAGGAGCATGTATGACATGTGTAAGAAAGACACAGTCACAGGTCTAAAGATATCAAGACCTGATACTGAGTTTTGCGAAGCCTGTCAAAAAGGCAAACAACATCGGAATCCATTCACACATGAGGGAAGAAGAACCAAAGAAGCTCTTGAGCTCGTCCACTCAGATGTCTATGGACCGATGAAAATAGATTTGCTCTCAAAATCGAGGTATTTCCTGACGTTCATAGATGATTACAGCTGGATGATTACGATCTACTACCTAAAGAAGAAATCTGAAGTGTTTGATTCCTTCAAGAAGTTCGTGGCATTTGCAGAGCGACACACCTCAAAGAAGATTCAGATCATCAGATCTGACAATGGAGGTGAGTACAAGAGCAAAGAATTTTCAAAATTTTGCCAAGAACAAGGGATCGAGCATCAGTTCACTCCTACGTACACACCAGAATATAATGGTGTCGCGAAAAGAAGAAACAGGACGCTAGTCGAAGGAGCCAGATGCATGATGGCACAGGCTCGATTGCCAAGTCAATTTTGGGCTGAGGCAATAGCTGCAGCAGTACACCTGCAGAACAGATCAACAACGACAGCGCTGGAAAATAAGACACCGTACGAGATGTGGACAAGTAGAAAGCCTGATCTATCATATGTACGTGTGTTTGGATGTGCAGCATACAAGACATGATTGCAGATCTGCTCACGAAGCCGCTCGACAAGCCACTCTTCGCAAAGCAAAAAAAGGCGATTGGATTAAACGTGCAAAGCTGCAAGGTTCAAGATGGAGTGTCAGAAATGGTGAACTCCTGCAACTTTGCCGTGACGCGAAGCGAAGCGACATGAAGTACCTTGAAAACCCTGAGACACGAAGCGAAACTCGAAGGTCGAATGATTCGCGAAAGTCAAACATGCCTCCAAGACCAAAAAGACACGACACGACACGACACGAAACGAAATAAAATCTTTCGTGCTGCCAGCTGGCAGCTCAACGGGCGTGGAGTCTTAAACTTCACGCCCAGCTGAAACAGTTAGTAGTAACGGAGAGTAACTGATTAGTTGATTAGCATTAACTACTCTTGTAATTCTCTGTTTAGCTATCTTGTAAACTCCACACAGTGGAGATATAAACTATTTTTTGGATCAAAAGAATATACAGAGAATGTACGTGAGTAGAGCAGAAAAGAGAAAGAATAGAAACAAAATAGCTGTGCATGAAAGTCTGCCAACGAGCAGAACACTGCGAAAGAGCAGAGCGTCAGGCCGCCAACGAGCGAGACACTGGTCATCTCGCTCTAAAAATTAAACTGATAATACAGTTGCTCTATCTCGTGCATTTTCCTTGTCTTTCGTTGTCTTGATTGCTAGAATGATATCTGTTCTGTGATCTGTAGTCGCATGTCTAGGATCCTGTAAGCTTCCGCATAAGAAAATTCAAAAGAAACAAATACGTTTGCGATACAAACTAAACCCGTTCGCGACATTGCGCGCATTAGGCCACACACGCTGACAATGCGGGTCCTTTTCTTGAGCCTTCTTAATCTCCTCCATGAGACCACTATCAACCATAGTAAAGCTCATCTAATGCAGTATACGAGATAGTGCATCAGTGACCACATTTTCCTTCTCTCTTTGGAAGCGAATTTCCAAGTGAAATTCCTGCATCAACTCGGCCCACCGAGCTTGGCGGCCTTTCAAATCTGGCTAAGTGCAAAAATACTTTAAAGTATGATAATCTGTGTACACATAAAACTCGGCGCCATATAAATAATGTCTCCACACCTTGAGCGCATGTATTATCGCATACAACTCTTGCTTGTGTGTAGGATATCTCTGTTGAGCTAGTGTCAGCTTTTTACTCTCAAAGGCTACTGGTCTACCCTCTTGGCTCAACACTGCACCTACGGCAATGCCACTTGAGGATTGGAGCCATGGCCATAGACTCCTAGGTCAAAAGGTTTCTGGGTATCCACAATCTTGAGGATTGGTGCCATGGCCATAGACTCCTTCAAGTTCTCACCGGTAGAACTTACAAAAGCCTAAGAAAGATTGCAATTGGCGTATATCGGCAGGCCTCGGCCACTTCTTAACCACAGCCACCTTGGCTGGGTCAACCGAAATACCCTCAGCTGTCACTACGTGGCCCAAATACTCGACACGAGTTTTACACAACTCTGTCTTCTGAGCATTGGCATACAAGACAAAACCTTGTAACTCGCCCAATACGGTCTTGAGATGAACCTCGTGCTCCTCGACCGCTTTACTAATAACCAATATATCGTCAATAAAATTGACGACAAACTTGCCCATATAGTCTCGCAAGACATCGTTCGTGAGCATCATGAACGTGGTTGGGGCATTGGTTAACCCAAATGGCATAACCAAAAACTCATAATGACCGAAACAGGTTCGGGAGGCTGTCTTTTGGACGTCTTCATCTCGAATCCGTATTTGATGGTATTCACTTTTGACATCTATCTTACTGAAAATGGTTGCACCTTGCAACGCATCCAGTAGATCATCAATCATGGGCATCGGATACTTGTGCTTTACAGTGATCTTATTCAATCCCCTGTAATCTACACACATCCGAAAACTACTATCCTTTTTCTTAACAAGTAAAATAGGAGAGTCGAAAGGTGAATAACTTGGACGGATGTAACCCAGCTTGAGATACTCCTCTAACATCTTTCTAACTTCCTCTTTCTCTTTTAGGCTCATCCTATAAGGAGGCCTACAATACAATGATCAACGTTCCGACTAGGCGGCAATCCCTCTGGCATATTACTAATTAGCACGTGCTTAAACTGGGTGCAGATGGACTTCTCCAACTCACTTGCTGGGTCACATCTAGGCTATAACGAAAATGCATGTGCACTAGGGGATGCATAAGTAAATAAAGCTTCTTGTGGTTTATTAGTGAGTGTGCTTATCTAATTATTATCAACATAAGAATCAAAACTGGAATCAACATTCACATAACACAACCACAAATACTGAATCTCCATTATCTTTATTTGCATACAGGTAAGAAGAGGACCCTCAACAAATGGTCTCTCCCCCTTTAAGACATGAGACATACGCTCATGCCCAAACTTATACACATGTGACTTAAAATCTATAGCGGGCTGCTTACTTGCATGCCACCGCTTACCAAGTACAATATCAAACTTAGCTAGTTTAGTAATTTCAAAATCTAACTTCTCGATATACGTCTGAATAGACAAAGACGCCCGAGAGATTCTTTCATCCCAAACCTCTGTTCCCTTATCATTTGGCATCTCAACAGTATACCGGTAATCAGATGGAACAGTAGCGAAGCGAAACTTCCTCACCACGCGAGAATTGATAATATTATGCGAGGAACCAATGTCAAATAAGACGAGCACGTCATGACCTTCCAGCTTCCTCCTCATGCGTATCAACGCACTATCAGGAAACCGATAAGCTTCACGTGCCTTGGTGGACAAATAACAAACTGGTGCCTCTGGAACAAGCTTCCGCACCGAAATAGTCATGACACGACGAGTGTCCTCATCATCACTTACCAACAAGTCATCCAAAATTTCCTCATCCTTGCCCTCATCTTGACGTTGCATAACATAGAGCTTCTTGCCCGTACGTCGAGGACGGTCTTTGAAAAGATGCTTGCCAAGACAGAAAAAGAATAATCCGTCTTTCTTGGCCTTTTCCTTTTGCTCAGGACTAAGGGGAGACCTGTCGTAAGCACGACGAGCCATAGGAGATCCCGTCTTGCACTTCAAAGTCTGTTGCATCTAGATAGGATTCTTCTGCGAAAAGCCTTTCTGACCAGCTTGGCCAGACTTTCGCGAACCCTTCTTCTGAGGCCAGCTTGGCACTCCAAATTCAGCCTTGGTGCACACATTACCTTCAAAGTTGAGAGATGTAGCAATCGCCTCTTCTAAGGTTTTGCACCCTTCATTAAGCACTAAAGGGCTCAACTCTTCACGAAGGCCAAATATGAACTTGTG
This sequence comes from Diphasiastrum complanatum, assembly GCA_029204225.1. Lineage (NCBI taxonomy): Eukaryota > Viridiplantae > Streptophyta > Lycopodiopsida > Lycopodiales > Lycopodiaceae > Diphasiastrum > Diphasiastrum complanatum. The sequence goes on along the minus strand of CM055110.1, from coordinate 48,203,780 downwards.
GACTACTAGCCACTCAGGAATCTCTTTTGGGATCTTGATAAGCATCTCACGATACCTATCGGCATATTCCTGCACCATGTACTGCATCTGATGATGCAAAAGCCAAAAGCATCTGTCGCACACACATGCTCATGTGGAGGAATAAACTGAGCTCTGAAAGCTCGCTTAAACTCAAGCCAGGTAGATGGAGCCTGATTAGACTTCAACAACTTGCGCCACCACCTGTTAGCAAATTCAGTGAAATGGTAAGCAGCTTTGCGCACCCGCCAACCCTCATCAGTTGGGGACCGCTTCAAATCAAAATACTCCTCTCACTTATGCAACCATTGATCTACGATATCAGTATTGCGTTGGGGAGTGTTTCTTGCGAAACGGATAGGTTTAATATCTTTGTCTTTTGGGTAACACAGGACAAACAACAGAAGACGGAAATGGATAAGGATAAGGTGGGGGATGTTGTGAGGAAGACGCATAACCACCAGCTACCATCATCGCTCGCATCTCTGCGACGGTCTTTTCCACACTATCCATGCGAGCTTGCACAGAAGGGGAAGTACCAACAGGCGAACGAGCAGCCATTGTAGGCGGATTACGGTCAGGGCTAAGCATAGGGCTAGGTGGTGGTGATTGGAGAGCAACAGGAGGGTTGAGAGGTATATTGACACGGTCGTCTTCCATAACGAACAAAAAGCAAAGAAAAAACAAAGTCTCTTTTTGAATGTATACAATTTGTCTTATGAAAAGGGAAAACAAAAAGTAAAATAAATCAGCGAAGATAGATCACTCCCTGATTCCCAAAGACGTAGTATGGATGACCGATGAAGAAGTTGCCGGAAAAATTTGAAGTTTTGTCGACTTTTTGCGAAAATAGGTGAAAAAACAGCACCAAATCGATGCGAACTTATGCACGCTCAGGTCTGCAAACAGGCTGAAGGTCCTATTGTAGTAGGTCGCCCTCCTGTGAGGATGCTCCGTGCCAAATCTCAGGTCAAACGAACGTATGGCGGAGAAGTTATGACGTTTCAACTCCAAAAGCTCGAAAAAAAACGTCCAAAATCTGTTTTTTTGAAAAATCAGTGATTTCAGAATCTTTTCTCAGTTTTGCAGCCTCCCGAGCAGCGATTCAGCACCCCCAAGCACCTGCCGAAATCTCATAGCAATCCGATAAGCGTAGAGAAAGTTATGGCCATTTTTCAGTTTTCTACAAAATTCATTTTTTCATGTTCAATTTTTTTTCAGATCTATAAATCCCTGTTTTTTGGCTCAAATCGAGGCAAAAGCTCCCTATTCCCAGCGATCCATTGCAGGGCATCAATTCCCCCACTTCTCCTTTTGCAATCCCCCAAAAAAACTAAGAAAATTGATGTTTTCTCCACTTTCTCTCTCTAGAACGAGTTGTTCTCTCTCTAGAACGAGGCTCTGATACCAAGTGTCACAAGCCAGTCTCTCCAAGCTCGTGAATCCTAGAAGGCCGGTGTGCAGAATGAACCTCACCCCCTCCTTGAGTCCTACCTGCTATTCCTGTCAACTGGCACATGGCATCCACCTGTGGGTGATCAGTCCACTTGGCATGCCTGGCCCATGTGACCTGTGAATACTGAGTGACTAATAGGGTACCACCCCTGTGCCCCGCAAAGACCTGTGACCCGCTTGGTCACCCCGACTACTTGCTGGCTAGCATCTTGTCACTAACGGCTAGGGTCCCGACGGTCAAGACACACCGCGTCTCTGACAGCTTGTCAGGCGGCCACACCGGATCACTGCTCGTGACGCACCGGTCCCAACTTGGGACAGATGTTCTCGTCGGTCACCGACCCTTGCCAATACTAGGCTTTAGGCCCTTTGGTAACTGGCCATGCCGAGATCATGATAGACCAAAATATACATGCACAACTTGGGCATTGGGACCTAGTAGGAGGGCGCACTTCCAATGGGTCTAATGAGTTCCCAACTCCCACAAGAAAGGCATTCAAAGAGTCATAGGTTATGGAAGGAGTCTCTTGACTTATGGAGGTTCTTTAACTCCCCTAGGCTTCTCTCTCTCTCATTGGATGGGCATGGAACTCCATAGTGCACTGGAGGGGTCCATGGGCCATCTATATGAGGGTAGCAGGGCGCTCATTGGGAGGGGAGAGATTTTCTCTTGCTTGCTTTGCTTATGCTCTAGTGTTGCTACTAGTGTGTAGAGTACTTTCTTGTGTGTAGTATGCTTAGGGTTTGGATCTTGCTTATGGTATTGGACATAAGTAGGGTTTGGATCTTCAGTATGCTATAGTCTGTTGTGGTATGCTTGTGATTTGTTTATGGTTAGCAAGGGGGTGCTAGATAGGTCTTGCTTGGAGCTTGGATCTAGCTATGGTTGGGTGGTGAATACTTGAGGCCAGCTTGTTATCTATCTTTGTGTTTAAGAGTAGGGACACAGGTGGAGGAGAGATCCTTGAAGGCTTGCAAATCCTTACTTGCAGGTGGAGACATCCTAGCTTGGAGTTGGGGAGCATCCTGGAGCTTGCAGGTTGCTTGGAGGAGATTTGGAGGCTCTACCTTGGATTTGGAGGACTTCCTCACCTCTACTTGTAAAAGTGGTATCAGAGCTAGACAAAGGATAATAATCTTTTTAACTTTTTTCAAATTCTATTAAGATCACCAACTAATTTTTTTTTTTTTTGAGAAGATTATTGGCTTTTCTAGTTGTAGGAAGCTTGTAGTTGAAGTACCCAATGAATCTAGTTATCTTTGAAAGAGAGTAGTGATGCTTATAGAATTGTTTAGGGGCTGATTTTTTATCATGTTAGAGAGGTTTCAAAGTAGGCTTTGGGTTTACTCAGGATTACCGAGGCACATTCCTTGGTTATTCTGAACGGTTTATCACAGTGGCCAGATTTAGCAGCCTTCACTTGTCATCCACATGGAGGCAGACATAGTGTGGTAGATTACTTCATTGGCTCACCAACCTTGATTCCTCTCATTCACAGCTTTACCATTCTCTCTCCCACCCTTGCTGATCACTCGCTGCTCTTACTCTCTGTTGGCCAGACCTCTCCCCTTCCAACCATTCGACCCAAGACCACTACACCTCACTTTTCTTTTTGTACATATCTCATCCCACGATACATACTCACGCTCAACACTCTTCTGCAAGATTTTCTAAGACATATTCCACTCATCGAAAGACCTATAACCGATGGTATGATCATGATTGCCACATCTTACATAAGCAGGTGGTATTTGCCATGCATCAGTCTCCTAATATTTTGGTGCAAGTGCAAAAGCAGTATCGTCATGTAGTTAATAAAAAGAAAAGAGACTCTCTAACAAGAGATGGTCAGAAACTTATAGACTCCCTTTTCTCTTCCTCCTCCTCTCTTTTCTGGAAAATCTTTTCTAAGAAATCTTCCTTACTTTCACCTATTGATATCGACTCTTGGGTGGATTATGCTACTCGCTTATACATTACAGATGCCCCCCCTATCCCTATCACTCGACCCGCTACCTTCTCTCTTTTTACCTCTGACCAAGTTGAATCCGCGATTTGTAAAGCCCAACCCCATAAAGCAAAAGATGTCGACTCACTTAATCGGACTTCCTCAAACCTATCTCCCAACTCTTCTCTCCTTACATTGCCCACACTTTTAACATGGCTGTTACCTCTAGCTTTCCCACCAACTGGTGCATGAATCTTCTCCATTCCATTCTCAAGGCTGGTGATCCAATGAACGTCGATAACTACCGCACTCTCATGATCAGTCACACGATGGCAAAGCTTTATGGCTCGTTTCTGCAGTCTATGGTTGGATCCCAGGAGGAATCGGATGAGTTATTTGCTCTTGGACAGGCTGGCTTCAAACCCGGATATTCTACCATTGATCATGCATCTGTCCTACGCTGCATCATAGACGAGGCTCGACATCAGAGACAGAGAGTATACTGCTGCTTTGTGGATTTCCGCAAGGCCTTTCACTCAGTTCCCCGGCACCTGCTACTTCAGCGCTTATCTTCACTTGGCTTCTCACAGGATACCATTATGGCTATCAGCACCTTATATGAGAGGGTATTAGCACATTTCTGAGATGGCAGCAGTTGGTCGCCTTTTATCCAGAGCACAGTTGGGGTCAAGCAGGGATGTCCACTCTCTCCCACTCTTTTTGCATTGTACATTGATGATCTAGAGCGGATCATCAAGGAGGAGGGTGGTGATGGATGTGCACTTGCTGATGTTATTATTCCTATCCTACTTTATGTGGATGATGTGGCATTGCTATCCACTACAGCCTCTAGACTACAGCGACATCTTGATGCTCTATATGGTTTTTGCTTAGTGTGGGGCTTGACGGTGAATATTGCTAAGACCAAGGTAATGGTGTTTAACACTAATCGCCAGCATATGAGAAATGACGCATTTTATTATGATGGACAGCAGTTGGAGATTGTTACCTCATACACCTATCTAGGTGTACTATTCACCGGTCCCTTACTTTTCGCTCTACTGCTCTATCTCGCCTGCGTAAGGGGCATGCTGCCTTGGTACATATGGAGAGAGTGTGTACGACTTACCATATTCATGATCCTGCTACTAGAGACCACCTTTTCTCTACAGTGGTCTCACCAGTGGCTATGCACTCGGTAGAGGTTTGGTGCCCAGGGATATCTCAAGGTAGCTGGAGAGACATCACTTGCTTGCAGATTACCATGTTAGGGAGGATGATTCGTGCAAAGCCATTAGTTCCTCATGAGATTCTTTTAGCGGAGTTCGCCTCACTCCCCATGGTGGTAGAGGCTCTATTTCAGATCGTTACCTTTCTACATCGACTTGAGACCATGGATACTCACAGATATGTGATGGCAGCGCTTACTTCTTCTCAGACTATAGCTGGACAACAGGCTAGATCTTCTTGGTATGGTGATGTAGTGGCTTTCTTTCAGTCATGGGGCTTCTCGATGCTGGATCTCCCACAGGGAACTCATACATTTATCAAACAGCAGCTGTATCGTAGATGCTATATGTTGATGATATTATCATTACGGGTAGTAATGAGCAATATATTGCAGCCTTAAAATCTGATCTTGCTTCAGTTTATGATACATCAGATTTAGGCCAATTGCATTTCTACCTTGGTCTTGAGTTTTTGCAAGGAAAGGCTGGAATCTTCATTACCCAACAGCGGTACATTAAGCAGATTTTGAAGCGTTTCAAAATGGAAGATTGCAAGCCAGTTGCTACACCAATTGAGACGGGCCTGAAGTTAAGTAATCAAAGTGGTGGTGAACCATTTGATACTACACTATATTGTCAAGCGGTTGGAAGTCTCATTTACTTATGCAACTCAAGACCAAACATATCTTATAGTATTTCCCTCATGAGTCAATTCATGCATGCTCCGTTGACATCACATTGGAAGGCATTGAAGAGGATCCTTCGATATCTTCAAGGAAGTAAAACACTTGGTCTGTTTTATCCTTCTAGTGATGATGCATGTTTGGCTGGTTTTTGTGACTCGGATTGGGGTGGAGATCAAGACACTAGACGCTCTACTAGTGGTCATTGCTTTTTCATTGGAAATTCTGCAGTTTCTTGGTTAAGCAAAAAGCAGCCCACCGTTGCTACATCCTCAAGTGAAGCAGAATATAGAGCAACGTTTTCAGCCACTACGGAGTGTATATGGCTGAGACAATTACTTGTCGATATGAAGCATGGCCAGCCCTCAGCTACTCTCCTATTTACGGATAGTCAAAGTGCTATTGCCATTGCACGAAATCCAGTATTTCATGCAAGAACAAAGCATATCGAGATCCACTATCACTTTGTTCGGGAGAAGCTTCATAATGGCGACATCACACTTGAAAATTGTCCCACGGAGGATAATATTGCAGATGTGTTCACTAAGGCATTGCCTAGAGTTCGATTTAAAGCTCTTTGTGAAGCTTTAAATTTAAAGCAATATGCTGATTTTCTTACTTAGTGAATACATGTCATTTCTACATGTCATTTGCATTTAAGGAGGGTGTTAGAATAATAAATGTAAATGATGTAGAAGCCATAGGTTACTATGACCCAAAAGGTCGAGATCTGTGTAACCATGGTCATTTAAATTTTAGGCCCAAGTTAGTATGAAACTAAATTGTAGGGACTCGTGGGTCCATTAGGGGCCTATACATGTGAATTAAGTACCTAACTTGTTATTTGGGGTACTTAATTATTTTATGTAACTTATGGTAGCTAGATAGCCATTAGTCAAGTTATTGGACAGCCAACAGTCATGAAGGTAGATAGCCATCTTGGACTACTTATATGTAGCCATTCATTTGTATGAGACACACTTTTGTTAAGCAATCTACTGTTCATATTGGCTGTCCACAAGTTTCTACAAGAGGGTCATACTGATAGTATGGGATCGTCCTGATTAGGAGAGAGTCAAGCTTACCTTTTATGGCGCACATATCTGGTGGAGCGTGTGCATGAAAAACTGAAGATGTTTTCTCCATATTTCGTACGGTGCTGGATCAGGCATTCTTATGGGAGGAGCAATTACTTCTATAGCATTCACAGTCTATTATAACATGATACTGTATTGACATTTTGGTATTCATCCACATATTCCTCTCTTCATTGCTATACTGATACATCATCCAATGGGGTTGGTTCCATTGGTTGGCATGCAAAAAAAATTTGGTCCCAAGTTTGAACCCCCCTTGGAAACCAATATGCATTACTATACTGATACTGGGAACTATCTATTCAGAAGGAAATAGAGTTAACAAGCATCATATTTACAATCACTTGAGGTTGAGCTCCTTGTTCTTTGTGATTATCAGACATCAGACCGTACAGTTTGGACTTTGGGCATTTCATTTATTATTTGACATAAGGACATTCGAAAACTGCAAAATACCATAGATAGGCTCATGCACATCATTAGAAATAAGTGATTATTCATAGAGTAGCTTCTCACTTACTGTTAAAATTAGCATAGATCAGCATGGCTATATTTCTCCAGTGTTCTACTAGTGTCAACTTTTTCATAGCTGATAGCATTTCAAATAGGACATAACAAATTGCATACAAGAGTGGTTAATGTTTAGGTACAAACTACAAAGTATCAACTAGATTTACATTTGTGGGATAAGAAACCTCAAGAACATTTAATTATTCTCGAGAGATTTTAATACTGTGAATTTTGTTATTACAACTACAAGAGAGCTTATACCAACTATAAAAACAAACATGTACAGAGTCAGAATCAGATCCAAAATATTTTTCAAACACAGGAAACAAAATGTGCAACTTCTAATAGTAAGAAGAAAACCCACAATCTTAGGTTATTGAACTCATGAAGCATTATGTGGCCTGAATACTCGTTGGCAACAAATTACCCAATTCGCAGATCTCATGCCCATAAAGATGAAAAAGAAAATTGAGCCTAAACATTATAACAATAGCAAAATGGGATTAGTAACATATGTATAAAATTCAACCAAAGGGAAAAGTTCCCAATTGTTTTCTACTCCATCTAAGTAGGTAGACTGACACAGAATTGACAATGCATCCAACAATGTTTGCACGATAACTAAAACAAAATGGCACTTTGTATGCCTTCTATAAAGCTGGAGTCTAGTTTTTGATATAGTCACCTGCAGCCTGTACTCCATCTTGAGATCAACGTCATTCAAAGTTGTAAAGCTTCTTTGCAGAGTTGAAGATCCATTTGAAAACTGTGCATCATGTTCTTCCAGGTCACAAGCACTTTCATCATCCTCTACAATGCTGCCAGAAATGGCAGAAATCCCTGAGCCAAAAAGCTGGTGAATAAGGGAAAGCAAGGAGGAGAGGAGGCCAGCATCAAGAACGGCTTGTATATCACAGGTTGGCTGCAGTTAACAAAATCAAGTTTTTCAGCACTCTTAACTTTCAGCTAGAAAAATGTTACAAGCTTATGCAAAAGCCAACAGAAAAAGGTTCCAAAGCGCTACACTTTATTAGATATGAACTCAAACAGTTTTTCCGTTGCATACCTTGTGGTCCATACTGAGAGCCATATACTATCACATTTTTGTTTTCAGTCTCTCTTCTCTTTGGTTTGGAATTATACAGGAGGAAATATTAGGGTTCAGATACCACTGCCTACAGTCAGGTGCTCAGGACAAATCCTAAAATGACTACTAAAATTCCGACCAGCCACGCTCCTTCAAATAAGAAGTCTGGCTAAAAAGTTTACAATAACTAGATGAAGAGAAGGCTCCAGTATGTTTGGAAGCTCTCATGGATAATGATGCAAAGTCAGTCCACTTAATAAGCTGAAATACGTACACAAGTTACAAGGATCTGGAAAATCTGAAGCATGCGTTTTCCGGCTCCACTTTGGCCCTGCAAATAACATAAATCCAGCAGCTTTTGGTCAGGACTTCAAACACAGATAGTTATTTGATATTTCTCAATAGAACTCCACTGACAAATTTTAACAAATTATTCACGGCCACCTCTATCTTCTACATCATTGCATGCACTATGTCAAAAATAAATGTAGGAGTTGCACAATGATCATGTAAACATTAGGTTATATTCATCCCTTAGTAGAAGAAGTGTGTCTTGATGGTACCCAGATTGAAATAGGATATCAGACTTCCATGTCATCTATTCATTAAGTGTCTAGATGGTCACCAGGTTGAATGAAGATATCAGTGGCATGCCCTTATAATCTTCTGTGACATCTTGTTGTCATTATCCTGAAGAGAATACTCATGTGGATGCACAAAACATCTAGGCCACCTGCCAGAGCTAAGAAGCAAATGCTGAAGGGAATGACGTGAAGCCGGATGCATGCCTCACAAAAACCATCAACCAATTTGTCAACTTTCAAACTTTCCAAGTTACTCATCCCTAAAGATGGGTAAGCAAGAAATAACTTCCAGTATCTGATGAAAAGCTTTTGCATGTGTCAAACACTCTCTGCTACTTGAAAATTTTGATCATGATTGACATATGTCTTAGTAAGCTGTCAAACCTTCCTCGGCTCAAGAAGAGGTTTCACAGCCACACATGGTGTAGGACAAGGATTACTGTCTTGACTAACATAATTTGCCACAATGCAACCAGGACTCTAAATTTAGATTCACAACATAGAACAAAATCCTGTAGCTGTACTAACTTTCGTTTGAAAATCTCTCTAAGATCTGACAAGTATTGGTGGTGTTTCTGTAGTTCCACATGTGAGTGAAATTATTGATCCAGTTCCATATTGTGCTTGTCTAGTTCAATCAATCAAAAGATTGAATCTTTTGAGTGGTATCTTGGGCTAGTATGATAATGGTTCAAGAACTGACACATTATTTATGTGTTCATGCAAGATGAGTTCTGGTTCTACAACCTGTTGCTGGTGGAACTGTTGGAGTCGCTCTGATCTTGAAATAAGCAGACTATATAAGATGAGTCGTTACTTATGCCACTAACCTCATAGTAACACGGCATTCCGGAACGATTCCGGAATCCAGCAGTGTTCCAGATCATAATGCTATAAATGTTCTTCTTTTAGTTTTTTAATGTACGTGTTAGGGTGAGAAAAAAACAATAGTTTAAGGCTAGTAAAAGATTACAAAGGTCACCACAGGCCAATGACTTAGCCATTTCTGTATTTACAAGAAGTACATCTGTAAGTAAAAAACATTAAACAACTAGGACAGGGAGTAAAAGCTATAACATCCCTTCCCCCCTCATGTAACATCATCCATGATGGCAAAGCTAGGGTACTATGCACGCAAACTGTGCGCGGTCTCCTAGGTAGCATCAGAAAGAGGCCTGCCATGCCAAGCGACCAAGTACTCATGGATTAGACTTAGACGGTTGCATAAATGCCTCTCCCGCCTATCCAATACCCTCGCCGGCCCATGGGTTACTTCTCTCTACTCCTGGAATGCAAACAAACCATCAAACAACAAGTTATCGTACAAGTTTCAGGGAAACCTAACTTATAAGAAGCATCATTGATCTTTTTAACAATTATCCAAGGTCCAGAATAATGCGGGGATAACATGTAACATTTGCCCGTTTTATGAGTCTTAGAGTCCTTGGGTACTTGGAGAAACACCATGTCTCCTACCACAAACTCTCTAGGCGTGCGATGCTGATCAGCGTAAGACTTAGCTCGATCCATCGCTCCTTCGTTAACTCAAGCATTTCATTCATTTGAGTTAGGAAGTTAACCACACTAGGCACTCTCTAAGAAATTGGGTTTGCTTATTCCCAAAAAATGCCCTAAGCATATCCTCTAAGGTCTAGTTGACTCTCTCAGTCTAGCCATCCGTTTCTGGATGCTCCGCACTGCTCATTCTCAATTGGACTTCAAGTTTGGCCATAACTGCAGTCCAAAAGTTTCCAGTGAATCGAGTATCCCTATCAGACACTATGGATGACGGTAATCCATGAAGTCTGAACACATGCTCGATAAACAAACTAGCTACTCCAGCTGCATCAGTCTTTTTACGCGTTGGAATAAAATGACCCATTTTAGTGAGTCTGTCAACTATAACCAAGATAGAATCATGCTTTAATTGCGTACGAGGCAAGTTGGTGATAAAATCCATGGAGATACTCTCCCGTTTTCCTGGGTGTAAAACTCCAGGAGTTTTAATCCTTTTAGCTTTATTGACCTGGCACTTCAATTAGTGAGTCACATAATGAAAAACATCTTTTTTCAATTTAGGTCACCAGAAGTTACATAGGATCAACTCATAGGTCCTATCCACACCAGGATGACCTGCACTAGGGCTATCATGACATAAATGGACAATTTTCCTACGCAACAAAGAGACCAAAACTCTCATCTTGAGATTCTACTTGTGCAAGATTTGCCTCTCTCAGAATTCCTTGACAGTGAGGATCCTCTTGCTGAGCCTTTCTAATCTCAGCAATCTGGTCATTTTCAATGATCACAAAAGACATCTGATACAATAAACGAGATAATGCATCGGCCACATGATTTTCGGCACCATATTTCCATATTTCCATGTGAAATTCCTACCTGGCCTAGCGCCCTCTGAGGTCCGATTGGTTGCAGAAATATCTCAAATTGTTATGATCGGTGTACACATACAATTCCGCACCATACAAAAAATGCATCCATGCCTTCAAAGCGTGGATAATGGCATACAACTCCTCATGAGTTGGATAGTTCTTATGTGCAAGGTTGAGCTTCTTGCTCTCAAAGGCCACAGGCCTACCCTCTTGCATCAAAACTTCCCCAACGGCAATGTCACTTGCAGCCGTTTCTACGACAAATGGTTTCAGAGGGTCGACAATTTTTAAAGTGACAAAGTCAGCCACAACTTGTTTCAAAGCATCAAAACTTCGTTGCTGAACTTCCGTCCATTCTTTCCATTTATTTTTCTGTAACATATCGGTCAATGGTGCAGCTACGTGTGAATAATTCTTCACACCTTTACGATAAAATACAGACAACCCTAGAAAGCCTCTTAGTGTCGTCAAGTCTATAGGAACAGATCCGGTTTTATCTCGTCTGCTGACACTATAAAACCCAAATATGTTATTTCTTTTTTAAACAGTTCACTCTTTTTATCATTAGCAAATAATGTGTTTTCCCTCAAAGTTGATAACATAGTCCTAAGGTGATTAACATGCATAGCATCACCACAACTGTAAACAAGTATGTCATCAACAAAATTAACCACAAACTTGCCCATAAATGGTCTAAGCACATCGTTCATCAACATCATAAATGTTGTTGAGGCGTTAGTCAATCCAAAGGGCATAACTAAACATTCATAGTGTCTAGAACGAGTCCAGAAGGCAGTCTTATGCACATCCTCTTCTCGGACTCTCAACCTAGTGGTAACCACTCTTCAGGTCAATTTTTCTAAACATTGTAGCACCATGGAGGGCATCCAAAGATCATCTATATGTGGCATAGGATATTGATGCTTAACATTAATCTTGTTCAAGCCTCGATAATCCACACACATTCTCCAAGACCCATCCTTCTTTTTTAACAGAATGATTGGAGAGGCAATGGGGGAGAAGCTAGGTCTCACTTGCCCTTTGGCAAGATAGCCCTCAATCATGCTTCTGACACATGAGTATCCCAAGCGATGTAAGGTTTTTTAGCCACATGCCAACAGATTCCAAGCACCACATCAAAGCGATCCAAACGGGTAATCTCAAAATCTAACTCCTCAATATAGCTCTGAATGGTTAGAGGCATACCCACAACCTTGGCATCCCACACTTCCGCACCCTTTCCATCAGCCATTTCGATTGTGTACTGGTACAAGGATGGTTGTGTGCTCACTCTTAACCGTTTAATCAAAGCGGAGTTAATGACGTTATGTGAGGACCCAGTGTCAAATAGAATCAAGACATCTCTACCACATAGTTGTCCATGCATAACAATCTCTTTCTTTGCCCGCTCCAAGTCCTGCGTCGATAGCGTAGAAAAGCTTTGGCCCCCTTGGGCATTGGACGTCCCATACCGGCCTCTGCCTTTTGAGGCGCCCGCACCTTTACTCTTCTTAGCACTTTGAATATACTCTTGCGAGGATTGAACCTTCCATTTTTTGAACTTTCTTTTCCCCCAAGGCTGAAACCCTCCTGCAGTAGGCGTCTCAGACTCCTTGGCCTTTTTTCCATCTTCATAATATAGGTCCATCTGGAAAGCCCTATGGAGGCTTGGAGCCTGCTCCTTCCTTACGAAAGGCCAAAGGGTTTCACGCAAGACCTCCAGAAAGCGAAACACCTGTAAAAACATCCGCACCTCCTCTGGTATCCGCATCAGTGCCTCCCTCTATTTGTCCGCATACTCTTGTACGGACGCATTGCCTTGCTTGAGACTGGTCCATGCTTGCATTGCCTGGTTTTTCTCATCCAAAGGCACCCAGTTCTCTGTAAACATATGTTTGAACTCTTCCCAAGTTGCAGGCACTAGATTGTCCTTCTCAATTTTGCGCCACCAACATTGGGCCGTCTCTTGTAGTCGATATGTGGCCTCCGCAATCTTCTGATCATCATCCTCAATGCCACACATCTGAAAAGCGTTTTCTCACTTTTGTATCCAATTTTCTCTGTATTTCGCATAGCAACTACTCCAATGTATTTCGGCAGTTTCAAATCTTTAATAGTAGGTAATTTTCTTGACTTGAAAGGCACCTAGTTTCTGGCTTCTGAATTCACCAAAATTTGTTGCCCTATGATGGCTCTGATCAGTGATGGTCCTGTTACACTGAAATTTTTACGCCTTTCTTCCGAACGTAAGCCTTGCTCTCATACCAAACGTCAGGCTCTGCCTGATCTTTCCAATCGACACCCGTCCAAACATGCACTGATTGCCACAAATTTCCAACCTTCTTGATTCCCTATAAGCACATAGCATCAAATACAAACACAGTGGAGTTGGCTGCGTCATCTCCTCCCAGGCTTTCCTGCATAGACTATGATGAGGAATGCCTCTCTCTAGGCTCACTTACGCACAATCCTCAAGCTCCCCTTAACCCTGACCCTTCCTAAATCTCGACACATGGCCAACTCCATGCACAGTCGACACTTGCCACTTGGCAATACCCTGACACATAGGCAAGTGAGTAGACTGACATGTGTCACTCATACATTGGACCAAGTGTCCTAGTGAGCATGTGATACATGTCATCTTTGATTGGTCAACCCTGACATGTGTCACTCATTCACTGGACCAAGTCACGTTGACTAGTCAGCTCCTACTTTTTAGGAGGTCAGTCCAGTCACTCCTAATTAATGACCCAATACCCTATACCAAAGCAACGTGCGACTCTGAGGCTCAAAAACTTAATTAACAACTTTATTTACAAAGGTCACCACAGGCCGGTGACTAAGCCATTTTTGTATTTACAAGAAGTACATCTGTAAGTAAAAACAGTAAACAACCGGGACAAGGAGTAAAAGCTGTAACAATAGGGATCCCGGAACTCCAAAAAATAAGACAAACGTAACAAACTACTATGATCCATCCCAAAACCGACATAGAGGCTAGCATCTAAAGAGTTCAAAACCTTAGCAAACCGATATCAGATATGTATCATGAAACATTAACGCATACTAAATAGGTAATACAAAGCATACAAAAACCTCACAAAGCAATTCGGCTTTAGCATACCAAACTTAAAACTTGAAGGCAATTAAAGACTATAGTCTATACTATACAAAAACATAAAAAATGATCCACTCACACATGCCTCATGAGAACGATCAATATGTCATAAACGGTATACCATTTGATATAAATCAAGGAGTGGGCCAATGGCCAAGTGCATGAGTATGATAGATGGACAATGGACTCATAGAGTCATGTGACATGAAATAAAACCCTAAATCCCTATGACTCAAAGGTATCATGATCAGATGAGGATTCCTCCTTATCACTATCATTGGTAGATGAGTAGGAAAATAGGGAATCCTCCTCGAGGATGCACTGCTATGTCCCTAAACCTTTGCCTTTACCTCTGCTGCAGCCTCTAGATCTACCAGGGCCTCACCAAGCCACTGCTCCCTCTATGGCTCAACATGCAAATTCATGAGGCGTACCCTTTGCCTACCCCCCCCCCCCCCCCATGTATAGGTGATGCAGGCTCAGCTTGTGTCTCAGCATTGGAACAACCCACCCCACATCCTCGCCAATATCCATCCCCATACAAGACCTCCTCCTCCTCCTCATCATCATCATCATCCAATCCCTCCTCATAGCCCTCCTCAGCTCCCTGCTTAGCCTCATTATCTGCCATAGCCATTGACCTAGTGGTCTTGCGTTGCCTCCTATCATGTCGTGCCAACTCCTAATGAATCTTTGAAAATATATCATCATTGGCTGCAGTGAGCTTGTAAGAAGGCATTATTTTTGGCCATGACTGCAACGAGACGCAAGAGAGTACGTCCAACGTTGCACGGCTTGTCAAGTGAACAAGGCCGAGATAGTAAGTCCTTCGGGCTTGCTACATCCACTTGAAATACCTACAGAAAGGTGGGAAAGCATCTCTATCGATTTTATTGTTGGTCTACCTAAAACCCAAGCTAGGTATAACTCCGTCATGGTAGTGGTAGACAAGTTTTCCAAGATGGACCATTTCATCACAACAACCAAGAAGGTCACAACCCCGCAAGTAGCTGAGTTGTTTATCCAAAATCTGGTCAAATTGCATGGACTCCTGAGTCCAGTGTGTCTGACATGGATCTCAAGTATACAAGTAATTTCTGGACAGAGGTCTTTGCCAAGCTAGGAACACAGTTGCGAATGAGTAGTACGGAGCATCCTCAAACGAATGGCCAGACAAAGAGGGTTAATCACATCCTGGAAGACATGCTTCGTGCATATGTTAGTGGTACGCAAACAAAATTGGATGAAGTATTTACCCTTAGTAACCTAGCGACCCTAGGGATTCCGCGAAAGGTGCCTATTTTAATCCAGATGCAAGAGAGGCTAGAAACAACACGAGCTAACCTGTCCAAGGCAGTGGCTAGGATAGAAAGCTACGCTCATGAGAAACGTACCTATCGGGAGTTTGAGATTGGAGATTGGGTATATTTACTAGTCCCTTTCAATTCGAAGGTGCTACGCATAGGAAAGTGTGCCAAGATATCTCCTAGGTATTGTGGACCATGGCTAATCATTAAAAAAGTTGGCCAAGTAGCTTATAAGCTACAGCTACCATTGGGATGCAAGGTGTTTCATGTTAGCAAACTCAAGCGATGTTTGCATGATGGCCCTCGTAGAAGGTCTTGAAGTCCCTAGAGGAGAAAGACACTATAGGTGGGCCATAGAAAGTTCTAGACCGGAGGGAGTGAAAATCCTCCAAGAGTATCTAGTGACTTGGAAAGGGCATCCTTTGTCGAATGCTATCTGGGAGACACGACAATGTTTGCAGAAGTCTTACCCAGAGTTTGTCATTGAGCACCAATGACTTGCCAGAAGAGGGAAGGATTGTTAAGAGGCTAGTCTCGCTCTAGTATGTCGCCACATGACCTCAACACGACCGATTGTTAGAGGGCCTATCGGCAAAGGCTAGTAACCGGAGTGGACACTTGTGCCAAGCTGGGACCAGTGCGTCACAAGCAGTGATCTGGTGTGACCGCCTAAAAAGTTGTTGAGACGCGGTGAATTGTGACAGTCGGGATCCTATCCGTCAGTGACGAGATAGATGCTAGCCGACAAGTAGCCGGGGTTACCAAGCGGGTCATAGGTCTTTGGGGAGGTGCGAGGTGATAGGAATAGCAGGTAGCAGGACTCATAGAGAGGGTGCCCATGGTTGGGAGGTTCATTCTACACACCGGCCTTCTAGGATTCACGAGCTTTGAAAGACTTGTGACAGTCTGTCTCCAAAAGCTCACCCATAGCCACACAATTGTTGGCATTTTCAATGACCACCTGCACTACAGGTTGTGCCCCCACCTCGATGACTGTTGCACATATATGCTATAAATAAACTTTATTGACTCAACATTGCCAGCTCGGGAAGCATCCACACCCCTGAGAAATATATTGCCCAACAGACATGAAATGATAATTGGCATGTGCCTAATATTAGTCCAACCATCCGATAGAATAGAGCAACCATATGTAGCCCAGGCATGTCGTCTGGGGCTAGGTTCTCTTACGATGCATGCATACTCCTCTCTCAAATGGCGAGTACGAAGAGCCTCGCATGTGGGGGGGTCTCCAAGTGGCATCACGACATATAATCTCCCTCAAGTAAAAGCTGTAACACTACATGTATGAAAAGGTTGGCAATAAGATACCACCAAATGAAGTAGAATAAAGAATAATAGAGTTTACTAGTTTTACAAAAAACCAATCAGATCAAATTGTTTTCCGATTCAAACCATGCCAATTCGAATTGGTTCGAACTGTACAAATCAACCTGATTCAAATCGGCTGGAAACACTATTTTTATAATGTGGAGAAAATGGCATGGTATAATGGAATGCTTGGGATGTCCTAGTACGTCCTAGGATTGCTTTGAATTTGTTACTAGAATCTTTTTAACAAAGATGACTCAGTGTTGTGATTAGAGAGCTTCAACTTTTTTAGTCTTTCCATATATTTCTACTTGAGTTGAAAAGGGGCAATTTTTTATTACTAGGATTCTACATTGTTGAGCCCTAGATACGATTTGAATGTCACATTCACGAAAATAATTGTAGCAATGTTTAAAGATGGTAAATCCAACCATAAAATCACTAAAGGATCTAAGGAGTTTTAATTTTAATCTTTGATTCCAAATCATTGAGAAGTCCAAATTGGATCACACATCCCATGATGAAGCCCAAGAGGTAGAAAATAGATTGCATGTGGATAATATGCTAAACAAGGACTTAGATATCGAAATAAAGCTAAATAGTTGGGCAGTTTAGTGGCTTATTTGATGCATTGTTTGATAGATGGAGTTTATGAACCAAATATTATAAATCATGATTGTTTCCAAATTTTAGCATGCTATATACTACTAGTTTAGAAAGAGTGCATACCTTTGGCTCTTCATGAAAGAAATCTATGAGGTCCTTCAGCACCCACAAACCATTTGACATTACATTTTTTGATCTTTCCACACGATTCTTGAAAGCTCTCGCCACGTCAACAACAAATCTATTTGAATCAGCAACCCTGCTTCGGTATTAAAAAAGTGAGTCCTACTTGGCCTGAGGATAGAATGCCTCAAGCAACAAATTATTTGTAAATTTTTAATTGCCTTCTAGATCTCTACCACATACCTCCTACAAGGATTTCATAACAATGCCAGGCATGATTTATCTTGAAATATAAGTCACATAGATTGTTTTCTTTAAATTAGTTGCATTACAAACAATTTTAGATGCAGGGCTTCCCGAAGTTCAGCAAAAAATCTTCAAGACACTTGATATCATTTCAAAATTAAAAGCTGATATAGGTAATAACTTTTGTTGTCACCTTTCCAACTAATTGGAATATCCTTCTAATAGATCTATATCACATAGGTATATCCTTAGATACCAAAGATAAGCACTCTTGATACCCTTAAAAAATAATGAGTGTTTTGCTCATATATAACTTAGTATGATTTTGGCTCCTACAAAATCGCGTACATGGATATTCAACCCTCTCAACATCTCTCAAAGGAATAGGTAAAACAAAGTTATCTTTTGTCACCAAAATTTCAAAAACAGGCTACTGGATACCAATATTCTAGTTCAATGCAACAGACCACATTGATGAGAAATTGAGTGGGTAACTGTTTTGTTTAACTGTTGCTTATGCCTTCCCTAGAGTGTTCCTCTAAGTTGTTGCCAGAATGTAGGTTATCCAAAGCCTAGCTTGATTGGTGAAGAAGGCCAAAGGTGCTGGAAACTTTTGTTTTCCTAAGCTTCCTGACAATCTAATCTTCAATCACATTTCTCATAAAACTCCATGAAGAGAAATTACATTGACAACCACAAGATAAGTTGCAATAGAAAGTTATCCAAGAATTCAAAAGAATAGAATATCCCCTTAACATCCTCCAAAGACCATGGGAAGAAGTGCATGAGAGGTCAGTCCTCAGGGAGAAGGGAGATATTTGAGTTATAATTCCTAAGATTATTCTAGTTGTAATTCTGAAAAATTGACTAATACCACCTATCACTAAGAGAGAAAGAAAGAAACATATTTCAATGTCTTTGGGTACCCAAATACCCAAAGGTTTCATGTACCTTCAAGTACGCAAAGACCTTACTAAATCTTTCATTCCTTCTCTCTTAATGATATGTGGTAGCTCTCAACTCTTCACAATGACAAACTCAAATATCTCAAAATGGTGGAGTGGATGGATGTTCACCAATGAAGTTGTGATAAATTGAGAAAGTCACGGTTGAAAGTATCACTCTCAAGATTGCGGACCCTTAGAAACAATCTAATTAGATATGAATGCGAGTGATATTGTTGTGGGGGCTAATCTGATGCAAGAGGGAAGGCCAATAGCCTTCTTGAAGCAAGAAGCTTGACTTTGTTTTGAAGAATGATGCAACTAATGAAAAGGAGTTGTATGCCAGTCTATGGGTTGAAGGCATGAAAGCTTATTTGTATGCATTTAAGTTTTATGTTTCTACAAATCATGATACTTTGAGATACTTTGCTAACCAACTAAATTTGAGAGGTCAACAAGCCATATGAGCTTAGTTATGCAAGAGTTACTTTTGGACATACGTTATAAGAGAGTTACAAAAAACTATGTGATAGATGCATTGTCTTGGATAATGTTTCAATTGTGTTCCTTGAAGATGACCTATTAAATGACATAAGAAAGGTTCAATAGGCGGATCCTCAATGTCAGAAGGTGGAGCAAGAGTTAAAGTCATGATCATGCAAAGTCTTAAGTGGAGAGCTCTAGTTCCTTCATTTATCTTTAGTATACCATTAAGGATGGTTTGGTAAGAATTAATGACAAAACTTTGATTCCTGTGAGGAGCTCCATAAGAGGATATTGCAATTACGACGTAATAATTATAGTGTTGGTCATCCTATTATGGATAGAGCTTATGAGTTGATCCTAGATTCTTGGTGGACTGAATATTTTATAATGATTTATAGTTTAACAGTGACTTTTGGACTGCCATGTTGATAAGCTACAAGTGCAATCTATGATTGATCATTTTGAGACAGCTGGACAAAATGAGAGAGTTAACCAAACTCTAGAAGACATGCTTAGGCGCGACGTAAGTGTTAAGCAAACACAGCATGAGAGATACTTGCCATTGTTAAAGTTTGCTTATAATAATAAAAAGAATCTATTAAAAAAAATGAGTCGTGTTGAGCTTGATTAGGGTTTTAAACCAGCTAGTCTATTATAGTAGTCATGCTCAAAAAAGTGCCTTAGTGTTGAATTTCTAACTCAAGCCCAACTAGACCCTAACCAAAAAAAAATTGTTGCTTGAGCACCTTTCACCTCCTGAACACTTCTCATCCTAAATAGATAACTTAAACCTTCTCATCCTAAATAGATAACTTAAACCTTTTTGAAAATTTGTGCAAAAGATTATGACCTTTGTTACTTGCAATAAATTTCATGCTAATGTTCAATTTACATGCTCATTCAGTCATTCCTATGATATATTTAACTTTCCAACCCTCAAATTAGCACTTGAAGTGGTCAAAACCTTAAGAAAAACACTCTAAAAGGTCAAAAACATTTCAAATGTTTGAAACATTGAAACACGTTTTGAATGTGAGTATCATACACTTCAAATGTTTGAAAGTTACAATGATTGCATGAGAGCATATAATGATTGTATGTTTTGTGGATAATTTTGATAATTTTTCCTTGTCACTGATATAATTCTCAAATAATTTTCCATCCATGTTTGAAACCTGTGCTGGTTCGTCGCATCCTCAATAGTCGACAAAACTCATCAAAATCCTTTTGGAAAATCGATGCAGGACTATTACAAACTGGTTACTTATTCTACAAAAAGTTTTCTGTACTTTAATCAGGCTAAGGTAGGATCAGAATTTGTGAGCGTCTTGTGAGACCCGTGTAAGTTATTTCCTCTGAATGGAAAAATTTTATTTGCATCCAAAAAACTCACATGGTGACCCAATGAAAGCATCAGAAGAGTGACATTGAAGCCAATTACCAGTTTAATGTGCTGCAGTGTGACATGAGAAGCAGGAGGATCAGACATCCTAACTATTCTGATAAATCCACCTAGGTAGGCAGAAGCAAACATTTTCAGCTAAAATTCAGGAAAAAGTGGTCCTGCTGCTATGTTTATGATACCTTACTTACAACCTGTCATCTGTTTTAGCAACTCAAAGTGAAGCTCGGATCTTTTCAACAACCTGAGACCAAACTTGATTTCCATAAAGCTGTAGTATGTAAAAGTATCAAGGGAAAGACAATGTCAACAGCAAGTACTACAACAAAAGATTTAATACGATGATTGCCACAAAACATGTCTTGGAACCCTACAAGACAACAAAGTTCATAAATTACCGCCTAGTAGCTTCATAGAATTGGAGGTTCATAAAAAGTAACTTACTCAAACATGTTTGCAATCTGTGCTGAGTCGTTCAGACAATCTGACATTCTAAGAAAAGCTTCCATCGCCATCTCCAAGGCTTCTGCCTTCTGCTGCATAAAAGCATTTTCATATATTCATATCATCCTCCGTGAACAACTGCTATACATACGACCTAAGATTCACCTTGGCTCACCATTATTTACCTCTTCAGATTTGGAAGCGCGATACAAATCCCACGATCTCTTGAAATCTTGCTCCGACTCATTCTGGTGTCTGCAAATCATCGCCCAAATGACCACATACGTTATCAATGTTATGCCGTCAGCAGATGCCACTCTCAATACACCGTTCCTGATTAAATTAAGTGTTAAAAGGTTGGCATTGTCATCGGCGGAGTGCAGCTTATAATTTTCTACAAAAAATTTCTTAACGATGCTGATTGTCTGAGGGCCGGAAACACAGTGTAGTGAAATAAAAAAGAGAGGTAATGCCGCAACCCCAAGATGCTACCTCGACTCATGATAGTTAACAGTGAATCGCGGATGATGACGAATTGAGGACAACGAGAATGATCGATGTGGAAAGAGGACTTTGTCTGTAAGCTTCGAAACCCATTTCATTGTTGTGTTGTCTTCTGTTTGCACCCCAAAATACCTTGTGGCACCTTAACCATCTCTCCGATATATCTGAAGAGCATCAATGAATGGCCTGGGCTTGCCAGTATACTCTAATATTTGAACTCTACAGCATGTTATCTACGCGAGTCATGATCAAAATTGCATTTCTTAGTTTCCTTCTTATTGTTATTGCCTATACATACCGAAGAAGCTCACTTTCAAAACATGATAACGCAGATGAATAATAAGCGTTCCAATGAGTTTTCCAGATTGAGCAAAAATCGACGGATGGACATATGTTGAGCGTTAAACAGCATTTCATTTGATGCTTGTTTAAACTAGAAAGAAAGGAGTCAATCAAGAAATTTAGAGTCTTCAAACAAATGCTTCAAACAGATTCTTCAAAGAAATGCAATAATAAGAAGCAATAGGATTGAAGGAATTGAAGCAAATATGATTTGAAAGATGATATATCGGCCGTAATTTCTGATTCAAAACCTACTCGAGCATCGATGTTATCAACTCGGAGAAACAGGCATGCATAGCTACGGAAATCAGTTTAACACCAACAATTTACATCAAATTAACTAGTAGAATAAATCTCAATTTCAACCAAAACAGCATGAGAGTAGAGACTAAATCTCAGCAAATACATTATAATAAGGAAACGGCAGCCAACCTCTTTGTAATTTCTTTTGGAAAACAAATGCATTTGATCGTGCAGTTGTAAGTTGAAGAAGAGCAGTGGTGGAGATGCAAGAAAAGGCTGAGCTGCCGCCGCGGCAGCTGCCATGTCGCCTGCACGTCGTCGAGAGCTGACTAACTACTGATTACAAAAAAATATAGTACCAAGAGATGGTGAGAAACACATTACCTCCATTCTCCTTCAACTCCATTTTCTTCTTCTTTTTCCCATAACCACATTTAACCCCCTTCTTCTCTTGTCTATTCTAATCTCTCCTTGAAAATATTTCAAGCTTTTCCACTTTTTAAGTGCACCTTTTTATAGAACTTTTGAGGGGTGTAACAAGCTTTTTGAATGAGGTTTTATTGTATCCCAAGGGCCTCTCTCTCTCTCTCTCTCTCTCTCTCTCTCTCTCTATATATATATATATATATATATATATATATATATCTTTTGAGCCAAATGACTTCATTTATTGCATGAGTGGCCGCAACATATTCAAACTCTATAAAAGAAATTTTAACATAATTATTTATGCTTTTCTAATCTATGAAATGAGTCAATGAAGCGCAAATAGCTAGAATTGGATATTCTTGTATTCACATCTTTGGCCCAATTTGAGTATGAATGAGCTTCCAAATTTAATGCATCCACTAAATTTTCATCATAACACAAAGCATAATGATTTGTGGCTTGAACGTACCTCAAACACTCTTTGTAAAACTTTCCAATGCAGTAGGCCAACTCCCTTGAAAATAATGTAGAGTGCTATAATAACATAGTTTGACCATTTGTATTATGGATAGTTGGCAAAACTGAAAATGAACTCACACTACAACAAGAAAGAATTGAAGTCTATGTTTTCGTTTCTCGTTCGTTTCTTTTTCGTGTTCGTTTTCTTTTCGAGCTATTTTTCGTTTCTCACACACAACACACTCCACAGTACAAGACTCTACTAGCTGATAGAGTAATTGTCTTCTTGTTCTTTAATTCTGGGAAAGCCAGTCCTATCATGGGAAAGCTTGATGGAGCCAATTACCATCTGTTGAAATTTAAGATGAAAACTATACTAATGGCTAAAGAATTGTATGATGTTGTTACATGTGCAGAAGGGAAACCCAAAGCAAACAATGCAGCAATTGCCAGATGGAGGCTGAAGGATGGAAAGGCTTTCGCACTGATCATCCTCAACATCACGGATATCCAGATCGGCCATGTATCCGAGGCTCAGACATCGAAAGAAGTCTGGGACATCTTGAGCACACTATACGAAGTGCGAGATATAGCCTCCAAGCTACATCTCAGGAAGAAATTTTAATCCCTCAAGATGGTGAATGGTGATTCCCTGCAGAATCACATCAATCAATTCAAGAACCTACTAAGGCAAATGGCCGTTGTCGGATCTGTCATAGATGATCAAGATGCAGTGATACAACTGCTTACAAGCTTGCCAAGCTCATACGACAACTGGGTGATGATCATCACGACACATCCAGAACTGACTCTTTCGAGAGTCATTACTATGTTGTTGCAGGAAGACACGCGGGGAAACGAAGCCTCAAGTTCCTCAGCTGATTCTCACGTCTTATACACCAACAAGAGCACGACTAAGCAGAAGAAGAAGAAAGGCCCGAAGCAATCAAAGCCAGCTCAGCTCAGCACAAAGAACTATCGAATCTACAGACAAAGAAGAAGCTGTTCTGCAGATACTGCAAGCGAAATAACCACGAAATTCAAGACTACCAGATACTTCAAGCAAAGAACAACAGCAAGGGGTAGTCGAATCAAGTGGCAAATGCAGCTGTAGAAGCTCCACAGCCTATTCAAGAAGCGGATCATGATGCCTTCATGACCAACCATCAAGGAACATCCGGTGACAGTTCTTGGTTCCTGGATTCCGGAGCCACTCAGCACATGACCAGCCTCATTAGTTGTTTTGAGTCCTATACACCTTACAGTATCCAGAAATTTGTTCACCTTGGCGACAATAGCACACAAGCTATTAAAGGTGAAGGTACTGTGATATTAAACTTTGCAAATGATCAGTCTAAGCTACTCTCTAAAGTCCTGTATGTACCAAATTTGTCTACGAATCTGCTCTTTGTAAGCAGAATCACAGATCTAGGACATAGAGTAGAATTCGAATGTGATCAGTACAAAGTAGTTGATAGGACAAGCAAGATCCTAGCACTCGGAAAGAGGCATGGATACTTGTATAAATTAAGTCATTGCTTTTCTGCCTCTAGTTAGGTGCTCAGTACTTCTATACATTCAAATAAAAGTTTACTTTGGCATTATAGACTTGGTCACTTGAATCATGCTGTTGTGCAACAAATGTCTAGACAATCTATTGTTCTTGATCTCAACTATCCTCATGATAAAGTCGAGTTACCTGTCTGTCAAGACTGTCTAGTTGGTAAACAGACTAGGAAACCATTTAAATCAAGCCATTAGCATATTGCTAGAGAATTGTTAGACATTGTACATTCAGACATTTGTGGCCCGATGAAAAATCCTTCGTTGAAGGATGCAAAGTATTTTATAACTTTTATTGATGAATTTTCCAGAAGGACTATGGTGTATTTTATAAAGAAGAAATCAGAAGCCTTCAACTGCTTCAGAATCTTCGAGGAGCATGCAGAAAAGGAGAATGGACGGACGATCAAGGCTCTAAGGTCAGACAATGGTGGAGAATATATCTCTATCGAGTTTAAGGAGTACTGCCAAAGCCAAGGCATTGAGCAGCAATTCATCACTCCTCACAGTCCTCAGTCTAATGCCTTAGCCGAGAGGAAGAATCGTACCCTGGTTGAATCAGCCAAATGTATGCTAGCGCATGCATCGCTACCCAAGAGATTATGGGCTGAAGCTGTCTCCACTACAGCTTACGTCCTAAAGCTATGTTCTGGACTCTATAACATTTATGAAAAATAGAGTAGCCAATGAAATTACTTTTACAAATGACGTGAACAACTGTCAACTTATACTTGACTAGCTATTTTAGTCATTTTAGAGGCCAAAATTGTAAATATAGTTCACATGGTTTTCTCATAGGTGTGAAATCAGTTTACATGACCATTTTTAAGTTCGATCCAAATTCATTTAGTCACTTGTACACACAACAGTTCATTTTTAGTTGTGCTTGACAATTTTGGCCAATATGACTAGTTTAGGTTTCTCTTACAATTTTGCCTGAACTATCGAATACTTCAATCCAACAATATTTACACTCTGTTATGCTTGTCTACAAAATCAATCTTACTGATTTTGATGACTTTAGAGTTAGAGTCAAGTAGAATTCAATGTGACAATTGTCATGATAGTTTTGTTTGAATTTGATAGGTGTAGTCATGCATTAGAAGAAAGATATTTTCATAGAGCTCGATAGTAGCATCTATCGAATGCACTTTTTCTCTATCAAGCTTTCTTTCCTTCTTCCAACATGGCAATAGAGCATTTTATTGATTTTCAATTAGAACTGTGAAAATTGGCAAGAGCTTCGCTAGCACAAGTGAGCAATGAATCGAATTCAGCCAACTTATAGGTGAATTTGGAGGCTCCATTACATTGAATGCTAGTTTGGTTGATCAGTTCTGAACAAAAATTTGCAGGCTTTCTCGGTACTGTAAAAATAGGCTATAAAAATCTCGGCAAAGGTTTTTGAGGTGTTGAAGCCATCCGACGAACATTTTTCAGGGCTGGTGAAGGATGAACCTTTGCCCAAGAGGATTCTTCGCCCAAGTACTGTCATAGATGCAACTTTTCAAGATCTGAACCTATAGCCAATCTAATTTTGACATTTTAAGACCATCTAGCATGTCAGCGAAGGTTTCTGAGGAGAGTAAGGTGCTCGACGAAGGTTCTCAAAATGGCATATTGTTGATCATTTGCCTAACTCAAAAACATGTACTTTTTTTTGGAAAAGAACCTTCGCCCAAGTCAGTATAGATATATTTGAAGTGGATGTACAATCTGAAAGCTCAGTGAAGGTTTTCCATACTATATAGGCAACATATGACTGAAACAATGATTTTATAATCATTTTTCATCAAAAATTATCTTTTTGAGAATACTTTTCTTCCGCTTTTTCCATTCTGATGACTTTTCTGACTTTTGCTCATCAGTCTTTGCTCATTTCTTTTTTTATTGTCTTTTCCAAACAAAATTAGCAATTAAGTAGGAAAACAAAAAATTGAAAACAAATAAAAATAAAAAATCATTTGTATCATGCTTGTTGAACTGGCGGAGCAGGCTGCCAAAACTTGCATAATCGGCTGCCATTCACAAAAGTATCAAACCATTTTCCGTCCAAGTGCTCAAGAATCACTACTCCATAGTTCATGATTTCCTTCACTTTATACGGGCCTTCACCGGTAAACTTCAATTTTCCCTTGATCAGCTTGGTTTTGTACATCAGTACAAGATCTCCTGCTTTCAGATCCTTTTTGTGTAATTGATGATTGTGTCATGCCTTAAGGTGGGCTTTCTCTACTATTAACGCATGAATTGTCAATGACAGAGTTGAAAAGACTTATCATCATTTAGCCGTTCTATTGCTGCCATGCGTAAAGATGGTATTAAAAATTCAATCGGCATGACAATATCTTGACCATAAACCAGTTGAAAGGGTGTTTGATTTGTACTACTTTTGTAAGCAGTTCTGAATGCCCATAATGCTGCATGCAGTTTATGTTCCCAATTAGATCGACTCACTTCAACTGTTTTCATTATAATAGTGCAAAGAATCTTATTGGAAGATTCAGCTTGGCCATTCCCTCTGGGATAATAAGGATTACTAAATCTGTGTATAACAAAAAAATCTTCCAAGAAACACTTTATCGTTTGATTAACAAAGTGTGTACCTCAGTCACTGACAATCTCGATCGGACATCCAAATTTGATAATGATATTTTTTGTAGAGAAACTTGGCCGTAGATTTCGCATCACCAACTTTGACAGCTTTGGCCTCAACTCACTTGGTCATATAATCAATTGCTACAATAATGTATCGAGCCTGAGATCCTCGCGCGATAGGATGAATAGGACCAACATAATCCAATCCTCATTTTTCAAATGGCGCTTGCGATAAAACCGGATGCAAGGGTTCATAGTTCTGTCTAGTAGGTCGTCGTGCTCGCTGGAAAACATCACATGTCTGAATATAATTTTATGTGTCCTTATGAAGTGTAGGCCACCGACAACCTGATTGCAAAAGTTTGCGAACATTAATATCTATAGAGAAGTGTCCTCCGCCCATGCCATCATGTGAAAACGTGATTAAATCTGGTATTTCATGCGGTAAGCTCCCTATGAATGTCTTTCACTCTCAAAACATAATTAGTGGCACTCTCATCACTCTTTTGAGAACTTTGAAATATTTGATTTCTAAGAGTGAGAAGTCTAGAGGTATTGTTGGCCTCATAGATAGCTTTGAGTGCATCCCAAGCTTCCTTGGCCGAAGTACAAGCACCAGTCTCTGTTAAAATCTCATTAGAGACATTCATCTTGATATAATGTAGAACAATCCTAGCTCTCTTCTTATATCTTTGTACTTCTTGAAGGACTTGAGGCTCCTCCTCAATCCCAAGTACAATGTCCATCACATCTTGGAGTATCAAGATTGAATCCATTCTAACCTTCCAAATAGAATAGTGGGAGGTAGATAGTCTTTCACTAGATTCCAATAGGAAGGACCCATAGATGCCATCAAACGTAGTGAAGACTCCTTGTAATGAGACCATAAATGTTGCTTCTCTCTCACTATAGGATCCTTGAAAGGTGTACTACCAACTCCTATGCAAGATCTTGCAACAAAATGTGAGATGGATCTCACTAGCTTTTCCAATCTCTCTCAAACTAGATCAACCTCTCATCAATTGATGGAGTATAGGCAAAGTTTGTGTCAAACTATCTTTGGAACGTGTGAAACACTCAAAGAATCCACAAATCACTCAAATACAATGCAATTGTATGAAACAATGTGGCTATGACCTCAAAAAGATGACTAGATCTCAAATAGATGAGATTGGCAAGCCCATTCTTGAATTTTTGGATCAAACAAGCATGATAGAGGCAAAAGTAAATGTGTCCAACTAGGTTGGGTGCCTACCCACCTTGATTCAATTGATTATAACTTTTGATTGGTAGATCCAATCGATTTGAAACGAATTGCTACACAAACTAGACTTTAATATCTTCCAAATAAGCTATCTACCACCAAATTTGGATCTAACTTGGAAGAGAACTACAAAGCTAACAAAAACTTACTTAGAGTAATGAAGAAAATGAATGTACATATAGAATCTCAAGGTAGTCCAAGCTCAATTCCTATTGGAACCCTTATTCATGACCTCTCTACCAAGTCTATCACTTATGATTGGACCCCTTCATTCTTGCCAACACATAGGGACCATCACTCATCAAATCTAAACTAGACATGTGTAGAGCACCTAACTAGCTCGAGCTATGTCATAGTTGACTTTTGGTCTAATTAAGACAAAACATGTGTACTTGACTTTTTGCCACTAAAGCCAAAAACGGCCCTATCCACTTATGACATCAAGGTGCTTGACTCACAAACTTTGTCAAACCCATAAAGTTAAGATAGTTAACTTTTTATTCACAAGTTTATAGTATATACGGATCACCAACCTCTTAAGTGCTATTGCAATTAGCATGATCTTCAAGGTAGGAAAGCTCGATGGGCCAAATTGATGCAAGAATTCAACCATGAGATCCGTTATATAAGAGGTAGCTCGAATCAAGTTGTGGATGCTCTTAGCCATATTGGTGAATTGAACAAATTGTCTTTCACCAAGATTTCTATGAATCTATATCTCTCAATGAGAGAAAAATAGGAAAATGGTTTCCATTTTGGTCGTATTTGGAACATTGTTTGGACCGGAAGAAATGAGGATAGTGTTGAATCAAGTTCACAAGGGTCTCAACTAACTATGAAAGATAAGAAAATTGTAGAATAGTTTACCATTCGAGAGGGATTGTTATTTCAAAATGGAAAAGTTTGTGTACTTGGGGATAATGAGCTCAAATGCAAAATTTTGTTTGAATGTCATGATATACCCTGTGCAAGACATCTCGGTATACACTGAACTCCTGACTTCGTCAGAAGAGAGTTTTATTGGCTAACACTCAAGCCATATGTCGAGTCATATGTGATTAAATGCAAGCCCTGTGAACTAGCTAAGGTTGAACGTCTTGACATTGGTAATTTGTTTCATCCATTGGATATCCATGATAATCAGGGATAGCATATCAATGGATTTGTAGTTGGACTTTCAAAGACCCGATTCTATTTGGGTTATAGTGGACAGGTTAACTGAGGTACCTACGTTCATACCAATTAAGTCAACTATCAAGGCTTTTGATTTAGCCCAAATCTTTGTTGAAAGATTATTTTGATTGTATGGACTGCATGTATGGACTATCGAGCGACATTGTTTGTGATAGAGATCCTAAGTTCACATGTCACTTCTGGTCAGCAGTATTCCATAAACTACAAAATTCTCTTAGTTTTAGTTCTACTAATCATCTTGAATCAAATGGCCAGACAAAAAAGCACTAATCAAACTATGGAAGATATGTCATGGACATGTGTTTCTCATAGGCAATCTCTTTGGAAAGATTACATTCCTTTGATTGAGTTTGCATACGGAAAACATTCTGCTATAGCTTATAATCCTTTGATGCTTATGTACGATTTTTAACCTAGGTCTCTTGTTAATGTGGAGATGAAATCTGTTAAGATCTAGAAGGTGCGGATTTCCTACATGATATGCAATAAATTTTGCAAGTGGCTAAGGAGAGTATTTGGAGTGCTCAGAATAGAGCTAAGCACTATGTCAATTTTAAGAGATCTCCCAAGATTTTAAAGTTGATGATTGGGTATATCTTAGAATTTCAAAAGATTCTAGGATGTTATGTACTGGAAAACATTATAAACCATCTACTAAATTTTGTGGACTATTTAGAATTGTAAGGAAAATTGGTTCTTTAGCTTATGAACTAAATCTTCAAGGCAAATCTACTACACATCTAATATTTCATGTGAGCCAATTAAAATTAATTTTACACGAAGGTGATACAGTTGGATCATATGAAGACTTATCCCACCTAGAAGATTTATTGCTTAGTGTACCTTTGGAACATAAGAAAGTGCTTAGAACCAGAGGTAAGCAATTGAAAAATCATTCTATCTTTGAATACTTAATCAAGTGGAAGGGCCATACTAAGGATTTGCTAGCAATTGAGTATGACACTTGATGACATGACTCATCGGAATAATTTACGAAATGGAAGTTTGGTTGAATTAAATAAAGTTGTTGTCTTCTCCGAATCTAGGATTCTAGCCTGAAACGAGAGAAAAAACCTGAAGATGTGAAGGATTGGCTCATCAAGTAGAGTAGTTATTACAATTTACATGGAATTCTTGATGAGAAAAAAAATCAAAAGTGTCGTGTTGTTCTTGCGTGGCACTATGTCATCTTGTGGTGGCGAAAATTGATTGTGAAGCTCACAAGCTGGGAAGCTTTCATAGAGGTCTTCAGAAACACTTTCATGATAGCTGATGACATCGATTATAACCAAAAGTTTGTGAACTGCGAGATGGGTAGTAAGAGCTTAAATGTTATATCCAAAATTTTATGGATCTCTAGAATTGAGTTCCATCATTCGATTCTAAATTGGTACTTTGGCAGTTTGTCCTAGGGTTGTTTGTTGATTATCAAAACGAATGTAGAAGAAATGTGCTTTAGGATAGCAAAAGTGCCATATGATTGTGAAAAATACAGATCCTAAGTGGATCTAAACTCCAAGATCATTGGCTTGAATGCTTGCACTCCAAACTACATAAGCTAGGAATTGGCAACACATTCTATGCTACCTAGAATGCAAAGAACTTGATCAAAAAGCATTTATCACAAATGGAAACTTCCATAAACATCAAGTGCGGCCCAAAATAGCATTATACAGTCCATAATACATCAGCCTACCACTTTTGGAAAGCACCTAAGATCATACACACAAAGCTTGAACTCAATCACTACACAATGCCAACAATGGAAGGAGAACCCAATAGAAAAATCTCTCATTAAGCAAATGAATACAATGGATCTGCTCCAACCTGTTTCTCCACGGCCTACCTGCTATATATAGCTGAGAGAGATGACTCTCTCTCCTCTCTCTAGACCCTCCTTACCTAAAATATGCCCTATATAGGTAAAATTGGCATATATGTCCAAAATACATGAAAATGGACTCATTTCGAAGGTCTTGAAGTTTGACACTTCTTCATACTGAAAAAATACACTTACTAAAAATATCTAGACCTGTTTCACACGTGTGAAAAGTCAGATCCTAAACTATGTGCCATTTTTAGCAATTTTGGCCTAAAACTAGACAAGGAAATGTTGACAATTTTCACACTCCCTCTTCAACTTAACTTGCTAGTTTTACAACACTACTTTGTTCCAACTTAAGAATGATCTCCATCATCAGAATAGATCTCTTCTCAAGGATCCTAATATGTACAAAATAGGACACAACATAATTGATATAGATAATAGTGTCCATATAGGATGCTTCACTATTTCTTACATCAATTTTACATAGAAT
Source organism: Diphasiastrum complanatum (assembly GCA_029204225.1). NCBI lineage: Eukaryota > Viridiplantae > Streptophyta > Lycopodiopsida > Lycopodiales > Lycopodiaceae > Diphasiastrum > Diphasiastrum complanatum. The sequence goes on along the minus strand of CM055110.1, from coordinate 48,171,856 downwards.
CATAAAAATGGTACATGTAAAAGAACATAGAATCTCAATTAATGAATTCCTCCATGTATCCATCTCTGGTTTCTCTGTAAAATAGCAGCAAACAAGTTGTAAATGAAAGTGATCAACAAGTGTTTGCATGCCTCCTCCACATTTCACTATACATATAGTGAATGCAACATGTATCTCCATGAATGAACTTCCATCACCACCTTGCCTTTGTAGATCTTCAATCCATGAAAGCCTTTGAGTGAATGAATGCCAAAAAGATGTGTTCCCTACTCCATTTGAATGACCAAAACCTGAACTTGAAATACTTGAAGTACCTCCACAAGATTTGCACACAACGCTTGATCCTACAATGTCAACAAGTTGCCAATTTGCCAACACTAGAATACTAGATCTTGAACTTTGTTCAAAAGAAAACATATTGACCACTTCAATACCTTTCAAGATCTGAATTAATTCATGTACTTGATCATACAAACCAGCAATGATAACTATTCCATCTCCAAGATCCAAAGGATGCAAAACTATGGAACTAGTTTTATTGAAATTTGACAATTTCAACACATTGACATAACAATGTTCATACATGAGATTAGGCAAGTGAGGTAGAGTAAGAAGACACTTCCTTGCAGCTCCAAAGACCTTACTTGAACCTTCAAGAACCTGTAAAAACATATCCAAAATGCCTTGACCATTTGTCTCTTCTTTGATGCTTTTCACTAGCTTCGAATTGCCACTTGTCTCTTGGTGTTGATGAAGCAATCCAAGATCAACCTCTTGATCTTCCAATAAGACATCAAAGATCTTGCATATGTGAACATCTTCAGATCTGAAACTCTGAAGATACTCCCTCTCAAACACATGATTAAGATCCCACAAGATCTCATCAATGCTCAAATTTGACCCTTCACTATAGTTAGTGAAAACAATGCCACCATCATAAACCAAAAGATAGATTCCAACATTTCCATTTAACATGAAGTAGAGTAGGTGAAGATGAGTATCAAACCTAATCAAAACAGCCCTCTTGAGTTCATAACAAACCTCAATAAGCTCACCAATGATATCTCCCTTGCCTTGAAGAAGTTGCCACTTGAGTTGCTCCATGTAGTCTTCTTCAACCAACCTTTTGCCATCTTGACCATGAATGAACAATCCACCACAATCATAGAATGCTTTGAGTTGATGAAGAGATGTTAGATCCATGCTTTGGATCTTCCCAAGAACCACTCTTCCATTGCCCTTTCCTTCACAAGACTCCCTCTTAATGCTAGCACCACAAAAGTTAGAAACCTCCCTCTTGATAGTTGCACCATAAGAAGTAGAAGACTCTTGAATATTAGAAGCCAAGAAAAGAATCCTTAGTACCTTCAACATAAGAGTGATTGAAGTACTCTCTCTTTTCAAACATGAACTTCTACTCAATGATTTAGGTAATGAGTCATATGATAATGATTCTTCCTCACTATCGTTCATAAAAACATCATTCAAAGTACATCCTACTTTGAACACTTCACATACTTCTCTTCCTTTTGACTTGTGATCTCCCTCACCAAGTCTCATGATAGAAACCTTTGATCTACTCTTTTTATGAAGAAATGTGACACCACTTGTTGCACAAATGACTTTATCACAAAAAGATGTAAAAGAACCATTTCCTTCAAGCATGCTCAAAGCACCATCATCTTTTCCCACATGATTACATACATCAATATGAAAAGAATTAGAAGAACAACCATCTTCTTGCAAAGAATGACACTTAGCATCTCCATCTTTTTCCATATGAACAAACAAGTCATTAGCAACAATCACTTCCAAAGAAGAATCTTCATCAACTCCATTGATGAAGTTAGCTCCTTCCTTACCTTTTCCATTTTTGCACTTGCCATCTAGTTCCATTGAAGAGCCACCAAGACTTGAAAATCTATGAGTAGAAGAGTTCAAACATGATACTAATTTAGCACCACATGACTCCATTTGACTAGTAGGTAGCACTAGTCCATCTTCAAGATCCAATGGATCCAAAAAATTGACCATAGATTCACCAAAGCTTGCCAAGTTAGCACAACAATTATCATCTCCAAGAAGTACATTAGATCTCAACCTAGATCTAGCATTTTGTTTCTTATGGCATTCATTTGCAAAATGTCCTTTCACTCCACAATAAAAACATTTGAACTTGGACTTATCTTGCTTCCTACTTTGCAAAGAAGAAGAATGCTTTCCATGCTCCAAACTACCTTGCTTGGACCACTTGCCTTTGAACTTGCCCTTTGTGAAAAGAGCTTCTTCATCTCCACCTTGTGTTGATGCACCACCACCTTTGGCTTGCAACCTATGCTCTTCAGCCACCAAGATCTCTTGCAAGTCATTGACACTTGGCAAGGACTTTTGTATAGCAAAGCATTGTACAAGGTTAGAATGTTCATCAAGCAAACCATTCAACATGACTTGAACTAGTTCCCCATCCTTTATGCTTTCATCTATGCATGCTAGATCATCATTCAAGGATTTAACCTTCAAGACAAATGAATGTGCACTCTCTCCCTCTCTTTGACAACTTTGGAAGATTTGCCTTCTTAGGGTGAGAACCCTAGATGTGGATTTGGACTCATAGATCTTCTTCAAAGCATTCCATGCTTCACTTGAAGAAGTACATTTACCAACTTCTTTAAGAAGTTCATTGGTAACATTCATCTTTATGATATGTAAGGCTCTTTTAGCCCTTCTATCAAAATTTAGTTGCTCTTGAAGAATTAGAGGTCTTTCTTCAATTCCCACAACTATATCCATTAGCTCATTCAACTCTAGTAAAGACTCCATCCTCACTTTCCAAGTTGAATAGTTTGTAGAGTTTAACCTCTCTTTAGCTTCCAACATGATTCCACCATTGGATGTCATGATGCTAAAATCTTCTTGTGTCCTTAGGCTCTGTTCTAATGCACCTAGCACTCTCCTTTCTCTCAATAAATGAAGAAGGAGAAGATCTTAAAAGATTTAGAACCCTAAATGACCTCTATCTTGAAACTATTTGGCTTTCAAGCATAGAAAGGAAGATTGAAACACATGCAACACTTTGCACACACTAAGAATGGATTACAAACTCAAACCAACCTGAACACACTCTTGCTTAAGCTCTCAAACTTTCCAGCAAGTGACCAAATCAAGTTATGGTGTGAAGAGTTACTTGCATTCTTAGAAAATACCCAAAACTAGGATGCCAAGATTACCTAGTAATGAACAAACTTGATCAACATATGATCAACACACTAAGATATTGATTCAACCTGTAAAACCACATGTAAACCACACTTCTAAAAGTTTATAAACTCCAGCAAGTGATAAATACAAGATTTAGAGGTGAATGAATGAGCACACTTAGTGAATCACAAGACTAGCTTCACTATCTTGTCAAATCTTGGTGTTTAGATGTAGATCTAAGATCACTTCACATGAGAATGTTCCTCAACCTGTTAAGAACCTGAAAACACACTTGCATAATGGTTAACACCTTCCAGCAAATGCTCCAATCAAATTACATAAGGAGAGTTACTTACATGCTCAACAAAGTACACCAAAAATTATGCCAAAATTGATGACAATCTTTACAATATGCTCTTCACAATGGAGCTTACAATATGTTCACCCAAAAAAGGGGATCTTTCATCCAAATGGGAGCTTTGCTCAGCCTTTAGGAGAATTACAACTCACTCAAAAGAGCATTTGTCATCCACTTAAGGAGAAGTTTCATCCACTTAAGGAGAGTGTTCATCCAAGAATGGAGATTGTCAACAATAGGATTGAAAAGAACATTGTTAGTATTGAATATGCACAAGCCTCACAATCACAAATGATTAGGTGTTATGATCTGATCCAAAATAGTTTCTTTTCAGCCTCTGATCTTCAATAGACCTGAAATATGCTTTTGATCCACAAGTTCAACTCACAAAACAAAGGTTAGTAAGATTTGATCAACAAAGCAATGCAAAATCATGCTAGAACTTGATCAAACATCCAAATATCACCAAAAATGGAATACTTACTGTAAATATAAGCCAACCAGCTCTGATACCATGTGAAAAATACAGATCCTAAGTGGATCTAAACTCCAAGATCATTGGCTTGAATGCTTGCACTCCAAACTACATAAGCTAGGAATTGGCAACACATTCTATGCTACCTAGAATGCAAAGAACTTGATCAAAAAGCATTTATCACAAATGGAAACTTCCATAAACATCAAGTGCGGCCCAAAATAGCATTATACAGTCCATAATACATCAGCCTACCACTTTTGGAAAGCACCTAAGATCATACACACAAAGCTTGAACTCAATCACTACACAATGCCAACAATGGAAGGAGAACCCAATAGAAAAATCTCTCATTAAGCAAATGAATACAATGGATCTGCTCCAACCTGTTTCTCCACGGCCTACCTGCTATATATAGCTGAGAGAGATGACTCTCTCTCCTCTCTCTAGACCCTCCTTACCTAAAATATGCCCTATATAGGTAAAATTGGCATATATGTCCAAAATACATGAAAATGGACTCATTTCGAAGGTCTTGAAGTTTGACACTTCTTCATACTGAAAAAATACACTTACTAAAAATATCTAGACCTGTTTCACACGTGTGAAAAGTCAGATCCTAAACTATGTGCCATTTTTAGCAATTTTGGCCTAAAACTAGACAAGGAAATGTTGACAATTTTCACAATGATTTCACAATGGTGGCATCCAGAAAGCAATTTCAACAAATTCCAACTATTTCGAAAACCAAGAAGGGGAAGAAGAGGGGTCCAGACCGAGCTCCTAAATATTTTGATAAATTGGATCAATTGGCATCAAAACAGCCAAAGAAAAAAAAGATGAGAAAGTCTATGTCTCGAATGAAGGCTAGAAAGGCAAATCTGTGTTTCATTTGCAACAAGCCTAGAGATATGATGAAATTTTGTTCGGAAAGAAAGGAACCTACAACACAAATGATCGAAATCCTAGGAGATAAATGTAAAACTTTGGAAATTAACCTATTTGATTGTGAGTGTGAATGTTCTATTAGTACTGCTTCTTTCTTGCCTAATGAACTGTTTCGATTAACATGCACAATTAAAGATCAAGAAGTTGGTTAATCTACATGTTTTGGACCTAGCCCGTATAGAATTCATTTTTGGTTATAAATGGTTATTTAGTAAAGTGCCTTCTTTGGCTATTGATTTTCAAAGAAGGTGATAAGATAGTTACTTTATTTGGCAGAAATTTATGTACATCCATCAAATGGAATTTCTACAGTTAATATAATTGAAGCATTTGATTATTCACAATATGAATTTTTTTCAATATTTGTTATTCCTATTATGGATTTTTCTAGTGTGCATCTAAATAGTTGTGAATTCTCTAAGAATTTTAACTCTATAAGTTTAGATCATGAACAAGTAATGAAAAATCAGATCATAAGTGAATTTAAGAATGTTTTTTCATCAGAATTACATCATGGTTTACCACCGTCTAGGTAAATAGACCACATGATAAAGTTAATTTCAGGAAGTCAATTTATCTCTAGACATCCTTATGGGTTTCTCAGAAGGAGGAGATAGAGATTTTAAATCAAATAGAAAACTATCTGAGAATGAGACATATCCAACTTAGTAAGTCACCATGGGGTGCTCTCATTCTTCTAAAAGCAAAGAAGGATGGATGTGTGTGGATTATAAGGGGTTGAACAAATTGACTATTAAGAATAAATATATGTTATCCAGAACCTTGTAGATTGCTTAGGTGGGGCTAAATACTTCACTAAGATAGATCTCAAGACAGGGTATCATCAAATAAGAATTAAATTGGAAGATGTCCAAAAGACTAGATTTCGTACTAGATTTGGCCATTATGAGTTCTTAGTGTTGCCTTTTGGGTTAATGAATGCTCCAGCAACATTCCAACAAATGATAAATGATTTGTTTCATCCATATTTGGGAAAGTTTGTGGTAGTGTTCCTAGATGATATTCTCATCTACAATAAGACCTTTGGTTAACATATAGAGCACTTGAGGACTGTCTTGATATGACATCATTAGTGATAGAGATTCTAAGTTCACATGTCAGTTCTGGTTAGCAGTGCTCCATAAACTAGAAAATTCTCTTAGTTTTAGTTCTTCTGATCATCCTGAATCAAATGGACAAACAGAAAGGACTAATCAGACTATGGAAGATATGTTATGGACATATGTTTCTCTTAGGAAATCTCATTGGAAAGATTACATTCCTCTGATTGAGTTTGCATACAAAAAACATTCTGCTATAGGCTACAGTCCTTTTATGCTTATATACGATTTTTAACCTAGGTCTCTTGTTAATGTGGAGATGAAATCTGTTAAGATCTAGAAGGTTGCAGATTTCCTACATGACATGCAAGAAATGTTGCAAGTGGCTAAGGATAGTATTTGGAGTACTCAGAATAGAGCTAAGTATTATGTCAATCTTAAGAGATCTCCCAAGATTTTAAAGTTGATCATTGGGTATATCTTAGAATTCCGAAATATTCTAGGATGTTATATACTAGGAAACATTATAAACTAGCTACTAAACTTTGTGGACTATTTAGGATTGTATGAAAAATTGGTTCTTTAGCTTATAAACTAAATCTTCAAGGCAAATCTACTACACATCCAATATTTCATGTGAGCCGATTAAAATTAAGTTTACACGAAGGTGATACAGTTGGATCTGATGAGTATTTTTTCCACTTGGAAGATTTATCGCTTAGTGTACCTTTGGAACCTAAGAAAGTGCTCAGAACCAGAGATAAGCAATTGAAAAATCATTCTATTGTTGAGTACTTGATCCGGTGGAAGGGTCGGACTAAGGATGATGATTCATGGAAAAGAGTTGAAAGCATAAAGAAGAACTTTGCTTTTGAGCACAAGAGCAGTTGAAGGGGGGAAGAATGTTACGTCCACGTCCTACATATAGGATTCGACATAATCCTATACTTGGATACATGGTTCTCCAAACTCGAGATTATTGGTTACACCACGTTATTCCAGATGAGGCCCATAATGTAATTAATAACCTTGTGAGGCCCAGACCCACTAAGTGGAGTTAGCACATGGATCTAGGATTGTTGATGCATGTGTAGAGTATCAATAGTAATGAAAAGAGCTATTGGGGAGTTTAGGCCTTGCATGAGCACATGCACAAGGAGGCTTTGAGCCTATAAAGCTAGTGGAAACTCATCCTACCACATCGTAGTTTTTGGTGATTCATTGCCAGTCTATCTCTCTAATCTTACGTCATAATCCTTGGCTTTGGAGTGAAGTTATTGGAGATTGATCGGTTGCTTCTACTTGGTTGAGTGGTTTTCCTCCACAGTGTGTTCTCATGTTTTTTGTCTTCTAAGCATGATCTTGAGGAGATTTCCCTTACACATTCATCATCATTGGTCATGTAGATGACCTTTTTCTCACCTTCATAGGTCAACAAGGAGGAAAAATACTATTTGTAACTTGTGATATGAGAGCTTGCTCCACAAACAATCCACCATGGATCAATATCACCTTCACTAGGCAACAAGCTTGAATACATCGCAAAATAATCACATGCAATGCCACAATAGAAACACATAAGCTTTGATTTATCCTTCTTCCTACTACCAAAAGAAGATGTCTCACTTTGATCCAAGTTGTTCCCTTGAAATTTTCTTTTGAGAGCAATGCCTCTTCTCCTCCATGAGTAGAAGTGCCTCCTCCTCTTGCTTGTAATCTATGCTCTTCAACCACTAATACCTCTTGCAAGTCTTCATTAATGCAAGCAAGATCATCATTCAAGGCTTTGACTCTTAAGATAAATGTGTAAGCACTTTTGGCTAGTTTGGAAGGTCTGACTCCTTAGGGTTAGAATGCTAGATGTGGACTTACTTTCGTACACCTTCTTCAGCACATTCCATGCTTCACTTAAAGAAGTGCACCTACCGACTTCCTTAAGAAGTTCATTGGTAGCATTCATCTTGATGATGTGGAGTGCCCTCTTGGCTCTTTTTTCATACCTTGCTTGGTCTTGAGGCACCAAAGGTCTCTTTTATGTTGGAAGAAAGAAAGAAGGCTTGATAGAGAAAAGGTGCATTTGATAGATGCTACTATCGAGCTCTATGGAAAGGTCCTTATTCTAATGCATGACTATGTCTATCAAATTCGAACAAAACTATTTGACAATTGCCACGTTCAATGCTACTTGATTCTAATTTTGAAATCATCAGACTCATGGAGATTGATGTCATAGAAAAACATAATAGAGTGTGAATATTTTTGTATCGAAGTATTTGATAGTTCAGACAAAACTGTAAGAGAAGATAATTTGATTGCAATAGAATAGAGAAGTATTCATTCATTCTGACATGATACTGAATGCAATAAAACTATATAATTGATTCAGTAAGTAACATGTACAAATCAGATGAATCGTGAGCACAAGACAATAGTGGATGCAACCATGAACTCGATATTAACTCTAAATCTCTGATCGTCTCTGCTTGATGCCTCTGTTAATAAGCGGTGAGGCACTACTAGCAATAATCTATGATCCTTAACTCTCTTCAAAGGAGGAAGGAAGAATAACTAGAATTAGGATCATAAACTTAGAAAATTATATTTATACTAGTTAGGAATTTCATTTAGGCTTATCCAAAATTATGGTAAAAGATAGTGATATGGTCATAGATCGTAATTGGCACTTAGCCGTAATGCGCTATCACTTATCCAATCAGTTTACACGGTAGTTACTTGCTAAAAATGGTTAGAGCATGTCGTTAGCTTCAAAACAAGCATGTTTTGTTAACATTCGACATTTTGAACACTTTTGATAATCTCTGCCATTGTCAAACCCGATTGTTAGCCATTCCCATGTATTGCTGCAGACTATATAAAAATGTGAGTAAAACTGCAAAAACTAGATAGATGAATGGATGTATATTAAAGATCGATTATGAAGATAATAATCCAACACTCTCTCCCTTAATCTAAATCCATAAAGACCTTGACATTTAAACTTAGCATTCCACAAAATATTTTGTGTGCATCCAAGCTTAGTGCCTTTGTGTAAATATCTCTTGTCATGTCTTGTGTTCGACAATACTCCAAGCTTACCTACAATCAAATCTCAACTGATGCCATCCTCTTAAATCTCAACCGACGGCCCTCAATCAAATCTCAACCGACAGTTGGCATTAAATCTCAACCGACGGCCCTCAATCAAATCTCAACCGACGGTTAGCATTAAATCTCAACCGACGCCCTCCGTTAGATCTCAACCAACGCCCATCTCTCAGATCTCAACCGACGGCCACTATTAAATCTCAATCAACACCCTCCGTTAGATCTCAACCGATGCCTATCTCTTAGATCTCAACCGACGGCCACTGTTAAATCTGAAGCGACGCCCTCAATTAAATTTCAACCGATGCGCTACACTCAGATCTCAACCGACGGTCAGTATTAGATCTCAACCGACGCCCATACAATCAGATCTCAACCGACGATCAGTCTTAAATCTCAACCGACGGCCTGCTTCCACCGGCCCAGATCCACGCTAAATGACAGACCTTTCCAACGATGTTCCGGACTGACGAGCACGATGTATCTCAAATACACGGCTTGCATCGCCAATTTTTCTAACAATCTATCTATCTATCTGCAATGCCATAACGAATACATCAAACCAACTACACAAGCCTACATATGCATTGGACCGTAACGACCACATCCAGATGTAACAACCGCCTTTAGCCATAGCAATAGCCACAGCCGCTCAACGTCTATCGTCATCACCACATCCACCATAATCCACCGCACATAACTCCCCTCCCTACCTCCGCATAGAACAACAACCAACACCCATTCGTCCACAGACGTAACCACCGCATTCCACCACCATCTGCCCTGGAATGATCACCTTACCCTTACCACCATCGTCACCCACCCTCCTCACATCTGACGTCATAGTTTCTACTGAATGAGAGCCGAACTCCAAGAGCCATCCACAAGCCCGTTCGATGGACAAGAACCTAGACCTACCAAAGTTCGACGGTACTTCGGACCCTCAAAGATTTTTGCAAATCTTTGAGAATGCATGTGATGTGTATGGTGAAACATTTTCCGATGCTATGGTCCAATTGTTTTCAATGACCATGATCGCTAAAGCATGTGATTGGTTTTTCAACCTTGATCGTGACGAAAAGACAGACTGGTCAATTTTAAAAGAATCCTTTATCAAGCATTTTAAGCCCTTTCGCTTGGTAGAGAGTCCTTTTGTCAAATTGAGTAACATCAAAATGACAAAAGACAAACGCGTACGAGACTATATCGAGCATTTCAAACGTCTCAAAAGTCAAGTACAAGAATAGCCCTCCGAACAGATGCTCATCATCTGGTTTTTAGTCGGCCTTCCAAGATGGATTAGACGCGAGCTTAAATCCAATGATGAATACACGAGTCTAAAGTTAGCTATGTCTGATGCCATCAAGGAAGAAGACGAAGGATCAGATGTTGACGAATCTAGGTAAAGGCGAGCACCACGTGCTCATGTCCATGAGTCAAAGCTGATTGAGGACACTCGAGATCAGCTTTGGAAATCCCAGTTGAAGTTGCTTAATAAGCAACATCAACTACAGATGGAGAAACTCAAAAATGAGTTTCAAACTACCTTGAAGTCTATCCAAAGCAGTATGCCTGGTCAACCAAACCCTGCACAGGTACCTTATAGACGAAAAACAATATGGTGTCCACACTGCTGGGCTACGCATCATGTTGATGCTTGTTCTTCATATCGATCTATCCAAGCGCAACAAGTCCAACACTATGAAGAACACCCATCATAGTCTGGACATGCCTTGACTTATCATGACTATCCATCAGAAAGTCCAGAACCATTAGCCATACAAGATGGCTATGCCGTCATACAAGGGCCATTGCACACCAGATGTTTCATCTGTGGAGAAACTGGCCACTTCATGGTTGATTGTCCAGTCAAGACCAAGTACCATGCTGAGTGTCCTGGCTGTATCAGAAAACACTGTTTCAAAGACTGCCCGAGACAACCGACCAAGATCCTACCTGCCCGTCACGTTAGTTATGAATCACAATAGGATCCTCACGACAACACAACATGAGCACCATAGCAACACAACAGTTAAACCCTTTGCCCAACCGAGAAGCTTCTTGCAAACTTCTACAACACCGCACAATACGCCAATGCCATAATGCAAAAAGACAATCTGAAATGAGTCCTTGTCAAAAGAAAGTGAAACCGATATTCCGTCATCTGCTACAATGTCCAACCAAGAGCAACCTGCATAGAAAAGTGACAGTCTTCCTCCCCTTCTGCAACTCAAATCTATTTGTCTTTCCACAAGTTGATAAGATTTCCAATGTGCCAATACACAATATTTCTTGGATTCGGAAATCCAGATAGAGATTCGGTTCTGAATCTCTTGTTCAGAGAGGTCCTTAGGACATAGTACCTCAACCATAACTGCATCTCAAGCTATATCTTACAACATCTGCTATCAATGATGGTAGATTTTTGTGTCACCAACCCTGCCTTGTTTTTACAAGGGCATGTCAGAGTAAGTCACATTACTCTGCAAAACAAAAGGAATATTGCATTTGTCAAGGTACATTATCAATGTTGATGAATGCAAGTTTTGTTAGACAAGTGCACTACAGTTCTCACTCTCTGTACAGTTTGTTTATTTCCTTGTTGCTCTTCATTTCTAGTGCATGATTGATTTTTGCATGAGAAATAGCTATTGCACAAGAGTCTTCTGTAGAGCATCTATAAATGCAAGTAGACCCCTCTTAAAGAAAGTAGAGTGAGCCACCTTTTGATGGTGACCTCTAGTGGAGAGCATTATTCCACTTGTAATTTGTGAAATGTGGAAATTCCAGTAGGATGCCACCTAAGAAGCTCTCTTGCTTATTGAAGAGACTCCCTCTTTGTGTAGAGGAGCTTTTTGTGATTTGCATCAACTCCATGCTGAAATGAGAAGAGCCTTCACAAGTTTGGTGCAACCATAGAGCTCCTTGATCATGCTTGTTTCTTGAGTGATGCATTTATGATCTTGCCCTTCCCTCCATTTGTGTGTGGTTGTGGACTGTAGAGTGGATTAGATTTCATGTTTTCTTGTGGATTAATGTAGGAGCCAGCATTCAAGTAAACTAAATAGGCTGGATCTGTGGTGTGATTCTTGCATATCTCTATACAATCCAGTTTTTGATGTTCTTGGGATGTCCAAGAATCAATAGACTGGTTGGTTTCTTGATTCTTGGACTTCTAACATATTGTAGTTTAGTTCTTGTTTCTTGTTTATCAGTTTATGCAAATGTAGCTCAGTTCAGTGTAGTGTAGGATCTGATTTCAATCTGCTTTTAGAGTAAGTAGTAGTAGAAACTACTGAACGTTCATTGGTTTACATGTTGATCTGTGAATGAGCGTTCTAGGCTTGCATCCTATGTAGAATGTAAGTGCATTCAAGAGTGATGTAGTAGTCCTTTGACAAGGACATAAAATCTATACTACAATGTCTACCTGTTTCCTTCTGCCTGGTTTGGCATCATAAAATCAAGAAACCATCTAACGAATGCCTTTGAGCCGGGTAACAGGAAAGAAACGGTTCTGAAAAAGTGGCCAAAAAGAATCGAAGTAAAAAAAAGGTCCTCTGGAGCAGGGGATCTGTCAACAGCCATCAAAATCAAATGCTTACTTTCTAAAATCAATAACATACCATGTTTTTAGTACATTAATAATGCATAGTTAAGTATAATATCTTTGCATTATCCTCTGTTTTTTTTTTTATGTTGACCAGTTTCTTCTCAACAAATGCTTTTTAATTACATCAAGGGACATAAATCCCAGGCCTCTACAATTGGCACATGGGCAAGGAACCATGGTCACAACCCGTCTGACAGCATCCTCTCTAATTTTCTCAAATGATCAATCATGCGCACCATTTGCTCCATGATCTACTCCATAAAAAGAAAATTGATACTTTTATAAAATGTGTAAAAAACTTAAACAAAAAACATGCCTACCAACATAAGTACAAAACGAGAAACTTTTGATTGTCTTAACTACACATCTAGTTAAAAAATTATTAGAATGCTCCACCCTCTGGTACTGCATGGTTCTGACTAGCTCACACTATAAGGCCCCCATTATGAGGAGAAGGCATAAGAGCAGTTGGGTATCTAATCCGGGGGGAATTGCCCCCTCTGGATGGGGTCCAGAGGCATTGCGCCCTGGTGGGAGTTCGGGGGCATCGCCCCCATACTTACGGTATGACTTATATGTGTAAGGAAAATCCGATGTCTGTAAGGAAATCCCTATCTCGTAAAATTTCATATGAAAGTGCTAGATGCGAGACAATGATTATAGATATATGCAAGTACCTGATGTATCTTCAACTTTTTCCTTTCCTCGTTCTTCCATTCCACTGGTAGGCGCATTCTTTAAAATGTAGAATCTTCGCCCAAATTGTGAGAACACCTCATTGATTTGAAATAACAATTCAAGAAAAGTTGATTCGCCACAACATTCTGAGAATACCTACACTGCGTGACCCAGTTTGTTTTCTAGACTGCCTCTATTAAGTTCTATACATCGACTATATATTCGATGCTAGCAGCGTCGAACGTATAGTCGATTTCCAGAATCTATTCGACTATATGTTCAACGCTAGCAGCGTCGAACATATGGTCAATTTCCAGATTGAAATCGACTTTATGTGCGACGCTGCTAGCGTGAACATATAGTCGGGTTCGACTACTCTTGATGTTGTGTCAGGCTTCTGGTTTTGCTTTGATTGCTTTGGGCCTTTCTTCTTCTACTTAGTCGAGCTTCTGTTGGTGTATAAGACATGAGAGTCAATAGTTGAGGAACTGGAAGATTCGTTGCTTCTGGTGTCTTCATGCAGCAATGTTGCAATAACTCTTGAAAGAGTCAATTCTGGGTGTGTCATGCTGATCATCACCTAGCTGTCATATGAACTTGGCAAGCTTGAAAGCAATGTCATTATTGTGTCTTGATCGTCTATGACTAATCTCACATTGGCCATTTGATTCAGCAAATTCTTGAACTAGTTGATGTGATTCTGTAGGGAATCACCAGTTGTCATCTTGAGGGAGAAGAATTTTTTCTTGAGATGTATCTTGGAAGCTAAGTCACATACTTTGTATAGGGTGCTCAATTAGATGTCCCAGACTTCCTTGGGGGTCTGAGCTTCAGACACATGGCCAATTTGTGTGTCTGATGTGTTGAGCCTTGATCGACGGGAAAGCCTTTCCATTCTTCAGCTTTCATTAGGAGATTGCAGTGTCATCTTCTTTGGGTCTTGCCTCTGCACCTATGACAACATCATACAACTCCTTAGCCATTAGCACAATTTTCATCTTAAATTTTCACAGATGGTAATTGGATCCATCGAGCTTGTCCATGATGAGATTGGCTTTCCCTTGGGAATCCATGTGGAAGTTAGTCTAAGTGATAGTAATAACTATCAGTGACTTAAGAATGAAAATCTAATGCAATTTATAGAACAAGAAAGCAATTACTCTATCTACTAATAGAATCAGATTATGTGAGAATCTTATTAAGCTATAAAATTAGCTCTAACATAAAACCACCTATGATACAATGTAAGTGTCAAATTAAAAAATCGGATAAGCTCTAATACCATGTCAGGGAAAATGTAATCGTGGATTAGACAAACAGGTCAAGCAATCAGATCGGAACGATCCTACTACTGCACGAAGGTAGTGGTCGACTAATCTCCTTGGTGCATTAGGGCTTTTTTTGAACTAGAAAAGGGCATCTTCGCTAATTATAATTAGTGTTAATGATGCCATGTGTACCAATAAAAGTGTGACAAATGAGGTGGGATGGTCCATATGACATGGCAGATTCAAATAGTAGACTGTGGACCCACATGGTACACTTCTTAATGTTAACCCTACATTAACCCTACAAAGAGCAAAGATTCAACTAGTTTCATCATATTTTGCAATATTTCCACATTTGGCATATTGAGGCCAAAACTTGTTTTAGACTTAGAAGTTGACTTTTCAAAGTTCATTAGTCTAAATTTCATTCGAATAAACACTTTTTGAAAGTGTGGGAAAGATAGAATGCAAGTTTGAGTAGATTCAATTTGAATAAGTTGGGTACATTGAATCTAGACCCAAAATTGGTAGGGTTAGCATTTTGGTGGGAAAGCCAAGTGGCCAAATAGGGTTTGAACATGATATAAAAGGATGTAACTCGTGGAGAGAGTCATCTTCTCTCTTATCTATCTCATTTCATGCTTATACATGGTTCTCTTGGGTTCTACTATCCATTGGTGCACTATCTTGGCGATTGCTTGCAATTCTATGTGTAGAATGATCTATATTTGTTATTTTTGGATCCACACGTGTGAAATACAGTAGCTTGCTGGTTTTGTACGGACAGCAACAGTACATAATCATTTCATTCAAGTTTGATCAAGTTCTATTAGTGTTTGCATCTCAAATTGTGTGTAGATGCTGATTTTTCTACATTGGTGAGATTGGTAGTGTATTTCTCTTTCTAACCAAAGATCATTCAAGTAGATTAGATCTTAAGGATCTGAAATCTTTCACATGGTATCAGAGCTTGTGTTTCAGGTTATGAAGAAGGAAATCAGATCTATCAATGATTTGGTGAAGATATCAAGTCTAGAGCATGCTAGAGAGGATTCTACACCAAAATCGGATTTTTTGCTTTTGTAGATTGGATCTTTTGTAGATCAAAACACTAAATAGGTCAATATACCTGTTCAGCTTCAGTTTTTGAATTCACATACTGGATTTGGCCAATTTTTGGATCATTGGTTCAGCCTAAGTGGTGGCTTATAGATTGCATATCAAATTTTCAGCATTTGCATGTAGATTTGGAATAGTCAATTTTTTGTGATTTTGTCAAAACCCTAATTTTGATTGGATCTCTAGATAGTGAGGTTGCTGGACTTCATTTGAGTGTATTTCAATCTTAGGGAGTAGCAAAAGTCATTATATTGAGAATAGATCATAGGTTGATCAAGATTCCATGATTCTATGTGTTGATTTGCTTGGATAAGTGCTAGAAGAGAATTTGTGAGATAGTTTCAAATCTTGGTGATTTCTTTTGAAAGCATTTGTTGTTGTTCAAAGGAGTGCTTTGTGCATTGAAGCAGGTTGAAAGAGAAGATTAGGTCATTGCTACATGGCAACCTCAATTGGAGTCATGTTGGAAGCCAATGATAGGCTTACCTCAAGTAACTATTCATTGTGGAAAGTGAGGATGAAGTCACTTCTTGAGATGAATGATGTTTTGGATATTGCTGTAGTCTTGGAGGAGAGACCAAAAACACAACAAGTTCAATTGAGGTATGACAAGAGGGCCAAGAAGGCTCTACACATGATAAAGATGAATGTTACCAATGAACTTCTCAAGGAAGTTGGTAAGTGCACATCATCTTTGGAAGCTTGGAATTCATTGAAGAAGCTTTATGAATCCAAGTCTACTTCTAGAGTGTTGACTCCAAGAAGGCAAATATTCTCTTGTTTGCAAAAGAATGAAGAAAGTCCAAGTACTTTTTTTTTGGAATGAAAGCATTGAATGATGAGTTAGCTTGCATAGATGAAAGCATTAAGGAAGGAGAGCTTATTCAAGTGATTTTTAATGGCTTGTTGGATGCTCATGCTAACATTGTTCAAAGTATTGCTATTCAAAAGACTTTGCCAAGTTTGATGGACCTTCAAGAGATCTTGATTAGTGAGGAATATAGGCTTCAAGCAAGAGGTGGATCTACATCGACACTTCAAGAGGATGCTATGTTCACAAAGGGCAAAACCAAAAGCAAGTGGTCTAAAGGGCAAGATCAAATGGATGCTAAATTTGTGTACATATTTGAGATTGTGTGGATCTCACGAGCATTTCATTAAGTAATTTTTTACTTATGAGGAATTTGCTTACCTTTGCAGATTGTAGTTAAGGAATGCTTGTGTACTGTTTTTCAGCCTAAAATCTCCGGTTAATTAGGAGCAGTAAAGTCTATCAAGATTGAATGGTTGTTATTTTCAGGCATGGGATGCTAGGAATAGAGCACTTAACTCAAGAGAGTATCTGGGATATGACTGAGTTAAAGTCATTTTTATCTTGACAAAAATCCTAAGAGATTTTGATGGGATGAGTTTTGTACCTTAGTTTCTGAAAAAATTCTAAGTGTATTTGTACCAAGAACAATTTATGACAAGTCTACAAGTAATTGTGGATAGTTTTATACTATAATTGTTTTGGATCTTTAACTTTTGAATATCGATCTCTAATGAGACCTCACCCAATGATTCATGTAAATTGAGTGCACATGAAGGTGATGTTATTAGATTGGAGAGAATCAAACCCAATAGGAAAATTTGTCACTTAGTGTACTTCTAAAGGTCAATACAGTATTTCAATGTAGAGATAGATAGTTTGTGAATTATTCCATCTCTAAGTACTTATTTGATATTGAAGTTAGACTAAAGATTGATTTTCTAGGTAAAAGTGAAAGTTAAATGATTAATTTGTTACCTTTTAAACTTAATTTTTGGGCTCGGTCATTTGCTCATCCAGTGTGTCATGTAAATTTACTTTATATGATAATGATAGTTAGATGTATAGAAGATGTTGCCCATATGGAAGATTTATCCCTCAATGTACCTTTGGACCCTGAATGAGTACTCAGGATCAGAGATAAATGTTAGCAACTGTGCTAACATAGAGAAAATAAAAAAAAAAAAAACTCCGTGGCATGTGTTTTGTAAGACCACGTATGAGTATCTGTCAATAAACTTCAAGCCATGGCATGTGTTTTGTAAGTCCATGAGTAGAAGCTTAAATAATAATAAAATAGCTTAAACTTAGATTTAGAACTTAGACTTAGGAAACTTAAGATTAGAAATATTTTATCTTAAGTTGTCCTAAGTTAAGAAAATTGAAGTTCTAAATCTTAAGTTAGAAGTTCTAGAAAGGCTAGGAACAGATTAGTCCCATAAGTTAGTAGACACTTATGGAAGACCCTCCTTGCCATAAAAGGAGAGGTATTTGCATTGTAAATAACACTTTTGAGATTAAGCTATCTTGCTTTCTATTTTGAAAAATTATCATTCTATTTCATTTGTGTTCCCCTTGGAAAGGTGCATAGCTTGAGGGAAGGTGCTCGGGCCTCCTCTTGTCTCCTTTTCATCGGTTTTATTGTGGCATGTTCATTACTGCTTATTTTAGCTGCAATCTCATTTATTACCCTTTGGGTGTTAATCTAGGATTAGTCTAGTCACCTTGCTAGTTGGGTAAGCCTTAGCAAGGATTTTTATTGTTGTTACTAATTAGTTTATTTCCATTTCGGGCACTAGTTGGGTAAGCCTTAGTGCTCTTATTGTAGAAACCTAAAAAGTGGACGAATCTCTACATCCCTATACTACATCCGTAAGTAGATCTAGCCACCGCACTAACTAGAAATACTTCCAACATTGGCGTTGTTGCCACTTTTTAAGTATTTTTCTACCTAGCTTCTTCTCCTTTTTTTCTTTTATTTCTTGCTTCCGTCTTGTATGTTTCTTTGTGTGCTTATCTCTATCTACCAACAAACAGCACACGTCGTCTCTCCAGGTCCTACACGAGCTGCGGAGCAACTTCTCAAACTGGGGGGAAGCAACAAAAGAGTCAACTTGGGCATTTTCTTCAAAAGAAGTGACCCAAGTGACCTTTTTCACAACCAAACAGGTATATCAGAATTCGCCAGTCTGTCTGCAGCCCTAACAGACCTAACCTTTCATTTTATCACCTCCACGAATTTTGATCACAGTCAGATTTTGAGAAAACAGCCTGTTATACTGTCAAAATCCCTAATCAAAATCTGTCTTAGAATTCGTCAACTTCACTGAGGCTAGATCTCATTAAGATCAGTCCTTCAACAGCTTCGCGAATTCTATCTCACAGATTTTGCCCGTTTACTGACAGAATATCACATCTTTCTCTAAATTCCCTATCTGCCAATCAAACCTCTCTGTTAGAATTCGTCATCAAGCCTTAGAATTCGCCCTCACAGAGCACGATTTTCCTGTACTATCCGCGAATTCTGAAACGTCAAATTTTTCTAGAAAATCTCAAAAAAACACTATTCTAACATTCAGAAGACTTGTTCAGAATTTACGAGTATTACAGTTAGATTTATCTACCTCTCCACGATTTCTCAGCCTGTCCGTGAATTCTATAACAATCAAAAAGACCAGTGTTTGTCCTACACTATCCATTCTGCAAGCAAACTGCCCTTTTTGCCAAGTACAGTCCTGGCCTGCTCATCTGTATTCTGCATCATGTCTCGTGACTGTGCTGAATCTTCTAATCCGACTCCTCCACGAATGGAACGAAGAATTTCACGTATTGATGCACCAAAGTACGATGGCGAATCTGATTTAGTCCGATTTTTCTAAGACTTTGATAATGCATGCCGTTTTTATGGAGATACCTCTGAAACTGAAAAGCTTCGTCTATTTTCCATGGTACTCTATGGCACCGCCAAGGAGTGGTACTTGAATCTCGAAACTCTTGATCTTGCTTCTTGGACCACCCTCAAGGACGCTCTCATCAAGCGTTTCAAACCATCCAAACTGACTCAGAGCCCGTTCATTCAAATTACTCATATCAAGATGCGTCGCGAAGAGTCTGTTTCAAACTACATTGAGCATTTAAACGTCTCAAAGTAGAATGTGCTGATGAAAATATCACTGAACGAATGGCCATAAAACTATTTTTAGTTGGATTGCCTAAAAACATCCGCCATGGACTCAAACCAGTTGACCTTTATGATCAACTTAAAGATGTGATGACCAATGCTATCCGTGAAGAAGACAAAGGTTCCGATGATGACTTTGATCATTGTGAAAAGAAATCTAAGAATCCGGATCATCCTAAGTCTGATAATATTGCTCAGTCTTCTGAACTTATACATCAAATGAAAACCTGGCAAAAAGTGCAACAATCACATATGGATAAACTCACTGCTGATTTCCAAACTGCCATAAAATAGATTGCTGAGAAATCTTTTTCAGCAAGAGAAAATGTCTGGTGTCCAATCTGCTCATAGCATCACACTGCTAATGAATGCCCTCAACTGCGAAATTATTTCCCAACAGCCACCAGACCCACTGTTTATCGAGCTTACCGCCCCTACCCGCCACAACAACCTGTGCCACGACCAGGGGTTTACCAACCACGACTACCTGCACCAAATCAATACCCATCCCCATGTCAATAGTTTGTTGTTAACCAACCTGCCCCACAGAATGCTGTCCATTATCTTGATCCGAATACCATCGATCCGGCCACCTACTATGTGGAAGGCAATACTCAACCACAGTACTCTACTGAAACGGTTGTTTATTATACCTATGATTCTAATGCTCAACCACTGGATCCCAATGCCCAAGCTTACAATCCAAACCAAGCTGTCTTTGCCGCACATCAACTACCCACAATACGAGGATGCTTTATCTGTGCAAATAAACATCCTAGTATTCACTGCCCAGATAAACTCCGTTTTTCTCCAGCTTGTGAAAATTGTGGTATTGAACATCATGTGAAGGACTGCCCATCCCGATCCAAACCTGCTGCTCTAGTCTATTCAGTACAAGTAGAAATTTTACCAGTTGAAGCTCATCCTACTTGGGTCTTGACTCAGGCACAAACCCAATGCCAAGCCCCTACACTTGCACCCAGCAAAACTCAACCGCAGGCTGTTCCTCCAAGTGGTGATCCAACCCCGATAGTTTATCCTCACCCATCTGAAGAAATTCGGCTGCATCATGAGTATCGCCAGCAAATCCATAATGCCGACCAACAATCTTCCTCTTCCCATAAAGTACCTCACAAGCCCTTTGAAAGCGAAACCCTTGAAGGTACCGAAGTTTGGGGAGATTTACTACAAGCCAATGTCACTCTTCCCTTCCATGTCCTCTGGAAGCATGTTGGCCAGTGGAAACAACAGATCCAATCCAATACCACCACCACTATTGATGAGTTGCATGAAATGCCCTTACATCTAACCAATCCACTCAGCGAACGAGGTAACTTCAAAATCCCAGCTACCCATCATCAATCCCGTGAAGTTTTAGCGATACTCGATGGAGGTTCCGGGGTTAATATCATTTCCACATCCCTCATGATGGAATAGAATCTGAGAGACAAGCTAGCCAAACACACTTTGATAAGCTTTGAATGGCTGATCAAAGTGTGGTCCGACCTGCCGGTTTCCTTCCGCACGTGCTGATCAAACTAGGAGGTCTCAAATTTTCTGTTGACCTTATAGTACTTGATATTCTCAATAATGCCTATTCTTATGAATTACTACTTGGTCGTCCGTGGCTCACCAATGCACGAGTCGTTCATGACTGGAGC
Organism: Diphasiastrum complanatum; assembly: GCA_029204225.1. NCBI lineage: Eukaryota > Viridiplantae > Streptophyta > Lycopodiopsida > Lycopodiales > Lycopodiaceae > Diphasiastrum > Diphasiastrum complanatum. Next base: position 48,150,380 of record CM055110.1, on the reverse strand, counting down.
AAAGGTCGAGTCACTTTTGGTAATCGTGACAATTCTATCACAATTGACTCAACGGGTAAACTCAAGCATGTACGCATACATGACGAGGGATCCTCAACCACCAGCTCAATATTTGAGCCATACCAGTCCAGCCACAAAAAAGGTCATGATGTTAAATCTACTGATATCATAAACTGGAGTCACAGTCTAGCTACCATTGACTGTGTGAATGCCAATTACTGTGCTCAACATCAGGATAATTGTACCTCTCCACACCCGATCGATCAAAGACCAATTACCTGATCTGGATACACCCATCATCAATATCAATTTTGTTGATATTCTTCCACACCATGATGAGCTGCTGAATGTTGCATGGCTACCTACTAATGAATCAGACGATTTATTCATTGATGATGAGACCGTCTTATGAATTCAGAATTGCCCAGAAGATATGGACATTTCTGATATTCAGATCCTCAACTATATGGAAGCACTTCCCTCGAAGACCTATCCGCAACATGCTTCCAAGGTGGAATCCGTTGCCAATGTTGCAAAAGAAAAACCCTGAGACAAAACTCTACCATCCCAAATGTCCACACTATCCATGAGATCTCTGTGAGGAGGGGACTATCTTTCAAATTGATGACGAGATCCTCCATGACATACCAACTGTCTCTCCACCACCAAAACCTCAACTACGTGGTCATACTATGAAAGAGAAAATGAAAAAACCACTTCAAATTCAACCGTCGGGTGACTTCACAACTGTTTGGTAAGTTCTTGAGATTGCCTATAGCTCTACACCCATCCCCAAAAAAGCACCATCTCGACAAAATAAAGGCAAGGCCCCCCTCGAATCTCTAGCCCATGATGTTCTTGCATACTTTAAGGACTATACGATCGAGGATGTCACAATCAAATTACCCCAAGCTCAATGTGAGCCCACTAGTAATTCACCCTACGAAGGCCCTGCACAAACCATAACCCTTTCCCTGAGTGAGCCAAATAAAACCAACAAATATCTTGTCCACATCGGAGCTCATCTCAATCGCGAACAACAAAGATGGCTTGAAAAGATCCTGCGAAAATATTGCCATATCTTTGCTTGGACCTATAAAGACATGAACGACATCTCACCCCAAGTAGATGTGCATCGTATCCCACTTAAACCGGGTGCAAGGCCCACTACGAGTCATCTGTACAGATGCAATCCCATCTATAAGGCCAAGATCAAAGAAGAATTACAATGCCTTTTAGATGCGAGATTTATATATGAAATTGAGCATACTGAGTGGGTCTCCCCAATTGTCATCGTCCCCAAGAAAAATGGAAAACTCCAGATCTGTGTTGATTTTAAGAAACTTAACGCCGTCACTGAATGTGATCATTTTCCATTACCTTTCGGAGAATCCATCTTAGAAAATCCATCTTACCATGAGGCTTACTCCTTCTTAGATGGCTTTAGCGGATATAATATGATCCAAATCGCTGAAGAAGATCAACACAAAACCACCTTTGCCACAGAATGGGGAACCTTCTACTGGAAAGTCATGTCTTTTGGGCTCTGCAATGCTCCTAGCACCTTCCAACGTGTTATGCAAGCAGCCTTTTCTCAGCAGATGGGCGATACCTTAGAAGTTTACTTGGACGATTTAGGAATACATTCCGAAGAAATATGTCATCTGTCTGTGCTCAAAAAAACTTTTATCGTATCGATGGTTTGCTGCATGTTGGATACCTTCAGTTGGAGCTGGTTCTGGAGATGGATTAGCATATGTTGTTGTTGTTGATTGTAATTCGTGAGGTTCTGGATCTGCAGCTGTTGTTGTTTGGTTTCCTCCTCCAGCCTTGATTTTTCTTTCTGAAGGCCCGCCATAGCACCATCGTCGAATTGCCGCATAGTGTGTTGTCCCCCTAGGGTACGACATGGGGTTAAATGGTAGAAAATATGGAGCAGGGCTAGACGGAGGTGTAGGAAAGGCAGGGAGGGGTGATTGTGGATTGAGGGGTGGGGAGAGACTACGTGGCGGAGATTGTTGGATTGGATTAGTGGTGACAGTGGTTGATGGGAGTGCAGTTAGTAATTGTAAGGCAAAATCATCTACGTTGACTGTGGAGTCAAGTAGGGTGGAGATTTGTACAGTCGAGGGCTTTTGTAGAAGTGTGGCAGTGAAGCCCGTGTTGAGAGCTAGTGAGGGTGTGGAGGTGATAGTAAATGGTGGGGGTGGTGGTGGGATTGCGAGAGCAAGTGATGGAGAGGAGATTGCTTGTGTGGACGGAATCACGCCCATAGGATCAGAGCCAGAAGTGCTTGCCGTTCTGGAGCTGTTTGCTGTTGCTGCGACTACTTGTCGGCGTTGTTGGGCCTGGTGAAGTAAGGCCGCCTGCTGCTCTAGGACCTCCTTTGGGACCTAAGATGGTTTAAGGCTCCCTCCGGATTCAACATATTTTATCTGGATGTCGCTAGATAAAATGTCATGTGGGACATCTGCGTCTATGTTGACTGCCTTATCTTTCTGCTTCTTAGTAGGTGGGGCTGGTGAGACTGGTTCTGCTGTCGGTTGGGGGGTGGCTCGCTTTTTTGTGCTTGGATGTTATAGCATCCAGCTCCTTGATGGTAGCAGCCGCCTTAGACCCCAATTGCTTGGTGACCAACATGTGGAGGAGATACCCACATTTGGTAGTTGATTTGCGGGCTTTCAGGGCTCCGCACAGCTTCTCCGCTACCTTCTCAGCCCACTTATAATTTTGAGTGGGGTCGTCCATGGTGAGGGTCAGAGAGAAGAGATCGCTTGGTGGGATGCGATCCACCTTGGTGGTATGTATTGCGACCATGGTGATGAGGATCTCTGAGGCGGTCCATAGATGGGGATCCGTGATGAGTCGGATAGCGATCCCGTCGTTGGTTTGGGCAATGGTTTTGCCATTGTCTGTTAGAAACTTGGTGAAGTACTTGGCATCATAGTTGGTGCCCTTGCCATGGATTGTCTCTCCGAGATTAGGAAAGTCGACACTCTGAAGATCCCACGGAGAGACGTTGATAATAGAATAACTGCCAGTCTTGGTTGTAAGCCGAAAAGTTTGGAACTCATCCGAATAGGTCGAGTAGGCTGCTCGGATGAGGCTCTCGCTTTGCTGGTCCTAGAAAAGTGTTAATCAAAGCCAAGGTTGGTGAGGATATCCTTGGCCAGTGTGAGCTGCTCGGTGTAATTCTTAAGAGAGATCATGATTATATCCCCTGAGTAAGGACGAGGGGGTTTACGGCGATGCAAGCTCAGTGAGGAATCATGGAAAGCCATGGCAGCAGTAATTTTAGATTGCTCTGAGAATTTTGAGAATTTTGAAAAAAATTTGGCATGAACTCGAGAGCAGCAATCTAAAATGAACTCGTGGAGAAAGGGTGGAGACCTATATATAGACTTTTTTGGGCAGGAATTTGCAACTTCACCTATAAATCGTCCTCAGTGTCCACGATTTGGTAATGATGGTCACGAATTTTGAGGCATCATTCTAAGGGCCCACGGATTCTTGTAAGTGATTTGTGTTTGCCAGAAGAGAGAAAATGTCTGATAGTGCAAAAAAATATCTGATCAGAATTTGCGGAGGTAATAGAGAAACCGTGAGGATCAATTTGAGCTCCCGCAAATTGTCTGCAAATTTTGAGCATGGATATATGATGAAGAAAACTCAATTTTTTTTTTTTGACATTTTTCTTCTAAGACAGAATTGGCGAAGGCCAAAAATGAATCATTCTCTGTAAGAAAGGGGTCAGGCGAATTCTATCTAAGATGATGTGAAAACAATTTGTCTGAAACTAATGACTTTTGTGGTTTTCTCAGAGAAGACTGTTGGTATACCTGATCTGATAGTATCTTGATGGGTGGAACAACAAATCACAGCAAAAAATATTGTCAAAATGGCATACAAATAATAAAAAGAGAGAAGAAAAAAAAATAACAGTAGAGAAAAAACAGCTAATACATATCAAGATAAAAGCAGGGCTCGTTGTACTTTCTCAGTCGACTCCCATTGGCCACAGTGTCGAGGACATCGCCTAAGGGTTTGGAGTTGAACATATCCAGAGGTAAGGAATTTTTTTTATGACATAAGGTCTTTGGCCTGAAAATTTCAGTTTGCCTTTGAAGGCTTTGGCCTGGTATAGCAGGACCTTATTGCCCACCTGGAAATCTCTAAGTTTCAATGATCGATCATGCCATGTTTTTTGTCGTCGTTTGTGGACTTGTTGAGCATGGATGTTGATCCGTCGTGTTTCACAGAGTTGCTCCAGATGGAATAACCTATTTGCTAGATTTTGAGGAGTATCGAGCTCAAGATTGTGGGCTATTTGAAGGGAGGGAATATGGAATTCCACAGGCATAACGGCTTCTTGACCATATGTGAGCTGGAAGGGGGTTAAGCCTGTAGCTCGCTTTGGGGTAGTGCGATAAGCCCAGAGAGCAACGTGGAGTTTGAGCTCCCAATCATATCGGCTGGATTCGACGGTTTTGGTGAGAATGCCACATAGGATTTTATTGGTGGATTCTGCCTAGCCATTGCATTGTGGGTAGTATGGGAAACTTTTGCGATGTACCAGAAAAAATTTGGAAAGGAGATATGCTATGACAGAATTAAGGAAATGTGTTCCCCTATCACTGATAAGCTCTAGAGGACATCTGAACCGAACTATAACCTGTTCATAGAGAAATTTGGCGGTGGAACGAGCGTCAGCATTGCGAACAGCTCTTGCTTCAGCCCATTTGGTGCAGTAGTCCGTAGCTACTATGATGTAACGAGATTGTGTGTGTCGAGCAGCAGGACTAATAGGTTCGACATAATCAATTCCCCATTTTTGGAAAGCTTGATCAGTGGTTATAGGGTGTAAAGGCATGTAGTCTATTTTTTGAAAGTGTTTTGTGCGTTGGCAGACATCACAAGCCTTAGTGTAATTGTGCGTATCCTTGAAGAGTGTTGGCCACCATAAACCGGCCAAGAGAATTTTCTTAGCAGTTGCTTCAGAAGAGAAATGGCCGGCACCAATACCTTCATGAGTGAGGGATATTATAGAGGGGATTTCTCCTTCAGTAAGACATCGTTGGATAATTCCATCTAACCCTTGCTTGTAGAGTTGTCCTTCAATCAACATATAAGGTTTAGTTTTGAGGACCAACGGTCATTGTTCGGGTTTAGAGAAGGAAGGATCCATCTGTCCTGAAGTTAAATATTCGGTAATTTCCTTAGCCCATATAGGTGTAGAGTCAACTTGGAAAAGGATTGCATCTGGTAAATCATCGTTGATGCCTTGATCAGGGGTAGGAAGATTAGGGATTCGGGATAGATGATCTACTAAAAAATGCTGAACTCCCTTACGAACCACAATCCTAAACTCAAATTCTCTCAATAATAGGATCCATCTAGTAATACGACCTATGGTGTAGGTCTTGTTGACGAGATACAACAGTGCTTGATGATCATTGAAGAACGCAAAGATTTTTTCTAGAAGATAATGGTGAAACTTTTGAACCGCATATACTATTGCCAAGGCTTCACGTTCGATAGTGGTATAATTGACTTTAGCAAATAACAATTGTCGACTAAGAAAACGAATTGGGTAATCTTTTTTGAATTCTCCCGGTTGGGTGAGCACTGCTCCAATGGCATACTTGGATGCATCAGTATGCACATGGAATTCTTTAGAATAATCAGGAGCCCGGAGGATGGGTGCTTTGGTAAGGGCTTCTTTGAGTTGATTGAAGGCGACGCGTTGTTCATCTGTCCATTTGGGAACTACAACTACTTTGTAGATCAAGCGTGCTTTGTTAGCGAAATCGAAAATAAAACACCGATAGTAGTTGGCGTGGCCAAGGGAGTAAACTTCACGTATCATACGCGGTTCCGGTAGATTTTGAATGATAAGGATCTTTTCAGGGTCAGTGGCAATGCCATTTCGTGAGATAATATGTCCCAGCACAATACCATGGGTTACCCAAATCTGGCATTTTTCAAGTGAGGCTGTAGCAGATTTACAAGCAGCACGTTTTGCTATGAAGGAACAGTTGGAAATGGTGGACTTCAACGACTTCGCACCACCAGCTATCCTTGAGGGAATTGCCATTCCAGTGGTGGCCTATCAAACACTGGCCCAAAATCTGAAAGCCACGACGGAGCAACACTCAAAATTACGACAATCATACATTGCTTCCATCGAGGCCCTAAACGAGCACATAGCCACCCTGGAAGAAACCGTCGGTTCATGCAGAGCACGCCCAATTTCATGATTCGGGACACCACTTTGATGGACCCGATGGTGGAGATGGCGAGGGATTTCAACAGCCTCCTCCTGCAACTCAAGGCTCCGCATTTCAAAGCCAACCCCTGGGGCAAGGAGCTCAAACACCAACCAATCCATCAGGCTCTGAGGGTACCAGCTCCCAACATTTTCTTTTCCCTTCCACCGCTTCTAACCCCCTCGACACCACTAACCCCACCTTCATTCCACGACACTTTTTTCCTGAATCACAACGAATTGCAGAAGCTAACTCCTCACCTCCTCTATCTCCTAATCCCAATCCACAAACCGAACACGAGATTGCCTCTGAAGCTCCCACCATCCGGCACAAAATCACGCCTACAGGACCAAGCAAGGAGTTGCGCGTCTCTCAGGAGTTTGCAAAGAAGTACTCAACAACGAAAGAGCGAGGTGGCTAATACTGCCAGATTTGGACCAGTGTCAAACACATAAAGCAGCAGTCAAACTCCTGGATCCACAACCTCTTTGGCGCCATCAGCTCTTCCTGCAAAGTAAGACCTCAATGGCACGATATCTCGAAGCTCCCTCCTACATGTGCACCAATCCTTATTACTATCCAGTAGCGAGGCAAGAACCGTTTCCTGCCACCAAGGGCAAGAATAGAATCTTTTGGCCTAAGCTCACACGACTCGATACCGGCAACTTAGCCGAAGACATGGTCACCAACTGCCGAGTCTTCTACCAGAAGCACCATGGCAATCCTGATCGCGATGTCAGATATTTTGCGGATAATTGCGGCCTGGTGGCATTTCTGGTAGAACTCAGAGGTTTTTGAGATCGAGGGTTACCCCAATTGCCCTTGACATCAATAAACCCTTGCGCATGCAAGATGACCATATCAACATTACAAGGCTCTATTATCGCGCTGCACTTACTTCCGCCCTGCACGTTGATATGGTGGAGCTATGGAAAACCCATAACTTTCTTCAGAGTATGCTCCATTATTACAAACCCATGCCCTTCCTGAACAAATTACGGTGGCAAATGATGGAGGTCATCGGGACGACCATCTACCACTCCCGACAGCAACAGTCTCGCCTCCAAGAAGCACAAAAAATCTAGGACAAAAAGGCGTCGATTGGTGTGGGACCACCAATCCAATAAGGAGGGGGATAATGTTAGCAACTGTGCTAACACAGAGAAAATAAAAAAATAATAAAACTCCGTGGCATGTGTTTTGTAAGACCACGTATGAGTATCTGTCAATAAACTTCAAGCCATGGCATGTGTTTTGTAAGTCCATGAGTAGAAGCTTAAATAATAATAAAATAACTTAAACTTGGATTTAGAACTTAGACTTAGGAAACTTAAGATTAGAAATATTTTATCTTAAGTTGTCCTAAGTTAAGAAAATTGAAGTTCTAAATCTTAAGTTAGAAGTTCTAGAAAGGCTAGGAACAGATTAGTCCCGTAAGTTAGTAGACACTTATGGAAGACCCTCCTTGCCATAAAAGGAGAAGTATTTGCATTGTAAATAACACTTTTGAGATTAAGCTCTCTTGCTCTCTATTTTGGAAAATTATCATTCTATTTCATTTGTGTTCCCCTTGGAAAGGTGCATAGCTTGAGGGAAGGTGCTCGGGCCTCCTCTTGCCTCCTTTTCATCGGGTTTATTGTGGCATGTTCATTGCCTATTTGTTTAGTATTAGCCGCAATCTCATTTATTACCCTTCGGGTGTTAATCTAGGATTAGTCTAGTCACCTTGCTAGTTGGGTAAGCCTTAGCAAGGATTTTCATTATTGTTACTAATTAGTTTATTTTCGTTTCGGGCACTAGTTGGGTAAGCCTTAGTGCTCTCATTCCTGTCCATATTCCAGTTGAAGCTTATTGTAGAAACCTAAAAAGTGGACGAATCTCTACATCCCTATACTACACCCGTAAGTAGATCTAGCCACCGCACTCACTAGAAATACTTCCAACAATAAATAATTGAGAAATCGTTCTATCTCTGTGTGCTTAATTAGGTTGGTTGGTCAAATTGAGGATAATGATTCATGAAAAAAGTTAAAAGCATACAAATTGGATCTTCCCTAGTTATTCGTTCTAAGGATAGAGCTGGTTTAAGGGGGAAAGAATGTTATGTTCATGGCCCGTATAAGGGAATCAGAATAATTCCTGACATGGATAGCCGGTCACTCCAGGTGTATATGGTTATTGGTTACGCCTTGTCATTCCGGACTTGGCTGGTAAAGTAATTAATAATCATATGAGGGCCCATACCTATAATTGGACATAGTTGCACTTGCATGGTGTCTGACTGCTATAATGAAAGAATAGGACGTTAATTGCTAAAATAGGTTGCATGGGTATCCTAAGGAGAATATTCTCTCTTTGGAGAGAGAATACTTACCATGGAAACTCGCCCATCTCCCTATTGGAAATTCGGTTTCTTGAGCCAGGATTCCTCTCCTCTTGCATTCATTCACCATGGCTTGGGGGTTAGGTTCAGGAGGAAACTCTAGGAGGGATCTAGGATTGGATGAGTGGTTTTGCTCCACAGGTGTCCTTTTGGTTGTTTTGCAATAGGATATAGTCAAATCTTTATAAGGCGATTCTTACAGCAAGACTTTGTGGTTGTCATAAATCGGACTACAAGATCCTGGCCATCCACTATTGCTCTTCCCAATTGCTCTTTTATCTCTAAGCAAAATTGACAAAAATTCTAACAAAAAGACTATTGTGTGATTGAATATTGACTGGTCAGCATTGAAGAGCCTGATTAATTGATGGCAATTTTATTTCATGTGGCTCTTGTTGTTTGATTAATTGATCAACGTTAACGTTCAAGGGGTGATTTGATTGAGATTTTAGTGTTTGGTTGCTGGAGTTGGTGGTATCACTGATGATGCATATGTCTTGAGTGAGCTTCTTGTGCACATTGGTGTGAAACTTGAGGAACTTGTGGACACATAATGCAAATATGGAGCATGTTGATACGAGTGTGCAAGACTTTGTAATAGTCGTAAATTAGACTACAAGATCTCTACCATCCATTGTTTGGTTGGTGGAGTTGGTGGTATCACTGATGATGTCTTGAGTGAGATTCTTGTGCACATTGGTGTGAAACTTGAGGAACTTGTGGACTTCTTATTGCTTGTGGCTCTTGTTGTTTGATTGATGAGCTTTTAAGGGATGATTTGATTGAGAATCTAGTGTTTGGTTGCTCTCATTGTTGTGATTTATTTTGGTGGAGTTGGTGGTATCACTGATGATGTCTTGGATGAGCTTCTTGTTCACATTGGTGTGAAACTTGAAAAACTTTAGATCTGTCTTTTAGATTGTTTGTAAGTACCTGAATACTCTTAATATATACCATATACAGTTGTTGTAGTGCAAAGCATACTAGTATTTTTTTTTTGTCACTTTAGCTCGAATGTCTTTATTTCGAATTGCAGATGGTTGCAGATCACTATTGAAATTAAAGTCACTCCGCAGATTCATTGGCATGCAAGAAAATGAAGTTATATGTTTGATGAGCAATTACAAATATATTAATCTAATTATAGATATTTTAATAGAATAAAGAAGAAAAGAAGTGTGAAATATTGTATGAAATGTTGAGATATAAACACAATAGATCTTTACTAGCAACAACTGAATATATTTTTTAATACAATTCAATCAATCTCATATGCAGACAATTCATCATTTACATCATCATTGATGTCTAGTGTGTTCAAAAATTTATTTATGATTATTTGTACCAACGATTGTTACCCATTCACAATGAATTGGTAAGACCAATATCTCATTGGAAGAGGAAAGAATCTTTGTTGAATCAAGAGCATATAGTCCATTTAAATTCAATCGAATAGTTGTATGTGGCCCTCGACGTGTAATTTGAAATCATTTAACATCGAACAAAAAGATCTTGAACGATCGATAGTGGACTTCCAATATATCGTGTATGGTTCCAACATAGTCGAAGTCACTTTCAACCAAACTGGTATCCCTTGTACTACTGCAATTGGCTTGATGAAACCGTGTCATCACCCCACGATCAAATGTCATTCCTTTTTTGTCGATGCATTCAATGCAAAAGTGTTGTCCACTAGATCAAAGAGTCGTATGCCACCTATACTACCATATTAAAAAATGCATACATCAAATAATATTTCGAAATAATGTGTTACAATACCGAAGCAATTATTATATATATAAAAAATGATGAGTTTGAATTTAGAGACAAACATGCCAACAACCGTGCGCAAGATACCACTCCGAATTTGATATTTGTTTTCCACTCGCACAAGCATCATTCATGGCTTCATATAGCCAAGAAATGTTGCATTGATCTGGGAGCTTCTCCAATTCAAATGGAAAAGCCTGCCCCCTATGTGATCGGCGCCACCGCGTTCTATCAATATTCTGTTGATCTTTGGATTTTTTGTATAAATCAATCCAAGATGACAATTCTTTTGTATTGTATAGCATGGAATGTTATCTTGTTCGTTGCACTCCTCATCACTATCATGCCACATTTTTGGAGCAACTAGATTTGATTGTGTCAAGTACTCTGTAATGTAAAATAAATACTCTTGTGACATCCAACCTTCCACCATACTACCTTCTACACGTGTTTTTTGGCGAATAAAATCTTTTAGGACTTTCATAAGCGCTCAAAAAAAAAAATGCATCTCACACCCACAGGGCTCGCCAATAGGTGAATTTTGATGTCCATGAATGATGGAGGAAGGCATCTCTCGAAAGCAAAAACAATCTCAATAGCTTTGAGATGCATGCATCCTATATGTCCATCTGCATATTCGTTGCATACAAATGTGTCATTAATATACATGTGAAATGTGCTCATTTGAATGACGTTAAGACTCACGAGCAATACCTTGTAAATGTCGACAATTCTGAGATAACATCTCGTATATCTTCAGTCAAATACCCTTTCAATGCCACCGGAAATACATGATGTCAAAATAAATAGGCCGAAATATAATTGTCATGACATTTCATGCAAACAATCTGAATTATATGCATTTCTAATTAAATACATCAAATATATATATTTGTATCATCTTGTGCCAATAATGAGACTTTAATCTGGATAATTTGCCATCTACAGTAAATGCCCTTCCTATAGACCCTGTGTATCCAGTTGGAATTGCAATAATTGCCTTTATATATATACTCTCTTCCTTCAACAGAATCCATGGTGCACGGGTTGATCTTGACCTTGACTCTTGTCCATCTTTAGTCCACAAGTGTTGCAATTGAACAAAATCTTTTAGTTCTTCAAGGACTCGTGCATACAAACTGTTATGACTTATTGAAGTGTCTCCATAGTGACTCTCCACCATTTTTGAAAATTTGCATTGGATTCAATAAATGAGTTAGTTTTAATGTCATCTAATATGGGAGTGTATAAAATATGGATTTCACCCTCTATGGAAGTGGAATTCTGTTGCATTGTTCCATTTCTCAAGTCAATCTTTACTTGTTAATCTTTCTGGTCATGCATCGTTCACATCAAAATACATTTTAGTTCTAATTATTGAGATTCGATAGGACGTGAAGTATACATGAATCCATCTCCAAATAATTTGCAACTCCTTGACAATAGGTTCTAGATAGACATTCATATTTTTTTACCTTGTAACGACCAAGAATGATAAGAGCAAGTAGAAGATGACCTTTTTTCATTGCCATCCATGGAGGTATGTTGTAATTCACAAGCATCACTGGCCATGTTGTCCAAGTAGAAGATCGATGGCCATGAGAATTAATACCATCCATGGCCAACCCAAGTCTTAAATGTCTTGGCTCTGTACGAAATATCGGCCACTCTTCAATGTGTTTTGCAGCCATACTATCACATGGTATTCTTATGACACCATCAATAAATCTATTCCTAGCATGCCAATCCATCAATTCGGCCAAGGACTCGCAACGGAACATGTGTTGGATACATTGTAATATTGGAAAATGGCGCACAACCTTGGATGCAACTTTGGTTCCTTGCACATCTTGACGATATTGTGGGGATTCACACTTAGGTCATGTACACCCTTGTATAGTATGCAATTATTTGGACATGCATGAATGCAGTTGTGAGTCCATTCGAAGCATCGCCAATATTTTTTTAACATCTTTCCTTGAATTTGGAATTGTATTGACCTCGGGTATAGTGAACATAACAACTTATGGAAAATGCCTAACAATGTTACAAACTTTGTCAACTAGTTAGTTATATGAATATTCACCTGAATAATGAATCAACACTTTGATTACTCCATTTGTACGCAACTTGAAGAGTTAGAATGAGCAAGCATGCTGACAGTCTAGAAACATTTGCTTCTTCATATAAAGGAATTGTAGCTTCGGTTCTCATGCTTGTTTCACCTTTGGTTCTCATGTCTTTGACATTTTCTTGAGTTGTGAAGTTAGCTTCTTGTCTATAATTGTGTTGTGCATTATGCATTTTTTGAACAGTTTCCCTACGTCATTTAAAAAATGCAATGAGTCCAGGTCCTCCAAAATCCACTTCGTCTCCATAATACTATAAACATTGAAAATATCATGCAATATATAATACATGTTAAAACAAAACAAAAACAATATGGATGATATAATGGTAGAATCAATATGATTGAAACAATACTTCATTACCAAATATCATAAAATAGGTTCATCAACGAGATTGTAAGTGATAGAAGTACATCTTAAAAGACATATCGTACATAAAAAATTATACCATTTAATTACAAAAAGACATTGCATAACCAAAACATTACACCATATATTTACAAAATAGAGTTCATTACATTTTGTATAGTAGATGGAAATTCACGTTGAATAATTTATCTCCAGCTTGCAATGATTTACAAGCACAAACCATCACATAATTACCTTTTGAAGAAACATCAAGTTTCTACCTACAAAGCATTTATAGCTTATGATCCCTTACCTGCAGAAATACACGTAAAGAGCCAACAGGCCTTACTTGCAAAAATGCACGAAAACTTCCCATAGGCAGAAACTGCAAACAACCACAACCGCAATGTACACGACTTTGACGAAGGCACCGCAGGCAACTGTAGAGTCCTGCAAACAGTTTTGATGTTCAAGGCAACGAACCGAAACCGCACCTTCAAGCAACCGCAAAGTCCCACATACGGCTTTGACAAAGGCACCGCAAACAACCATAAAGCCTCACAAATGGTCCATTATGAAGCTGGAGTAAACAACCGCACCTTCAGGCAAACCGAAGGTCAACATCACAAGCGAAGACCAACAAAGTGAAGGCAAACCGCCAGGGAAGAATTGCTAGGCCTCACTTACGGTTCATTACGAAGTGAAGGAAAACCGCCAGGGAAGAACTGCAAGGCCTCACATACGGTTCAACACAAAGCGAAGGCAAAACCACCACGGAAGAACTGCAAGGCCTCACATATAGTTCATTACGAAGTGAAGCCAAGGGAAACCGCTGAGGAACCGCAAGGCTTCAGCATACGATTCATTATGAACCAAACCAAAGAAAACCGCAATGTCAATGATTGCAGTCTACTAGCGAAGACCGAAGGAACCAAAACCGCACCTCAATTCATGAAGCAGTTGACCAAAAGCCATCACAATGAGAATGATTGTAGCCAGTATGCGATACGGTTCATGACCGCTAAGAACCACAAAGAGATGACTGCGGTCACAGATTATGTATAGCAAAATATACAGGTCAATAATTTTGTTGAGCACAAGACAATAGTGGACGAAACTACGTGCTCTATAAAGCTAATCCAATATGTAAAAGGAATAAACCTATTACTGACAATACAAAAAATTGATGCGCGAAAGCATCTACTTCGTCTATCTCTGATAAGCTTCTGATGCTTGTTGCTTGTTTCTCTTACATGCACCTTTGCTACATACGCAAATGATATTCAATATATACATAATTTTACAAGTGTGCAGATGAAGAAAGTACAAAGTGGATGTGCTGTCTGTGGGAGATCGTGGGTGGCTGCTATCGTTGTCTAATTTGTTAGCACAGTTGCATGGGATGAGCGTGAGAAGGTCGTGACATCAGCCTTCATTGAAATGAATGAAGATGCAAAAAATGCGACACTCTGACAAATGCCTTAAGATTTGATTTACAGGGTGCCTTTTTTTTAGTAAGGGCACCTTCGACATTTTGTAGGGCAGTGTCGTCTTTTTCGCCTATCACAAATCACGTGTAAAAACACAAGTGTCACATTTTTTTGCCTTTTTCACCTGTGGAAATTTACTTATATTTATGCAGACAGTCGCGTTTTTCGCTTGTCTTATTTTACTTGTAAATATGTAGACTGTGTGACAGCATGAGTAAAATTGCAACATGAATGGAAGTAGATTAAAATAGGATTTAGGAGAGTAAAGGAGATAAATCCAACACTTTTCCTAATTTGGATCCGTGAATGCCTTGATCTTCAGACTAAGCAATGCACAAAACTTGTTGTGTGCATTAACACTTAATGCCTTCATGAATATATCTGCAACCATGTCCTGTGTTCTGCAGTACATTAAGCTCACCTCGTTGAGAACCTTGCCCCTGATGCAGTGATATCTGATTTCAATGTGCTTACTCCTAGAGTGAAATCTAGGATTGGTCGATAAGGCTAGCAATCTGATTATCACAGAATAAAATTGTGGGATTGTACTGATACAAATTAATGTCTAACAATAAATTTCTCAACCAAAACGCTTCTTTAATAGATTGAGAAGCGGCAATATATTCTGCTTCCGTAGAAGAAAGAGCGATAGAGGTTTGCTTACGACTGTTCCATGAGATAGGATCGCCGTTGAAGAAGAATATAAATCCAGATGTGGACTTACGATTGTTTACATCTCTTCCCTAGCTTGCATCAAAATATCCACTGAGCTGATGAAGATTGTCGTTGCTAACATCTCTATAGCAGATGCACTGGTCCATGGTAGCTCGAATATACCTCATGACTCTTATGAGAGCCTTCCAATGGGTAAGACCAGGATTAGCCATATATTGGCTGAGTGAGCTTACTGCAAAAGAGATGTCTGGTCTTGTACAGACCATTGCGTACATGAGAGATCCAAGTATCGATCGATAAGGATACTCTCTCATCTTTTTCTCTTCATGTTTGGTCTGGGGACATTGGTCCTTTGACAAATATAGGACTGGATTCATCAATGAGTGAGCTAATTTACAATTCATTAGATTGTATCTATCAAGAACATTGTGAAGATAGCTTTGTTGAGTGAGATAAATCAGTCATCTCACTCTGTCTCTATGGATTTGAATGCCCAAATAGAAGTGAGCTTTGTCTAGATCAGTCATGTCAAACTTTGAAAACAACATCTGCTTAGAATCCTTAACCAAATTGGTATTGTTGCTGAAAAACAGCGTATCATCCATGGATAAGGTGATGATAATGAAGGATTGCTGCACTGACTTGGAATAGACATTGCAATCGGTAGTCCTTGGTTTGAAACCTTGTTCAATGAGGAATGTGTTGATCCTCTGAAACCAAGCTCTAGCAGACTGTTTCAAGCCGTAGAGTGCTTTATGGAGTTTGCAGACATGATTTTTGCGAAGTGAGAGAATTTGCGACGTCCTCATTTGCGTCAACGTTCCTGATTTGTTGACCGTATATACTATGTATAGTTCTCTTAAAAGCCAAATACCTCCAAGTACAACGGCTTACCTAATTGGGTGACAAACATTTATTGTAGTTAATACATGGATGCAATCTATAAATGGATCATCCAAGCACACTCTAGAGGAGACGCTCCATCCATGAGACAAACCAATCTAGATCAACTTTTTTGTGTCTAGTTTTTTGATAGATTGTTAAGCAAGCATTGAATCACTCTTGTGGATCTTTTGTAGATCCAGTTATGGTCCTAAAGTACAGTACTTTCACATGGTATTAGAGCCAAGTACAAGAGCATAAGCCATTGATCTAATGCAAATCCTTTTTTGGCAAGTTTTGGTGCTAAAAAGTAGTATTGAGAGGGCAAGCTAGAATCTTGATTTTGGTCAGTAGACTTGATCCCAAACTTGGTAGGGGTCCAAATCCATACTGTCCACATGTGTGGGCACCTCTGAACCTGCATTTAATGCATGGTATTCATTTGATCTAAAGAAATTCAATTTGTAAACTTTTGATGTAATTTTTGGTGGAAATCTTAGGATAAGCTACCAAGATTGAGTGCCATTGATTAGATTTGACATAGGGTCATGAAATCTAATTAATCTAGGCTAAAATAAGGTCCTCTAGACTTGTTTTACAGGTCTTGAAAGTACATCAAAAAGTGTGAGGGAGATTTAGTCATGTTATTGTCCAAAAATAGCCAAAAATAGCCAAAATTGGCAAGATTTGATTGTAAGTAGACTTCACATCATTTTATCTTCATTCCAACTTTGTGAGGGAGTGCTAAAACTGAGATTATAAGTCCATTTGTTGGATTAGAAATCTAATTTGTGTGAAACACTACAAAAGAGAGACCTTAGTGAGTTTCTAGAGACAATCAAATCCATTTGTTTGATAGTAGTTTTCACTTCATCTTATCTTCATTCCAGCTTTGTGAGGGAGTGATAGAACTGTGATTATAAGTCCATTTGTTGGACTAGAAATCAAATTTGAGTGAAACATTGCAAGTGTGAGACCTTTGTGAGTTTCAAGTCAATCAAATCTATTTCTTGTCTGTAGAAGTCACTAGTAAGATGGGATCTGCTGGAGCATACCTTCTAGAAGCTAGTGAGAGATTGAATTCTAGAAATTATGCTATTTGGAAGGTTAGGATGGAGTCACTCTTGGTGCTCCAAGACCTTTATGAGTTCTTGATTGAAGATGAAGATGAACCTCTAGGTGCACAGGAGTTAGCTAGATACAAGAAGAGATCTAGGCTTGCACTTCATTGTGTGAAGATGAATGTGAGCAATGATTTGTTGAGAGAAGTATCAGCATGTACTAGTGCTAAAGAGGCTTGGGAGTCTTTAAAGTCAATCTATGAATCTAGTAACACTTCAAGAGTACTCATGCTTAGAAATCAGATTTCGCAAAGCATGAGGAGAAGTGAGGAGAGTGCACAAAATTATGTACTCAGAATCAAGTCTCTTAATAGGGAGTTGGATTCCATTGGATAGAAGATTCATGATGGAGAGCCTGTACAAATTGTTCTTAATGGTCTAGGAGATGACTTTGCAAATTTGGTCCAAAGTTTTGCCATCCAAGACACTTTGCCAACTATAGAAAAACTTCACAGTGTATTAGTGGCAGAAGAGTGTAGGATGCTCCACACCAAGGCAAGAATGAGTTCATTGTCTTTGCAGGATGGAGATGAGAAAGCCAATTTCTCATTCAAGGGCAAAAAGAAGACCAATGGAAAGAAAAAGCATCCCAAGGAGGCCAAAGAGGAGGATGATGCATCAAGCTCAAAGGACAAGTCAAATAAAAAATGCTTCTTTTGTGGAAAGAAGGGGCATTATGCATCCGAATGCTACAAGAGACTAAGAGCAAAAGAGGAGGAGGACAAACAAGGGAACCTTGCATATGAAGATGATGGAGATCTCATCTTTGATGGCATCTACATCCACTCCAACAAGCAAAAGCAACTCAAAGGACATAGTATAAATAGTTGTTCACATTTCAACATCTTAATTTAGAGATCAAGTATTGAATAGTTAGCACTCTCTCAAGCATGCGAGCTTGAACACTCTTGAGCATTCTAGCTCAGTTCTTTAGAGTTGATTAGAGATTGTTATTGCGCTTACTGCTTATCAGTAGTTGCGCTTAATTTAGACTTATATTTTAGTCTTTCAGAAATAGCTTAGAGTACATAGCTTCGATCCGCAAGCTTGTTGTACTCATTTACTTATGTTTCGTTTCATACTGAATCAATGGTTGAGAATCCTCCCCTTGATTACCTTTGCCAAGATAAATGAGCCTTAAAGGCTCGGCCCTTGCCTTTGTAGATCTTCTTGGAGCACTTGATCTTTGAGGTGGATCCTCACAATTAGGTCAACAAATATGGCTGCCAATTGGCTAAAGTCTGCTGGCATTCATCCAAGTCTTCTCAGAAGCTACTTATTGATAAGCGGTGACATTTAGCCATAAATAGTCTGTTTGCATAAATGAACATGACTATCACTCTGTAGAAATGAACGTTACTGTCACAGGCAAAAAATATGACACTCTGCAGAAATGAACGTAAACTGTCACAAGTGAAAATGTGACTTTTGTGAGAAATGCGATAGTGTCGCAAAATCTCATTTTTTTAATATTGGGGTGGCCCCACACTTTACCAAAGTCATTTCCTTAACATTTGAAGCACTTTGAAAAATGCGACACTGCATTTTTACTCGGAAATCTTGACAGGCGAAAAATGCGACATTGTATTTTTACTCAAAATTTTTGACAGTGTTGCTTTAAGAGAAAATTGACTATAGCAAAAAGGCGATAGTGTCGGGTTTTGTAATGAGAGAAAATTTTTGACACTGTCGTCAAACTCCGTGTATTTCTACAGACTGTGTAAAAACACTTGTAATTCTATAGACTATGTAAAACATAGGAGAATCCGTAGAACTGGATAAATAGTTGGATGAAGATTAAAAATCGATTAATTGATTAGTAGAAAGGAAAATAATCCAACACGTCCATAACTGAGACCGTCAGCTCAAGTTTCTTGATGTATGCCCTTATGGGTACGTAACTTTCCCTCCCCTTTTGAGAGTCTCCTCCTAAAGGAAGCAAACCAGGGAAGTTCAGTCTTAAATAGTCCTCTCTCTCTCAAGTGTCCTCATCATCTGACTTGTCTTTCCAACGTACGAGAAATTCACAAACTAAACGGTTTCTCAATTGGTGATGACGGATGTCAACAACTTTTTCAGGTACTTTAGGAAAAAAGGTAGACAGATCCTCTAACTCAACTAGTTCACCTTCCGGAATTACGAAATCCTTCCTACTAAGTCAT
Organism: Diphasiastrum complanatum; assembly: GCA_029204225.1. Classification (NCBI taxonomy): domain Eukaryota; kingdom Viridiplantae; phylum Streptophyta; class Lycopodiopsida; order Lycopodiales; family Lycopodiaceae; genus Diphasiastrum; species Diphasiastrum complanatum. The sequence continues at coordinate 48,131,154 of CM055110.1, read as the reverse complement.
TCCTTTAAACGACTTACATGGGAGACAAGATGAACCCCAACCCTAAACGGAAGATCTAGCTGATAAGCGACCGGGTTGGTTTTCTTTACAACCTTATAAGGTCTGCTATATCGAGGAGATAGCTTATGGCATTTTCTCATCCGTAGTACCTTTGAATCCTTAGAAATTTTAAGATACACCTAGGTTCCGACCTCAATATCCCGAGGTGAGCGACCGTGGTTAGCATAAAACTGAGCTCTATCATGAGCGACTTTCATGCTTTCCCTAGCTACTAGTAATATTTTTTGCATATCTTGCAGGAAATCTACTACAGCTTGCACCTTGAGACCTTTGAGTCCTAAAATTGAAGAATGCAGCAAAAGCCATACATCATCATAAAAGGATTGAATCTGGCGGCAGTGAAATAACTTAGCAATGAGCTTTTTCTAACACTACGACCTCTATACTAATTGTAAAATAATCAATATTCACTATAATGTATTGGGTAATTTGATTATATCTAGTTGGTAAATAGATGGATTTGACAAAGTCTATGGTCCAAATTTTGAAAATAACTTGCTAATGTACTTTGATATATTGCTTGAAGTAATATTAATATATGCATTACTTATTTTATGAATTAAAAATTGATTTTTGCGCACTGTATTTGGACGACATATTAATTTATAGTCGGACCCTTGAGGAGCATGAAGAGCATCTTCGTATTGTCTTGGATCTTCTAAGACAAGAAAAGCTCTATGTGTTGGCTGATTCTGACAAATCCCCAAGATACTTGGACAGAGCAACTCAAGAGCACCTCTCACCTTAGACCGAGGAGGTCTCTGAGAAGACGAGACTAACAAAGACTGAGAGCCGAGTATGAGAGGTGAGAAATGCTAGTCAGTAATAACAAGCCATAACTGTGTAAGTCTCATGGTGAATCCCGGAAGATGGAATGACCATGTAGGGACTAGTATTTCTAAGCGAATGTAATAAATGCAAGTAGACCCCTCTTAAAGAAAGTAGAGTGAGCCACCTTTTGATGGTGACCTCTAGTGGAGAGCATTATTCCACTTGTAATTTGTGAAATGTGGAAATTCCACTAGGATGCCACCTAAGGAGCTCTCTTGCTTATTTAAGAGACTCCCTCTTTGTGAAGAGGAGCTTTTTGTGTATTGTATCAACTCCATACTAAAATGAGAAGAGCCTCCATGAGTTAGATGCATCCATTGAGCTCCTTGATCATGATGGTTTTCTTGAGTGATGCCCCTATGATCATGCCCTTCCATTCATATTGTGTGCGGTTGTGGATTTGAAGTGGATTAGTTTTCTTGCTTTCCTAGTTGTGGATTAGATTTCATATTTTCTTTGGATTAATGTAGGAGCTAGCATTCAAGTAAACTAAATAGGCTAGAAATGTGGCATAAGACTGATGGGTGTCGGTCAAGATCTGAGAGATGGCTCTGGCGCCAGTCGAGAGTTTAGCGTGAGGGAACGGAAGTAGCGTGAAGGGTGGTGTGGAAGAATACATGATGATGGCTAAATGGGATGCGGCTTGAATGGCCCAAGGCGGTCACGATGGTTGAATGCAGGTTTGGCGATGGAAGGCGGTTGCAAGTACGGAATGTGGGTGCGATGGATTGATGGGATTTGCTTGATGGAATACAGTTGCTGCGATGGTCGAAGGGAATGCGATCGCGATGAGCGGATGGGTGTGTCATTTGCAACGGTGGTTTGTTTACTCGATTATTGCAAGTGTAGGCGAGGGATTGGCGTTGGTGCGATGGAATTCTGTGGACGTGGACAGGGATCCGTTTGCGAGAATATGCCATTGTATGACAGTTGTGATGATGGAGTGTTGGTGCAATCGTGTGTGGTTGTGATGGGCTGCGGACTACCGCTTTTGATGGAAACGGGCCCAATGGTTTAATGAGGGTGTTTCTGTATGCGGGGGTGCTTGCGGTGCTATGTGGATGCTTGTGGTGCTGGCGGTGTTTGCGATGGCGATGGTGGACGAGTGCAAAGCTGCTGTTGCGATGAAGGTAGCTGTAAGGCGTTTGTTTACAGTTTGATGCGGTTGCGATCGGTGAATGCGATGTGTGGAAGTGGTAAGGAACTGCTTCTATCTAGGACATATAGAACTGCGTCGGTTGATATTTGAAGCAAATCTCGTTGGTTAAGATTGAATATAGTCTGTCGGTCGAGATTTGCTACAGGCTGTCGGTTGAAAATTGAGACAGGCCATCAGTTGAGATCTGATACAGTGCGTCGGTTGAGATCTCAATAGATCACCATCGGTCGAGATGTAACTGATGACCGTCGGTTGAGATCAAACAGTGTGTGTCAGTTGAGATTTGAAGCTGGGACTCTGGTTGAGATTTCAAGCGTGAGAAATGGGAGGAGCATGAGCTTGAGTAGAATCGAATCTAGGTCTATTAGTGTGTGTGCAAGAACAACGAATTTGCGATTCTAACAGCCTGTGGATATGGGCGAGGAGATAGCCATTGAAGTGGCTCTGTTTTGTTGCGGAAACTCAGATGTGGTGAAAGATTTAGAGTGTGTGTGCAGTAATCTGAGTGTTGATTTTGTTGCTGTGCTGTTGGATGCAGTATGCATTGGGGTTCAAGTAGCAACGACGCCAAATGTTGACAAATCCCCTGCCCCAGAGGACCTGTTGTCTACTTCGATTCTTTCTGGCCACTTTTTCAGAACCGTTTCTTGCCTGTTACCTATCTCAAAGGCATTCGTTAGATGGTTTCTTGATTTTATGATGCCAAACCAGGCAGAAGGAAATAGGTAGACATTGTAGTATAGCTTTTATGTCCTGCCCATTAGAGGACTACTCAGGGACGTCACTCTTGAACGCACTTACATTCTACATAGGATGCAAGCCTAGAACGCTCATTCACAGATCAACATGTAAACAAATGAACGTTCAGTAGTTTCTACTGCTGCTTACTCTAAAAGCGGATTGAAATCAGATCCTACACTATACTAAACTAAGCTACATTTGCATAAACTGATAAACAAGAAACAAGAACTAAACTATAGCATGTTAGAAGTCCAAAAATCAAGAAACCAACCAGTCTATTGATTCTTGGACATCCCAAGAACATCAAGAACTGGATTGTACAGAGATATGCAAAAATCACACCACAAATCCAGCCTATTTAGTTTACTTGAATGCTGGGTCCTACATTAATCCACAAGAAAACATGAAATCTAATCCACTCTACAAAGTTAGCAAGCTTTAAGCAACATTGTTATTTTACAATCCTAAGGTGGTACATGGTTGGTCACAAGCAAGCATGGATGAGTTGCTACATCTTTTGAAGAAACACATTTTGCCATTAGAAAACGAGCTTCCACCATCAACATACCAAGCAAAGAAAATGATCAAAGATCTTGGGTTGCACTATAATAGCATTCATGCATGTGTTAATGACTGCATATTATATCGTAGGGAGCATTCTATATTGGATTCATGTCCTATTTGCGGGGCTAGTCGATGGAAGGAACGAAAGAGAAAATTACCACAAAAAGTATTAAGACATTTTCCATTGATACCACGCCTTCTTCAATTGTACAAGTGGTCTAGTTTTCTTTGATCAATGCAAGATAAAATTTTGAGTTTCATCATTACATCTGAACATCAAATTTATGTTTCATTTTCAAATATATATTTATAGACAGAAACACACACGTATATGTGCATATTATATATATATATATAGAGAAATTCAAGTTGAAGCGTCATCGCATCCTGGTCAACCAAACATCTGCAGATCCTCACGGACTCGGACAGTTCCTGAGAGGTGTACACCTCAATCATTCTGGACTTCATAAAAAAATTAGAGAGCCTAGCCGAAGCAATTAAAGGATGCTGTAAAGTGGCAAGAAGCTATGGAAAGCGAGTACAACTCACTTTTGACGAACTAGACATGGACACTAGTCAACTTTCCCACTCACAAGAGAGTTATCGACAACAAGTGGATCTTCAAGAAGAAGATCAACTCTGATGGTTCCATTGCTAAATGGAAAGCACAGCTGGTGGCTAAAGGATTCACTCAAGTCCAAGGAGTGGATTATCAAGAAATTTTCAGTCCTATCATCAAGATGCAGTCAATCAGGACTCTGATTGCAGTATCAGCCATAGAAGACCTCAAAATACACCAAATGGATGTCAAGATAGCATTTCTCAACGGCAATGTCAAAGAGGCCAATTTATTTCACATAGCTCTTTACATAGATGATGCATTTATTTTGTCTAACGACACTTCTCTTCTGCACACTACTAAGAGTGATCTGTCAAAGGAATTTGACATGATTGATTTAGGAGCTGTCCATTCTTTGTTAGAAATTCACATTACTAGAAATAGGCTTCAGAAGAAGATCTATCTTTCTTAGCCAGCAGGCATATCTAAAAGGCATTTTAGAAAAGTTTCATATGTCTGATTGCAAACCAATTGATACTCCAATGGATCCAAGTATAGTATTGACTAAACCTACTTGTGTTGATTCTGATAGTGAAGTACTCGACATAGCGAAGTACCCTTATCATTCACTAATAGGATCTTTGATGTATGCAATGTTGTGTACTAGACCATATTTATCATACACTATTAGCACGTTAAGTCAATTCATGTCTAATACTTGGATCTCTCATTGAAAAACATTAAAGAGAGTGATGAGATATGAAGTTTAGATCACATTTTATGTTAGTAGGCTTCAAAGGGTGTCTTGGAGTCGATTGCCTTCATGCTAGAATAATTTTTCAGATAGTAGGTTGTAGAAATTGCTTCAGCCCAAAAGTTCTGGGGTAATTGGGACATTGACAACCATGGATAGTGCATCTTCCAATAATATTTGGTTCTTTCGCTCATCTACGCCATTCTGCTGTGGAGTGTAATTGGCTATGAGCTGATGGTGGATGCCCATGATGATAAGTAGTCCACCATTTCATTAGATAGGTACTCTCCCCCTGAATCAAACTGTAGGGGGGCCTTGACTCTCTGACCAGTCTGATTCTCAGCATATTTCTTGAATTCTTTCAAGCAATTGAATGCTTCTGACTTGTTCTTTATGACCATGACTCTGGTGAACCGAGAGAAGTCATCAATGAATGTAATGAAATATAGAGCTTGATCCAAAGAGGGTATGCTCATAGGACCACATAAGTCATTGTGAATTAGTGACAGAATGGACTTTGCTCTTTTGGCTTGTCCTCTTGGAAGTTTTGTTCTAGGATATTTCCCTAGTAAACAATTTTACAGACAGTCTGATTAGCTATAGACACAACATTGATATTCATATCCTTGACCAATTTGTTATGATGCATGTACAAGATTGAATGCATGTTTAAATGACCTAGTCTTTGACGCCAAACATGAGCATCAAAGTTACTTACAGAAAGTGCATAATCATGACTCAAAATATACAAATTTCCTTCTCTGTGTGCAGAGAGGATTTTATTGGAGTTCTCATAAAAAATAGTACATCGACTAGTAGTAAACAAAGCTCTATAGCCTTTATCAATGATCTTGCTAATAGAAAATAAGTTCTTTGTTAATTTGGGTATGTAAAGTACACCATTTAGCTGTCTAGTGATGTCGTCAGGGAGCTGTAGTCGAATGGAGTCTTGTCCTTCAACCTTGTGTGAACTTGAGTCACCGAAGAAAATGTACTTTGAATCTATTGTTGTGAGAGTAGAAAATAGGCTCTTACATGGCGTCATGTGTTGTGAAGTGTGAAAAATTATCAAACTCTATCTTGGATATTTTTTGTGTTTCTAGTTTGTGTTAAAATATCACATGTGTGGAGCATGTTCCCACATGTAGAAAAAGTAAAAATAGTTTAGTCATGTTGACTTTAGGGGTATCATAAAGTATCAAGCATCTTGGTGTAGAACTTTAATCGGGCCAATTTTGGCTTTAGAGGTCAAATGGTCAAGTACACATGTTTTGTCATTATTAGGCCAAAATTTAATTGTGATGTAGCTCAAGATAATTAGGTTGCTTACACACATCAAGTTTAGGTTTGATGAGTGACTCACCCTATGTGGTGGCAAAAGTCAAAGGGTCCAATCATAAGAGTCTGATGTGTTGGATGGATCTAATCAGAAGTGAGTGATGTTGCATCACACGTCCAATAGGATTAGAGAGGCTATGTTTAAGGGGCCCAAGCATGGATCTCCACGAGTTTCTATATGTACTCTCGTTCCCTTCATTAATGTATGAGAGATCTATGATTTTTTGAGTCAATTTGGAGATTTGCCAATTTTGCTTGTATTGCCTTCTCTCTCTAGATGAGCCTAAAAGTGGTATTTTCTCTCTCTACCTGAGGAGAGGAGCTTGTTGGGACTTATTTTATTTCATGAAGTCCTCCACATGTGTGAAACACCTTTTGGTAATGAATGAATGCATGTAGAATGGTCTTTTTGCCTTAGATCTTGTCATTGATTTTGGATTTCAATCAGTAGGTGATCTACAGTGCATGAGCCAAGCTTAGGAGATCAATTTCACACATTAAGACATTTTCACATGTGTGAATTTTAACATGGTATCAAAGCCTACCTAAGTATTTGATGCATGTTTCATCCAAAGTTTCAAAAATTTCATGAAAATCAAGATCTAGACAGTGTTGATTGCATCTCCCATGCTATCTCAAGGAAATTTGGATCAAGAGGGCTTATCATAATGATTGAATCATTTCAGGTATTCTACGGAATTCCCTGCTCAAGCACGTGTGAAGTACAGCCAAGTTCATCTGGAAAGTTCTCTTCCAAGTTAGATCCAAATTTGGTGTTAGATAGCTTGTTTAAAAGCTAGTTTTGTCTAGTTTTTGTAGCAATTTGTTTCAATCCATTTGGTAGAGTCAATCAAAAGTTATAAGCTTTTGAAGAGGGTTAGGTAGGGCACCTAGACCTATGTGGACACATTTGGTTTGATCATATCTTGCTAGTTTGACCAAAAAATTCAAGAAGGGGCTTGCCAATGTCATCTATTTGAGATCTAGTCATCATTTTGAGGTCATAGCCACTTTCTTTCATACAATTGGCTTGTATTTGAGTGATTTGTGGATTCTTGGAGTGTTTCACACGTGCCAAAGACAGTTTGACCCAAACTTTGCCTATACTCCATCAATTGATGGGAGGTTGATCTAGTTTGAGAGAGATTGGTAGAGCTAGTGAGATCCATCTCACATTTTGCTGCAAGATCTTGTATAGGAGTTGGTAGTACACCTTTCAAGGATCCTATAGTGAGAGAGAAACAACATTTTACTGTCTAAATCACAAGGAGTCTTCACTATTACATGGCATCTATGGGTTCCTTTCTATTGGAATCTAGTGAGAGACTATCTAACTCCAACTATTCTATTTGGAAGGCTAGAATGGAGTCCATTTTGGTGCTCCAAGATGTGATGAAGATTGTGCTAGGACATGAGGAGGAGCCTCAAGAGGTCCAAAAGTACAAAAAGAGAGCTAGGATGGCTCTACATATCATAAAGATAAATGTTTCAAATGAATTGTTGTGTGATATTGGCTCATGTACCACATCCAAGGAGGCTTGGGACACCTTGGAATCCATCTATGGTGGAAAGGTGAAAGCATACTTCACAAAGGACAAGCCAAGAGAAAGGGACAAAGAGCATCATCAACATTTTATGAAGGACAAGTCAAAGGAGGAGAGTGATGAAGAGTCATCACAAACATCAACATGTTGCAAATCCAACAAGAAGTGCTTCCTTTGTGGTAAGAAATGGCATTTTGCTTCTAATTATTTCAAGAAGAGAAATGATGATAAGGTAGCAAGAGGGACTAGTTGCAATAAGCTTTTTAAAATTGATGCTAATCCTTGTGGAAGTGTGGCCAAGAGGAGCTTGGATCATCTCAAGGAGGAGGCAAGTAATCTACGTCGATCTATGTTCCAAGATGGTGAAGCTCATGAAGGTAGTGCTTTGGCAAAAGCACATGGAGAGTTATTGACAAGGAGGTCTACTTCTCATCAATTCTCTTATCTTGTTCATTTGGATGATCTGATTTCATCATGTAGAAGCAAAGATAGTGCTATTTCATGTGACATCTTGCTTGAAGACTTCAATTGGAGGTACCTCTTATTAAAAGTGCTTGATATGAAGATTGCAATAGTTGATACTTTGGGGATCTTTAGATCCATTTTCTTTGCCAATATTCCTTTGCACATAAGGAGTAAGGAGGATCCAATTTCAATCAAGGTAATGATGCTAGGATTCTCAAATCTACCAAAATTCCAAGTGTATGATGGAGATTTGCCAAGGCTTGAGGAGGAGTCTTCTCAACACATGGTTTCAAGGGGACCTTCAAGGGGCAAGGTCGAGTCTTTGTGGCTCAAAGTTCATGGTAAAGAGAGGCAAGTTTTAGGTGGTATTCAATCCAACATATTCTCTCATGCTTCTCTTTTATTTCTTGATGTACCATCTTGCTTTTATGAGGTTTCTACATCTCATAGTTGGAGTGAGGTAATGATCGTCTTGTATCATGCCTCTAGTATGGACATATTACTTGTCATTCATGGATTAGATATGTTCCCAAATTACTTAGAAAGCAAGTGGTTGAGTCATCAAGTGTATGCTCTTGGATCTAGTAAGAGCAAGAATGAGTTTGATACTCATAGTTTGAAAAATCATGTTTTTACATGGTTTGAGGCAATTTGTAAACTTCTTTTGAGATTAAGTGAAGCATCCAAAGAGGACACTTGCATTCTTGAGTAGGTGTTTAGCCTAAAGAAGATCAAGATTGCATTTGATTTCAGGATTAGATCTGTCATGGATAAAGTTCATAGTATGTGCACTAGTCAAGCTAGTTTGCTTAATCTTGATAATCAACACTTTTGCTCATCTTTTTCAAATCAAAGGCCATCATCAAGCATGGAGGAAGCACTTGGATATAGTGGCAAATTGGTGGAATACTCTTCAAAGATGTTGGCAAATGATTTCTACCAAAGAAATCTTATCATGGATATGGTGAGGGCGCTGCTATGATGGATCCTTTTGCTGGTTTTTTACTTCATATGCATACCAAAGGATCCACTCAAAAAGTTTCACAAACTCCTTGACCTTACCAAGAGGAGTGTGAAAAAGTGTCAAACTCTATCTTGGATAATTTTTGTGTTTCTAGTTTGTAAAAAAATATCACATGTGTGGAGCATGTTCCCACATGTAGAAAAAGTAAAATTAGTTTAGTCATGTTGACTTTAGGGGTACCATAAAGTATCAAGCATCTTGGTATAGAACTTTGATAGGGCCAATTTTGGCTTTAGAGGTCAAATGGCCAAGTACACATGTTTTGTCATGATTAGGCCAAAATTCAATTGTGATGTAACTCAAGAAAGTTAGGTTGCTTACACTTGTCAAGTTTAGGTTTGATGAGTCAAGCACCCTCTGTGGTGGTAAAAGTCAACGGGTCCAATCATAAGAGAGAGATGTGTTGGGACGGGTCCAGTTAAAAGTGAGGGACGTTGCATCACACATCCAATAGGATTAGAGAGGCTATGTTTAAGGGGTCCAATAAGAATCAAGCATGGATCTCCATGAGTTTCTATATGTACTTTCATTTCCTTAATTAATGTATGAGAGATCCATGATTTTTTGAGTCACTTTGGAGATTTGCCAATTTTGCTTGTATTGTCTTCTCTCTCTAGATGAGCCTAAAAGTGGTATTTTCTCTCTCTACCCGAGGAGAGGAGCTTCTTCAGACTTAGTTTATTTCATGAAGTCTTCCACATGTGTGAAATACCTTTTGGTAATGAATGAATGCATGTAGAATGGTCTTTTTGCCTTAGAGATCTTGTCATTGATCTTGGATTTCAATCAATAGGCAATCTATAGTGCATGAGCCAAGCTTAGGAGATGAATTTCACACATTAGGACATTTTCACATGAAGCACCTGAATAAAGATACCATTGATAGGCATATCTACTTGGTTGATCTTGTACCATCAACGCCTTGTCCTCTTTTTGTGGATTTCTGACAATGTCAGAGCCTCCCTCTTGGTGTGATGATAAAATTCCAACAAGTTGACACACGTGGGGAATGATCCTCAAGTGTGAAGGATCTTGTTAAGCTTTGTGTTTAGCACGTAAATTCATTCTAGATTGAATATCAAGTTCTAGTACAAGATTTTATGGCCAAAGCACAATCTAGCATGCTAGGAATCAAAGAATGATCACTTTGAAAAACAAAAGAGAAGAAGTACAAGAATTTAATGCATTAGCATAAACCTCTACTTGAGTTAGAGAGAGAAAAGGAGAGCAAAATTCAGACAAACAATAGTATAGATCCAAACTGACATGGAATATCTTCAAAGCTTGGTTCTTCATAAAAAATTATGAGAGACCCTTCACATATATATGGAGATTGGAGTAGCTCGAGGTAGAATCATCTCTCTCCAAATTTCATCCACATCTAAAAGTGAAAACTAGAAAACTAGTGACATTTATCACTTTACATGCATGCATCTCTACCTACTTTTACCAAGTGTCAAATTCTAAATTGGAATTTACAAATCACCATGCATGTGTCCAATTCACTTTGTGCATGCCTTGCATGTCACTATGGAACACTTACAACCATTGCATGTGCTGTGCCACGAGTTTCTACAAACCTATTATTGACATTTCTATGTCTACATTCTATATGCAAGTTGTATATGACCAACTAGACTTCAAGAAATCATGTAGCTTGAGTTTCTTCTAGGCCAAATTTGGCATTTACAATATGAAACATTACATACACATAGAAAAAACTTTTGCCAAAGCCTAAAGTCAAGACAGATGATTTTTCATTTTTCAACACTCCTAAAAATTAATGTATGTTGACTTAAACATGGATCTTGGAATTAATCCAAGATTGGCTCTATGCTTGATGAAGGAATTTTTGCTCAAAGGTTTGGTGAGCTCTGCAATACAAGATGATGTGTTGATGTGTTCCAAGTAGATTTCCCCTCCAATGAGCTTCTCTCTCACGAAGTGATGTGCAACTTTGATGTGTTTGCTCCTTGCATGAAATATTGGATTGTTGGCAAGGGCTTGTGCTGAAATATTGTCACACGTGATCAATGGTAGATCGTCTTCCTTCTTAGTCTTTAGCTCCACAAGCAACCTCTTGATCCAAAGCACTTCTTTTGTTGTAGTAGTAAGTGCCTTATATTCAGCTTCACAAGATGAGAGTGATATGGTATCTTGCTTCTTGGAAAGCCAAGATATTAAATTTCTTCCAAGGTATATGACATATGCACTTGTAGATTTCCAATATACTTTATCACTAGCAAAATCCGAGTCAGAATAGCCAACAATAGAAAGATCTTCATTTTTTTATAACAAACCATAATCATAGGTTGAAGATATATACCTAAGTACCTTTTTGGCCATTTTCCAATGATGAATAGTAGGATTTTGCATAGCTTGGCTCAACTTATGAATACTAAAACTTACATTAGGCCTAGTTATGGTGAGCCAAATTAAGGAGCCTATAAGACTCTTTAAAAGAGTGATGTCCACAAAGGATCTTGTTAGGGGCTTTTACAATTTGCTCCATAGGAGTATCAATACTCTTACAATCTAGCATATTGAGCTTTTCTAACATTGAAAGAGCATACTTGGATTGACAAACAAAATCTTTCTCATTATGAAAATCAATCTCTTATCCTAAGATGTAATGAATTTTTCCAAGATCTTGCATCTTGAATTCTCTTCCAAGTGCAATTTTGGTTTTTTCAACTGAATTGATACAACTTCCTGTTAGGATAATATCATCAAAATAAATTAGAAGAATGACAATATCACTATCATAGAACTTGACATACAAGGAAGGATCATAGTTACTAAGATTGAATCCTAGTGAGATAAGGAAAGTGTTAAGTCGAGAATACCACGATCTTGGTGTTTGCTTTAGTCCATAGAGACTTTTGAAGAGCAAGCAAACTTTGGTCTTGTCTTGGATGAACCCAAGGGGTTGTTCCATATAAATTTCTTCTTCTAGATATCCATTTAAAAATGCATTTGAGACATCTAGTTGAAAAACTTGCCATTTAAAAAAACAAGCAATAGAAATGATGATTCTAATTGATACCATCTTTGCAACTGGAGCAAAAGTCTCCTCATAATCGAGTCCATAAACTTGAGCAAAGCCCTTTGCACAAAGTCTTGCCTTGTACTTATTGGTTGTGCCATCTTGATTATATTTGACTCAAAAAACCCATTTGCAACCAATAGTGTGCTTGTTGGATGGAAGATCCACAAGCTCCCATGTCTTGTTGGAAATCAATGCATCACATTCCTCCTTCATGGCAAGAAACCATTATTTTGAGTTGAGTGCTTCATATACATCCTTTGGCTCTTCATGTGAAACAAAACATGCATAATTAGTGGAGTTCAGTTCCAATTGTTTGCCTTTATCTCCATATGTAAGCCTCTTAGGCTCGGATCTTTCTCTTTGTGATCTCCTTGGTGAGAAAACTTGAGGTGACCATTACAGGAGTTCTCAAACTTAGAAGGGCCGTTTGTTTCGAGTTTTTTAATTCCTCACTGTTTATGTCCATGTGGCCCAATTGGTTCTTGACATACTGGCTTCTATGTAATATAACTCGCCTCACCTAAAAAACACAGTTCATGTTTGGGCAAATTTGAATTTCCGGTCCGGTAGGCATACTATTGGCTGGCGTGCGCGACGACTGGTTGACTAAACTGCTTGGGTTAACCTCAAGTTAAAACTATCTTGGGACTCACAAATAGGTTTGGCGCCTATTATACTCTGGACTCTCATATCGTCAAGTTCAAATGTGAACTCTTCAGGCTATGGTAATGAGAAGAAGACCGAGATCCTTGATATGCTCTGCAATTTTTTATAGTGAGAGGGAAGAATGATGGCACATGCATTGCTCGTGAATATCATAAGGTTTCTTGGGTACTGATGCATCCATCGGCGAGAGGGGCTTTTTGCCAAAAGAAAAAGGCCAAGTATACATATAGATCTTATTGAAAAGGGCGGATTATTGATTTCAAAGTTTCTTCAGGAGGACAAACCATTTCAGAGATGCTCATTCAACATGTTTATATGCATTCAGAATTTAATGTGGAGGCTATAAATCCACATGATTTTTTAAAGTGTAATTGTATCTTAATTTTTTGGATTTCTTGTCATTTTTAAAACGTAATCGTATATATGAATCAGAGCTTATTATGATTTTGTATTGCAGATCTATATCCTTAAAATATACATGAATGGGAACCTGTGGCATCTCTTTCAGGTATTATAGATGTCATCCATTTAGAAATTGGCAAATTGCAATACAAAGGACGAACGACAAAAGAACTTGTAGATTTTGGAATGTTTTTTTATGATGCATATTCCAGATAGAAATGGAGGAATGGGAAAACTAGAGTGTATACCTCTACCTAATCTTCAAGATAACGTGTGGTGGATTGCAGTCAACGAGAATATAATAAAATGTTTTCATTCCAAGCTATATAATGATGTACAAAAGTCACTCAAAACTAGTACTGGATCAAGAAATGTGCACTTAAGCTGGTTTGTTCCAATGTCATTGTTTGTCAGCTCTTTTTCAAACATGGAGGTGCATCGAACTCCCACATTGTTTGTTTGCAAAAATCTATCAGATGATTTTTTATTCAAATTCATAGACAAAGGTTGGGATATAAGATCCACTGCAGATATTTCTTGTAGAATCAAACATTCATCCATATCATTTAGATACAATATAGAGAAACAAATGCTTAGTATGGTGTTTCATTATCAGAGATGGAAAGAACACAATGGTACTTGGGCCCCATTAGATCAAGATCTAGACAACATTGGACACACTGATGGTATATGCATTGATATCATGGCAAATGGGGAGTTACTTACTAATATGGAGGTTGAGTAGGACTAGACCTTATTCTACATTAGAACGGAACTCTTATGTACACCATGATCTGTACTAGGCCAGACATAGCTTTTGCAGTCAGCTCACTCAGTCAGTTTATGACTAATCCTAGTATAACACATTGGAAGGCTCTTATCAGAGTCATGAGATATCTTTGAGCTACTATGGACTTTTGCATTTGTTATGGAACAGTCGACAACGACAAACTCAATTTACTCAGTGATTACACAAATGCAAGTTAGGCAGGAGATGTAGACACTTGTAAATCTACTTCTGAATTTACATTCTTCCTCAAGAATGGTCCAGTTTCCTGGAACAGTCGCAAGCAATCTTCGATAGCTCTATCTTCCACTGAATCAGAGTATATCGCAGCCTCTCAAGCTACAAAGGAAGCAATTTGGCTGAGGAATTTACTCTCAGATATTGGTCTGAATCAATATGCCCCAACGATATTATTTTGTGATAATCAAAGTGCCATTGTTTTATCAACCAGCCCTAGATCTCATTCCAGGAGTGAGCAAATTGAACTGAAGTATCATTTCGTCAGAAGCAAAGTTCTCAACGAAGAGGTCAGATTGCAATACTGTAGAACGCAAGATATGACAGCAGATGTTTTTACTAAAGCATTAAGTTTGGAATCACACAGAAGATTCTGTGTAGAACTAAGTTTGAAGGTCAAGGCATTCAAGGATTCAGATTAAGGGAGAGTGTTGGATTATTCTCTTTCTTACCAATCGACTAATCGGTTTTAATCTTCATCCATTCTTTATCCAGTTCTATGGATTTTTTCATGTTTTTATATAGTTTGCAGAATTACAAGTGTTTTTACATAGTCTGCAAAATTACACGAAGTTGACAATAGTGTCGTCTTTTTTGCCTGTCAAAAATTCCATTGAAAAATGCAGTGTCGTCTTTTTTGCATTTTTCGCCTGACAGAAATCTCGTGTAAAATCACAATGTCACATTTTTTCACTTTTTCCAAAGAGCCTCAAATGTCAAGGAAATGACTCTGGCAAAGTGTGGAGCAATCCTAAATGAGATTTAAGGGCACTATCGTCTTTTTCACATTTTTCGCAAAATCTCGACACTGTCGTCTTTTTGCGATAGTGTCGTCTGTGGCTGTTTTAGTTCATTTTTGCAGAGCTACAATTTTGGTTCATTTATGCTGACAGAATGTTTACGGCCAATTTCATTGAGTATCAACAATCAATGACAAGGATCGGATGGATGCCAGGCTTCTCATTGAAAAAGCCAAGCTATATGCCAAAAATGTCGATTCAAGTTGGTGGGAAGAATTCTTTGAAAACCAGGAGTCCATACTCATGGAGTAACAACTAATCGTACTACTTTAGAGATGTCATTTTCTTGGCTCTCAAAGAGTAATGCAATGACTAATGAGGTTTCTACTATTCTTGAGGATATTCAACAAATGATCTCTGTTCCTTCCAGATCTGCCACATTAGGATTACAGCGATAGAAATTTGTAACCTTTGGAACTGCATCAGGTACTAAAGGTATGGTATGTTCAATCACTGATGTCGGAATACCCTTCAAATCTGGATAAGTCCATGCACAACAATCTTGATACTTAATAAGTAACAAGCGGAGTGCTTGATACTGTTCATGAGTAAGTTGTGATCCCACTTGTACAATCTTTTCCGGTTCTCCTGGTTCGGCAAGATTCATTCACTGCGTCCTAGCTGGGCCATCGTAAACCTCTTTAGATTCCGTCATTTGATGTAAAATTCCCTTTTCTCGAAGAATGTAGGAAATCAAAGTGCCAAGATCCTTCTAACATTCAATCTCCATATACAAGAGATGTATTTGGGAACTCGCAAATCTCGTCAAAGACAAAAAGAACTTGCTAGCTTTTGGAAGGGACATGTGCAAGAAATCAAGGTGGGTAGAATGGCTACCACACTTGCAAATGATGATTCTCTTGGCCATTCCTTTTGGTTATGCAAGGTTGTCGATTTGTCAAAGTCCCAGAATGGAGAGAAGTACATTGGTATTGAACAAAACATCATGATGCATACATAGAAAAGTATGTTCCTGAAATGATTGGCAACTCAAATGGTAAAAAAAACCACCGCACAATAAAAAATCGGCCCCACATAGGTGACCTTGTCCTTGAGGAAGTTGACATTATTGTTTATGATTTTGAATTAACAAATTTAGGTCGACTTCGAAAAACAACGAAGGAAATCATTCTTCAAAGGCTACCAAGAAAAGAATGTGTTGTAGATGTTGGACCTTTGTCAAGAAGAACAAGGGCATATGTGGAAGCTGACCTTGGATTGCATAGCCAGCTAAATATAGGTGCAGGTGAGGGAAAATAAAAAATGGAGGGAAAAACCCAACACTTGTCTGCACTCTCAACTAATTATAATAGTCCATCGAGAGCTTTGGAATTTTTCTATCATGTCTTATTAGCTATTGATATATACAATCACTATCCCACCTTCAAGCCCTACCACAAGTTTGAGTTACCTTTAGGTCAATCATAATGCAAGCTAATACAAACAAGTAGATTTATCATGGAACCACTATCATCTCAATAGTTTCGGATAGTCTATCGATTCCTTATTGACATGAGTCAATAAACAAAATGAAACATTTAACCCTGACATTCAAAAGCTTTTAGGAAAAAACTTGCCTAAGGGTTGGTCTTGGTAATAAATCAAAGCCAAGGTTTGAATTAGGGTGATCGGGATCTAGTGTATAATATGATTTTATTTATGCATTCCATTTCGATCTTATGGTTTCTAATCTAGTGTGAAATTTTTATTTTTTGCAATGTTTCATAAAGCTAAGACTACATGAAACCTAAGTTGAAGAGTCAAAGCTTGCTCCAACGCAATTTAAAATCCACACTCCAAATTGACAACAATAGAAAAAACTAACATAAGCATCTGTAGCGGTAGACTCTTTACTCCATTAACCCTTGGATTCAAGAAAGACTCTAAAATAAATCTAAAATCTAACTACGCACAAAAAAGAGAGCGAAGATTATGCACATCGCATTGAGAAAGATCTAAGACATGGAGCAAAGATGAAACAATGAAACTCAAATATATCTACACACTCCTTTTGTTGTCCATCTCAAAGGCTATTAATAATGCTCTCTTTCATGCCAATTTTTTGAGACTTATTATTTGTGAATGCATCAAAGCAAAAGGACAGGAAAGAGCCAATAATTGATCGATCACCTTTACGTTCGATCTTACCACCACCAACTAACATGTTGTTCGATGCCTTCAAGACTTATGCTTGAGCTACTCCTCTGCTTGCTAATGAATGCGCCATGCAATGCCCTCAAGATTTGGCAATAAATTACTTCTTTGCTTGCTAATAAATGTGTTATTCGATGCCTCCAACATTTGGCAATGAGCGTTGATTTGGACCTACGATGTACAGGCACTTCGATTGGTGGTTGTGTGATGCTTTTTGAGAATGTGTGGCTGCTTGAATATGTTCGCTATTGTTGTATAAGTAGTTATGTGTAGACCAGAACCAACTCTTTGATCACATGTGGAAGTGCATCAATGTTTCATGAATCATGCTAATCCAAGCACCTAATAGGCAAAATTTACCAATGATCATATGAACAACATAGTGAGAGAAATTGGCAAAAATCTAGCTTGGTATTTTGTATGATAGAGTTTGTAAGTGAATCTCACATGTGTGGAGGATGTTCCCACGTGTGGAGAATTGTAAAGCAAATAAAAAATGTTTGATATAGGGGTCTCATAGAATTTCATAGTCAAGCATTTAGGTGTAGGATGTTGATAGGGTCAAATTTGGCATAGATGGCAAATTATCCATTTCTACTTGTAATGCCACTATTGAGCCAAAATAGAGTAGGAGGCCAAACTCGTGCCAATTAGAGTGTAGACAAGTGTAATGCTTTTGTTTGATGAAGTTTAAGAGGTCCAATAGGATTTAGAGGTGGAACCATGAGTGGTCCAATAGAATTCAGAGGTGCATGGATCAATGGTCCAATAGGATTAAGAGGTGGCAAAGTGTGGTCCAATCATAGTTAAGCATAGTGGTAGCTCGTGGATCTACTAGTATCATTGTACTCCTCATCTGGATATAATAGATTTTGGAGATTGAGTGGATTTTGAGTGCTATTGGATTTCTAGCTTTCTCTCTCTACCCCAGATCTCATGATGATTTTCTCTCTCTACCCGAGGAGAGCATCTTGTTTTTACTTATCATAATTTTTTAATACTTCCCGCACGTGTGAGTGAGAGTTGGAAGTGATTGAATGCATGTAGTAGTGTGTTTTTGCCATAGAATCAAAGATAGATCTTGAATCTCAATTTAGTCGTGATCTTGGTGCATCTACACACCTTAGGAGATCACAAGTACATGTTGTGGACAGTCCACACGTGTGAAATCAACATGGTATTAGAGCCTACCTAAGGTTACCATGCATTTTGGTCCATTTGAGTGAAATCTATTTATCAATCTTGAGCTAGAAATTGTCAAGATCTATTTTCCTAGCTATCTTGTCCAATTTTGGATCAAAAGAGTTGATTGGATCTGACCTGGTACTGTACGAAATCAGGTGCTCAGACACATGTGAGGAACATCCAATTTCAGTTTGGGAGTTCTCTTTCATGTTTTGATCCAAAAATCTTGCTAGATAGCTTGTTTTGAAGCTATTTTTGTCTAGTTTTTGATGCAATCAGATTTATTCCATTTGGTTGAGCCAATCAAAAGTTATAAGCTTCTGAAGAGGGTTAGGTAGGGCACCTAGACCTGGGTGGACACATTTGGTTTGGTCAAGAGATTGTCTGTTTGATCCAAAATCATAGTTGAATGCTTACTAATCTCATCTATATGTGATCTAGGCACTATTTTGAGATCTTAGCCATTTTGTTTCATGAAATATCATTGTATTTGAGTCAAATTTGGTTTCTTAGTGTATTTCACACGTGCTAAGAGTGTTTGATCATTACTTTGCCCATACTCCATCATTTGATGTGAAGTAGATCTAGTTTTGGAGAGATTGAGATAGTTAGTGAGAATCATCTCATAGTTTGTTGCAAGATCTTGCATAGGAGTTGGTAGCACACCATATCACTCAATCATGATGATGGTAAAGTTCTATTTGCCAAGCACAAAGAGAGGAGTAAGAAGCAACACCATCACTTCTCTAATAACAAATCTAAAGACCAAGATGGAGAGGAGGAGGAGGATACCTCTCATGCTTCTACTTCAAATCTCAAGAAGAAGAAGATCAAGTGCTTTTATTGTGGCAAGAAAGGCCATTATGCCACCCATTGCTTCAAGAAGAAGAATCAACTCAATCAAGACAACATCACCAATGAGAAAGAAGACTATATTGCAAGTGATGGAGAAGGCTCTCTTATGTCATCAAGCTTCTCCTCTTCCACCTTCAACAAGGATGACTCATGGTATATTGATAGTGGAGCATCTTCACATATGTGTGGCTCCAAGCACTCTTTTTCATCTATTATGCCTTATGATGGAGTCAAGAAGACCATATACATTGCAAGTAAGCATGAGTGCAATATTGAAGGAGTAGGGATTATTTCCTTGAAGCTTGCATCTTCCAAAGATTTCTTTCTCAACAATGTTCTTTTTGTCACAAAGCTTACAAAGAAAATCTTAAGTGTTGGCCAACTTCTTGATAGTGGCTTTGATGTCAGTTTCAATATTGACAATTGTGTGATCAAGAAGGATGGTGAGATCCTTGCATATGGATCAAGATTTGAAGGCATCTACAAATTGGATCCAAGTGAGAGTGCAAACTCTCTTGATGTTTCTTATATGTCCAATATTTCAAAGGAGGATGATCACACAAGATGCACATATCTTCTCTCTTCAAGTATTATGGTGTATGATTATTCCTTATTATTCAAAGCATATGTTGAGAAGAAATTCTCATTGAATATCAAAGCTTTGAGGAGTATTGGAGCTCTTGAAGGAATATCACCATATGAAGTTTTATTCAAGATGAAGCCTAAGGTTGATCACCTTAGTAAACTTGGTAGTGCTTGCTTTGCACATATTCCCTTGGAAAGAAGGAGGAAGGATGATCCAAGCTCATGGATCATGATTGGATACTCATCCATCAAGGAGGCCTTTAGTGTCTTTACACTCTCTATTTCAAAAATGATTGTGAATAGAGTTGTCATGTTGCATGAAGATTCAATCTTGGAAGTGGCCGAGATCAAGGCTTCTCAAGAAGCATCACAAGTTATCTTTTTTGAAGGTATTCAAGTTATTATGGGGCCAAAGTGTGAGGAGGAGTTTCTTCTTCATATGATTTCAAGAAGATTTTCAAGATGCATGGCCGAGTCTTTATGGCTCACCTTACATGGAAAAGAGGGGCATCTTTCATGTTGTATCTACTACAACACATTCATATATGCTTCTCTTCCTTTGCTTGAAATGCTATCTTGCTTCATTGAATTTTTTGGATCTCAAAGTTCAAGAAAAGCTATACTAGTTTTGTATGATGCTTATGGTATGGACATGTTTCTTGTCATTATTGACTTAGATATGTTTCCAATACTTTTTGAAAGCAAGATATTGTATTGTCAAAAGTGTGCTCTTGGTTCTAGTAAGAACAAGATTGAGCTTGGTACTCACTTTTTTGAAAATCATGTTTTCACATGTTTTGAGGAAAATTGTAAACTCCTCTTGAGATTAAGTGAAGCATCCAAAGTGGACACTTACATCCTTGAGAGAGTAACTAGCCTGAAAAAGATCAAGGTAGTCTTTGATATCAAGATTAGATGCAACATGGATATAGTTCATTGTATGTGGACTAGTCAAGCTAGAAAGCATAATCTTGATAATCATCATTGTTTAACATCTTATGATCTTGATCTCCATGATTCTTATGAAGCTTGGAAGCCTCAGATTTCTCTATTTATGGTGCATCCATCATGAAAGTGGAACTTTCAAAGCAAAGATCATCATCAAGCATGGAGGAAGCCCATGATCATAGTGGCATATTGGTGGAGCACTCTTCAAAGGCATTGGCAAGAGATCTCTACCAAAGATATCTTATCATGGATATGGTGAGGGTGCTGCTATGATGGATCCCTTGGCTGATCTTCACTTCTTGTGCATACCAAAGGATCCACTCAAAAATATTTACAAACTTCTCAAGTGATCTAGTACCTTTCCAAGCTATTTTTTGAGGAGGAGTGTGAGAAATTGGCAAAAATCTAGCTTGGTATTTTGTATGATAGAAGTTTGTAAGTGAATCTCACATGTGTGGAGGATGTTCCCAAGTGTGGAAAATTGTAAAGTAAATAAAAAATGTTTGATATAGGGGTCTCATAGAATTTCATAGTCAAGCATTTAGGTGTAGGATGTTGATAGGGTCAAATTTGGCATAGATTGCAAATTATCCATTTCCACTTGTAATGCCACTATTGAGCCAAAATAGAGTCGGAGGCCAAACTCGTGCCAATTAGAGTGTAGACAAGTGTAATGCTTTTGTTTGATGAAGTTTATGAGGTTCAATAGGATTTAGAGGTGGAACCATGAGTGGTCCAATAGAATTTGAGGTTTGCTTGAAAATGGTCCAATAGAATTTAGAGGTGCATGGATCAATGGTCCAATAGCATTAAGAGGTGGCAAAGTGTGGTCCAATCATAGTTAAGCATAGTGGTAGCTCTTGGATCTACTAGTATCATTGTACTCCTCATTTGGATATAATAGATTTTGGAGATTGAGTGGATTTTGAGTGTTATTGGATTTCTAGATTTCTCTCTCTACTCGAGAGCTCATGATATTTTTCTCTCTCTACTCGACGAGAGCAGCTTGTTTTTACTTAGAATAATTTTTGAATACTTCATAATTTTTTAATACTTTCCACACGTGTGAGTGAGAGTTGAAAGTGATTGAATGCATGTATTAGTGTGTTTTTGCCATAGAATCAAAGATAGATCTTGAATCTCAATCTAGTCTTGATCTTGGTGCATCTACACACCTTAGGAGATCACAAGTACATGTTGTGGACAGTCCACACGTGTGAAATCAACACATAGGTACTGAATGTTCTACAAAATAAATGTCCCAGCAAATTCATCATTTGCTCTACAAATTCAGAAAAAAATTTGGTAGCAGTATGAAAGCAAAGCATAGGACCATTAGAAGTAACTTTGGGCACCTCCTCTTGTTGAACAAATATTTGATAGATTAGCTACTTTTGGCGCTTAACCTAATACTCCACACTAGGATTTTGCCTAAATTGGCTTAATCTACCAACACAATAACTAAGATCAGGTCCTGTGATGGTTAGATATATGAGTGAACCAACTAGCTTCTTATAGAGAGTAATGTCCTTGAAGGCTCTTTCATTACATCTTATAATGAGCTTTACAATTGACTCCATAGGTGTATCACATTACTTAGCATCTACCATATGAAATCTCTTTAGAATAGAATTAGCATACTTCTCTTGACAAATGAAAGTAGTTTGAGAAGATCTAAATACTTCTATTCCCAAGATATAGTGTAAAAGACCAAGATCATGCACCTCAAACTCCTTGAGTGCAATCTTGATATCATTTATCTTGATTGTTGCCTCCACTCAATATGATATCATCTACATAGATTAGAAGAATAGTAATTTCCAGCAAATCTATAATAAAGTGAATGATCGTACTCACTCATCAAAAAATTTTGAGAGAGTAGAAATGTCTTAAACTTAGCATACCAACTCCTTGGTGCTTGCTTAAGACCATACAAACTCTTTCATAGAAAACAAACATGATTA
The DNA here is from genome assembly GCA_029204225.1 of Diphasiastrum complanatum. Taxonomy (NCBI): domain Eukaryota; kingdom Viridiplantae; phylum Streptophyta; class Lycopodiopsida; order Lycopodiales; family Lycopodiaceae; genus Diphasiastrum; species Diphasiastrum complanatum. The sequence continues at coordinate 48,108,483 of CM055110.1, read as the reverse complement.
GGCTTGCCATATGAGATGTAGCCCTCGGGTTGCTCCATGTATACTTTCTCCTCAAGATCACCATTCAAGAACTCATTAGCGATTTCCATTTGCCATAGATCCCAACCAAAGAGAGTAGCAAGTGAGATGATGACCCGAATGCTTACTATCTTTGCCACGGGTGCAAAGGTCTCATCATAGTCAATACCATGTTCTTGTGCACATCCTTTAGCCACCAACCTTGCCTTATGTTTGTTGATTGATTCATCTTGGTTTGTCTTCACCTTGAAGATCCATTTGCATCCAATAGTCTTCTTGTCTAGATCTTCACCTTGAAGATCCAGTTGCATCCAATAGCCTTCTTGTCCTTAGGGAGTTCCACCAACCTCCATGTGTTGTTCTTCATAAGAGCTTGGTACTCAAGATCCATTTCTTGGATCTACTCCTCTTGTTTTCTTGCCCCATCTACACATGTAGGTTCATCGAACGACCTTTGCAACTTATTTCTACTCTTTTTGACTAATTTACTTATTTACATGGGAATACCCCCAACACACCTAACCTCATGGCTTTAGCACCTTCTCACAAGATTCTATTCTTCCTCTTGGCCACTCCATTTTGTTGTGGTGTCCTTGGGCTTGTGTACTCCCTCTTGATCCCATGCTAATCACAAAAGGCCTTGAACTTGATAGAAATATACTCGCCACCATTGTCACTCCTCAAGCACTTGATTTTGGTAGACAATTGGACCTCCCTTGCAATCTTGAACTTGACAAAGACATCACTCTTTGAAATGAGCTAGGTGCATTACAAAGTCCAAACGACATAACTTTATAGGCATAAGTCCCCCATTCTGTTGCAAAAGTTGTTTTGTGGCAATCCGCAGGTGTTGTCTTAACTTGGTTATAACCACTAAATCCATCCAGAAAATTGTATGCTTCCACTCTAGCAAGATGGTCCAATATGCTTTCAGTAAAGGGTAACGAAAAGTGATCCTTTCACGTCACTTTGTTCAAAGCCTTAAGATTCACGCAAATTCTCATCTTCACATTCTTCTTAGGAATGACAAGAATTGGCGAAACCCATTCCGTATGTTCAATTTCATAAATGAAGTCAACTTCAAGTAGTCTTTGCAGCTCTTTCTTTATAAGTCCGTAATGTTTGGATTACAACAATAAAATCTTGTGACCTTTGGAACTGCATCAGGCATTAAGGGTATCGTATGCTCAATAATCGAGGTAGGAGTCCCTTTGAGATCCTTGTATGTCCAAGCAAAACAGTCTTGATATTTGATCAATAACTTCCTTAACGCTTGAAATTGTTCGGGAGTAAGTTGTGCTCCAAGTTGATTCTTCTGTTATAAGTTGCATTTGGCTGTGAAAGAATATTTAGCATTGTCACGGGTGGAAAATGCTTTCACTTGAGGCCTCAAATCACTATTAACAAGGTCACTACGGAATTTGATTCGGATGGCCTTGCTTTTTTTCTTGTGGTTCTCATCTTAGACCTAGCTACTGTGAGAAAGCCTAAATTGTTTAGCTAGAGAAGCTCGTGCCTTAGGTGCACAAACAAATAGGGCATTTTCCAGCTGAATGCTCTATTCTCTTACAAAATTGATAAATACTTGGATGGCTAGAGAAGTTGTTTTTGTCTATGCTTACACCCATCAAGGGCCATCAACCACTATGACACAATAATATAAGTAACTGGGAGGATTTTCAGATAGCCTCCAACAAATTCAGGCTTTTATGGATGGGGAATCAATGACATAGTAGTTGCCCCTTCCTGAACGCGGCCAGAAAAAAAATATCGTATTTTCTTAACACATGAAAATTCAAGCAAAAAAAACAAGTGCATTGTGGCAAGCCACAAGGCCCTGCCTTTGCAATTAGTGGTAAATTGCACTTTGTTCAAGGTTTTTTAATTACATATGTAATATATGGGTGAATGATCTGACCAATAAGCGTATGTAGATCCTGATAGATTTTTTGAATTTTTTATATTTGTCCAGACATGATCCAATTGTGTGCCATATATAGTTGTTACTTGTTTGAAAGTTAGTTGTATATTATGTTGAAACATAATGGACGCAAGTTTTTGGAAATTGGTAATTATGCTTAATGTATCAATATTCATATCGCCAATTATAACAATTGGCATGGTTTTCGGAATGTTCATAAGTAGTGTGTTTAATTGTTTAGTAAATGTGGAAATGCTAGAATTTGGTTGTCTGTATATTGCAATTATGTGTATACTGTAGGTTTTATAAGTGAATGTGGCATGAATGATTTCAGTGTGCAATGTAATACATAAATCAATGTGTTCAAGGTGTTGAGTTTTACGATACAATAGTGCTGATCCTATAAAGGCATAATTGTGAATGGTTTCAAAGTTTGTTGCAAAAAGTTGTTCATGATGAGAGGTTTGTGTTTCTTGTAAACACAATATGTCTGATGCCATTAGATTATGGTCATTTAGAATATTGTATTTGTATTTAGATAATGATCTAGTGTTCAGTGATTGAATAATAAGATGTGTTTTTGTGTATGTATACATATTCGGAATATGGGAGGTCCATTTTGCTGTGGTTCTGAGACGTGTCATTTTTTGTTGGACAGATATATCGATTTTAAATTGTTCAGAGATTAATGGCGATGTGATGTATAAATTCTCTGGTTTTCTAACGCGTGTTAGAGCTGCGTACATCAAACCATATTTTGAAACTTTTTTGGGATTAAATGCTAGTTTGGTTATTGGTAGACCTTGTGCTCGGTATATTGTTCTTGCTATTGCTATTCTGATTGGAAATTGTTTTCTTGTAATTTTATTAAATACAGATTGGCCAATTTGAAATTCTTTTGTAAGTCGATGTATTGGAGCCCATATTCTGTTTATGTTAGTGGTTTTGTACATATGTCTATGATTTTCTCGAGTTTTTTTACCTATTTCATACTTGTCAAATTATATCCATACAATATCTTCTATAGAGGTCATTGTTCTAGTCTGTAAAATGTCATCTGCTCCATTAACAAGTCCATCTCCAACATCTATGTTTGTTGCACAAAGTTCTACTAACATGCCTTGTTTCACGTAAATTGTTTTTGTCAATGATGATGTTGTTGGTGATGTTTCTGGTATTGTTGTTGTAGTGCTACAACCAAAATTATGAATGTCAATTGCTTCTGAACAAAATTCTGTACCTGTCATTGTATTATAGATTTGGTTGTTGTATTGTTGTATGTCTTTGTTCGTGTAAAACAAGTATGGTAGATTGGGTATGGACGGTGGTGTTTTATGACAATGTTCGTTTAACCAATCAATATCTGTAGGTGTGTGTGTGTTATTTCTCTAATTTTGTTTAAAACATTTATGAATTCTATGTTTTGTTGTCGCATTACTTGTTGAAGTTCATAACATGTGAACATAGTATGCCAGTATGAAGTACTAAATACGGCGAGATTGTGTTCAGGTTGTTTAAAGATCCAAGAGTCTAAACAGGCGCTGTTTGAAATAGATCGCCACAAGTTATAACATCAACGCCACCAAAAAAATGTGATGGATTGTGCTTGACATTTCGAAGTCGTTGATCTGCAAATCTAAAAGTTCTTTCACCAATTAAAGAAACTTCGTCAAATACTGCAAGTTCCAAATCTTTGTAGTGAACTGATAATGTTTGTAATTTTTCACCAGAAAGAGTAGTTAGGGCTTTTGTGTTTATAGGTAAATGTAGTGCTGAATGTATTGTAGTTCCATGAATGTTAAAAGCTGCTTTGCTTGTATATGCCATCATTAATGCTCTTGGATTTTCTATATGATCTGTGTTATTTCTATAATAATGACGTAGTAAACTTGTACAAGAAGAAGTAAAGTAAATGTTTTTCCAGTACCAGCACCGCCAGTCAAGAATAAGTGAATATGATTTGTTGTATTTGTACGTTTTTTATGCATTATGTCATCGAAAAGTAGCCGTTGTTCATGATTGAGTTTTGCAAGTTCGCGATAATATGTATCTTGATTCATGATTTTGTATGTTAGTTTTGGAGCCATATTGATTTGTTTGTTTGTGTTATATTTTGTATGGTTTGGGAGTTCAAGTTGTAAATCATAGTTATTGCATGTCATGAGTGTACAAATTTTGATTTGATGTTTCAGTATTTGATGAACTGTTTTCAAGATCTTTCCAGATGTATTTGTTTTTGGATTAAAATTGAGTTTTTGTTTGTTGTTTTGTATTGTGTCATAATTTGCATCATATACATCTTTGTATGATGAATGTGATTCTGTTAACATGTTTTTAGATATCTGAAATGGATTATATAGAAGCAGTTGTTCTCGATAAAAATTGTCAGGATCTTTATGTTCGTTGTAATAGACATATCTTTAATATGACATTTCTGACGTTTGTATATATGGGATGATGTTAGTCGATATGCAGAAATGAATTCTGCTAAACAAAGGTTTAAGCAGTCAGCAGGTCGACAAACATATTTTTCAGTTTTGGTTGGATATTGTATATCTATTGAATCGAGATGAAGAAATTGCAAATCCTTTTTTTTTTTAGAACAAATGCTCGTGTTGGTTCTGGATTTGTATTGATAAATGTAAATGTTCGTTTGCAAACATGTAGAGGTAATGATAACACAATAAATGATGCAAGCTGGGCACTCATTTGGTGCGCATTTAAAAATGCGGATCCCATGCTTTTTAATCTTGTGAATGTATCTACATTTTGGAACAAAGATTCTGTAAATGCACATTTTAAATATTGCGAAAGAAAAGTATCAATTTTTGTCAAATATGATGTACAATAACTTGCAGCTGCATATGGATCAAGAATATATTGCAAATCCATATTTGCATTCCAAAGTTGACTTATAGATGGATTGAAATTGTTTGTGTACATGTCTGTTGGATTGCGTTCTAGGAATATTGTTGGTTTTTTTAAGGTAGTCCGTATAGCTTTTATGTAATCAGAAAGCGGTATCCCTAGTGCAGTAAGCCACGACAAAAATTTTGCATGTTTTACAATATCATTACAGTTTAATTTTTCTTTGATAACACGAGATAGATTTTGGTAAAGGTTTTTGGTATGAGTTTCTGTTTCTGAATATGGATGCAAAATACTGGTGCATGGCATTGGCGGTTGTGGATAATGAAAGCGACATTGTCTGGAAACTCAAGTTTTATAACAAGTTGGTCGATGATGGTGAGTTTGTATATCTACATTTTCTATACTGAGTTTTTTACTATTGCATGAAATGTACGTATCAATAAATTTTGTGATTTCAAATTTTGAATTTTTACCATGAATTGGTGTATTTGCAAGCCTTAATAATCCATGTTCATGTTGACTACCACGATTTTGAAATTCGGTGACAAAAAAATAATCTTTAATTTTTCCCAAAATATTTGTTTTTTTAAGTATCAATGTGCGTAGCACATTAATCTTCATGATATAGTATCTTGCACATGTTGTTGGATCATGTTTGATTAAGTTTCTAGAAAACTCATTTTCATTTTTGTATGTGTCACGTTGCAGAATGTTTGAATTTAATTTTTGCAAGCAATACATAAGCGGTGACCATCTTTGTTCGGTCGAAGATAATGTTATGAAAAATGTTGGTGGACCTAGTTGTCGCATCATCGCGAAAACATTTTTACATAATTTGTATTTATAATCAGGCGATGTGCAAACATGATCAAAATCTCGGTAGCCTAAATTAGATTATAGTATTTGTTCAATATTTGTATCATGAATTACGTCTTTTGCTGTCAGTTTCTTATGTTGGAGTGTGCCTTCTCTTAATCTTATCCAAATAGAACTAAGTACTTGTTGAATAAGTATTATGATTGCTTAAAAAAATAGGTTTGTTGTATGTTGTGCAAATTTGTGTTTATAATGCAGTAGTTCCCATTTTGCGATCTGTTGGTATGTATATTTATCAGAACTTGTTATTCTGCGGCAGGATCCAAAATATAGAGTCGGGTAATTAAGTTCTTCAACATATGGATCTTGAAATATTCCAATAGGATTTTGACCTTCACAAGGAGCAATAGTTTTGTAACAATGTTCATAATCGATAACAAATTTATTACCTGTAAATGGATGTATCAATGTGTCATGTATGGCATCTTCTTCATTATTAATTTCGTAACTTCTGGATTCATCTATGGTCGATGAATTTGTATGTTGAGTTATGTTGTCAAAGTATGTTTTCAATGAATGATTAATTTCAATGCGTAGTTTTTCATACAATGGTGTTTTGGAAAGATCAATAAGAGCAGCCATTAGTTTTATGGGTCGGACTTTACCAATCATGTAATTTGTTTTGTATTCAAGCTTTCTTTTAAGGCCAATAATCATAGCACTGTCATCGTCAATAAAACGGGTTAAAATATTGTGTATTTTGTCAAAATTAGCAAGTTTGTAAAAATGCAGACGTTCTTCTAATTCATTGAGTATTGTAGTTGAAGGTATTTCAGCATTTAAACAAATATTTATAGGTGTTAAAAATTTGGGGACTTTGTTTTGTAGTACATATTTTCTACAATCTTTGCATATGTAAAAAATGTTATTTGTATATAGATTGGAAGGGATGTTTTTGAATGTTTTTATGAAATTTATGTTTTCAGCATTTGCAGTATGAGTTTAAAAATAAAAGCAGATGGACTCGCAACTGATACATGGATAAAGCGGAGCATCTTCAATATGTTCGTAATATTTTATTAAAATCGAGTTACGATGGTCAAGTTGTTTGGCTGTTTGATTGGCAGTTTTTGAGTTGAAATTCGTGATTTGGATTTTGTTACGTAGTATATGATGTCGAGTGCGTGTGATTCTATTTGAAATACTAAGTTTTGTACATGTTGCATTAGGATGCATATTTTGAAATTGAGCCATGAGTTGTCTTGTTGATAGTGTAGGATGTTGCAAAATTAAATGTTTGATAACTAGTAATAAAGATCGGGTCCAATATTGTTTGTTAAATTTTGGTTTCGGAGAGGAGTTATTAGTATTCGTAACAAGTGGATTGTGTAAATGTTTATGATTACTATATGCTTTCCGTATACGATATAAAATACGATTGTTTTTTCTTGTAGTAGAAAATTTTGTTTGAAATTCATTGATAATATCTTTTTTGGATAATGTCGGTGTTTGTTGCACAAGTTGCTCGATATAATTTGTCATATCACATGTCCATGTTGGTAAAGAGTTTTTGTTAATTTTATGTTGTTTTTGCAATATTTTGATACGATAAAATATAGTTCTTGTAGTATGGGGTAGTTCAGGAAATATCTGTTGAGATTTTGTTGCAATTTGTTTTCGAGTACAGTTGGAGTTAGTAATGTTTGTTGGAGTGGCTATATTGTTTTATTTTATCAGAAAGTGTTGTTTTGTGATTAGAAATCTGTTCAATTTTTTGGTACCTGCAAAAGGAATGCGAAAACATGTTAGTAATTGACGAAGGACGAATATGAATTTTAAAAACTAGTAGAATAAAAAACGAAAATTATGGTTTCTGCATTTAGAATCCCTATCAGTATTAGGTACATTCTATTATTCAATTATGAATGCGAACGACAAATTTAGAGCTCTTATTATTTGATGTAAATTAGTATTAAAATACGGTTCTTGTTTTAATCGTAATAGAAAGAAGGTTATATGTGAAGAGATTAATTTGGTTATAGTAATATGTTTCTAATTCTGATTCCTTATACAAAAACACACCTTCCATTTTTTGTATAAGGAGTCCGAAAACTGGCACTGATATATGTTGTATACCATCAGATGTTAGTATTGAATCGATTTTATGTAGTTTTTTTTTATGGGCCATGTTTTTTAATACCATAGTTGCAGCTCGTAATTATCTTGTATACAAAATCTCTTGTTTGTTCATGTTTTGCATCTTTCGACTTTTTTTTGGTTAATTGGCATTGAAATTGCATTGTCTTGAAAGTGCAATATATGAAACTGTCAAAAGTGGCTTCCTAATAGTTATAGTAGTAGTACTAATTCAGATATTGAGCAACATGTAGCAATGTATAATACATACAAGCAATTGCTTGAAAGTTTGCTGAGTCATGTACCCATTTAATGGATATATGCAATAGATTGTATATATCAAAAAAATTTGAAGTACATAACATTAATATAAAGTTTTATTAATTGTAAAGCTGGATTTTTAGTATGTATACAAGATAAAGCAAGGTCTGTTAATGCCACCTACGAAACTTGTACTTGTTTTCTTGTACCTAGTTTTGATGTAACATGTTATTGTTGGGAAGGGTGCAGTAAATGAATAGACTAGTGCTATGACTGAGGAGATTGTTTCAGTTTGCTTGCCTTTGTTTTTTGCTCTTGTATTGCAATTTTGTTCCCGGAAAGAAATTTTTGTCAGAAAGAACTTATTAACTACTGGAATCTATGATCTAAAGATGTTAACGGTTGTAAGCCCGATTGCTGAAGAAGAACTTGTAAACTACTAAAATTGGTAAGCTAAAGCACATCAACAGTCACATGATTAAAGGAGCATACGTATAAGAGACTTTGCCTAGTATCGTCAATAAATCTGTGTACTTTCCAGTGTACTTTTTCAATACCTGTCACATGTGTTGCAAGTATGTACTTTCCAAGAGTGACTAATCGGATTCTCTTATTGGAGCAGAGGTAGTAAATTATGGATAGGGAGGCGCTTTTGAAAAGACATAATTAAAAGAAACTAACGATAGACAATGAAGTATTCATTTTTTGGTGTGTGAGAATCTTAAATTCAGCATTTTGCCTATTTGTATTAGAAGTACTGGTATCATCTCAGGAGTCAAATGCAAATAGGTTACAAGGCTACTTTTTGTACACAACAGATTTAGAAACTAATCCCGAGTACTTTTTGAAATTGTGGGTGTGGGATGTCAATTTTGTTTTAAAAGCTGTGTGCATCTTCAAGTACAGAATTTAAGAAAGACATTTAGTTGCAGAACTGGTTTTGTTTCGCTTCTATGGTGATTACTTAGTTTTTGGATAAGTTTCAATTACACAGGTCCAGGGTTTCTACTGTAAGGTCTCTAAACTCAGTAGCAAATTCGAATCACTTGATTCTTCTCTAGAATTGAGATGAAGTATTCGTTTTGATTTGGGATCTATATCTATGTCTTTGTCCAACTTTACCTGTCGTGCAACATCTGCCAATGAGCTGGTCTTATTGAGCAGCTGCGCTGTTTTGATTCTGAGCTGATTCTTATTAAGCATTTGTGCTGTTTTAAGTCTGTCTATGAACCCATTTAAGAAAGAAATGGTTGCTAGTGTCGTGATCATGAGGAATTAGAAAGAAAGATATCCAAATCAAAATCCGAATTTAAATTTTGGACGCTGTCTGAACGATGATTGAAACATAATATTTGGTTCTCAATCTAATGAATTTTGGTGGACTGGGTCAATTCAGAGAAAATGGGATAAAAAAAAACCTTTTTAGAAGACATGCGCAGAGGAAGAACTATCATTGCACACAACTAGCAGATGTACTATATAACTGGGCTCATTAAACAAGTATCATGTTACTATACGATTCTTTACAGAGGACGTGAATATAATGAGGGTACTTTTTCAGAACTTAGTAAATGATTTAGGATCATAGTCCTTTATGAAATGTAAAAGGACATGAAACAAACACAATCTCAATGCATTCTGATGTCAGTTTTTCAATCCATGAAAGAAAGTAGTTTTTTTTTTCTAAAAAACAATGGTTGCAACATTTTATAATTTGGTACAGGGAATTCAGAATCTTTGAAAATAATACTATTGAAACCGGTTGTCAAAATGACGATATGGCAATGTTGCAGCTATTTTGTAAGTATTTGACTACCTTGCGTTCTTGTGCCTTGATTTTGCATTCAAGAATGTTATACATGCATAAATTTGATGCAATTCCGGTCCATGGATTACTGCAAGAGCCAATATTATTTGAATTGACCCCAGCCTTGCTACAAGTGAACATGGTAAGGCATAGTCCAAACCCTCAATCTGAGATAGCCATTTGCTAGGATCCAGGCCTTGAAACTTTCAACGATGTCCTTCGCTCCATAGATTGCCTTGATGACCCATTTTTTTTCCAATGCCTACCAAACTTCAGGTAGCTTCACAATATCCTACATATAGTTCATCTACCATCTTCATTTTCCATTTCTTTGCAGCTGTCTATCGACCTTCAGGTAGGTTCAAAATTTCATCTTAAATGCCTTCGGTTTCCATCCCTTCCCACTGCTTACCCAACTTAGAGGTAGCTTTACAACTTCTCGCGTATGTTTTCTCTTAATTGCCATTGCTGCTAGCCATCTAATTTAAGTTCTTCATGTACTTCTTTTAGGTTTGCTGGTTCACTTAAGAGCCATTTTTCCTTTGAAAAAGCTCATTGCATCAAAGCAAGTAGGGGCTTCCATATCCTCGTTGACCTCCTAATAGGCGCTTCTTCAATCTCCTCATATCCTTCTTCACCATCAACTCCTACCTCAACATAATCCTGCATCTTGGCCTGTGAGTACTTGGTGTATTGGCTTGCAAGTTCTTCAAATCCATCGCTAAAAACAAGCAGCCTTTTGAAAGTTTCCCAGACAAACCTCCAATTTCTTTTCTTAACCTCCTATTCAAGATGACACCTTGAGACATTAGTATTTGTCTAATTTCATGGTTGCACAGGCGATAGTCCTTTAAATCAGCAAACTATCCAACCAGGATGCATGTCATGGCTCTCTGATCTATTTTCCTCCTTTGATCTTTAAGGGCATGTGTGTCAAGCATACACATGACATTAGTCGCCTGAGCGTAGCTTCTTAATTGTTTGTCTGACCTGATCTTAGCCATGGTCTCAAACACTTTATACCTATCTCCCCCTTTTCCTTCAGAAAGACTAAAGCCATTTTCTACACTGCATGAACAACCTGTTGTAGCACTTTCAACTAGTAATTAGTCCATTACAAATTTTTTTGAGTGGAGCAGCTCTTTGTTGCAATACCTGAGTTTTTGTGCACTGAACTTGCACAAAATGGACATTTCTAGTAGGATAATACTCCAGATACACATCCAAGATTCTACGTACTTCTTAAAAAAAGTGACCTGAATAAACTCTAAACAACTGGCGTATACTTGTCTTAGAGACCCTATCATATTTGCGCAACGAATATAGGGTTAAAGGAAGTTCCATTGTGTGTGCTCATGCTTTCTTAGGTGTCAACAAGCTGGGAGAGTGCATAAAAAATTGTTTCGCTGTAGTTTGTCTAGGGTTTACTGGCACAAGGGCAATACCTTTGCATCCAACTATAGCACATTTTGGTACATGAAGGTTTACCTAACTTTGTTACATCTAGAATAGTGACTGAACGGAAAAAAAAATGTCCAACATTAAGGTTTAGAGCTACCCTTGTTAATATTAGGTCCTTATTGAAACTAATAACTGCCTCTTAGTACAACGAATAGCTTTATTTAAATGTACTTGGTGGAGACAGTTGTGCAGCTACTCTCAGTCATCCGGTCACTGATTGTTGTCCTACGAAGGTAATTGGGTCACATACAAGACATTTCAAGAAATTATCCAAATGTAACATTCATTCTTTTGGTTGAATCCTACAGAAACGTGTATTACAGCACCGGTGTTTGTAGAAAGTATTAAGAAACCAGTAAGGTGAAAGAAAGATCAGAAGCGAAGTATGTAGAGCATGTAAGGAAGTAATTAGAATCTTGTCTCATGAGTCCTGACTCAACAACAATTTAATATATGTGTTTGAAGGCCTGGATAATAAACATGCCAACAATAAAATCTGCAAACAAAAAAACAGGCATTTCAAATCTCCCAGCACATCAATAGAACATTTGAGCTCTGCACCTAGTTTTGCAGCTGACCTATTTATCTTGTGAAGGACAAGAACCTATCCATTGAAGATTGATATAAAAGTTCACCTGAAGTCTGATATGTCCATTACTACTTAACTTGACAAATGATCCTGTAACCCCAAAAAAATGTTGTAAGTTCGATAACTATGCTTAAAACAATATTACAGGTCCGACATTAAACATTTTCCCTGACATATTCAGGGTTCACATTTTGTTGATAGTCTTTGTTATGTTGTATTTGGAATTATTTTCTTGGAAGGGGAATCCAAGACAACAAGCTAGGAGGTAGGTGTGTGTGGCTTTGAAGTTCAAAATTTCAACTCAAAACGTACGGTACAATCTATTGGAGCATTAGTGACTTGCAACGACCTTTCATAGCTTTCAGCCAGTCAGGAAGCCTACTTAATTCTACCATACAAACACTATAGCAATACTTGCCAATCGGCAAAATCATTTAAGAGACATAAATAGTCTCATCACTTGACTCAGCTCCTTGTATTGAAGCACTACCATGTCAATATATACATATCAAAACCTTATGCTGATGTTCAACAAGAATTTGTTCTCCAAAGAAAACACAAGTCTGTCTGGTGGACATTGAAAGTGCTTTCTCTATCAACCGAAGTGCGTAGCAAAGCTCATTTCAAAAAAAAATGTGCCTCTGTTGTAAATGGCAACCGTGAAACAAAGAAAGAGTTTCGTCTCCAGCAAATGTGTATTTTGCTTTTGCATACCTTATTTATGAAGACTCTTACGTAGCCATTCATGCGAAGTCCAATTAGAGAAAACTCTGCCCATGTCTCCATCATCTCTCAATCCAATCACCTTTGAAGCAACTTCCGATCTGGCTTGTGGCAATTAAAACAAGTTCTAAAACAGGTAGATCAAGCTCTAGATCTAAGCCCCTTACTCACAATCTATGTGAAGGTAGGAACGCTGATTGCACCAAGCATGTAAGTCCTCGAATTACACCTGAAAGTGCATGTAGAAGCAACAATCTATTGCCAAACTCTAGGTCAGCGACAAAGAAGCATAAGACAAAAAACAGGAGGACCAAGCCTTTTCAAACTCCAGACAAAAGCATGTATCTCACTGGAAACTTAGAATTTGAAGATGTATCCACCTTCAACATCCCTCACCTCTCAAAGCATCCAGAACACGAATTTTGCAAGACCTTACTAGTCCCACAGATAGGTTCGCAGAGGCTACTGTCATGAAATATTATATAAATAACAGATACATGACAACATGCTGGTTGCTGTAAGGAATCTGTTGACAGGTGTGGGCTTCCAGAATTTCGTTTTAGAATTCCAGGATTTTTTTCATGTGCTTGGCTACAACTTTATCCACAAATTCTAACAGAATTTCAAATTTGTGTGAATCTTTTCAATTGAAATAAACTATGAGCTATTTGGTCTATAATCTGAAGATGCATCCACCTCCAACATCCCTCACCTCGTAGAGCATCCAGAATATGAACTTTGTAAGATCTGACCGGTCCCACAAATAGGTTCCCAGAGGGTACTATTCTTGAAGAACATGGGTATGAAACAATATATAAGGAACAGGACATGACATCATTTTGGTTGTCATAAGGAATTTGTGCAGCAACAGCTACTAGTATCATTTTTATGAGCTTCAAGAGATTCGCTTTCAAATTCAAAAAAAAATTTCATGTGCCTGGCTACAAGTTTATCCAGAAATTCAGGAACAGAAGAAGAGGGTTTAGACCAATGACTCGATCGCTTTTCTCGACGAATCGAAAACATAATACCAAGAATTTTGGAAAGGTCACATCAAAGAATTTAGTATGGTATTTAAAATTGAAGAACCAGAACCCATACGAGTAAAACATGTAACGGGAACATAAAAGGAGCCAGCTTTTGAGGGAGGGACGTAGTTGTACAAGCTAAACGTCAATTAGAGCTCGAAAAGTTAGCTCTAGTGACTCTCTGTTTGTGAAATCTCTATGTCACAAGTCATGCAATTTCTAAAATATGTGAAAGGAAGCCTTTTTGACGAATCTTAGAGTAGTCACTAAATATTATCATTAACGAACTAAGGATTTAGCTTATTATGGACATTAGTTGCATTGTTGTGGACATTGTTGCATTGAGAACCCATATATATAGGCCTAGAACTTCATCTTAAAAAGTTTTGGTATTTTTATATGCATCAAAATCTTCCCAGTATACGAAAATTGGGCCATTGTAAATGTATTTTTACGCAAAAACACATTGTTTTTGTTTAAGCATTGATTTATTCAACTTTTAGAGAGAATCTTCTTAGGGGAAACCTTTTCCATTACCCATTCAATAGGAAATTGTGTTACTTACGTTGCAAATTTTAAATGAATCAACATCCATATCAACAATCTAGAAGAGGTTCGAGATTTAAATTCTCATATTAATTAGGAGATTCAGTCTAGACCATTTTGTGAGGTTCATAGCCTTCCCCACGAGAGAGGTCCCCCTCCCATCACTCTTGACATTTTTGGAAAGGGGACAATCATAGGAGCCACCTCCATGTGGGCTGTTATAAAGATTGTAGCGATGAGGATGCACCCGATGTGGCTTCTCCAAGTTCTTCTAATAGGGTCTTAAAGAGTCCGTACTTCAAGAGACTCTGACTTAGGAGGTAGCACACATGGTAGCTAGTACTACCACTCCAACGTTTGTTACCTCTCGTTTCCTAGCGCTCATATATTCACACCTCATCTCTTCTCTTCTTTTGGACCCACAACTCCATTTTCCTTTTGGGAGTCCATGGCAACATGGTCCCTCTTACCATATCACTCTTGCCACTTTCTCTCCCCTTCATTCCACTCCTCCCATCGCTTCTCCGATTCTCTCCTCCTTTTTCCTTAGAACTCTCTTCTCCTCCACCAACTGTTGATGTCTACATATACAGAGTTTTAGAAACTTTGTTTTTAAAAACATTTCAATCTCAAATTAGATTGGCTCTATCCGAAACGGCCTGTCTCGACTAATTTTCGATCAAGAAAATAAGCATCTATTTTGATGAACTGTTCATAGGTAATTATGATATAAACTAGGTAACTAACAAACCATTCATGTATTTTGACTTTATACATGACCATCGGTTTTAGTTTGGTCGTATGAACGTAGTATTAGTTTCCAGGTTTTCTATATACAATGACTAAAAAGTATATAAGATATAGTGCACGGGATTTATGTAGAAAATACAAGCAACTTGTGGAAACATTTACAAGATATCATAATTTAGATGTAACAGAGAATGATGAACCTGGGAACTGAAATGTACCGAATTTGAGGATTTTTTTTTGGGAATTTGTCAATTTGAAGTTCTATTAATTGTGGTTTGTACATTTTTTTTGGGGGCAACTCCTGTCAAAAGCACGCTTTATGTGACTTTACTTAGCATGCAAGTATCGCTATTATGATATTAATGTGAACTAAGTAATGATGCTATATTATGTTCAGTTTTTTTTTAAGATATTCAGACCTGGAACTTGAATTTGAACTAAATTTATATCAGCTTTTTGAAACATTGACCTTCAATAGCAATTTAATATAGCAATTTCGGAAAACAAGGAGATTGAAAAGGTTCAACATTTTACACGAACATGTCGTTGAAAGCAGTAACATATTGAATATTTCAACATGCAATAGTATTACGACATAACAATACACAATATTGGGTTATGTACAAAGATGCACAACAGATTTTATTTCAGGATAGAGAAGGTTTGTGGCATTGTACAAGTAAAGGGACATTTTTCTAAGCCAAAGCAAAAACTACAACCATATCCTGAACCGGGTCTGTAAAAATTCTAATCTGTCACTTTTTCAAACCCTATCACATTTCCAACTCCATCTACTGCAAAACGACCACAAATTTGAGTATGCAGTAGTTGTTCTTCGAGGTTGTCTCTATCATGATCAAGCAATTGAAGAAAAGGATGCTTGAAATCAAGAACATGCCCAAGAATCTTGCCTTTCAAAGTAACTCTATGCAAAACGCCAACAGCAAGAATAGAACACGATAAACATGGCATACATGTGAAGTTCGTTGGTTGTTTACATTGAAAGCAAAAAGGTTTCGTATTACGCATCGAGAAGCGATTGCTAGCGCACCCGCTCAATAAAAGGACCATTCACTCCAGATATCCAAAGTTTTCCAAACAACTGTCATATGAAAATACGAATTAGTATCATGATTTTGGACATTTTTCAAATCATGCATCAGTTCATAATTTATGAGTGCTCTCTACTATTTTTTGCATACCTCTTTCTTAATGTCGATGTGTTTTGTTTGCTCATAAAAGGCCCGCAAGAGTTTATCGTAACAATGGCCTTGTGGCACTTCAGCAAATATTGTTTTCTCAGATACTGAAAATAGTAGGGGCTTTGAATTTCTCCATACGCCCAAATTTTTTATAGAGTAAATTCGTCGGCTCTCAGTATGGAATGCACCAACAAGATCTTGAAACAGGTCAGTTGAATTCTCTCAAAACACGACCTACATGCATTTTGTATATGTTACATGTATTAGATATTGAATATCTAAATCTATATTATGTGTATGTGCAAGAAACGTAGCTGAAGTTGTTGACCTGACCCTGGTCTTCTTGCTCAATCCATTTGCAACAAGCAAAGTTTTTCTATTGTATCCAGTCGGTCCAATTCCTGTTATTGTAACTGCAATAGTTGCCAGAAGCACAGATCCATGCACAGTAGGATTTTCGGCAATTATATTTTCACAATGAGTTCGAAATTCTGATATCGATATTTCTGGGAGAAATTTGACATGTACTTTGAAAGATTCAATTTTTGTAATCGAAGTTTTTGATTAGTATACCAAAACTAAATCCGAAGTCCCGCAATCGTAAGGTATTGTTTTGGTTCAAGTATCAAAACCCTGTATTTGAATATAGTTGTGCATATTAATTGCATGCAACAAGGATTTGTAATAAATTTCTTGAACTGATACAGTGATGGTAGCATCACCGTGTGCATAAGTTATATCAAGTTTCAAGTATTTTCCATACTTTGATTCAGCACCATAATTCCCATATTTTGCTAACACTTTACCTTCAATGTACACGCTTTCTATACCTACATGCACATCTTCTATGTAGATTTGTACTATTTCGTCAACCAATGCAAGCGGCCGGGGATGTGAAGGTGAAACAGATGTCTGGACAAGCTTCAGTTTCTTGTTTACCAATTCCCTATCGGGAAACTATAACTGGTTTTCATTATGAATATGTAGACTACTAGCACCGACATCGCCACTTGTCGATGTCGAAGAAATAGTGGAACTCATAGCTGGAATCGAAACTTGTATTTGATTTTGGGTATCGATTTTATTTGTACCAATACAAAAGTCTTAGACAAAAAACATACAACTTCAAACAAGAAATGTACAGGCATTATGGCACCGCAAATCAATGGGCATAATTTTTTTGCAATACTAATTTGTGCAAAAAGACCGCTTTCAAAATGTCAGCTTGAGTTTTACCATCCGATGTAGTAGTCCATGTTTCGCTCTTTTCTTCATTGTGTTGTAGGAAATTGTCTTCTTGCAGAACATCCATTTCTATTTGGTGCAATTCCTCTGTTTCAAAACATGTTCAGTTTTTTATTTACATCACAAACCACGAAGGAATTTGTGCTTAACGTTAGCTGGCATTAAGCCCATTCCCAACGTTGATGCTTTTCTAAAAGTGAGATGTCTATGGATGTAAAGGATTCTGATCTCTGAGATTGCTCACATTATGAACAAGATTCAAGACCACATTTTCAGTTACCAGCTCAAATTCGTCCATGAATGTGTTTAACTTCATACATCTCTTCTTTCAGCTCCTTCCTGATCCCTCTATATTCATTATGCTTCAATTTTTATTACTGGGTGGTTGGTTGCATTGATTAGGCAAGTGTGTAGTGCAGGGCCAAGAAACTAGCATTATGACAGATCACGTTTTAAAGGTTTGTGGCCTTAATATACTTTTTTGGGAAATAGTGGTTTGATTATCTAGCAGCCTTTGTTTGACAACATCAACCAGGTATTTGCATATTATGCAGTATAACATGCTACCTCACTTCCGCTGGTTCATCTTTCCTTGAGTGCAGATCCCAGGGCTTCACATTTGTCAAATCACAACTACAAATAAGCCTGCCACAGTCTTGCATAGCTCAGATTAGACAAGTTGAGGCTAAGTTTTAATAGCATATTTCAGAAGATCATATTTTGTTCTTGATTTATACGACCAAAAAAGTTTCACCTCCAATGTGTGTTTTTTCATAACTCCCATCTCATAAACAGATTATTCTATTTAAAGATTGTAGCTCTCATACATGATACAATAAACTGACTCTATCCTTGAGTATGAATAGAGTGACAAGTATTTAAAAGTTCATAATAGAACACAAAATTGTTAAAAATTCACAATTCTAGCTTGACTAGTTTTGGTCATATGACTTGTAAATAGTTAGATGGTCATGATGTGGCTTGTCACACGTGCCAAATAGCATATGATTCCATTCATAAGGATGTTCTCAAGTAGACCTAAGTGTTAGAACCTTTGGAATGAGTCCAAATTATGCTTAGATACAAGGGAGAAAAAATAGGAGCTATTTTTGGTAATTTTTGCATTGTTGAGGGATCTCCAAGATTCCAACCCTAACCTGGTAGGGATGAAAGATCCACCAAAATTAGCATTAGGGATAGGTTTAGGGCTACTCATACCTGCCCAAAACCGTGATGGATCATGTATATATAGGTGATGATATCTCACCAAAATCAATCAAGCAATTTCATGTTTTTTCTCTCATAATGGTGTAATTGCTCTCTATGTTCATAATTGTTTGAGTACTTGTGATTACTAATGATTATAGGATTGAATGTAGGTCTGGTTTACAGTACTCAGACTGTGGGAGGCCGTACTTTCACATGTGTGAAGCCTTCTTCAAGGATTGGGCCATTTAGTGAGGTTCAAGCATAGATTTTTGATGGATTTTGATGGTTCAACTTGTGCTAATCTTATGAAATCATAATCTATTGTTTCCCTCATCATTTCAAGTGTTTTAAGATTCTTATTTGCTGTAATTTTTACATGGTATCAGAGCCTAAAGGCTGAAATGAGCTAAATCCTTGGTTTTCATTCAATTTGATCACAATTTTTGATCTAAATCTTGTGTAGATTGGATCTTAGCATCTAGTATTGATTCTAGAACTCAAAGTGAGTCAAATACATTGGAGATTGGTGTTGTGTGACTTCATTTGCAGGTGTTTAGGTGTCTAAAACCAGAGGCAAAGTTGAATTCAATTCACATTACCAAGATAGCAAGTTTTGCTTGCTCCAAGCATTGATTTCTAAGCGAGTTTTGGAGGTGATTTCATAGAGGAGGCTTTCTAGCATTCAAGGAGAGGGAGGATCAGAGTTTTGGGGACTCTTCAAGGCTGTTCTAAGGTGTAGTAGACACCTCCTAAAGTGATTTAGGTTCAGTCCAACCATTGCTTGACTTATGCACCAAATTAGATCAATTTTTCATCAATTTTGATCATTTTTTGCTTGTGATTGGATAGTAGATTTTGTTGCATCCTCATTAAGTTCCATTTAGATCTTTTACAAGTGATTTTGGAAGTATATTAGGTTGCTGAAATTCACTCTTGATCAGATCATTTGGAAAATTTAATGTTCTTTATAGAAAGAGGGGCAATTTTACTAGTATTGTCTACTTCAATCAAGCAAGTGCATTGTTTCTAGTATTCTATGATTTGATTTTGTTAGAGATAATTCTTAGATCTTTATAGGAAGCCTATTACTGATCTTTTCAGGTCCCTAAGAAGTGGGATAAGGTAGACCTTCAATCAAATCAATAGAAGTAACCTTCATTTGTGTCAAGTCCTTGATTAGGAGACTAGATGGCATCTATAAATGCATATCTTTTGGATACTAATGAAAGGCTCAACAAAACTAACTATTCCATATGGAAAGAGAATGGAATCTATCATGAGATCTGATGGAAATTGTAAATGGTAAGGAGGGTGAACCTATTCATCCTCAAGAAAAAGCCAAATACATCAAGAGGTGCAATGTTGCACTACATTGCATAAAAATGAATGTTGCAAATGAACTCTTAAGAGAGGTAGGAGATTGCACTTCAGCTCAAGATGCTTGGGAGACTTTGCAAAAGGTCTATGAATCCAAGAACCAAACTAGAATGTTAGCTTTGAAGAATCAAATCTATAGAAGCTATCAAAAGAAAGGAGAGAGTGCACATACTTTTGTCCTAAGAGTAAAGGAATTGAACAAAGAGCTAGCCTTTATAGGTGACCCTATCAAGGATGAAGAGTTTGTTCAACTCATATTGAATGGACTAAGCTTTGAATTTGACAATTTGGTTCAGAGATATGCAATTATGGGTAAGCTACCCATACTTGAAGAACTCCAAGGCACACTCATGGCCGAGGAATCAAGAAGGAGCCAAATGCAAGAGATGATGGATAGGCTTTCCATCCAAGGTGGAGATGACCAAGCTCTCTTCACCAAAGGCAAAGGCAAGTCAAAAGGCAAAGTATCAACATTCAAGAAGTCTACAAAGCTTGAGGATCAAGAAGGACCCTCAAAGGCATCTCCATCAACCACCAAAGTCAAGAAGGACAAATCAAAGTTGAAGTGCTACCATTGTAGCAAGATGGGGCATTATGCCTCAGAATGCTTCAAGAGGAAGCAAGATCAAAGCCAAGCCAACATGAGAAAAGAGGAGGAGGAGGAGAGTTCACATGAGGACTCTCTCATGATGTCCATATTTTCTTCAACAAGCTTCAAAGGAGAAGATCCTTGGTGGATTGACTCGGGTGCTAGTTCACACATGACTAGTAAAAGGGAGTGTTTCTCTTCTCTCTTATCTTATGATGGACCTATAAAGTCTATCTATACAGCAAATGATGAAGCTTGTAAGATTGAAGGAGTTGGTAGCATTCCCCTTTGCTTAGGATCTTCCAAAAAGATCAACATAGAAGGTGTTTTGTACATTCCTACAATAACAAAGAATCTACTAAGTGTTGGCCAAATGGTAGACAATGGTTTCAATGTTGACTTTGCTTCAAATGAGTGTTTCATCAAGAAGAAGGGTATGATAGTGGCTAAGGGCACTAGACTTGGCAAACTTTATAAGTTGGATGCATTCGTGGATACTAATGTTGTCATGTTGGCCGAGAAGAGCAAGATATCTACCTTTACTTTATGGCACAAAAGACTTGGACATGTCAACTCGGGTTCCATGGAGGCTATGATCAAGGAGGAGTATGCTTTAGGCCTACCAAGGTCTATTGGGAAGGAAGACAAGGTTTGTGAAGCTTGTGCCTTATCCAAGGCACATAAGAAGGGGTTTCCTAACTCCATCACAAAGTCATCTCATCCTCTTGAACTCATACACTCGGATGTGCACATTGCTATCACCAAATCTAATGGAGGTTCATCCATGTTTTTAACCTTCATTGATGACTACTCAAGATATTGTTGGGTGTTCTTACTTTCCTTCAAGTCTCAAGTATTTGATACTTTTGTAAAGTTCAAGCTGTTTTTGGAAAAGCATCATAATCATAGCATCAAGATTCTTAGAAGTGACAATGGTGGAGAACTCATCTCCAATGAGTTCAAGGCCTTTTGTGAGGAGGAAGGGATCAAGAAAGAGACTTCTTGTCCTTACACTCCTCAACAAAATGGAGTTGCTGAAAGAAGGAATAGAACATTATGTGAATGTTCTAAGGCTTTAAGATTAGATGCTTGTTTGCCCAAATCCTTTTGGGGTGAGTCTCTTGTATGTGCAAACTACTTGATGAATAGGGTGTCTTGCAAAGCAATTGAAGGAAAAACTCCTTATGAGACGTTTTATGGAAAGAAACCCAATCTTAATCACTTGAAAGTTTCTGGGTGTATATGTTATGTGCATGTGCCATTGGAAACAAGAACCAAGTAGGATCCATCTTCCACAAGAGGGATCATGCTTGGATATGCAAGCTCAAGCAAGGGCTACGAAGTCTATCTCCCATCCTTGAACAAATTTGTTGTTTCAAGGGATGTCATCTTTGATGAACATCATATGCATATGCTTGAAGAAGGCTCAAGTGCTCCAACAATCAAGAAGAAGATGGCCGAGGAGCAAGATCTTGGTTTTGAGGAGGATCTCATGGAGGAGCAAGCACCAAACCCACCTATCACACCAAGGAGATCTTCAAGGGCAAAAGTGGAGCCATCAAGTCTCACATATCAAGGCAAAGGACAGCAAGTTGAGGGTATCTCATCCACTTCTTATGCTTTATCTAGTTTTGAAGAACCATCTAATGTTGAAGATGCATTGAACTCCAAAGAATGGTATAAAGCTATGTTGGATGAGTATGATGCCTTGATTGAGAATGAAACTTGGTTGCTTGTTGAGAGACCTCAAAGGAATGTAATAGGATGCAAGTGGGTCCTCAAGCTTAAGTTGAATGCAAATGGGAGTGTTAACAAACATAAAGCAAGATTAGTTGCAAAAGGTTATGCTCAAGAGAGAGGGATAGACTATGAGGAAACTTTTGCACCCGTGGCCAAGATGGTCACAATAAGGCTAATCATTGCACTTGCATCACATTTTGGATGGATTCTATGTCAAATGGATGTCTCTAATGCTTTCTTGAATGGTTTTTTGGAAGAGGATATCTATATGGAGCAGCCACAAGGGTTCATCAAGCATGGAATGGAGAACAAAATATGCCATCTCCAAAGAAGCATCTATGGCTTGAAGCAAGCCTCGAGATCTTGGAATTCAAGACTACATTGCTATCTTATTTCACTTTCTTTTGTTCAAAGTGAATATGATCCCACTCTTTACATTAAGTTTGATGATGTTGGTATTGTACTTTTACTCATTTATGTAGATGACATTATCATTAGTGGAGATAGTGTTGATGATATTGAAAAAATCAAGATAGATCTATCCTTAGAGTTCAAGATGGTAGATCTAGGGTGTCTTCACTTCATCTTAGGCATAGAAGTACTTACAGGGTCTGATTTTATCTTTATAAGTCAAGTAAACTATGCTCAAAGTCTTTTGAAGAAGTTTAAGATGGAAGTATGCAAAAGTGTTGACACACCAATGGAGCAAGATATAAAAGTGCCAAATGAAGATGATGAAAGATCCTTCATGGACATCACTTTGTTTAGGCAACTTATAGGTCCTTAATGTGGATCACTATAACTAGACCAGATCTTAGCTTTAGTGTATGTAGGTTGAGCCAATCCATGCAAAAGCCATTGAATATCCATTGGAAAAAGGCTAAGAGGATTCTAAGATACATCTCGGGTACATTGGATTTTGGGATTCTATATAGAGGAGATGTGATTAACCTTCATGCATTTAGTGATTCAGATTTTGCAGGGGACAAGAGGGATAGGAAATCAACAAGTGCCTATTCAACTTTCATAGGAGAAGGTGTGGTTTCATGGCTTTCAAAAAAGAAAGAAACTATATCTCTATCTTCAACCGAGGCCTGAGTACAAAGCTTTGACAACCACTACAAAGGAGGTACTTTGGATCAAGAGATTATTGGTGGAACTAAAGATCATGGATTCAGAGGAGGCACCAATCATCTACAATGACAATATAACATCCCAACACCTTGCATCTAACCCAATCTTCCATGCAAGATCTAAGCACATTGAGATATGCCATCACTTTGTGAGAGAAATGGTGCAAGCCAAGGAGATTGCTTTGGAGCATGTTCCAAGCAATGAATGTGTAGCTGATCTACTTACTAAACCACTTCAAAAGACACCTTCTATGAAGTTCAGATCATCACTTGGAGTGATTAGTAAAGCAATGACTGAACCAAGCTAGATAGTGAGGAGGAGTGTTAAAAATTCACAATTCTAGCTTGACTAGTTTTGGTCATATGACTTCTAAATAGTTAGATGGTCATGATGTGGCTTGTCACACGTGCCAAATAACATAGGATTCCATTCATAAGGATGTTCTCAAGTAGACCTAAGTGTTAGAACCTTTGGAATGAGTCCAAATTATGCTTAGATACAAGGGAGAAAAAATAGGAGCTATTTTTGGTAATTTTTGCATTGTTGAGGGATCTCCAAGATTCCAACCCTAACCTAGTAGGGATGAAAGATCCACCAAAATTAGCATTAGGGATAGGTTTAGGGCTACTCATACCTGCCCAAAACCGTGATGGATCATGTATATATAGGTGATGATATCTCACCAAAATCAATCAAGCAATTTCATGTTTTTTCTCTCATAATGGTGCAATTGCTCTCTATGTTCATAATTGTTTGAGTACTTGTGATTACTAATGATTATAGGATTGAATGTAGGTCTAGTGTACAGTACTCAGACTGTGGGAGGCCGTACTTTCACACGTGTGAAGCCTTCTTCAAGGATTTGGGCCATTTAGTGAGGTTCAAGCATAGATTTTTGATGGATTTTGATGGTTCAACTTGTGCTAATCTTATGAAATCATAATCTATTGTTTCCCTCATCATTTCCAGTGTTTTAGGATCCTTATTTGCTGTAATTTTTACAAAAATGTCCAATTTTTTGGCATTAAACAAGTTGCTTCTATCTAACAATGTTGAGTGACATATTATATTCAATATAAGGTTATAAAGTTACCAATGCATAAATTACGAAAGATCGAGCTTTCTCAAGCGGCTGCAAATAGAATAACCACATGAAAAAGACACCAAACTAATTTCTTCCTCATAACAATGATGTGTGGGCCACAAGATCAAGCGAGAATTATGTAGGAAAACTCGTGAATTTAAAAGAGTGATAGTTATATGCCATTTGTGCACCATTTTTTGGGCCATGGGCCTTCTCACAGCTTTTCATATAGTCACTGTTTTTGGTCATTGTCATACTAGGTCCCTACTCCCTATTCCCTACCTTGTTGTTAAGCGGTAGAGAACTTATGACGAGACAATTGTTTAGAGACAAGGATGTGAGGCTGAGAAATTTGCAATTCTAAGGAGCAGAGGTTATGAAGAGTGAGTTGCTGAAAGGCAGAGATGTTAGGCTAAGAGACTTGCAATCAAGCAACTAGGACAATGGAATCAGTGACAGAGACAATGGGATGAGCAAAAGTGGCAGCAAAAACAAAGCAAGGACCAATGGTAAATATCCACACATGAGATCCAGTCAGAGGATGTGTTAAGTGCAAGAATGTTGTGGTTGAGGCATTGGCATAGGACACAACAGCTAAATAGGATGGTATAGATGAGGTATTGGCGCCAATTTGGTAGTTGCACATGATGTTATGGCTAAGGCATCAGGATGTGGTGGCTATACATGATATTTCAAATAAGGTAGAGGTTCAGAAAGTTTGTGATCCAGCACAGGAATGTGTTCATGAGCTAGAGACTTATTCAGATGGGATAGACAATCGTCATGGAGTATTAAAGTTGAGATAGAGAATGATATTCCATATATAAGATAGCAGATCATAATATATGTCATGGGACAAAAACAAGATAATACAACACTGGAAGATTCAGATCAAAACTGGCAAAAGGTTCATTTTGGTTTTCTCACCAAAACTGGCAGATGAGGCAAAGGTTCATTCTGGTCACTCAGGAAAAATGCTCGTGGTACCAGGAAAGGCCCTTTCTATGGATGAAATCTCCACTGGGTTGGATAGTTCAACGACTTTCCAGATTGTCAAATGTTTAAGACAGTCTATTCATGTCATGGATGGGACCATGGTGGTTTCACTGCTCCAGCCAGCACCAGAGACTTTTGAACTTTTTGATGATATCAGACCTCTTTCAGAAAGTCAGCTGGTCTATCAAGGGCCACATGTCAACCCTATCAGCATGTTTCAGTAAACAAATTTTCAGAAAGCTTTGCAAGTTTCATTCTGGCGAAAACATTGCACAAGAGTTGTGAAAACGTGTTGACAGATCAATGAGTCATCCTGCGACACTAGTCACTAGAAATATGCTCTCAGTAATTGGGAGCTGTTTCTAGCTTGCTTTTCAAGAGAATACCTTTTAATGAAGCGGAACTCATAAATATGGCGAGACTGTACATAGTATGGCAAGACCCATAAATATGTGACTCTTGATAGCTAGATCGTGGTATTTGAAAATGTTCTTCCTAGGCTGTTTGTATGAGTCAATCAGATTTTGATGCATTTTGCTTTCTTTTGGAGTTGGCGATTGTTGCAAAAAACATAACGACAGTATTCTTTTGGACAAAAATGAAGAAGCCCACTCTATTGACCACACCCGGGACAATGAAATGAACAGAAAACAGTTTCCAAAATTTGCAACATCAGAAATAAAACTTCGTAACGTTGACCATGAGTATTAAAATACGCACACTTGCAAGAGAAACACGCTTACCCGTCAACACCGACAATTTGCAATTTTTTGAACAAAGAAGAGCTGTAGACGGCCACAGAAAACTTCAAACAGAACGCAGGCAAGATTTCCACGATCAGAACAGCTACGCAACAGCGCGTCAGCGAAACTCTTTCCGAAGTAGCATGAAACCGTAGACCATGAAATTGCACAGACCATGAAATTGCAGCCCGAACACTTTGATGTTGTCGCAAAACAGCCATTCCCTTCGTCTGCCAGAAACAAAACAAACCTTCGTCTCCAACGGAACCGTGGCATGCAGCAACAACCAGGACCCTGTAAATGGCAAGAAACGTGGTACAAGAGGCCACGTGTGAACCAACAAAGAATTAAAAAAAATGGCATTCCTTAATCAAAATAAATATAAATATTTAAAAAAAAAATTAAAAAAAAAAGCAATATCCACGAAAAACCCATAAAAATAGCCAATTTATTCAAAATTGCCACATGTCTAACTCACAAAAATAAAAAGTACAAAAAAAAAAATTTAATTATGTCTTTTAAATCAAGTCCACAACACAACACAAGCAGGTCAATCTTTCACATGAATGTTAAGTCCCTCTTGCAAAGCAAGGCATGGCCAAAAACATAGTCTCACTCCGTTTCCAAACGTATTGTGAGAACGTACAGTACGATCCGACCAAAAAGGGTCGGAACGTCGGAACGGGTTTCTAAGGATGGTTGTTGTTCCTTGTGCAGGCTGTATGGGGAAGTGGTGCTCCGTGTAGCTCAAGGATTTAACAGGGAGCTCTGAGCCGAAGATCCTGAAGATCTGCTATTGGCTCTAGAGCTGGAGTTTCCTCATAAGTGGGATGAGTTCCCATTTTCAGTTCAATACATCTAAGCCGAGAATTGTGAAGGAATGAATTATTACACATTCAATGCTAATTCTAGACTGTTTATTTTGCAGCCAATTCAGTATTCATAGCCCAAAATTCTGAATCAGAGAAACATTACAACACACATTCTGCACGCATATTCAAGAGGTGAATTTGAGACATATCCTGGGAGTTGATCCATATAGACCTCTTCATCTAGCTTGCCATACAAGAAGGCTGTCTTCTCATCCACAATGTGGATCCTGAGGTCATAAGGTGCTGCATATGCAAATAACAGAAGAGAAGGTTTGACGACAGGAGAGAAGGTTTCAAAATAGTCAATACCATATCTCTGAGAAAATCCCTTCGCTAACAGTCTTGCCTTTTATTTTGTGATATTCCCATATGGTCTGTATTTGAGATTGAAAATCCATTTGTATTTGATAGTCTTGTGCTTATGTGGACATGGCTCCAACATCCATACCTGGTTTTTCCTCATGGACTCCATTTTTTTGTTCATGGCTTGGATCCATCTATCCTTCTCTAGACATTCAATCGCTTCCTCAAAAGTCTGTGGTTTCAACGTAGCCTTAAACTAATTTCAACTTCAATTGAATGCATGGATAGTTGGCGGACTATGGACATCTGCCAACTAAGGAGGAGTACAAATTCGCCTTTAGGGAATCGTACGACGCATTAGTTGACAAACTAAAGAGCAAGGGTCATCCTCCAAATGTAAGTACTAGTTTTTGTATTTATACTAATGTGGTTTGTATTTCGACATCAATTTTATTTAATTTAATACGATCAAGCATTAAATATTAATGTACTTTGTTTGCTTGTGTTCATGCAGACTGGACGTCACGACGACGACGAGTAGATTAGGTTTATAAGTTCTAGTTGATGTTAGATCTAGAAAGACTCGTGCGACATTAAAGCACAAATTTTGTAATACATTAATTCATATTATGAAAAATATTATTATTGCAAATGATCGTGCTATATTGCCATTGCTTTTATATGTGCAATGTTTTTTTTTGCAAAAATTGCAATGTCAAATTTAGGGATGTGGATTGACGTAATAATCAACTAAGAAATGTCGGATTTCAAAACAACAATCAATATTATATCTAAAAATCTACATGAAATTTATGATGTGCACAAAGCATATTGAACATGAAGTAATGCAATAAAATATTGCCATGAAGTAATGCATGAAGTATTGTCATTCATAATGAACATGAAGTAATGCATGAAATAATGAACATGAAATATAAAATGAAAAGTGGTTTAAGAATGAAAAGTACCTCATGCTTAGTTTGTTGTTTGATCCAGATGTTGAATGCAACTCAAAAATATTGTTTTAAAAACAATTCATGAACATCGCTTCTCCAAGAACTTAACTCCATGAACAGCCTGAGAAAAATGCATGTGCTATTTTTTACGTATTTTTTATTTTTTTTAAACCTAAATTGGGACATCGGAATCTGACGTCCTAACGCATCGGATAGACGTCAGATAGACGTTGGACACACGTCGGACATATTTTTTGATCATTCTGTTAACAGACGTCAGATTCCGACAACTTTATGGGACGTCGGATTCCGACGTCCAAGGATACGTCGGATGAACGTCGGATGGGCATCGGAATCCGTTGGTGAAATTTTTGGATTATTCTAGGTTTACAGACGTCGAAATCAGATTGGATTTTAGGCGTCGCAATGCGACAGCCACGTCAGAGTGTTTGCGACGTCTTTGGATGTTGCAATCCGAAGTCCACGTAGGACGTCGCAATGCGACGTCCAGATCAATGCCTGGTCACGTCACCGAAATTAGATTCTGTGGTGTCTGGCATGTCGTGCCTGTCGAACTGCGACGTATTTTAAAGTCGTCGGATTCCGACGACCTTATAGCGACGTGTTTTTCCGACGTCCGCGACAAATTAAAAAAAAATTAGGCCCGCGATTCATGTCGCAAATCGCGGCGGGTGTTGTTGTGAAAAACATCACATGCATCCCTGCATCTACTATTCTTGCTACAGAAAGCAAATCTTGCTGCAATGTTGGCACGAACAGAACGTCTTTGAGTCGTCTATCTCTACGATTGGTGTTGAGCCACAGTAAACCAATACCATTCACTTGATGTCTAGATCCATCTCCAGGAACTATGAATCTTGAAGGATCCGCACTTCTGAAATCAAATACTATTTGTCTTGATGTCAAGAAGTGTGAGGTGGCTCCTGAATTTAGGATCACCTCATGTGTGTCAGATGTTGATGATGCACACATGTCTTCACAGATATAGGCGATCGAACAGTTTTTGTTCATTTTTTCTTCGCCCATTTTTGAGCTCTCGGGCTCCTCGACATAGGATGAACTATTGTTGTTCTCTTGTCTGTTCTGCGCTGATTTGTTTCTCGGGTTCTGGCGGCAATTCACGACTGCGTGACCCTTCTTGTGGCAATGAATACACTCAATCTTGGAATTGAGCCAACATGTATCTTTTGTATGCATGTCTCTTCTACATCTCACGCAAGTCTTCTTGTCTGCACCTTGCTACTTCGACCTCCCTTTGCTCTTCCAATTGCTTTTGCTTGTTCCTTTTGCTTGCTGATCACGATCCTACCTCTGATTCGACCCCTCTTAGGCTTCTTTTTGTCGTAGAGGGCCTGGTCAAAACCATCCTTTAGATCAAGGTGTTC
Organism: Diphasiastrum complanatum; assembly: GCA_029204225.1. Lineage (NCBI taxonomy): Eukaryota > Viridiplantae > Streptophyta > Lycopodiopsida > Lycopodiales > Lycopodiaceae > Diphasiastrum > Diphasiastrum complanatum. The sequence continues at coordinate 48,078,700 of CM055110.1, read as the reverse complement.
TTTGGCCTCGACTTCCTTTCAAATCTCGACAATCGCCTTTTCGAGGTTCATGGCAGGATCTTTCGCGAGCAGGGTTCTCATCGTTTGGAATGATCTGGGTAAGGCTCTCAACAGGTAGGTGAGCTGCTTCTCAGCTAACACAGCATTCTCTGCTCCAGAGTTGTATAGTGATAGAAACAGATTCTTCATCTTTCTTACAAAAGAAGTGCAATCTTTTCCATAGCAAGGCTATTGTCTTTTTGTTTTTCTCCCTCCATTCGCGTAGCTCCTTGCTTGATGTTGTAGGCATCTCTTTTGTGCCATCCACCCAGGGGAAGAGTCCTTTGCCCTTGAGTATGAGCAATGTCTTAACTTTCCAGGCTAGAAAGTTAGATCCTGAACAATCAAGAATTGTGTAGATCTTGCTCTGCATGCTGCTGATTGAAGCCATTGCTTCTTGGAGTCTATTCTTTTTTTGATGGTTGTTCGTCTGAATGTTTGGCCTCTTGGATCTGATAGCTTCTTGGCTATGTCAGATTATGACAAGATAGGTAGGCTCTGATACCACTGATGATGCACACATGAATGAATCGCAGTCACAAAAGTTTCGCAAAACAGTCGCGAAGGCGAAACAACCATGGCGCAGTGCAGTTCGGATGGAGTTCAAATGCGGTCGCTGGACACTGCCAGCTGAATCACTCCTACTGTCCTCCAAAATGTAGTCAAGCATTGCTGATCTATGTTTATATATTAATGTAGCATTTAACAAATTCAACCAATGTGAGAAATTAAATGAATGGGGAAATCAGACACATGAATAACAACAGACACATTTGCATTCAAGATCATACATCATAAATAGACATGTGCACAATGGCTACAAGATCATCTATTGATTTTTTTTTATTCTTCAAGCACTGCTTGCAGATCCACGCAATGCGTTGGCGTGAGAGAAATACAGTTCTCTCACGAGTGGATGTCTCACTTACTAGCAGACTTGTGGATTTCTATGGATCCTGATCACAGAACTCGTCTCACACGCAGGCGAACTTCTTGTCTGTATTTCGTCTTGATTGCTTACTAGCATCAGACTGCTTCATACATCTCTGTTATGTCAAGTATCATCCAGTAAGTATATAGTCGTTCTATGTAACTTTAAGATTAGAGTGATCAAACATCTACAACTAATCAAAAAATTACAAGAGTGGCAGATTAGCCATGACCTAGAGTGTATATGCTGACGTCATGCCATCAGATCAGATATTTGTACTTTTGGGTACTTGCATGATCTTTGCTGGTTCTCTTTGGAGTGTGAGGGCAAAGAAGGTTTTGCGACGTTTTTCGTGTTGAGTCGTTGGTTTCGTTTCCATCGTCTGACTTTTGCGTGTTGGACCGCAAAAGATTCTCGTTCGCGAATCTTTCATGTTTGTGTGTTTTCGTCAGGTGTTTGTGAAACTTTCGTGCTTCGTGTCTCTTGACTTTTGTGTTTGCGAACATCTTCGTCAGGCAGAGGGCTAAAAGCTAGCAAAGCTTTGTACTTAGAAACATTTTGTTTCTTCATGTGATCCATTCTTGGTCCTCATTTTTTGAATTTTCACAAATTTTTGGTATGGAGTATTTCTTGCTTAAGAAATACACTCGGTTGTTAGTAATTGTATCTCAATGCATGTAATTTGGATGATAGAACCTGACAATTCCAAGAATGACAATTGAGTTCATATGGAATTCAATAGAATCTATTATATCTAGATTCAATTCTAGATAGTAATCTTAGATTTTCTTTTGTAGTTGAAGATATTTAGCAATATACTTTTGGTATGCCTTCTGTCTTTAATTATTTGTTAGATTTGTCTGAAATGGTGCTCTTGCAACCTTGAGGAACATATCTTGAAGGACGAAGAGCTCACGAAGGTCGAATATATCTTGAAGGACGAAGAAACCTCGAAGGTCAAATAGAAGGTGAAGTGTACTTGATCGCAATGTGCTTTGTTCTGGAATGGAACATGAGATCTTCATAGGTGTATTGCAGAGGTGTTGTCCATTTGCAAGACCAGAGGCTCGTTCCTTGTTTCGCCCAATTCATCCAAGAACTGCCTTAGCCAGATTATCTCGTTGGCCATCTTTGCTGCTGCAACATATTCTGCTTCGCAGGATGATTGGGCCGCAATGGTCTGCTTTCTGTTGACCCATAGAACTGCTGCTCCTGATGCGATGGTACACCCTCCTGAGACACTTTTACAATCATCCTTGAGAGATGCCCAGCTAGCATCGCTGTAGGAAAGTATCCTGAATCCTGTATTACGACAATAACACAAGCCATAATCCCTCGTTAATTGAAGATATTGCAAAATGCGTTTTGCAATCTTCCAATGTGTCGAGCCTAGATTCGTGCAGAATTGGCTCATCCTAAATACTGCATAAGCAATATCAGGGTGTGTGTTGTCTGCAAGCGTGGGAAAGACTAAAGCAGAAGTACAAAGTGAGGACTGTCGCATCGTGATGCACCTACACAATCAGTTGCAAGGTTTGCAATGGGATGGCAACCAGTTGGATCAATATGTTGAGAGGATCAGAATGATCTTTGCTCAACTTGCTACATCTAGATAGGAACACTAGATCCCAGGACCATAGCAGCTGATGTACTTCATGAAAACTCTACCTACATCCTATCAACCGCTGAGAATGCTCATTCTGAACTTACCAAACATGACGTTCGAACGAGCTATCAGTCTTGTCGCTGATGAGAAACTGGTGAGAGACGAAGGAGAAGGAAGTAGTGACTAGGAAAAGGCTCTTTTCACAAAAGGAAAGAAGAAAAACAAGAACAAACCCAGATTTGACAAGCTCATTCAAAGTCTTCAAGCAGGGGCAACGATAACTAACAAGATTCTTTTTGTGACATTGTCACAAGCCGAAACACATAGCCAATAGATGTTGGTTCAACCCAACAATCCCTTGCATGCACTGTAAGAAGAAGGGACATTCTGCATATGAGTGCAGATTCAGCCCAAAAAGAAAAACCAAGGCCGAAAAGGCCCATGTTGTAGAGTCGTCGAAGGATGCAGACAAGAGCGACGAAGTCTTCACAATATTCGATGAGGCTTCAACAAGTTATGCGGAGCAAGACTACGATGTGATCATCGACTCAAGAGCGACTTCACACATTACCTGCATCAAGAAAGTCTTGATCAACTATAGAGAACTCAAATACTACAGAGCAGTGATTCTAGGCGACGAGAGCCGACACGATGTCAAAGGGCATCGTAACTCTATAGCTATGAACACTATCAGGATAGGTAGAGCTACCAGGAGCACTCTATGTACCCTCACTAAGAAGAGACCTCCTATCTGTATCAAAGATGGCAGATCTTGGAAATCAAGTTCTGTTCGATGGCAATGTATGCTGGATAAACAAGCTCCTGACTATTGGGTCTAGAGAAGGTAGCCTATACCAAGCCAAGATTATCAGCAGTTCTGATAGCATACTGAATGCATCAGAAAACGAAGATGCAACTTTAATATCTCCGGGATATTTCCTAAGATCGACATAGTGCTTAGCTCTATTGTAAGCACTATAGGATACTATCACATGCCAATTGCAACATTTCTTGCATATCCACCAAGAACTTAGCAACATTCTGGATCTTAACATATTTTGTCTCCACATTAATTAGAGATCTAGATTGAAAACTATATATAAGCATAAACGGACTATAACCTATACCAGAATGTTTTTTACTATTGTAAGAAAAATCAATTAAAGGAATGTAGTCCTCCCACTATGATTGCTTGTGAGACACATATGTTCTCAACATATCCTCCATAGTTTGATTCATACTCTTAGTTTGTCCATTTTATTCAGGATGATAGTATTTAGAAGGATCAAAGTAGGTAAATTCTGGGAAGAATTTTGAAAATTTGCTCGATAACGAAAAATTGCTTCGAAAGTGGCTGTGCTAGAGAGTTGGCCATAACTCCTTTGATAGTTTATCAATTGCTGGAAGGAGTAGATCAGAAGGTGGAGCAGGGTAATGGCATCTCAAGATTGAGAGAATTTTGACATCCATTTATAGTGGGAGGAGAAAGTAGTAGTTTCGACAACTAGTTATGGTAGTCAAGGTTTCAAAAAATCGAAAAACCTACACGGATCTTTTGATAGAATTGGGCACTATAAACTGCCAGTCAGTAGTATTCAACTGAGGCCAAGCTAGTGCCAAAAAGATAGAGTCATCCATGAAGCATAGTAGGAGCAATTACCATTTCTCAGAGACTATGGAAGTTTGCTCAACCAGAGTTTACAATTATTTCTCTCTATAGAAGTCAAAAAGATGAGCTATAAAAACATAGAGTAGGGCACCCTGGTACAAGATTAACGCTAGAAAGAGGTCGTGTACTATCGTGGAGCAGTGAAGGATCTGGATCTGATTCTGGTAGATAGCCATAACCATAGCTTGAAGGAAGAAGAAGCAAGAGAGATGAAGGAGAGAGGCCTGTGGTAGCTCGCGCACGGGCTAGGAGGAGGAGCTGGCGACCAAAAGGGCATAGTGTCTGGATGAGCTGATTTGGGCATATAAAGGGGCTGCAAACCATTGGATCAAGCCCCATATGCATATACAGTGGAGATGAAAAGGATCATGGACCGTTGAATGGGTAATCATCGTTGGATAAAGGTTGAAAGGGCCCAAGGACCATTGAAGGGCAAAATGGCTTTCTTTTTCAATAAAAACTTTCAATCCTATATTCAAAAAAAGACCTAAAGGGCTTGAATGACATTTTTTCATTTAAAAAATTTAGAATAAAGATTCAATTCATCTTGCAAGTTAAATTGGTTTTGGGCCTATCTAAGGCTATAGGGCACCAAATTTGACTTCTAAGAGTTTTTGCTCAGAGCCGGTGGCTAAAGCGACATAACTGATCAGGAAAACACAAAATTTTGGAGATTTTTCATCACCATTCCAGTGAGTAGAGTGCGAGTGACCTAATGAAGGACTACATTGGCCATTTTAGTGTCGTGGGGCCAAATTAGAGGCAATTTTTGGCTGGTGAAACCTACTATAGGGTGGTATGTTATCGCATCAAAATCATGTTTTTTTATTCCTGATAGGGTAACAGGGTGTTTGAAAGTAGTAAAAGTAGAATGGAAGTGAATGGGTGTGGAGAAAGCTAGTATCGCAGTTACATCGACACTACACATCATTAGCAACAATTTTGGGAGGGAAATCAATCATAAGTGAGAGGTAGGCATGGTATGTTGGCTACGGGTGGAGAATTCTCATGATCAGTTTCAATTTTTGGATTTCCAACCAACCAATGTCAGGTGACATTTGGAGGAACGCTCTCACATGCATGATCGGCAGTGGCAACGTCGAGTCAGGTGACAGTTGCATTGACACACACATTTGTTGTTGGAGTTTAACCTTACTCCTACTCTTCCTAACTGCCCTCCTTCCTTCTCTCAATTTTACTCTCTCAAATGGAACCTGCAAAAAATGAACTATTTTTCAACAGTCTACATTTTTAGACTGATTGTAGCTACAATCTGCATTTTTCCTCACAATTTCTGACAGGTGGAAAACCCAACACTGTCGTCTTTATTTTTACGACACTTGTGTTCTCAGTTTTGAGGCCATTTCAAGCACTTCCAGAAATGCGAAAAAATGCGACACTGCATCTTTACATGCAGTTTTTAACAGGCGACAAAAGCGAAAAATGCGACACTGCATTTTTACATGCAGTTTCTGACAGACGACAAAAAGCAAAAAATGCAACACTGCATTCTTCCATGTAGTTTTTTGCCTTGGGAAAAATGCAAAAAACTCGACGCTGCAGTTTTACATGAGATTCTACACAGGCGAAAAACCCGACACTACAGTTTTGCACGGGATTCTACATAGACGAAAAACCCGACACACAGTTTTACATGAGATTCTTCACAAGCGAAAAATCTGACACTCTGTAGGTTTTGATGGAAAAGGAGCTATGGGAGATCGTGACAGGTGAAGAGACAAGGCCATTGATTGAAGAAGATCAACGGCCATTTGACAGGAGAAAACGGAAAGCACAGAATGTCATCAACTTATCAGTTAGAGATGCAATTATTTCCTACATTTCAGATTCAGAAGGACCAAAAGAAGCATGGGATACATTGAAGGCATTGTTTGAGACCACAAACACATCTCGAGTGCTATTTCTGAAGACGAAGCTGCACACATTGCGGATGGATGATGGTGCAACTATTGCTGATCACCTACTGAAGATCAAAGAGATTCGTGACCAATTAATAGCAGTTGGAGAGCGAGTACATGATCGTGAGATCGTGCAATTGACATTGAATAGTTTGAGTGAGTCACATCAGATGTTTGTGACAAGTATAGCCACACGGGAAAATCTTCCAACCTATGAAGAGTTAGGTGGATTGCTTTTGTAGGAAGAACAATGTCAAGAGAACTTGAGTCATCGCAACAGGGGATTTGATCAAGCTCTTGCAGTCAGGGGACATGGTGGTAGATTTGGTCGTGGAAGACACCAATCAAGAGGTGGAAACTCAAATGGTGGATCATTCCAACAATTTCAAGAACAATCCAATGATGGCCCAAATCGAGGCAATTGAAATCAAGGCCGAGGTCAAGGACATGGCTATTCCAGGCAAAATAAACCTGGAAATTGTAGGTATTGCAACAAACCTGGCCACTGGGAGCGTGAATGCTTCAAGAAACAGAAGGAGATGGAACAAAGAAAAGACAAAGGGCCAGTAGGAAATTGACAAAATTTTCAGAATTCACACGTGTGGGGAATGTCCACAAGAGTGACTGATCTTAATTAAGCTTTGTGATTGGCAGATTGATTAACAAAATCTAGTTCAGAAGAAATGGCTAATCCACAATCTAGCATGCTAATCAACAGAATATAATAGCAATGAATCAAAGAATGAATAAAAATACAAGATTTCAATGTATGAGCATTAACCTCAACACGAGTTAGAGAGAGAGAGAGAGAGAGAGAGAGAGAGAGAGAGAGAGAGAGAGAGAGAGAGAGAGAGAGAGAGAGAGAGAGAGAGAGAGAGAGAGAGAGAGAGAGAGAGAGAGAGAGAGCTAGAGAGATAACAAGCAATATTTGTTTAGATCCAAAATGGCATGAGATAGCTACAAAACTTTGGTTCTTCATCATTGATTGTGTGGAGAGCTACACATATTTATGGAGATTGAGGTAGCTCGAGGTAGAACCAGATCTATCCATTCTAAAATGACATCTAGAGTCTATGTGATATTTGTCACTTGTCATGCATGAAATTCTACCAACTTTTTACAAGTGTACTAGTTCTAACTAGAAATTTCCAAATCATCATGCATGTGTCCATTAAACTTTGTGGATGCCTTGCATGTCACTATGGATCACTTACAATTAATGCATGTGAGTTGCCATGAGTTTCTACAAGCATAATCATGCTAATTCTATGTCTACAAACTATATGCAAGTTGCATTTATCAAACTAGATAATACTTAACCATGTAGCTTGAGTTCCATGTAGGCCAAATTTGGCATTTGGCATTAATGATCTACATACTTGCATGGTACAACATTTGTAGCAAGCCAAGAAATCAATATGGATTGTTTTTCAATTTTAACACTCCTCCTAAAAATGATCTATATTGATTTGAACATGGATCTTGGTATAACTCCAAGGTTGGCTCTATGCTTGTTGAAGGAACTTTTTCTCAAAGGTTTGGTGAGCATATCTGCAATGCAAGATGATGTGTCAATATGCTCCAATTTCATTTCACCTCCAATGAGCTTCTCTCTCACGAAGTGATGTGCAACTTCAATATGTTTGCTCCTTGCATGGAATATTGGGTTGTTGGCAAGGGCTTGAGCTGAAATGTTGTCACACATGATCATAGGTATATTTTCTTCCATAATTATCTTTAGCTCCACTAGTAACCTCTTGATCCAAAGCACTTCCTTTGTTGTTGTAGTGAGTGCCTTGTACTCAGCTTCACATGATGAGAGTGATACAGTATCTTGCTTTTTAAAAGGCAAGATATCAAGTTTCCTCCAAGATATATGACATAAGCACTTGTAGATTTCCGATCTGCTCTATCACTTGCAAAATCCGAGTCAGAATAACCAATAATAGAAAGATCTTCACTTTTATATAATAAACCAAAATCAAAAGTTGAAGATATATATCTAAGCACTCTCTTGGCCTTTTTCCAATGATAAATTGAAGGATTTTGCATAGCCTGGCTCAACTTATGAACACTAAAGTTTATGTCAGGTCTAGTTATTGTGAACCAAATTAAGGAGCCTATAAGACTTCTACAAAGTGTGATGTCCTCGAAGGATCTTTCATCACCTTTGTTAGAGTCCTTTACATTTTGCTCCATAGGTGTTTCTATACTCTTACAATTCAACATATTGAACTTTTTTAACATTGAAAGAGCATACTTAGATTGACATATGAAAGCTTTATCTTTAAGAAAGTCAATCTCTAATCCTAGAATATAGTGTATTTTTCCAAGATCTTGCATCTTGAACTCTTTTCCAAGTGCAATCTTGGTTTCCTCAACTAACTTGATACAACTTCCTGTCAGAATGATATCATCAACATAAATAAGAAGGATGACAATATCTTTATCAAAAAACTTGACATATAAGGAAGGATCATAGTTACTAAGATTAAATCCTAGTGACTCAAAAAAGGTGTTAAGTCGAGAATACCATGACCTTGGGGCTTGCTTTAATCCATATAAACTTTTGAAGCGCAAGCAAACTTTTTCCTCATCATGGATGAACCCAATAGGTTGATCCATATAGATCTCTACTTCTAGATAGCCATTTAGAAATGCATTAGAAACATCTAGTTGAAGAGTCTGCCAATTGAAAAAACAAGCAAGAGAAATGATGATTCTAATTGACACCATCTTTGCAAAAAGGTCTCCTCATAATCAAGTCCATACACTTGAGCAAATCCTTTAGCACAAAGCCTAGCCTTGTACTTGTTGATTGTGCCATCTTGATTATACTTGACTCGAAAAACCCATTTGCAACCAATGGTATGCTTGTTGGATGGAAGATCCACAAGCTCCCATGTATTATTGGCCATCAAAGCATCATATTCTTCCTTCATGGCAAGGTACCATTCCTTTGAGTTGATAGCATCATATACATCCTTCGGCTCCTCATGAGAAATAAAATAGGCACAATTAGTGGAGTTGATTTCCACTTGCGTTCCTCTATCTTCATAGGTAAGCCTTCTAGGCTCGGATCTTTCTCTTTGAGATCTCCTTGGTGAAAAAATTTGAGGTGACTCCTCCTCAAATCTCGGCCCCATCTCTCCATGACGATCTTCAAGGGTGATGATTGGAGTATCTTTGTGAGAATCTTTGAACTCGGCCTTCTCAAGAATGTATTTTTGATCTTCATGGAATATCACATCTCTACTCTCAATTGTAGTTGAGGTAGAGGGAACATAGATCCTGTAAGCTTTCTTGTTGGATGCATATCCAACCATGATCCCTTTAACAGAATTAGGATCATCTCTTTTCCTTGTTTCCAAGGGCATATTAACAAAGAAAGTACAACCAAAAACTCTAAGGTGATCTACCTTAGGTTTTTTCTGACACAAGACTTCAAAAGGTGTTTTTCCAGCAAGAGCATTGTGAGGTAATCTATTGCACAAATAGTTTGCACAATTTATACCCTCACCCCAATATTCAATAGGCAAAGAAGCTGCTACTTGAATTGCTTTAGCACATTCACATAAAGATCTGTTTTTCCTCTCAGCTACTCCATTTTGAGATGGAGAATAGGCACAAGAAAATTCTCTCTTTATTCCTTCACCTTCACAATAATTATGAAACTTGCTGGAGATATATTCACCTCCTCCATCACATCTTAAAGATTTAACTTTGCAAGAAACCTGTTTTTCTACAAAGCTTTGAAGATAAGGAAGTAATCAAAAACCATAGCCTTTGAAGAAAGTGGATACAACCAAGTGTATCTAGTAAAGTCATCAATAAAGGTGACAAAACATGTTGCACCACCAATACTTTTTGAAGAGAAAAAATGTACATTTGAATGTATGAGTTCCAATGGATAAGTAGTCTTTATGAAAGACTTCTGATATGGCTTTCTGTGTGACTTTGCAATGGCACAAGCCTCACAAGGCTTGAAATCTTTAGAAAGAGATTTTGGAAGACCAATAGCCTTCTCCTTCTTAATCATAGAAGACATAGATGTAAAGTTAGGATGTCCCAACCTTCTATGCCACAACTCCTCCTTAGATAACAAAACAACTTCACAAAGGTTTGCATTCTCATAAGAATTCAACTTAAAAAATTCCACCACATCTAGTTCCATCAGCAAGGATCTCATCTTTTCTCTTGATAAAACAAGTATTGGAGTTGAACTTTACATCACAACCATTATCAAGCAACTTTCCCACACTAATTAAGTTCTTTGTAAGTTTTGGAATGAAAAGAACATTAGAAAGTGCAAGAACTTTTGAAGAAGCAAGTTTCAATGGAATGTTGCCAATTCCTTTTATTGGACACTCATGATCATTAGCTGTGTAAATAGATCTCTTGAGTCCTTTGAAAGGTAAGATTGAGTCAAATGACTCCTTTGAACAGCACATATGTGAAGAGGCTCCACTGTCTATGTACCAAGCTCCATCTTTCTTGAAAGGTGATGAAGAAAAACTGGACGCCATAAGTGATCCTTCTCCATCACTTGCAACGGAATCTTCTTCAATCTCTTTGGAGAGATTAGCTTGCTTCAGTTGGTTTTCCTTCTTAAAGCAATTAGAGGCATAGTGCCCCTTTTTGCCACAGAAGAAGCACTTCACTTTCTTCTTCTTGGTTTTTGAGTTAGAGGGATGAGATGTTTCATCCTCTTCACCGTCTTGATCTCGATCTTTGGCTTTGTCTTTGTTGTATGCTTGAGAGAATTGGTTCTTACTCCTTCCTTTATGCTTGCCTTGAATGCTTGATGCTGCATATCTGATTCTTGACAAACATGCCCTTTTGGTGTTCGAACAACCTCTAATGCAAGGCCAAAAATGCAATTACAGGCACTCCGATTTAGACATGTGGAACAGTGCATGGTGATTGACGACTATATACATGTAGAGGAATATCAATAGTAACTGATTATGAGCTTAGTAAAGGATTAGGGTTGTGCAAGGTATATCCCTAGGCTCTTGGTTCTATATATACCTATAGAAACTCTCCCTACTCCACTTCCAAATTTCAATTTTTAGCTGCCAAAAATCTCTCCTCTCTTGTATTCAATTGTTGTGTCTCGTGTTTGAAGCTGAATTACAATTGATCTTCAATTTATCTTTGGTGGGGTGGTTTAGCTCCATAGTTCTCCTTTTCGTGTTTGCAACAGAATTTCAAGGATATACATAAGGCGATTTTTAATATTATATTAGGTGGAAAAATCATTTTTTGAAAGATCATTCTTTCTTTCTTTTCATTAATGTGTATGCATTAATGGAGAGTTGATGAATGCCAAGGTACCAAGTATCTTCGATATTGATGATCATTACCATTTCATCAACAAATGAATCATCCAAGGTAGTGTTCCCACTCAGGTCTTTCTAATATGAATAGGAGGTTCACACTGGCATCATGTTTTCATTTTCTGATTTGAATCTAAAGTCAAATTCTTGAAATAGTAAGATCTATTTAGCTAGTATCTTTGATATCTTTGACTCATTCATTACATATTTAAAAATAAATAAATAAATATCAACATGAGAGATAAAATAATAACCTAATAAACATTATCGATAATATCAATTGATTAAATCATTTTTGAGACTTTCCTTTGAGTAGTTGATTACTTCTTTTTTGATTTTGACAATTGTTCGCATGCAAAGTATACATTATAATCCTTCTTGGCTTCATTGTTCTGACTTAGGACTATGTCTATGGCAGAAGATTTGGTGTCTACATATACATTAAAATTTTGTTCTCAATCAAATGGCCTCAGAACAGGTTGCTTGTACCAAACTTGAAGATACTAATACAAAGAATGTGTCCATGGTACTTAAACCAAAAAAGTGGGTATATAGTTGCAAGTAATCATGAATGCATTTATCCTAGGCTACACAAGTGCTTGTAAGCACCTTAGATTATTGTTTTTTGTTATTATCAACCCGTAATGGATTGTTGGTGACTATTATGCCCAGTTTTCTTACTCATTAAAAAGCAGAATAGTCACCTGTTTTTTTTTTTTAAATTTGTGCTGATTCCGCCTGCACATCAGGTGTCAGGCCTGTGCCTGCCACGTGGCAGCGTCGGATTGGTTTAGTTTTTTTAATTTTTGATTCTGCTTGCGCCTGCTGCCATGTGGCAGCATCGGATTGATCTAAAAAAGGTCCAACAATCCATTACACAATGGAATGGGCTTGGAAAGCTGAACCGGGCAGAATGGCCTCATGTGCCCGGCCCATTCTTCGGGCCTCGCCTAAAAAAATTCTGGAGAGCTTTACAAAGGAGTGGGACTCAAGCACAATGCTCCAACTTGTGTGGGAAGATTTACCTTAGATTATTAATGAAAAGAAATTGATTAGAAGTGTTCAAGTGCATGTAAGCACCTTAGAATAAAAACATATTGACTGCAATTGAGCAGAAATGTTGGTGAGCATTGTGGATGACTCTGAGTGGAGTGTGAAGTAGGCCTCTACAAGGATTCTAAGTATTCTCCAATTCTGCATCTGGACCGTTTAATTCTGTATCAAACACAAAAATGAGTGCTAATGGATGAGGAATGCTACGGTATCCCTCAATATGGTTAATTTCCTGGAAGACAAAGATTTTTAGTGGGATGGACTTTTCCACATCATGTGGATATTTTGAATTAAACAACAAATTGAATATTATAGCTTTATGTATGTCGATCCCACAGGCTGCAACGTCCGTGTTGGGAAACAACCACTAAAATTCCACTCACCAATATTGTGAACCTGAAATTGCATTCCACTGGTCAATATGATGTGAAGATCAGCTGTGCGCGAGTCACTTGTCCGTCGTATATAGTAACAGTTCTGAGTGCAATTAAGATGAGGAGACTGTTGTCATTTCTGCTGTTGCTGCTGGTTTTTATCTCTGGTTCCAGTCTCAACGCTCCTATGATCTCAGCTTCACGACTACCTTCTTCAGGTATGCCCATCTCTCTAACTTGGTAACTTTTCCATTTAATTTTCTGAAGGCATTATTAACATACCCACCTTTCTCACACAATACGAAGCTTCATCACTTACAATTCCGTATCAACATATGTAGCAAAGCTTTTACGTTTGGCTCAATTGGCACAGCGCAGGTGAAGTGGAAGACTATGTTGGACCAGATCCACCTCCTCAGAGCCACAACCAGCCACAGCCAGGGGGAACTCCAGGCGGCAATTACATAGTTCCCAATCTACAATTCCCAGCACCACCACCAGCTTGAAAGTTGATTGCTTAAGAAGCCACACACACACATATATATATTGTACCATGCACAGGTCCTTAAAAGATACTTATCTACAGTCGCTCAATTTATACAAAAATGTGCTTAGATCAAATATTGCATCTAATTCAGAATTATTATGTTAGTTCTACTGAGATGAATTGTACATTTGATACATATATATATAGCAGTGCATGTTTTTGCCATTGCATGGTACAGGCCCAAATATATATTTTCTTATGAAGATTGTCAAAGTTTGATAAACTCTAAGAAATTGTTACATGAATCTTATTCTTCTCTATTCTATCATAATGTCAATCTTCACTTTCTGGCTGTAATCCAGAATTTAAAAAATGAACAAAACTATAGTGCACATAAGCTGGTTTCTATAGCCTTCTCATTTAGCATAACACATTCATCATGCAAATATATAAGAGCCTAATTTTGATATCTTAAGACTTTTTCAAAGCTCTATAATATACCTACCACTTACACTCTTTACATCCTTGGAACACATACAAAGTATATATCCAGATTCTTCATCAAGGGGTCATTGTTGCATATTAATGTAGGATAAATAGACTCATTTGTATGCTTTATGAAGTCCTTGTAATATTAGACATATGTTTAATAATACCACCACATAGGTTAAGGACTACAAATCATATGCAAGCCATTATTTCTCATGAGACATGTCTTTGTAGTTTTTTTTTTTTTGGGTGTCTGAAAGCTAAATCACATACATGTGATTTTAGTAAGGAAGACTTCACAACAAACCTTTCATCTTTCATGGTTCTAAAAACCCTAATATGAACTCGACTTAACTGTTTTTGGACATTTTGCGAGTTTTCATTTATCACAATCATTGATTGTCAAGACCAATGATCGTGGTTCATTCCACCCCTGAACTATGACAACTGAGTATATTAGAAAGTCTATTGATTATGTGTGTTTTTTTTTATCATGAATGATGAGAGTCAATTTGCATTGCTTATAGTAGTCATGCATAAAAAGCTTGACTTAAGTTATGGTAATATGTCAAGGAGATACAATTTGTCATAAGGAAAAGCCATGTTCAATTGAGCTCATAAGCAAGCTCCTTGTTCAACCAATAAAAGCTCCAAAGCTTTAATATAAGCCCACACAAGGCAGTGTGAACTGAGTTTCGTTTGTAAATATTAGAAACCTTAGCTTGTCTCTTTTAGCTAATAAAATAATAATAATCTTTTGAAGCTGTCTTCCTAGTTTTGACATGCACAGTTCTTCTTGACATATATTGCAACATAAGTAGAGCTTTGTATGCTTAATAAGTTCTAATTTTTGACATGTACAACACAAAGTAGAATCATTTAACTTAATGTAGTCTTCCAACTATTGACATTATTTCCATTTATGACAAAATAGAGCTTTCCATGCATAATTTAGTCTTTTAATTCTAAAGCTACACATTTGTTCTTGAAATACATGAAGATAAGTAGATATAAGCATATGCAGTTATTCTAAAAATATATAAGTAGAGCTTCAATTTGATTTTCTAACTCTTAGCTACATGTATAGTTTTCTCTTACATTGAAGGGCTCGGAAGCATTGTTAGACATAGAGATATTATAAGTGGAGGTGATTCACGGTGTATTGAAAATAGATGAAAAAAACCTGAGATGTCAAGCTTACCAGCTGAGTAGCCCGTTGGATGAAGAGGTAGCTAACATGTAAAAGTTTATGAGTGTTTGGCCTCCAGAATTTATTAGGTCATGTTTTTTGTGGTACCGACTTTTCTTCAATGGCAGGTTCAGCAGGTGAGTGATTTTTATAGGTTAACTTTAATTATTGCACCTTATGTATTGGGGAATGGATTATCTAGTGACCTTTTCACTTGATAAAACAAATGTAAGTTTGGGGAGATTTTCTTTGTTATGATGTTCCATAGGTAAATTTCTTCTTTTTACTTAGGGTAAAAGTTTGTATAAAATCTTTTTCCAACCGTAATAAAACAATGTGAAAATATCACTTGAATCTTTTCCCAATGTAAAGGATGATAAGATTAATTCACTTTACGATTGTAAATGCATGAGCCTCTATGGCATTATGTTTTAGTGTCAATTCAATATGTTCTTTCACAATCCAACACAAATCAAAATAATTACAACCAAAATGTAAACCATAACTGCACGAGCCTTGATGACAATATGAAGTACTAAATCAAGTCCAAAGCAAATATTTGTCCATCAATTAACCAAAAAATTGGTCTCCAACACCCACCCTTCCATATGCAAATGTGTGCTATGTGAGTTCAACTAGTATTCTAGCAAATATGGATACGCCGAGAAAATACTACTGGCTCAAAGCATGGTTTGGTGGTACAAAAAAAGAACCCATTTTTCATTGTACCTTTTGTAGTACATTTCGCTTTTTGGGGATTTTATTACTCATAATTTTTTTTGAGTCCATATTAAAAATGACATAACCTTTTAGTGGTAAGTCCAATTTTAGCGAGGTTTGGTGCGTTAGAAAGCGCTTGACGAGCGCTTTCAATGATATGTTAGATGACATACTTTTGAGCTATGTTAAAAAAGTTATGGCAATTCAAAAGTATGGGGATTTTCTTAATCATAATTTTTTGAGTCCACATTTAAAATGACATAACTTTTATTGGCAAGTCCAATTTCAGCGGAGTTTCATGTGTTAGAAAGTGCTCGACAAGTGCTTTCCAATGATATGTTACATGACATACTTTTGAGGTACGGTAAAGTTATGGCAAGTCAAAGGTATTAGTTAAAAATAGTGTATAATAATATAAAAGTGCTTTTTTACCCAAAAAAGGTAGTGTCCTTGAAAGTCCATGTTGTACCACCAAACCATGCTTTTAGCCTACTCCTCGCACTCATCGTCAACATATATACTTTGTGGAGGTTGTCTACTTTTTCTTGATGTTGGTGTAGCATCATGCAGTTCCATGTGTTGAAATTGAAAAATAGTCCATCTTGACTTTAGGCTTGCTACAAACTTTGTACTATGCAAGTATGTTGTTTCATAAGTGTAAATGCCAAATTTGGGCTAGATAGAACTCGAGCTCTATGGATTTGTCATATCTAGTTGGTTGAATACAACTTGCATATAGATTGGAGACTTAGAATTAGCAAAAATATGGTTGTAGAAACTTGTGGCATATCACATGCATTTATTGTAAGTGATCCATAGTGACATGCAAGGCATGCACAAATTGAAATGGACACATGCATGATGATTTGTACAATTCTAGTTAGAACTGAGACACTTGGTAAAAGTAGGTAGAGATACATGCATGAGATGTGACAAATGTCACGTAGACTCTAGTTTTCACTTTAGATGTCATTGAAAGGTGGATGGATGTGGTTCTACCTCGAGCTACCTCAAACTCCATAAATATATGTAGCTATTCTCATAATTTTTTATGAAGAACCAAACCTTTGTAGCTATCTCATGCCATTTTGGATCTACACCATTTTTGCTTGCTATCTCTCTCTCTCTTTCTCTCTCTAACTCGTGTTGAGGCTAATGCTCATACACTAATTTCTTGTACTTTTGCTCATTTATGATTCATTGCTATCATTCTCTGCTTCTTAGCATGCTAGATTGTGGTTAAGCCATAAGTTCTGTACTAGATCTTGCTATTCAATCTAGAATCAGATTATTGTGCTAATCGTAAAGCTTAATAAGATCTATCATACTTGTGGATCATCCCCACACGTGTGAATTCTGGAAATTTTGTCATAGTATCAGAGCCAAATTGAGCTTTGCATGCTAACATCTTTGATTGTACAAGAATTTGAGAGCTAATTCAAGCAAAAATGCAATTATACATTTTTCTTACCTTTCTTTGAAGAGTGTTTGGATCAAATCGGATTGAAACTGAATTTTCAGGTCTAAAAAGTGATAGTACGGAATTCTGGAATTCTGCACGTGTGAAAATCAGAGATTTTTAGTCCCTTCTATCTCTTTGCTAGTTGATCCAAAGATAGTGCTGTTATAGCTTGATAGAAAGCTTATGAAGTGTACTTTCCATAGAAAGTGAAACCAAATCAATTTGATGTGTCTATCAAGAGTTATAAGCTCTTAAAGAGGGTAGAGAGAGGTCCAAAATTTGAGTGACCACTTTTTTATTTGATTCAACCTTGCTTTGTTCTGAGTCCATTGTTTTGAGCATCCTACACAAGAAATTGAAGATCAAGACTAAGTTTGAAGTAATTGAACACCTTTTGAGAAGAGTATCAATAGTGTTTTTTTTTTAAGCATTTCACACGTGCCAAAAGTAGGATTCAAGCATTTCAAGGGAGCATGGGAGAACTTAGAGAAGGAGCAACTTGCATGGAAAGAGCCTATGTATATTGTAATTTTGGTAATCAATTTTGTGTAATTAATGGCCCAAGTATGGCATCATGCGTGTATAAATCCAACTTGTGGTGCCCAAAAAGGAACTTGCATTGTATTTTAGACTTGAAATGTCTTGTCCCATAAGTAAATGTGGAAAGGGAACTCCACAAGCTTCTATAAAAAGAAGCCCATTGCATGTAATTTCCATCCTTAATGCAAGAGAGCTAAGTGTTGCTATTTTGGATCCACATATGCTTGCTATGGCGTTTGGTCATTTTTAGCTTAACGTTGTATTTGTTGCTATCTTTTCTAAATTATTGCTGTTTTGACTCCTAGTTAGCATGTGTGCTTTGCTTCTAAATGTTTAATTAACTAGTAGTGGTTAGAGTGAGAGTAGGAGGGCGTGGAGAGAGAGAGAGAGAGAGAGAGAGAGAGAGAGAGAGAGAGAGAGAGAGAGAGAGAGAGAGAGAGAGAGAGAGAGAGAGAGAGAGAGAGAGAGAGAGAGAGAGAGTGATATAGTCAATGTATTTTTGGATATGTCATGTGGTTATTTACAACCTTATTTGTAAGTAGACGTAGTCTTTTGCTCTTCTTGTTGTGTAAGCATCTCCAAGGCTCCTAGGATCGAGCCCTACTCCCCTTGCTACATACAACTTACGAGAAGGTGGATGAATCCCTCTTCTTCTTGACAACATTGGTGTCATTTCCAGGGAGCCCTATTGCCAACATTTATTGTTTTTCACTTCTTTTACTTGCTTTCATTGTAACTTCTTTTACTTGCTTTCATTGTAGGACGTGGTCACTAGTTTTTAGTGGCTATTTTGTAAAAAGAATTATGCATCTTTTGCTTGTGATTTGTATGCTTTGAGCATATGGATGTGTGGGCCTATCATTAACCTAATATATTCCCACAAAACAGAGGAAAAAACGGCCTCTAATATGTTCTTAAATTTGTTATGAAAGTGCCTTCTCAAAACTGTCTGTGTGAACATAGAAACAAGCTGCCAAATAGGTTTTGCATTTCCAAAGGAGAATTTTGAGCCCCAAACCTCAACATCTAGGTTTGCTTCACCATACATCAAGAAGACATTAAACTACAACATATCAGAGGGGCGAACTTGAACCATAACATTTGAAAATTTTACTAAGGAAAACCTCCAGAACTTGTTTGCATTCCCCAGGAGAGCAAAACTTGCTATCTAAGTTTGCCCATCTCAGTTATAAGGCCATCATTACATGCTAAAACTATTGACTAGAGGGCAAACCCAAACCTAGCCTTGCTCCAAAAAATTGACCTCAAAGTTTTGGATGTTTCTGCCTCTACAGCCTCAGTATTATCCCATATTGGTTCGCCTCCTTGATCATTGATATGTCCATCTGAGACCAGTACACTTTCTAAAAGGCGAACCCAGATCCCAAGAATCAAGTACTGTACATTGAAAAGTGTGAAAATCTTGACTTTTTGCACTTTTGGCTTAACAGTTGTACTTCTGAGTTCTCCCACATACCAGTGATTAATTTCACATGTGTTTAATCTAATGTGGTCAAAGGGAGTACAAAATCCATTAGATAATTTCCCAAGTGCAAGCCAAAAGTCAGATCTGCACATTCTCAAATCTGTACTAGCTTGCTAAGTGAGATTGGGACTTGTACATTCCAACTGTACTTTCTCAAGATTCACAGGAGATCTAGGTTCGCTGAGTTTCAGGTTCACAATCATGATGAGCTTAACTTTTGTAGGATGAATCTAAACTCCCATAGGATCAGTTTGACGACTGTATATTTCCAACAACACAATTTTTGACCTACAGGATTCAATTTTCAAGATCTAGATTCGCCACTTTGAGATCTAAGAGATCTAATATGGGCCTTTAAATCCCCAGGAAGGTGAATCTAGAAGGGATCTTCCAATCTTGCAAAATTTCACTCCCAGCATCCTAAATTTTCAAAATCACCCTAAGTTCCCAATTTTGGTCATATAAGCATCATGTATTTGCACTCATCCATCCAACCTACATCATTGACCAAATTGAAAATTGTGAAAATTGTCAACATTTCCTAGCTAGTTTGAGGCCTAAATTGGCTAAAATTGTAAATAGTTTTGGTTCTGGAGTTTCACACGTGTGAACCAGGCCACAATGTTTTTATTTACTGTATTTTTTCAGTATGATGAAGTGTCAAACTTCATACCCTTCAAAATGAGACCATTTTGATGTATTTTGGTCATATAAGCCATTTTTAGCTATTTTTCCTATATAGGGAATATCTAGGGTCAAGTACCTTCTAGAGAGAGGAGAGAGAGTCATCTTCCTCATCCATAAATAGTAGGGAAGTCGTGGAGAACAGGTTGGAGAAACCTTTTGTATGCTTCATTGAGATCAATAGATCATTGTCATTGTTTCTTCCTCCATTGAGAGCATTGTTGTGTGTATTGTCTTCAAGCTATTGTGTATGATCTTAGGTGCTTTCCAAAAGTGATAGGCTGATGTATTATGGACTGTATAATGCTATTTTGGGCCGCACTTGATGTTTATGGAAGTTTCCATTTGTGATAAATGCTTTTTGATCAAGTTCTTTGCATTCTAGGTAGCATAGAATGTGTTGCCAATTCCTAGCTTATGTAGTTTGGAGTGCAAGCATTCAAGCCAATGATCTTGGAGTTTAGATCCACTTAGGATCTGTATTTTTCACATGGTATCAGAGCTGGTTGGATTCTATTTACAGTAAGTATTCCATTTTTGGTGATATTTGGATGTTTGATCAAGTTCTAGCATGATTTTGCATTGCTTTGTTGATCAAATCTTACTAACCTTTGTTTTGTGAGTTGAACTTGTGGATCAAAAGCATATTTCAGGTCTATTGAAGATCAGAGGCTGAAAAGAAACTATTTTGGATCAGATCATAACACCTAATCATTTGTGATTGTGAGGCTTGTGCATATTCAATACTAACAATGTTCTTTTCAATCCTATTGTTGACAATCTCCATTCTTGGATGAACACTCTCCTTAAGTGGATGAAACTTCTCCTTAAGTGGATGACAAATGCTCTTTTGAGTGAGTTGTAATTCTCCTAAAGGCTGAGCAAAGCTCCCATTTGGATGAAAGATCCCCTTTTTTGGGTGAACATATTGTAAGCTCCATTGTGAAGAGCATATTGTAAAGATTGTCATCAATTTTGGCATAAATTTTGGTGTACTTTGTTGAGCATGTAAGTAACTCTCCTTATGTAATTTGATTGGAGCATTTGCTGGAAGGTGTTAACCATTATGCAAGTGTGTTTTCAGGTTCTTAACAGGTTGAGGAACATTCTCATGTGAAGTGATCTTAGATCTACATCTAAACACCAAGATTTGACAAGATAGTGAAGCTAGTCTTGTGATTCACTAAGTGTGCTCATTCATTCACCTCTAAATCTTGTATTTATCACTTGCTGGAGTTTATAAACTTTTAGAAGTGTGGTTTACATGTGGTTTTACAGGTTGAATCAATATCTTAGTGTGTTGATCATATGTTGATCAAGTTTGTTCATTACTAGGTAATCTTGGCATCCTAGTTTTGGGTATTTTCTAAGAATGCAAGTAACTCTTCACACCATAACTTGATTTGGTCACTTGCTGGAAAGTTTGAGAGCTTAAGCAAGAGTGTGTTCAGGTTGGTTTGATTTTGTAATCCATTCTTAGTGTGTGCAAAGTGTTGCATGTGTTTCAATCTTCCTTTCTATGCTTGGAAACCATCTAGGTTCAAGATAGAAGTGTTTTAGGGTCCTAAATCTTCATAGATCTCTTTATCTATCATTTGTTGAGAGAAAAGTGAGTGCTAAGTGCTTTAGGACAGAACCTAAAAGTTGAAGAAACATTAGAATCATGGCTTCCAATGGTGGGATCATGCTAGAGTCTAGTGAAAGGTTGAGTTCATCAAACTACTCTACTTGGAAAGTGAGGATGGAGTCCTTACTTGAGTTGAATGAACTCATGGACATAGTTGCAGAAATTGAAGAGAGACCTCTCACACTTCAAGAGCAACAAAGGTTTGATAAGAAGGCCAAAAGGGCTCTTCATATCATTAAAATGAATGTTACAAATGAACTTCTCAAGGAAGTTGGAAAGTGTCAAAGTGCAAGTGAGGCATGGAATGCCTTAAAGAAGCTCTTTGAATCAAAGTCCACATCTAGGGTATTGACCCTAAGGAGACAAATATTTTCTAGTAGGCAAAGAGAGGGTGAAAGTGCTCATGCATTTATCTTGAGAGTTAAGTCCCTAAGTGATGATTTAGCATGCATTGATGAGAACATAAAAGATGGTGAAATAGTCCAAGTTATGTTGAATGGTTTGCTAAATGAACATGCTAACCTTGTGCAAAGTTTTGCCATTCAAAGAGTCTTGCCAAGTGTGGTTGACTTGCAAGAAATCTTATTGGCTGAAGAACATAGGTTGCAATCAAAGCTTGATGGTGCATCCTTGCAAGGTGGAGGTGAAGAGGCTTTCTTCACAAAAGGCAAATTCAAGGGCAAAGGTAAAGGCAAAGGGAAATGGTCCAAAGGTGGTAACTTTGATCATGATGATCACTCTTCCTCTTCCTCTTCTACTAAGAACAATAAGTCAAAGTTCAAGTGCTTTTATTGTGGGATAAAAGGTCATTTTGCAAATGAATGTTATAAGAAGAAAAGAGAGCAAGGAGAGAGGCAAGGAAATCTTACAATAGATGAGGAAGAACATAACACATGTGAATCACTTGTTATGACTTCAAGTTTGTTAGCCAACATAGATGATAATGATCCTTGGTGGATTGATAGTGGAGCCTCATCTCACATGACAAGACATAAGGAATACTTTACATCCTTATTGTCTTATGAGGGAGAAGGTAACATCATCTACACTGCAAATGATGGTCAATGTGACATCAAAGGCATAGGCACTATTCCTATTTCCCTTTCAACAAATAGGAAAGCAAATCTTGAAAATGTTTTGTACATTCCTTCAATCACTAAGAATTTGCTTAGTGTAAGTCAAATGATTGACAAAGGACTTGATGTGGAGTTCATTGGAGATGCATGTTTGATAAGTAAATGTGGATCCTTGATTGCTCAAGGTAGGAGGCATGGTAAACTTTTCAAGCTTGATGCATGTGTCATCTCTAATCATGAAGGATGTATGGCTAGGGAGCAATTGACAAACCAAGAAGTTTGGCACAAGAGGTTGGGCCATCCCAACTTCAAATCTTTGGAGGTAATGGCAAAGAAAGAGCTTGTTCTTGGTCTCCCTAAAAGTCTTGTTGCAAACAATAGTGTTTGTGAACATTGTGCCTTGTCCAAATCTCATAGACTTGCTTATTCTAGATCTACTTCTAGATCTAAAGAAGCTTTTCAACTTGTGCATTCTGATATTCATTCTTCTAGTACAACTAGCAATGGTGGGGCAAAGATGTATGCAACTTTCATTGATGACTTTAGTAGGTATACTTGGATCTATCTTCTTAAAAGTAAGGATGAAGTGTTTGCTGCATTTGTCAAGTTCAAGAATGAAATGGAAAACCAATTCAATACAAAGATCAAATGCTTAAGATCTGATAATGGAGGGGAATACACCTCAAATAGGTTCAAAGACTTTTGTATAGCACATGGGATTAAGAGGGAGATGTCTAGTCCTAGGACTCCACAACAGAATGGAGTGGCCGAGAGGAAGAATAGAACCCTTTGTGAATGTGCCAAGGCAATGAGACTACATGCTAATCTTGCTAAGTCTTTTTGGGGGGAAGCTTTAGCATGTGCTAACTATCTATGTAATAGATGGACAAGTGCTTCCTTGGATGGTAAAACTCCTCATGAGGTTCTTTATGGTAGAAGGCCGAGTGTCAAGCATTGTAGGATCTTTGGATGTACATGTTTTGTCAATATCACACTTGATGATAGAACTAAAGAAGATCCTTCATCAAAGAAGGGTGTGTTTGTTGGCTATAGTGAAGTAAGCAAGGCTTACAAAGTGTACATTCCTTCTACAAAGAAAGTTGTCATAAGTAGGGATGTCATCTTTCATGAAGAGAATGTTTCCAATGTTGTTGATGTTGATGTTGATGTGCCTACTAATCATCATGATGTGCAAGATGTCTTGGATGAAGATGGAGATGCCACTCCAAAGCAAACTTCAAGGAAGACTCAAAGGCAAAGGGCTAAGCCATCAAGGCTAACCTATGATGAAAAAGGAAAGCAAGTGGTGGACAACTCTAACTTTGCTTTTCTTACCTCTTTTGATGAACCAACTTGTGTAGGTGAAGCAATTCAAAAGAAGGAATGGATCCAAGCCATGGATCATGAGCATCAAGCACTCATCAAAAGCAACACATGGAGGTTGGTAAAGCTTCCAAAGGACAAGAAGGCAATTGGTTGTAAGTGGATCTTCAAGATCAAGACAAATCAAGATGGATCAATCAACAAGTACAAGGCAAGGTTGGTGGCAAAGGGGTATGCTCAAGAATATGGTATTGACTATGATGAGACCTTTGCACCCGTGGCAAAGATGGTAACTATTCGAATCCTAATCTCTCTTGCAACTCTTTATGATTGGGATATGTGGCAAATGGATGTTACTAATGCCTTCTTGAATGGTGATCTTGAAGAAGATATTTACATGGAGCAACCCGAGGGCTATGTTTCACATGATGAGCCTAATCATGTGTGCTATCTCCAAAAGAGTTTGTATGGGCTAAAGCAAGCACCAAGGAGTTGGTATGCTAAGCTCAATTCCTTCTTACTTTCTCAAAACTTTGTTATGAGTGAGTATGATCATTCTCTCTACTTTAGATTGAATGAAAATGATATCACTTTACTTTTGATCTATGTTGATGACATTATCTTAAGTGGTGGTAACAATCTAGATATAGATGAAATCAAGATGGCACTCAAAAGAGAGTTTGAAATTCAAGATCTTGGTAAACTTCATTATATCTTAGGAATAGAGATTATTAGAACTTCTAAATCTACATTCATATGTCAAGAAAAGTATGTTAACTCTATTCTAAAAAGGTTTCATATGGAAGATTGTAAAGTTGTTTCTACTCCTATGGAATCAAATGTAAAGCTAACTACAAGAAGTAATGAAAGATCCTTCAAGGACATTACTCTCTATAGAAAGCTAATAGGATCTCTTATATGGTTAACCATCACAAGACCTGATCTAAGCTTTGTGGTTGGTAAACTAAGTCAATTTATGCAAGATCCTAGTGAGGCTCATTGGAAGCTAGGAAAGAGAGTACTTAGATACATCTCGGGATCTAGAGATTTTGGCATCTTGTATGGAGGTACTACACCTAACCTTTGTGGATTTTCAGATTCAGATTTTGCAGGTGATCAAATGGATAGGAAGTCAACAAGTGCCTTTGCAATCTATCTTGGAGATGGAGTGGTCTCATGGCTATCAAAGAAGCAACCAACTATCTCTCTATCTTCCACCGAAGCCGAGTACAAGGCATTAACAACATGCACCAAGGAGATTCTTTGGATCAAGAGGATGTTATTGGATCTTCACTTGCTGGAACCAGAGAAGACTCCAATCATACTTTGTGATAACCTTTCAGCCCAAAGCTTGGCAAGCAATCCTGTTTTTCATGCAAGGAGCAAGCACATTGAGATTGCTCACCATTTTGTGAGAGATCAAGTCATTGCCAAAGAGGTGGAGCTTCAACATGTCTCTTCAAAGGAGTGTGTGGCTGATATCTTCACCAAACCATTGGGAAAGGACCTATATTTAATGCATAGATCTAATCTTGGAATGTGCTCAAAGACTATGTTGAAACTAGCATCCAATGTTGAAGAGGGAGTGTGAAAATTGTCAACATTTCCTAGCTAGTTTGAGGCCTAAATTGGCTAAAATTGTAAATAGTTTTGGTTCTGGAGTTTCACACGTGTGAACCAGGCCACAATGTTTTTATTTACTGTATTTTTTCAGTATGATGAAGTGTCAAACTTCATACCCTTCAAAATGAGACCATTTTGATGTATTTTGGTCATATAAGCCATTTTTAGCTATTTTTCCTATATAGGGAATATCTAGGGTCAAGTACCTTCTAGAGAGAGGAGAGAGAGTCATCTTCCTCATCCATAAATAGTAGGGAAGTCGTGGAGAACAGGTTGGAGAAACCTTTTGTATGCTTCATTGAGATCAATAGATCATTGTCATTGTTTCTTCCTCCATTGAGAGCATTGTTGTGTGTATTGTCTTCAAGCTATTGTGTATGATCTTAGGTGCTTTCCAAAAGTGATAGGCTGATGTATTATGGACTGTATAATGCTATTTTGGGCCGCACTTGATGTTTATGGAAGTTTCCATTTGTGATAAATGCTTTTTGATCAAGTTCTTTGCATTCTAGGTAGCATAGAATGTGTTGCCAATTCCTAGCTTATGTAGTTTGGAGTGCAAGCATTCAAGCCAATGATCTTGGAGTTTAGATCCACTTAGGATCTGTATTTTTCACAAAAATTTTACATTTCCAATCCCTCTTCAACCATCAAACCTTTTTTATTCCATCAAGATACATTCCCAGATTTGAATTCTCCAATTGTGTGAGCATTCCCAATTGGTGGATCTTGATTTGGAAGTTTACTAAGGCATCATCAAGTCATCATTCCCACTTCTACTACCCATATTCCCCATCTGTGCTTTTGTTTCAATCCCATCTTGATCTCCCAGCTTATATTCCCCATTTTTTCTTCAAAATATCTACATTTTCCAATTTATCAATTTACATTCCCAAGATTTGTTTTACATTCCCATACCTCTCCCTTTTACTTTTACATTCCCAACTTTTTTTTCCACATCTACATTCACAAGTCTTTTTCATTCATATTCTCAGATTTTGACTTGATCTGCAATCCCCAATCTCCCATCACTTCACCTGGACTTTTCAATTTTCAAGTTCTTTTATTTCTAACTCTTTAGAGCCAAATTCCCAAGATCTACTCACCTTGTTCTCACATTCCCAATCTTACAAATTCTCTTGTTCACAACCATACATTCCCAACCACTTATCTTTCAGATCTTAATATCAAACTCCCAAGATTAGATTCCCAAAGATCCACTTTTGAATTCTCCATTTTTAATTCCCCAATCTCTATCTTTTTGGTTCCCCAAACTGATTCCCAAATCTACGTTCTTCAAACCACATTCCCCTTCCATATTCCCGAACACTTACATTCTCGTATTCCCATTTCCAAAACTTAGATCTTGAGTTCCTAGATCTAAGTAGCCTTGTTGCTTTCCCAAAAGAATACTTTCCCAAGTTACAAACTTAGTGAGGGGTCCTTGTTTGGATACAACTTAGATCAGGTCAAAAGATTAGATCTAGGATCTAGAGAGAAGAAGAGAGTTCACTTGGAGATCAAGAACCGTCAACTAGCCATCCCCAATCTCAAAACCTCCAAGAACATTCAACATGGCTACCAGTATTCCAAACCTACCTTGAGAGAACCCAGTACCACCTGAGGCACCATGAGCTCAAAGGATCCCCAATCTATTAGCCTATGATGTACCAATACCTGAAGCCATCACACATAATTGACAAGCCCCTAGACTCTATCTACCCTGGTATGATGGTACTAGGTGTGAACTTAGACCGCCAAAAACCTACGCTACCTTATGTGATGCCATGGATGATGTTGTTGGACCCTTTTTGTGCCTCCTTAATCATCGTGATCAAGAGGGCAAAGTCAAGGTTTGGATCTCCAACCAGGTGAGTATCGATGTAGTAATGGGATCTGATCCAATGGAGAGAAGATTAAACTACAGATCTAGATGGCATCTAAGCCTACCAAGCTTGTCAATCTTGGCTTCGGATCTAAAAATAGAATGGCTTAGATGAGGGATGGGTTGCTTGACATTCTTCTTGGCTCTGTTTGAGTTTTGGTGTGTGAAGATCCTCTTAAGATCATGTTGGGCAATAGAACATTTAAGCTGTGATTATACTTAGCATAAACATTCTATTAGACTATTTTTGCATCTAGCAGCCCATTGTAGCGGGAGAGCTGTGCCGCAAATATTCCTGCTCTCTTCTCCGCTCGCATTCTCCATACTCCATCGCCCCCGTCATATTGATATCTTAGCATAGCTCAAATAAATCGAGAGATTAAGTTTGTTCTATTTGTATTATTGCTAACATGTCTCATATTGGTAACTCTTCATCATCATCCAACGAGGTTAGAGTCATTGACAAGTTCAATGGATCTAACTTCTACATCTGGAAGTTAAAACTCTGGATGATGTTGATAGATAGAGATCTTTGGGATGTAGTAGAAGGTTCCGACCTGAAACCAGAAGATGGTGATCAAGCAAAGACATGGAAGATCAAAGATCAGAAGGCCTTAGCATGTATCACACTCAATCTAGCCGACTCCCAAATATCTCATGTTACCACATGCAAAACCACCAAGGATGCATTAGATTTGTTATTAAATCTCTATGAGACTCATGATGTAACCACTAGATTACATCTTAGAAGGAAGTTCTTTACTCTTAGCATGTCTGATTCTACTACCATCACTTCTCACATTAACAACTTCAAATCTTTATTGGATCAGTTATCAGTTGTAGGATGTGCTATTCAAGATGATGATGCTATTATGACCTTGCTTTCTTCTCTTCCAAAGTCGTATGAGCACTTTGTGGCGATGATCTCCACACAACCCGACCTCACTCTTCAAAAGGTGATCGAACATCTTCTTCAAGAAGAAATACGGAGAAAGACCAGCAGCCTGTCCATCAAAGACAAATTGATGGCCCTGTACACCAAGAAGAAAGACTATTCCAAGGGCAAAAATCAAGTGCAGCAGCAGCAACAATAGAAGCCTCACCCAAGATGAGAATAATGGATCGTGCAAGAAGCTTTTCTGCAGATATTGCAAGAGAGCCAATCATGACATCAAAGAGTGTGGTATCCACATCTACAATGAGACAAAGAAGCAACAACAACAACAGCAAAATTCCTTCGATGTGGCGTAGGAGCAAGATACACACCTCTTAATGGCTTACAACAGTGGCGAAGAAGACCATGATAGCTGGTACCTGGACAACGGCGCTACCCAACACATGACCTCTCTCAAGGAACCAAGTATGCAGCTTATAGTAGAGATCAATTCATCTATCTCAAATATTCCAGCACCATATGCGTGGAAGGCAAAGGGACAGTCAAGATCACGTTCAAAAATGATCTTTCTATTTACGTCACTAATGTTCTTCACATACCTCAGCTGTCAAAGAACCTGTTGTCAGTTTCTAAAATGACTCATGAGGGCTACACTGTTACTTTCTCATATGAACAGTGTACAATCTTCGATGAAGATACTACTCTGACTACATGCACTAGAGTTAGAAATCTTTAAGTACTCTCTAATTCAGTTGCATTAGCTAGCATCTCTCATGAAAATGTAAACGATAATGCTATTATGTGGCATAGTCGATTTGGACACATGAATACAAGATCACTTTCCTATATGCGTTGCAATAATTTAGTTGATGGATTACATTTCTCTTCTTCATTGGATAGGAAATCTTTCTTTTGTGAATCATGTATCTATGTGAAGCACTCTAGAAGCAAGTTTCCCAAATCACATTCCATCAAAACAAAGCATGTATTGGATCTTGTACATAGTGATCTTTGTGGTCCAATGCCAACTCCGTCCTTAGGAGATGCAATCTATTTTATCACTTTCATAGATGATTATTCTAGATGGTCTACAGTCATGTTCATTAAGAAAAAATCTGAAGCCTTTGAATGCTTCAAGAGATTCAAGGCCATGGCTGAGACACAAATGTACAAAAGTGAAAGCACTCCGAATTGATGGTGGCGGCGAATACCTCTCTAACAAGATGTCCGCTACCTGGCTGAACATGGTATTAGAAGATAGTTCGCCACTTCCAATTCACCTCAACAGAACATGATTGCAGAAAGGAAGAATTGAACTCTTCTCAACTCAGCCAGATCCATGCTACACCAAGCACACCTACTTGAGAAGTTTTGGACAGAAGCTACTGCCACAGCCTATTACTTACAGAACAGATCTAGCACCAAAGTCGTCAACAACAAAACTCCTTATGAAGTTTGGCATGGACACAAGCCTAGTGTCAACCATTTAAAAACTTTGGTTATATTTGTTTTGTTCACATTCCTAAACATCTTAGGAAGAAGCTAGATCATAAGACAAATAAATGTATTCTCATTGGCTATCCTGATGAACATAAAGCTTACAAAATTTATAATCCATCCACCAATGTAGTATTTGTCTCTAGGGATGTAATATTTCAGGAACATACATACTATGATTTCAAACAACCATCGGTGTAGAGCTCCAGAATTGAGGAACCTCTCCTCAAGTTGTTCGACATTGTGATGGTTCACCATGAAGGCATTATTCTCATCATCATCTTCAACATTCTACTTTGAGTCAATAGCTGCATTGGCTTGTTGATCCAGCTATTTTTTCTTGTTGTTGTTGAAATTTAGTATTCAATAGTCCTAGATCTCGTGGTTCGTCCTTTTGCAATATTTGCAAGACATCATTTTCTTGTTTTGAGTAGGTTGTTGATTCTAGTTCTAACTCTACTCTTGTGGCTGCTTCTGAATGCTATCAAATTGTTTGACTATCTTCTTCTTCGACTATTGCTTCTTTGAGCCCTTCTTGGTGTATAGAATCTGTGAGTCTTCAATGGAGGATGAGGATGCACCATTCCTTTGAATCTCCTCCTGTAGTAGAATAATTATGGCTTGGACAAAGTTATTTCTGAGTGAGTTGAAATCATCATCATCTAGTTTTCATAGGAGGATGTCAAGCTAGATAGTAAGGTCATAACAGTGTCTGAATCTTCAATCACCATCTGTTCTAACAAGGTCTTGAACTAATTTATGTGGTTCTGAATAGAATCACCTCCTAACATTCTAAGTGAAAAGAACCTTTTTCTCAAATGTAGTTTTGAAGTGACATCTCTCACTTTGTAGAGTGTGTTCAAAATGTCCCAAGCTTCTTTCAAAGTTTGGGCTTGTCTGATGTGGCCAATCTGTGTCATAAATATTGAGAGTGATCAAGACAAAAGCCTTACCATCCTTGAGCTTCCATTTGAAAATTGCTTGCTCATCGACAGCGAGAATTAGTTCGACGCCTAAAACTATTTCCTAGTGTGAAAATAGTGTACTTGTCATGTACCATAATCATATAGGTTGTACATATGATTTAATTCAAGTTCTAGTGGCTAAAAAGGCCAAAAAACTAGTTTTCTAGATATATGACACATGGCATCAATCTATTGATTGCATGAGCCAAATATTTTGGTTAGGTGTCATATCCCATGTGTAGAGGATAGATCACACGTGTGAAATAAGCTGAAGTAGGCAAATTTTGAATTCTAGAAGATTTCCAAGTAGATCTCCATATAGAAGGAAAATGGACCAAAAGTGCTCAAAATATAAGGTTTTGTCCAAGTGTCAGTTTTGCATGATGAATCATCATATGACAAAGCACCTTCACACATGTGGGATCAAAGGGATGATCAGTACCACGAGCTCCCACTTATTGTATATATAGAGCCACATTTGGCCATAATCAATGTGAGACACCAATCTTGGTTTTGGAAGCAATTTTGAGTGATTCTCTCCATTTGTCTACATTTGTTTTAATTGTTTTGAGGTTCTATAAATGTGTACTTGATTTTCAGGTTGGAGTCTATACTCAGACAGTGTTTCACACATGTGAAACCATAAAGTACACTTACCTTCAATTAATGATTGTTCTTGTTAGAATTTTGCGTTTAGAATTGATCTAGATTGATCTTAATCTGAAGTAGATTGATAGATCAAGTAATCTGACAACCAATCCCTCTTGAGGATCAGATTAGGATCCACTCTTGGTCCTTTTTGTACTTTTTGCACAAAATCTAGGGTTGGCCGATAAGGCAATGGCACTCTAATTATCACAGAATATGATTGTGGGGGTGTACAGTAAATTCCTCAACCAAAATGCTTCTTTATGGGATTGAGAAGCAGCAATGTACTTTGCTTCTATAGATGAAAGTGCAATAGAGGTTTTCTTACGATTGTTCCAAGAGATAGGACCGTCGTTGAAGAAGAATGTAAATCTAGATGTGGATTTATGAATATCTACATCCCCTCCTCATCTTGCATTGTAATATCCACTAAGTCGATGAAGATTGTTGTTGTCGACTTTCCCATAGTAGATACACTGGTCCGTGGTAGATCGAATGTATCTCATGACTCTTATAAGAGCCTTCCAATGGGCCAGGATTAGCCATGAATTGGCTGAGTGAGCTAACTGCAAAAAAAATATCAGGTCTTGTACCATTGCATACATGAGAGATTCAAGTATCAATCGATAAGAATATCTGCTCCTCTTCCTGCTTGGTCTAGGGACATTGGTCCTTCGACAATCGCAGGCCTGGATCCATCATTGAGTGAGCTAATTTACAACTGATCATATTATATTTGATAAGGGTATTGTGAAGATACTTTTGCTGAGTGATATAGATCAGTCATCTCGCTCTGTCTCTATGGATTTGAATGCCCAGACAGTAGTGAGCTTGCCCACCAAATCGGTCATGTCGAATTCAAAAGACGACATCTATTTAACATCCATCACCAGATTGGTATTGTTGTTGAAAAGCAATATATCATCGACATACAAGATGACGATAATGAAAGAATGTTGCACTAACTTGAAATAAACATTGCAATCAACAGTGTTTGGCAGAAAGCCGTGTCAGATGAGGAACATGTTGATCCTTTGAAACCAAGCTCTAATGATTGCTTTAAGCCGTAACGTGCTTTCTAGAGTTTACAAACATGATGCTTCACACCTTCGAGAATGTATCCTTTAGGTAGTAGCATGTAGATGTCTCAATGAAGGTCTAGATCCTGTCCAAACCTCATGTGGTGTTTTTCCTAAGAGGGCCTTGGTCCGAACATCTATTCTAGATGTAAGTTGCAGCAGAAACAACTACAGCCCAGAAGCTCTTTGGTAAAGATGCATGTGCCAACATACATTTAGTTGACTCGACTAGGATAAGATTTTTTCTCTCAGCTAAGCCATTTGACTGAGACAAATAAGGAGTGATAAATTTTTGTTCAAGAAAAAACTACTGTTCAATGCCTTGGCTCTGGCAGTACTCCTTGAATTCGGTAGAGATGTACTCTCCACCATTGTCAGACCTCAGGCAGTACTATTCAATGCCTTGGCTCTGGCAGTACTCTCCACCATTTTCTCTACACGCTCTTTGAATATCTTGAAACAATTGAAAGCTTCTGATTTCTTCTTGATAAAGTACACCATAGTTCTTCTGGAAAATTCATCAATAAAAGCTATAAAATACTTTGCATCCTTCAGTGAAGGATTTTGCATTGGGCCACAAATGTCTGTATGTACAACATCTAATAATCCTCGAGCAATATGCTGATGGCTTGATCTAAATGGCTTCCTAGTATGTTTACCGACTAGACAGTCTTGACAGACAAGTAATTCGACTTTTCTATCTGGATAGTCGAGATCAAGAGCAATAGATTGTTTAGACATTTGTAATACAAAAGCATGATTCAAATGACCAAGTCTATAATGCCAAAGTAAAATTTTATTGATTTGAATAAAAGTACTAAGAGCCTGACTAGAGGCAGCAAAGCAATGACTTAATCTCTACAAGTATCCATGTCTCTTTCTGAGTGCTAGGATCTTGTCTGTCCTATCGACTACTTTACACTGATCATATTTGAATTCTACTTTATTTCTTAGATCTCTCCTTACAGAAAGCAGATTTGTGGATAGATTTGGTACATGAAGGACATTGGAAAGTAGTTTAGATTGATCATTTGCAAAGTTCAATCTTATTGTACCTTCACCTTTGATAGCCTGTGTGCTATTGTCACCCAGGTGAACATATCTCTTGGTACTGTAAGACGTATAGGACTCAAAACAACAGATATTGCTGGTCATATGTTGTGTGGCTCTGGAATCCAAAAACCAAGAGCTGTCATTGGATGCTTCTTGATGGCTTGTCATGAATGCATCATGATTCATCTCTTGGTTGGGCTATGCTGCTTCTGTAGCTGCATTTGCCACTTGATTTGGTTGTCCTTTGTTGTTGTTCTTGGCTTGTAGTATGCGGCAATCTTGAATCTCGTGGTTGGTTTGCTTGCAGTATCTGCAGAACAGCTTCTTCCTTGTCGGCGGGTTCGACTGCTCTTGACACTGTGTCGGCTTCTGACTTTGCTTCGATGGCTTTGGGCCTTTCTTCTTCTGCTTAGTCAAGACTCTATTGGTGTATAAGGTGTGAGAGTCGACAGTCAAGGAACTGGGAGTTAGTTCCTTTGAGTGTCTTCTTGCAGCAACATTGTGATGACTCTTGAAAGAGTCAGCTTTGGGTGTGTCGTGATGATCATCACCCAACTGTCATATGAGCTTGGCAAGCTTGAAAGCAGTGTCATTATTGCATCTTGATCATCGATGATTGATCCAACAACGACCATTTTCTTCAGCAGGTTCTTGAACTGGATGTGATTCTGTAGAGAATCATCGTTGGTCATCTTGAGGGAGAAAAACTTTCTCCTAAGATGTAGCTTGGAAGCTACGTCACGCACTTCATACAGGGTGCCCAAGATGTCCCAGACTTCTTTGGAGGTCTGAGCTTCAAACACATGGCCGATTTGAGTGTCTGATATGTTGAGGACGATTACTGCAAAAGCTTTGCCATCCTTCAGCTTCCACCGAGAGATTGCAACGAGTCTTCCCTGTAACAACATCATACAACTCCTTAGCCATTAGCACAATTCTCATCTTAAATTTCCACATATGGTAATTGGCTCCATCAAGCTTGTCCATGATAGGAGTAGCATTCCCTTGGAATCCATGTGGATATTAGTCTAAGTGATAGTAATAACTATTAGTGTCTTAAGAATGAAAATCTAATGCTATTTACAGAACAAGAAAAGAATTATTCTATCAGCTAATAGAATCAGGTTCTTAGGGAAGCTTATCATGCTATAGAAATAGCTGTGATACAATGTTGGGGAACGGTCCAAAGAGGTGGATCGGGTCGAACAATTGGATCGAGATGATCCTACTGCCACTATGCGGAGGTGGTGGTTCGATGAGTTCCCTTGGTGCATGCACTACTACAGCAGTAGGTGAACAGAAGATTAAACTAGAGCTTGATTGCACGGTTGTTTGCGATAGTAGAAGAGCAGACAATTGAACAAAGAAATAAGAATGCCAAACAAGAAGACGTAGTAGCAATGCATACAATACTGACAAGAACTCTGATGCAAAGACAATAGTTGATTCAGATTAATGTGTAGGAATGCCCGTCAGTTTGATGCTATGAGCACATGACAATAGCAGGCAAAACCACGTGCTCAAAAAGCTAACTTCGCTTTGTAAAAGCTATGAGCTTATTACTGACAATCAGTTGGAAGAAAGAATTGATGCATGAAAGCATCTACAGTGTCTGTCTCGTAATCATGATTACTATGGATAGATTACAATATTTATCTATATAAAATTTACATTTGTGTAGGTGAATGTACAAAAGATGGTGTGGAGCCGTTGTACCGATCGTGATGGCTGTTTTCATTGTCAAGTCATTGCACATTACAAGAAGTGAGCATGAGGACTTCGACTGTTCGGTCATCGAGCAAGTCGCTAATGTGGCCAATCACGTTGAAATAGTTGATAAACTGATATGTCGGACACGTCGGGTAAGTCGTGCCACTCACTCTAGCTTGTCTTCAGTAATGGAGCATTTCTGCAAACTGCGTGACAATGCATGTAATATTGCAACGATGTGCAATTCCGGATCAGACACACAAATCTGTAAAATCCTCTCCTACAAACAAAAGCCATCTCTTTCCAGCCCTCGATCTAACTGCCCCCTCCACGATTGTGCCATCATCGTCTTGGATCAGCTCCACGACTGTGCCATCATCATTTTGGATCAGCTGAGTTTCTCTTCTGCAGACACTCTCAACCATGATAATGCTGCTATCTGGTAATAACAAACTTAATTAATTTCTTGTAGCTCATTCATAGTAGATACACTAAGTTTTAACAGAAGTGATGCGAGAGAGAGAGAGAGAGAGAGAGAGAGAGAGAGAGAGAGAGAGAGAGAGAGAGAGAGAGAGAGAGCACTGTGCGCGGTGGGGGGGGAGCGGGAAAAAATAAATTTGAAAAAGGGCTTGTATGTGTTGTTGTTTTTTTACAATTGTTTTAAAACTTTTTTTGACTTTTTTTTTTTGCAATAGCGTGATATTTTTTGCGGGAAGAGCGTGACATTATTCAGATAATCACACAATTGTACTTGATACAAGTGAATCTATTACTTGCTTAAGCCTGATTTAGACTTGGTAGACCTATTTAGTAAATCATACATTCATTGTGTTGCATAACAATGATCACTTAAATAAGAAAAGAGAGATTCTACTATATGAGTGAAACTTCGTAAGTATAATCCTAGAAATGAGAAGCATAGAGAGAATAATCATTCACAACAATAGACTAAGAATAGCCTAGCTCAATATCTTTACTTCACTACATTTTAAAGTAATATGCAAGTACAATAGCTCTTTATAGCCTCGTGGTTGTTCTAAACATGAAATAATTGTCTAAACTTCCATGATTGCTTTTGCCAAAAGTCGGAATAAAAAATAGTCCCTAGGTTGAAATGAAGATCAACCATGGATTGATTCGATCCTCGACACTGTATCGAAATATACCTAGTCTAATCTAAGCTTATTCTTTTTAAAACAACAAATAAACTATCATAAGAAATATCTATTCTACATTATGTAGATTGAAATAAGAGGTAACTGTGCAAAAAGTACAAAGAGGACCAAGAGTGGATTCTAATTTGATCCTCAAGAGGGATTGGTTGTTAGATTACTTGATCTATCAATCTACTTGAGATTAAGATCAATCTAGATCAATTCTAGATACAAAATCCTAACAAGAACAATCATTAATTGAAGGTAGGTGTACTTTCTAGTTTCACACATGTGAAACATTGTCTGAGTACAGACTCCAACCTGAAAATCAAGTACACATTGATAGCACCTCAAAACAATCAAAACAAATGTAGACAATTGAAGAGAATCACTCAAAATTGCTTTCAAAACCAAGATTGGTGTCTGACATTGATTATGGCCAAATAAGCCTCTATATATACACTTTTGGAGCTCGAGGTACTGATCATGCATCAGATCTCACACGTGTGCAGATGCCCTATCACCATCATGCAATTTGACACTTGAATCAAATTTTTCCATTTTGGGCATTTTTTGTCTATTTTCCTACTATATGGAGATCTTCATGGAAATCTTCTAGAAGCAAAAACTCACCTACTTCAGCTATTTCCACACGTGTGAGCTATCCTCTACACATGGGATGTGACACCTATTCAAAATAGTTGGCTGATGCAATCATTAGATTGGTGCCATGTGTCATATCTCTAGAAAACTAGTTTTTGGCCATTTTAGCCACTAGAACATGAATTAAATCATATGTACAACATATATGATTATGGTACATGAAAAGTACACTAGTTTCACACGTGGAAACAGGCTCTACACATGTGTGTCTATCCTATATACAAGATTTTTGGCCTCTACCAAGCTTATTTTTGCATTTTTCACAGTAACTAGATCATGCCATGTCATCACACACTCTTGAAAAAGGACTCTAGTAGGCTGAGAGGAACCTCTTTGTTGCACATGATCTCCATTTCTCTGAAGTTAGGATGGCCTACCTCTTATGCCATAGATCCACTTGTGTCAGCTCCTCCTTTGTCGTCATAACACTCACATTAGCAACATTTACATCAAATTTGTGTTGGATTCCTATTCTCTCCATCCCTAATCTCACAACTAATCTAGATCCATTCATTTGTTGTGAATACTTGTATAGTCGCTTACTCTACATAAATACATGTGTTTTCAAACACTCTATAGGGATACATGCAAATCACAAACCTGTATCAGCTCAACAAACTTCGAAAAATATGCTCTTGAACCCATCAAAGACACTCAAATTGATAATTGTCAAAAACCTATTATCGAGTCAAGCATCAACTGTCGATCTGATTGTTGACTATCGAGTTGACCATCTATCTTCACGCCCTCGTGATTTTTCCAGAATCTCCAACAAAACAGATTCTGCCCAATAGTGATTGCTAACAACACGTAGTGCCTTAATCCGAATCGTAAATCTATCCATGAAGCATTCTTGTAATTGTATTGCCACCATATATAAATATTCAATAACACATCAGTGTAAACGATGATGAATCGATCAGACATTCAATCATAATGCAATTATTTGATCTTCCTTACTGTTACCAGAGCATCATTTCAAAAATATCACACATCTGAATGCATTCATACTGTATACATACTTTTGACTTCATCTAATCATTTTTAGTAACCGAAGTCATGTCTATGTATTGTCGATTGAAGATCAAGGCATTCACTAATCCAGATTAAGGGAGGGTGTTGGATTTATCTCCTCTACTCTCCTAAATCCCTTGTTAACCTAATTCCATTCACATCACTGCAATATTGCATGCATTGTCGCACAATTTGCATAAATGCCCCATTACTGAAGACGGACAAGAGTGAGTGGCACTCGACTTATTGGGATCAGCCCACTTATTGGAGTAGTCCAACTTATCGGGGTAGTCCGACTTATCGATTAAGCCCAACTTGACTGACATATCGGGTGGTCCGACATATCAACTTACCCGATGTGTCCAACATATCGGCTTATCAACTATCCCAATGTGATTGGCCTCATCATTGACTTGCTCGACGAACGAATAGTTGAAGCCTCCTCACGCTCACTTCTTGTACAATGAAATGACTTGACAATGACATTAGCCGCCACGATCTCCTCCAAACGGCACAACGGCTCCACGCCATCTTTTGTACATTCATCTACACAAATGCAAATTGTATATAGATAACTATTGTAATCTATCCATAATAATGTTGATTACGAGATAGGCACTGTAGATGCTTTCATGTATCGATTCATTCTTCAAACTGATTTTCAGTAATAAGCTCATAGCTTTTACAGAGCGGAGTTAGCTTCTTGAGCACGTGGTTTCTCCCGTTATTGTCTTGTGCTCGTAGTATCAAACTGTCGTGTATTCCTACACATCAATCTAAATTAACTATTGTCTTTGTGTTTAGAGTTCTTGTCAGTATTGTATGCATTGCTACTACGTCTTCATGTCTGACATTCTTATTGCTTTGTTTGATTGTCTGCTCTTCTGCTTCCGCAAACTCTTTTTTGACATTTTCGTAGGACTGTCTTTCAAAGAGAAATCCATTAGGTTGCAATATATATTAGGGGCTTCTAAGTTCAAATCATCTTCATTGTTGATAGTGGCCAGATAATTTTGGTGTTGGCTGATTCTGACGAATCCCCAAGATACTCGGACAGAGCAACTCAAGAGCACCTCTCACCTTAGACCGAGGAGGTCTATGAGAAGACGAGACTAACAAAGACTGAGAGCCGAGTATGAGAGCCGAGAAATGCTAGTTAGGAATGGCAAGCAAGAATTGTGTAAGCCTCATGGTGAATCCCGGAAGATGGAATGACCATGTAGGAACTAGTATTTCTAGGCAAAGTAATAAATGCAAGTAGACCTCTCTTAAAGAAAGTAGAGTGAGCCACCTTTTGATGGTGACCTCTAGGGTATGGTCCCCTACAGCTGAACAAATCAAACGTCATAGGTTCTATCGCATGCGGTCCCAACTCCAAGAGCCATCCACAAACCCATTCAAGGGACAAGAACCTAATAGAGCCGAGTCTTCACGAGCACAAGCCCATTTTTATGGTGCTGGACCCTTCCAGGCCAAAACCAACCTTAGTGGTGCTTCGGCTACCCATCATGCTCATTATGAGAGACATACACCCAAATTAGATCTACCCAAATTTGACGGTAGTTTGGCCCCTCAAAGATTTTTGCAAATCTTTGAGAATGCATGTGATGTGTATGGTGAAACATCTCCCGATGCTATGGTCCAATTGTTTTCGATAAACATGATCGCTAAAGCACGTGATTGGTTTTTCAACCTTGATCGTGAAGATAAGATAGACTGGTCAATTCTAAAAGAGTCCTTTATCAAGCGTTTTAAGCCCTTTCGCTTGATAGAGAGTCCTTTTGTCAAATTGAGTAACATCAAGATGGCAAAGGATGAACATGTACGAGACTATATCGAGCGTTTCAAACGCCTCAAAAGTCAAGTACAAGAACAACCCTCTGAACAGATGCTCATCATCTGGTTTTTAGTCGGCCTTCCAAGATGGATTAGATGCGAGCTTAAATCAAATGATGAATATATGAGCCTCAAATTAGCTATGTCTGATGCCATCAAGGAGGAAGATGAAGGACTAGATGGTGATAAATCTAGGGAACGACAAGCACTACGTCCTCCTGTCCATGAGTCCAAGCCGATCGCGGATACCCAAGATCAACTTTGAAAATTCCAATTGGAGTTGCTTAATAAGCAGCACCAACTCCAAATGAAAAAACTCACCAATGAATTTCAAACTACCCTAAAGTCTATCCAAAGCAGTATGCCTAGTCAGCCAAACACTGCACATATACCTTATAGACAAAAACCAATATGGTGCCCACACTGTCAGGCTACGCATCCTACTGATGCTTGTCCTTCATATCAGCCTATTCACGCACATATAGTTCAACAGTATGATGAACAACCATCACAGTCTAGACATTCCTTGTCCTATCCCAAATATTCATCTGAAAGTACAAAACCACTAGCCATACAAGATGGCTATGCTGTTATACAAGGGCCATTGCACACCAGATGTTTCATCTGTGGTGAAACTGGCCACTTCATGGTTGATTATCCAGTCAAGACCAAATACCATGCAGAGTGTCCCGACTATATCAGAAAACACAATTTCAAAGACTGTCCGAAACAACCAACTATGATCCTACTTGCTCATCACATCAGTTATGAATCACGATAGATCCTCACGACAACAACACGAGCACCATGGCAACCAACAGTTAAACTTGCTGCTCAATCAAGAAGTTTCTTGCAAACTTCTACATTACCGCACAATACACCAGCTCCATAATGCAAAAGACACTAATATGAAATGAGTCCCTGTCGAAAGAAAGTAAAACTGATATTCTGTCATCTGCTACAATGTCCAACAAAGAGCAACCTCCATAGGAAATTGACAGTTTTTCTCCCCTTCTACAACCTCCAATCTATTTGTCTTTCCACATGCTGATAAGATTTCCAAGGTGCAAATATATCTAGGATTCGGAAATCTAGCTAGAGATTCGGTTCTGAATCTCTTGTTTAAAGAGGTCCTCAAGACATAGTACCTCAACCATACCTGCATCTCAAGTTATATCTTACATCATCTGCTATCAATGATGGTAGATTTTACTCTCACCAACTCTGCCTTGTTTTGACAAGGGCATATGAGAGTAAGTCTTCTTACCCTACAAACAATGGAATATTGCAACTGTAAAGATACATTATCAAGGTTGATGAATGCAGGTTTTGTTCGACAAGTGCTATACAGTTCTCACTCTCTGTAACGTTTGTTTATTTTCTTGTTTCTCTTCACCTATTTTGTGTGATTGATTTTTGCATGAGGAATCGCTACTGCACAAGAGTCTTCTGTAGAGCATCTCCAGAACACATTTTCATTCATCTATCTATCTTCAGATCCCCTTGTACAGTAGTTTAAGATTTTTGAGAAATATGAGAAATCCATGTCAAATTAGAGTTGATTCCTGCATCTCATTGCCATATTAATTTTTTAGTCAACTACAACAAGATCGAAACAAATTTAGTCAAAATTTGTTCAATCTTTAGTCCAGTCACATGTTCAATGTGTTTCAGCTACGTGTTCCACACGCCGATCCAATCCTAAGCATGAACAATTACAAGCAACAACATCCCCACCAACAGATTTTGGGGGGGGAGAGAGTGGATCTGCTTGGATCCACTGGAGCAATTACGCTGCCAACAACAACATCAGCAAGATCGACAGCCAAGGTCACAAGTCAAAAATGAAAAAGAAAAGACTAAAGAAGATAGATGGACAATCCAAAGCGACTCAATCAGAAGAAGTATTCTAGTCACGATGAAGATCCTTCGGAAAGGGAAACACAAGCATTGGAAAATCAGTCTCCGTCAACCGATCTCTCGCCATACTTCTGCGCCCATTCTCATGCCTATCGTTCACACCATCTACTGATGTCACCACCTCCACCCTTCCTTCCATCTATTTGTTTATCATCAAAAAACTGTTCTTCTGAGAAATTTTCAGTTTTTTATAGTCTTATTGAAGCAGCTGATAAATCATTGCAAATGTCTTGCGGAGACCAACTACCACCTACAATGGATAATCAGCCAAATGAAGACCTAAGAAGCAGACGAAGCAGCTAAAACACATAAGAAATTAAGCGAAGAAGCTGAGGAGGAAAGGACAAAACTTAAACAACAAGTGAGTCAGATCAATCATGATCAAAAGAAACTCTCTGGAGCAATGATAGTTGAAAGAAAGTAGAGTGAGCCACCTTTTGATGGTGACCTCTAGTGGAGAGCATTATTCCACTTGTATTTGTGAAATGTGGAGATTCCACTAGGATGCCAACTAAGGAGCTCTCTTGCTTATTTAAGAAGATCCCTCTTTGTGAAGAGGAGCTTTTTGTGTATTGTATCAACTCCATGCTGAAATGAGAAGAGCCTCCATGAGTTAGATGCATCCATTGAGCTCCTTGATCATGATGGTTTTCTTGAGTGATGCCTCTATGATCATGCCCTTCCATTCATGTTGTGTGTGGTTGTGGATTTAGAGTGGATTAGTTTTCTTGTTTTCCTAGTTGTGGATTAGTTTTCATTTCTTGTTGTGAATTAATGTAGGAATCAGCATTCAAGTAAACTAAATAGGCTAGAAATGTGGCATAAATCTTGCATATCCTCTAACATTCTAGTTCTTGATGTTCTTGGGATGTCCAAGAATCAAAAGACTGGTTGGTTTCTTGATTCTTGGACTTCTAACATGCTGTAGATTAGTTCTTGTTTCTTGTTTTGTCAATTTATGCAAGTATAGTAGTGCTTAGGATCTGATTTCAGTTCATTTTGTAGCAATGTAGAAGTAGGAATCCATTGTTGTTCAACTGAGCAGTAACGTAGATCATTTGTTGAACGCATTGGCTTGCATTTTGGTTGATTATGCATGTGCATCCAGTTCAAGAAAGACCCATCCGGATGTCCTTTGACAGGTAGGACAATACTACAATGATTATCTACCCCTTCTGACTAATCTGGGCCTTAAAACAAGAAAGGTAATCTCAAGAAGTGCCCACAGTCTCTGTTGATAGGTAGAAGAAAGAAACAAAGAAAACCAGTTCACAGATTCTAAGACAAAGAATCTGTTA
The DNA here is from genome assembly GCA_029204225.1 of Diphasiastrum complanatum. Taxonomy (NCBI): domain Eukaryota; kingdom Viridiplantae; phylum Streptophyta; class Lycopodiopsida; order Lycopodiales; family Lycopodiaceae; genus Diphasiastrum; species Diphasiastrum complanatum. The sequence continues at coordinate 48,035,447 of CM055110.1, read as the reverse complement.
ACATCTGGTCAGCAATGGACTGATTTACAGTAAGAGAAAACTAGTGGTCCACGGAACTCTTCCCTATAGAGGAAAAGTGCTCTTCCAACTGTTCAGTGACTGAATTGGAATGGTCTGTATGGACCGCCAAATAAGATAGACAAAATGTGCACTAGTTTGATTTATCCTCATTTTGGTCTGCATCAGTATTAGAATCTATTGCGGTCTCTACAAGTTGTGGAGAATTCTGTAAAATCTGACTTTCCTTTGTCACATTTGCTGGAAAGCCTAGAGGACTCAAATAATCTTTGTTGTATTTGCAGGATCAACAGGAAGATGGATCCATGCTGCTTCAAATAGAAGAAGTATTTGGCTTGATGTAGTAGGTTCTAGTAAAGTCTTTGTTCACTGTCCTTCTGATTTTGGAAGGTGTGCCCTTCCGTTCCATTATCAACAATAGGAGATGTTAATGTAATAGGTTCTTGAGAAGCCTGGTTTTTGTTTTGCCTTCCATCCGTTGCTTGACTGTCTAGACTATCCACGAGATCCAATGTTCCACCCACTTGTACAGCTAGTAGGCAAGGTGGTGTGGCAATTATTTCTTTGTCGTGAGGTCCTGTGAGTCATATTTGTTGCTCTCTACTACTTATAGAAACTTGTCAAGGTATAAAGAATGATGTCTTTTCTAGGCCATTTTGTTGTTGATCTAGACAAAAAAGAATTATTTACCATCTATAAACTTTATGCATAAGAAAGTCTACTTTCATATAAAATTGATAGACTTGAGTTTTGACATGTCCATCTCTAGTTATTTTCCATTAATTGAGTATGGGTTTGACGAGCAGTTTTGCACATGCACACAAAAGTGTGTTGAAAACAACTCTAATGTTGAATGGTAGTTATTTTAATTATTAATCATACTAGACCATCCAGCCACCTAGCCTCCATAGCTCAATGCATATAATTTGAGAGAAAAATCCTTAGATGATTTATCTCCACTAATTGATAATACAGTAAAGTATAAAACCTAAAAAAACAACGCTTGAATAACATTACTTTAATGACAAACTTAAATGAGCTAATGAAAGTACTATTTTTTGAGATGCCCATAACACATAGAAGTTTTAAAAATTGAACATGTTCTATTGAAACAAACATGTACATAAATTCCATCAATAAAATTAAAGTCTACCAAATGGTTTTTCATCATTTACAGTTGGCTAAAAAGTTTTCATGTGCACTAGAGTCCCATGTCTACATATCTCCTCATTTTATATTAGATAGATATGTCACGTTTCATGTTGGTCCTATTTTAATGGCCATGGTTCGTTGATGGCATACGTACCATTTTTGTACTTGCCTTGATTCTTGGACATCAAAATATATTTAATGCATACATGGATTTTATACTTGAAACATTTATGATTCATTTTAAGTTCATTAAAGGGTATTGTACAACTCTTGACAATGCCAATTGACCAACATTTGATACATTGTTATTGATTCACAAGTAGATTAACATAAAAGATAAAGTTCAACCCATTTCTTAATGGAAGCACGTGTTAGATTACTTGTAAATTTACTTATTTGATATCACTTTAGAATTTCATTGTCTAAAATTACTAGATATTATCTTCAAACTTATCAAGCTTATGTTTTTAGAAGCTCCTTATGGAGCACACCATTATCACAAGTTTCTATCATACTTTTCTTATTTTAGAAAATTTTATGAATTCTTAGAAATGAGCTTATATATATGCCAAAGAGGCGACAACTCCACCATACATATAGAATCCACATTCTCAAGCATTGCACAAACCAATGGGTGATATTTTACACATCTTACATAGAAGCGTGCGATATCCCTTTGTCTTGACATCGCATCATTTTCCTTGCTATAGATATTAGTTATGATTTATACACATCATCGTGGTGTGTGGGGCCTATGAGAAAGATAATTTATTAGTGTTCGATTAGGTGAATGTCACATCATGATATTTCTATCACTAGGCATATAATATGTGTTAGTGGGCGTGAAATGACGTGCAATTTTATCAAAACTTTTTGATGCTTTATTGCAAGTCCTTTGGAAACATCATGGATCAATGATATTCATGCTTGCTAAGTCGTGCATATACTTTTCAACACAATCTAATCATGGTATATTGGCTTCACAAGGATGGCTAAGTTTTTGAAGATAAGGATGTGTGAATGCCAAACAAAAATTAAAAATCCCAATTATCTCACATGTATACAAGAGTCTAGTTGTCCTTGTATACATGCCAACAATCTTTTATTATTAAAGATGGCTCATCTCTTGTAAGCAAGGATTTTGACATGCATCGTATTCTAAATCTATAGTGAGCCTCCATTTCTTAATGGAGAGTACCTATTAGTGTAATCACACAATATCCACTCCTTAAAATGTGGAGTGATATGTGATGAGTAATTTCCTCACTTTATAGTGCTTATATCCACTCAAGCGCATATAAACATATAAGAAAAAATGCACGCCAAATGAATAGAAAAAGAGAAATCAAGTGGATACAATTATGCATTTTCCTTTCTTAAACTTCTTAGGTTTTTAATACAATGTGATGGTGGGCAGACATGGTATTAGACATTGCTAATCAAAAATTGTAATCTAGGAAAAAGACCTACAAATTTGCAAATAACATTTTCAAATTTCCATAATTTCCATGCTTGAGCCCCTTATAAACTATGAGCCTATCAAAATTTAAAATTCAAGTTTTTACTATCATAAAAATTAATGTCTAGATTTTTTTCTAGTTAAGATTTATGTGTATACTAAAAAAATAGCTAAGTTGGATCTAGACAATGGGTACGGCTCCACACTAGGCCCATAATAAAGTTGTAGTGAGGTGAGGTGAGCCCTTCTAGCCTCATGTAAAACCATAAAGACCATCCATAAATTTTGTAAGTCACTAATACTTTTCAATTTAAATAAAAAGTGGTATTCAATAGGTGGTAAAGCAATTATACGACTTTAAATCTAAATTTAAGCCTTCATAGATATCTTTGGTTTTTAGCCCTTCTAAAATAGAACTCGTAGGTTTTTGGCCCATGAGTTCCTAAAAATCTATTGAGATAACATTCAAGGGGTTCTTTGCTAGGTTGTAAAACAGTGTTTTCTATGAGCAATAGTGTCAAAGGTAAAAATGAAAATAAAAGGTAAAACATTATCTAGTTTGTGCAATATGTGTAGTAAAAAGTATAAATTCATGAAGAAAGGTTCAATGCAATCATTCCTACAAAACACTCGTGCTATTTAGAGCTTGACACAACAATTTCCAACTTGGGGTTGCACCTTCAACTTTTTGTCCTTGTGTCATTTTATCATTGTAAAAACATTTCTCATGGAAACAAAAGCTACTATTATTATCATCATGCATTGTCATTATTTTCAAATTTCCCAACAATAGTTACATCATTCAACTTTTGTAGTTAAATTTACTTCTATCAAGTCAAATTAGATAAACATGTTGCCATAGAAGTGCAAAGAGAAAATTTATTATGTATAAACAATGATAACAACAAAATGTTATCAATGACTCTACTTGTTGTTTCCTAATTACCCACAAACATATGTATAGTTGTATGTATGGCATATAAACAAGGAAAAAAGTACAACTAGTGGTACCTTTAAGAGTTCTTTTCTCACCTCTTGACATCGTGCTTAAAATATAACATAAACAGTACAAGCTATATTCATGTTGGATTTATGCGCTATCTAGCCAACCACTCATTTTCAGTAATTTGTCAAAATTCAAGTCCATAAAAAATATGATCCAAATCTAACAAACATCCTCAAGCACTGAAAACCAAACAAAAATAGTCAAAGTGAAAATTGTGTGTAATAGTCACCAATTATGATATCAAGTACTAGTATTACTATTTCCATATGACTACGACAGATGTCAACACAATAAAAGGACTTGAAAAGTTACTGTCTACATGATTAGCTTACTATCATGTTCCAAAAGTTGTTGAACCTGCATATGTTTAGTCACATGCTTTTGTATCACAAGAAATAGTGTCTTATCCTTAACATTTCTTTAAATTATAAATTGAGTGAGTGAAAAACATTTGCCACAAATGTTGCCGTAGCCAAGTTGCATGAGGGCTTCATGTTGGGACTCAAGCTTCAAATTCCGACTAGAATGAATTTGAGACTTGAGGAATCTAGTGCTCCATATATTGGCAATGTATATGTTAAGTGGAACAAGTTACCATGAAAATACTTTTGAATCTCTAGTGTGGGCATATGTATTGTTAGTGCAACTCTTTGTGTATGGTAAACAAAACTATAATAAGGAGTGTACTGCTCAACAAATGACACCAACAAATGACAATGAAAATCTAAGTTTTACTTAGATGGCACTAACTCATTTGAATGGATAACCATCTACGGTTAACAATCTCGTGTCTAGATGCTGGTAGGAGGGTGTCTAGGCCACATTGTTCCTCTAATGCAAGCAGTTTATATTAGAGGTCCAAGATTCACTTTTAAAATTTTGTACGTTGTCTTTAGTGATGAGATAATTTGTCAAAAGATTACTTAAGTTACATGTGTGATAAATATTGTGAAAGTACTTTACTTTAGGACCATAAATGGATCTACAAAAGATCCACAAGAGTGATGATGCTTGCTTAACAATCTATCAAAAAACTAGACACAAAAAAGTTGATCTAGATTGGCAATTTGACAAACAACAAGCATTATCAATCAAAAGCATTGATCAACGTTGAAATCCAAGCCCACACATGTGTACTACAGGATTTAGTACAGCCTTCAACCTGAGAAACAAGTAGAAATTGATTTGGTTTCATTTGGATCACAAAAACTCAATGTACATAGTGAACTAGCTTGAGATTGCCAATGAGCTCCAAAAATTTTCTATCTTCTCACTATGGAGAGAGGGAATACATAGCAAATTCGACTTCCTTCTTGAAGTTAGGTGGATTTCCAGCATGTAATAAGGAATTTACTCACTCTCCTTGACCTTGCCTTGCTTGATCCATATGATTGAGCCTAGATGGCTCCATCTTGATACTCAAGGTTCTTCTTGGAGTCCTCGGGTCTTGAGCTTGATCCTCCACTTGACTTGACTCCAAAACATCAATGAATTGAATAAGGTGTTGATCCAAAAGTTCTTTTTCAAGTTTACAAATCTTCCACTCTTGAAAGATCACATTTCCACCATTGACAAATTCTTTGGTGAAAACAAGTAGATTCTACAATCTCTACTTGAAGAGCAAAACACTACCATTATTCCTATCATTGAAATAGGATAATCTTTGGTCCTTACATTGGAATGATCATTCACAAAGTATGTGGACACAAATATTTCCAAAGCAAATGATGTTTCATCTTTTATGACTCTATTCAAACTATTACAAAAATAGTTATCCAATGAAATTGCTTTATCAACAACAAATGTAGATTCCAAAGCATCCCATTTCATTGTCTTGTCATACAAAGTAATAAACACCATGAACCTTAAAGGTAAGAAACAAGTCACCTCATGTCTACTACTACTTTCCAAAAAGTATTCAAAGATAGTAGACTCTCCAATGCTCACCACCCTTGCAAGATGCACACTTGAATGGACAATTTGCATGCAATTCGATGACTGGGCCATTGTCATTGAGGACTCCCTTGGAACTCTCATGCTTTGAGGCTGATCCTCAAGATCTTCACCCTTTTGATGCTCCTCCTCAATGCAAGCAAGATCACACTTTTCCAAGATCTCCTCTTGAGTGATCTCCTCCTTTGCCAAGCTCGTTCTTTCAAAAGCAACACTAGCTTCCAACTTAAACAATCTTCCATGTTTAAATCCCTTTGCAATGCAAACATCGTTCTTCAAGATGAAGCAAACACCATGGTTAAAGTGGACATCCAAACCACTTTCTAAGAGTAGACCAACACTAAGCATATTCTTGGTGACTAATGGTACATAAAGGACATTTTCTAGATCCATGCATTTTGAGGATTCTAGATACAAAGAGATGGTGCCAACACCATCTATCCTACACTCTTCTTCATTTGCAGTAAAGGCAAACTTTTTAGCATCATTGAAAGAGTGTAAGGTTGAGAAAAAGTCCTACTCACAAGACATGTGGGAGCTAGCCCCACTGTCGATCCACCAATTGTATCTTGAATTGCTATTGCTTGTTGGTGAGGATGTAGATGGCATCAAGAATACATCTACTTCATCCTCCTCCTCCTCCTCCTTTGCAAGGTTTCCTTGTTTGTCCTCCTCCACTTGTGCTATTAGTCTCTTGTAGCATTTAGATGCATAATGCCCCTTCTTTCCACAAAAGAAGCATTTCTGCTTTGACTTGTCCTTTGAGCTTGATGCATCATCGTCTTCTTTGGCCTCCTTTGGATGCTTATTCTTTCCATTGGTCTTCTTTTTGCCCTTGAATGAGAAATTGGCTTTCTCATCACCATCCTGCAACGACAAGGAACTCATCCTAGATATTTCATGGAGCATCCTACACTCTTCAGCCACTAATACACTGTGAAGTTTTTCTATAGTTGGCAAAGTGTCTTGGATGGCAAAACTTTGGACCAAATTTGCAAAGTCATCTCCTAGACCATTAAGGACAATTTGTACAAGATCTATATCATGAATCTTCTCTCCAATGGAAGCCAAATCCCTATTTAGAGACTTGATTCTGAGTACATAATCATGTGCACTCTCCTCACTTCTCCTCATGCTTTGCAAAATTTGATTTCTAAGCATAAGAACTCTAGAAGTGTTGCTAGACTCATATATTGATTTTAAAGACTCCCAAGCCTCTTTAGCACTAGTACAAGCTGATACTTCTCTCAACAAATCATTGCTCACATTCATCTTCACACAATGAAGTGCAAGCCTAGATCTCTTCTTGTATCTAGCTAACTCCTGTGCACCTAGAGGTTCATCTTCATCTTCAATCAAGAACTCATAAAGGTCTTAGAGCACCAAGAGTGACTCCATCCTAATCTTCCAAATAGCATAATTTGTAGAATTCAACCCCTCACTAGCTTCTAGAAGGTATGCTCCAGTAGATCCCATCTTACTAGTGACTTCTACAAACAAGAAATAGATTTGATTGACTTGAAACTCACAAAGGTCTCACACTTGCAGTGTTTCACTCAAATTTGATATCTAATCCAACAAATGGACTTATAATTGCAGTTCTATCACTCCCTCACAAAGCTGGAATGAAGATAAGATGAAGTGAAAACTATTTTCAAACAAATCTTGCCAAAAAATGAATTTGATTGTCACTAGAAACTCACTAAGGTCTCTCTCTTGTAGTTTTTCACTCAAATTAGATTTCTAATCCAAAAATGGACTTATAATCTCAGTTCTAGCACTCCCTCAAGAAGTTGGAATGAAGATAAGATGATGTGAAATCTACTTACAATCAAATCTTGCCAATTTTGGCTATTTTTGGACAAAAAAATGACTTAGTCTCTTTCACACTTTTTGATGTACTTTCAAGACCTGTAAAACAAGTTTAGAGGACCTGATTTCAGCCTAGATTAATTAGATCTCATGACCCTAATCAAATCTAATCAATGGCACTCAATCTCGGTAGCTTATCCTAAGATTTCCACCAAAAATTACATCAAAAGCTCACAAATTGAATTTCTTTGGATCAAATGAATACCATGCATTAAATGCAAGTTCAGAGGTGCCCACACATGTGGATAGTACGGATTTGGACCCCTACAAAGTTTGGGATCAAATCTCCTCACCAAAATCAAGATTCTAGCTTGCCCTCTCAATACTAGTTTTTAGCAGCAAAACTTGCTAAAAATGGATTTGCATTAGATCAATGGCTTATGCTCTTGTACTTGGCTCTGATACCATGTGAAAGTACTTTACTTTAGGACCATAAATGGATCTACAAAAGATCCACAAGAGTGATTGGATGCTTGCTTAGCAATCTATCAAAAAAGTTGATCTAGATTGGCAATTTGACAAACAACAAGCATTATCAATCAAAAACATTGATAACATTGAAATCCGAGCCCACACGTGTGTACTACAGGATTTAGTACGGCCTTAAACCTGAGAAACAAGTAGAAATTGATTTGGTTTCATTTGGATCACAAAAACTCAATGTACATAGTGAACTAGCTTGAGATTGCCAATGAGCTCCAAAATTTTCTATCTTCTCACTATGGAGAGAGGGAATACATAGCAAATTCGACTTAAGTTAGGTGGATTTCCAGCATGTAATAAGGAAGTTAACTCACTCTCCTTGACCTAAAAGGAAACCCTAGTCTATTTCCTAGAGTTATGCTTGCTAGGTAGCTAGTTGGTCAAATTTTCACCTTAAACTTAGGTGTAGGTCCTATAAAGTAGGGATGACCACCAAATAGACATGACCAACTCTCTTGACTTGACCTAACCTACATTAGGATGGGTTTCCCATGTGGCATCATGGCCTCACATGTGTGGGACCCACTTGTGTACATAATTTACACTATTCTACATGGTTTTTGATCAAGCTAGATTTGCCAATTTTTGGCAATTCTTCACAAATATGACTTGTTTATGCTACTATATCATGTTTTTCTATTTTTCATGTACTAAATTGTCATAGTTTTTTACTTGTACATGATGCCTCCAACCTTGTTGATTCAATTTGTAATTCTCTTCACTTGCATAGCCAACTATGGATGCATGTATATAGGTTTAAGCAACTCCAAATTGATAGTTTTTTATGGACATATTGGTATGTTCATATTGAATTCATGAGAATACACATCCATAAAAGATATAAGGAATATCATAGCGATACACATTCACATATGAAAACATTGAAGTTCGATTAGTATCCCAATATGCTCTACACATCATATCTTCTTTGCAATTTGCTCACAATCAAAGACTCAAATTTTGATCATTGAATGTATCTATAACATACATGTCCTAGAAAGTATTTGATAAGATTGATATGATTCTTGTCTATTTCTTATTTAAATGTGAACTTTGTGCATGTTTCACTGCAACTCTAAACTCAAATTATACACTTAATCTCTAAAAAAACATGATCACTATTTACAGACATGTGTTGAATGGAATCGACATTATCTTAATGTCAAATCCTTTTGAAACAACCAATATCCTTGCAATAAATCTCGCTATTGGTTAGAATAAAAACAAATCGAACTTTAACTATGTGATGAATGTGGACTTCTGTTTATACGGTTGCTAGAGAGGGGGGAAGGGGGGGGGGGGGGACTATACTTTAATCATGGTTCAATGTGGGCTTATCAGCCACATTAATGGAGTAGATAAGGTGATGGTTTGAAAAGATAGATGAGAGAGTATTACTACTCTCTTACAGCCTTTGATAATGCCCATCACCATCTTCCACCTAACAATTTTCTTTAAAAAAAGGAGGGAGGATGTCGAAGGGAGCGTGGAGATAGGTACGTCAAGAATATCAAATTTTAGGGAGTCCTAGAAAGTAAAGAAGAATAGTTAACTTGCAAGAAGTGAAGAAAAAAATTACAACTCAAAAAATTAAAAGATGAACATCAATCTCAACACAATGGGCAATGCAACGACTTGCTACATTTTGTGAGCAATAATTTAAGGAGCCATCAAGTCAAATTTCATAGACTAATGCATTGTTGTGAAACTCGTATGGAAGGTGTAAGATGCTTTGAAAAATATTCATCTTGGTGACACTCCCAAATAACTTATCTTGGTGTCCCAAGAAAACTAGTCCTGGAGGATGTCTAGATGAACATGCTCTAAGCTATAGTAGATGAATTGACAAATTGATTTGGAGTAACATAGAGCCTCCAACCTATGGATGAGCCAATTACTTGGCTTGTAGTAGTTGAGCTAAATCTAGAGCTTGAGTTCAAGCCATGACCACACCTGGAGGCTGTTGCCCATGAGTTTTTGGTGCTTGTTGCCTGAGAGCTACAATGTTGCCTCTAAAGGATCTCTAAAAGTAAACTATATTAAAAAATGCATGCACCATTCAAAAGCACAAATTCAACCTGCAAGTAGCTCATTTTGTTGCGATGGAAGTCCACATGGAGTGGGGAGGTTGATTTTGCTAGAGCTTGTGGGGAGCTAGCACAAAAAATTGGAAGAACAAGTCCTCAATTGTGTCCATTTTGCATTACCTAAGCTATAAGTAACTAGCATGGTGCCAAATGTTTACATATTCTTCATCTCAAAAGCCTTTGGTTAGGTTTTCTAAGTTGATGAAAGATGTAATATAGAGCATTCTACAAAACCTTAAAGGAAGACTAAAAGTTATTAAATTGAATCAAAATTTTAAGTTTTTGACTTCTCCAAACATCATCAAACGGTTTCTACTTTCAAACATGTTGAATAGGTTTGCTTGTCTCTCAAACTTATAGTCAATTTTCATGAATAGGCTTTTGATTGTGAAACTTCGAAAAAGCCTATTCAGTTTGGGGGATGGAAAGCTCTATGTCTACTTGAAAAACTAATATAATTAAAGTGTAGTTGCCAAATGGTTCTCGTCTTACACAAGAATTTTTGTGCAAAAGAAAACTAGTGTGGGTACTTCACAAGTCAACATCTTTTTAAAATAGACCAATTTATTCTTCTTCACCCACACCCTCGCAATTTCATGAAAATTGTGTAAACACTATTGGGTTTGGGGGCTGGTAGGATTTATGTTCGCTCAACCCAAAAAGAAAAAAAAAAAGATTCATGTCACTTGGACACAAAGTTCTTGTCTTACACATGAAATTTTGTGGACAAGAAAACGAGTGTGGGTTTTTAAATTGAATAGTAGTGTGGGATTTTATAAGCCCCCATCCTTCAAAAGAAATTCCAATCTATTCTCCCTGGTCCCCTCTGTAGGACCCCTCAGCAGCCTTTATGTCAAACAAATAATATTATTGAGCCTAGAAATATGATAGGCATGGCAAATTTGACCTTTTGTCATGATTCTTTCTTCTATATTCTACACCGCTACTGAAGCCTGCTTTTGAACAAGTCCGAGGCTCCCAGGCCGCCCGTTTGCACACCTCTCTTCTTTATGTTTGTTGTTTCTCAGTATTTCTTCTTAATTGGTGCGTAGAAGACAAATTTACAAGCCGAAGGCCATGTGGGTCTTCTTCACCTGAAGGCTTTATGCATTTTGGTATTGATCAAGCTACTTACACAACTTCCTTGAGCTCATAAAATCTTAATCTTGGCTTGTAGCTGGAATAGCTACTATGTGTTTCAATGCCATAAGTCTGAAGTTTTTGTGAGGAGGGATCCACAAATAGTGCAACTGGATTAACTGAGCTCCATATATTTGATCTTCCTCAGTTTTTATGAATTTGTAATGTTCTGAATCTTATGTAAGATCATGGTATAATCTCATTGCACGAGTTGAGAGCATGGATTCCAGACAGATCACACAAATAAAGGTTGGGCTTGCTCGATTGGTGGGAGATAAGGTGGATTCCCAAAACACATGAGCTTTGGCTGTTTTCATGTACCAAACCGGGAGTGGGGGTGTTGAGAGATCCCTAAAAACGTGACATTTGGCTGTTTTCCTCTACCAACCAGGGGATAGGTGTTGAGAGGGATGTCACAGCTGATGATAGTCATGTGGGTTTGTTGGAAATCAATGGATTTGGCTACTATCTCTAGGACAATGAGATAGTAGATTTCCTTAGACTTAGTTTTTCCTCTCTTTGCTTTGTTTATGCATAGAATTATGAGCCAGAAAGTGGGTGGTCCTCCCTTCGATGGCCTCACAAGGTACAATTCTGCTCCAGGATCATTTCTCACAAATGTGAGTGGCCCTCAGGAAGACATTTCCCACCTTCATCACTCCTCCAATCATGCTCTTCTCAGTTCATTGTTCTCCGAGGAGCATTTCGCAGCAGCGTGGACACAGCACAATGGGGCAGGGCCAGTCCATATGTTTCATCAGTTCCCTATACTGGATGAGCCCAACAGTTTCATGCCCAAGCAGCTTGAAGATCATCCAAGCAGACCCAACTTGGAAATAGAGAAAGCAAAACCTGGAAAATTATCTGATGGGTTGACATCAAGATCAAAGCAAGCTGCTGCACCTCCATATCAATCTGCAGTTTTGGGCTACCCACACCTAGTTTGCTCCAATGAATTTGTGTGTGATCAGGGGTCAAAGACCAGATGGGACCCGCAGGAAAATAGAACTGGCCAACCCATTTCTATTTTTTCTCAACATGGAATGCCTCCATCCTCGGAGAGTTTGAAGAGAACAAGCAATCTGCATCAGAGTAGCACACTAGAACGCTATCTAAATCACTTTGGCTGTGAGATACAGAGTTCAGAGGGTGGTGAAGACAAGAGCAGAATTCCAACTAATGGCAGAACAAGCCAAATTGTATCCAAATCTACAGGCAAATCTGAATTCGAAGTTCCTTTGGACAAGGTTGATTCGCTAAGAAATAAGTCCAATGGATGTGAGGAGATGGATAATGGAAAATGCAGCCCTTTTGATACAGTTTCTGGCACAAGCTCATCTCCCAGGAAGCGCTTTCGAAGCCATGGAACTGATTCTAGCTCATCAGAAATGCTGCTTGTAAGTCCTGGCAGTGCTACAAAACCCTCTTTGCCAATCAATTTTTCCATCAGACGGAACCCAGTTCAGTGCAGTCATGTGTTGCTATTGACATCCGTCTGTCTGTCTCAATCATTCAGGATGGAGGGCCTCAAGAGCAGACATGCATCTCTGTGACTACACAGGAGCCTCTATCTTCCAATTTGACACCATGTCAATCTCGTGCTAAGCGTGGACATGCGACCCATCCTCGCAGCATCGCTGAGCGGGTTTGTTCACTATTCAGATAGTTACTGTTTGGTAGCAAAGCAGAAGGGAATTGTTTTTTAAGTTTCGAGTCATTAGACATAGTTTATGCAACATCCATATTTTGGGCTTAACGATTAATACTGTTATGTAATGAGCCGATAACATTTTTGGCTTTTTCTTTCATTGCCAGGTTCGCAGGACCCGCATTTCCGAGCGAATCAAAAGGTTGCAAGAACTGGTTCCCGATATGGACAAGGTAAACTGTTTCCATATCAATTATGGTTTCTTTCTTTGCCTCTCAAAATCAAACAAGGAAACCACTAGCTGATCTTGCATGGGTAAGAATATGTTCGTATTCCTTACCTACTAACCTTTTTGTTGAGTGTGCTTTCTGCAGCAAATAAACACAGCTGAGATGCTTGATGAGGTGGTGGAATATGTTCAATTTCTGCAGAAACAAGTTCAGGTTTGCATTTTCCTGATTGTCCCTGTAGCAGAATCCTTTTTTTCTTGCACTTCTTTGCGTTTTGAAGAAACAAACAGAGAAGCCAATTGTATAAGCAAGTCCACACATGATTATACATGAAAATGTACAAGGAAATATTAAATTTTCAATCATCTTCAATCTTCTACAAAGATAGAAAAAACGGTAAAAAATGTTATGGTTAATGGGTCCTGATGCCAAGGACAGTGCCATAGAGTTCTATGAAGAAGCTCTCAAGCTCTATGCCACCAAAATGAGGGGATTATTGCCTACTTACACTCTCGTGAAGTCATTCAGGGTAAGGCAAAACAGTTTATTCTGGACAAATTTTTTTGCGATCCGGATCGGTTTTCCAGCGGATCGCGATCCGCTGCAACTCAGCATCAAAGTATTCTACACGTGGATTGACTACAAAGGTAGCCTGCACCCTGCATAAATGTTAGGTCTCAGGATTTAAGAAAACTAACTATTATAGAAGGTCAACATTATATCAGATATAACCAAGGCAATTATAGCAAACATTAACATACTTGAGGTATCATGTATCCGTAGAATGCTTCTTGGTTTTCAAGGGAGGCTCGAACTTGGGACCAAAGAAACTTTGGATGCCAAGTTAACCAACTAGGCCAACCCCTTTGGGCGTATCCGGAGAATGAAACAAGAATGTAGCCTAATCATGAAGGGAGCACAACAAGAATGTAGACAAGTGAGCTGTTTCGAGTTGATAACAGGCTAAGTTCAAGCCCTAAACCTTGGAAAAAAAGCAGCAAAGTAAATGATTAAGCCTCCTATTCAAGCCTCATCAGTGGAGAATGGACATTCAGAATAAAAGTTGAAACTTTCAAGCTGCTTGGAGGCGAGTAAAGCCCCAAACACTAGGAAAAAGGTCACAGATTTAATGGTCAAGCGTCCAGGTTTGCAATGTTTAAGCCTCATTGACGGAGGAAAGTCCCTTCCAAGAAAGGCACGACATTGTTTTTGATCATGGTCACCAGTGAGATATTTTGCTCACAATTCCACTTTGTAAAAGACCCCAGGCAAAATGGTGAACTTGACCCTTCCATATAGGTTCAAGTAACACTTATCATGTCAAACTCTTAAGGGAGGGAGTAAATTCTCATAACAAATAACAGTTAACACTTATTCTTTGTAGATTTTTCGGGAGTTTAACTATTACAAAAGGTGTTACACTTATAGAAATACCATTTAGCCAGAGTTGACTGTACAATGCTGAAATCACAATAAGAAGCCTTAAAATCTCAATAATTATTGAAGAGGCTACTAGTGTTCACAGTCATAATGTTTCTTACATTCATTTCTCTACTTTCACTATTCCTCTTTTCCTCATATCTCGAAACATGATAAATTCAAATGTTTGTATAGATTATTCTCTCCGAGTCCAGTTGGCAATATTAGCTTCTAAGGTTCCCCCCCACAAGAGCCATCTTACGCAACTAGAGGCCCCATGGAGCATAAAATTGCTTGGAGTGTGACTGTGCACAGTCCACCTGACATGACAATGAATGTTGTGAGCCATCGGTGAGCCGAAACTGATGACTCACCGAGCTGGTGAGTTGGGACCTTCTGAAAAGTTTTAAACTAAGTTTATTAACTTGACATTGTGGCCTCAAGTTTTATTTACTAACAATAAGACCCAAGCCTTTTTATTCTATCTACAACTTGACTTGCATGCTCATTGGGCCATGGGCTTATACACGTAGGATGCCATGACCCTCGCAACACTTTCTAGTTTTTATTTTCTAATTTTATTTATTTACAATATATTGGGAAAACCCCCAACAAGACCCACGACCTAAAGTAGTACTGGTCCCTCGGCACTCTGCCGGTTCAGTACAATGTTTTCTTGGAACGCCTCTAGTGGATGAGGTAACCTGTAACATCCTCCATGAAGGTGATTTTGTCAATGTTTTTCAAGTCCTTGGGCATGAAGAGGGACTTGTGGACTCCTGTTACCAATGCTGGTCGATCCACACTTAGAATCTTACTGAAGCAGATACAAATGAAATGATTAGCCAATGTTATATCTGCAAATCCGGAAAAAAAAAAAAAAAATTTGCGTTCCGGGAAACTAATGGGAAATCCCGGATCACGTTCCAGAACGCGTTCCGGATCGCGGTCTGCATCTTTGCTTTGATGCTCCTTGTGCTAATTAATCTATTTCTACCATAGTTTCATGCTATGTAAGCACATTTTCATGCATCTAAATTGGATTCAATAAATACCCACATAAAAAGGCCTTGGTCTTGGTTTCCAACATGCTTCGGACATACACAGCCTGCAAGCAAAGCTATTTCTTGATGATCCATCCCAAGCACCATCAAACAATGACAAACCCCTTCTTTTTAACAACAGTATGTCTTGTTTAAATCAAAGGTTGAAGGACTGAATCCCTATTTTTAGATGATGTGGGAGTTTTTCAAGGACTTCTTTTCTTTTGTTCTTGCACTTACAATTCGACCTTAAGGATGTCATTTTATTCACTCAGAGTCGTGTGATTTAAGCCTGCAATAGTTCCATATATATTTTTGCCTGCACAGTTTCAGGGTTTACAGTTCGGTCTAGGCCATGTGTGTGGATAGAATCCTATTGTAGCTATGCGTCTTGCATTTCATTAATAAAAATGTTGCCCGCATTCATCTTGGCCCTGAGCTCACAAGGATGACCAATGTCAAGATTGCATCATTTACCCACAAAAGATCCCTGATCTCAGACTACTAGACTGTTTTGAGATTATATTACATTACGCGTTCTTCAATAGATCACTGTTTTTTGTTCTCATAATCATTTTTTGAATCAACGCAGGAACTTTCCAAGGATCATCCTTCTAAAGTGGAATGTGACTAGGCTTCAAAAGTTGCTCTCTTTTTATCAGCGTTTTTACAGGGAATGTGCATACCATGGTTGACTTTGAAGATGTACAGAGTTTAACCTCTGATCTTAGTTTCTGAGTGAAGAATTTCAGCTGGTGGTGCATTTCAGCTCATTGACATGAGCTAGACATCAGACATCAGTCTTATTTGGTGTGGAGGATGATCCTTGCTGGATGCATTCCTATTGCTATAATCTAGTGCAAGGCATGAGGCTTGTGCTCATTTATTTGGTTGTCAGTTAGTAAAATAATTCTCTTGTATCATTCAGTAAATTTTGTAATATAAATAAGTGACACTTTACACAGTCCCAAAAGCTCTCAAGGTGACGTTTCTATTTTGGTAAGCATTAAGTTTCACACACTGAATCAGATGACCTTTCGATTCTCACACTGACTACAAGTAGCATTTAAACAAACTAGTAAGTACTTCATGCTATGTTGAACATGAAGATTAAAAGGTTCCACTTGAGCTCAGCAAACACTTAGAAGATATCACTCTTCATTTATTTGAAATGTATCATATTCATATCACAAAGTAGAGTATTTATTATGTGACACATTTAACCGTCTGAGGGAAAATCTAACCTTTGATTTACAAACATGCAGTGTAAAAACTCATTGCTGAACTTTTATTGGCATTTGTGTATGTGAAAAGTGCAAGTTAATGAATAAAATGGAAGGTAATACTTGTACCAACTCTCAATTTTGTCCAATGATACTGTTGTCTGCCTATCCGCGGCATTATCTTTGTTCTTAACCTAAAGGTCTGACGAAATCAACACCTCCCTTATTCTTCCAAAATTAATGGCATATCTATCAGCAACTGACAACAAACTTGCCCAAGGGTATCCCAGTTAGTTAGAGGTAGATAGCATGCTATCCAAAGATACACATGTTGCTAAGCTTACACTGCCACAACTTTGTAGTATCCCATGTCTATCATACTTTACTGCCAATTTTGAGTAAGTGCATCAAGCTTAGATTTACTGGCAATTTCAAGTAACCGCATCGAGCTTAGATAAACAACCTATTATTTTGCACAGCTTCCAGTTGATATTTCAGAACATACAGTGTGCAATTTTTACATTAAATGCACCTATCTACGATGATCCAAGGATTTACAGGCATTTGACTTGTTGAAGCTCTGAATGAACACGAGTATGCAAGGCCAAAACAAGAATTAGGATGTTAAAACATACTCCAAACATGCAGCAGCTAATGCTTAATAAAAATCTTTTAGGACATCTATTTTATTCAAAAAGAAGTGGCAGCTGGCTAGAATTACCAACTCTAAAGTTCCATAATGATCAATTTAAACATCACTCTAAAAAAAACTCTGCCAAGATCATACACTATTCACAGTGAAAAATCTACACCCAAATGTGAATTTCAGAACTAACATGCTCAAAATTCATCAAGCAGGATGCATAAAGAGAATGATATTAGCTTAGCCAATGTTGTCCTTCAATTAGTGATGAAACTAGTTAGGACATTTTTGCTCTGCTTGAAGTCAGGAGTCCAATTCCAATCCACTGCACAGATGAGGGAATACAAGAAAAAAAATAAGAAAAACCTTGGCTGATGTTTCTTCAGGTACATTAGATGGATAAGACGTGAAACACTCCCCTGCTATTTAAGGCAGCATTGTAAGAATGTCCCATTATAAATGTGTTTCAATCATGTACAAGGCACTCTTCAAAAAGGCTTGAATACTAGTAAACAGTAACTGAAATTGAGTCCCCTGCCTACTAGGCTGCTTGCAAACAGAACTTAAAATGCAGAATAAAACCATGAGTGCAGTTCTGGTTGCAAAGTGAACAGACATCAATCTCTCAGAGGTAATAGAATGTCTCTGATTGCAACGTTAAACTGAAGATTCAGAATATCCACTATTATACCATCTAGCATGTAGATAAGGCAGAAAGGGAAACTGTAGTCTTTTACAAAGTCTTCAATCATCACAATCATTTAAGTTACTTCCCAGGTACTTTAACAGACTGATTACTATATACGAAGAAAAGTGAGGCATCCATACATATGGGATAGAAAATGAACTCATGTCAGAAAACTAACAAAGCAATCAAATAAGAAATTAAAGGGTGTAAATACAATCAACTCTGCAACATATAGTTGCAAATCATGCCATTGAATTTTGTTCATCAATGCTCATTTAACGTGACTGGTTGACTTTCATGCATCCTCTTGAGAAAGGCCTCTATAAACGGTCAAGTACACTTGGCATGAAATGTCTCTTGTCAGAAACTTACTGAGTAAAAGAACTCAAAACATATCCACTCGATCAAAAAGACCTGCAAAGAATATAAAGAATCTCACAAAATATTGCAACTCCCAAAAAGGACACAGCGTCTGTGATTTCTACCTGCTACAAACTCGCTTTTCAACATAAGCGATTATATTTAGGATTGTATGAACTATAACTAACATTTTACAAGAGGAGGTGATTTCCATCACCCACAGCCACAGGTTCCATCTGTCCTCTACTTGTCATTTATGACTACCAAAACACGATCCCAGATTTTCATTGTTTCGTTCTAGAAAGTTCACAGATCGCATACCCACCTTCACTGCCTCTTCAGAGCAAAAGACTGTAGATACCATAAGTCCAACTGAGAGAGAACACCATTCATGATCAATGCAGGAAACAGTATCTTAGGTATCTGCCACACAATCACTCTGGGGCAACTCCTGCGGATGCAGCAGGCCGAGCAGTTAGTAATGGCTGCAATGCTTTCACAACAATTCCCATGTTGGGTCTAAAGTCAGCTTCATACTGCACACATAATGCAGCAACTGCCGCCATCTGCACACAAGTCAAAGCAAAACAAATTAGTCATCTACTGTTTACCTCCAGAAAGGCTGCAAGAAGAAAATTTCACGGAAAAAGAGAGTGTGTGTGTGTGTGTGTGTGTGTGTGTGTGTGTGTGTGTGTGTGTGTGTGTGTGTCTCTCTCTCTCTCTCTCTCTCTCTCTCTCTCTCTCTCTCTCTCATGTGGAGACGGAAACTACTCAATCAAGATTGTATAATGGCAGAGAAAAAAGAATTCGATAATAATATTTCTTTGAGAATCAATACCTACATAAACATTTCAAAAAAATGGCAGTAAAGACAAGCAAAATAAATAAAGCAAGTCAAAGATGTGTCAATAAAGATGAGCAATATAGAGATGGAATTATCCTCAATAAATAAGGAAAAGTGAACTTTTATCAAAAGTGGGATGCTAAAAAATTATGAGACTTGTATTTTCTCTCTTGAAGAGGATTCCTCTTTGGAGAAGGGCAAAGGTACTAATTTGATCTACATATAAAAGGATTGAAGATGCATTACAAATGGACAACAATTAAGGAACTTCAAGCTAAGGTCTTTAGCTTGGGGGAGGCAATGGCAAAACCTCTTCTTGGACATCTATATTGTTAAGGAATCAGTTGACAACGAAGTACTTGACAAAGCAACCATACCAAAGGAGGTCAGCTCCATGGTGAAGGAAGAACAAGAAATTTTGAAAAAGGATTCCAATCCAATTGTCAAAGGACATGTAGCAAAAAGGTTCCATTGAAGAATTCCTCATTAGAAAGATCGGGATAGACGTAGATAGTATTCAAAATCCTTATGTTGGAAAAAAAAAATCCGGAACGAGATAAGGCGCTTCTAGTAAAGTTTCAAGACACCAACACGAGAAAATTTATTTCACAGAGCAGAGCAGAACCTAAGAGCACGACTGTATATGTGGACGAAGATCTCACTCCTACCCCGCAAGCGAAGGTTTGCATTGAATAAGCTTAAACAATGGAGAGCGGAAGGCAAGTGGCCTGCCCTAGGGCGTGGAAAAGCATCTTGAAAAGATCCTCCTACCAAATAGCAAAACTATGAGACAACATTGGCAAGAGAAGATTTAGTAGTGATCTAGATGTCATCTTAGCAACATGTGCGAATGTCTCATCATAGTCTAGCCCCTCTTGTTGGGCACAGCCTTTCGCCACGAACCTCACCTTATACTTGTCCACTGTTTCATTAGCATGAAGCTTGGTCTTATAGACCCACTTACAACCTATTGGTTGCTTCCCTTCTGGCAATGTAGTCTCCCATGTGTCATTCTTCACAACAGAGTCATTCTGGCAATGTAGCGAGCTCCTAGGTGTCATTCTTCACAACGGAGTCATACTCCTCCTGCATGGCTTGTTGCCATACCCTTTCCTTCACGGCTTCATGAAAGAACTATGGCTCGTCTACTTCCAAAATTGTGGACATAAGGGCAGGGCAAAGTTAATCTCTTGTCTCTCTGTAGGGTCGAATATCTTGCGTAGTATAGTCCTCCCGCCTCTCAACAAGGGTTAGATCACTGGACAGGTACCTAACTATGCATAGATGCTATTTTTAGTTAGCTTCCCACTTCCTCCCTTACTCTATTCACCACTAACACTACCCTCCTTTAACTCTACTCCTCTACACTAACATTCATCATGATTTTCGGTGAAGGGAAAGGATAGAAAAAAAGAGGAAGAGAGAAGAGAAGAGAGAAAGAGAGAGAGATGAGATGGAGGTTAGCTCAATTACTCAATGTCATTGCTTATGGAGAAACCTTAACTAACCACAAACAAAAAGCATGGAAGAAATGGAAACAACAAGCAATCACAAATATAGCATAAGCAAGATTGATTAGCAAATGAGGATGCTTGAGCTCTCAAAATGGTAGAGTCTCCTCCTCTCTATTAAGCATGCAAATAGTGTACAATTGATGCCTTTTTATAAAATGGGGAAGGCCCTTGCCCCAAAATCCTATTGGCTAATATATACATTGATCCTATCCATTCATCTTGGACCCAACTTGATCCAAGGGTCCATAAAAAGTACATTGAAATTCACAAGATTCATGTGAGTCCCATTTTGGACCCAACTCTAAAAAGTAATCTCTAAGTTTAAAAATGACTTTGGGCCTCTAGTTTTATTTTTATTCAAAGGCCCAAGTCTATTTTATTTTATTTACACTTAGGCTTGCGTGCTCATTGGGCCATGGGCTTGTACGCGCAGGATGTTATGCCCTCGCAACACATTTTATTGGACGATTTTATTTATTTACACTTTGTTGGGAATACCCCCAACAGGACCCACGGCCTGAAGTAGTGCCGGTCCCTCGGCACTCTGCCGGTTTAGTAAAGCGTCCTCTTTGCCCGCCTCTGGTGGATCAGGTAGCCCGTAACGTCTTCCATGAAGTTGAGACGGCCCGGTTTCTTCGAGTCCTTGGGCGTGTGGAAGGACTTGTGGACTCCTGTCAGCCATTCTTGATCGACCCATGCTTGGAATCGGTGCGTCCAGGGATCTCCAAGGAATGCAGCTCGGTAATATACACGAGCGACTGGCAGCTGATCTTCTCAACTTTGTCGGAAGCTAGCGCCTTATTAGGATCAAAGAATATTGAGAGAAGAAAATCATCCCATTTGGTTTCAATGTCCATTAAATGTTCTAAGTCCCGGGCGTAAGTGGCTGCCGCGCGGACTGTTGGATCAGGGCAATTGATATATTGATTTGCGAACGTGGTGACAGCCCTTCTGGCATCTACATTCGTAGTCCACCCATATTCTGATGGTATGATCGGCCAATTAAAACTTTGAAGTGTGATCTTGTCCAGAGCGATGCCACATTCCGCCCATTTGGATCGTCGTGTACGTGGCAGGAAGTGCGCGTTCACCCGTAATTGTTACGGACTCGTCACGTAGGCCCTGATGGCCGCAGGGTCTCTTTCGAACAACTGTTGACGCCACTCTGGTTGTGGTTGGAGGGCGGGTAATGCTTGCAGTTCTTTGCCCTTGATTGTCTGAGCTGAAAACGATATCTGCCAGCCGCCTCTTGATGACTTTGATAGGAATTCGTTTATTTTCTCCTCCACGGACTTTGGTCGTTGGAAAGCCTGCTGGCAGATATCGTGCGCGAACCTCTGGATGATGTGGCTTGGCTTTGGCTAGTATCTGCGCCTTGGCCCTGGTCTCGCGTCTCAGCAGCCTTATCTGTTTGTCCTTGGTCTTGGCCTTCGGACCCTTGATCTTGGTTAAATCCCTCTGCTGCCTGCTGGCTTTGGTCTTGGCTTGTACTAGCCTGTGTAGCGTCAAAAATAGGTGGCAGTGGAATTACCACGGGGGTGGGCTGGGCCTTCGTTTCCATGAATTTTTGGCAAGCCTTGAGGGCTTGCTTGGCCTCGGCGATCTCGTGAGTTGTGCTTGCCCGATATTTATTGAACTCTGCCTGGTAGCTATTTAAGGTTTGGCTATAAACCTCCACCTGACGCCGAAGGAGATTCATTTCTGATTCAAAGAGCAGCCTTGAGTCTGGTGCAGGTTGAGCTAACCAGGCGAGTTTTTCATTCTATAGGGCTTTGACCTCCGCCCCCAGGCGCGTATTCTCTGCTTCCAAAATGTTTAGTTGCGCCTGGATGGGAGCAAGCCGTTGGAAGGCTTCGGATTAAAGCTCCCACACCTTCGTGGAGGCCTCTGTCAGCGCTTTGGAGAGGCTTTGGATATAATTATTGAGGCCCTCCTTCTGTTGCAGCTTGGCAATCTCCTGGTGCCCTTCTTGCTCATGCTGGTGAGTTGGGATCAGCTCGTGCTGCAGCTTGGTGAGTTCTGCTCGCAGCTGGGTGTTGCTTGTTGCCAGGTGTAGTACCCTGCTTTCCAAAATAGCTTTGGCCGCTACCGCCTCCAGGATTGTATTTGCCCAAAGTCTACTACGCCGTCGTTAGGTCGGTGGGAGCAGCCGGTACACTGGCACTGGTAGGGGCAGTTAAAATAGCAATGATCGACTTATACAGTGCTTTCTTATTTCGATGGCACCACGTGTGCTTAGTTCTAGAGTTATCAGGCCATCTTTCTTTTACGAGCCCTTTGAGTGCTTTTAAGCAACTTATCTTTGTACTTACTTAATCAGTTGAATATACAATTCGTTGAGAGCAATTCTGTTGTCTTGTCTTGTTGCACTTGACGTTGTGCTGTGGTGATTGATCCGGTGGTATCAGAGCCCCTTGGTGGCTTGGATCACCGGACAAGAACAGAGAGCTGCGAATTCACGACGATTTGTGGGCTAGGAAGGAAGCACAAAACCAAGTCTGTGGAGATTCGTGGAGTAGCTCAAAATTGTAAGAAGATTCAGAGGCAGGGGATTGTCAGCTGAATCAGAGGGCAAGCAAAAAGTGAAACTGGAAAATCTTCTGAAGGGTTGCTTGGCATGTGTGATTGGTTTGAATCCAATCGAACACCGTTTAAAGATCTGTTTGAAGCAGGTGATGGCTGACTGTAGGGCGACTTGAGTGCAGTAGAAGGCTGCAAAAAGTGGCTCAGAGAAAACCTGAGCATAGCTCAAGAAGTCTTTCTTCTTTCTCATGACTAGGGTTTACAACCATAAAATTGTGGATCTTATGGTTGTAGGAGATCATTTCTGGCACTGTAAGTGCATGATGGAGGGCGCCCTAGTGCTGGGAAGATAATTCCAGAAGGCCGCTGACTGCCGTGGAGAGTTGGAGGAGAGCTTGAAGGGTTAGCTGTGGGTTCATAATCACCATAGTCGTGGAGAGAGGCAATGGCAGAGAGAGGCCGCGGACAGACCTCGCGAGCCCTCACCCATTCTAGCATTTAGTGTAAATAGGTGCTTAGTGCTTTAAAGTGAAGCTCTAAATGCACGACCTCCTTGTAGATCGTTGGATCGAAGACAATGGTCAAGATGGAGTTCTCAAGAAGGAACGTGGACCACAGGATGGAGGATCATCGGTAGATGAGCTTTGAAAAAGTCATGGGGAAAGCATCACAGGGAGACATTCCAAAGCAGGTAAATCCTACTGTTATTTTATGTGACAGTCAAAGTGGAATACAATTGGCTAAGAATCCTATCTTTCACGCAAGGACAAAACATATTGAGGTAAAATATCACTTTGTGCGTGAGAAGTTACAATCTGAAGATATAAGTATTGTACATTGTTCTACGTTATTACAAGTTGCTGATATATTTACAAAAGCTTTAAGTAAAGAAAAGTTTGAGACTTTTAGAGCCAAACTTGGCTTAGATCTGGTTATGTAAAAAGCCTTTACTTGTAATAATATCATGGAGGTATGTTCCATGAATAGAGTAAACTCTAAAATAAAGAAAGACGTTGATCATTGAGGGAGAGAGTTAAAATAGCAATAATCGACTTATACAGACAGTGCTTTCTTATTTCGATGGCACCATGTGTGCTTAGTTCTAGAGTTATCGAGCCATCTTTCTTTTACGAGCCCTTTGAGTGCTTTTAAGCAACTTATCTTTGTACTTAACCAATTGGATATACAGTTTGTTGAGAGCAATTCTGTTGTCTTGTCTTGTTGCACTTGACGTTGGATTTTTAGTGCAGTTTGGGTGACGAAAGGTTTGATCAGAGTTTTGGCGTGGTGATGGGAGATGGGATGACGATCACAGGACATAATACCAATGGTGACCATCGAGTCTGCGTTAATCCTGACCTTGTACGTGGTACCTTGGTACAGGAAGTGGAAGCGAGTCTTTTGCTCGTCCCAGGTGGCGTAAGCGTGAAGGGCGAGGCCCATGTTAATCTCAGAATGAAAAAGCGTCGGGTAAAAACCCATTGCCTCTAGAAGTGGGCCGGCGGCTGTCTACAGCCATGGTTGGATCAGAGCGTTAGAGGGTACGGGCCAAATCTGTGTAACCTCGGGGATTTCACGCTGGATCACATGTTTGGTGCCAGAGTCTTCAGATGATGAGGAGGCCATGTTAGCAGTGATGTTTAAAGGTCGAAAAAGTAGAAAAAACGGTGGAAAAGGTAAAAAGATGTGGAAACGACAAACACTGTGAATTACGAGTGTTGGATGACAAGTATTGCAGTTCAGAGCGCAAATCGGTGTTCAGTATGAGCAGATGATAGCTGGTAGGAAGTTTGGTCGCAAACAGAAAACTTGGTAATTTCAGTGTATTTTTGGCAGAGCTTCGCTAGCAAAGGTGACAAATAACTCGAATTCAGCCCTTATATAGCGGAATTTAGAGTGCGTATTAGGTGAAACCCACTTTCCCTTGCTCAGTTCCACCCAAATTTTGGCAGGGACCTTCTTCACAAAATTCTAAGACCTCAGGGAAGTCTGCGAGAGTTCAGAAGGTGATTTGACTGCCATGCAGGGTTCAGACTGTCTGCGAGGGTTCAACTCTCGCAGGAAGTGATCTCTCGCACAACATGTTCCTGTGATTGTATTTTCAAGATCAGACCATGTAGGCAGGCTAAGTTCACTACTCTGATTCCATTTAGGCACCTTGCGAGGGTTGGTAAGATGATCTTGATGCTCTATGAGGGTTCTGAAAATTCAGCTTCTGGGAACCCTCGCACACACTAAAAAATGGTGATTCCCCCATCAGGAACTCTCGCAAAGATTTTTATAAATGCATCTGAGTCAGAGCTAGTGACTGTCCAAGTTTCAAGAGCTATCTCCCAGGGGATCTCCAAAAATCATGAAAAAAGTGCTCTCTTAGAGTGTTTTTGACGAAATCTCGAGATTTTCTGATTTTTAACTTTTGTAAACTGGTAATCTGCTTCATCCATGTTAGATCTGACTGTTGGTAGTTCTCCAGAAGTTCTGATGGATATTTGGTAACAGATCCATCAGTAATCGATGATCTGCTTTCTTTTTTATCCTCTCTAGATCTGGATCCTTCTTGGATTTCCCCGATCTTGCCAGATTTGGCCGAATCTTGATGGATCTAGCTTGATTTGCCACCACCAATCTGGATCTATCTTACTGCGGTGGCCAGTACTTGTGCAACCGGCTACCGTTGATGGGTGTATCAAATGGTGTCCCATCTAGCTTTTCTAAATTCACGGCTCCATGATTAAGAATTTCCTTGATCTGATAAGGACCTTCGCCTGTGAATTTTAATTTTCCCTTGATCGCCTTGGTTTTAGGCATCAGGACCAGATCTCCGGAGCGAAGATCCTTCTTTTGTAACCTGCGATCATGCCATGCTTTGCGTCTTTCCTTTTCAGCTGCCAGTGCGTGCACAGCTAGTAAGCGTGTTTCACAGAGTTTATGCAGAGCTTCGTGGCGTAGTTGTAGAGATTTGGACTCATTAAGACGTTGTGTGGTGGCAATCCTTAATGAAGGAACTAAAAACTCTACTGGCATCACAGCATCCTGACCATATACCAATTGGAAGGGTGTTTGATCAGTGCTTCCTTTATATGTTGTCTTGAATGCCCACAAAGCAGCATGCAACTTGTGTTCCCAATCTGATCTGCTAGCTTCAACTATTTTTGTAGCACGCTACACAGGATCTTATTGGATGATTCTGCTTGCCCATTACCACGAGAATAATAAGGCGTACTGGTTCAATGGATCATGAAGAATTCCTCCAACAGGACCTTGATGGTCTCATTGATGAAATGGTTGCCGCGATCGCTGACTAGCTCCACCGGGCATCCGAAGCGCACAATGATATTTTCATAAAGGAACTTGGCAGTGGTCCTAGCATCAGCTACTCTTACTGCCTTGGCTTCGACCCACTTGGTGAGGTAGTCTGTGGCTACGATTATGTATCGAGCCTGGGAACTCCTCGCTGCAGGGTGAATTAGACCGATGTAATCCAATCCCCATTTATCGAATGGTGCTCGGGCTAAGACCGGGTGTAGTAGGTCATAATTCAATCTCGTTGGTCTCCTTGCCCTTTGGCACACATCGCACTTTTTCAAGTATTCCTTCGTATCCTTATGAATCGTTGGCCACCAACATCCTGATTGTAGGATCTTGCAACTGTAATGTCGGATGCAAAATGGCCTCCACCCATGCCTTCATGTGAAAGCGAAATGATCTGCGTGGCTTCATGAGGAAGAATACACCGCCGAAGAATTCCGTCTAATCCTCTTTGATACAACTGGCCGGCAATCAGCTGATAAGGTCTAGCCTTCAAGATCAATTTCTGCTGTTCCGCCTTTGGTAGTGACTTGTCTGGTTGGCCCCGCATTAGATATTCAACAATGTCGGTACTGTGTCCATGTAAAATAAGGCAGCATCGGCGAACTCATCGTCGGGTTGGGTCGCAATCTCCTTTCCCTTGATTCGTGACACATGATCTGCCATGTAGTGTTGTTTTCCCTTGCGAACTACTATCCGAAAATCAAATTCTAACAACAGAAGTAGCCATTTGGTGATTCTTCCGGTGTTGCAAGTTTTATTAACGAGATAAAGTAAGGGTTGATGGTCCGTATAAAAAGCAAAATGTGTGGCCATCAAGTAGTGTTGAAATTTCTTAACCGCATAAATCATTGTCAGTGCTTCCCGCTCTATGGTTGAATAATTCATTTTGGTATCACTGAGTTGTTGCAAATCGGATTGGAAAATCTTTTTTGTGTTCACCTGGCTGGGTTAAGACTGCTCCAACTGCATGCTTCGATGCGTCCGTATGCATGTGAAACTCAATGGACCAATTGGGTGGGCGTAAGATTGGTGCTGAAACCAATGCATCCTTAAGCTTTTGGATAGCCTTTAGGGCTTCCTCGTTCCAATGTGGATCCGTTGTGAGTTTGTAAATTGGTCGGGCTAACTCCGCAAAATCAAGAATGAAGATCCTATAATAGTTAGCATGACGCATGAAGATGTAGACTTCGTGGATCGTCCCCGGTGGTGGTAGATCAACAATGATCCTGATCTTTGATAGATCTGTGGCGATCCCGTGTCTTGACACTATATGGCCGAGAATCAAGCCATGTGTTACCCAGAATTGACATTTTTCTGGATTCAGGGAGATCTGGTAGTCGCGGCATTTTTGTAACACCTTCTCCAAATTGGATAAGTGTTCTGAGTCTGGTCCATGCACACACAGATCGTCCAAGAAAATTTCCAGAAATTTTTGCAAAGAATCTTTGAATGTCGCCTGCATGACTCGCTGGAAGGTGCTTGGGGCATTGCAAAGTCCGAATGGCATCACTTTATAGGCATAGGTTCCCCATTCCATGGCAAATGTTGTCTTGTGTTGGTCTTGGGGGGCTATCTTCACCTGGTTGTAGCCGCTGAAGTCGTCCAGAAAACTGTAGGCTTCGGTGCCAGCTACTCTGCCGAGGACACTTTCTATAAATGGTAAAGGAAAATGATCCTTTATGGTGACTGCATTTAGCGCCTTCAGATTCACACAAATCCGCATTTTGTCGTTCTTCTTGGGTACTATAACTATCGGTGATACTCGTTCTGTGTGCTCGATTTCATAGATGAAATCTGCATCCATCAGCTTCTGCAACTCATGCTTGATCAGCTCAGTATAATCCGGGTTGCAGCGGTAATAACGGCTTACCTTGGGGACTGCTCCATCCACCAAGGGTATGGTGTGTTGGACTACTAATGGTGGAATGCCCTTCAGATCACTATAACTCCAGGCAAAACAGTCTTTATACTCCACCAACAACGATCGTAGTCTCTTGAACTGTGTGGGTGTTAACTGCTCTCCCACATGCACTATCTTTTCTTCTTCACCTGGCTCGGCAAGATTCATCGGCTGTGTTCGCGCAGGTCCCTCGAAGACTTGTTCTGCTGGTGCCTGACTTTGATCAGGTTCTCGCTGGGATTGCGGCATCATTATTACCACGTGTAACACTTGGGTGAAGATGTACTGGGTTCAGGATCTGATTCATATTGACATGTCTGACAGTCAATAGTTGCTGATGCATCCGTCCATCTCATGACATCCGTCTCTGAATGATAGTGACCTCCCTTGGCTGGCCTTGGGCGATCAATCGTATGATCTGTCGTGGATGATCCGTCATCAGCTTTGGGTGCAATAGGTTTCACCGCCCATGTGGTTGGATCTACCTTTACAGCCTGTTCTCTGTTCTCGAAGGTGAGTTTCCCTGTACCCCAGTTGTGTACTACTTGCGCAGTCCTCAACCATGGTCTTCCCAGTAAAACATGGTATGCAGATGGAGATTCAGGTATATCCATGACTACAAAAGTAATCACAAACTGCATGCATGCTATCTTTACAGGGATATCGGCAACTACACCTTTTGGTTTCACACAGGATTGATCTGCTAGCTTGATGGCGAATCTTGCTGGCTTCAACCCTTGCAAACCCCATTTTTCATACAAAGTAGTGCAGATCAAATTGACACCCGATCCTCCATCTACCACTCTTGCCTCGTCCTCGTATCTCTTGTGTTTGATTGGCAAAGTGATGTTGTGTTCCTCACTTTTCCATGCTGCTCCAATGTGGAGGACATTACTTGTTTCTTCAAAGCCTGTACAATATATGGGCTCAGGCGCTACTGGCTCCTCATCCGCTTTGGCCCATTCAGCTAAAAGGCTTTTTGCTTGTGGTGCAATCCGCAGTAGTTCTCTGAGTGGTAAACTAACACGGCTTGATAGTAAAAGTGTGAGCCTTTCAATGCGTGGTTCCTCGGGCTCTACCATGTGACAAGGTGGTTCATGTTGGTGCAACCGATCATTCTGATCAGTGCGCAGTGGTGAGCCCGTTTGCGGTTCGTGTTCAACGCCAACTAGAGGTTCCGTGGGATTATCTCTTTCTTGCTCTTTTTCCTCCGCTTGTGCCTTTTGTACCCAGTGTCGTATTTTCTGGTACTGTCTTCTTTCCTCCCTCACATTTGGATATGGCGCTGAAGTTGAGGGTTGGTCGCCAGTGACCGATGGTGGTGGTGAGGGAGCCACTTCCTTCCTCTTTTGTGCTGGCGTAACAGCTAACACAAGAGCGTGGAATTGTCGCACTTGTGATTGCATCCCTGCTGGAACTGTTGGTTGTTGTATCGCAATGAAGTTGAGAGGTGCACTGGTTCCAGGTTTAAATGGACAATTCTTATAATAGTGCCCATAACCACATTCTCGCCAGAAGGATGTATATTGTCCCTTGTAGGGACATTTCGCAATTTTGTGTCCTTCGCCGCATCCGTAGCAGCCGTAATTTCTTCCGCCTTGACGCTGAGTTTGAGGTGCATAGGCCACAACATATTCATTTATGGCAGGATCCATAAATGGTTCATCTGGTCCGTACCACTGTTGCTGCTCAGGTTGAGGTGGCATTTGCATCTCTGGTTCCGCTGTTGTCAGGTTTACATGGGCCACTTGTTGATTCGCTGGCCCTACTGGTGCAGGTAAGGCCATACGCTGTTGTTGATTCGGTGCGCCGTACCTTGGTGCCACATTGGGTGCCCCTTGATGATATGGATAAGAAGTCTGATACGGACTTCTCTTCTATTGAACAATCCGGGGATTAAACGGGCAAAATGTCGTATCGTGCGATGTTGCATTGCACAGATGGCAGAATCTATGTGTCAGTCTCAGATTTTACTTTAGGACTGGACACTCGTTCGCTGTATGGTTTTGCGTGCACACTGAACACCATACATTCTCCCGTCGAGGATACTGCAGCTGGTTTGGTTCCGGTTGATGTGGCGTTACTACTACAGCTCCCTGTAAGGCTTTCAGTTTCTGGTCAAACTGCGCCGTAAGTTGCTCCATCTGCTGTTTGTGTAATTTTGTCATCTGCTCCAACAGCAATTCTGTGGATAGAGCGGATGGGTTTGATGATGCGATCGAGGGAGTAGGAGTGTGGGTGGATGGATATTCGTCGTCAGATCCCTCATCCTCTTCCCTGATGGCATCTTCCATAGCTTCTTGCAGAGTAGCATACTGCTCCCGTCGTTTTGGTTCTCTTCTGATGCTTCGTGGTAGTCCGGCTAGGAACCACATGATCACCGCATGATCGGGAGTTAGGGCTGCACTGCACTCGGATCGTAGGTGTTTGACCCATTCAATATAGTCCTGGACCCTTTCTCGTTTTCCCATCTTGACTTTCCTCAGCAGGAGAAACGGGTCTTCCAGGAACTTTCTTGGTTTAAAGCGCGTAATGAGAGCCGCTTTAACCGCTTCCCAAGTGGATTTCCCTTCCTCTAACAGGTTAAAAAACCAATCCTGAGCCACTGCAAGTAAGGACATAGGGAATAGCATCAGCTTCTCTGCAGGTGTCCATTCGCCGTAGATTTCACAAGCTTGCTCGTAGATCTGGAGGAATCGGATGGGATCTGATGATCCGTCATATTTTGGTATTTCCATCCGTGGTGCTCTCCGGACTGCTTGCAAGGGAGCGACAGGTACGGGTTGGCCCATTGGATCCATTGGTGCTGGTTCTGGTTCTGCCTCTTGTTGCACAGCTGGAAGGTGTGGTGCTTGATTTGCTATCCTTCGTGCTATTGATCGTCCCGATCTCAAATTCATCCGATGGTGGGTACCAAAGTGATTGGATCTTGCTTATACAGTAGGATGTTGTCTGGATCTTTAAGGATCTGATCAATCTGATCGGCCGGGAGTGAATTTTAGGCCTTTTACGGTGGTTTTTCCTTGATAACTTTTTACTCCTTGCACTGATTGACCTGAGATTTTGACAGTAGTTGGATCTGATGCAGATCTTTCCATTGATCTAGTCTGCGAGGGTTCTCTTGTGGGAGGGTTGGCTGTGCGAGGGTTCTTTAGCTGTTTTTGCAGATAAAAAACATGATATCTCTCAGATCTTTGGGAAGTAACTCTTGCAAGGCTCACAGTAGCTAGATCTGGGTCAGATCTCACTATAGAATTCTCTGCGAGAGTTAACTCTCGCAACAAGTGAAAATTTCAATGTTTGCGAGGGTTCAAACCACTTTCTTGGCTTGATCTTCACCAAATCTCAAAACTAACTCTCGCAGGCTTTATCACTGATGGAAATTATCATTCCAAATCGATTGAGAGGATCTGCGAGAGTTCTTACTGAAAGGATTTGCTGGATCTTCACTTTTTAGTGATTTTTTAGCACTTAAATCCAATTTTCTGCTCACTGGAATCAAACTAACTCTCGCAAGCAATTCTGTGTACTGGTCTCACTGAGATGGAACTTCAGAATCCTCTGCGAGAGTTCTTGCCCACTGGAACTGAAAATTTTGGTGTCTGCGAGGGTTCACTGGTACTTTCCCGCCTTTTTTTCGCTGGGAACTCTCGCACAGGCACTTAGACATCAAACTAACTCTCGCAAGCTCTTCTGTGTCCTGGTCTCACTGAGATGGAACTTCAGAGGGCTCTGCGAGAGTTCTTATGAAGATTTGAATTTTTTTGGATTTTTTCAAGGGTTTTTTGAATTTTTTATGATTTTTCTCTGATTTTTGCAATCTGCTTGGAACTAACTCTCGCAGGTTTCTATGCAGGTCTGGGACAGTACCCTGGAACTGCTACCAGTCATGCAAGGGTTAATTCTCACTAGTTTTGGAGATATTAAAATCTGATGAGATTTTAGGCTCATGCAGATTGGTGTGTTTTTTTGGGTTTTTTGGCTGATTGGTTTGGGTTTCAAGCCCTTAGAGGCTGTTCAAGGCCTCCTCTACCCTCTCACTCTTCCGCTAGCTGTGAACAGTCCAAACACAAAAAAAAAAAAAAAAAAAAAAAAAAAACCAGAAAACTAACTCTAAACTCCCAAAAATCTACCTAAAACTACTCTAAAAAGCAAGAAGATAGCTAAAATACAGCTAAACTAGTTAGTAGAAACCTATCCCCGGCAACGGCGCCACTGTAGGGTCGAAGATCTTGCGTAGTATAGCCCTCCTGCCTGTCAACAAGGGTTAGATCACTGGATAGGTACCTAACTATGCATAGATGCTATTTTTAGTTAGCTTCCCACTTCCTCCCTTACTCTATTCACCACTAACACTACCCTCC
This sequence comes from Diphasiastrum complanatum, assembly GCA_029204225.1. NCBI lineage: Eukaryota > Viridiplantae > Streptophyta > Lycopodiopsida > Lycopodiales > Lycopodiaceae > Diphasiastrum > Diphasiastrum complanatum. The sequence continues at coordinate 48,002,566 of CM055110.1, read as the reverse complement.
TTTAACTCTACTCCTCTACACTATTATTCATCATGATTTTCGGTGAAGGGAAAGGATAGAAAAAGAGAGGAAGAGAGAAGAGAAGAGAGAAAGAGAGAGAGATGAGATGGAGGTTAGCTCAATTGCTCAACGTCATTGCTTATGGAGAAACCTTAACTAATCACAAACAAAAAGCATGGAAGAAATGGAAACAACAAGCAATCACAAATATAGCATAAGCAAGATTGATTAGCAAATGAGGATGGTGGGGAAGGCCCTTGCCCCAAAATCCTATTGACTAATATTTACATTGATCCTATCCATTCATCTTGGACCCAACTTGATCCAAGGGTCCATAAAAAGTACATTGAAATTCACAAGAATCATGTGAGTCCCAATTTGGACCCAACTCTAAAAAGTAATCTCTAAGTTTAAAAATGACTTTGGGCCTCTAGTTTTATTTTAATTCAAAGGCCCAAGTCTATTTTATTTTATTTACACTTAGGCTTGCGTGCTCATTGGGCCATGGGCTTATACGCGCAGGATGCCATGCCCTCGCAACACATTTTATTGGACGATTTTATTTACACTTTGTTGGGAATACCCCCAACACTCTCATGAGACCTAAGAGATCTTCTGGCACTCTGTTCACTACTCTCTCCTCCTTCCATCATGTGTCCCTCTCTGATTGTTTCCCAATACCACCTAGGTAGCTTCTTCCTAGTGGTGTATCCCATGGTATTGTCCTAGTCTCCCACTTCTCTCCAATTTGGCCCTCTTGTGCTTGGCCAGATTGAGGTCTCAAACTAGCATGTTTAGGCTCCTATTGTTGCACTTGCTCTTGAGGCTCACACGACGACTAGGCTCCTCATTCATAGAATCAATCAAGGATAGGAACTCCGTAGTTCCATCTTCTCTCGCTCCTGCACTTTGGGTGCATGCACTTCATCAAAGATGACATCCCGACTTAGGATTTTCTTCTTGTTCTCGAGATCATAAACCACATAGGCTTTCTCACCTTAGCTATACCTCCATCTTGAGAGAGTATGTAGCCTGTTTTGCAAGTAAATAAGCCTTGTTGAATCCACTGATTCAAATATAGACTTACATCCCTTGCATGACAAATGTGAGGAGTAATGTTTTCTTTGACAAAAAGATTGATCACCCTATGAGCCTTCTATCTCCTACTAATGTAATCCTTCAATTCAGGTTCAAATGTTCGTGCAGGCTCTCTACCAGAGTCTACCTGTAACTATCTCCCAATTCTCCATCAAGATGTTAGACATCTTGAACTTCCACACCCAGTAGTTAGTGCCATCTGTTTTATTCACCCAACAAACTCTCTCCAAGACTAGCCATGCTAAAATCTTTGCTCAAACAGAAGCTCAACTTGAAAAGAATCGGAAAAGAAACAACTTCCACCAAATAGGGTTTCACCCCAAACTAGGGTATGTAGCCACTTCAAGGCAACCCTTCAGATCTTGGTTTTGACTTTGACACTTGGTATGGCCTAGATAGCACAAGCACTAAACCACAATCGATCAGGAACAAAAGCCGCTACAAAAACTCCGACCTACTTTTGTGTAAGCTCCTCCAAAAAGTCTTCCCAAAACTCAACTAGAATTAGAAAGTTTTTGATCATCCCAATCTCCTTGCCAACAGCTCTCCAACAATGCAAGAGTCAACCCGATCCAACTCTTACAGATCAAAAGCACCCTCCTACAAGGTTTAGATGCTTTTAGAAGATCAGAATCTTCTCAAAAATCTAAGGATGAACAAACTCACAGGCTAGACAACCTGCTATGATACCATGATGAATTACAAGACCTAGCTATGGAGTATCTTAATTGCAATACTAGATCAACCAAGAAAGATTGAGAAACTTAGCTAGGGAAACATCATATACAAGGAGAAAAGCATAAGCATGTGCCTCACAACACCAAAAGTTAGAAGAAGAAATGGATTGCTAGACGGAGAGAGGAGGGCACGTGGGTCCTCCAAGTCCCCTATGAGGCAAGCACCTCATGTACATGCATGCAAAGTATAGGTGTCAACCTTATGAGTGAGCTACTTGGCCAAGTGGGCCACTTGCACTAACTTATTTAAGTTACAAATAGGGGTTTCCATGTATTTAATAGATAACATGCCCCATGAGTATGTACAACTTATAACATAAGTGCTTAGCCAATCTTCAACAACTTGAGGGTACAATGCACGAACTTGGTGTTCCATTGGACATTCAACATGCTCTGCTCTAATCTACTCTCTCTCTCTCTCTCTCTCTCTCTCTCTCTCTCTCTCTCTCTCTCTCTCTCTTAGTTTTCATGGTATTCGTCATCTCCTTTCTACAATGAGTATTCAAATCACTGACCTACCTGCTGGCACTCATCGGTATATCTGGGCCCAGCTGTACAGAGCATATCTTCAGAGCACTTGGCAGGGTTCACTGGGGACCCAGAGCGAGTTCTATCGCACACATTTTTTATCTCAAGATCTAGTTGGATGCCCCATAGTGCTTGGATACTTGTTGGAGAGTATTTCACAAAGATTGTGGATAGTGATGGGTCAGTTTTGGGTTTCTTCACATCAGCTAGCCATTGAGACCCCGAGGGAGGCCCGGATCTATAGTATGCGAGATAGACATGAGATACATGATGAGTCACACTTCATCTTCAGATGCCCAGCATCTTATGAGATACGAGAGATGTTACTACATGTTCAGAGAGCATCCAGTCTCACTCTCGACCTTGATCTCATATGATGACCCCATATGTGTAGCATGATGATTCAAGAGACGTCAAGACCTGCAAAGGAAGAGAATAGACCCAGACATATCTCCCATGATACAGCTGAGCATTAGTGTGTTTAGACTGTTGGAGACAAAGACAGGAGGCAGACTTGAGCAGTGACTCTGATGGAGAGGCCGAGATTTCAGACGCTTCCAGCCACAGATGGTAGAGACAGTGTTGACGCACAGAGAGACAGACAGCCCCCAGGCCACAGCAGCAGAGACTACATTACTGACAGCCCACTCGGAGACACAGGCCTAGGGCACACTCAGAGATGGCTTCACAGCGTATTCCAGGCTGATGCACATCGACTATACCGAGCTGATGGAAATTGACTGTGCCAGCAATAAATGTAGTCATTTTTTGTAGTTATTGTTCTTTTTAGATAGATTGAGCTTATAAGCTCCTATATGAACACACTTGAAATGTACCTTTTCTTAGTCCTATGTACCTTAGGGTAGTTTAAGGATATTAATAAAGATCTTCTTCTTCTTCTTCTCTCTCTCCCTCTCTCTCTCTCTCTCTCTCTCTCTCTCTCTCTCTCTCTCTTATCTCATTTAGGTACTGCCATTACTAACTTTCTGGCTACCCCATTCCAAAATACTACATTTTCGTTTTCTTGTATAGCATTGCTTCTTCCAAATTCCACATCAGAAATTCACCCGTATGGAATAAAAGCGCAACAGCCCAGTTACTAGTCATTCTGGACAGTACCTTTTACTCATATGTGAAATGATATCTATGAAATAGAAAAAAATCTAGCTTTTGTGTGGGACATCAAAAAATCAAGAGCCAGATTTATGTATGTTGTGTGCTACATCAAGAAAGACACGTTTCTCAGCATAAAGAGATCTTGTGCAGACTTTCCTCATGTAGGAATATTATGAATATTTCCCAATATGTTTTAAACAGTTTGTATGCATTTTCTCCACATCTTCAATTGCCTTTTTGCATCCTAGCTCTATAGTTCTTATTGTCAAGAAAAGAACTCACTATTTCTTCCTGTTGCTTTCTTTTAGAGTTTTAACATTTTTATCTCAGTTCTTTGCAAGCTGTTAACACAGTTTGATTAGTTTTTTACTTCCACAAAATCCTGAAAACTCAATTTTGTTGTGATTTCATGAAAGCCTAACCCATGATTCCATTGGATTTCTACAATTTTACAGACTAATTAGAAATCTACAGCTAGACTTACAATGTACAAATATTGCATGAAAATTATTTTCTTTTTTATGATTACATCTTGGAATTTCTTTAAGTAAACCTACCATCTGCCAACAATCTAGGGAACAAAATTAAACTCTTAGTTTTCCAAATTAGACCTGCACTAGGAGAGAGATTCTACCTTACTGATTTTTGTGTAAGTGGACATTTTCTGAGCCTTTCAAAGTCCTAGAAATGCAACCAGAATTTAAACCTTCAGATCAGGCCCAATCTATTATTTCCTTACCTTAGCAACAGCCTTCGGAGGATAATCGCCTTTCAGCTTTGGATCCACACACTGCTTTACTTTGTCTTCACTTAGCCTTGGAGTAGCCTGGAAGTTATCAACACAAACCAGTTACAACACACCGGTCAGAAACCTTTAGTGAACAGCTTATCGTCGTCAAATAGAAAACAGTAGAACGAGGTACAGTTGATACCAAGGGATTGTTAACTTAAAAGGTTTGTCCACTGGCATCTCTAGCCAAAGACTCAATGATGCAGAAGTTATGGAAACCATTCAATTATATGAGTAAATTGGGGTCCTAACTGAGGAACTATTTTGTAGAAAATCACAATGTATAGTCAAATGCAACCATGAAAAAATGTTATATCTAATCAATATCTTATAGAATCTTACCCACGTAACAAGACTTTGCTGGCCACGAGGCATGGTATGATCAACAGGCTTTCTTCCTGTAAGGAGCTCGAGAAGGACAACACCAAAACTATAGACATCACTTTTCTGTGTAAGTTGACCAGTCATTGCGTACCTGTATTGAAGGCCAACAATGCATGTTAGCATAATCGAAGTTCCTTGAAGTCAGCTTCTAAGGCATTTCTCAATTTCTACTCACAGTTGACAATGAGGAGGTAGAAATTGTATGAAAAGCATAACCAAAGGTGGCACACCACCAATTAAAAAAAACAAACGAGCATCGAGTGATAATAACAACCAAAACAAAGATAATGAATAGTACATAAAACAGCCATCTACTATCCTGAGAAATACTGATTTGAAGGTAAAAGAACCACCATTCTCTAGGATATCATCAAAAAGAGAATATAAAAGTTTGATATAACTTCATAGAGATTACCCACATCAGCAATAATATGGAATTTAAACCAGGATATATAGAGAATGCTTGATTTAACTTCAAAACTACTCACAAAGGGAGCCATTGCAAAAATTTCCCCAGATTAGCACAAGGTCTTAGGCATAGCCTTCACCACTGATTTATATCCTTTCTTCCAACATAAACAACAAATGTACTACTGGATAGCTAGCCAATGGCGAAAAAGATAAATTGAAAGTATCCAGCATGTTGATATTAGAATTCCAAACTAAATTCTATTTTTTATGAGGCCATGCTAAGTCTGCAGATTTGTTAGGATTTAATGTTTATTTGTACCCCTAATGTTTGATTTGCCAAGAGGGCGCACTAGTACTAGTATAGAGTTTTGTTTTTACACTTAGAAATCCATTATGGGTCTTTACCCAAAATGAGTATAGCTTTAGCAATTAGCTTTTTGGCTTTTAAGCTTTTGCTTTTGCTTTTATTCACTAGACCACCTCATGTCATTCCATTGCATGGCGCTTTGCTCATTTCTCTATAATCTGAGTTCTCTTTAATCTCTATGTTGATCTTGATTTGTGAGTGTGAGTTCTTATATGATTAGTTAACTCTTATCTAGAATTTGTGGATCAAATTCTGACACGGTATCAGAAGGCTTTGTGACCTTGGAGCTATCAAAATCCAAAGTGAGAGAGCGAGATTGTTTGCAAGCGTGCAAGCAGATTATTGAAGGAGCTGAAGCTGCATGTGGAGTCAATGTTGTCAAGAGGACAACAGGAATCTTCTAGGAGAAGATTGGATTGTCGGAGGGAAGTTACTGGCTATCTACAGATCTGATTGCTGTCTACAGTTCACTGATAGACCTGAATCAGTTCGCTAGATTCTGATTACAGCTGATTGTTCGCTGGATTTAGATCACAGTCTGCTGGATCAGACCTGGACATGATCGCTGAGCTGGAATCAGATCACTGCCTAAAGATCGCTAGCAGATCTGTTCACTGCTACAGATTGGTCTCAGATCGCTGACAGACCTACAGATTGCTGACAGACCTGAATCAGATCACTGGCTGCTGTATCTGATCACAGCCTGAAACTGGATGGATTGCTGACTGCAGGTTTGCTGTTTGCCAAAGACCTGATTGCTGCTGGAAATCTAATCGCTGCTGAAATCTGATCACTGCTAACTGATCGCTGACCTGTGAATACCTACAGATCTGTTTGCTGGCGGGGTTTTTGATCTACAGACTTGCTACTACAAGTGTTTGCTGAAAATCAGGTTACTAAGTTGCTACCGATCAGTATTAAGGCAGGGTTGAGTGATGATGTGTTGCCGGAGTCCAGCAAGCTAGATGGTACAAACAACAGCAATTGGAAGTTCAAGATGCAAAATATTCTCCAGGATCGAGAATATTGGGACATTGTCACAGATGTGGAGATACCTCCTACTACAGACAGGGAGATGCAAGAGTATCAGAGGCGGAGGAGAAAAGCTCATCATATCATTAACTTGTCTGTTAAAGATATGATTATACCAGGTGAATCAATAACGGACTACTTTACTTGGTTGAAAGATTTGATAGGACCACTTATTGCAGTTGGAGAAAGTGTTCCGGATTCAATGTTGATATCTATCATGCTTAATAGTTTACCGTTGGCTTATCAGAGCTTTGCGTGATGTTGTCAACTTGTCGTTACGGGAGATGAGGCCTCCTTTCGATGAGTTGAATGCAATACTACTACAAGAAGAAATGAGATGACAAAATCTTATCAACAAGGACGATTTCAAGGAGCACTCTTAGCAAAGAAGCAAGAGCAAAATTTGTGGCAAAGGGGAAAAGAATAAGAAGAAGAAGAAACAACAAAACCGGGAAAAGAATGAATCAGATCAATCAGAAGATGGAAAGAAAGCAGTTCGAAAAGGAAATTGCTTCATTTGCGGAAAATTAGGGCATTACCCAAAGGAGTGCTAGCACAACAAGTTCAAGAAGAAGCGGGATGGTAATCTTGCTGAAGGACTTAATACAAAATTAAGTAATTTGGGTCTTGACTGTTGTGAGCTGTTTTTGGCATCGACATCTCCAGATGCCTTCTCAAAGGAAGCGGAGTCGTGGTTTATTGATTCAGGTGCAGCACATGACACCTAGGCGAGACTGGTTATCTAATTTTCAAGAACTATATGATGGATCAAATGTGAAGTTGGGAGATAACTACACATATGATATAAAGGGAGTTGGAAAGTACTGGTTCAACTACCTCCAAGAAAAATTGGAGACATGTGCTTTATGTACCAAGAATCAAGAAGAACTTAGCTTCTGTTTCGGCTATTGCGAATTAACATCTGTCTCACCAAAAGGAAGGACAATGAACTAATAGTTGAGGGCATTCTTGTAGGAAGGTTGTACAAACTTCAAGCTCAAGCAATGGGTCATCCTGCAAGGATTGCGGATGTTGGATCAATGAGTAACTTATGGCATGAAAGATTTGGACATCTAAATTACAAAAGTCTACAAACTTGAGGAAATACAAAATGGTTAAAGGTTTACCTCAAGTTGTTTCTGATCAAAAGTTTTGTGAGGGCTGTGTTTTGAGGAAACATCATATGAAGAAATTTCCATCTAATACTTCCAGGGCAAGAAATGTTTTAGCACTTGTTCATACAGACTTGCGTGGTCCTATGAACACTCAATCTTATAGGGGAGCAAGTTATTTTATGGTGTTTGTTGATGATTATTCTAAGAAGACATTGATCTATCTTCTCAAGAATAAGGGTGAGGCATTCAAATATTTCACATGGTTTAAGACACGGGTGGAGAAAGAAACAGGTGGAAAAATTAAGATGTTTCACTCAGATAAAGCGGCAGACTATCTTTCTATAGAATTTCAGGTGTTTTATAAGGATCATGGTATAAAGAGACAATTTGCAAACTACATAAATGCCTCAACAAAATGGAGTTGCGAAAAGGAAGAACCGGTCAATTGTGGAAACTGCGAGGACATGAAAGCAAGAATCGTCCAGGGTGAAGCAGTTAAGATGGCGGTTTATCTTTTGAATTGAAGTCCTACAAAGGTTGTATAGAATCGGACTAAAGGGGGAGAGTATCGTTCTACAAAATTTTGGTGTTTTGCAAGGATCATGGTATAAAGAGATAGTTTGCAAGTACGGAAACGCCTCAACAAAATGAAGTTACAGAAAGGAAGAACCGGTCATTGTGAAAACTGTGAGGAGCATGCTTAAACGAAAGAATCTTCCAAATATGTTTTGGGATGGTGAAGCAGTTAAGACAGCGGTTTATCTTTTGAATCGAAGTCCTACAAAGGTTGTAGAGATTCGGAGTCACTGTAACCTAGTAAAATACAATGTTCATTTTGGATATATGGAACGCAGTGCACATTATGTATTCCTCCTTACTCATAACATACGAAAGGGAAAAGTGACTAAACATTCATCCTCAACTTACTCTGGAGCGTGATAACCGAAGGTTCCCAGGACACGAGTGGAATGCAGCCGTGCAGCCATGTCAGGAGCCTGGTTGGAGGGGTTGAAATCTGCAATTTTTGCAGCATAGTCATCAAAGAGTAGAACGTTACTTGACTTAATGTCGCGATGTATGATTGGTGGTTGCACTTTCTCATGTAAATACTCCAGGCCCCTTGCTGCTCCCACAGCAATTTTGACACGTTGCATCCAATCCAAAACAGGACCAGGTTGTGCACCCTTGACGCCTTTCCTTCCTACATAAACCAAGCCATTAACAAAGATATCTACAATAGGATCAAAGTCGAGGCAGAACAATCTTCTTATCTTCTCATGATAAATATTGACAAATCTGAAAAGTGAGAAAGTCAATGGAGATTCATCTATACTTTTTCGACAGTGGACTGTTTTTCCCATGTATTTCCATTGACAAGCTCTCTCAGTGATATTAAAGCATATCCAGATTCACAAATAGAATTTGAGAGGTTAGTAATGTCATTATTAGAAGAGTTAAAATATTGATGGTAAATGATCAGCATTAAAAAAAAATTCAGCAAGCATCACTAATGACATCATCATAACCCCTGCATAAGTTGCTATTTGACTTTTGAAAGAATCCAAATTCTCACTGGTAGAGCTGGTGTTGACTTAAAAAATAAATGAAAAACAACAATTCAAGAACTAACAACAAAATGAAAAGAAACAAGCAACTTAAACCACACCAGGAAAATTGAGTTGCAAACAAGAGTTACAAAAAATGAGATAGCAAGCAAGAAGAAAGCGCTCAGCAGGCTCCTTAACTTCCCACACACCTCTCACAAGCTAAGTTTTCCAAACACTAGCAGGTGCCAGACAGAAACCATTTACTAACCCAACTAGCAGCTATTTTGGTGCAAATTAAGTGTGGACCCACCATGAAGTATATCATGTAGAGAACCCATTGTAGCGAATTCATAAGCCAAGACACGCAATGAACCATCCAGGCAATAGCCGATGAGCTCTACAACATTTTCATTCTTTATCCTCGATACCAATGAAACCTGAAACCCATCCAAAAATAAACCGTACATGGACGTTAATACGATACCAGGACAACAAAAGAGACATGTGCAATCTTCAACTTTATGGAGTCCACCAAAAAAGTACAAAAGAAATTAGCCTGCCATGCATACTGCAGCTCCTTCAATCAACCCAGTAAGCATTGCAGTCATTAGCATGAACATAAGGAGTATGGATGGACCATGTACACTAAAAGAGTAAAAATAGCAAAACATTCTTTCTTCAAATCAATATTCAGCTAAATTAGAGTCTCCATGTCAAGTTGATACAAGTGCACAAACTCCAAAACTTCAGCAACTACCTGAGCTAAAAAATCTTGATCTGGTTGAGGGCTGGCGTCCAATTTCTTTAAAGCCACAGGTCGGCCATCACGTAAAGTTGCATAGAACACCCTTCCGTATGAACCCTCACCAATCAATGCCTTTGAACCAAAGTTATCGGTGGACTCTCTTAACTCATCAACTGGAATAGAAGAGACGGCAATAGGCTGTAACTTTGTTGCTTGACCTCCTTTGGGTGCTGCCTCAGACACTTTAGATCCTCCTTGGTTTCCTGCCAAACGCAAGTCTTTGAGTAAGCTCATCCCCCAAGCACCTTACCTTCATTACTAGCCCCTAAAGATTCCCTGAAAACACAACCCCTGAAGATACAATACAATGTGATCCTTATTCTCTCATGCTTAACAGGTTGGTGACAGCTCAACAAAAACAAGCCTCATGTACAAAAGACACGCCAAATAAATATAGTTGTTTTCATTAACAAATTTCGGCGACCTATAAAGTGGGAAACATCTGTTATAGCCAATGAAGCTAGCCACTCACAAACAAGGAGTCCTGTTAATCTGAGAATTTCAGTAACAAATCACCATATTCAATAAATAATGTTACTATCCCAAAACGCTAGCATATCATGGCTGGCCGCTGCAAATTCAGCACGTAAATGAAGATCAAACCTCAAGAAAATAGGATTTTTGAGAAGTCACCAACAATGAGAAACGCGATGATAGTTGTGGCTATTATCTTTAAGTCCTAACTGCCATCACTCCGCTTGCAAAATACTGAACACTGATTAGCAAAATAATCAATGTTGAACTCTAAAATCATGAGGATTCAGATTCATGAATGTTTAGACTTTGGGGTGAAGAAAAAACACTTGAACCACTATGTAACATTTCTAGGGCATTTGTGTCCACAGAATAATGAACAATCTTGATAATATTTTTTCATTTCAAACATTGACAATATTAAAAAAACACCACAATTATGGCAAGGCAATTCTCGGTGTACCACACATTCTTCTTTTCTTCATAAATTTTCGGTTTTACAGAAAGTCTTAAATTGAGGAAAGATGGCATTTATTTGGGCACATAGAATGCATGATTTCTGCTTAAATTTGTTGCCAAGTAGGCAGGACAATGAGGTATTTGATTCTGTGAGGATGGGATACGATTTATTGATAGAAACATTTGCTAACTATGGACAGGATTGGGGAGACCCTTCAGCAACCACTTTTTGATGAGCGCAGGTATACCTTTTTGTAATCTATTTGGTGCATTTGTTTTGTAAAAGCTTTTAGCATTGTTGAGTTGTTTTTCCAAAAATGCAGTGATTACTTTGTTGGTTTCTACAAGACATTAGCTATTCGAAAGAAGTGGCTTGATAGGTGGAATTCCTTCCACAAGCCCATACATGCAGTTGCTCATTTGCTTCACCCTATCTTGGCTACTGGAGCCATACGCACAAACGCCGTCCTTCGACTGGAGGCATACACACGAAATTTGTATCCAAGTCAGGGTTGTACCCCAAGCACTCGTGTAATTTTCAACAGTTTGTGCTTTTTGACGACTTGTTCATTTCAAGAATTTGACAATGTCTCGTGAGCGAAACTAGAGCACTTGGTCTCTTATGCGCACAAAGCGACGCAATAGGCTCAGCGCTTCCCAGCTAAACAAGTTGGTTTATTGCACCACCAACTTGAGGCTAGTCAAGCACATGCAGAGCGATGGTACACCAAGGCAGCTGAATCCCAAGAAGTGCCTTAGATCCAGGAACACTGTAGCAGGCCATGCACACGCAAAGGTTGCGGCTGATGATGAGATCTTTTCGAAGTATCATCGGGAGCTAGCACATCATGATAGGAGGCAGCGCAGGACCACTAGATCCATGGCCAAAGCCAATGCAAAGGATGCAAGAGAGGAGGGTGTGGATGAGGTTGAGGGGGGATTGGATGATGATGAGAATGAGGAGGATGAGGCCTTGGATGATGATGAGAATGAGGATGAGGCCTTGGATGATGAGATGGAGATGGACATTGGAGAGGATGTGGGGTGGGTTGATCCCAATGCCAAGATACAGGCCGAGCTTGCATCAACTATACACAGAGGGGGGGAGAGAGTCGTAGGGTACGCCTAATGGATTTGCATGTTGAGCCAGAGACAACAACATCACAGGCAGAGGGGGCACCAACCTAGTGAGGAAGACAGAACTAGAAGCAGCGACAGTGGCAGATGTTCAAGGACACAACCGCACATACTCGAGAAGGATTCCTTACCTTCTTACTCGTCTACCAGTGATAGTTAGGAGGATTAGGAGGAATCCCCATATGATCATGATGCCTCCGAGTCATAGAGATTCATCATTGTCTATGAATCTATTGTCCATTGTCCATCTATCATTCTCATGTACGTGGCTATTGGCCCACTTATTGTATATATCAGAGCTTTATCATTTATGACATCAGACATATTGATCATTCTCATGAGGCATGTGTGGAATGTGGATCAATTTCCATGTTTTTGTATCATATGCACTTAGCACTGTAGTTTGTACTATGTGATTGCTTTCAAGTTTCAGTTTTGGTATGCAGCATGCTGAAGCCTAAATGCTTTGTTCAATTAGTGAATGGACTTCAATAGAATACGCTTTTTTCAGTTCGTAGTAGTATGTACTTACAAGTTAGTGGTTACTATGCTTTGCAACGTGTTTAAAAACATTTGACATCCCTACATGTTTTCCCCAACCCCAACACATAGTTTTTAAAAAAAACACAACAAAAAAAAATGTGCAGCACTCCGATCTGGAAGGTTGCTGGATCCTGGAACCATTCCGGAACGCTCCTGAAATGCAACGTTCAAGAACGGCACACAGCTATGGTCTCCCTTCAATTTCATTGTACAATATACTTACTACATTTACTTTGACACGACATTTTTCTCGTCAAGACTCAATATCTTGCTCTTTCAGTCTAACTTCGCTCACCATTCTATCTACCTATCTGTGACGGCTCTTTTGAAAAACATTTTTTGATTTGAGCTTTCTTGTTCTTTGATTCCGAATGACACCTTTTAAATCTTGCATATCAAAAGACCAGATCTATGTTGCACGTTCCATTCCGGATCGTGTTGCGAAACACGAACCGGATCGCGATCTAGTAAATCCCATTAGACAACTAACCAATAAACATACAACCATAAATCAGGAACAAAATAGAAGAATCAGAAGAATCCTAGAATGAAGTAGTCATTATGCATTGTACTAGGCACATACAAATTGATTACTGCCATTAGAAAGATCAAGCCTCAATCTTGAGGATATAAAGCTCAAGACCCCTTGGCTCACTAGAAGATGAGCGAATTTCCAAAACTCAAAACAAAGAATAAGCCAAAAGATGACAAATACCCACGCAGCTATGAAACTAATCTACTCTAGTTATCTCGTTAACTTCCCTTAACAACTAGTTAGGTTCACCAACTAGTCTAACAACTCATTGAATGCATAATAGTTCTAAGAAACTAATATGATGAGTCTGTCTGCCTGGTTTGGTGCCTTATAGTAAATTTAGCTTACTGAAACACTCATTCTCTCTTTCTTAGTAGAACACTCAGAGATATTTGTCACTGCTATTCCCAGCACATGACAAGATAGCTACAATTTGTACATGCATACACCAGTGCTTAGATATTATGGTATAATTGTTCTTCACAACGTGTTAGTTAATGTTCAAAGTTTTGAAATTCAAACTGAGTGTTTGTTTGCAAATAATGGACAAAAGATTGAAGCTGTTCAGAATGTCTATGTATATACCAGTTGCATTTCCATTTGTTGTACGAGCATTAGGTTCCTTTGAAGCTGCATGGTCATCGCCACCTCCACAACATCCAAAGCAAGACATTTTGGGGTTTATACAAACACGGGTGTGTGTCTCAAGATTGCTTCTTACTCATGCAAATCTCCTGCAAACAACAGTACAGCTTGAAACTTTAGTTGACTTCCACTTTATAAGAGTGCTACATGAAACATAACAAGTTTCTCATCAGTAATATACTATGGAACTCTGAAAAACCAAAATAAAAAGTCAAATGGACAAGAAGCAATGTCATTTATGCAGGTTCTGAGATGCAACTCATGAGATTTGAGATCCCAATTCTGAACAAAGCTGCTACCTTAAAATTAAGGTGAAAGGCACAGAATTTTCACATATGAGAAGATACCTTCCAACTTGAGCTTCAAAAGCAGCTCGATGTCTGACTACTTTTACAAACCATTCTACCGATTGAATATGTGACGTGGTGGAAATAACAAGAATCAAGATATTGTGTGAAAAAGGCTCGACGATAGAGTTCTAATGAAAATTTACAAATTTGATCAACAACTCACAAGTTCACCTTGACAAAATGCTGAGTTCATGAATAGCTTTATCCTTACATTTGGGCAAAATATTTTACGAGTCACGAACTTGTTCTCTTACCAAGGGCCAGAAAATTTGGCTGTTTAAAAGAAAACCTATGTAAGCAGAAAGAACATTATTCAATGCCAAGAACCAAAAAGTTCTTTTCAACAGTTTGTGACTCACTGCCTTACATCCCTTGAATAACAACACTAAGTATTGAAAGTTTGCTATGTATGTCACAGAGAGTCTCAATTGACAAGCCTGGAACACACAAAAAGTATGATCTTCTTGCCAGTTGATAGCAAAAGCGGATGTTTTATTCAAAATAACACCTAACAATCCTAGAAGTAGTGCTTTCTAAAATAACTACAGATCTAACATCATGCAGTTAATCATCATCATAACCACGGATCTGTGCGCTAGGTATGAATAAAGTGCCTGAGGGACTGTCACAGGCTTATGTATCTGCACGCCCCCCCCCCCCCCCCCCTGCCCCTATACATCCTCTCTCCCTACGTTTGCTTTTTTGTCATTTCTGTCCCCCGGGGTTGCGTAAATGTGTGCTTGTGAGGTTGCCAGGTGCAAAGGCTTGTGTGCTGCCTTTGAGCCCCATCACTGTTCCCACGCAGCAGCGAAGTTGGATAAGAGTGGTTACTCTATCCTCAATGCCTCAGGCTCAAGTTGGTTGCAATAGAATTGGGATACTTAAGGTTAAGGGCCTTGTGCTCCAATTGTTTTTTTTTTGTAGGTGGACAACATACTGGCATTATTTATGCACAAATGTACAATGTTAGGCCAGCCGCCAAACCTAAACTGGAAGCTCCACACTCCTAATATGCCACAAGCGCAGCAGCCAGGATCCCCCGTGTGCTCTAATCTTGGCAGTATATGTACAGTGTAGATGTTGTGCATAAGCTAGTCTATCAGATGGTCTAGGAAAAAGATAAACCCTATGGGATTGCAATTAGCAGAAGACAAGACATACAACTTTGAAGAAATTAGCAAAACTATGCGGTGCACCCCTGCGGCATTGCCTACTAATCACAGAATACAGTTTGTCTACAAAAGTCAAGGAGGCTTAAGCAATCGGCTTTGACTGCAACGTGTTTGTTCTAACTAGCTGCAAAAAACAATGCTCATCATGTGTTAGCCTATGATCTATTATGAGCCATGATAATATGTTACGAGACATGATAATATGTTACAGATTAGCATCATATATCTGGACACGCCAGCACCGTTATATTAGTCTATAACGTATAATCAAAACATGACAATATGTTACAGAATAGCACAATAAATCTGAAGAACCGCGACATCCTCATATTAGTCTGATAAATTTTTAGGACTAACAATATATTATAGATTAGCAGATATATCTGAAGAACAGCGACATCTGAGAAAGCCATCCTGTAAGAAGCTCAGAAAATGGGTCTCTACGAAAATTGCATGACAGAAATCATCCTACAATGAGCCACCCCTTTGTCCACTGTTAACGTTCTAAACAAGAGTATTAGAGTGCAGGAAAATGGCATAATATGATGCCAAGTACAAGCGAATCCCGTCTAAAGTCAAATAAAGGGTAAGAGCGATGGCAAACGAAGCTCTAGGTCTTCGAATTACATCAGACAAAACAGAAACTACAGCCCCGAACAGATCTTCACGTAAACGCTTGCGTTAGAACAGAGCCAAAACACGAAACTTCATGCATATGCTGCTTTTTTTTAATAAATCAGAAAGCAAAAACAGCCAGAAATAAAGTCAAATTTCTCCAATGCAGCGAAACAATCTGTCTGCAAAAAATATTACAAAAAAGTTGGATCCTATCCTGTTTCAAGCGAATCAAAAGCCAAAAAGGCCTGAAATAGAGTCAATTTTTCTGAAAAACCGAAACAATAAATCTGCGACAAATCTTTACGTAATAAGACAGCGAAAAGGAGCAAATCTGAAGCAAGACGCACCTGTAGACGACCAAAAAAGAGCGGCCGAAAATAATAGACATAAGACGAAGCCGTCCACGACTTCCACTCCAATTATCTTCTTCGCACAAGACGATGGATCTCGAGCTCACTGCTGCTGCTATAGCTACGGCTACACCAAGGGCAGATAGAGAGAGCGAGAGAGAGAGAGAGAGAGAGACGGCGGGCAATAGCCGGTTTTCATCTTAAAGCTAAACGGGAGGCCACCGGGAGTAGCGGGTCTTGGAGACGAATGCATGCACGTTACTGGAATAGGCGGTCGAAGCCGGCAGACGGGCTGGGCCCCCATCCAGCAAGACCACTTAATCGCACCACACAACCTCACACTTATCCACTTGGATGTTTGCCACGCTTTCAGATCGACAGTTTTGAGCGGTCTATCATGAGTACGTGGCAAGATCTGAACGCTCTTGAGTATATCAAGCGGTGGTGGGTTAAAAGTTCTGTCGTGCTTTTAAATTAAGGGCCCTGGCCAGCACATGTGGCCTGGAAACGCGTTTCTCTTTTATTTATATACATACATGTACAGATACACATACTTATATCATATGTATACATGTACAGATACATATACGTATATAATATGTACAAGATGGAATTTTCCCTCTTGCTTAGTGTTCCATGCCAACTAATGTGTTGCATGTGGCCGGCAAAGGCAAAGTTGGATAAGGGAATGACTCTCCACAGTTATAATAAACACCCTGGTGCATTTATTTATAAAAAAAGTAGTAGGTACATTGATGAAAAAGATATATACACTCCGAAGGAGAAGTTTAAACAAAAGTAAGCTCAAACAAGAGTGAAGCTTGCAGTAAAGTTAATATTAATCCAGATCCTGGCATTAAAAATAAAAGTGCATAAACTATGATGATGTCAGTGGGAGTCTGCCAACTGACTACAGCAGATCAGAAAAGTGAAGAGGTGGTGAGTCGGCTAATGAAGGGAGATGAGATGTAGCAGACCCAACCATCGTCGCCCGTTGCAGAATTGATAGGGCCTGAGCACATTGCAGAGCAATGGAAATACGTTGTTTGAAAGAAGCCACGAGAATAGAACCAAATGTGTGTCAATGAGCCAGGAGGCCTACTAGGCTTAATTATGAGCTCTTACATCCAGTCATGGCTCAAGCACCTTTTGAGAAGTGGGGATTGGACTATATTGGACCTATCCATCCGGCAGTGAAAAGCTCACAAGCCCTATATATTATCGTGGCTATGGATTATCTAACCAATTGGGTAGAAGCCAAAATAGTACGAGTGGATGATGCTAGGGCTATTGTCAAATTTCTGTATGAACATATTATTGTGCACTTCGGATGCCCGATTGAGATAGTCATTGATCGAGAAGCCATTTTGTCAATAAAACCGTCAAGGTTCTATTGGAGGAATTATTCATGATCCATGGATTCAGCACGCCATATTATCCTCAAGGTAATGGGTAGGCAAAATCATCCAACACGATCTTGAATAATGTTATCACAAAAATAGTCATATCTGATTGGGAACATAGGCTACATGATGCCCTATGGGCATTCAGAACAACATACAAGGGAAGCAATGATCATACACCATTTTTGTTGGTTTATGGTCAAGATGCAATAATGCCAATGGAATTTTTTGTACCATCACTGAGGGTTGCAACCATACAACGTCTTGATGAGTCCAAATGTCTACAACTCTACCATGAAGCTCTACATAAACTTTGCGAAACATGCCTATTGGTTGTGCATGCATTGGCAGCTGAGAAAGACATCACAAGGCATGGTATTATTGTCGATTACACAAGAAATATCTTTGTGCCGAAGATCTGATCCTAATGTACAAGACCAAGGTCATCAAGGGAAAATTAAAGTTCACAGGTGAAGGCTCGTAATGTATCAAGGAAATCATCAACCATGGACTTGCGAACCTTGAATGTCTTGATGGGACACCATTTGATAAACCCATCAATGGTAGCCGAGTGCATAAGTATTGGCCACCTCAAAGTGCAGATCCAACATGTTATTGCCTTGTAGAAAACTTACAGATACGATCATAAAGTAAGAACAAAAAATAGAAAAGAAAAAAAATGGTGCAAAACAAAAAAAGCGAAATGAGCCCTTGTATGTTTTTTTTGGGCTTATTTTCTTGCCTTTATTTGTTTGTAGAGTACTAAAAAGAGAGATGACGTTTATTTTTTGGCCTACGTGGTAGCACGGTCCAGAAGTTGATGTTCTATGTCCTGGTTCATCCTTATGCATCTAGATATCATCTAGGTGAATTGTTGATGGAGTACATCCGTAGATCCCTCATTTCTGAGATGGGACTGAACGTGGGGTACATGTCTTGCAGCCATTGGGTGAGGCACCAATGCTCCATCCCCACCAAAAAGTGTGTTGCGCCAAGAGTGGCATGATAAAAGGTATTGTAGATGTGCAATGAGTTTGAATTTTTGGCTAGGATCGGACAAAATTTGCTAAAATAGTTGTCCCATGTAGCAAGGACTTTGGAGATCAACATGAGAATTCGACAATTCTTGGCTGCTTCTGCTACCACCCAATTGGGGTTATCTTTGTACTTCTCAAGAAAACTATACAGATTTCGCTGGAAATCCACCTTTGTTGGCCACATCTATCGGCCTAGAATGTGTGAAAAGTTGCAGTGCTCCACAGTGGATGCATCGGACCAGGGCAAATGTCTCTTCACTGGATGATATGTAGGATCAACCTGAAGGTGTTGAGACACTACGAAGTAGACCACCAGTGCATGGGGATCAGTGAGGAACACCTTCTCCTTCCATTTGGTTGTGGCTGGAGTTGGGCCAAGGTGCATTTTAGGGAATGGATCTACAATTCTGAGGCTGGGAATGAGAGTTTATAACCCCCTTGAGGTTGTAGGGTCTATAAAGGAATAAAAGAAAGTGGTGATGGAGGTTCGCACTAGTGGTAAAAATTCCATAAAACTTGTGCGATGCACATGGACCGGACTCATAGAGGAGAAATCTGTGTCGTCCGAGAGTAGCACCAGAATTGTTGTTTAAGTTATAATAAAAGTAGAACTATTGTGTTACTGTATTGTGGGTCCTATCAGTGGATTAGGTCTAGTTGGCCTCGCCACGAGGCAAGTCAATGGGACATGCATCCTGTCAACGACAACCTGGGACATGCATGGGTTGCCAAAGTAAGATTATATGCATAGTGTATTTTGGTTTTTAGAAATATAGTTGTTATGTGAGCCTGGTGTGGGAGAGTGTTTTCTACGAGTTTGTTACTATTTTTTATGATCTGTGATCCTGTTTCAAAATTGTTTTAACTTGGTATCAGAGCGGTATGGGGATTGTACAAAACAGTACAAAGTAGACATTGAAAGTCTAGGCCCCTTAGTCTAGGCCTCAGACGACATTGAAAGTGCTCAAAAATTAAATGACATCAAACCAAAGAAGAGGGTGGAGGGTGCTACCACAAGTGGGAGAGAGCTTGTGCATCTACCTGAAGAAGATGAAGTAGTGTAAAAGAGTGTTAAAGTGCTATAAGTGTCTGCTTCAATGCTCAAATTCACTCCCAACCACAAGATTGGACCCCACATTCGCCGAGGGCCATGATTTACAGTTGATTTGGTGGCCTAGATGGAGTTATCTAGTTTCAATGGGCAAGATTAAGTTGAATGGACCCGAGGTGCCTTGAAGAGCAAAACAGCCTTCAACTTCATTAAAAAATTTTGGTGTGAAGGGACCCAAGGCCCAAAATTGGTTAAAGAGTGAAGTTTCTTCACTATGAAAAAATAGTTCATTTTCTAAAAAGGCCCTTATCTCCACCTCTTTTAAAGGTTTTGGACCAAATGAAGGGCTACATACTCTAAATGAAGGGCACCCGAACTGTACCTACAAGTACAGTATTGCATAGTAGAGTGTTTGTGGTGGAGAAAGTGCTCGGAGAACACCAAAAGTGATTTCACCACTTTATAGGGCACAAAGTTGGGAATTCTCTTACATACATTGGGGGTTCTACCCATGTGAATTGATTGTACATAATCAAGGTGTGTGAATTGAGCACATATCCTTGTAGAATAGGGCGAGTTTGAGTTAGGTAGATCAAGTTCCATTGACATGCATAAAGTCTAGTTGGTCTAGTATGACATGCAACAATGTTCACAATGTCTAGATTGACATGCATGTAGACTTGCACATAGAATTGTTCAAATATGGACTTGGATGAACTCGAGCCATATCAAATCCATTGTGTCCTACTATTGCAGACTGAAAAAATGGATAACGTTGGCAAGTAAAGAATTGCAGCTTGTCGATCTATCCCATTAAATAACTTCATCCTATATTTAAAAGACCACTGTGCATACCAATTCTTCCATGGATCGTTGTTCTTTGGACAATTGCATGACAAAACATATAGATGTCATATTTTCAAGATGTCCAATATTGGACCAGCGTCGGGAGTGGAACTTGTACAAAGAATGGAACCAGGGAATGATCTAGCAAGATCTTGGTGTTGTTTTGATCATGTACACCGAATTAAAGATTGGGTCACAATGGTTGCCCATGTATATGACATATGGTATGAATTTCTACATTTCTCTCATACTCAAACATTTTTGTAATTTCCCCACACGTGTGGAAACAATCTTACTTTGATTAAGAGCATTCTTGATTGTGATGTAGCCTTAGATTCTAGAGGTAGATTGTGACTCTCCATTTGATCTATATGCTAACACAAAACTTTGTAAAGATCATTCACACTGTTTTTGTGGTTCTCCACACGTGTGATGTCATGATAATAGAGCTAAACAAAGTTTTGAATGCTATAATCATATTATGTATGAAATTTTTTTATTCTATTCAAGCTAGGAAGCTGTTTTCCACTTTTTTCTATCTATTCTTGAAAAGTTTATGGATCAAAGAGATTTGAATTGAGGTTTTTAGGTTTGAACAAAGATGGTATGGAATTCTAGAATTTCACAAGTGTGAAAATCAGAACACTTCAATTCACTTTATCTCTTTGTTGCTAGATCCAAAGATATTGACATTATAGCTTGTTGGAAAGCTAAAAACATCTACTTTCCATTGCAATTGGTTTCCAATCATTTTGATGAGCCTAGAAAAGTTATTAGCTTATGAAAAAAAGGTAGGGAGAGTGCCTAAACCTGAGTGGACACTTTTTTATTTGACCAAAAATCTGTATGTTTGATCCAAAATCCACTATTTTGTGTATACCAATCTTCCAAACTCGAGATCTAGACATTGTTTTGTGTTGTTTTACACATTGTTTCATACAACGTAATTGTATTTGAGCCAATAGTATTTTCTTTGAGCATTCTACACATGCCAAAGAAAGGTAGAACCAAAACTTGTCAGTACTCCATTTCATTTTGAGAGGTTGATCTAGTTTGCAAGACATTGGTAGGAATTTTGAGATCTGTCTCAATTTTTTGTTTCAAGATCTTACATAGGATCTGATAGTACATCCCTTGTGATTCCTATAGTAAGAGAGAAGCAACATATTGTTTGGTCATTACAATGATTTTTCACATCGTAATGGCATCTATGGGAGGATATCTCTTAGAAGCTAGTGCAAGACTGAACACCTCCAGTTATTCAATCTGGAAAATTAGAATGGATTCTATACTAAAACTCCAAGATGTAATGGACATAGTGCTTGGAATTGAGGAGGAGCCTCAGGTACAAGCTGAAGTACAAAAATTTAAGAAGAGAGCTAGAATGGCTCTTTACTTCATAAAAATGAATGTCTCTAATGAGATCTTAAGAGAAATTGGATCTTGCACAGCTTTTAAAGAAGCTTGGGATGCAATCAAGGCTATCTATGAGGCTAATAACACTTATAGAATTCTTACTTTTAAAAATTAGATCTTTCAAAGTTCTCAAAGAAGTGAAGAGAGTGCTTCAAACTATGTATTAAGAATTGAAGATCTTCATAGGGAGCTTGCTTATGTTGGAGTCACAATCAACCGAGATGAGCTAGTACAAGTCATTCTTAATGGCTTGCAAGAAGATTATGATAGCCTTGTTCAATCCTTTGCTATTAAGAAGGAGTTACCCAATTTGAGACTCTTCAAGGAATTCTAATTTTTGAGGAAGCAAGGCATGAGTACAAACTTTTGAGGATGAACAAGCTCAAACATGTTGAAGATCACAAAGTTTTCTTTGTCAATGACAAGCACAAAGGGAGGAGTAGGAATCGCAATTCTCAAGACTTCATCAAAGACAAAGCAATGGACAAGGGCAAAGACAAAGATGGAGAAGAAGATGATTCATCTCATTCTTCTACCTCCAAGTTCAAGAAAAAAAAAGATCGAGTGTTTCTTTTGTGGCAAAAAGGGGCATTATGCCAATTGCTTCAAAAAGAAGAATCAAGACAATCAAGCCAACATCATCAAAGAAGATCCATTTTCAAGTGAAGGAGAAGGATCCCTCATGGTGTCAAGTTTCTCCTCTACATCCTTCAATGATGTATCTTGGTATATTGATAGTGGTGCTTCATCACACATGTGTTGCTCCAAGAATTCTTTTGTTTCTATTGTACCTTATCAAGGACTTAAGAAATCAATATACATAGCTATTGATCATGAATGTACTATTGAAGAAATTGGGAGTTGTCCCTTGAATCTTGCATCTTCTAAGATTTATCACTTTCCAATGTTCTTTTTGTGCCTAAACTTACAAAGAATGTGATAAGTGTTGGAAAGTTGCTTGATGATGGTCTTGATGTGGAATTCAACATCAATACTTGTGTCATTAAGAAAGGTGATGAGATCCTAGCATATGGATCACATTATGGTGGCATTTTCAAGTTAGATCTACATGAAAGTGCAAGTCCTTGTGATGTTGCTTTGATGACTTGTATTCTCAAGGAGGAATTATGGCATAGGAGATTGGATCATTCCAATTTCAAATCTATGTTTTCTATGGTCAAGGAGATCAAGCCACGTGAGGCTTGTTCAAAAGCAAAATCACATAAGAAGCCATACTCAATGTCTTCCATCAAGACTATACATCCATTGGAGTTGGAACACTCCACATGAACGATCTTGTCGTCTTCACCAGGTTAATCTAGGGTTCATCGATTGTGTACGGGCTGGTCCTTCAAAGACTTGTTATGTATCTTCTTGAGCCTTGGACTCTTGTTGAGCTTTTGGCAACATGATTACTATCATCATAATTTTTAAAAGATTTATTCATCTTGTGAACTGGCGCTTGGCAAGATACATCTTTCAATAGGTTAATCTTAGCACGACTGGTGAGCTGGGGGTCTCAATCATATGTGAGGATGACGCAAAATCTTGTTCCAGCCGGATGGATTTTAAGGAATCTAGCACCTTCTTTTTGTCTTTTCTGTCCGCAAGATTGGCTGCATACTTGTCATCCTTTTGGGAAACTTGCTTGATATTCGCTTTGTGATTACAAATATCCACATCCATCATAGCAATTGCTTCTTCTAGCAAATCACTCCATCGGATCACCTAATTGTAACGTTGTTTCATCTAATTTTTCTTAGAAACAGGTGCCTTGGGTGTTTCCACCTTGGAAATTGGTGTGCGGTCAGCTTTTGCCACTCTTGTAGCTTGACTTTGGCTTTAGATAGCTGTTGCTTTTCCCCTTGTCGATACTGGTCAAACGTGGCCTGGTAGCCCATCAGTGTCTTCTTATATAGCTCCACCCGCTGAGCCAAGTAATCGAATTCATGCTAGGTGAGTAGCCGTGTACTGTGGGCACTGGCGGGGCATGCTATTCTGCGCGTTCAATTTGTAAAGTCTCTACCTCCGCTACCAGTCATGAATTTTCAGTTGGAGCTACTTGAAGATGTTGTTGGGCTAAAGACGTGGCTTCTTGGACTTTGGTAGCTGCATCCACCACCGACTTGTAGAGGTTCTTGATATAGTCCCGAAGTGTTGCCTCATGTTTTTTCAGCTTGAGGACTTTGTCTTTCTCCGTGTTTGTGTGCTGCTATGACACTTGATAATCTTGCAGCTTGAGCTGCTAGAGCTCGGTGCAGAGTTTGGTATTGTTTGTAGCCAAAGTGACTACTCGGTTGTCGACTTTTGTTTGACAGCTATGAGATCATTGAGAAATGTGCCCAACTGTTGGTAGGCTAGCATGATATCATGAGGAGTGGTCGATGTCACTGTGCTGGCTGGGCCGGTTTGAGGTTGATCTCTTCTTCTTCTTTTACCAACTCTTCTTCTTGTACAAGCTCTTCCGGTGCGGTGGGGTTAGCATATGTGGTGGGGATTGGATATATACATTGTTGTCAAATGTATCGTTGTCCAATGGTTTGTCGAACGTTTGAATGAAGGAATTTAAACTCTTGAAGAAGTAGCAACCACCGAGTGATCCTTCCATTTGTACAAGACATGTTGACTAAAGGGAGTATCACTTGATGTTCAACAAAAAATACAAAAAGTTAGCTATGGGGTATTTTAGATACTCTTGAAGAAGTAGCAACCACTAGGTGATCCTTCCAATTGTACAAGATTTGTTGACTAAGGGGAGTAGTCACTTGATGGTCAACATAAATTACAAAATACTTGGCTAGGAGGTATTGTTGATACTTTTTGACGCTATAAACCATGGATAGGGACTATGGTTTAGCGGTGGTAAAATAGTTGATTCTAGCCTCTACTAGTTGTCGACTGGTGAAGTACACTAGGTATCTCTCGCAGACTCTCAATGATGTGTCATAACACATACCAATGGCATATTTTGAAACATTTGTATGAACATATATCTTTATGTCTTAGTTAGGAGGTCAAAGAATAGGAGAAAAGAAAAGCGGCCTTTTCAGCCAGTAGAAAGTCTAAGTAGCCTTGGGTGTCCAACCACAAGATGATGGATTGAACGTGATAAATTAGCAAAGACCAATATGAATCGTCGGCAAGAGTTGTAATGTAGAGCTATTATTACCTTTATTTTGCTCTAATTTGTCAAGATGCCAGACTACAAAAATTACATGGCTAACACTATGCCATGCATGACCATTATTTGGAACTTGGTTGGGTTAAGTGCTATGTCTATAAGCGACACTACATAATTTTTTTTTAAGTAACTCAAATGCTTGATCTTAAATGAGTGCACTCACAAATAGCCTAAATTATTTTCATGAAATTATGTACAAAGTTCGTGAAGACAACTCATAACTCTTTGGAAAGTACTTAAAGCACACAATCTGAATGACTTTACTCCATTGTATTGGACATCCATGGCTATTTCTACTTGGTTGTAGCCACTGAAGCCATCTAAGAAACTATAGACTTCTTGACTTATCACACTTTCAAGCACATGTTGGAATGTTCTCTCCTATTGAGTATTGGTGGGTCCATAGCTTGGGGGCTAGATCTGTTTGATCTAGGTTTAGTTGGGTAGGTTTGTCCACCATTTGATTCCCTTTGGTACTATGGGTTCAACATTCTAGTCTTTGATCCCTGGTGGAGGTCCTGAAAAATATTATCAAACTCAAATAAAAGCCCTTTTGCAAATTGATTTTGGGTCACTTTACACTCGTAGTTGAGTTTGTTGCTTGTTTTGTTGCAAACAAGAGCATAAAAATCAGCACACATGCATAATTCAGGTTTGTCTACTTGTGAATGTGCTCCTAGATCTTGCAAAAAAGCCAAGTTGGATACAAGTCTTGTTTTATTATTGCATCTTTGCATATAAAGAGACATTAACAAGAAATCATGCAGAAAAATGATAAGAAGACATGGAGAGAGAGTACAACTCTCTGATTGATTATTTATATCTGACCTTGACAAATTCTCCAAAGCAAAGAAAATTATGAGATTACAATGGATGATATCTAAGAGCAAGTATAGAATTGATGCAACTATTGAAAGATGGAAAGCTAGACTAGTGGCAAAAATCTTATGAACCGATCATAAAATACCTTTAGCCATGTGGTCAAGATAGCTTCCATTAAAACTCTACGTGCAATAGTAGATGCCAAAGACCTAAAGGTATATCAAATGGATGTATAGACATTTTTTCTCCATGATAGTCTCCAAGAAGAAGAATAAATGGAGCCACTTGAAGGATTTATTGAGATGGGTTAAGGAAAACCGGGCTTCAGAATGAAAAAAGCCCAATACGGTTTGAAGTAGTCATTGAGGGCATGGTTTCATACAATCAATCAACTTTTTATTGTGTAGAGGATTCAAGGCAAATATTGTAGATTCAAAATTATATTTTGAAAGCATGAAAGTCCTTTATGTGCACAATGCACTCTTACTCGAAGGCATCTTGAAATTTCTCAAAGGGATGAAGCTGAAAGTTTCATCATGATTTGACATGATAGATTTTAGAGAAGTCCACTGCGAGTTTGACATGAGAAAAGAAGCTCATATTTTTTAGTCAAAAAAAAGATTTGAGTGAGAGTCCTCATCCTCATCACCACAACCAACCAAATGTAGGTCTCCTCCATGGGAGGCCTATGGGTATACTTATACTCTTCAAGGCTCCTCCTCAACTACGACTCTCCTATGAGTCATTGTCAGTTCCATACCACTCCACTATCTTGAGTTTGAGGCCCCTAACCATTAATTATGACTTTAATACCGTGAGCGCCCAATACGACTCATAATCATACTAACTTTTTATAGGTCAAGGTAAGCCTACTAACCTCCTTACCAAATAATAATCCGAGATCAGTCCATATGTGGGCATGACAATATTTTATATGAACGACATTACTTAGCACTAGCATTATTATGTAAAAAATATACACTGTGCATCACACAATTATAAGCCAAACAAGTTTCATTGGCACTCACTTCAGCAATATCAATAATATTTACATTGTGCATCCACATTTATAGATTGGGCTTGTTCTACAAGTCTAGAGGCTTCATGATGCATTGCATACGTACATCAAGATTTGTGCTTAGAACCTAAGCCTTCGTCACGATAATCGTCACACTCTTATCCGAAAAGCGATTTTGGACAGAATTCAACCCAACGCTGGAAGTCGTGCAGATGTGGCCGAAATGCATGTAATTGATGGCAGCTTTTGTGGACTGTAGGAGCCCGATCAGCAAGTGGAACTGTCGGCCGTGTTTGGAAGGAACCCACGACCTGGTTTTTTTTGAATTCCTGATTAGGCTTCCAAACTAATTAAACTATTCGAGAGTAGCTTTTGGCTTTCTAGAGTAGTGACTAGTTTCGAGTTGAATTTGCAACACAGTAGCATATAGCATAGTAGCAATCAGTTTGCAACAGAGTACTAATTAGTTTGGAGTTAGATTTCTGTGGCTCTGTCTCCAAAAGATCTACGAAGTTCAGCGATCAGCTTGCAGTGTTTCAGACTAGGACTTTGAAATTTTTCTAGATAATATCGTCAGTGACAACAAATAGTGGAGCAGCATCGCAATTCTGACCCAAAATTCAGATTAGAAGCATTTCAGCATCAGAATAATAATTGTAGTGCATAATTTTGAACCAAAAAAAAAAAAATAGATTGGAGTTACGGCTGACAGTCAACATTTTCCAAATCATTGTCTTTTCTCTGGTCTTCGGACTTCCCAAGCAATAGTTTTGGACAGGTATTAGGGTGCCTTTGGTTGTGGGCAAGCTAGTCAGTGGTAGACGCTACCTTGAGAATTACTTCCCATCGTATTTAGAAGAATAAGGTGTATCGTACCGACTACAACTACATGAAGAAGATCTCCCACTGGCAGCAAAGGAGCAGCGTTAGAGCTTTCAAAACAATTCCTATTGTTGGTCTTTCAGAGTTTTGGTGGGCACTTTTGTTTAGGCAAGTTCTCTGGAATATATTGCAAAAGGTCTACAACGGTCGACGGCTTCATCGAGGTTAACGACATTCCGTGTGAAGAAAAATAAAAAAATATATAAAAAAGATCTCAGTTCAGTTGGTGAGGTGGTCCATCACAGCCTTCTTTGTAACCACATTCAATACCTTTAGATTTACACAAATTCGCATTTTTTCATTTTTCTTGGGTACTATGACTATCGGCGATACCCATTATGTATGCTCAATTTCAAAATGAAATCAATGCCAAGCAGCTTTTGCAACTCCTTTTTGTTTGATTAGCTCTACATATTTAGGATTGTAGCGATAGTAATGGATCACCTTGGGGATTGTTCCATCCACCAAGGGTATGGTATATTGGATCACGGTTGGCGGTATGCCCTTTAGGTCTTTTCATCATCTATAAGCAAGGGAGATACCACTTGCTTTGCTACTTTTATTGATGCTTTCACAAGTGACACTTGGTTATATCTTGTTTCTTCAAGTTTTATGGTGCATGATTATTTCCTAATATTCAAAGCATATGTTGAGATAGAATTCTCATTGAATGTCAAAGCTTTGAGGAGTGTTGGAGCTCTTAGAGGAAATACACCATATAGAGTCTTGTTCAAATATAAGCCTAAGATTGATTACCTTAGTGTACTTGAAAATTTTTGCTTTGCATATGTTTCCTTGAAAACAAGGAAGGAAGCCAAGTTTATGGATCATGGGAGGCCTATAAAGCTTTTATACTCTCTATCTCAAAGGTGATTGAGAATAGAGATGTCATGTGTTATGAAGATCAACATTCAACCTTGGAAGGGGCCGAGATCATAGAATCTCTAGATGCATCACAAATCATTTCTATTGAAGATAGTCAAGCTATGATGGGGTTGAGGTTTGAGGAGGAGCATCCTCAATATATATAAGGGGATCTTCAATATACAAGGCCGAGTCCTTGTGGTTCTTTTTTCATGGTAAAGAGAGACAAGTTTTAGGTGGTTTCCACTCTAACTTTTTCACTTATGTTTCTCTTCCATTTTTTGATGAACAATCTTACTTTATTAAGATTTTCTCAAGTAAGGCAATTCTATTTTTGGATGATGCCTGTTGTATGGACATATTTCTTGTCATTTTTGGCTTAGGCATGTTTCCAAAAAACTTTGAAAACAGATATTGTGTCATCAAAAGTATGCTCTAGGATCTTCTAAGAGCAAGAATGAGTTTGATACTCATATTTTGAAAAATCATGTCCATCCATGTTTTAAGGCATTTTGTAAACTTCTCTTGAGATTAAGTGAAACATCCAAAGTGGACACTTACATTCTTGAGAAACTATTTTTCCTAAAAAATATCAAGATAGCATTTGATATCAATATTAGATCCATTTTGGATAAAGTTCATGGTATGTGGACTAGTCAAGCTAGTATGCTTAATCTTGATGATCAACACTTTTACACATTTTATGATCTTGATCTCCATGATCTTTGTGATCATTCTGAGGCATGGAAGCCTAGATTTTCTACATTTATGATGCAACTATTTTCGTGCAAATGGACTTTTCAAATCCAAGATCAACATCAAGCATGGAGGAAGCATATTGAAATAGTGGCAAATTGGTGGAATTGGCAAGAGATTTTTACCAAGGATGTCTTATCATGGTTATGGGGAGGATGCTACTATAATGGATCCCTTGGATGATCTTCAATTCATATACAAACCAAACGATCTACACACAAAAAAATTCCTCATCAAACATAGGACCAACATTGGATTAATTCCAAGATCATTGTTTAAGTCAATCGATAACTTTTTAGGAGGAGTGTTGAAAATAAAAAAGCCATCTACCTTGACTTTTGGGGTTGAGGAAGTTTCATAACATGCATGTAGTGTTACAACTTGAAAATGCCAAAATTGGCCTAGTAGAAACTTGAGCCACTACACATACATATTGTCTAGTTTGTCATATGTAACATGTGTGAAAAATGCAAAAATAAGTTTGGTAGAGGCCAAAAATCTTGTATATAGATAAACACACATGTGTGGAGCCTGTTTCCACGTTTGAAAAAAATGTACTTGTCATGTACCATAATTATATAGGTTGTACATATGATTTATTTCAAGTTCTAGTGGCTAAAAAGGCCAAAAACTAGTTTTCTAGACATATGACGCATGGCATCAATCTATTGATTGCATGAGGCACATCCTTTGGTTAGGTGTCATATCCCATGTGTAGAGGACAGCTCACATGTGTGGAATAAGCTGAAGTAGGCAAATTTTGACTTCTAGAAGATTTCCAAGTAGATTTCCATATAGAAGGAAAATGGACCAAAAGTGCTCAAAATAGAAGGTTTTGTCCAAGTGTCAGTTTTGCATGATGAATCATCATATGACAAAGCACCTTCACACATGTGGGATCAGAGGGATGATCAGTACCACGAGCTCCCACTTATTGTATATATAGAGCCACATTTGGCCATAATCATTGTGAGACACCAATCTTGGGTTTGGAAACAATTTTGAGTGATTCTCTCCATTTGTCGACATTTGTTTTAATTGTTTTGAGGTTCTATCAATGTGTACTTTATTTTCAGGTTGGAGTCCATACTCAGGCAGTGTTTCACATGTGTGAAACCAGAAAGTATACCTACCTTCAATTAATGATTGTTCTCAGTTGTTTCGTGATGGATAGTGCTGATTTTGATTTTGTGAAACAAATTGGTGTCTAGGAAGTTGATAATGTCCCCCTGATTGGTTGTGAGACTGGTTCCTCGGGTTATAATAGCAATAGAGTGAGGTATGACCCATAAAGTCGCAAATGTCACATTTGATCAATGAAGTATATGGGACCGATTGGTATGAAGGGCACTCATTGCCAGTGAGTGTGTGCACCTCGACAGTGAGGGCACCATGTATTCTCTCATCTATGGTGGATTTGGCCAGTGGGCATCGAACTCTGGGTAGACTTAAGAGTGTTTTGAAACTCTTTCATGAGTTTTTCCATTTGTTGTTGGTGTTGCTGGTTAAGCAACTCCATCTGTGTTTTCCACAACTATTGTCGGGTTTCATCATTTGGTCGAGCTTCTTGGATAGCACGATGTGCTCTCCGTTCACGTGGCTCATCGACATCTGATCCCTCGTCTCCTTTCCGAATGGCATCAGACATGGCTTGTTTCAATGATGTGTATTCATCATTGGAGCGAAGTTCACGTCATATCCATCGTGGAAGTCCAATGAGGAATGAAATTATGAGCATAGATTCAGTTGGTTGCTCTTGTACCTGACTTTTTAATCTTTTAAATTGTTCAATGTAGTCACGTACTTTCTCATCTTTTGTCATTTTGATGTTACTCAACTTGACAAAAGGACTTTAGATCAAGCAAAATGGCTTGAAGCGTTTGATAAATGCTTCCTTCAAGAGTGACCAGTCTCGTTTATCTTCATGATCAAGGTTAAAAAACCATTCTCGTGTTCGATCAATTATGGTCATCGAGAAGAGCTGTACCATGGCATCTGGTGATGTCTCGCCATAGACATCGCATGCGTTCTCAAAGACCTGAAGAAATCTTTGAGAGTTAGTATTGTCGTCGTACTTAGGTAAATCTAACTTAAGAGTACGTTTTTCAGTATGCGGAACATTATTTGCAAAAGCTCTGTTTAAGTGAGCTCGTGCATGTGAAGATTCTATAGCATGAAAATGTGGTCGATCGTATGGAGCTTCAAAACGCATTGGTTCCCATCAGTCAAATGGATTGGTGGATGGCTCTTGGACTTGGAATTTCATCCTAGAATATCTATTGAATCGAGCCTGTTCGATAAATGGAGAGACCATCTCTGGTGGATAGTCCTATGTGGAATTCGGATCGTAAAGACGATCCATAACAACTCTAGAGTACCTTAGGATTGGGTAAATAGGCCTCTTGGACTCTCTGGTAACTTGATTGGTGTCTATGTTTTTTTTTTTTTTTTTCTAAATATTAGTCAGACACTAATAATGTGGTGCTGTCCAAATGGCACAGTTGTCTTGTTTTTTTGGTGTTAGGGCTTTACAATAAAGTTGGAAAGAACTGTGGTATTTGGAAAACACTGAGACCTAGTCAAATAAGAAAGTTGATTTTGTCATGAAGTTGACTTGATTCAGGTTGGAAGTCGAAGCTCTCAATTGAGAGTTGATAGAAATCCTCAGTTGAGAATTGATAGAAATGTCCGATTGAAAGTTGATAGAACAGTCCAGTGGAGATATGAGAAACAACTCCGATCGAGATCTGGTAGACAGCTCCGGTCGAGATCTGATAGAACAGTCTGGTTGAGATATGAGAGACAGCTTCGGTCGAGATCTGAGAGGAAGCTTCGATCGAGATCTGAGAGCAAGCTCTGGTCGAGATGTGACAGGATGCTTCGGTCGACTTCTGAGAGAAAGCTCCGGTCGAGATCTGATAGGATGCTTCGGTCAAGATCTGAGAGAAAGCTCTGGTCGAGATTTGACATGATGCTTCGGTCGAGATCTAAAAGACAACTTCAGTCGAGATCTGACAGGATGCTTTGGTTGAGTTTTAACAGGAATGCCTTCGGTTGAGATTCGATAGACAGTGTCAGTTGAGATTGTATAGAATGCCTCCGATTGAGAATTGATAGAATGTCTCCGGTCGAGAAGTAACGGAAAGACACCGGTTGAGAGGCGACAGAAGGTCTAATGTCGAGATGTCAGCAGAAAGGCTTGGGTGAGATCTGATTGATGAGCATAGGTTGAGATTTAACTCAGGACTTGGCAGGATATTACGTGTCGTTGTTCGGTCGACAATGAGTGTGTAGTTTCAATAGATGATGAAACAAGGTTTCGTCCGGTCCAAATGAGAGTCGTGGAGCTCGGCTAGGGGAGGAACGTGAAGCCTTGGTCGAGAACGAAACTGGACGTCGGTTGAGACCAAAGTAACGAGCTCGGTAATGATGTGTGTGTGAGACTTCAGAGCGATGGTTTGACAGCACAGATCGAAAAGGTTTGGCTTGGATAAGTGTCTGTGTAGCTGTGAAAATGGCGCCAAATGTTCACAGATTCTAGCTGAATCTATGAACACAATTCTTCTTTGTTCTTCTTTGTTACTTCCGTTGGTTATAGTTCTGTACGGTTTAATCTTCTTGTTAGAACGGTTTCCAAGCAGAAGTATTTCTCAGATTATAACGTGTATCCCAGCCTGTCAGTGGGGAGAAACGGTTTCGTTACTCAGCTACATGCATTTACAAGCCATGCAACTAGTCCTAGTTCAGTATAGCTCAACGTTCTGAATCAGAGACCAAATCTTCAACCTATCTACCAAACTACCTAAGGAAATCAAGGAATAATGCAATGACAAGATTAGCTACTCAGCAAGAAACAAGAAACAAGAAAACTAACTTCCTAACAGCATTCTAGCAGCCCAAGGGTCAAGAAACACCCATTTTTTGATGCTTGGAATATTCAAGAACAATCAAGGACATGATTGTTAGAGAGTATGCCAATCAGATTCATAATCTCAACCTCTATAGTTTACCTACGTGCTGAATTTACAAAATCAATAAACAAGAAAGTTAATCCACATCTCCATTCCACAAGCAAGAGAGTAAGCAAGAAATCTAATTAATCCACAAACACAAAGGAAATCAGAACATGCTCATAGAAATTTCACTCAAGAAGATTGCCTTGAACAAGGGGCTTCACAATCATCAAGAACTCGGGGAAGATCTTCTTTATTCATTCAAGAGAAATTGACAATACAATCAAAGCTCCCTCACAAGAGAGGTATGCCCTTAAATAGGCAAGAGGGCTGCCCATGTGGAGCCCAAGTGGCAATTCCACTAATTTGGAAAATACAAGTGGGAAAAGCCCTCCCACTAGTGGTCACCATCAAAAGGTGGCTCACTCTAAATTATTTAAGGGGGTCTACACTTATTTACATTGCCTAGGAAATATTACTAGCTCCTACATGGTCGTTCCTTCTCTGGGATACACCATGTAGGCTCACATAGAAAATAATTGTCATCCTAGCTAGTAATCCTCGAATCTCATGCTCGGCTCTCAGCTTCTTCTGCTCTCCTCCTTTTGAGACCTCCTCGGTCATGGGTGAGAGATACTCTCTATCTTCGGCTTGGCTCGGCATCTGGGGATTCTCAAGAATCCGCTAACAATTCCAAAGTTAGTTACTATAAGATCAAACATGATTTCTATCACTATTGTTTTGTTTGAAATTGATAGGCGTAGTCATGCATTGTGAAAGAGGAAGATAGTTTATACCGCCATGCATGAAAAGTTTTCTTTCTAGACACTCAAATTATTTTCATTCGTTTCTTTTCGAGCTAGACCTAGCTTCACAACACCACTTTTTGACAAAAATCGGGCTAATTGTGAGCAGAAACTAGTAACGAAGCAGTTGGTGAACACCAAAATACAGCAAAGCCTACGAAGTTTGATGCAAAATATTGGACCAAAAGGGTCCCAGCCTGCCCTTAAAGTGGCTAGACAAGCTATTAAATAGTAAACAATAGATCTTTGTAAACGGTCACAAGAACCGTCGAACATATTGAACATATACTAGTTTTTGTAAGACCGAGCGAAAAATATCGGTCCATGTAGAAATAGGTCCCAGCCCGCTTAAATGTGGCTAGTCAGAACTTTTTCGGCCTTTAAATTGGCTCGATAAGTAAAATGCCAACAAGACCGAGCACAATTTTGATATACTGAAAAATATTTTGACTAATATACAAATCTCTATGCTTTTCAGGGATAGTTGGTTTCTCCTAAAGATTGCTCTAGTCTGTCACAAGAAAAAGAAAATCAACATGAATTGAGAGGTGGCTGATTTTATTCTGGAGTGTTAGTGTTAGCAACTATGCAAACATAGAGGAAAATATGAAAAATAAAATAAAACTCCATGGCATGTGTTTTGTAAGCCCACGTATGAGTATTTGCCAATAAACTTCTGCTATGGCATGTGTTTTGTAAGTCCATGGGTAGAAGCTTAAGATAATAAAATAACTTAAAATTAAAATTGGAAGTTAGACTTAAGATAACTTAAGACAAATATTTCTAAGCTTAAGTTTCTTAAGTCTAAGTTCTAATCCTAAGATTAAGTTATTTCATTATTTTAGGCTTCTACCCATGGACTTACAAAGCACATGCCATAGTAGAAGTTTATTGGCAAATACTCATACGTGGGCTTACAAAACACATAAGTTGTGTGATAGCAGTCTGATGGTGGGAGATCTTCATCTGGAGCTGGTTCTAGAAGTGGCTAAGCATTTGTTGTTGTTGTTGATTAGAAGCAGTGAGGTTTTGGATCTGTTGTTGTTGTTGCTTGCTTTCCTCCTCCAACCTTATTTTTTCTTTCTGAAGATTTGCCATAGCGCCATCATCAAATTGTCTCATGGTATACTGGCCCCCTAGGGTTCCGAATAAGTTATATTGGAGCTCATTTACCAACCAAACCGCTTTTTGGGTTGTGAGGGTAGTTGCTCCCAAGGGCCAATATTAGGAAGTGTGCGGGTATAGTTGGGATATGGCATGGGATTAAATGGGAGAAAATTTGGAATTGGCGGAGGGCTTGGATTTTGAGAAAAGACAGGGGGTGGTGATTGAGGGATGAGAGGAGATGTTGGTGGGGTTGATTGTTGTATGAGAGGTGGTGAATGTGGTGGTGATAGAATGCGTGTGGGGGATGTGTGGATCAGAGGAGTCGTGATGGTGGTGGATGTAGTCAGTGTTAATAATTGCAAAGCGAAATCATCTACATTGACTGCAGAGTTAAGTAGTGGGAAGATTGTATAGGTGAGGGCTTTGGTGAAACTATGGAATCAAAGCCCTTTTTTTTCTATTTCTAAAAAGTTTTTCTCTGAGACAGAATTCGTGGAGGTAAAAAATGAATCGCGCATACTAAAAAAGTGGTTGGACGAATTCTATCTGATGTGGTTGTGAGACAAATTTTTTAAAAATAATGATTCCTATTGTTTTTATAGGAAAAGACTTATTGTGTGTCTGATCTGATGATATCTTGATGTTCTGAAACAAGAAAACAGAGTAAAAAAATTGTTAAAATGACAAGCAGGCAAGAAACAAAATTAAGGAAGAAAAATTAGAAAATAAAGCAACTTAACACATATCAAGTTAAAAATAGGGCTCATTGTACTTTCTCAGTCTACTCCCCTTGACCATAATGTCTAAAAGATTGCCCTGTAGGGTTTGGAGTTGGACATATTCGGAGGCAAGTATCTTTTGAATGACATAAGGTCCTTGGCCATAAAATTTGAGTTCTCTTTTAAAAGCTTTGGCTTTGGTATAATAGAACCTTATCTCCGACCTGAAACTCTTTGAGTTCTAAGGATTGACCATGCCATGCTTTTTGTTGGTGTTTGTGGACTTGTTGAGCATGGATGCTGATCCGACATGTTTCACACAGTTGTTCCAGATGAAATTACCTATTTGCTAGGATCTGTCGATTATCTAGCTCAAGATTATAGGCTACTTGAAGGGATGGAATATGGAATTCTATAGGCATAATGGCTTTTTTTTGTCATATACTAGCTGAAAAAGGGGTTAAGCATGTGGCTCGCTTCGGGGTAGTGTGCTAGACCCATAGAGCAGCATGAAGATTTAGTTCCCAATTGGATCAGCTGGACTTGACGATTTTGGTGAGAACACCACATAAGATTTTGTTTGTGGATTCCAGTTGAGAATACAATTTCAAACCCGACCGAATCAATCACCACAACACAACGTTAAGTGCAACAAGACAAGATGAGACAAAATTGCTCTCACAGAAACTGTATATTCACACACTTTGTAAGTACAAAGATCAAATTGCTTAAGAGCACTCAAAGGGCTCGTAAAAGAAAGACGGCCTGATAATTCTAGAACTGGGCACAGGTGGTACCATCAAAATTAGAAAGCATTGTATAAGTCGATCATTGTTATTTTAACTCTCTCCCTCAATGATCAATGTCTCTCTTTATTTTAAGGTCTACTCTATTCATGGAACATACCTCCATGATAGTATCATAAGTAAAAGCTTTTTCCATAACCAAATCTAAGCCAAGTTTAGCTCTAAAAGTTTCAAACTTCTCTTTACTTGAAGCGTCTGTAAATATATCAGCATCTTGTAACATCGTAGAACAGTGAGTAATACTTATATCTTCATATTGTAGCTTTTCACGCACAAAGTGATATCTCACTTCAATATGTTTTGTTCTTGTGTGAAAGACATGATTCTTAGCCAATTGTATTCCACTTTGGCTATCACATAAAATAATAGTGGGATGTACCTGCTTCATGCCAATTTCACTCAACAACTTACGCAGCCAAATAGCTTCCTGAGTAGCAAAACTTAACGCTTTATATTTCGCTTCTGTAGAAAAAAGAGAAATGGTGTCTTGCTTTTTGCTAGACCATGAAAAACAACCGCTACCAAAATTGAAAGCATAGTATGTTGTTGACTTTCTATTATCTATATTTCCTTCCCAATCAGCATCAACATAGCCTTGCAACTTAGGTAAAGTACTTTGCCTTTTGTAGACCAAGCCAAGGTTAGGTGTACATTTCATGTACCTCAAGATCCTCTTCGCGGCTTTCCAATGATCCATAGTAGGTGATGACATGAATTGGCTAATCAGACTTATAGCATAGCAGATATTAGGATGTGTAGTCATAAGATAGATCAAACTCCCAACTAGCTGACGAAATAAAGTAGCGTCAACCTGTGCACTACCATCAATATGAGACAATTTCTTACCAGCTTCGCAAGGAGTGATGGAAGGTTTTCACTCTGTCATGGGAAATCTCTCTAATATCTTGTGCACATACTTGTTTTGACATAGCCTGATATCATTGCCATTTTTCCATACTTCGACACCCAAGCAATAGTGCATAAGGTCTAAATTTGTCATCTCAAATTGCTTGCATAAGTTGGCTTTGATAGAATGAATGAGATTCTCATCATTGCCCGTGATAATAATATCATCAACATAAAGTACAATCAAGACAATGCTATCTTCATTTATAAGAACATAAAGATTTGGATTTGAATTTGTCCTTACAAACTCATGAGGAAAAAAGTAATGGTCAATGCGTCCATACCATGCACGTGGCGCTTGCTTACGGTCGAGATACCAAAATGGTATGAAGAGATCATGAAGGACACAAAGCTAAATCAACCAAGATCTAGCACACAAGAAGAAGTGAGAAGATCAACGTGGGAAAGGAAGCCTCCCGATTGCTATCATGTGAACTATGCCCTAATGAGTGACATTTTGAAGTGTCGAGAGCCATCAATCTTTGATGAGACAAAGGATCACAAAGAGTGGCAAGGGGCAATGGAAGAGGAGATGGAGTCCATCCATAGGCATGGTACATGGGAGTTAGTTGATCTACCACTTGGAAAGAAACCCATTGACAACAAATGGGTGTTTAGAACAAAGTTTCATATGTTCGTCATCTTGCTAGAAGATTTTGTCTTCGAAGATTTTCTGCGCTTTGTCGAAGATTTTTGATCAGGTTTCGAGGAGCTTTTGCTTCTTGTGGTGACTTTAGAAATCTTCTCCATGTCACTTGGCCGGGATTGGTCTTCAGTCTTTGCCAATTTTCCTTCAATAACGTCAATTCTTTGTACAACAGCATCTGTCGCAGCTTTTGCTTTCGTGTCTGTAGCAATTGGTGTTGTCTACATACTGATATTTGGGTCGCGGCTTCTGTGGCTGAGGGCAGTCAGGATACTTGTGACTAGGCTCTCTCCAATTCGAGCATAATGGTACGTAACCAATTGGCTTCCATGGTGGATGGCACGATAGCAATGCATAAGGCATGCCTAGTAGTGAAGGGCTATGAGCAAAGAAATTGACTATGAAGAGACATTTGTCCCAGTGGCTAAGTGGACTACGCTACGTCTTATCATCGCCTCACCATCTCATTTTGGGTAAAAAAAACCATCAAATGGATGTGAAGTCCGCATTTTTTAATGGTGACTTAGAGGAAAAGGTTTACATGGTCCAACCACAGGGTTTATGGCAAAGGGACAAGAACATAAGACTCAGGTGATACACTTCGTGAGAGTATGTGTCCCAAGGAACGTCCAAGTAATGTCTCTTACTTCCAACTGGTTTCTCCTTCGTTGCTCCTATCGGCAAGTACCTTTCCCTAGGCTCTTGGATAGGTGGTGTCCTCTCATACTCACCCTTTCAACTTCGTCTTCATGTGCATCACCCTGTGGAGCGTCTTCTTCATCTTCTTCTTCCAAGATTGTGGAAAGTATGTTGATGCTTTCATCACCTGCATGGTCTTCATCTTCATACCTATGCATTTCATCAAAGATTAGATCTTTGCTTATGTGAGTCTTGTCATTACAAGAACAAGACACCTGTATGCCTTCGTCCTCTCATCATAGCCGACAAAGATACACTTGATTGCTTTAGCATCAAGTTTGCTTTGTTCCTCCTTTGGCACATGTACATAGGCCCTGCATCCAATGACACGAAATTTGTCGATCTTTGGCTTTATTCCTGTAAATGCCTCTTTGGGAGTCACATTTGGAACTGCAACTGTAGGACTCCTATTTTGCAAGAACGTTGCTGCACTGCATGCTTCCGACCAAAGATAATTGGTTAAGCCCATTTGCTTCATCGATGTTTGCCATTTCCAAACTGCTTGAAACTCCACCTATAGGCTATAAAGTGTATGTCGAAGCCAACCGTGATGTCAAAAATAAAAAATAATGGCCTGCAATGTTTGGCTTACCAAGCCACCCGTCACGTTTTTGCCAAATTGAAAGCCAAATCGGCGTCGCCTTCTAAAATGCTCTTCGTCACCCACTCCCAACTATGTGCCCAATGAAATGGTGAAATCACTTTTGGCGCACTCCAAACACTTTCTCCACGACAATCACTCTGTTTTGACATATCGTACTTGCAGGTACAGTCAGGGTGCCCTTCGTTTGGAGGCTATAGCCCTTCGTTTGGCTAAAATAGACTAAGGGGAATTGCTCTCACACAAACTGTATATTCACACACTTCGTAAGTATAAAGATCAAATTGCTTAAGAGCACTCAAAGGGCTTGTGAAATAAAGATGGCCCGATAATTCTAGAACTGGGCACACATGATATCATTAAAATTAGAAAGCACTGTATAAGTCGATCATTGCTATTTTAACTATTACGCCTGGCCGTTGCATCGTGGATAATACGAGGAACTTTTGCGATGTACCACAAAAAATTTGAAAAGTAGATCTGCTACGATAGAGGTAAGAAAATGTGTACCCCTATCGCTGATAAGTTCTACAGGACATCCAAAATGAACTATAACCTGTTCATATAGGAACTTTGCGGTAGAACGAGCGTCAACATTGCGAACAACACTTGCTTCAGCCCATTTGGTACAATAATCTGTGGCTACTATAATATATCGTGATTGAGTGTGTCGAGCAGTGGGACTAATGGATCCAACATAATCAGTTTCCCATTTCTGGAAAGCTTGACCAGTTGTGACAGGGTGCAAAGGCATGTAGTCGGTCTATTGAAATCGTTTTGTTCATTGACAAACATCACATGCCTTAGTGTAAGTGTGTGTATCCTTAAAAAGAGTTGGCCATCAAAATCCTACCAAGAGGATTATCTTAGCAATCATTTCGGACTTGCTCCAACACCTTCGTGAGTGAGGGAGATGATAGAGGGTATTTCACATTCAATAAGACAACGTCGGATAATTTCATCTAACCCTTGTTTGTAAAGTTGGCCTGCAATTAGCGTATAAGGTTTGGTTTTGAGGACCAATGCACGTTGTCCGGGTTTAGATAAGGATGGATCCATCTGCCCTGAAGTTAAATATTTTGTGATTTCCTTGGCCCAAACGGGTGTAGAGTCAACCTAAAATAAGATGGCATCGGGTAAATTATCGTTGACGCCTTGATCTGGGGTGGGTAGGTTAGGGATTCGAGATAGATGGTCTGCTAAAAATGTTGAGCTCCCTTGCGAACCACGATCCTAAACTCAAATTCTCACAGTAATAAGATCCATCGAGTGATACGACTAGACGTGCAAGTCTTGTTGATGAGATATAGGAGTGCTTGATGATCAGTGAAGAAGGCAAAAACTTTTTCCATAAGATAATGGTGAAACTTTTGAACTGCATATACCATTGCCAAAGCTTCACGCTCGGTAGTGGTATAATTGACTTCGGTAGGTATCAATTGTCTATTGAGAAATCGGATTGAATAATCCTTTTTGAATTCTCCCTGTTGGGTGAGCACTACTCCAATGGCATACTAGGATGCATCGGATACGCACATGGAATTCTTTGGAGTAATCAGGAGCCCGGAGGATAGGTGCATTGGTAAGGGCTTCTTTGAGTTGATTGAATGTGACGCATTGTTCATCAGTCCATTTGGGGACAACAACTACTTTGTAGATTAATCGTGCTTTATTAGCAAAGTAGAAAACAAAGCACCGATAGTAGTTGGCGTGGCCAAGGAAAGAATACACTTCACGGATGGTACGTGGTTCCGATAGATTTTGAATGATGAGGATATTTTTTGGGTCAGTTGCGATGCCATTTTTTGAAATGATATGGCCTAACACAATACTGTGTGTTACCCAGATCTGGTATTTTTTATGATTCAGGGAGATGCCGAATCGTTGACATTGGATAAAAAATTTCTCAATCATAGACAGATGTTGTGATTCTTTTAAATGTGCACCTAAATCATCCAAGTAAACTTCTAGGGTGTCGCCCATCGTAGCTTGCATAACACGTTGGAAGGTGCTAGGGGCATTATAGAGACCAAAGGGCATGACTTTTCAACAAAAGGTTCCCCATTATGTGGCAAAAGCGATTTTATGTTGATCTTCTTCAGCAATTTGGATCATATTATATCCGCTAAAGCCATCTAAGAAGGGGTAGGCCTCATCTTCTGCTAGATTTTCTAGGATGGATTCTCCAAAAGGTAATGGAAAATGATCATGTCCTATGACGGCATTAAGTTTCTTAAGATCGACACAGATCCGGAGTTTTTCATTTTTCTTAGGAACGATGACGATTGGGGAGACCCACTCAGTATGTTCGATTTCATCGATGAATCTTGCATCTAACAAGCATTGTAGTTCTTCTTTGATTTTGGCCTTATAGATCGAATTGCATCTGTA
Source organism: Diphasiastrum complanatum (assembly GCA_029204225.1). Lineage (NCBI taxonomy): Eukaryota > Viridiplantae > Streptophyta > Lycopodiopsida > Lycopodiales > Lycopodiaceae > Diphasiastrum > Diphasiastrum complanatum. The sequence goes on along the minus strand of CM055110.1, from coordinate 47,960,443 downwards.
GGGACGACTAGCAAATGGCCATTGTAGCAAGATCTATTCAGGATCTAGATCCAGATAAGATCAACAGAACACCGTCTGACAATAGAAATCTTTTGATGATGTAGATCAAACTTGAAAATCTATAAAAATTTAACAAAAACAAAAGAAAAATTCACTTAAAGTGGTGGATCAACTACCAGATCTTCATAAGAACTCTCGAACAACTCACCATAGCTAGATCCGACCCAAATGGATCTACAGAAAGCTTTGCGAGAGTTACTTGTGAAGGAACAATAAAAAAGGACATCTGCTAGAGTTTAGTTAAGCAGAAGCTTTAGAACCTTCGCATGCCATCAAGATCATCATACCAGCATTTGCAAGCAATATAAATGGAGTCAGAGCAGTCAGATTGACCTGCCTATAAGGTTGGATCTTGAAAATCTAATAACAACATCAAGTTGGGCGAGAGTTCCTTCATGCGAGAGTTGAATTCTCACATGACTTTTAGAACCCTCGCATGGTAGGCAAAGTAGCTTCTGAACTCTCGCCAACTTCTCTGGAGTCTTAGAAAATCATGAAGAAGGTCCCTGCCAAATTTGGTATGAAATTGGGTTGTGGAAAGTGTACTCCTAATACGCACTCTAATTTCTCTTAATATAAGCAAGAAATTCGAGTCATTTGTCACATTACCTAGCGAATCTCTTTTCAAATTTTCAATTGTCTCAAGACGCTCCCAAATTTTATACATAAAATTCTAATCACTTTTTACCACCAATTCCAGCCTCGTACCCCTCTGTTCCACCTCCATTCACCCGATATCCATTGTTTTTCTATTTTTCGTCTTTTAACCTCCTCTCTCCACCAAACTAGACCAAACCATCACTCATTGGGAAGAAGATAAATCCCTTGCAATCGATTGCAAGAATAAGTGATGCCAGCTTCAAACCGTAAGATAATTATTGTTTTGGAACATCATTATCATTGGTCATGCACGCCATTACCTAGAACCTATACAATAGTGATAGAAGTGAGGTAGATTTGTGATAATTCAGACCTAAACTATTCTAAGAAGTATTGATTGTTAAACATGTAGCAATTCAACATAAAAGGGTATTATATAGCGGAATTTAGAGTGGTATTAGGTGAAATTCACTTTCCCTTATTCAGTTCCACCCAAATTTTGGCAGGCACCTTCTTCACAAAATTCTAAGACCTCAGGGAAGCCTGCGAGAGTTCAGAAGGTGATTTGACTGCTATGTGAAGGTTCTGTGAGGGTTAAGGCTGTCTTCGAGGGTTCAACTCTTGCAAGAAGTGATCTCTCGCACAACTTGTTTCTGTGATTGGATTTTCAAGATCAGACCATGTAGGCTGGCTAATTTCACTGTTCTGATTCCATTTAGGCACCTTGCAAGAGTTGGTAAGATGATCTTGATGCACTGCGAGGGTTCTGAAAATTCAGCTTTTGGGAACTCTCGCATACACTAAAAAATGATGACTCCTCCATCAGGAACTCTCGCAAAGATTTTCATGGATGCATCTAGGTCAGATCTGATGACTGTCCAATTTTCAAGAGCTATCTCCTAGGGGATCTCAAAAAATCATGAAAAAAGTGCTCTTTCAGAGTGTTTTTTGACGAGATCTTGAGATTTTCTAATTTTTAACTTTTGTAAACTGGTAATCAGCTTCATACAGCTTGATCTGACTGATGGTGGTGCTCTGGAAGTTCTGATGGATTCTTGGTAGTCAGTCAATCTGATGATCTGCTTTTTTTTTTTATCCTATCAGGATCTGGATCCTCCTTGGATTCTAATGGATTTCTTCGATCTTGCCAGATCTGGCTGAAGCTTGATGGATTTAGCTTGATTTGGCTTGATCTCCTTAGATCTAGCGATGATGGCTAAGCAGATTAGCTTCTTGTAATGTGCCACCCCCAATCTGGATCTGTCTCACTGTGGTGGCCAGTACTTGTGCAACCGGCTACCGTTGATGGGTGTGTTGAATGGCATCCCATCTAGCTTTTCTAAGTTCACGGCCCCATGATTAAGAATTTCCTTGATCCTATAAGGACCTTCGCCTGTGAATTTTAACTTCCCCTTGATCGCCTTGGTTTTATACATCAGGACTAGATCTCCTGAACGAAGATCCTTTTTTTGTAATCTGCGATCATGCCAAGATTTGCGTCTTTCCTTTTCAGCTGCCAGCATGCACAATAGTAAGCGTGTTTCATAGAGTTTATGCAGAGCTTCGTGGCGTAGCTGTAGAGATTTGGACTCATTAAGACGTTGCGTGGTGGAAATCCTTAATGAAGGAACTAAAAACTCTACTGGCATCACAACATTCTGACCATATACCAATTGGAAGGGTGTTTGATCAGTGCTCCCTTTATATGCTGTCCTGAATGCCCACAGTGCAGCATGCAACTTGTGTTCCCAATCTGATCTGCTAGCTTCAATTGTTTTTGTGAGCACGCTACACATGATCTTATTGGATGATTCTACTTGCCCATTACCCCGAGGATAATAAGGCGTACTGGTTCTGTGGATCAATAAGAATTCCTTCAATAGGACCTTGATGGTCTCGTTGATAAAATGGCTTCCGCGATCACTGACTAGTTCCATCGGACATCCGAAGCGCACAATGATATTTTCATAAAGGAACTTGGCAGTGGTCCTAGCATCAACTACTCTTACTGCCTTGGCTTTGACCCATTTGGTGAGGTAGTCTGTGGCTACGATTATGTATCGAACCTGGGAGCTCCTTGCTGCAGGGTGAATTGGACCAATATAATCCAATCCCCATTTTTTGAACGGTGCTTGGGCTAAGCCTGGGTGCAATAGATTATAGTTCAATCTCGTTGGTCTCCTTGCCCTTTGGCACACATTGCACTTTTTCAAGTATTCCTCCGTATCTTTATGAATCGTTGGCCACCAACATCCCGATTGCAGGATCTTGCGAACTATAATGTTAGATGCAAAATGACCTCCACCCATGCCTTCATGTGAAAGAGAAATGATCTAGGTGGTCTCATGAGGAAGAATACACCGCCGAAAAATTTCGTCTGGACCTCTTTGGTACCATTGGCCGGTAATCAGCTGATAAGGTCTAGCCTTCAAGATCAATTTCCGCTGTTTCGCCTTTGGTAGTGATCCGCATTAGATATTCAACAATGTCGGCAACCCATTCTGGTACCGTGTCTACGTAAAATAAGGCAGCATCGCCAGCTCATCGTCGGATTGGGTTGCAATCTCCTTTCTCTTGATTCGTGACACATGATCTGCCATGTAGTGTTGTTTTCCCTTGCAAACTACTATTCGAAAATCAAATTCCAACAATAGAAGGAGCCATCTGGTGATTCTCCCGGTGTTGCAAGTTTTATTAACGAGATATAGCAAGGGTTGATGGTCCGTATAAAAAGCAAAATGTGTGGCCATCAAATAGTGTCGAAACTTCTTAACCGCATAGATCATTGCCAGTGCTTCTCGCTCTGTGGTTGAATAATTCATTTCGATATCACTGAGCTGTCGGCTCGCAAATCGGATTGGAAAATCCTTTTTGTGTTCACCTGGCTGGGTTAAGACTGCTCCAACTGCATACTTTGATGCATCCGTATGCACGTGGAACTCAATGGACCAATTGGGTGGTCATAAGATTGGTGCTGAGACCAATGCATCTTTAATCTTCTGGAAAGCCTTTAGAGCCTCCTCATTCCAATGTGGATCCGTTGTGAGCTTGTAAATTGGTCTGGCTAACTCCGCAAAATCAAGAATGAAGATCCTATAATAGTGAGCATGACCCATGAAAATGTAGACCTCGCGGATCGTCCCCGGTGGTGGTAGATTAATAATGATCCTAATCTTTGATAGATCTGTGGCGATTCTGTGTCTTGACACTATATAGACGAGTATCAAGCCATGTGTCACCCAGAATTGACATTTTTCTGGATTCAGGGAGATCTGGTATTCAGGACATTTTTGTAGCACCTTCTCCAAATTGGATAAGTGTTCTGAATCTGGTCCACGCACAGATCGTCCAAGAAAATTTTCAGAAATTTTTGCAAATAATCCTTGAATGCCGCCTGCATGACTTGTTGGAAAGTGCTTGGGGCATTGCAAAGTCCGAATGGCATCAGTTTATAGGCATAAGCTCCCCATTCCATGACAAATGTTGTCTTGTGCTAGTCCAGGGGGGCTATTTTCACTTGGTTGTAATGCTGAAGCCATCCAGAAAACTTTAGGCTTCTTCGCCAGCTACTCTATCAAGGACACTTTCCGTAAATGGTAAAGGGAAATGGTTCTTTTAGGTGACTGCATTAAGCGCCTTCAGATTCACATAGATCCGCATTTTGCCATTCTTCTTGGGTACTATAACTATCGGCGATACCCATTATGTGTGCTCGATTTCGTAAATGAAATCTGCATCCATAAGCTTCTGCAACTCTTGCTTGATCAGTTCTGTATAATTTGGATTGCAGCGGTAGTAATGGCTTACCTTGGAAACTGCTCCGTCCACCAAAGGTATGGTGTGTTGGACTACTGTTGGCGGAATGCCCTTTAGATCACTATAGCTCCAGGCAAAACAGTCTTTATATTCCACTAACAAGGATCGTAGTCTCTTGAACTGCGTGGGTGTTAACTGCTCTCCCACATGCACTATCCTTTCTTCTTCTCCTGGTTCCGCAAGATTCATCGGCTGTGTTCACGCAGGTCCCTCGAAGACTTGTTCCACTGGTGCCTGACTTTGATCAGGTTCTCGTTGGGCTTGCGGCATCATGATTTCCACATCGTCCAATGTATAATTCTTGAAAGTATTAGACATCTCGTGAACTGGAGCTCGTCGAGATTCCTCTTTCAACATATTGATCTTGGCTCGACTGGTCATTTTTTTATTTTCTGTCACCTGTGTAGAAGATGACGCTGTATCTGAGTCCAACTTGATTGACTTCAAGGAATCCAACACCTTCTTTTTATCTTTTTTTTGTCATTTTGGTGGGTTCATCCTTGTTGTCTTTCTTCGGGACTGCTGTGCCATTCGCCTCATGGTTGTGAATATCAACGTCTACTGTAGCTATTGCCTCTTTGGGTAGGTCACTCCATCGGATCACCTGGTTATAGCGTTGCTTCAACTGATTCTTCTTATTTGCAGGTGCCTTGGGTGGATCGATCCTTGAGACTTTCTCCATAGCAGACCTTTGTGGTGGTTGAGCTGGTACCTTCTTGGTTCCGTAATGATATGGGTCCATGTGGTGTAGGACTTGTTCATCAGTCAGTTCAATATTCTTATTATAAGTTAGAGCATGTTGCCAAGGGACTAGATCATCGTCCACTGGGTTCTCAATCGGCTCCGCTGACAGCCATGCTACGTTTATCATATTCACCCCAAGTGTGATTGGTGTGTCCATAGTGTAACATTTGGGTGAAGATGTACTCGGTTCTGGATCTGATTCATATTGACATGTCTGACAGTCAATAGTTGCTAATGCATCCGTCCATCTCATGACATCCGTCTCTGAATGATAGTGACCTCCCTTGGCTGGCCTTGGGCGATCAATCGTATGATCTGTCGTGGATGATCCGTCATCAGCTTTGGGTGCAATAGGTTTCACCGCCCATGTGGTTGGATCTACCTTTACAGCCTGTTCTCTGTTCTCGAAGGTGAGTTTCCCTGTACCCCAGTTGTGTACTACTTGTGCAGTCCTCAACCATGGTCTTCCCAGTAAAACATGGTATGCAGATGGAGATTCAGGTATATCCATGACCACAAAAGTAATCACATACTGCATGCCTGCTATCTTTACGGGAATATCAGCAACTACACCTTTTGGTTTCACACAGGATTGATCTGCCAGCTTGATGGCGAATCTTGCTGGCTTCAATCCTTGTAGATCCCATTTTTTGTACAAAGTAGTGGAGATCAGATTGACACCCGATCCTCCATCTATCACTGTTGCCTCATCCTCGTATCTCTTGTGTTTGATTGATAAAGTAATGTTGTGTTCCTCACTTTCCCATGCTGCTCCGATGTGGAGGATGTTACTTGTTTCATCATAGCCTGCACAATATATGGGCTCAAGCGCTACTGGCTCCTCATCCGCTTTGGCCCATTCAGCTAGAAGGCTTTTCGCTTGTGGTGCAATCCGTAGTAGTTCTCCGAGTGGTAAACTAACATGGCTTGACAACAAAAGTGTGAGCCTTTCAGTGCGTGGTTCCTCGGGCTCCACCATGTGAAAAGGTGGTTCATGTTGGTGCAACCGATCATTTTGATCAGTGCACAGTGGTGAGCCAGCTTGCGGTTCCCGTTCGACGCCGACTGGAGGTTCTGTGAGATTGTTTCGTTCTTGCTCTTTTTTCTCCTCTTGTGCTTTTTGTACCCAGTGTCTTATTTTCTGGTACTGTCTTCTCTCTTCCCTCACATTTGGATATGGCGCTGAAGTTGAGGGTTGGTCGTCAGTGACTGATGGTGGTGGCGAGGGAGCCACTTCCTTCCTCTTATGTGCTTGCATAACACAGGAGCGTGGTCTTGTCGACCTTTCGATGGCATCCCCGCTGGAACTGTTGGTTGCTGTATGGCAACGAGGTTAAGAGGTGCACTGGTTCTAGGTTTAAATGGACAATTCTTGAAACAGTGTCCATAATCGCAATCCCCGCAGGAGGTTGTATATTGTCCCTTGTAGGGACATTCTGCAATTCTGTGTCCTTTTCTGCATCCGTAGCAGCCTTCCACCTTGACGTTGAGTTTGAGCTGCATAGGCCGAAACATATTCATTTATGGCAGGATCCATAAATGGTTCATCTGGTCCGTACCACTGTTGCTGCTCAGGTTGAGGTGGCATTTGCATTTCTTGTTCCGCTGCTGTCAGGTTTACATGGGCCACTTGTTGATTGGCTGGCCCTGGTGGAGCAAGTAAGGCCATGCGTTGTGGTTGATTGGGTGCGCCATACCTTGGTGCCGCGTCAGGTGCCCCTTGATGATAAGGATAAGAAGTATGATAAGGACTTCTCTTCTGTTAAACAACCCTGGGGTTAAACGGACAAAATGCCGTATCGTGCAATGTTGCATTGCACAGATGGCAGAATCCATGTGTCAGTCTCAGATTTTGCTTTAGGACTGGACACTCGTTCACTGTATGGTTTTGCGTGCATATTGAACACCATACATTTTCTCGTCAAGGATACTGTAGTTGGTTTGGTTATGGTTGATGTGGAGTTACTGCTACAGTTCCTTGTAAGGCCTTTAGTTTCTGGTCAAACTGCGCCGTAAGTTGCTCCATCTGCTATTTGTATAATTTTGTCATTTGCTCCAACATCAGTTCTGTGGATAGAGCAGATGGGTTTGATGATGATGATGCGATCGAGGAAGTAGGAGTGTGGGTGGAAGGATATTCGTCGTCAGATCCCTCATCCTCTTTCCTGATGGCATTTCCATAGTTTCTTGCAGAGTAGCATACTGCTCCTGTCATTTCAGTTCTCTTCTGATGCTTCGTGGTAATCCAACAAGGAACCACATGATTACAGCATGATCGGGAGTAAGGGCTGCACTGCACTCGAATCGTAGATGTTTGACTCATTCAATATAGTCCCAGACCCTTTCTCGTTTTCCCATCTTGACTTTGCTCAGCAGGAGAAACGAGTCTTCCATGAACTTTCTTGGTTTAAAGCACGTAATGAGAGCTGCTTTAACCGCTTCCCAGGTGGTTTTCTCTTCCTTTGACAGGTTAAAAAACCAATCCTGAGCCACTGCAAGTAAGAACATGGGGAATAGCATCAACTTCTCTGCAGGTGTCCGTTCGCCGTAGATTTCACAAGCTTGCTCGTAGATCTGGAGGAATCGGATGAGATCTGATGATCCGTCGTATTTTGGTATTTTCATCCGTGGTGCTCTCCGAACTGCATGCAAGGGTGCGACAGGTACGGGTTGGCCCATTGGATCCATTGGTGCTGGTTCCGATTCTGCCTCTTGTTGCGTAGTCGCTAATCTGGGAAGTTGTGGTGCCTGATTTGCTATTCTTCGTGCTATTGATCGTCCCGATCTCAGATTCATCCGATGGTGGGTTCCAAAGTGATTGGATCTTGCTTATACAGTAGGATGCAGTCTGGATCTTCAAGGATCTGATCGATCTGATCGGCCAGAATGAATTTTGGCCTTTTACGGTGGTTTTTCCTTGATAACTTTTTACTCCTTGTACTGACTGACCTGAGATTTTGATAGTAGCTAGATCTGATGTAGATCTTTCCACTGATCTGGTCTGCGAGAGTTATCTTGTGCGAGGGTTGGCTGTGCGAGAGTTGGCTGTGCGAGGGTTCTTTAGCTGTTTTTGCAGGTAAAAAATTTGATATCTTTCAGATCTCTGAGAAGTAACTCTCACAAGCTTCCCAGTAGCTGGATCTGGGTCAGATCTCACTATAGAATTCTCTGCGAGAGTTAACTCTCACAAGAAGTGAAAATTTCACTGCCTGCGAGGGTTCAAAATCACTTTTTGTGCTTGATCTTCACCAGATCTCCATACTAACTCTCGCAGGCTTCATCATTGATCTATTTTGACATTCTGAATCGATTGAGAGGGTCTGCGAGAGTTCTTACTAGAAGGATTTGTTGGATCTTCACTTTTTAGTGATTTTTTAGCACTTAAATCCAATTTTCTGCTCACTGGAATCAAAATAACTCTCGCAAGCTCTTTTGTGTCCTGGTCTCACTAAGATGGAACTTCAAAATCCTCTATGAGAGTTCTTGACCACTGGAACTGAAAATTTCACTGTCTGCGAGGGTTTTCTGGTACTTTCCCGTCTTTTTTTCACTGGGAACTCTCGCACAGGCACTTAATCATCAAACTAACTCTCGCAAGCTTCTCTGTGTCCTGGTCTCACTGAGATGGAACTTCAGAGGGCTCTGCGAGAGTTCTTATGAAGATTTGAATTTTTTTTGGATTTTTTCAAGGGTTTTTTGAATTTTTTATGATTTTTCTCTGATTTTTACAATCTGCTTGGAACTAACTCTTGTAGGCTTTTATGCACGTCTAGGACAGTACCCTGGAGTTGCTTCCAGTCATGCAAGGGTTAATTTCCACTGATTCTGGAGATATAAAAATCTGATGAATTTTTTTTGGCTCTTTTTCCCCCAAAATGCAGATTGGTGTGTTTTTTTTTGAGTTTTTTTTTGGATTTTTGGTTTGGGTTTCAAGCCCTTAGAGGTTGTTCAGGGCCTCCTCTACCCTCTCACACCTCCTCCGCTAGCTGTGAATAGTCCAAACACAAAAAAATACAGAAAACTAACTCTAAACTCTCAAAAATCTACCTAGACTACTCTAAAAACATGAAAATAGCTAAAATACAGCTAAACTAGTTAGTGGAAAGCTATCCCCGGCAACGGCGCCACTGTGGGGTCGAAGATCTCTCGTAGTATAGCCTTTCCGCTTGTCAACAAAGGTTAGATCATTGGATAGGTACCTAACTATGCATAGATGCTACTTTTAGTAAATTTCCTACTTTCTCCCTTAACTCTACTCACCACTATACTACTCCTCTTTAACTCTACTCCTCTACACTAACATTCATCATGGTTTTGGGTTGAAGAGAAGGAATGGAGAAGAAGAGATTGAGAAGGGAAGAGAAAGAGAGAGATAGAGAGTGAGGGTGGAGGTTAGCTCAAATGCTCCTTATGCTTGCTAATGGAAAAACATTCACTATGGCAAACAATAAACATGGAAATAGAATGCAATGGAAAACACAATCAAGAGCAATAGCAAGTAGTGAATAGCAAATGAGGATGCTTCTCTTCCAAAAATGGTAGAGTTTCCTCCTTCTCATTAAGCATGAAAATAGTGTACAAATGGTGCCTTTTTATAAAATGGGGAAGGCCCTTGCCTCTCAATCTTATTGGCTAATATTCACAATGATCCTATCCATTCATTTTGGACCCAACTTGATCCAAGGGTCCACAAAAAGTACATTAGAAATCACAAGATTCATGTGAGTCCCAATTTGGACCCAACTCTAAAAAGTGATCTCTAAGTTTAAAAATGACATTGGGCCTCTAGTTTTATTTTAATTCCAAGGCCCAAGTCAAGTTGATTTTATTTACAACTCTAATTGCGTCTCATTGGGCCATGGGCTTATACACGCAGGATGCCATGCCCTCGCAACACATTTTATTGGAAGATTTTATTTATTTACACTTTGTTGGGAATACCTCCACTCTCTCTCTCTCTCTCTCTCTCTCTCTCTCTCTCTCTCTCTCTCTCTCTCTCTCTCTCTCTCTCTCAGTCCTAAATAAATATAAATCTAACAATCTATTACTACCATAGACTATGTATTTATCTATAATCTTAAATTCTACATCAATGCAAAATGTTAAACACACACACACACATACACTATCTTGAACAATTCTAACAATCTATTATAAACACTATCACAATCTATTATAACTCTCTCTAACTCTCTCTCTCTCTCTCTCTCTCTCTCTTAAAACTTTATTTTTCAAAAAAAGACTCCAAAATCTTTCAATATCTTCAAGCATACATCTACACTCCACCTCTTCTCTCTCTTTCTCTCTCATAAATTACAAATCTAACAATCCTAAATAATATTAATAATCTATTACAAGACCATTCAAAACCATATTCAAAACCATTTCAAATCAATGCAAAATTTAAAAACATTCTCTCTCTCTCTCTCTCTCTCTCTCTCTCTCTCACACACACACACACTCTCTCTCTCTCTCTCTCTCTCTCTCTTCTTAAAACAAACAAACAAACACCAACCTCAAACAAACAAACAAAAAGCAAAACAAACAAAAATCAAGCACCAACCTCAAACAATGATTTTCAAGCACTGATCTTGAAGCACCCTCAAGCACTAATCTTCAAGCCCTCAAGCACTGATCGCCCTCAATTGCTCCAAAGACGTTCCAACATGCTAAAAATAGAGTGAGAGAGAAGGCGCTGAATCGCGCGAATTCGAGATTGAAACAGACGTCGGATTACGGCGTCCTTCAAACACGTCGGAATCCGATGTCTGTGCCATTCAGGCCTGGACGACAGGTGCCAGATGTTGTGGACAGGCTTTTTGGCTTGCCGACGTGGACGTCAGATTCCGACATCCACGTCGGATTACACGTATTTTTTTTTTTGAGAAACTATGGCAAGTCACATCCACGTCTGAATGTCGGGATCTGACATGTCGGATTCCGACATGCCTTTCAAAAATTGGCTGTCGCCCATATTTTTTGATCGCCGGACTCTGATTTTCATAGCGATGTGTTTTTCCGACGTCCGCGACGAATTAAAAAAAAATTAAACTCGCGATTCACGTCACAAAACATGTCGCAAATCACGGTGGGTGTTGTAGTGTCTCTAGTAGGATAACCCTTAGAGGAGGAGATTTAGATTAGGGTTGTATCATTTAGGTTAAGCCGTCATTTGTAGTTGCTAAGGAGAGAAAAGAGAGAAGAGTGGACCCTACCTAATACTCACCCTATGCTCATAATGCTCTTCCCATCTTCTTGCTCAAGCTAGTTGGAGAAGACATAGCGTAGACTAGTTGGGGGACTGCCATAGTCATGCTAGATGGAGCCATAGCCGATGAAGGATGCGAAAGATACAACATTGGCACCGTTGCCGGAGCTAACATTGGTGCCGTTGCCGCTCTATTTATCGCTTTCTCTACTACTTTTCATGTTTTTCAAGCTATTTCTTGCTTGGTGTTTTTTTGTTTGTTGCTTTCCTTTTCTTGCTTGTTGTTGTGTACTGCGTTTGCATTTTGCTTTCTATTTTCTTGCAAGCATTCTCCCTTGCTTGTAAGGGGTTTACGTTCATAGAGGATTTAGGGGTTTATGCACACTTAAGCATAGAGGGCAGCCCCTTTTGAAGGTTAGGAGAGCAAGGAGATCGACGTTTTGGCACGCCATCCTTCCATCATCTGCGTTTTTCTTCAGTGTTTTGAACAGGTTTTGACCAGCCATCCGCCTCGCCATCAGCCACGCATTTCTGAAGGAGAGAAGGACTTCAAAGCAATCTTCCTTTTCTCAGGTGTTTATCTTCTTGTTTTCTCAAGTTTTATCAAGTAGGGAGCGCATCAGATCAGGAGGAGTGTGCAGATATGGAGCGCATCAATCAGCTTGGAAGCGTGCCATCTGCAGCCACGTGAGGAGGTCCATCTTCATGCTCTCTTTCCCCATTCCACGCCCATCATCAGCACGTCCTCAAGCGCCCATCAGACCGTCCTGTAGGAGGTCTTGGAGCAAGCCACCAGCCATCAGCTTATTGAGGAGTGATTTGCTCATTGAGGAGGAGTAGCCTTGTGCGATTCAGAGGTCCTATAAGCCATTCTTCATACGTTGCTTTTTTTTTTCACATGTACTTCTACTATTTTCCAGCATTTTCAAACATATTCCCGACATTTTTTTTTAAACATTTAGCTGGGTCAGCTTGTTTTTGCATGTAGCTCATTTTCAGATTGGTTTCAGCTTGTTTTCAACGCACCATCTCCTCTTTTTTAGCCCGTTCTGTTCTCGGTTATAGGTGTTTACTCTGCTCGTTTCAACTCTTTCCGTGAAAGTTTCTCAAAGTCGTTTTCCCCCAACTGTAGCCCAGCCCCCGATAGGTTTTGTCGGCCACACGTCGTCGTCTCATCAGCATGTTTCAACCCACGACAGATTTTCTTTATTAATGTTTTTATAGCACACGACACTTATTCATCAACGTTTTCTTAAGGCTTGTATTGTTTGAGAAGTGCGGTTTGTTGGAGACTAGGCTACCTCAAATCTGTGGTTATATCACTGCAAAAAATTAACCTCTAGCCGGAAGACTAAAAGCTTGAAAACAAGTAGTAAATATGGCTTACTTGCTAATACTAAGAATGCATTTGCTTTGCTTGTCAGACTGAAGGCTATGCTGCTTGCAAGTGCTTGATTAGAGCACATATCTTCCCACGTTGTAGGAGTCATTTTTCACCCCGAGTCGTGTGCGAGTACTTCCTGTGCGAGTCATTTCCACAGTTTCTAGCTCCACTCATCCACGGTTGTGCAAGTCATTTTCTGTTTGAGTACTTCTTGTGCGAGTCATCTTCCCGCATACGAGTCATTTTCACCTCGAGTCATGTGCGAGTACTTCCTGTGCGAGTCATTTCCATGGTTTCTAGCTCCACAAGTCCACGGTTGTGCGAGTCATCTTCTGTTCGAGTCGTGTGTGAGTACTTCTTGTGCGAGTCATCTTCCCGCATACGAGTCATTTTCACCCCGAGTCGTGTGTGAGTACTTCCTGTGCGAGTCATTTCCACGGTTTCTGGCTCCACGAGTTTACGGTTGTGCGAGTCATCTTCTGTTCGAGTCATGTGTGAGTAAGTACATTTCCATCCACGAGTCATTTTTTTTGTGAGTCCATAGTAATTTTCTTGCTCTATGGTCCATTTGTATTGACTGTACGAGTCATTCTCTGATTCACAAAGACTCTTGTCAACTACAAAGAGCCCTGCTTATTTTTTTTTATTAAAAAAAAAACATCATCCATCGACAAAATCATACTGCCACATCTTAAACCACTTGCCTGGTCTTGTGATCACCTGTTCAGATCAACACGGCAGGACCGTCCAATCCCCTGCCCAAGTTGGAGAAAAGACTTCCAAGGATTGACGCACCGAAGTACGATGGAGATTCAGATCCAGCACGATTTCTCCAAGATTTCAACAACGCTTGTAAATTCTATGGGGACGAATCTAACACCAAAAAGGTACGTTTATTCCCCATGATTTTACAAGGCGACGCAAAAGAGTGGTTTCTAAACCTTGAAGGCCCAGACAACACGTCTTGGGAGACCATCATCGCAGCACTGATCAAACGGTTCAAACCCTTCAAACTAACATAGAGTCCCTTCATCCAATTGACGCATATCAAGATGCGAAGTAAAGAATCTGTGCACACCTACATTGAGCGTTTCAAGCGTCTTAAAGTAGAGTGTGTCGATGATCACATAATTGAGAAAATGACCATCAAACTTTTTTTAGTTGGTTTACCCAAGGCCATTAGGAGAGAATTGAAACCCACAGACTCATACGAGCTATTGAAAGACACGATGGATGACACCATCCGTGAAGAAGATGAAGGGTCTGACGAGGACTATGACTTTCGCAACAAGAGGGGAAAGGGGCTAGTTAGGTAGGAGACTTCCCATGTGGAAGGATCGTCCTCATCTAGTGAGGTTGATATCCTTCAACACCTTGAGGGTTGGCAAAAAGCACTACAAGCTCAGATGGAGAAGCTAACCTCAGAATTCCAAATAGTATTGAAGGATGTCGTTGAAAAAACTTTTCCAGTCTGTGAGAATGTGTGGTGTCCTATTTGTTCTCAAAACCACACCGCCAATGAGTGCCCGCACGTAAGAATATATTTCCCACAAGCGGCATGACCTAAGTATCGCCCTTATTGGCCATCTAAACCTCAGCAATATGCACCAAATTACAATCCAAATCCATCTGTGTTGAGGCCAGGACAATACCAACCTAGGCCAACAGGCCTAGTTCCTTATCAACCCATGCACCCATTTGTAGTCAATCAGCTTGTGCCACATGTACAATCTCACATGGTTGATACTACCTATGTCGATCCTGCTACCTATTATGTCGAGGATCCCAATGCCAATGTTTATCAAGAAGAGGTGAGTTACTCTTATGAAATGGCAAAGCCTAGATACGACCCCAATCAACCTCAATATCATACACAACCTATAGCATATGCTGCGCAACTGATGCCAATTTTATGTGGTTGTTCTGTGTGTGGGGGACGACATCCTAACATTGGTTGTCCTGATAAATTACAATATCCACCTCTTCGTGAAAATTGTGGCATAGAGCACCATATCAAAGACTATCCAAAACGACCCAGCCCTGCAGCTCCTGTTAACTCTATCCAAGTAGAGACAATCCCAGTCAGGGTCATGACTCGAGCCCAAACACCAGTTGGCTAGCGAAGCTGCAACAAGACGAACCAATAAGCTCCCGCCCGCTCTGTCCAGTGACAGAACCACACCGGTTGTCTATCCTAACCCCAACGAGGAGATCCGTCTGAGAGACAAATATCAAAAGCTCATCCATGAAGCTGATCATAAGGATGAGACTGTAGTCATTCCTAGAGATCAAATCCCAGATAACCCAACCGTAGAAAGAGCCAAGATAAGGGGCGATTTGCTTCAAGCAAACGTTACCCTCCCATTTGGAGTACTATGGAAATACACCGGAAAATGGCAGAAAGAGTTGTTCTCAATTGAAGATAACATCATGTCACTAGACGTCCCTGAGGTGCCCCTGCATCTGACTAACCTTGCAAGTGACAAGGGAAATATACACATTCCTACAACTTACGGACATTCCCGCATTGTCCTAGCAGTATTAGATGGTGGATCGGGAGTCAACATAATATCAACATCCCTGATGAAGGAGTGGGGTCTTTAAGCTTCCATGAAATGGTCGAACTGTCAACTTCGAATGGCAGATCAAAGTGTGGTAAAACCATTAGGCCTAATACTAGACATAAGGCTGAAACTAGGAGGTTTGAGCTTCACGCTAGATTTGGTAGTGCTAGATATCCCTAGCAACGCCTATTCCTATGAATTACTCCTAGGTAGGCCATGGCTCTCTAACGCACGCGTAGTGCACGATTGAAATAGAGAGCGCATTACATTTGGCAATCGAGAAACATCAGTCACCATTGACTCTGCTAGTAAGATCAAACCCACACGAATCACCGAATATGGATCCTCTACCACAGAGTCTATTCTTGAAAATTACTGTGACATCGAAGAGGGGCCACTATACCAAGGCTACAGATATCATCAACTGGAGCCACAACTTGGCAACAATCGATTGTGTCAATGCGGAACATTGTGAGCTCAATACACATCACACTGATAGCGATGAATCTACCATTGAACCAACTGATTTGGATAGTCCTATCTTCAACGTCAGTTATGTTAACATTCAACCCCACAACGAGGACTTGCTTCACGTCGCTTAGCTACCTCATGATGAATCAATAACCTTTTATATCGATGACAAGAGTGTTTTACACTCTCAAGAGTTTGATACTGACTCCAACATGGCCGATATTACAGATTTAGCTATTCTGCGCTTCATGGACGCCATTCCCCCACGACTACTCCCTAAGAAGGTCCAAGAGATAGAGCCTAAGGCTAGCATTGTTGCAACCAAACTGGACCAAAATAAAATATATTGTGTCAAACGACCGATATACGAATGGGAGTTACATGATAATGAATCTATCTACGTGATAGATGATGCAATCTTAACCGAAGTCCCTCAAGCGTCCGAGCCAAACAGAAACACCGTTCACAAGGTGCATGCGAAACCAACTAGGAAAGAAGCTATCCGCGAGAAAATGAAAAAGATTATAGAGGTGGAGCCTCCTTGCGATCTCACAATAGCTCGAGAAACCCCGGACGAAGGACAATCCTCTAGGTCCACAAGCCACACAGCTAGGACCTCTAAAGATCCACCTAAGACTAGAACTAAGAAGCCCATATGCCCCTGACAAAATTGATGTGCCCAACCATTTCAAGGACTTCACCATTGAAGATGTAACTATCCACCTGCCTCAAGCTCAACGGGAGCCAAAGGGGAATGAGCCATATGATGGCCCCGCTCAAACCATGAAGTTAAATCTTCAAGAGTCTGATGAGACAGAGGACAAGTTTGTCCATATTGGAGCACACCTCAACATCGAACAACGTCTGGCCTTAGAAAAACTTCTTAGAAAAATATCGTCATAATTTCACATGGAACTACAAGGACATGAATGGGGATAGATACCTCGGTTGCCGTGCATAGAATTACAACGAATGAGTCTATACTCGGCTCCCCCCCCCCCTCTCTCTCTATGTCGGGAGACGAGTCGGGACGACGCTAGTAGACCTTATCGTTGTAATCCGATCTACAGAGCACGCATCAAAGAAGAACTCCAAAAGCTCTTGGAGGCAGGTTTCATCTACGAGGTGGAACATACAGATTGGGTATCACCTATCGTTGTGGTCCCAAAGAAGAACGAGAAGCTTCATATCTGCGTCGACTATCGCAAATTAAACGCTTCCACAGAAAGAGATCATTTTCCAATCCCATATGGCAAATCCATATTGGAAACCCTAGCTGGGGATGAAGTTTACTCCTTCTTGGATGGCTTCAGTGGATACAACTTAGTTGTTATCTCTGAAGAAGACCAACCAAAAATGGCTTTTGCTACGGAATGGGGTATCTTCTACTGGCACGTTATGCCATTTGGAGTAATGCGCCATGTACCTTCCAACACGTCATGCAAGCAACATTTTATGATCTCATCGGTGACAACCTTGAGATCTATCTTGATGACCTTGGGGTGCACTCGGTAGAATCCACGCACTTGGCCGTACTCGATTGTATTTTCATACAATGCCAGAGGTATGGTATTTCTCTTAATCCTGAAAAATGTCAGATATGGGTCACACACGACATCGTACTTGGTCACATTGTATCGCGCAATGGGATTACCACCAACCCAGAGAAGATCAAAGTCATCGTTGAGAGGCCAAAACCTACAACGGTCCAAGACACCTATTGTTTTATGGGTCACGCTAATTACTATCGTTGCCATATTCACGATTTTGCTATAAGGCATGATGGATATACATAGTGACCATAAATCCTAAATGGACGAATTAACAAAGAAAGGCCCTCCAAGAACTCAAACACGCCTTGACAACTGCTCCTATCTTGCGAGCTCCAGATTACACGAAGGAGTTTCACGTCCACACTGATGCATCAAAGTTTGCCATCAGTGCAGTGCTAACTCAACCACGAGAATACAAGAAGGACTATCCAATTTGTTTCCTTAGTAGACAATTAACATCTGCAAGATGAACTACACCACAACTCAGAGGGAAGCATTAGCGATGATTTATGCCATCCAGAAGTTTCGACATTATCTTCTAGGTAAACCCTTTGTAATTTTCACAGATCATCAAGCGCTGCTTTACCTCGTGAACAAAACTTGCACAACAGGTAGAATCACATGTTGGTTGCTATTACTACAAGAATTCGAATTTTGTATTGTTGTGTGCAAATGATCGCAACATTTTGTCGCTGATCATCTATCCAGAATAGCAAGTGATGAGAAACCAATGGAGGACATCAATGATGACCTACTCGATGCAATACTCTTCCAAGTTGACTGACATCACAGAGTTTTTAACGACGGGGGTTGCTAGATCCAACGTTGTCAAAACCTGCCCAACGAGCACTTATCTACAAGGTGGCACCCTATACACTTATAGCGGGACAACTTTATAGAAAGGGTGTAGACGGTGTGATTAGACGATGTTTGACCGAGGGCAAGGTTATTCCCATCATATCCTTGCTACATGAAGGAGTTGGTGGTGGACACTTTGCCTCATAAAACATAGCTAGGAAGATTTTACTGGCTAAGTATTGGTGGCCTTCGCTATTTAAGGACACTCACAACTTTGTAAAGGCTTGTGATGTGTGCCAAAGAGCCAAAAGGCCACAATTTTCCGATTATATGCCTTTAACTCCCATCTTATCTGAACAAGCATTTTTCAAATGGGGTATTGATTATGTAGGACCAATCAGTCCCGTCGCGCGATTCACACAGGCAAGATATATTATCGTGGTGACAGATTATTGCACAAAGTGGGCAGAGGCTCGGGCAGTAAAGAACGCCGATGCCAAAACCACTGCTTGGTTCCTTTATGAGTAGATCATTGTACGATTTGGTTGCCCACTTGAAATTGTCAATGACAGGGGTACACACTTTTTGAACACAGTAATTGAACACTTGTTGTCAACCTTCCTAGTTGTTCATCGCAAAAGTGCCCCACATTACCCAAGATGTAATGGGTAGGTTGAGTCCACGAATAAGGTTCTATGCGAAATCCTCACGAAGACGGTGGAAGCTAGTCGGTCAGATTGGGAGTTCAAATTACATGCCGCTTTATGGGCGTATTGAACAACACCCAAAAAGGCCACTGGCATGACACCATTCCAACTCATGTATGGACAAAAGGCTGTGATGTCTGTAGAATTCTACGTCCCATCTTTACGAGTAGCCTATGATTTGAAACTAGACGAAAGTCAAATCCTTGCCCATAGGCTATTCCACCTCCATAAGCTTTGCGAAACAAGAGTCATCAGTGTGCATGCACAACAAGTGCACAAAAGATGTCAACAAGATTGGCATGACCGCCATATTAAGTTGAAGGAATTTAAAGAAGGAGATAGAGTCATTCTCTATCGAACGAAAGTACATAAGGGCAAACTTAAGTTTACTGGCCAAGTTCCCTATATCATTGATCAGATCTTTGCCTCGGGCTACGCTAAACTGAAAACCCTCGAAGGCATCTCTATGGACATGGTAGTGAACTAGAGTAGATTACGGTGATATCATGAGCCCTGCTATTTCTTAGACATGTACTGATTGATTGTGTATTATGTGTGTGTGCATGCATGTCTGTAATTTCTGTCATTTTGTGATAATGTTTCTTATTCAAGAACTAACAAACTCCATCAAACCCAACAACCGTGAGCGAATCGCAGCAGGCCCCTTGTTGTGTAACTTTGCCTGCACACTTCTCGAGGTGAAAGTGCGCGGTTTCCAACGCTCATCCCTCCTATCTACCCTTGTGCCACATACTAACCTTTACCCACCATCTCAAGTATCTACCTCCTCCCAACTTGCAGTCATTAATACAACGGTCAGCAAACGAATGCGTGGCGCTGCCTCTACATCCGCATCTCCACATGTTACCCGAAGACGTGTCTCCACTGTCGCACTAACCACTCCATCAACCACCGCCACTTCTTCTTCCGTGCAATCCCCCACTCCAATTTCTGTTGCCGCTACCTCTCTTCCTGTTCCATCCACATCTGTTTCTGTCTCTATCCCCGTTTCTTCTATTGATACCACTCCTACTTCTCTTCCAGTGTCCACTGCCCCATCCATCACCATCGCATCCTCCATCACTCCTGCCACCACCGTTGCTCCTCTCACATTCAACCCTTCTGATTGGCAACTGTCCCCCGACACTCTGGCATGGATGCAAGCTATTAATTTTTCACCCCCACGCCAGACACTTTCTGCTCCATCCTCACCTTCTTCCATACTCCACACCACCCTTCAGTTCCCCACTGTTCCTCCCATCCTCTCGTTCGGACAAACCGTCCTCACCCCTGTTTCCACAGTTGTTTCTCACACCCCACTTGCTTCGCCAACAAAGGTTGCCGAGGGGGCAGCAAACCGCTGCCTGATGACACATTTGTACAAACAATTTTTGTAGCATCACCAGATCGGGTTGACCCTACCGCCCCAGATGACATCAGGACAAATGAAAACCTGATCGAAAACAACGACGACGGAATTCCACAAGTCGTCGGGGCCGATACAACACAAGCCCCTGCCAGTGCCAGTGTACCAGCTGCTCCCACGGATCTAACGACGGTGTACCAAACTCTAGGAAAATACATCCTGGATGCGGTAGCGGCCAAAGCTATTCTGGAAAGTAGGGTACTATAGTTGGCAACGAGTAATACACAGCTGCGAGCAGACCTCACCAAGCTGCAGCAAGAGCTGATTCTGGCTCAGCAACACGAACAAGCAGGGCACCAGGAGATTGCCAAGCTGCAGCAGAAGGAGGAGGGCCTAAAGAAATATATTCAAAGCCTCTCCAAAGCGCTGACTGAGGCCTCCACAAAGGTGCGGGAGCTTCAAGCCGAAGCATCCCAACAGCTTGCCCCCATCCAGACGCAACTTACACTTTTGGAAGCATAGATTAGCGCCTGGGGACGGAGGTCAAAGCCTTACAAGACGAAAAGCTCGCCTAGTTAGCTCGATCTGCACCGGACATAGGGCCGCTTTCCCAATTAGAGATGAATCTTCTACGGCATCAAGTGCAGATTTATAGCCAAACCCTCAACAGTTACCAGGTGGAGTTCAATAAGTATCGGACAAGCGCAACGCAAGAGCTCGCCCAGGCCAAGCAAGCCCTCAAGGCGTGCCAAAAATACATGGAAACCAAGGCCCAGCCCACCCCCATGGTAATTCCACCGCCACCTAATTTTGACGCTGCACAGGCAGCCAAGATCAGAGCTAGCAGGCAGCAGAGAGATTTCAACATATAGAGACTTGATTCTAAGCACATAATCATGTGCACTCTCCTCACTTCTTTTCATGCTTTGCAAAATTTGAAAGCATGAGGACTCTCGAAGTGTTGCTAGACTCGTAGATTGATTATAAAGACTCCCAAGCCTCTTTAGCACTTTTACATGATGATACTTCTCTCAAAAGATCATTGCTTACATTCTTTTTCACATAG
The DNA here is from genome assembly GCA_029204225.1 of Diphasiastrum complanatum. Classification (NCBI taxonomy): domain Eukaryota; kingdom Viridiplantae; phylum Streptophyta; class Lycopodiopsida; order Lycopodiales; family Lycopodiaceae; genus Diphasiastrum; species Diphasiastrum complanatum. Next base: position 47,939,106 of record CM055110.1, on the reverse strand, counting down.
TGAAGTGCTAGCCTAGATCTCTTTTTGTATCTCACTAATTCTTGTGCACCTAGAGGTTCATCTTCATCCTCAATCAAAAACTCATAAAGGTCTTGGAGCACCATGAGTGACCCAATCCTAACCTTCCAAATAGCATATTAGTAGAATTCAATCTCTCACTAGCTTCTAGAAGGTATGCTCCAATAGATCCCATCTTACTAGTGAATTCTACACACAAGAAATAGATTTGATTGACTTGCCAACTCACAAAGGTCTCACACTTGTAGTGTTTCACTTCAAATTAGATATCTAATCCAACCAATGGACTTATAATATCACTTCTACCACTCCCTCACAAATTTGGAATGAAGATGATGTGAAATCTACTTTCAAATAAATCTTGCCAACCTTGGCTATTTTTGGACAAAGACTTAATCTCCCTCACACACTTTTAATGTACTTTCAAGACCTGTAAAACAAGTTTAGAGAACTTGATTTCAGCCTAGATTAATTAGATCTCATGAATCAAATCAAATTTAATCAATGGCACTTCATCTTGGTAGCTTAGCCTAGGATTTCCACAAAAAATTACATCAAAAGCTCTCAAATTGAATTTACAGTGATCAAATGAATGTAGTGCATTAAATGTTGTTTCAAAAGTGACATGCGCAATAAGTCAAGTTTCAAAAAAAAAAAAATCATCGTCTATTTGTAGGTCGCAAAATCTCAACAACAAAGATGTATTCATGTTGAAATTATAATAAATAGGACCATAAATGAACCTTTAACTGATTCTCAAGAGTGATTGATTGATTGATTAGCAATCTATTGCAAAACGAGCACTCAAAAATTGATCTAGATTGGCAATTTACAATCAAGAGCAATCAAACAAGATCAAAACATGAAGATCTGACCTCACACAAATGGGGTACCTGTAGTATGGCCAGAGAGAAGTGGACTTACACTAAGTTTAGATTGTCCAAAAAATCACCACACAAATAGAGTAAAACTCTAGATTGCCAATGAACTCCAAAATCTCTCATAAATGGAATAGATCAATGATAGTACAATGAGGATTCTATACGTGTGATTTACAATGTACACAAAAAAAAAAAACTATATACAAATCAAGCTAGAAATTTCCAATTTTCACACTCCTCAAATCTAGCTTGATGAAATTATGTTAAACTTATCCAGAACCCCAAGAGCTGATCTTAGCTTAATGAATGAATCCTTAGGCAAGGATTTAGTGAGGATATTAGCTAACCAATCCGGTGATGGCACATGTTGGAGTTGGATCTCTTTGGCTTGCGCCTTCTCCCTAACAAAATGATGAGCAATCTCGATGTATTTGCTCCCTGCATGGAATGTCACAAAAGAGCAATGGTGACATGAAGTCCACCAAAAGCCTTTTGAGTCACAAAATCTCCTTTGTTAAGGCTTTGTACTCAAATTCAGTTGAAGATAGTGAAATGTTATCTTACTTTTTGGAAAGTCAAGACGACACTCCATCACAAATAAAGGTTACAAATGCATTAATGAATTTTCTATCCACTGTCACCTGCAAAATCTAAATTTGAGTAGGCTCTTAAGCCGAGATTAGTCCCTCGATAAAGTATGCCAAAATTCCTTGTAGATGAGATGTATCTTACGACCCTTTTGGCTATTTTCCAATGAGATACAAGTGGACTTTGCATAAATTGGCTTAAGCTTCCTACACTATAAGTAAGATCAATAGACTAAGGATCCTATAAGCCTTCTATAGAGTGTGATGTCCTCAAAGGATGCTTCATCATCTCTTATAGATGCTTTTACACTTTGCGCCATAGGTGTCTCAATGCCTTTACAATTCTTCCTTCCGAATCTATCTAGGATGGGTAAAGCATATTCAGACTGGCAAATGAAGCTAAAATCCATGCCTCTAGTAGCTTCTATTCTTAGAATGAAGTGTAATAGGCCAGATCAAACATTCTAAACTCTTTTGCCAAAGCAACTTTTACATCTCTTATGCCATCAAAATCATTTCCACTAAGAATAATGTCATCTACATACAAAACAAGTACAATGATCTTGCCATCATTAAATTTTATATACAAAGAAGGATCATAAGAGCTCATAATAAAGTTGATAGAGTTTAGAAAGATGTTGAGCCTAGAGTACGAAGCTCTAGGTGCTTGCTTGCTTGAGTCCATAGAGACTCCTTTGCAAAAAGCACATCTTGTTTTCAAATCGCTTCTTGATGAACTCGATTTGCCTCATGTAGATATCTTCCTCCAAACAAGACACTCATTCGACTTCATGTTTGTGCTACTGAATTACCTCTATCGTCTCTGACGACTATGAAGTCAAAACCAGTTCGAATTAAAAGTCTTTGAACTCAATACTCTGATTCGAATCAATAGGCATAGTACATGCACCAAGGAATCAACCAGCATCCTTCTTCCCATCGATTCCCAGCAATGTGACATGTGACAAGTCCATCACATTATTCCCATAAGCATTACCTTGGTGCACAACCACTTTTGAAGTATGAATAGGACCCGTAGCTTGAGGTGAAATTTAGACATGCAGAATGAATGAGTCTACATTAAAAAGATTCATGGCCATGGAGCTTGCCGTATCTCTTTTAGGGAAGAGCTTATTTGTCAACTCAGAGCCAACATTCCATAAATCTTGAAATATTTCATCATCCATAATGATTATGACTGGATGATTCTGCATTGTTGGATGAGAGTGAGGCACCTTCAATCCAGATGCGGAAACTCCTGCTGCAGAGCAAATGTGGGCCCCATGAATTCAAAAGCAATGATCTGATGTTGGGATGCCCATGGATACATGTTGCTTCCATTCAAGAGCCATGTGGCAAAATGCTGCTTTAGGCATCAAGTTTAGTAGGTCTTATTATAATGACACGAACCAATGGAGAGAAAGTCATCATGCTTTATATTGTAGTGCAGTCTGCCAATCATCCATAAAGCTATCACTATGTACACATGTATTGTGATGCAACACAAGTCCCACACTTGTCGAGATAGAGTGGAACATAGTTTACTTTGAATTGCAGTTTGCCAATCAATCCATAAAACTATTACTATTTGTTTGCAATTGCATTATTGAGTGCTAAGTAGCATCATCTCTATATATTTCTTGATTTCAGTTACCACCAAACACTCCCAATATATCAATGGCTATTTCAATTATCTCTGGGCTACTAGCTGAACAGGTGCACGTGATACCCTACAGGTTATTTCTCTTTGTATTTGGAGACACCCTTACATGGATGGCACAATCAGTCACTTGAAATTTCTTTTGAAAATAGATAGTCTAATAATTGCCTTGCACCCGTTTCTATTTTAAATAAGAAAGACAAGACCTTAAATAGATAACAACTGTCAAACTTTCTATAAAGTTTCTAAAATCAAGAATAATAATCTGGCAGTTATCATGCCGGGAAAGGCTCCCGGGAGAGGCCCTTCCCCTAAAATTTTCAACTTTCAAAAGGTCTGAAACCATCAACTCCATAATGCATGGCAAGAACCAAATGCTACTGACATCCCAACTCATCAATGCCCAAGAGTATGCACAAGTCACTGACACAGAAAAATCAATCTAGTGACTTACCATTACTTATCGAGGTCAAAGGCAGCACCAGTCATGATGAAGGCTAGCACTAAATAGCAATGAAGTCCCTACTTCCCATTACAGAAAAATATGAGAACAATCTCATCACTTCAGCTTGATCAAAACTTGAAGTACATACATAGTATAGCTGGTGAGCAAAATGCACCACTAGAAATCAAAATCATTTGCACAATAGTTCTGAACACTCAAAGACTGAAAATGCTTCCTGATGAGAAACAAGAAAGAGTACTCCCCTTATTTAAAGACTTGTGCATGTATAGTCACAACATAACATGTTCTTATAGCATTTACTGGCAGTTCGTCAGAACCGATCAAGCAGCTTTTAGCCAATCATCTATGGAAACTAAACGTGAAGTGAATGCTGCTGCCTAGCTCAATATTAATAAGACCTACCCAGTACGTAGCAGCTTAACAATGACTACGGGTCTCTCCCCCTGGTACTGTGACACCAACAAAATGGATAGACGAGTTCGAGAGCTTAGCCTGCAAATGAATGCTAATTCAACAAACAACAACCCAGGAGCAAGGAGGTAAAAGAAGAAACAATTTAACAAACCATGGCAACTTGCAAGCCATGCATAATCAGGGACTTTATAAGAGTAACAGAAATCTTCAAGCTCCAAGAGGCAATGACAATAATTTCATGTCACAGATCTGTCCACAACACACTGCATCTTGCAATTTAGTCTTCAAAGTAAACCACTCAATTTCTGAATAATGGCTTGACTTGCAGACATTTTCTGGCATTAGGTAAATATAAATAGACTTGGCTCACATCTCCACTACATCCAGCCTGTAAGGAGCCAGTAAAAATAGACTCACTTTCAACTGTTTCCTTAATAAAGAAAAGTAACCGTAAGTCCCAACAGGAAAAACAGCCAGATAGCTAAGGGTGTCTCCACTTCTTCAATCATAATAACTTTCTTGGCTTCTCAAAGGAAGAGCTCTTTTTCCAGGGAAATCTTCATAGTTTGCATGGTGATCAAGGCCATCGGGCCCAAATGCCAGCTTTGATTGGACCAAAGCTGCCAATCTTTTCGGATCCGCTGATGCTACACCGTAACTTCCAGATTTTACCCCCCCATAACCAGCAGAGTGCCTTTCCCCATTTGAAGCATAGTTCTCCTTAGAGTGATTCCGGAGACCAACAGAAGCAGGTTGTTCAATAGGGTGACGCCAGCTGTCCTTATTGTCAATGTCACGCTTCACATTTTGTTTGTCAGATTCTCGACGACTCTCATGTCTGACCTGATCTCTTTTATTTGCATGTCGATCAGGATCAGCTTGGTTGACAAGCCTCTCAGAAAACCGTCTCGTTTCTCGCTGGCCCAGTTCCCTTCCAGTATCATGACGTTCTAAACGATTGCTATCCTGCCTCTCCAAAAACCCACTGTTAGCCTGCCTTTCCTGTGGCCGATCATCGTGATGATCCACTTGCCTAATTCCCTGCTTCTCATAAGAACCAAACCACTTCTCTTGCTTTTCAACCTGTGGGCCCTCCTGACGATTGATCTGTCCTCCTCCCTTGACCTTACCTCCAGCACTGCAGCAGTAGAGAAGTCATTGAACTCATCATCTATAATTAACTTACAAGAAGCTGAATAGCTTGTGATTGTCTTCGCTAGAACAAGTTTTGAAACATCAAGTAGCAACATCGAGTAGCCAACAAGATAAAATAGCTTCATGAATTTCTAACCTGCTAGTAAGAATCGCTTTATCAACTCCAACAATTACAGGATCCTCAACTTCGCGCTCCTTTAAGACCTGCACGTATTGAATATGAAGGAAAATTAGTAAAAATAAACTTCAATCACACAGCCAATCCAAAAATTGTCAAGTATTAGCGAAAATGTGAACATTTCTTTAGGTGATATTACACATTTTGTAATCCTTTTAGCACAACTGTTCCTGCCATTGAATTACACTTAAAACTGCCATCCCTTTAGCAGGATAACAGGCCTATGATTCAACGGAAATTATCAAAACAGTCTGCACTACAGAATACAGCTTATTTATCAAAGTGAAAAAGCAGCAAATTTTTAACTTTCCAATGCCTGCATTCAAATTTCATATACTGATTTAATTTACTAACATACAAATGTCTCCTCCTTAAACATCACTTAAATTTTATACTCACCAATTCACGAGGGCGAGCATCTCCAAACAAAGATTTCCTGAAACCAATTGTATGCACCCCAGTCAACCACAAGCTTGCAAGTAGTATCAAATGTTTTTACATTGCAATCGGCTGAGATAACTCATTAAATCTTTCTGAAATGTTGTGCAGATAAGTTATGGCCCAGAAAAAACATCTGCATATATTTTCTACTAAACCGACAAGGAACAATAAAAATTTCACTCATATATCAGGAAGTCTTGATTCACAGAAATTTCATGCCCTCAAACTTTGAATGTATCTACCACAATAGCCAAATTAGGAAGAGGAAGCACTACAATATACTCTAAGTATCTCCATGGATTTACTAAAGATAAGCAGAGTCGCCTAAAGTCTATCAGTATTATGTACAAGGCTTTCGAAATTGTCCTGTCACTATCTCCCATAAGTTCGGTTCACTCTTGAGAATGTATACAAGCTGTCCTCTCCATGCATCATAGTTGGACTTAGATTCTAAATGAATTCTATATGAATCATGAGATCCAAATGGATCCATCATGCATGCATAAGAAAAATGAAGTTTAGATTTCTAGATTCATGCTTCAACCTTGATGCTCTGATACCACTGTTGTAGAATGATGATGCTAAGAATAGCAATGAACCCAGGACCCTAGTAATGTTGATTTCAAGGACTACTTGAGCCTAACACAACTAGGAATGAAACATGCAATATGAAATCTTGACATGCCATTGTCATGCAAGTAGAAATGAAATTTGACTATAAGTTCAACATTGAGCATGTTCAAGTCCCATTCCAGCTTGGAGCTCTTGAGGCCTGCCCCCACCAGGTATCTACTAACCAGTTTCAATTCTTGAAATGGTTTTACGTATCAGTTTTAACATTATAATATTGTGTGGCTACCCGACAGCTGCTACATGATATTTTGATTCGCAATTTTGTTGAAGCTTCATGTCTGATACAATTTGAACTATAGTCTGCTGCCTATGATCAATTACCATTCTTATTTCATTCCATGTTTGGCATTATGTTCATTGTTCTGGAGCGGCTCATAACACGCAAGCCTAAGTTTGTGTCAAACCATTGGGCAGAGTGGATTGGGGGCATCACGAGAGGCCAAGTCCAGGAGATTTGAAACGATTGTGCTTTCATCTACATTTTGGGATGATGCACGAGCCATTGTCACATCATTGCAGCCTACCTATAGTGTGTCGCGCCTTACTGATAGAGAGGGTTGCACTTCAGGCCTTCTCTATGAGTTCATGGATAGGTTGGGAGAGCAGCTTTAGAGTTACACCAACATAGATGCTTATATTACTAAGTTGAAAGTTGATTCTTCATTCAGCTCATTGTAATTTGTCAATTGATATGAGATAAGTAATGAGTATTTGCAATGTTGAATTTGATAATCGAAAATTGGAATTTGAGTTGTTGAATGTTCATTGTTTATAGGCTGGAGGAAATAATGGGCCTATTTGTAAACAGGTGGCAATGGTTCCATCAACCTCTGCATGTTGGGACGATCAATTCCTTCATCAAGAGCTCAATCAGGGATGGTATTTCTGCGCCTCCTTTGTCTATCCGGATCCTAGGGATCAAGACGCACTCGTGGATGACCTGAATGTATTCAGGTATATACTTAGTAATTACAAGCTAGTACTTATTAGTTACTACTATCATGATTCATCTATGTATTGAAGTTTGAGTTAGTATTTAGTATTTACTATGAACTTTTAAGTAGGTTATTGAGTTGTTAAGTACTAAGTTCAAATTGTAACTTGTAAGTTTTAACAAGTTCACTGTAGCCTGTAAGTTCCAATTTGTAATATGTTGAATGTTGAAACTTTATTGTTCAATGTTCAGGACCGACGGCCTCAATTTCAGGCTTCTAGGTGCACACCTGGCCAACCTGCAATTTCTGAAGACGCTAAGGGAGACCAAGGCCCATATATGTAATCTGGATTCTGTAGAGTCTACCATCATGATCTATCTAGAGTCTAGACTAAGACCCTTTGGGCTTCAACGTTTAAATTTGCTATTTTTGTTTGAAATCATTTACTGAGAATTTAACTGTTAACACTTTAATTCTATAAGTTAATCCCGATGAAATCAATGTGGCAAGGGTTCCAGACTTGCCACCAAGATACATGACGAGGAGGATGTGTATGCTATACTCCATCAGGAGGCCCTAGGGACTGCAGGTTGATTTCAAATCCCGATTCCCAATTCCCGATTCACTACTTTATATTAGTATTTTGTAGATTGTCAATTGTAATTTGTAAGTTAAAAGTTTCTAACCCTTGTCCAATCATCAATGTCGATCGTAAATCTTGATTCCTTCTGTGCACTGCGCAGGGCCTACCACTCGAGCTGCTACATCACGTAGGACCAGGAGGGGGAGAGAGGGTCCGAGCCATGCCACTAGGGACTCAGCCCAGATACCTCTGAGAGTCCCTCTAACTCAGATGACGAATCTACCCTTGAGGGTGAGAATGAGGGTGAGGATGAGGGCGAGCCTCGTGATGGGAAGGATGACCCTGAGGCCATGCCAGTGCCTGCACGGCGACAGCTTCCGAGGTGGGCAATTAGGGGCTAAAGCACTCAACACTCAGCATAGTAGCATACTAACATAGTACATATGAGGGAGGCTACGCTTGAAACTCTTAATATGTATGCTTTTACTTTAAAGTTTACACTTTTGACTCTTGAATTGTGATTTGTGATTTGTCAATGGTCACTATCGTTTATAACTTTACTATTTATAATTTCTGGAAGTTCTTGGATGTCTGAGACTGTGATGTGCATTGTGCATGTATCATGAGCCATGACTCAACTTTGAAATATTCAAGTATGTACTATGGACTATCTTTTATGTACTATTGTTTATGATGAATCATGATTCATGTAAATTGTAAATTGCAATCCGTATTTCAATTTTTTTTGTTGGTCATGGCACTAAGTGTGAACTTTAAAGCACTCGGCATTGTGGACTTTCAACTTAGTCTTGTTTGGAGTATGGCAGTATGCACATTGAGCATAGTTACCAGGGAACACATTCCCCACGTTCCCATCTACCAGGCGTTCCCGGGAACGCGTTCTCGCGTGAGAACATTCCCGAGGAGCACATTCCCAAGGGTGGGAACGCGTTCCCAAGTAGCAAAGGCAAAATCTTCTAATAAAACCTGCTCTATTTAGGGTTCTCAGTTTTTTGTCGACTGTTACCCATAAAAGGGTTCATATGCCTATATAAAAACCCATCAAAAGTGTCAAGATACTCGTTTTTGAAGAATAAGGCCGGTTCCATTCCTACACTTTGTCGGCTTTCCTGAGCACTGTTTCAAACTTATATTAATGACGTGGAGTTCCCACATTCCCAAGTTATTGAAAACGTTCCTGTTCCCATTCCGTTCCCGTTCCCTAGCAACTATGCATTGGAGATAGAAATTGGATGTATCTACTTAGTACTAGTCTTTCTATGACATGTCTAAACCCCAAAAAGCCATAAAGACACATTTAAAAAAAAAACAACAACCCTAAAAAAGATTCCCGTTTCAAACCTGGGCCTCTTGTTCCAAACACGTTTCGACCTGGGCCTCTTGTTTCAAACACGTTTCGAAACGAGTTGAAAGAATCATTCATTACTATAGCGCCTAAGCTAGAGCGTGATCACGATCTCATGTGGAGGAACCACCAAAAGTAAAAAGCCATAGCTCTCACAAAGAGAAGCTCCCAAATCTCATAAGAGAAAGTTCAAAATTCGTGAAGTACAATATCTCCCAAATTTAGCAGGATTGCAGCTATTTATAGTGATCTTTTGTGCTTCTAATATGAATTAGGGCCTTATTTTGGGCCTTCCAACCATAACTACATAGCCCACCATTAATAGATAGCACAAGTGTTTATGCTCTCTTAATAACACCATGGCTATATTTAGCATTACTTATTATTCAGTAGATGGGCTAATCACATGTGGGACATGACAATTGCTGTTCATTTTTTGTTGCTATAAGATTTGTAAGCCACTTTTCATTTGTTGTTGACACTCACAAATCATTTCAACAAGATATTTCAAAAATATAAACAAATAATCAAGATATAAGAACTTTCCACCACGTAGTGTAGAAAAGCTCCAAAAATGTATGAGCATTCCATACATGTTCCCAAATAAGCCGTAAATTGTTACATGTCCTAGAATATCAACTCCAGAATAACCAATACGTCAATTCTTGAACCTTAGAGTTCATTCTTGGCGACTATATACACTTGTCGCAAATTTAGCAATACTTTTTGAATGTGTGATTGTGCACAATTTTCCTTCTACCAATTGGAAGACCATGAAATTTTCTTTAAATTTTCAACCACTGTATACAATTTATACAAATTTTTAGCAATAGTTTTCAAATATGTGACTGTGCCCACTCTTCCTTCTACAGTCACCTGTTCCAAACGCTGATGAAATCAAACTGTGCTAGAAAAAAAATTTAGTTTGGATTTTGCGACCTGACATACACATCTCATAAATGATCCTAAAACCAAGCTGCTCCTTGAGTCAGGACTGGGTAGGTAACAGTCAAAATGGTAGCATGATAGAACTCTCTTTGGACATATGTTGCAAGACATACCTCATTACAAAAGTTGAAAATAAAAACAATTCTTTGCAACTGTCGAACTGGATATGCAGCACAAAGTTATTCACACACATTCAGACGTCATTCTGAACACCTAAGTTCCTCAGATGTTAAATAACTCAAACTAAGTCAATTATGCTTTGCGGAGAAACTGTAATTGCTTACCTCTCGTTAGAATAAAACTCTGCACTCCCTTCCACAGGCTGAGACCTCGGCTTCAAGTTCAGTTTTGGCCTTTCAGGTGGCCTACTTGCATCTTCGTCAGTTTCAATGATAGGGAAAGTTTCTGTAGATTTCAAATCGTTTGCTAAAGTGAACCCTGTTAAAACAGCTTCTGAGGTTTTGGGATCAGTCAAGTGCTTCCTGTCACCTAACTGAGTCTCTTTGAACAGTCCCTGTTCAAAAGAGCATTTAACAGAAAATGAGCTGCCACTGCATAAGAATCGTCAACTTGAATAGAATGGTCCACCTTCCAGCGCAGTGGCAAATAGCAAATTACAATTAACGATCACATTGTGCACACATGACAAAAAGGTACTAGAATAAATGATGACTATTGTGTACTCATTAGTTTGCAATGACACCCTTTTTGTCGGAATAACTCAATATAACACAAACCTCCTGTGAAGCTGGTTCATCTGCAGTGTTGCTAGCATTTTCTACAACCTGCTCTACTGGTTTTGACCGAGGAAGCAGCTTCAGTCGAGGCCGGTCACCAGATTCGGTACGTATCAAAGCTGATCCAACTCGCAAAGTATCAACGGATACATCTGTTGATGGTATGGCCATAGAAACAGATCCACGAGAGCCATCTGCTGAGAAAGAAAGATTTGAATCTGAATTAGAAGAGCTCCTTTTCAGTTCTCGCTCAGAACTGAAAGATTCTCGACCACTATCTGGGTTATATCTCCCTCCAGGGACCTCCACATAGGAACTGGCACGAGAATCCTCTGAGGAATAGTTCCGCTGAGATCCTTCTAAAACAGAAGCTCTCTCAGGTCTTTCTAAGGAATCAAGTTTACGAGAGTTTTCTAGTGGATAAGTTCCAATGGAACCTTCTAAAACATGCTGCTTCTGTGCACTTGCAGTTATTGCATGGTCACGGGCATCAAGTCCAGACTCAAACCCATAGACATTTTGTGTATCATCATTGAATTGACTTTGGCCTTGGCGATCTATAAAGGAATTTCCCCGATATGTATATATATCATCTCCTGTGCCGCTGTATCCTTTCCTTGCCTTGCCAACTTCAGCATTCCTGCTCAAACTTCTTTCCAGTGACTCTTGTCCAATAGCTTTGTCGAACCGAGTTTGGCCAGCATCTCTATACTGGGCCTTATCGGCACTGTGACCACTAATGCTCCCCCTCTCAGAATATCCAGTATTCCTGTTCTGCAACGTGTCAGGTAGTCGTCTCTGATCCATACCAGTAGGAGAAAAACCACCTTGATCTGATTCTGAATATATAGTAGGAACACGATCCAGTAAGCTACCTGCAGCTCTTCGATTGCTGGGATCTATGTAACTATCTTGTGCTCTTTCATTCATGACAATCCTAGAAACATCTGGATAGCTGCCACCTCTCCCAATGGATGTGGCCCTATTATTATCAGGGTAACCTGGGCCTCCATTACTGCGCGGATCTCCTCGAGCAGCAGTATCATGTGAGCTGTTTTTGTCAGTCTGAGTGTATACACCTCCCCTATCAGATTCATACATATCTGAAAGCACATCTGAAGTCCTAGGAACATAATATCCTTCTGAGTGGAAGTCATCACCGGAATATAGAGAATCGGGAGAAAAAGGTACATCACGAATCTGCTCAGACATACCATTATCCACATGAACAGGAGAAGCGATGCGACTGTAATCCGGTTGCCATCGCCCTGAAGATACTTTCTCTATAGCACTTGCTTCAGCAATTCTGGCGATATTGTTCTGAGGCGGCCATGGGGATAGAGGCCGAGGAGCATCCGTCTCTGTAGACAGGCCTCTGCTATGTTCACTTTCACGTCGGGCCGTCCAAACATTTGAAGTAGATGGCTCTGAGCCTCCTCTTATTTTGGGAGCAGCCTGCTGTTGGTTACTGAAGTTTCGCCATCCTTGAGGAGGCGACGGGGGTGGCTGTTGGTATCCATAACGCCCACCAGAAATAGAGGCTTGAGGCTGAGAGTACTGAGATTGACCATGGGAAATTACCTCTGGAGATCGAGGAACCAAAGGATTGTGGTGAGGAGCATTCAACTGAGGACGAGAATCCCGGGCGTTCGTCTTTGATGGTCCCATAGTAGATTCATGATTGTGGCTTGTGTTCTGGTAACCAAGAGCTGGTCCCCGTCCCTCAGAATAAGTAGAGGGGTTGCTAAACCCCCCCTTTTCTTCCACAATGTAAGACCGGCGTTCATCATAGCCATAATCATCATAGTGCTCCTCAATATGACCACTACTACGAGGTCTTTCGTTAACAGGCTTGCGCTCATCTTCGTCATAATTTCGGCCTATATTTGCTGTATCGGGGAAATAGGATGCCTTTTCTTCAAAACTTCGTATACCGTTAGCAGATCCTTGTCTGTGAAAGCCACTGTGGTCTAACACATAACCTCGTCCAGAAGATGGATTCATCCATGGTCCAGAACTTTGTCTTTCATAGGAGCTCCGATCAACAGTCCTGCAGCATTTCAGAAATGTGTTATAGAAACCAAGAAACCTTGCAGCTGCACTGGATTAAGGACCTCTGAAGAAACAATGCACAACGATTATGCAAGTCAATAACTTGGAGAAACCTTTAAGAAACTAGAAAATTTATGAACGTAACATTGCACTTTATGACATTATATTCACGCCATTTCACACCGGAAATTGAAATAGAGGGAGTTCTAATGACATCCTCGTACACTTACATTCCAGGCGCAGATGGAAGGGGTAAATCTGATGGAATGGAGCCTCCATGAAAATCCTTGAGTGTCATGGTCGAGCGTGCCACAACCCTTTTCTTTGACATTCTCGCTATAATGAGACCTTTCAGTTATTTCAGAAGATATAACTTCAGCACACGTATGTCGGAAGATATAACTTACAACACACAATGATTAGTTTGTATGTGACCTTTCAGTTATTTCAGAAGATATAACTTACAACACACGACGGTTAGTTTCTAGATTAATTGTGTCAAGCCCGGATAGTGAACACCAGGTCTCCGAGTTCCAAGTCTTAGGGTTCAGGATTCAACTATAAGATGGTTCTATTTTGTAACAGGGAATACCCAGACCAGTACAGATGGCAAGAATAACCTTTCCAGCTATGCGGAAATAAACGTAAAGAAATGACCAGGTAGGCTCATCAATAAGTTATCACGGAAAAGATCAGCAAGAGCCAATAGGCTCAAATAAGTGCAATCAGCCAAACTATGACCTGCAACAAAAACTAACCGTTCAAGGGTTCATTCTGACAAAATAAACCCTTGCTTCTGACACGAGCGGCAGTCAGATCTGTCAAGATCCTTGCAGAAAAACCTCCGGTTGCAAAAAACAAGTAGGGGGAGGGGGGAGTCCTTAGAATAACAAGGCAGCACTGTACAATTCTTTCGATGAACTGCAGTGTGTTGTTGATGCAACAAGAACTCAAATCTGAAGGGACATAAAAAGGTTTCTATATCGAAGTTACTCGCTAGAACAACGTACTAAAACTAGAATAAAAATACAATCAACATACGCATGCTTGTCCAACAATATACTAACTAGTCGTTCTGAGAGTGACGAAGTGGAAACACGAGAGTATGATATCTAGCAAAAGGTCTACTGAAGATGCGGAAGGTAGAACAAGCGCATCAAAACGTCTTACACTAACTGGATGACGTCGAAGTTAGGAAAAAAACTGAGACTACATTGAAAGGCGAGAATCTACAATAGCTGCAGGGACATATAGTTCAATGCCAAGGCAAAACTACAATGAATAGCTGAAAAATAACTAAGGAATGTAAGTTACCACCACTTAGACTTACGAACTAATATGGAAAACAAGCACGCAATCAGTGAGACGCCTTGCTAAGATGAATCACTATTACAAACGAGAAGCAAAACGAATCAAAGTTTGGAAACGGAAACCAGGCAAAAACAGACAGACAACAAGATGCAGAAAGTGTAATTAAGGATATATCACCGAACATCACAAAGAAAAACGATAACGAATCAAAAGTTTTGGAAAGGGAAGCAAATAAACTGAAAGACAGACACAAGAGGCAGAAAGTCTATTTAATGACAAATCGCTGACAGGCCGATATGATAGAAACATTACAAAGAAAAACGAAAATGAATCAAAAGTTTTGGAAAGGGAAGCAAGCACACACACACAAACACGACAAGAAAGAGTGACAAAGCAAAATATATCAATAAAAACCACAAATCATGATCATACGAGATAAGATCGCACAGAAACTTTAATATACAATACCAGGTTACAAGCTGAGCAAATAGGAGCACGGATCTTGTGACAGGAGGATTCAAACCAGAGCCAGCAACGTAGACCAGTGAGGCACCAAAGGATGCACCAATTATTGTGTTAGATCTACCTGCCTGGCATCGACGATCGTAAGCAGAAGCCACAAAATTCGATGCAGAAGACAAAGAAAGCGAGAAAAGCTTCGAGACAGCAGCGATGGCGAAGCCAGGCAAGGAGACCATCGAGGATCGTAACTAAGTAATTAACCACGGTAAATAAACCAGCTCTCCCACAGTAACAACGGGTAACTTTCTCTTACGATACCAGTAACTTTTGTTCGTGACGCTATACATTTCACCACCAGCCACTTAGATCACTGCCACGTGGTGAGCATGACGTTGGGCTCTTTTCAATGGTCAATTAGCAAACACGTGGTAAGATCTAAGCGTTTTTATAAGATGTAACGGTTGCGATCTTAAATTAGCCCGTGTCTGAAAGATATATACCTTTAAAAAAAATGGATAAACTGCTTTATTTTATTAAAATTAATGTTTATTTCTTGATTGTGATTGGTGGGCTCCGGTGCCCTTTAGCGTATGCCCCGACTTTTGCCCTAACGGGCTTCCAGTTTTGCTGCACGTCAAAGGCCCCGTCTGCCCTTCAAAGAAAGGGAAAATAAACTAAGCAACCTATCATGGAGCAGCAACCCTTCATATCAAATTCAATATCATTTTGTTAAGAGTGCCCACTGGCTTTCCATGCAACCTCCCCACTCGTCGAGAGTGATGTACCTCGTCAACAAAAATCGGAGAAGTAGTTGAAAGTGATGTTCAAAGTGACATCAAGAACTTGAGAACCCGTTGTAGAGTGGCATCAAGAGCTTGAGAACCCGTTCAGAGTGACATCAAGAACTTGTGAACCCGTTTAGAGTGGCATCAAGAGCTTGAGAACCCGTTAAGAGTGACATCAAGAACATGTGAAGGGGTCATATGTGAACTTTCGCTATAGCTTCGTGTACCCTCTGCCCTGTTCTTGGGTAAGGGGGTTTGCAACCAAAATGAAAGCATGCGCTCTCCCTCTTACTTGCTACTTCATGTCAGCTTTTTGGCTATGTGCAATTGCATAGTTCACAAGTGGCAAATTCTTGTGGGTGCTCGTCAGCATTTTGGCAACAGACAACAGGCCAAAAGTCAATTTTTTTGTTCAACGGGTTGCTACATGGCAAGGCCCATTGGAACAACCCGTGGACTTTCACCACTTCACCCGTTTTCCATGTTGACGGCAAGAACTTGTCTGGGTGTCACATGAAAAGCAAATAAAAGCATCAACACATGAAGTTTGAAAAGTATATTAAAAACTTACATATCATTTTGAAAGTCACAGTGAAAAGAAACCTTCATTTGGAAAGATTTTGAAGTGTCTTGGATAAAATATTAGAAGGTACCACCCTTAATTCATGGAAGCTTCACCCATGTCACTAGCATTATTTTGGAAAGCTTAGAAATAATGCTAGTTTGGAAAGAGGTGTCTTGGATAAGATATTAGAAGGTACACCTGCCAAGCTCTCACTCTACATTCATGTTTCTTGTTCTTTGGCTTGGGAGTGAGGCTTCTAGAGATTGATTGGATGCTTCTACTTGGTTGGGTGGTTTCTCCACTGTGTGTTATCCTTTTGTGTTTAGGATTTGTAAGCAGGATCTAAGGAGCTTCCCTTATAGTGATATCAGAGCAAGACTTACAAGCTTGGAGAGGTGGTGCTTTTCATTGGAGCTTGGTGGTATTCAGCTAGTATTCTCATCCAAGAAGAGGAGCAAGGTTGCAAGTTGGTGGATCTTCCCAAATTCAATTTGCATGTTCCATATCTCTCTCTAATTCATTGTGCTAGGAAATCAAGTTTTGGTGTCTTTTTTGGAGTTTTAGCATGTGTAGCTCAAAACTAGTTATGGATCTAAAATTTTCAGCAAGTTAATGCACTTTGAAGTAGTTGAAATTCAGTTTGCATGTTGGATCTTCCCATGTATTTGGATTCTAGTCTCTTTTGTGGCCATTTGGCTTGTTTTCCATGATTTTGGCACAAAATGGAGGGTAGAATTCAAAATCCAGCAAGATCAGATCAATCGATTGGTTGTAACTCTGTATTTGGATTGCATGTGGATTTGGAAAACGTTCTTGCCATTTTATTCCAATTGGGCATGGTGAAAAAAATCTAGAAAGGGCTAAAATTCATGATCTTTGCCTGTTTTTTCATGAAATTGGATGGTAGGAGGTTGTTGAACATCAATTGAAGCTAGAAAAAGATGAATCATAGTCTTTTGAAGTTGTCCCAGAAGTTAGAGCCAAGAATTCCAGCAATTGGGTTTGTAGGAAGTCAAAAAGTGTAAAAAAATGACCAATTTTGGTGAATTTTGGGGGCTGGATTTCTTTAAATCCATAAGGGGATCATTCTGGTTTTTTCCAGCATGTTTTGTATTCCTTTTTACCTTCCCAGCAAGCTATCAGACCTATAAATTGATGGGTAGAGACTTATGTTTCAATTCCATCAAGTTTGTAGCAATTTTGACTTCTAGAAACCAAGAATTCATGGTTCTCAGCCCATATTGCTTCATAGGATCTGTTCATGGAACTCTTAGAACCATTTAAGATTGTTTGGATCATCACTTTTAGGCTTGGTTGAGTGTTTGCAGGTTTTTGGACATAGTGGTCTTGAAAAAGTGCGCCCTCCTACAGCTTAATTGGTTGTTCTGAACTCTCACGTGTGAGTCCTAGGTGGAAGGATGACATGGCAAGTGTCTTGTTCACTAGGTCTCCCTCTGTACTGAGCTTTATAGCACCCAATTTGGTGTCCTGTAGCCAAAGATATGAGCATCTGAAGTTTTGCAATTTTGTGAGCAAAATTGGTAAAACTTTCAATTGTTCTATTTGCATGCATGACAATTTCCTATTTTGAGGTACTGTGTTTGCATGGAATGTCTACATGTGGTTTCTCAGAGTGATTCTGACATGCATGAGTAGTTTGGATCTGTTTTGAGTGGTCATACGCATGTACTCTGATGGTTAGATACAAAATTGGATTTTATAGTTGACAATTTCCGTAGAATTGATTTTTTACCTAAAATTCCGTAAAGTAAAAATCATTAGAGAATGTAAAATTTTAGAAGTGCGAAAACTCAAAATTTTTAGTTTTTTCCAGTTTCTTGTAATATCTATGAAATTGACTAAAAATAGTGATTTGACCATGCTGGAGTCAATTTCAGTGAGTTTTTGGTCAACATTACTTTACTATGAGTTAATCTGATATTAACTAAGTTTAGTAATTTCCAGGATAGATATATTGAGATGTTTGAAGAAACTTCAAATCAAGCTGCAAATCCAGGTGCACCATCTTATATGGTGATTTGTTAGCAGCTGAGTACGACACTCAATGATATGAATGATCGTAATCAGATGAGAGATCAGCAAATGGAGGTTTTGTTGAATCAAGTCAAATTGATGTCTTCACCCAATCTCGGTTTTCAACCGAAGGTTTATGCATAGAAGGAGAAGAAACCTAAGGTCGTCGAGGACTGGCTGACCAAGTGGAGTAGTTACTTCAATCTACACGGTGTTCCTGATGAGAAGAAAATTGAAAGTGTCATGCTGTTCTTACATGGCAAAGCGTCATCGTGGTGGCGAGATTTGTCGGTGAAGCCAACTACTTGCCGAAGTTTCAAGAAAGCTTTCGTAGTTGTTGATGACGTGGACTACTACCTGAAGTTCGTGAACTGCAAGATGGGTACAAAGAGTTAAGACTCTTATATCTAGGAATTCATGGACCTATGGAATAGGGTTCCATCATTCGATGCGAAGTTGGCATTATGGCAGTTTGTCCTAGGTTTGCCAGTCGACTATCAGAATGAATGCAGGCGAAATGTGTTTCAAAACCTCAAGGATGTGTTTTGGATTGCGAAAGCATATGATTCCATAGTGGTGGCATCTAGGAAGCAGTTTGCGCAAATTCCAATCACTTTGAAAAACCAAGAAGGGTAAGAAGTGAGGTCTAGACCAAGCAAAATACTTGATGAATTAGATCAAGCAGCATCGGAACCCAGGAAGCCGAAGAGAAAGAGATTCAAGAAATCTATGTCCCGGGAAAAGGCTAAAAGAGAGAACTTATGTTTTGTCTGTAAGAAGCCTAGACATATGATGAAATTTTGTCCAGAAAGGAAGAAAGTGTCTGCTCACATGATTGAAATCCCAGGAGGCAATGATAAGACTTTGAAAATTAACCGGATGAATTGTGAGTGTGAATGTTCTTTTAGTACTACTTCTTTGTTGCCTAATGAACTTTTTCGTTTAATTGGCACAGTTAAAGATCAAGAAGTGAGTATTTTATTGGACAATGGTTCAACTCATAATTTTATTAATTCTCGTCTTGTGCAGAAACTCAGCTTGGAAATTGAAGCCAACAATCATAAATATAAAGTTTATCTAGCTTCAGGAGCAGAGTTGGAGACTTGGAATGTGAAAGTCCCGAAGCTCCCAGTTTTGATGCAAGGACACACATAATTAGTTAATTTTTATGTTTTAGACCTAGCTCGTACTGATTTAATCTTAGGTTACAAATGGTTATTTAGAAAATCGCCTTCTCTGCTAATTGATTTTGAGAAGCATGTTCTCACTTTCAAGGAGGGTGATAAGGTAGTTACACTATTTGGCAGTAATTTTGTACGTCCGTTGGATCAGATTTCTACAATATATAAAATGGAAACATTGGATTATTATGAGTATGAAGTTTTTTCAATTTGTGCTATTCCAGTTGTGGATGTTTCTAAAATGAATCTAAATGGTTGTGAATTCTCAACAATTCTTAACTCGGTAAATTTAGATCATGAACAAGCAGTGAAAGAACAGATTATAAATGAAATTAGGGATGTTTTTCCATCTGAATTACCTCATGATTTACCACCGTCTAGGTCAGTAGACCACATGATTGAGTTAATTCCAAGAAGTCAACCTATCTCTAGACAACTTTATAGGTTCTCTCAGAAAGAGGAGACAAAGATTTCAATCAAATAGAAAACTATCTGAGGATGGGACATATACAACCTAGTAAATCACCATGGGGCGCTCCTGTTCTTCTTAAAGCGAAGAAAGTGTTGGATTTACTCCTTCCAGTCTCCTAAATCCCAATTTCAATCTGCCTCCATTCATGTTGTATATTTTCTAACGTTGTCATGCAATCTGCATTTTTACACGCAAATTCGCACAGATGAATAAAAGGCGAATGAATCGCGACACTGTGTTCTTACACAGGTCATGGTGACAGGCGAAAGGAGGACACTACCTCACAAAATGGCAAAGTGTCCTAAAAGCTAAGGCACCCTGTAGATCTTATCCTAAGGCCATTCGTAAGAGTGACACACTCTTGCATCATCACGAACGTTCACCTGACATCACACCCTTTTCCATGCTCATCTTTTGCAGCTGCGCTAACAGATTGAACAACGACTGCAGCCACCCACGATCTCCTACAGACAGCACATCCACTATGTACTTTCATATCTGCACACCTGTAATATCTTGTATGTAGTAGATACCATCTGTGTATTTAAGATATGACGATGAAGCAGTGTATGCTAAAAGAGCAAGATAAGTCTAGAACAAGCAAAGGAGGTTATATTCCTCATTATAGACAGAAATAAGCTTTTGTCCGCTGGATGCTTTGAGCATTGCTAAAGGAGATGCTTAGCTAGATTCTCAACAAGATATGTGTCCACACATAACTATAGGTTTAGAAATCTAAATGAGATATAAAACAAAAAGCTTTAAATGTCAACAAACCTACTCAAGCATCAAAAGGAGCTAGTCAACATCACACAATGGATGATATCACTAGAAACAAAGAGGTCTCTAAATGAGAATTCCATTGTCATAAGATTGATTTTTCATTTTCTAGCAATTGAAATAAAATGTAGCTATTTTTTCCTACTACAAAAGCTCAAAACAAAGTGCCCTCTGCTATAGATATGCCAAGAAAGAGTGGAATCTTTAAAACTCTTTCTTGATAGCTATGGACCATCAAACTATTGGGTCTATACCTGGCACATTTATGACATGGATTGTGGGGCTTAATTTTATTTACCTAGTGGATGTTTTTATAATCTGATAGTTAATTTATTCATGTACATTTCTAAAATTATTTTTTTATTCATTTACATTTAGGACTAGCCAAGGGTACTTTTTTGACTTATTATGTGAAGTGGGGGCCCTTTAGGAGGGCACACTATTTTTTCTCCAAAATTTTTGCCTCCCTTAGTTTTTAAATCTTACTTTAAAGAACATCAAGGGAGCAAAAGTGGGCCTTTTTAAATTCATTTTCTGCTATTGATTTGGTATCACTTGGGCTCTTTTTGGGAGAACTTGACTTCGCTATTGCTTGTTGGGTCGTATACACTTAAAGATGATTTGTGTTGCTAGCTTGCCATTCTATGTGGAAGATTGTTAGGTTGCTTTGCATATTGTCATGCATTGCTTTATTGATGCTAAAATTTATGATTTTATTCATAACTTTGTTGATCTCGATGAAAAAGAAAATCAAAAAACATTTGTCTATAGAGATTTTGGAGGAAAATGTGTAAATGAGTTGAAACGTATCTAAGAAAGGACAAATTACACTTGAATTTACTCCATTTATGAATTTTGAAGTGTGAGAAAAAACATTTCAATTCATAAATTATAGTCATAAGCAACAAAATATTCATCTATGGAATAAATTACATAAACAAAGTCCTTTTCTGGACCTTTAATCACCTCCTCGAATGTCTGTGGTTCGCCACTGAACCCGCAAAATTCTTCTGATGTGGAAGCTGAGCTGCCTGGCACAAATCTTGCTGGTGCTCATTGTGGTCTTGTCGACCTTCTGGGAGATCCTCCCGGAACATCTATGCCTTTGCCCTTGTCTGCTCTGCTCAGTTCGGAACCATCTTGGTTTACAAGAACTATGGCGGCAGGTTGCCTCTCGAATCTTTCTTCGTCTGATTTGTTGCTTGAATGGGAGACGACTCAAAAATATTCATTTTCGTGTTCATCTTCTACTCCCTCTGACGTTGGCGGCAGGTCATAGTACTGTCTCTCCAGAACTTCGTAGCTGACAGGATCTTCGTCGGCCATTGTCCTGCTCTTGTCGAATTTGACATCCCTCACTGTTTTCACAGTGTTCGTGTCTGGCATGTAGATTATGTAGTATGACAAATTATTGTCATAACCTACCAAAAATCCTTGCTCCGCTTGCTCATCAAGCTTCTTGCGAAGCTTATCAGGAATATGTGCATATGCTGCACAACCAAATATTCTGACGTGAGATAGGTTGGGTTTTCTACCCCACCATAGCTCATGTGGTGTCGTGTGAGGAACAACAGATTTACCTGTCCTGTTCTGGATGTATGCGGCTGTAGCTACTGCTTCAGCCCACAGTGCCCTTGGAGCCTTCAAGTATGCCATCATGCATATGGCTGCTTCCATCAGGGTCCTGTTCTTTCGTTCAGCAACACCATTGTGCTACGGTGTGTAGGCTGCAGTTATTCTATGAATTATGCCACGATCATTATAGAAGTCAGTGAAGCGATTCGAGATATATTCGCGACCTCGATCTGTTTTGATCTGCTTCACCTTGCTGCCTGTGCATCTCTTAGCCCAATTCACATATTCTGTGAATTTATCAAGTGCTTCAGATTTATTATGAATAAAATACACTTTGGAAAACTTGCTATAATCATCAATGAAGGTTATATAATATTTTGAACCTCCTACTGAGATCACGTTGAATGGACCGCAGATGTCAGAGTGCACCAGCTCCAGAATCTTTGTCATTCTGTAGAAGTCTTTGACGAATGGTGTGCGTGACATCGTGCCTTTCAAACATGCATCACAGGTGGTCGAACTGGTTGCATTCGAGATGCTGACCCCTGTTATTGCTCCATGATGACTTGTCTGGTAGAGTGCCATTGAGTTCATGTGGCAGACTCTTCTGTGCCACAGAGTGCCTGGTGAGTCGTCATGGGTCTGATGCATTTGATCTTCAGGTAGGCGCACCTTTAGATGATATAGGTTGCTCTTTCTTATGCCTTGAGCAATGAGAGTGCTAGTGCTAGCATCAATCACGTTGCATGCTTCGTTAGAAAACGTCACACGCATCCCTACATCTGCTATTCTTGCTACAGAGAGCAAGTCTTGCTGCAGAGTTGGCACGAACAGAACGTCTTCGAGTCGTCTGTCTTTGCCGTTGGTGTTGAGCCAAAGTGAACCAATACCGTTCACTTGATGTCTGGATCCATCTCCAAGAACTATGAATCTTGAGGGATCTGCACTTTGTGAAATTAGACATGATTCGTCTTGATGTAACGAAGTGTGAGGTGGCTCCTGAATCCAGGATCACCTTGTGTGTGTCAAACACTAATGTTGCACACACATCTTCAAAGATGTAGGCGGTCGAACAATTTTCGTTTGTTCTTTCTTAGCCCATCTTCGAGCTCTTGGGCTCCTCGACATAGGAAGAACTATTATTGTTCTCCTGTCTGTTCTGTGTTGATTTGTTTCTTGGGTTCTGGCGGCAATCCATGGCTGCATACCACCCTTCGTATGGCAATGGATACACTCAATCTTGGGATTGAGCCAGTAGGTATCTACTGTATGCCCGTCTCTTCTACATCTCGTGCAGGTCTTCTTGTCTGCATCTTGTCATTTTGACCTCCCATTGGTCTTCCAGTTGCTTTTGCTTGTCCCCTTTGTTTGCTGGTCACGATCCTACCTCTGATTCGACTCCCTCCTAGGTTTGAAAAGTTTTTTTGACTTTTCTCTATTGCCGTAGAGTGTCTAGTTAGAACCATCTTTGTGATCAAGATGCTCTCTGGCCTCGACTTCCTCTTGAATCTCGATAATTGCCTTTTCGAGGTTCATGGTAGGATCTTTCGCGAGCAGGGTTCGTGTCATCTGGAAAGATCTGGGTAAGGCTCTCAATAGATATGTGAACTGCTTCTCAGCTGATAGTACATTCTCTGCTCCTGAGTTGTGTAGTGATAGAAACAGATCCTTCATCTTTCTCATGAAAGAGGTGAGGTCTTTTCCATCCCACTGCAGATTCGTCAACTGATCTTCCAATATCATAATCTGACTTTTTGATTTCGTCTGAAATCTTGTGAGCAGTGCATCCCACATCTTCGTAGCTTTGGAGAGTGTAGCTAGGTCAAGTGTAAGGCTATCTTTGATGGAAGATGATAGCAAGGCTACTGCCTTGTCATTTTTCTCCCTCAATTCGCGTAGCTCCTTGCCTGTTGTCATAGGCATTTTTTTTTGTGCCATCCACCCAGGGGAAGAGTCCTTTGCCCTTGAGTATCAAAGATGTCTTAACTTTCCAGACTAGAAAGTTAGATCCTGAAGAATTAAGTATAGTGCAGATCTTGCTCTGCATGCTGCTGATTGAAGCCATTGCTTCTTGAAATCTGTTTTCTTATTGATGGTTGATTGTTTGAATGCTTGGCCTCCTGGATCTGCTAGCTTCTTGGCTATGTCAGAATATGGCAGGATGGCTTTGATGCCACTGATGAGAATCGTGAGATGCTCTGATACGACTGATGAGAATCGTGAGATGCTCTGATACCACTGATGAGAATTGTGAGATGCTCTGATACGACTGATGAGAATTGTGAGATGCTTTGATACCATTGATGAGAATCGTGAGAAGGAAAATTCACGAAACAGTCGCGACTCTCTTTCAAGATTCGGATGGAGTTCAGATGCGTTCGCTGGGCACTGCCAGCTGAAAACACTCCTACAATCCTCTAGAGAGTAGTCAGTTACTACTGATCTACATTCATAAAATTAATACAACATTCGACTTAATTTCAACCAAGGTGCAGAATTCAAAGGGAACAAGAAAACTCAGACATATGAAATAAATAACATAAGCATTCGACATCCAAGATCAGACACAACCAGAAAATAATCTATATTGATTTTCTCTGATTTCTTCAGGGCACTGCATGTGAAAGATTCAACTAGTTTCATCACATTTTGCAATATTTCCATATTTGGCATATTGAGGCCAAACTTATTTTAGACGTAGAGGTTGACTTTTCAAAGCTCATTAGTCTAAATTTCATTTGAATAAACACTTTTTGAAAGTGTGGGAAAGATAGAATGCGAGTTTGAGTAGATTCAATTTGAATAAGTTGGGTACCTTGAATCTAGACCCAAAATTAGTAGGGTTAGCATTTTGGTGGGAAAGCCAAGTGGCCAGATAGGGTTTGGACCTGCTATAAAAGGATGTAACTCGTGGAGAGAGTCATCTTCTCTCTTCTCTATCTCATTTCATGCTTATACATGGTTCTCTTGGGTTCTAGTATCCATTGGTGCACTATCTTGGTGATTGCTTGCAATTCTATGTGTAGAATGATCTATATTTGTTATTTTTGGATCCACATGTGTGAAATACAGTAGCTTGCTGGTTTTGTATGGACATCAACAGTACATAATCATTTCATTCAAGTTTGATCAAGTTCTATTAGTGTTTGCATCTCAAATTGTGCGTAAATGCTGATTTTTCTACATTGGTGAGATTGGTAGTGTATTTCTCTTTCTAACCAAAGATCATTCAAGTAGATTGGATCTTAAGGATCTGAAATCTTTCACATGGTATCAGAGCTTGTGTTTCAGGTTATGAAGGAGGAAATCAGATCTATCAATGATTTGGTGAAGATATCAAGTCTAGAGCATGCTAGAGAGGATTCTACACCAAAATTTTTTGCTTTTGTAGATTGGATCTTTTGTAGATCAATATACTAAATAGGTCAATATACTTGTTCAATTCCGATTTTTGAATTCACATACTGGATTTGGCCGATTTTTGGATAATTGGTTCAGCCTAAGTGGTGGCTTATAGATTGCATATCAAATTTTCAGCATTTGCATGTAGATTTGGAATAGTCAATTTTTTGTGATTTTGTCAAAACCCTAATTTTGATTGGATCTCTAGATAGTGAGGTTGCTGGACTTCATTTGAGTGTGTTTCAATCTTAGAAAGTGGCAAAAGTCATTGGATTGAGAATAGATCATAGGTTGATCAAGATTCCATGATTCTATGTGTTGATTTGCTTGGATAAGTGCTAGAAGAGAATTTGTGAGATAGTTTCAAATCTTGGTGATTTCTTTTGAAAGCATTTGTTGTTGTTCAAAGGAGTGCTTTGTGCATTGAAGCAGGTTGAAAGAGAAGATCAGGTCATTGCTACATGGTAACCTCAATTGGAGTCATGTTGGAAGCCAATGATAGGCTTACCTCAAGTAACTATTCATTGTGGAAAGTGAGGATGGAGTCACTTCTTGAGATGAATGATGTTTTGGATATTGTTGTAGGCTTGGAGGAGAGACCAGCAACACAACAAGATCAATTGAGGTATGACATGAGGGCCAAGAAGGCTCTACACCTGATAAAGATGAATGTTACCAATGAACTTCTCAAGGAAGTTGGTAAGTGCACATCATCTTTGGAAGCTTGGAATTCATTGAAGAAGCTTTATGAACCCAAGTCTACTTCTAGAGTGTTGACTCTAAGAAGGCAAATCTTTTCTTGTTTGCAATGAAGAATTCTGATTTTAAAGTTTATATATGTTTTCATAATGATATCATTTGCTGCAATGATGAAGCATAAATGCCATGAATATACCCAGTGAGAACACTACAGAATTTGAAGCCTATAATGAACTTAGGCAGGAATTCAATGACGTTGTTTTAGACCTTCCTGTAGGTTTACCACCAGAAAGGACAGTTGATCATAAAATTGACCTAATACCCGGAGCAATTCCAATCGCACAACGTCCTTATAGGATGAGTGCATCGGAAGAGGCTGAGGTAAATAGGCAATTACATGATTACCTGAAAAAGGGGTGGGTACAACCTAGTAAGTCTCCTTGGGCATCACCAGTGGTTCTGGTGGCCAAGAAGGATGGGACTATAAGGTTTTGTGTCGACTATAATAAATTGAACAAGGTAACCGTTAAGAATAGATATCCACTGCCACTGATGGATGATCTAATATACTACCTTGGTGGTGCTGGGTACTTTACCAAGATAGATTTAAGATCGGGCTACCATCAGATATGCATTAAGGTAGAAGATATACCAAAAACCAGGTTTCGAACTCGCTTTGGTCACTACGAATTTTTGGTGTTGCCTTTTGGTTTGACCAATGCACCGGCATGATTTGTTCAGGCCATATTTGGGAAGATTCGTAGTGGTATTCTTAGATGATATCCTAGTGTTCAGTAAGACTTTGGCGGAACATAAAGAGCATCTTAGGATTGTCTTGGACATTCTAAGAAGGGAAAAGCTCTTTGCCAAGGAGTCTAAGTGTAACTTTTTTGCTAAGGAATTGTCCTACTTGGGGCATAAGATTTCCGAACGGGGGGTGGAGATTGAGGCTGATCGTATCCAAAGGGTTATTGACTGGCCTATTCTCACCACAGTTCGATAAATCAAGTCCTTCTTGGGGTTTGTGGGATTTTTCCGTCGGCATATTCCCCAATTTGCTCGATTGGCATTTCCCCTTACCCAGGCCTTGAAAGGCTATAAGAAGCTAAGCCGGAGGGCTAAGAGTCCACTAAAGGTGTGGACGGAAGATATGAATAATTGTTTTGAGTTGCTTAAGAAAAGTGTCACTTCAGCACCAATACTAATCATTGGTGATCCTAATAAGACTTTTGTGGTTAGGACCGATGCTAGTGATTATGCTATTGGAGCTGTTTTGATGCAGGATGGACATCCTGTGGCTTATGAAAGCAAGAAACTCAATCCTGCTCAGTCTAGGTATTGTACCTATGAGAAGGAACTGTTTGCAATTGTTCATTACTTGAAAATTTGGCGACATTATTTGTATGGAGCCAGATTTGAAGTTTTGACGGATCATCAGACTCTTCGATATTTCTGTGATGCTACAAATTCAAAGGGGAGGCAAGCTAGATGGGCTGAGCTGATGCAAATCTTTATCTTTTCTATACGTTATTATAAAGGAAGTCAAAATACTCTAGCGGATGCTTTGAGTCGGTTACCGGTTATTAATCAGTTGTGCTTTACTGTTATAAAACCGGAGTTGTTTCAGTCTCTTCAAGGACTATATGAGTCCGATCCTTTTTTTGGAAAGTATTGGCAACAAGTACTTTCGGGGGTTGATTCAGGTTTGCAAGATTTTTCAAATCAGGGAAAGACTGAAACGGATGTCCTAATTCGAAACATGATTTTATTTCGTAAAGGAAAGGTGTGTGTACTGGAGAATGACACTGTAAGGGCCCAAATCTTGCATGAGTGTCATGATAGTCCATGTGCAGGACATCCGGGTATACAAAGAACACTTGACTTAGTTCGAAGGCAATTTTGGTGGCCTAAGATGAAAAGTCAAGTAGAGGCCTATGTACTTAAATGTACTAAGTGCCAGTTAAACAAAGCAGAGAGGCTAAAGGCTAGTGGCCTATTACATCCTTTAGATATTCCTATCGGAAAGTGGGAAAGTATATCTATGGATTTTGTGGTCAGGCTTCCATGTACAGGGAAGGGCCACGATTTGGTTTGGATCATTGTTGATAGACTTACAAAGTTTGCTCAATTTATCCAACGAAAACTACTATTAAAGCTTCAAAACTAGCTCAACTGGTTGTTGAGAAGCTTTTTCAACTATACGGGCTGCCTTGCGATATTGTCAGTGAGCGTGACCCAAAATTCACTGGGAATTTTTGGCAAGCAATATTTGAAAAGTTGGAAACAACTTTAAGTTTGAGTTCTACAGATCATCCGGAATCAGACGGTCAAACGAAAAGGACCAATTAGACGATGGAGGATATGCTTCGAGCGTATGTGGGCCATCGACAGTTTGATTGAAAACAGTACCTTCAACTGGTGGAATTTGCATATAATAGTGCAAAACATTCAACGACCGGATTCAGCCCTTTCATGCTTATGTATGGTTTTCAACCTCGATCACCAATTAGTTTTGG
The DNA here is from genome assembly GCA_029204225.1 of Diphasiastrum complanatum. NCBI lineage: Eukaryota > Viridiplantae > Streptophyta > Lycopodiopsida > Lycopodiales > Lycopodiaceae > Diphasiastrum > Diphasiastrum complanatum. Next base: position 47,910,270 of record CM055110.1, on the reverse strand, counting down.
CATGAAAAACCTACGGGTGCAAGCCGTAGCTGATTTCCTTGCGGATATGCAAGAAATGTTATAGCTGGCTAAAGATAGCATAAGAAGTGCCCAGGACAGGGCAAGGCACTATGCTGATCTATCTCGGAAGCACAAAGTATTCATGGTCAACGACTGAGTGTTTTTGAGAGTCCCTAGTCACTCTAGGGGCTTGAAAACTATTAAGTGTGCAAAGTTGGCACCTAGGTATTGCGGTCCTTTTAAGGTTATCCAAGTGATAAACAAGGTCGCATAGGGAATTCAAAGTTAACCCAAAGATCCAAAAATTTCAATGCATTAAATAGTTAGTGAGGTGATTAGGAGAGAGGGGGCTTGATGAATAGAAGTCTCTAAAACGTGACACAATTAACATATCATAGCGTTCTTTGATTTCTTGTCTAGTAACAACTAAACTTGCGAAAAGAGCAACTTGTTGAGTCTTACAAACAAAATATTGAGATGGAAGAAGGGAAGTCACAAAAAAAGGCTACTTAGAATGAATAATCATCATCTAACCAAGAGGCTTATCTATGACCCCAAAAATTCTCTTGAAAAAAAAGCTATAAATCATGATAGAGACCATGAAGACCATTGTATTTTCTTTCCTTATGAATGCAATTTAAGATATTCCTATTATTAATGTCTTTAGTTCTTGTGAGAGACCTCTTAGGGTTTCTTCTTTCCTAGTGAGTAATAGTTATGCCATGACATACTTAAATCACATGGAGAGAAGTGTAGAAAAGACATGTCAGCCCTATCAACAAACTCTATCAATAACAAGAAGGAAAGGTGTTATTGAAGACCCATTTTATGACAAGATTATAAAGAGATTGACACTTAAGAAGGGTGGGCAATGATTCATTAGATTTGAGAAGTTAAAAGTTGTCACCATATGAAAAATCTAACCTAATGAGTGGGATTAGAGTTGCAAGATCCATCTAGTCCAACAAAACAAAAATCAACATTCACGCTACAATGGATCCATGGGTCAAAAAAAAAGGTGAAGTATAAGAGAACTTTCTACAAGGCTTATTCATTAAAATAGAGAGCTCAAGTTGCACAAACTAACATAAGGCTCAATATACATCAAAAGTATATGCTTCAAACCCTAATATTGTCATCTTATATATCAAGGATAAAATATCAATTTTAAAATTTTCATGAGCATTGCAAGGAGCATATACATTAAAATTGTTGACGAAGAGGCTATTCTTGACTAGAGATGAATGGTGTGCCATATCCTCATGCAAAGAGCTTTAGTTTTGATGACGAAACACAAATGTAAGTACTCATTCCATATATTGTAAAAAAAGATTATAAATATTGTAAAAAGAGATTATATGGGTTTTAGTAGTCTCTAGTCCACTTCCAAAGCATTTAAGTGACACTTGATTTACATAAAATAATTTGCATAGACTTGAGTGCAAAAGTTGTAGCCCAACTAGCATTGCAAAAGTCATGGTCCAATTGACATCAAAACCTAATATCAACTGAACCATATGCACTCAACCTCACCGAATCATAGCGACCTATATTGAACCACAATTACTAAATTACAATTCGCTATATTAGACCTTACTGAACTACAATTTGTTGCATCTTTGTGTAATACTCATATGTACATGTGCATGTAAAAGAATTTAAGAAAATGATTTTTCTTATCATTATTTGAGATCATGAATCACAATTCGCTTCAACAATTGTGTGTGTGTGTGTGTGTGTGTGTGTGTGCACGTGCGCGCGGATGTGAATATCGTAGATTTGGAAAGAGAAGAATGGCAATGAAAGAGACATCTTGCCTCTTCTAGGGAGATTTATAGGTCCTTTAGGACTCTTAGGGTCTTCTTGGCGATGGGAGAAAGCATCATAGGGCATGGAGGAGTTGGGGCATAGAAGAGGTGGAAGAGGGAGGGGGATGCCCTCCTTCCTCTCTCTTGAATGGAAAACTGGCTTTTAAGTTTGCATTCATAAATTGAGCTTATAAGACAAGAAATACAAGGAAATTGAGCTCTTTATAATTAGGTTGTTTTATTATTGTTTTGTGGCTCTTTTACTTTGGTTAATATGTAAACTTGAAAGTGTAAGGTACATTGTTTCTCTTTTATTTTTGGCAAATACCTTGACTTTACATGGTCTTTTATACTTAAGATAAAGTTAACCCGGTTAGAGTTACCTAAGCAAAGTCATTTGACGGATTGGGGAATGGTCTTTTTAGTGACTTTTGCACCTGATTAAACCACCGTAACATTATGGTGAGGCAGTCAAGCCATATTTGATCAACCATGAAATCGGGTGTAAAGGTCACTAAAAAAATCTTTCCCAACTGTAAAAGATGGTGTGGGAAATTCCTTTTTATGACTAGAAATCTAGTATGAGTCTCACTTATGCCTTTTTATGGGTCATAATCTCTCTTCTCAAATTTACACAAAATTCTTGTGAATATTTCTTTAGGAACTTAAGTTTCATAATGTGCCAAAAATATAGGTGGTGTCACTATCAAATTTCGTAAGAGCTAGAAAAAAAGAAAAGAAAAGAAAAGATGAGGTCATTTTCAAAATTCATAAAAAAATTTACAGGCAACTTTGTAATCATGGACTCTAGCGAACACGACCTCAACTGATAACTTCTTGAAAACGGAGAACCTTTGCAAAATTTAATCATCTTCAATAAAGTGAAGAATCTTCCGAGCAATTCCTTTATATGCTTTGAGACTCAACATAACAAAATTGAAATCTAAGGAAGCTTATGTTGGCTCAATAATATAAAATGCATAATTGAGTGGTTTCTAACTCTATTATATGAAACAATTTATAAAATTGAGCATGCTTTTCATGTCTCATTCTTTTCTTTGGCATAAAATGCTCTCAAGCAATAATTAGATATAACAATTGTTGGTAGCATTTGAATATGTGTTGGAATTCTCCCAATATTCATCTTGAATTGTCTTGATTTCAAATTGGCATTTGGAGATAACACTTCTTATTAACATCTAATATGTGTAAGGAATCTCCCAACATTTATCTTCAACTTCTTTGATTTAGAAATTGTTTTTCGTAAATGTCAAGCCACTTTTCACTCATTTTATTAATGGTACTTTGACTTGTGTGTGTGTGTGTGTGTGTGTGTGAGCTTGCGTGCACGTGCACATGCGCACATGCACATGTGCTTGAGAGAGAGAGAGAGAGAGAGAGAGAGAGAGAGAGAGAGAGAGAGAGAGAGAGAGAGAGAGAGAGAGAGAGAGAGAGAGAGAGAGAGAGAGAGAGAGAGAGAGAGAGAGAGAGAGAGAGAGAGAGAGAGAGAGAGAGAGAGAGAGAGAGAGAGAATTTCACATAGTTCCTCTTGACAGAGCAAGACCAAACCCTTTAAAACCTTTATTCATAAACCAACAAGGTACAGTAAAGCTGAAAAGTAAAATACAGTACTAGAAAGCACAACCACTCTCAAAATGTCCAGCTGATACCTGCCACCATCCCACAACACAAAACCGCATGAGTTAGTACCATGGGGAAGACGTGTCATAGCTGAGCGTTAGTTGTTATCCATGTCCAAAAGAAGTTATACTACTTATCGGCATAAATAGCATTTTAAATCATAGTCCAGTCTTCTCCAATGCAAAGACGATTTTTTAGCGATAGGCCAAGCCCCTCCATTACCGTATCAGGGTGTGAGTGCCATGCTGATCAGTTTTTGGGCATTGGTCCGTATTAGTTCATTTCGTTTGCAGCAAAAGTATGAAAAGTTTTCACCGTATATATTGCTTATTGCTAAAAGAAATGGTGTGAACACGTGTGCCGGTGTCAGAGCAAATCCATGCTATTGAAACCCTGGTGACTTAAGAAACGTCACACACTAATGTCCATACTCCTGAGCATATCCATGCTTTCCAGTTGTATCTCACCATAATCTGATATGACAACTGAATGGGTTATTAATTTGCACAAGCCATGGTTGAGTAGTGTAGTTACGAGTGAACTCACATATCCAACCCGTGGTTTTTTAAGACCTTATATCAGATAGGCTTCATCTTATTGGTGAGGTTCTCATGGTTTTTACAAGGTATTAGGGCAAATCCGTGCCATTCTAATCCTTTTGTAAGAACCGTTTATCTTACGCAAATCCATGCTGTCCAAGATAATTTGAAGAGAAACCTTGCTTTGGGACAGCGTGGGTGTCATTATACGCAGAATAGTTTCATTATCTATGAAGTGATATAGTCGAAGTGAGTAAAAACCAACTAATTTCTATATTTAGGATCATTATTAGTCACCTAAAATGGGATATATTTGTAAAGAGACACCTTACCTTTCAAGCATAGGTGATGCTTGCAGAGTCTGAAAACTGTTCGGAAAACTCATACCTGGATGATCATAACAGTGACTTCTTGTGAGGATGCCATGTTTAGTCCCTTGAGTGCTCTTGCCTTCCTTAGACTTAAATCATTCATAACGTTATTGTCAGATATTGTGAAAACGATAATAAGCACGTTAAGGAGAGCCTACCACTCATTGTTTATATAAGTATGAAGCGAATGCTTTAATGTGCATACCTGTGCAAACGCTTATAGATTTATGGTTCAAAACCGAACCTAATCGAAAACGAAGATAATAGTAATATTCGATGCTACAAAGAGCGCAAGTTTTATTTGTTAGTGCTTAGACACAGTAGTATTCCCTTTGAAATAGCAATCATTCAAAAGTATGATAGCAAACAGGTTAAAGCATGAGGTATACTAATCATAATCAGAATGTGCCAGTGCATCTTTTGTATAATAGCATGATACTACAATGTCTTCATCTCTGGAGTATGTATGTAACCTTTCGTTACTTTTGGAACAACCAAACATTCATATGGTCCTTTGAAGGATAGTAAAGCCTATTGTATACTGTAGTTATCAAACCAAACTTTCATCCTTTCATATCTATGATAAGGAGTTTGAATCCACACAACCATTCATAAGGTAAGAAGTGCTTCATCGCTGGTCATTAAGAAGCTTTTGTCTCAACCTACCTATGTGATGCATACCTATCATTATCATGCTTACAAAGTATGTGGAAGGAAGCATTGGTTCATTGCTGGTCCATCGCTGGACAACTTACCATATATATCCATTTTTTGAGTATCTAACTCAAGACAAATCATTGCAGGTCCATCGCTGGACAACAGCTCATATATCTTCAAAAAACTTCTACACAATTGAGCATGCTTCATCACTAGTGGACAACGGATAGTATTTATAAAAAAGCGTCATACAAAAAATGTGTATGAACCCTCGCTGGACAACGGATTCATACCATCACGTTTATCACCTAGAAATCTTGATACCATTCATATGTAGCAAAGAGATGAAAGCAATGATATGAAATGAGCAGAACCACATACCGTAAAGTAGAAGCAGACGACTTCAAGCCAGGGAGGGCGCAATCTCTATCGTGAGCATATCTTCCAACCTTCTTCTCACTGTATAATAGAAAAAACTCATTCGAGAACATGTTATATATAGTGGTTCTGTAGGAAGTATCATGGAAGCTCCCTTTCAACCAAAATTGGTGGGAAAATAATTTTTGAAAAGTGTCATATATGGTTGGGTTGGCAACAAAGGCTAGGACCATCAAATCACATATGTTTATTTATAGCTTGATCAAGGGTGGTAACTTCTGATAAAGAAGGGTCCATGAGAGAGAGAGAGAGAGAGAGAGAGAGAGAGAGAGAGAGAGAGAGAGAGAGAGAGAGTGAGAGAGTGAGTGAGTGAGTGAGTGAGTGAGTGTGTGTGTGTGTGTGTGTGTGTGTGTGTGTGCATGCACGCGCGTGTGTTTGTATTTTTTCCTCTCTCTTGAATGTATTTGTACTTGGTATATACTTGTGTTTTCTATCTAATATAAAAGCCGTAGTCCTTGTTTCATTCAAGATGTTAGAAGTCATTCATTTTTTCAAGCAAAAAAAAAAACTGAATCAACTTTGGGATGTTTTTATGTTTTTATAAAGAACTTTGGTGTCCCTACCAACTTGAGGTGAAACATCCAGTACAATTTTTTTATAATAAATGTCCTCAAAAGTTTTGTATGATAATTCTCTCTCTCTCTCTCTCTCTCTCTCTCTCTCTCTCTCTCTCTCTCTCTCTCTCTCTCTCTCTCTCTCTCTCTCTCTCTCTCTCTCTCTCTCTCTGTATAATGATAATCCTATGCATTTTTCTATGACATGCTCCACGTTTTGTTTAATGTAGGATCATTGATAAGCTTTAAAATTTATAATGTATAAAAGGAATTTCCTAACATCTTGAAATGAAACAACTTATGCTTTTCATGAGAGAACAAAAACACTTGATACTCAATTCTTTGTGGCATGTGCTTTTAGTTTCAAGTAACAACCTAATTAGTTCATCTATGAGACATAGGTGGGCCGCCCCACAACATCGTATATGAACTCATGTCATGGAAGAAGATTCGTTTAAATGAAAAGAATAAAGACCCAAGGATTTGTAGTTGTAGATAAAAAAAAATGGCTTGTCACCCCAAGTTTGAAATTATGTATGGACAAGTGAGCATGTATTAGGCTCAACCAAAACTAAGGGCATAACCCCTAAATTACACATTTTGGCCAAAATTTGGGATGTCTTGTGAAGTGTCCTCCCTATGTGTTATCTATAAATTTTAACAAGGTTGACAACTAATATAAATATACACATGCAATTAGTAACCTACACATGTCCCTGGTCATCTATGTGGAGGCAATCTAGCCTTAGGAGATAAATCAAAAGTATTAAGTGAAGAGCTTTAGTAGAGAAGGCAACATGAAAGGCTTCAACACCAAGGCAAGACGGTGGAAGTCTTAACATAATTTTAGAGGTATTATAGCTTGGGAATCTAAGACTTCCACATACCTATAGTAGGATTATGGCATCGATCTTGGTTTGAATGTATTAGGCCGATTGAGTTTGTAGTGTTGGCATATTGTGCTTTTGCATGCGTTGACAATTTATGTAATATATGCATGCTAGTCTATAGAGAAGGTTCTCATGCTTTCCATAGAAAAAAAATTGTGTTTTAGGCAAACATATGTCATGATTCATTCAATGTAGTGTATTTTTTAGTTTCAAAACCTATGACGAAGCACACTAGGAAGCCACCGAATGGCGGCATCAATGAAAAATTGTGAGTGAAAATAATTTTTGGAGGGCAAGCAAAAGACATCAACCTCATGCACACTGCTCTTAGTTTTCAATTGAGCAGATGCTTGCACATGTCTTTGGAGTCTCAGAATGGGTTGAAGAAGATAAATTTGGGCTATTGGTTGAGGAACATGACTTGCCAAACACATGGACTGGATCACCAACAACACTTCTTTTTTCTAGGGCATTAAAGCTTCAATCACTAAACCACCTTTTGCAAGACCAATTTCAAAACGCACATCATCCCCAATATTTTCTAGTTTCTCTACAACTGTTAGCAAAAGTAAGGATAAAGCACCTCCTCAAAAGAGATGAGAGGACAAATAGAAAAACACAAGCTTTAAGTGGAGTTGAATAAGCTATTGCAGCAGAACTGATGGCCGCTACCAAGCAAGGCAGAAATGACACAGGAAAGAACCAGGCCAGGATCGATGAGCAAGGAAAAAACCGCTGGAAAGACACAAGACTGATAGCCGCTACCAGGGCAGTCTTGCAGGGTCAAAAACGAACTGACAACCAAGAGATGCTTACTCGGAAATTAGCTAGCGTGTGGAACGAACTAACGCCTCATGGAACGTGGGGAGCTCCAACACCTAGCAAAGATGCAACAAAAAAGTTTGCTAAAAGAAGCTGGCTGGGTGCAAATCAACCTTGCTCAATCTCTGATGGCAGAACTAGAAAAGGGCCATGGAGCTCCAACACCTAGCAAAGATGCAAAACAGTCTGCTAAAAGAAGATGGTAAAAGAAAAAAAAAGCGAATACCCTAACCCTAAAAACCTAGCAAAGATGATTAAAAAAAGGATACGAAAAACATAAAAAAAAAAAGGATCCTAAAAACAAGCAAGATGCGAAAAGCAAACAACAAGCAAGAAATAGCTTGAAAAACAAAGAATGTTTAGCTAGAAACATAGAAAAAGCAAGAAATAGCTTGAAAAACAAAGAATGTTTAGCTAGAAACATAGAAAAAGCAAAAGAAAAGAGTGGCAACGACGCCAATGTTGTACGTTTCGCATCCTCCGTTGGCTAGGGCTCCATCTAGAGTCTACGCTATGGCTTCTCCAACTAGCTTGAGCAAGAGGATGGGAAGACGATAATGAGCATGGTGAGTATCCTGAGGGTAAGATCCACTCTTCTCTCTTTTCTCTCCTTAGTTTCTAACAAATGACGGCTTAACCTAAAAGATAAAACCCTAAACTAAATCTCATCCTCTAAGGCTTACCCTACTAGAGAATGGAGGGCCTAGATTTCTTTCTTCTTCTGATTCGTCGTTCGAATGGGAGACGACTCGAAAACCTTCTTTTTTGTGTTCGTCCTCTACTCCCTCTGTCCCTTGCAACAGATCATAGTACCGTCTCTCCAGAACTTCGTAGCTGACAAGATCGTCATTGGCCATTGTCCTGCTCTCATCGAATCTGACATCTCTCACTGTTTTCCCAGTGTTCGTATCTGGCATGTAGATTCTATAGTATGATGAATTACTGTCATAACCTACCAGAAATCTCTGCTCAGCTTTCTCATCAAGATTCTTTCGAAGCTTGTCAGAGATATGTGCATAAGCTGCACAGCCAAAGATTTTGATGTGAGACAGGTTGGGCTTTCTACTCCACCATAGCTCATGTGGTGTCATGTGAGAAACACCAGACTTGTCTGTTCAGTTCTGGATGTATGCAGCTGTAGCTATTGCTTTAGCCCACAGTGCCCTCGGAGCTTTCGAGTAGGCCATCATGCATCTGGCTGCTTCCATCAGGGTTCTGTTCTTCCTTTTTGCAGCACCATTGTGCTGCATCGTTTAGGCTGCAGTTCTTCTGTGAATGATGCCACGATCATTGCAGAAGTCAGTGAAGCGATTCGAGATATACTTGCCACCTCAATCTATCCTGATCTGCTTAACCTTGTTGCCTATACATCTTTCTGCCCAATTCACATATTCTGTGAATTTATCAAGTGCTTCAGATTTATTTTGAATAAAATACACTCTGGAAAATTTACTATAGTCATCAATGAAGGTTATATAATACTTTGAACCTCCTACTGAGATCACATTGAATGGTCCGCAGGTGTCAGAATGCACTAACTCCAAAATCTTAGTCGTTCTGTAGGAGTCTTTGATGAATGGAGTGCGTGACATCTTGCCCTTCAAATACACATCACAGGTGGTCGAACTGGTTGCATTCGAGATGCTGACCCCTGTTATCACTCCATGATGACTTGCTTGGTAGAGTGCCATTGAGTTCATGTGGCATAGTCTTCTGTGCCACAGAGTGTTTGGTTGGTCATCATGAGTGTGATGCATCCTTCTGCCTTGAGCGATGAGAGTACTGGTACTAGTGTCAACCACGTTGCATGCTTCGTCAGAAAACGCCACATGCATTTTTGCTACAGAAACCAAGTCTTGCTGTAGTGTAGGCACGAATAGAACGTCTTTGAGCCGTCTGTCTCTGCCATTGGTGTTGCACCATAGTGAACCTATACCATTCACTTGATACTTAGATCCATCTGCAAGAACTATGAATCTTGAAGGATCTACACTTCTGAAATCAAACATGATTCGTCTTGATGTCACGAAGTGTGAGGTGGCTCCTGAATCTAGGATCACCTCATGTGTGTCAAACGTTGATGCTGCACACATGTCTTCACAGATGTAGGCGGTCGAACAGTTTCTGTTCGTTCTTTCTTCTTCCATCTTCGAGTTCTCGGGCTCCTCACATCTTGTCTTTTAAACATGCATCACAGGTGGTCAAACTGGTTGCATTCGAGATGCTGACCCCTGTTATCGCTCCATAATGGCTTGCTTGGTAAAGTGCCGTTGAGTTCATGTGGTAGAGTCTTCTGTGCCACAGAGTGTCTGGCGAGTCATCATGAGTCTGATGCACCTAATCTACAGGTAGGCGTACCTTCAGATGATATAGGTTTTTTTTCCTTCTGCCTTGAGTGATCAGAGTACTGGTGCTGGCATCAATCACATTGCATGCTTCATCTAAAAACGTCACACGCATCCCTGCATCTGCTATTCTTGCTACAGAGAGCAAGTCTTGTTGTAGAGTAGGCACGAACAGAACATCTTCGAGTCATCTGTCTCTGCCGTTGGTGTTGAGCCATAGTGAACCAATACCGTTCACTTGATGCTTAGATCCATCTCCAAGAACTATGAATCTTGAAGGATTTGCACTTCTGAAATCAGACATGATTCGTCTTGATGTCACGAAGTGTGAGGTAGCTCTTGAATCTAGGATCACCTCATGTGTGTCAGATGTTGACGCTGCATACACGTCTTCACAGATGTAGGCGGTCGAACAGTTTCTGTTCGTTCTTTCTTCGCCCATTTTTGAGCTCTCGGGATCCTCGACATAGGATGAACTATTGCTATTCTCCTGTCTGTTCTGTGTTGATTTGTTTCTCGGGTTCTGGCGGCAATCCACGGTTGCATGACCCTTCTTATGGTAGTGAATACACTCAATCTTGGGATTGAGCTAGCAGGTATCTACTGTATGTCCATCTCTTTTGCATCTCACGCAGGTCTTCTTGTCTGCACCTTGCTGCTTTGACCTCCCTTTGCTCTTCCAGTTGCCCTTGTTTGTTTTCTTTGCTTGTTGATGATGATCCTGCCTCTGATTCGACTCCCTCTTAGGCTTATATTGCTTCTTGGATCTTTCTTTGTTGCCGTAGAGGACCTGGTCAGAACCATCCTTGTGATCAAGGTGTTCTCTGGCTTCGACTTCCTCTTGAATCTCGATAATCGCCTTTTCGAGGTTCATGATAGGATCTTTCGCGAGCAGGGCTCTTGTCGTCTGGAAAGATCTGGGTAAGGCTCTCAATAGGTAGGTGAGCTACTTCTCAGCTGACACTGCATTCTCTGCTCCAGAGTTGTGTAGTGATAGAAACAGATCCTTCATCTTTCTTACGAAAGAAGTAAGGTCTTTTTCATCCCACTGTAGATTCGTCAGCTGATCTTCAAGCATCATGATTTGACTTCTTGATTTCGTCTGAAATCTGGTGAGTAATGCATCCCACATCTCCTTAGCTTTGGAGAGTGTAGCCAAGTCAAGTGTGAGGCTATCTTCGATGGAAGATGATAGCAAGGCTACTACTGCCTTGTCATTTTTCTCCCTCCATTCATGTACCTCCTTTTCTAATGTCATAGGCATTTCTTTTGTGCCATCTATCTAGGGGAATAAACCTTTGCCCTTGAGTGTCAGTGATGTCTAACTTTCCAGACTAGAAAGTTAGATCCTAAAGAATCAAGTATTGTGCAAATCTTGTTCTACATGCTGCTGGTTGAAGCCATTGCTTCTTGGAGTTTGTTCCTTTGTTGATGGTTGTTTGTCTGAATGCTTGGCCTCCTGGATCTGATAGCTTCTTGGCTATGTCAGATTATGACAAGATAGGTAGGCTCTGATACCACTGATGAGAATAAGAGAGGTGATATGCTCTGCATGCCACTGATGAGGATGAGGGAAAAATTGCGCAACAGTCGCGGAACTGTCGCAACCACAAATTCAACCGTGACTCTACCTCGATTCTCTTCTCAAATCAGATGGATTTCAGATGCGATCGCTGGACACTGCCGACTGAATCACTCCTACAGTCCTCCAGAATGTAGCTAGGCACTGCTGATCTACGTTAATAAAATTAATACATCATTCAACATAGTTTCAACCAAGGTGCGAAAATTGAAATGAACAAGGAAACTTAGACACATGAATAACAGCAGACACTTTTGCATTCGAGATCAGACACGACAAGAAAATCATCTATATTAATCTTTCTTAGATTCTTCAAGCACTGCATGCAAATCCACGCAGTGCGTTGGCATGGGAGAAACACGGTTCTCTCACGAGTAATCGTCTCGCTTTATAAGCAGACAGTTGGATCTACAGATCTGAGACAGAATTGTCTTCGCACACAGGCGGACATGTATTCTGTATTTTCATATTGATTGCTTACTGACATCAGACTACTACACTTCTGTGTATTCTATCATCACACTATCAAGTATCATCTAGTAAGTATATAGTCGCTCTATGCAATCTTAAGATTAGAGTGCCTAAATATCTACAACTAATCAGGAAATTACAAGAGTGGCAGATTAGCCACGACCTAGATTGTATCTACTGACGTCATGTCATCAGGTCATATATCTGTACTTCTGGGTACTTGCACGATCTTTGTTGGTACTCTTTGGAGCGTGAGGGCAGCGAAAGTTTCGCGACATTTTTCGTGTCGCGTCGTTGCTTTCGTTTCCGTCGTCTGACTTTCTCGTGCTCGACTGCAAAAGATTCTCATTTGCAAATCTTTTGTGTTCATGTCTTCTCGTCAAGTGTTCACGAATCTTTTGTGTTCGTGTCTCTTGACTTTCGTGTTCACGAACATCTTCGTTAGGAAGAGAGTTGAAAGCTAGCAAAGCTTTGTAATTAGAAACATTTTTTTTCTTCACATGTTCGGACATTCGGATGTGCAGTGTATATGCACATACCACATAAGCTGAGAAAGAAACTCGATGAAAAGACAGAACAAGGTTTTCTGGTAGGATTCGAGTTACATTCATCATATTATCATGTCTACGTACCCGAAACTAGCAAGATAAAAGTTGTTCGAGATGTTAAATTTGATGAGTCGAAATACATAGCAGACAGTGATCTAGTCGGCTATGAAATTCTCAAAAACTATTATGAGCTACCAATGGCAACAAAAGTAAAACAAGCAGAAGATGAAAGAGAATTACCAGATTCAGAGAGAGGTTAAGATCGAGTACCTGACAGACTCGAAACACCAGCTCGGATTCCAACAGAGAAGGTCGAATCAAAATTGAACTCGAAACCTGTAGAATGGAACTCGAACCCACCTGTGAGAAGATTAGATAGACAATGAAAACCACTAGAAAAGTACGGTTAGGTTGTTTCTAATATAGCCATCGAATTTTGTGGTTTCCCTGACAAACCTCAAATATTCGAAGAAGCTATTGATGGACCAGATAAAGATCGCTGGATTCAAGCAATGGAGGGCGAAATTCTGCAAAAAGTACAAAAAGGACCAAGAGTGGATCCTAATCTGATCCTCGAGAGGGATTGGTTGTCAGATTACTTGATCTATCAATCTACTTGAGATTAAAATCAATCTAGATCAATTCTAGACACAAAATCCTAACAAGAACAATCATTAATTGAAGGTAGATGTACTTTTTGGTTTCACACATGTGAAACACTATTTGAGTATGGACTCCAACCTGAAAATCAAGTACACACTGATAGAACCTCAAAACAATCAAAACAAATGTAGACAAATGGAGAGAATCACTCAAAATTGCTTTCAAAACCAAGATTGGTGTCTCACATTGATTATGACCAAATAAGCCTCTATATATACACTTTTGGAGCTCGAGGTACTGATCATGCATCAGATCTCACACGTGTGAGGATGCCTTGTCACCATCATGCAATTTGACACTTGGATCAAAACTTTCCATTTTGGGCATTTTTGGTCTATTTTTCTACTGTATGGAGATCTTCATGGAAATATTCTAGAAGCAAAAATTTGCCTACTTCATCTATTTCCACACGTGTGAGTGTTTACAGATCCAGAGGATCTGTTTACTACGATCCTTAAAGTTCTTTTTCTTACTTGGTATTCTGCTTGTTACCAGGTTTTAGGGCATTCGTTATGTGTGCTCTTGATATTACGATGCCAAACCAGGCAGAAGGGATAGATTGTCATTGTAGTATAGATTTGTCCTGCCTGTCAGAGGACTACTCAGGGTCAAACTCTCTTGAACGCACTTACATTCATACATAGATGCAAGCCAAGAACGCTCATTCACAGATCAGAGTGTAGCCCAAATGAACGTTCAATAGATTCTAGAACTACCTACTCTTAAAACGATCTGAATCAAAGCCTAAACTTTACTAAACTAAGCTGCACTTGGATAAATTGACAAAACAAGGACCAAGAACTAATCTACAGCATGTTAGAAGTCCAAGAATCAAGAAACCAACCACTCTTTTGATTCTTGTAAAGAGATATGCAAGAACTACATCACAGATCTAGCCTATTTAGTTTACCTGAATGCTGATTTCTCCATTAATCCACAAACAAGAAAAGAAGCTAATCCACTCTACAAAAGCAACAAATCTAATCCACTCTACAATCCACAACCACACACAAAAGGAGAGAAGGGCAAGATCATAAATGATCACTCAAGAAACAAGCATGATCAAGGAGCTCAATGGATGCACCAAACTTGTGAAGGCTCTTCTCATTTCAGCATGGAGCTGATACAATTCACAAAAAGCTCCTCTTCACAAAGAGGGAGTCTCTTAAATAAGCAAGAGAGCTCCTTAGGTGGCATCCTAGTGAAATTTTCACATTTCACAAATTACAAGTGGAATAATGCTCTCCACTAGAGGTCACCATCAAAAGGTGGCTCACTCTACTTTCTTTAAGAGGGGAAAAACGTGGATCCTCGTTTGCTTACATAAAACCAAGTGCTTATTGTTGCCAGTCTTTATCACAAAAATGTTTTTCACAAATTGCCGCAGTTTAACCAGAATGTCTTATTGATGCAATTGACATTCTCAAAATTGGAGAGCTCTCAACAGCTTCATAGCTTGCATGCTCGAGTGCTTTCCATGTGTCTCTTTGTTTTGTCACTTGTATCTGCCATTGACGGTTTCATATTAAATCTCTTGGCAGATTCTATCTTCTGGGAGGTGTGTATCCTCCATTTGCCTCTGGGTGTTTCCGTGGTTCCTCTCTCAGTTGAAGTTCCAGTCTCAAGGAAAACCTTTGATTTGCAGGTTGCACAAACTTTGATTATCAGTCTCAAGGGGATGGATTTATCAAAAATTGGTGGTAGGAACAGTTTTAGATGGACGGTTTGGTAACGGTAAGGAAACATGATGAAGGCTTGGTGGTAGGGTGAAGGAACTGATAGTTTTACAGTAGCAGCCTTGGACCCTTGCAATGTCGAGCTTTGACCACCACTTGTTGGATGAGGAGTTCGTTTTATTTGCAGGTTCACGGTTGTCTTCATCTTTCATTTTTTGCAGCTCTTTCTTTTGATCCGTTGCTTTTGGATCTCTTTGGGCTTCATAAGAGGGGATTCAAATATCATTACTCCAGAGAGTTTCTTTTGATCAAGATTGATCTGACTCATCTGTTGCTTAAGTTTTGTCCTTTCCTCCTCAGCTTCTTTGCTTAAATTCTGATGTCTTCTAGTTGCTTTGCCTGCTTTGTAGATCTTTTTCGGCTGAACAACCAATATAGGTGGTAGTTGGTCTCTGCAAGACACTTGCAATGATCTATCAGCTGCTTCGGTAAGACTATAAAAAACTGGGAATTTCTCAAAAGAACAGTAAATTGATGATAAACAAACAGATGGAAGGAAGGGTGGTGGTGACAACGGTAGATGGTGTGGACAATAGACACGAGAATGGGCGCAGAAGTATGGCAAGAGGTTGGTTGAAGAAGGAGACTGATTTTCCAATGCTTGTGTTTCCCGTTCTGAAGGATCTTCGTCGTGACTAAGGTACTTCTTCTGATCGAGTCGCTTTGGATTGCCCATCTGTCTTCTTAGTCTTGTCATTGTCGACTTTGGGTTTGTGACCTTGGCTGTCGATCTTGTTGACGTTATTGAAACGGGGATAGACGGAGTCAGGCAAAATGTGGAAGCGATGCTATGTGTGGTATCTGATGGCTGGTGTGCTCGTTGTTTGGTATGGATGTGGTCCGGCTAAGATGGTGATAGGCTGCAGTGGAAGGGTCTGTGGGCCGTTGTAAGGTGGTGAGAGGGTGGTCAGTTGTGGTGGACCTGATTGTTTCGGTTGAGATCTGATCAAATTTCTTTGGTCGAGATCTGATAGGGACCCGTCGGTCGAGATCTGTTTGAAAACTGTCGATGGAGATCTAACACAGGAGGCGTCGGTCGAGAGCTGACTAATAGCATCGGTCGAGATCTAACTGAGGGCATCGGTCGAGATCTGATTGATAGCGTCGGTTGAGATCTGACATAGGAGGCATCGATCGAGAGCTAACTGATAACGTCGGTCGAGATCTAACTGATAGCATTGGTCGAGAGCTGACTGATAGCGTCAGTCGAGATCTAACTGAGGGCGTCGATCAAGATCTGGCTGATGGCGTTGGTCGAGATTTCACTCTGACCGTCGGTTGAGATTTTACTGAGGCTGTCGGTTGAGATTTGAGACATGGCACCGTCGATCGAGATCTGACAATGGTCGTCGGTTGAGATGTGATAGTGGCCATCGGTTGAGATTTTACTGAGGCCATCGGTTGAGATCTAATTGAGTGCGTCAGTCGAGATTCAGACAACTCGTCAATCGAGATCTGAATGATTGGCTTTGGTTGAGATGTGACAGTGGCCATCGGTTGAGATTTGATTGAGGGCCGTCGGTCGAGATTTCAGAAAAAGGCTTCGGTTGAGATCTAACGCATGGCTGTCAGTCGAGATTGGAATGAGGGCATCGGTAGAGATCTGATGGAGTACTGTCGATTGAGATCTGAGTGGAAACCGTCGGTCAAGATTTCAATAGATTACTGTCGGTTGAGATGTAATGGATGACCGTCGGTTGAGAGCTGAGAGAGTTTGTGTCGGTTGAGATTCAATAGGATGCATTGGTTGAGATTGGACACGAGCTCTCTGGTTGAGATTTCAACATCGGGGGGGGGGCTCCGGTTGAGATGTGATCGTGAGGGGATGGGAAAAGCGTGGACAAGGTTGCGGGTTTCGGATGTAGAAGGTGTTAGAGTTCAATGGCAATGGTGCCAAATGTTTACAGATCCAGAGGATCTGTTTACTACGATTCTTAAAGTTCTTCTTACTTCTTGCTTACAGCTTGGTATTCTGCTTGTTACCAGGCTTCAGGACATTCGTTATGTGTGCTCTTGATATTACGATGCCAAACCAGGTAGAAGGGATAGATTGTCATTGTAGTATAGATTTGTCCTGCCTGTCAGAGGACTACTCAGGGTCGAACTCTCTTGAACGCACTTACATTCATACATAGATGCAAGCCAAGAACGGTCATTCACAGATCAAAGTGCAGCCCAAATGAACGTTCAATAGATTCTACAGCTACCTACTCTTAAAACGAACTGAATCGGAGCCTAAACTTTACTAAACTGAGTTGCACTTGCATAAATTGACAAAACAAGAACCAAAAACTAATCTGCAGCATATTAGAAGTCCAAGAATCAAGAAACCAACTAGTCTTTTGATTCTTGGACATTCCAAGAACTGGATTGTAAAGAGATATCAAGAACTACACCACAAATCCAGCCTATTTAGTTTACCTGAATGTTGATTTCTACATTAATCCACAAACAAAAAAAGAAGCTAATTCACTCTACGAAAGCAGCAAATCTAATCCACTCTACAATCCCCCACACACAAAAGGAGGGAAGGGCAAGATCATAAATGCACCACTCAAGAAACAAGCATGATCAAGGAGCTCAATGGATGCACCAAACTCGTGAAGGCTCTTCTCATTTCAGCATGGAGTTGATACGATTCACAAAAAGCTCCTCTTCACAAAGAGGGAGTCTCTTAAATAAGCAAGAGAGCTCCTTAGGTGGCATCCTAGTGGAATTTTCACATTTCACAAATTACAAGTGGAATAATGCTCTCCACTAGAGGTCACCATAAAAAAGGTGGCTCACTCTACTTTCTTTAAGAGAGGTCTACTTGCATTTATTAAATTTGCTTAGAAATACTATTTCCTACATGGTCATTCCATCTTTCAGGATTCACCACGAGGCTTACACAGTTCTTTCATGTCTTTCCTAGCTAGTATTTCTCGGCTCTCATACTCGGCTCTCAGTCTTCATTAGTCTCATCTTCTCAGAGACCTCCTCGGTCTAAGGTGAGAGGTGCTCTTGAGTTGCTCTGTTCGAGTATCTTGGGGATTCGTCAGAGTCAGCCAACAATGAGCTATCCTCTACACATGGGATGTGACACCTATTCAAAATATTTGGCTCATGCAATCATTAGATTGGTGCCATGTGTAATATCTCTAGAAAACTAGTTTCTGGCCATTTTAGCCACTAGAACTTGAATTAAATCATATGTACAACATATATGATTATGGTACATAAAAAGTACACTAGTTTCACATGCGGGAACAGGCTCCAAACATGTGTGTCTATCCTATATACAAGATTTTTGGCCTCTACCAAGCTTATTTTTGCATTTTTCACAGAAATGTCATCCATGTATAAGAACAATGTATGGACACTTGCACCTATACTTGATGACAGAAAACCAATCAAGTGCAAGTGGATCTACAATATCAAAATAGGTGCTGATGGAGAAAACAACAAATACAAAGCAAGGCTAGTTGGTAAAGGATTTTCACAGAAGTATGGGATCGACTACACTGATACTTTCTCACCGGTAGTCAAACATACATCAATTCGCTTGTTATTCACGTATGTAGTGGCTCATGATTATTGTGGATGAGAAGACTGCTTTCTTGCACGCAGAATTGGAAGAAGACTTATTTATGGACCAACCACTTGGTTTTGTAAACCAAGAATATCCAGAATACGGATGTCACATGAATAAAAGCATTTATGGTCTGAAACAGGCAGCCAGACAATGGCCTAGAAAGAAGGACAAAGCACTACGTTTCTTAGGCTTCAAACCTCTATTTGCTGAGTCAAATGTCTATATCAAGCATGTCCAAAATGAAATAATCATTCTAGCTGTCTATGTTGATGACACACTTATCTTCTCAAGAAGAGATAAGTTGATTTCAGATATCAAAAGAGACATTTCTGAAATATTTGAGATTGCTGACCTAGGAGAAGCTAAAATCTGTCTAGGCTTGCAGATCGTGAGAGACTTTGAAGGTGGTAAGTTGTATCTTCACCAACAAAAGTACACTCAAAAGATCATTAAAGATTTCAACATGCTCGAATGCAAAGGTGCGCATACTCCCATGATACTTGAAACAATACTGAACAAGGCAGATTGTCCGCAAACTCTCGAGGAAGAAGAACGAATGGCCAAAACACCCTATCGAAGGTTGATTGGATAATTGTTATATCTATTAAACAACACCAGACCTGATATAACGTTTGCAGTATACAAGCTGAGCCAATATAATCAAAACCCAGGATCATTGCACTGGAAGTTAGCAAAGAGAGTACTACAATATCTCCAAGAAACGAAAGACTATGGACTATGTTATTCAAAAGAAGCTGGATTTCACATCGAATCTTACAGTGACGCAAGCTGGGCATCCATGAAAGATGATAGCAAAAGTATTTCAGGAGGTTGTACTCTAGCATCTGACGCAGCCATACTCTGGATAAGCAAGAAGCAAACAACAGTAGCTCAATCTTTCTGTGAAGCGGAATATGTAGCAGCAGCCAAGATGGCAAGCGAGCTGATCTGGATCAAATAGATGTTGGAAGAATTTGATGAATCTATTTCTGAACCTTATGTCTTGTTAATGGATAACACTTCAACAATCTATCTTACGAAAGATCCTGTATTTTATTGAAAAATGAAACACATAGCTATCAAGTATCATGTAATTCAGGACTTAGTCGAGATGAAGATATTGAAGATAGTCTTCATACCCACAGAGGAAATGACAGCTGATATCTTTACGAAGCCACTCAGTAAGGCTTTGTTCGAGAAGCAGCGAAGAAGATTGGGGTTAATCCAACTGCCCACTTTGAGAGGGAGTTGTAGAACACCTGATCAGACAAATCTAGATTCCACTAACAAGGTGCATAGTTTACTTGACAAAGGATGAGAAGGAAATGAACGCGAACTCGAAACATTTCTTTTCGTGACCAACTCAAAAGGTTCGCGAAAGATTCGCAAAATCTATCTTGTTGTCAACTCGAAAGATTCGTGAAACAGTTTCTTGTAGAAGCTCATGGTCTTTTTTTTTTTTGTTGAAGCTCGAAAGATTTGTGAACAGAATCTTGTCATGATATATTCCGTTTCTTGTTCAAACCTCAGATGTCATGAAATTGTGGTGAACAGTTCAAAAATATTTTGAATTTCTTCTTCAAGCTCAAAGTTATCTGTCGCAAACAATTTGCGAAAGACAAAAATGTCGTGAAGAGTAAGTTGAGACAAAGAGATGGACTGTCATGAATAATTCGCGAACAGAATTTATTCGACCCTGGAAACAGAGCGTCTATTTGAATATCAGCCGTCGTGAATGGTTAGATATCTACTGTTACAAATATAAAAGGCCAAAAGGCCTGTAAATAAAAGGCCAAAAGACCTGTCCTGTAGCATTATAAATACATGTGCACTACTCGCTATAACTAACTCAATTAGAGATACAACAATGAGATAAGACAACAAGAGATATATACTGATTCGGATTCAGAATTATAAATTCATTTTTGATCAATAGTTTTTATTTGTCTAAAAATTGTCTTAAGTTGTCTCTTACTTCCACATATTATTTTCGCACACATATCCAATCAAGGCAAATACTGTTCTATTAGTACATAGATAAGATACAGACTCGATTGAAGACACTGATATTAGTTTGATTTATTCAAACTTTCATCGTGTTCTCTGTAGAAGAATAATTACTATTTTTCCTACATCTTTTAGTGGAACTAATTGGAATTTTTTTTTAAAACTTTCTCACCTCCTCTAGTACTCTTGTAGCTGACAAGAGTCTATGTGAAAATCTGTTGTGCGAGTTATTTCTGACTTAGTCAACTCAAATAGACCATGGAGCAAGGAACTTATAGAAAAATTGCTAGGGACCTATTCGCACATGTGAAATTTTGATGTAATTTGGTGTTTCTAAGAGGTTTGTAGCTTGAGGTTTGCAATTTGTGTGACTTGCACAAATATGCGCAAATATGGCTTTGGGTTATGTCACCAATTTGGGCGAATTTAGGATTATTATTTTTTTGAATGTCATACTGTTTGGTCTCAAGGAGTACTTGCCCACTTCATCAGGGTGTAATCACACATCGATTTTCATGTTGAGCGAGTGGGTTACGTGCTAAAATACCTCAGCTGGGATTAAGCACGCTTGACTGTAAGTACTCGCACACTTGACTCGGAAGATTTATGAACTCGCACGGCCAAATTTCAGTAAAATTGAAGGCAAGTGATCAAAATCCGGTTGGTTTAATAAAAATTTGTTCATAGAGTAGCATAAGGAAAACCAAAATCTATTTGCACTGCA
The DNA here is from genome assembly GCA_029204225.1 of Diphasiastrum complanatum. Lineage (NCBI taxonomy): Eukaryota > Viridiplantae > Streptophyta > Lycopodiopsida > Lycopodiales > Lycopodiaceae > Diphasiastrum > Diphasiastrum complanatum. The sequence goes on along the minus strand of CM055110.1, from coordinate 47,888,900 downwards.
CAATATCCTACAGTGCCTAACAATATTTGAGGGCAGATTGTTGTACAAAACAAGTCAAAATGACTCGCACATGATTGAAGAATTCCCAAAAGAACTAGAAATGACTCGCATAGGAGAACGATGGAAAAAACAAATTAAAATGACTCGCACAAGGTTGAATAATTTCCAAAAGAAGTAGAAACTCGCACATGGGAATGATAAAAAAACAAGTCACAATGACTCGCACAAGGGTGAAAGATTTTCAAAAGAATTAGAAATGACTCGCATAGGAGAACAATGCAAAAAACAAGTCAAAATGACTCACACAGGGTTGAAGGATTCTCAAAAGAACTAGAAATGACTCGCATAAGGGATACTACTCGCACAGGCTAAAAAGATTGTGAAATTGTTGAAAATCAAGCCCACAGTTGTCTCCTTGGTGAATGACTATTTCTATTTCAAGATTCTTCCTGTGCGTTTATTGATCGTTGATCTAGGGTCAAGTGAAACAAACTTTGGTTCTACGTCTGCTCATCTAATAACTGCAGGAATCATAACTTAGACAGCCAAATTATTTGAACAACATCTACAACGGCTGATCTCCCGCAAAGGGTAACCAATCCTATCATATTTCAAGTTCAAATGTTAAGTTCAATTATTTGAAGATCATTGAAGACTTTGGCCATCTTCAAGGACTTCCACGAATTAGCATTCAAAACAACTCTACAGAAATACACTAAGTGTTGCAACAGTCTATAGAAATACTCTAAGTGTCGCAACAGTCTATAGAAATACACTAAGTGTTGCAACAGTCTGCAAAAATGAACTATGTTTTTAACAGTGTTGGCTTTTTCCAAAATGCGATAGTGTCAGATTTTCCCGAAATATGACAATGTCGGCTTTTTTCGAAATGCGACACTTCAACATAGTTCAACAGTTCAATTATTTTTCAACAGTGTCGGCTTTTTGCATTTTTCCGAAATGCAGTAGTGTCGATTTTTTGTGACAATGTCGGCTTTTTGTGACAGTGTCGGCTTCTTGCCTTCAGCTTCTTCCTTTCAACTATTTTGAAGAAGTTAAACTATTTTAAGAGCACTTTCGGCTTTTTAAGAGCATTGTCGGCTTTTTAAGAGCACTGCCGGCTTTCTAAGGACACTATCAGCTTTTTCGCAAAATCCCGAGAAGAGAAAAAAATCCTGACAATTGTCTATTTTCAACGAGGAATGTTTCCAACCGCTTCCCAAAAATGCGAAGTGAGAGAAAGCCACTTCACATAAAATGCAAAGTGAGAGAATTTACGACGTCCTCATCCATGTCAACATTCCCTACAAGTTAACCATGTATAGTTGTCACACAAGCCAAATACTTCCAAGTACAATGGCTTACCTAATTAGGTGACAAATATTTACTGTAGATAGTACATGGATGAATTCTATAGATGGGTCATCCAAGCACACTCTAAGTGATGCTCCGTCCATGAGATGAATGATTCTGAGCCTCCCAGTTATGCCGTCATTCTGGGTGTAATGTTGTGCTTCAGTGTAATATAGCCAGCATGCTTTTCTATCTGTATATAACATAGATGAACGCTTCTTGTGATTTGAATGCACTTTATTGCTGTTTGATCACACTTGTTCACTCACTCTGATCAAAACACGGACGTCTTTGACTCCTCAGTTTTTGATCAGACGATGGCTGTCTTTGACACCTGAGGAACTTGCGCTATCACACTGCTATTTCAATCTATTTCAAAACTAAACTTCTGACTAAATCCATTTTTCAGTAATACCACACACAAACCATTTCTAATCTCTTCGGTGGACTGTACTCATTTTTGTTTTTGTGAGTATGAATTAATTTATAAGATCCTGTCGGACGCGAGAACACTTAAGCTGTGATTATACTTGGCATAAATATTCTATCAGACTATTTTTGCATCTAGCAGCCCATTGTAGTGGGAGAGCTGTTCCACAAATATTCCTGCTCTCTTCTCCGCTCACGTTCTCCATACTCCATCGCCCCCATCAGATTGGTATCAGAGCGTAGCTCAAATAAACTGAGAGATTAAGTTTGTTCTATTTGTATTACGTTTAACATGTCTCATGTTGGTAGCTCTTTGTCTTCATCATCCAACGAAGCTAGAATCATTGACAAGTTCAATGGTTCTAACTTCTACATCTGGAAGTTAAAACTCTAGATGATGTTGATAGATAGAGATCTTTGGGATGTAGTAAAAGGTGCTGACCTGAAACCAAAAGATGGTGATCAAGCAAAGGCATGGAAGATCAAAGATTAGAAGGCCTTAGCATGCATCACACTCAATCATGTCCGATTCTACTTCCATCACTTCTCACATCCACAGCTTCACTCATCTGAACAGTGTACAATCTTCGATGAAGATACTACTCTGACTACATGCACTAGAGTCGGAAATATTTACGTATTCTCTAATTCAGTTGCATTAGCTAGAATCTCTCATGAAAATGTAAACAATAATGCTATTTTGTGGCATAGTTGATTTGGACACGTGAATACAAGATCACTTTCCTATATGCATTTTAATAATTTAGTTGATGGATTGCATTTCTCTTCTTCATTGGATAGGAAATATTTCTTTTGTGAATCATGCATCTATGGCAAACACTCTAGAAGCAAGTTTCTCAAATCACATTACATCAAAACAAAGCATGTATTGGATCTTGTACATAGCAATCTTTGTGGTCCAATGCCAACTTCGTCCTTAGGAGATGCAATCTATTTTATCACTTTCATAGATGATTATTCTAGATGGTTTACAGTCATCTTCATTAAGCACAAATCAGAAGCTTGTGAATGCTTCAAGAGATTCAAGGCCATGGCTGAGACACAAACATCTTACAAAGTTTATGATCCATCCACCAATGTAGTATTTGTCTATAGGGATGTAATATCTCAGGAACATACATACTATGATTTCAAACAAGACTTTGAACCTTTTCCTAACATTTCAAAAAATTATGTCCAAAATTCTATTGAACATCTAAAAACAACTTTGGGAAGTATATTACCTGATGACTTCATTTATTTGTACAAACTTCCTTATCTTTTATGCACTTTTAAAGCTCATAAAAATTCTTTCAGATGGATCACAAATGCCCACGAGTGCTACTTTTCTGGACTCGCTAAATTCCTGACAGGGGTTCTTAGTATGCTACATCCTTTCATCATGGAAGAAGCAGGCCTTAATGCAAAAACATACAAGAATTATTTAAATGGGGATACAACTCTACTTTGGCAATGTGATTCCTCTGTCGACTTCTATCTCAATATTGTTGGAAAGAGGTGGTGTTGAGAGATAACTCGAAAAGAAATGAACACGAAAAGAAACGAACTCGAAAAGAAATCAACTCGAATGAAAAATGTTTGTGCACAGCGAAATAAGCTATTTCTCTCACACAGAACATTACTGATAGAAATCACGTTCGATCTGATTTTGTAGCCAAACATTAAGCATCAAAACATTAGACAAATAATTTGTCATGAACAGCTAGACAAATTATTACTCACAAATTAGTCGCAAAGAGCTAGACTAATAATCAGTCGCGAATTAGTCACGAAAAGCAGACAACCAGACTAAGCAATTAGAAAGCCAGAATAGGATCCTTGGATTGAGGACTTTATATTGGTATCAGGTAAGGAATTTAATGGCTTCGAAATTTGTGTACATTTGATTTAAATGCATCGACATGGTTTTTCGGCAGTGTTATGGCTTATGTACCATTTGCAAAATTCATTGGTATAATTTTAATAAGCATGTTATGGTCTATAAAAACTATGTTTTTTGGACATTGCTTTATTAAAGAGAATTATACCCGTAATGATTCTAAACTGAACGTGTTTCTTTTCGGTTGAGAAAAGCAAGTGGTTATGTGTAAAGTTCCGGTAAGGGAGATAATTTTCCCATCTTTTTGGAAATTTTTCCGGCATCACCTAAAAATGATGGACCCCCTGATTTGATAACAACTCAACCTTGGGTGAGACTATTATGGAACTTTATAAAAGCTATAAGTACCAAAACCACCAAATGCAAAATCATTTTAGACAGCTATAGGCCATTAATTCAAAGCAACTTGGGCTTAAAAACAAAATTTTTTTCCGGTGAGTAATGTCCGGAAGTTGTCGATGACTGGATAAACCGTTTGCCACTGCACAAACGTCCCAGAATAAACAAAAGCGAATTTCGTCGGTGTTTTGGTCAAGCCTCATGTGAGTGCAACCCATAGAACTATGACGGGAGGATTCTTGGATTTTTTGGCCAAGGTGTCATTTTTCAAAATCGTGCATGGCCAGAAACGGCCCAGAAGCCTAGGATGGAAAAACTAAATTGGAACAAAAAAGTTGTTTCTTGATGTGCTTGAAGTTGTGGGCGTACCAACACTATTTGTTGTTAAGAACAAAAAAAAGCCGGTTTATTCTTCTCCATTTCTAAATCTGTCACCGTGAACCTTACGGTGACCGTAAAGATTGTGAAAAGGGACGAAAGAATGTTTCATTCAGTTGAAGTTGGAATTTTTTATAAATTTCCGAGAACTTCATATACTTCTATTATTTTTCTGACACTTTGATCAGGAAGTGGAGGGCCTTCATGGAGGAAGAACCTGTGGTATGGGACGCAAACAATTCCAAAATGAAGATTTGAAACTAACTGGATCAGATGATCATATTATGGCCGTAAATCTTAAAGATGCCAAAAACTATCGGTCATAAAACGGGTGTTTTGTCAGAAATTTGAGATATTGGTCATGACCCCTTTTTTAGGATATCTCAAATTTGCAAAACCAGAAACCCGATAAGCTATTTCTTGAGGAAAGATATATTGGTGAATTTTTTACACATTAATTAACCCCATTTTTTTGTGATTTCTTGGAAGGTAATTTTGATTACTTAACGATGTCACAGTAATGATTAATGAAACTATTTTCTAAAATTGTTTTCTCTACTTGAATCTTCAAGAAATCATTTTCTGATTTACGGGTTAATTCTCAAGCTTGGTAATAATGAAGATCTTTTGTTAAAGTCATTATGTTGGGATATCATTGGTATTTACTTACAATGATGCAACACTTCTTTTGGCTTTCAAGATTTTCTCGGATCTCTTCTTAGACTCTTCTCCTAGTCAAATTTCGATTGGTTTGCACCTCTTAGAAACTCGAATTGTTTCCTGTTAAAAGGGGGAGAAGTAGGAAGAGAAGAGAATTATCAAGGAGAAGCATCTGTTAGAGAATCCAGGAGGAATATGTTATATTGATGATGGACCTGTTTTATGAATCAGAAACGATAGGATATTTAGAAATTACAGAAATCCTTTATGGATTATAGTAGATATTTGGTTTGAAGATTTAAAAGAGGGAAATTTAGAAAGTACTCTTGCGGTAGAAAAGTGGCTGATAACAAGTCCGATTGATTTGTGTCAGAACTTGGTAATTCTATTGCAAGATGGAGGTTTGTTGAAACCTGTTCCTTGCTAGATGGAGTCAACTTGATCTTAGTTTGGACTGAGATCCATGGGTTGATGCAAGGAAGGAAATTCATGCCAACAATATATTCTTTTGAAGTAGTCTCCGGTTGAGATTTTGGATGTGAAATAGCAATCTTTGAGGAGAGATATGCTATGTAGTGAATCTTTGTAGGATCATTAAAACCTTTTGTACAAACTACTAATCCGGTGGATCTACAAAGTATTTCGTAAACTAAGTTTATTTGCATGCATAAACTGGTTGTTGATACATAGGCATATTGATGAGAATTGTGTTAAGACAATTTCTCGTTGGGTTATAGTAATTTCTGAATTGCTTATTGACCTAGAAGTGATTTAGAATCAGATTAAATGTGGTGTTTTGGTACCACACTGAGACATTTAAATATTTTCTAAATCCGATACAACTAACTAAGTCAGGAGCGTTACTTCTGAGTTAGTTGTGGAAAATCAACAATAGTAATCCTACTTATGGATATTATTGTTGAAAGGTATTACTTATAAGTCACATCATTTATGAGTCATTTTGGATTCATTTACTGATGGGTGTGCATAGAATACACAAAAACTTTTGGGCCTTATCTTTTCCCATTTTGAATAGATGGATTGCTATCCCGGAAGACTCAGGAGAGTTGGATAGTTGTTTGCCAAAAGTTAGAACTTCATGCAATGAGGTTCCGATAAATCTTAAGTTTTTCTAGATTAGAACTTAAGAGGAAAATCTAGAAGTATTCTAGATTAAGACCCTAACTTTGGAATGACACTTTGTGCCATGTCTAAAGTAAGGGCATTTTTTAGATTACAATCCTTATATTGGCACCGTGTGTGAGTTCTAAAAGTCTGGAACTTTCCAAATGGAAAGGACTTTGTGAACAGCTCATGTGTCTTCTACGAATTGTGATACACTCTTATGATATGGTATGGTCTCAAGAATCTGGAGAGTTGGGATTGGTAAATCATAACTCGAATTCTAGGAAATACCTAATCCATAGGAGAGGATAGTATTCATACCCCGGATGAATAAACAGGTTAGTGGAATTTTGGTACGACTGATCACCTTACCAAATCGACTATGCTTATTCGGGTATAGACCAAGTAGTCATAGAGTGTCTGTTTAGGCTTTACGGTACCAAAGTGACATTTTGAACATTCGTGATTCGAAGTTCACTGGTCGCTTTTGGTCAGGCCGTATTTGCTAAACTAGAGATGACTCCAAGTTTAAAAGTTCTTCTGATCATTGGTAGTTGACTTCTTTTATTGAGTATAGGACAAGAATCCGATGAATTATGATTGACGATGAAGATTGGATTATAATAAGCATTTGGCTACCAGTTATAGCCCATGCGTGCTTACATATAGTTTTAAACCTATATCACCCATTGCGGTAAAGACTCGGGCGTTCTAGTTTCAGAAAGTAGTGGATTTCCTACATGATACATAGGAAATGCTACGAATTGCACGTGAGAATGTCTGGTGTACCCACGATGGGGATCGACATTATGCAAATCTGAAAAGATCACCGAGAGACTTCCAAGTGGGGGATTGGGTATTTTTTGAGATTCTCGATTGATTCAAGTGTAATGCATACCGGCTAGCATTACCAATCGTCCCCTAGATATAGAGGACCGTTTAAGATCTTGAAAAAGATCGGATCCGTAGTTTACCAATCGGAACTCCCGGATGGATCTCAAGTGCATCCCGTATTTCACGTAAGACGTCTCTGAAAGAGTCTATGTGAAGGATACATCTTGGATCTGGAGATCAGTTGGACTTGTTGGATGAATCATCGGGTGCATCTCGTCTTGAACCCGAAAAGATCTTGGATACAAGAACTAAACGATTGAGAAATTGTATAGTTACCGAGTATCTGGTTCAATGGAAGGGATGTACAGACGATGATGATTCCTGGTAACAAGAAGGAGGCTTAGGAGGAACTTTCCCAATTTTAAGTTCTGAGGACAGAACTTGAATAAGGGGGGAAGAATGTCACGCCCATGACTGGTCTTGGGTAGCGGCAAGAATGTCATGCCCACCACCACGGCAAGAAAGTGAAGCACTTGAAATCTATTTGCACAAATTCCTAGGTTCAAGCAATTAGCAGTTGGATATTCAGTTTATCCACCTTGATGATATAGAAACCTTCAGCTGTTTTTTTAGCAAAAATCAACACACTAGCTAGTCGGTACTTTGTGAAGCAGTAGATTCAGCTTTCTTAACAGTTTTTAGAGATCATTTGTGTCATGCCCATGATTGGTCTCGGGTAGCGTGTCCATGCTAGGGACTGGTAGACCAACAACCCATAAGTTAATTGTGACTATAAGGGAATTAGGGCCCTTATGTATACATGGTCATAATTGATGGTTGTAGGCCTAAAACACTTGATGGTGGATTTGTATGGGTCTATCAGTGAGTCATTAGGGAACTAGATGACGTGGCCTAAATAGGCTGCAGAGGTGTCCAGTGAGGTGTCACAATGCACTACTAGTGGTGCACGGGCCTTGGAGGGTATAAGTATACCTATTGGGCTCTCACTAGTGGATGTTTGATAGCATGACCGGTGGCAGGATGTTGCTGGTGTGATGCCTCATTCCTCAATGAGTGATTGATCTATAGCTTGGGGGCTAGATCCGTTCGATCTAGGTTTGGTTGGGTGGTTTGTCCACCATCAGGTTCCCTTGTGTTGCTCGAAGTGGCATGCTTTAGAATAGGATCCTTGGATTGAGGACTTTATAATTTGAGTGGCTATGGCATTGGCATCATCCATTTGCCAGAATCTCCTATAGGTAATATTATTTTATGTCAAATGGAAAACAAGATGAACTTCATGTGTTGGTTCTGTAGTGCACAAAATGCTAAGACAGACATCCAACCCAATACCACTTGCCCCGAAGTTTTTGCAAAAAAATGTTTCATACAAGACTCCCAAAAATGAAAGTAGATCTGCCAAGAAGAAGAGACTAGACCGTAGGAGATGAGCCAAGGCTAGGGCATTGTCAGCATGGAGTACAGATTTGTCCCTATGTAGTGATGGTGCATTGACTTCAGACATCAATGTACACTCACTAGGAAGTATTCACTGAGAAATGTGCACCCGAGCTAGAAACCCTGAAAGTAGTATAGGAAAGTTAGGCCCGTTGGACCAAAAATTGATCAAATCGGGTCGAAACCTCCCAGAAGTTTAGACGGAAGGTGGACACAAGTTCGTGTGCCTGACACAAATCCAATGGACTAGTTGTGGCTTGATTCCGATGTAGTTTGCCTAAAAACGCCTTTTGTGTCCAAAGAAACGCCATTAGGGCACAATAAATGGACTACTTTTTGACATTTTCGAGAAGTGACTACCATCGAACTAAGTCCATTTTGCTTGTCGTTTGTTCCATACTGTGCTGCATGTGGAGACAATCTTGCAACACCAAATCAGATTCCAAATCATTCAGTTTCACTGAGAAACGTGCGCCCGAGCTAGAAAGCCTGAAAGTAGTATAGGGAAGTTAGGCCTGGCGGATTAGAAACTGGTCAAATACGGTCGAAATCCCCCAAAAATTTGGATTGGAAGGTGCTACAAGTTTGTGTGCTTGACACAAATCCACTGGACAAGTTTCAACTCATGAGTTTCAGCTCGATTCTGATGTCGTTTGCCTGAAATCGCCCTTCGTGTTAGAAGGAACACTGTTAGGGCACAATGAATGGACTACTTTTTGGCTTTTCGAGAAGTGGTCCAGTATCGCCAAATGGAGTCCGTTTTGTCTATCGTCTGTTCCATACTATGCTGCACGTGGAGACAAACCCACAACACTAAACCAGGTTCCAAATTGTCAAATATAAATGTAAATAAACTTTGTCCAAGCCAGTAACCTTGAAAGTAGTACAGAGAAGTGTAAAGACATTGGGTTTTAGAGAAATCAATGCATCCACATGCACTCATATAGACACGCACAGAAGCACACAAATCCACACACACACACACACACACACACACACACACACACACACACACACACACACACACACACACACGCACACACACACAACCCAAGCCTAAAACCGAAAGCTACAACCTAGCACCTAATGCCTAAAACATCATAGAACAATTCCAAGCTCTCGATGGACTGCTGCAATTAGTTGAGAGTGCAAGCAAGTCTTGGATTTTTTCCCTCCATTTTTTTATTTTCACTCACCTATAGCTATATTTAGCTGGCCTAACTGATCGCCTACTAATCTCTCTTAGCTCTCTACAATTTTTCTCAAATTTCAACAGCCTTGCTGCCATTTTCCTAGCCCAAAGATCTATTGGCTTTTTAGACATCGAGTGAACTATCATCACAGAGAAACGTGCGTCCGAACCAGAAACCCTAAATGCAGTTATCGGATTCTAGGCCCATCGAGCCAAGAATTGGTCACATTCAGTGAGAAATAGTCAGAACCTCGGACAGAGGTGTCCACAAGTTCTTGGGCTCAACACGAACCTACTAGACCATTTGCAGCTCAATTCTGATGTCGTTTGTCCTGAAATGACCTTTTTACCTGGGGGAATGCCACTAAATGGAGTACTTTCTAGCATCCCCGAGAACTAGAAACCCTAAACACAGTCTTGGGATTCTAGGCTCGTCGAGCCAAGAATTGGTCGGATTCAGTAAAATAGTCAGTACCTCGGACGTAGGTGTCCAGAGGTTTGTGGGCTAAACACAAACCCATTAGACTAGTTGTTTCTCAATTCTGACGTCGTATGCTTGAAAATGTCCTTTGTGCCGAGAGGAATGCCACTAGGGCACAGTGAATGGACTACATTTTGGCATTTTCCAGTATCGTCTTACGGGCTCCGTCTGTTCTATCCAGTGTTGCATGTCGAGATGAACCCACATCAACAGACCGGACTCCAAGCAGTTTCGTATGCACAGAGAAATGTGCGTTCAAACTAGGAACCCTAAAAGTAGTCCAGAGAAATGTAAAGATATCGAGTTTTTGAGGAATCAATGCATGCACATGAACACTCATACATGCACACTCATACACACACACACAAATCATACACACACATACATGCACACTCATACACACACGCACAAATCACACACACACACCATTGGCCACATAAATCACACACACCATCAAGCATAAATCATACACACAAATCTACACACACAGATGTGCATGCACACTACAAATTCACACACACACACACACACACACACACACACACACACACACACACACACACACACACACACACACACACACACACACACACACACACACACACACACACACACACACACACACACACACACACGTCATCGGTTGCCCGTCGTCGGCGGGCACACTATGCTAGACTACCCACACTATGCTAGACTACCCACACGATGGATAGATATACCACTCTCACGAATACACACATACATAAACACATGCACTCACGTACATACACACACATACATCGACCACCCGTTAACGACCATCGACTTTCCTCCTAAGCCATCGGTTGCCATCCAAATCATCGGCCATCAACCAGATCCCGTCAACGATGGGCAAACCCACTGACGCATGTCTGCCATTGACACACGTTCCCCATCAATGCACGTCCACCATTGCCCGTCAATGACAAGCACAAGCAACTAGTGTGTGTGTGTATATATATATATGCTTTGAAGCATCAATACAAAGTATATCATTGAATTTAAAGTTAAGATTATGATAGAATATTACTTAGAGATAATTTAGAGTACGCGATTTTTCATTCGCTATTGTTTTGTGCTCTTATCATCTGATTTGTACATGCTACTTACTGAATCAATCTATCTTCTTATTGCATTCATTATCATGTCAGAATAAGCTGGTCTCATTGCAGACAAGCTGAATGGATCCAATTACTATTTGTGGAAATTTAAGATGAAGATCTTGCTAATCGCCAATGAGTTGTGGGATGTTGTCACATGTATCGAAGTGAAGCTTGAAGATGGCATAACTAACTCAAAGTGGAAATCAAAGGATGGTAAAGCTTTCACGCTTATTACTCTCAATATATCAGACACTCAGATTGGCCACATATCTGAAGCTGAAACTTCGAAAGAAGTATGGGCCATCTTGAGCTCACTATATGATGTGAGAGACGTGACTTCCAAGTTGCATCTAAGAAGAAAATTCTTCACTCTCAAGATGTCGAATGGGGATTCACTTTAGAATCACGTTAACCAGTTTAAGAATCTCTTGCAACAGATGGCCATTGTCGGGAATTGATCATCGACGATCAAGACACAATCATGACATTGCTTTCAAGCTTGCCCTTTACATATGAAAACTGGGGGATGATCATATCGACACACTCAGATTTAGCTCTCACTAGAGTTATCACTATGTTGTTGCAAGAAGACAATTGAAAAAGTTAAGACGTCTCGTCGACTTCATCATCTCATGATTTGTATGTCAATAAAAGCTCAAAATGACAGAAGAAGAAAAGCTCTAAGCAATCAGCATCAAATCAAAAACTGACTCAAAGTCAACAACAATTATCAAATCCACAGTTGAAGAAGAAGATGTTTTGTAAGTATTGCAAATGCACTACTCATGAGATCCAGGATTGCAGGGTACTAAAAGTGATGAGGAGCCCAAAAATATCCAAGAAGCCCTCAATACCAAGGAGTGGTATGAGGCCATGAAGATTGAATATGATGCCTTGATCACCAACCACACATGGGAGCTAGTGGATCCACCACCTAACATGCACATCATTGGATGCAAGTGGGTGTTCAAGATCAAGTACAATCATGATGGCTCCATCAACAAGTACAAGGCAAGATTATGTGCTAAAGGCTTTGCACAAATATATGGCCTTGACTATGAAGAAACCTTTGCTCTTGTAGCAGAGATGGTGACAATAAGAATCATAATCTCTCTTGCCTTATTTTTAAGTGGAAATTGTATAACTTGATATCTCCAACGCTTTTTTGAATGGCTATCTTGAGGAGGAGATATACATGGAACAACCTCAAGGATTCATCAAGGATAAATCTAAGGTGTGTTTGCTATTTAGAAGTCTTTATGGCTTGAAGCAAGCACCTAGATCATGGTATTCAAGACTCAACAACTTTCTACTTTCATTAGGATTTGTGCTTAGTGACTATGGAAGTTGTTTGATGCTAGTTCAAGAAACTAAGGATGCATTAGAAGGAGAATTTAAAATGCAAGATCTAGGAGAGATCCATTACATTTTAGGCCTTGAGATTGATTTTCATGAAGAGTATGCTTTTATTTGTCAATCTAGATATGTCTTTTCTATGTTGAGAAAATTCAATATGCAAAATTGTAAAGACATAGATACTCCCATGGAGCAACATGTAAAAGACCCTATTAAAGGTGATGAAAGATCCTTCGAGGACATCACACTTTATAGGAGTCTTATAGGCTCCTTAATTGGCTTACTATCACTAGACCCGATTTGAGCTATTGTGTGCACAAATTGAGTCAATTTATGCAAGATCCTAAGATCCAACATTGGAAGATGGCCAAGAGAGTTCTAAGATATGTATCTTCTACTCAAGATTATGGTTTATTGTACAAGAATGAAGATCTAACCATTGTTGGCTATTCAGATTCCAATTTTGCAAGTGATAAAATGGATCGAAAGTCCATTAATGTATATACTATCTTTTTTGGAGGCAATCTTGTTTCTTGGCTTTCAAAGAAGCAAGATACCATATCTCTATCTTCTTGTGAGGCCGAGTACAAAGCACTCACTACAACTGAAGAGGTGCTTTGGATCAAGAGGTTAATCATGGAGCTAAAGTGCATCAAAGAGGATGATCTTCCCTTGATCAAGTGTGACAACATATCGGCCCAAGCTCTTGCAAACAATCCTATTTTTCATGCAAGAAGCAAGCATATAGAAGTGGCACACCATTTTGTAAGGGAAAAGCTCATTGGAGGTGAAATCAAATTGGAACATGTCAACACATCTTCATGTATTGCTGATCTTCTCACAAAGCCACTTTGCAAAAGTGCTTTTTTAAAGCATAGATCTAATCTTGGTCTTATCTCAAGATCGATGCTTGATCCACATTAGATACATTTTTAGGAGGAGTGTTAAAATATTAGAAAAATCTATCTAATGTTGTAAGTAGGGGTCCTAAAAATGCCAAAGATGAATTGAGCTCTTTTGGCTTAGTAAAGACTCATCTTAGAATAAAATATTCAAGGTAGGTAGAAGTAGAAACTCGAGCTACCATAGGAATTGCCATTTGTACTTTGCATGCCACATTTAATGCATGAAAATACTAGGTGGCACAATTAGACATATTGAGGTGGCTTGAATAAGTCTAGATAGCTTGAGAGGTGGATTCATAACTCCAATTCAACTCAAAGTAGGAGAAGAGTCCATGGATCTATATATATGTGATGTATTCTCATTTAGAAGATGATGATTTTTGTGTGTAATGCAAATTTGGAGACTAAGATCTTTGTGGCCTCTCTCTCTACTCAAGTTTGTACATTCATATTCTCTCTCTAACCGAGTTGAGGAATTTATAGTACTTAGTTTCATGTTTTGTTGATAGATCTTGCTTGTAACACAATAATATTTCTTGTATGATCAGCTTTCCTATTGTCAATCAATGCTAGTTTGATCTTTATGGTATTGTTGGGCTTAGGAGGTCAAAAGTACATGTGTAGGGCATCCCACATGTGTGAATTCAACACCTGTGTAGCATCAAAGACACGTGGTACTGGAATTGCCACTGGGACTGATTGAGGTTTTTGCTCCATAAACTTTTGACAGACCTTGAGGGCTTGCTTGGCCTGGGCCAATTCCTGATTGGCACTTGTCCTGTACTTATCGAACTTTGCCTGATAACTATTTAGACTTTGGCTATAAACCTGCACCTGATGCTGGAATAAGCTCATTTCAGCTTGTGACAGCGGCCTAGTATCAGGTGCCGGTTCAGCTAGCTAGGCGGTCATCTCATTCTGCAACTCTTGCACCTCCGTTCCCAAACGTGTATTTTCTGTCTCGTAAATCTGGAGTTGTGCCTGGAGGGGGGCGAGCCATTGTGAGGCTTTTGATTGAAGCTCCTGGACTTTTGCCGAAGCATCCATGACTGCTTGAAGAGGCTCTGGATGTACTGATTGAGATCGTCTTATTTCTGTTGCAGCTTCAAGATCTCCTTCTGCCCATCCAGCTCATGTTGCCTTAGCTATAATCAATTCTTGCTACAACTGGGTGTTCTTGGTTGCCAATTGCAATACACGGCTGTCCAATGATATCGTGGCCTCTACCACGTCTTGGATAAAGGTTCTCAAGACCTGGTAGACCGTCATGAGGTCTGTGGGAGTAGCCGGTAGAGGGGCATTTGCTGGGGTTGCTTGTGTTGTCGTCCAAGTGGTCTGCACACCAGTGTTGTCAACTTTGATCAGGTTCTCTAGCGGCACCATACCCCTTAGTGCGGTGGGATCTACAGGAAGGGGTGATGATACAAATTCCGTCTATACAAATGCATCATCGGGCAACGGTTTGTTGCCCTCTGCAGCCTTCATAGGAGATGTGGGGAGTGTGAGAGGAGCAGTGGTGGTGGAAACAAGTGTAAAAATAGATTGTCCAAAAGAGGGGATGGGCAGAACAGAAGGAAACTAGAGTGTGGTTCAGAGGATAGATGGAGATGCTGGAGAGGTAGAAGGTGTGAAGTTGATTTGGTTGAGCCATGCTAGGGTGCTAGGGGACAATTGGGAATCAAGAGGGTTGATGACGGCATGTGACGTAGAAATAGTGGTAGTGGCAGTAGCAAAGGGAATGGAAGAAGCGATGGTAATAGAGGCTGGAGTCAAAACAATGATAATGGAAGGTGTGAAAGATGTGGGAACATAGGTAGAAGTTGTAGGAACAATAAGAGGAGGAACAATTGTGGTAGTAGAAGTGGATGGTTGAGTAGAAGAAGAAGCTGTGGTGACGGAAGCGAGGGTGGTTAGTTGTTGCAAAGACTTTCATAGATGCATCCAAGTCAGATCTGGTGACTATCAAAGTTTCAAGAGCTAACTCCCAAGGGATCTCAAAAAATCATGGAAAAAGTGCCCTTTTTGAGTGTTTTTTGACAAGATCTTGAGATTCTTTAATCCCTAACTCTTGCAGACTGGTATGCCATTGCATCCAGGTTAGATTTGACTATGGAGAGTTTTCTAGAAATTTTGATGGACATTTGGTGGCTGATTCATCAATTTAACTAAAATTTGCCCTTATTTTGCTACATTTTCTTGAGTTTCATGTCTCTGATTTGCAAAAATGGAGGCTGAATGATGTAATTTGATGATCTGCTTCTTGGTTGATCCTATCTAGATTTTGATCTCACTTGGATCTTGTTGGATGTTGTCAGCTGTTGTCGGATCTATTCAGATCTTGCTGGATCTTGGTGGATTTGGCTTGATCTGACTAGATTTCTCTAGATCTGGCTGTGATGACCTTAAAGATGGACTATTAGTGACTTGTCATCACCATCCCTGATCTGTTTCACTATGGCCAATACTTTTGCAACCAACTACCATTGATGGGCATGTTGAATGGCATCCCATCTAACTACTTGAGGTTCACGGCTCCATGGCTGAGGATCTCCTTTACTTGAAATGGGCCTTCGCCTATGAACTTCAACTTTCCCTTGATCGCCTTGGTTTTATACATGAGGACCAGATCTCCGGATCCAAGATCTTTCTTGTGCAACCGACGATCATGCCATGCCTTGCGTCGTTCTTTCTCAGCTGCCAATGTATGCACAACTAGTAAGCGTGTCTCACAAAGTTTATGTAGTGCTTTTTGGTGTAATTGTAGAGAATTGGATTCATCAAGACATTGCGTGCGGTCAGTACTTTTTTGTAAGTTGTTCTAAATGCCCACAGAGTAGCCTGTTGTGCTCCCAATCAGATCTGCTACCTTTGATTGTTTTCGTGAGTACGCTACATAGGATCTTATTGGATGATTCTACCTATCCATTACCACGAGGATAATAAGGCATGCTATATCTATGAATCACAAAGAATTTCTCCAATAGGACCTTGATGGTCTCATTGACGAAATGGCTTCTACGATCGCTGACTATCTCCATCGGGCTCTTGAAGCGCACATATTCTCATACAAAAACTTGGCAGTTGTTTGAGCATCAGCTGTTTGCACTGTCTTGGCTTTGATCCACTTGGTGAGGTAGTCTGTTGCCATGATAATATATCGGGCTTGTGAACTTCTTGCGACATGATGAATTGGACCAATGTAGTCCAATCCCCACTTCTCAAATGGTGCTTGAGCTAGAACTGGATGTAAGAGATCATAGTTTAGCCTTGTCAGCCTCCTAGCTCTTTGGCACACATCACATTTCTTCAAGTATTCATCCGTATCCTTATGAATCGTTGGCCACTAGCATCCTGATTGCAGGATCTTGCGAACTGTAATGTCAGATGCAAAATGACCACCACCCATGCCTTCATGTGAAATTGAAATGATTTGGGTGGCCTTGTGTGGAAGAATACACCTTTGAAGAATACCATCTAACCCTCTTCGATATAACTGGACGACAATTAGCTGATAAGGTCTAGCTTAGGCTTCTGCTCCTGCTACTCTGTCTAGAACACATTCTATAGAGGGTACAGAAAAATGATCCTTCTTGGTGACTCCATTTAACGCTTTCAGGTCCACACAGATTCGCATTTTGCCGTTCTTCTTGGGTACTATGACTATCGACGACACCCATTCTGTGTGATCGATTTCATAAATGAAATTAGCATCTAGCAATTTTTGCAACTCTTGCTTGATCGACTCTGTATAGTGCGGGTTGCAACGATAGTAATGACTCACCTTGGGGACTGCTCCATCCACCAAGGGTATGGTATGCTGTGGACTACGGTTGGTGGGATATCCTTCAGATCACTATAATTCCAAGCGAAACAATCCTTGTATTCCACCAGTAATTAGGGCAGTCTTTTGAATTGATAGGTGTTAACTGTTCTCCCACATACAGATCTTTTCTTCTTCACCTGGCTCGGCTAGATTCATAGGTTGCATTCGCGCAGGTCCTTTGAAGACTTGTTCCGCTAGTTCCTGACTTTGATCAGGTTCTCATTGAACTTGCGACATCATAATTACTACGTCGTCTAAGGTATAGTTCTTGAAGGTTTCTGGCATCTCATGAACTGTTGTTCGGTGAGATTACTCCTTCAACATATTGATCTTAGCTCGACTCATAATTTTTGGATTTTCAGTCATCTATGAGGAAGATGACGCTGCATCTGAGTCCATTCGGACTGACTTCAAGGAATCCGATACCTTCTTTTTTCTTTTTCTGCTCATATAAGTGGGTTCATCCTTGTTGTCATTATTCAAAACTGGTGCGACATTCGTTTTATGATTGCAAATATCCACATCCACTGTGGCTATGGCCAGCTCCTCTGGTAGATCACTCCATCAGATCACCTGGTTATAACGTTGTCTCAGTTGGTTCTTCTTGTTGCCAGGTGCCTTGGGTGGATCTATCTTGGAAA
This sequence comes from Diphasiastrum complanatum, assembly GCA_029204225.1. Lineage (NCBI taxonomy): Eukaryota > Viridiplantae > Streptophyta > Lycopodiopsida > Lycopodiales > Lycopodiaceae > Diphasiastrum > Diphasiastrum complanatum. The sequence goes on along the minus strand of CM055110.1, from coordinate 47,870,905 downwards.
CTTTAGCCGTTGCGGATTTCTGTGGAGGCTGAGTTGGTACTTTCTTCATTCCATAACGATCTGGGTCCATATGTTGCAAGACCTGTTCATCTGTAAGCTCAGTCTCCTTGTTGTAGGTAAAAAAATGTTGCCAAGGGACTAAATCATCGTCCACAAGGTTCTCAATAGCTTCTGCTGACAGCTATGCTACATTGATCATGTTCACCCCGAAAGTGATTGGTGTGCCCAATGTATAGCACTTGGGTGAAGATGTGTTGGGCTCTGGATTTGAATCCCATTGACACACATGTCCAGCCATACAGTCAATAATTGCCATTGCGTATGTCCATCTATGATATTCGTTTCCGAGTCATAATGACCTCCCCTGGCTTACCTTGGGCAATCAATTGTATGATCAGTAGTGGACAATTTGTCATCAGCTTTTGGTGTAATTGGTTTCACCACTCACATTCAGATACAATTTCGCAGCTGAGGGTTGGTCTTTGGAGACTGACGGGGGTGGTGAGGGAGTCACTTCCTTCTGCTTTTGTGCTCATGTGACTACTAGCACTAGGACATAGAAGTGTTGTTTTTCTGATGGCATGTCTCCTGGAACTGCTGTAAGGTGTACTTGATTAGATTCAATGGTGTACTTGTTCCAGGTCTGAATGGACAATTCTTGTAGCAGTGTCCATAACTGCATTCTCTATACAAAAGAATGTGTATTGTCCCTTGTAAGGACATTATGCAATTCTATGGCCTTCGCCACATCCGTAGCGGCCGTAGTTTCTGCCACCTTGGCACTGAGGTTGAGCTGCATAGGTCGCATAATACTCGTTAATGGCTGGATCCACAAACATCTTGTCTGATCCATACCATTGCTGTTGCTCAGGTTAAGGTGGTGCTATTACTTCTTGTTTCGTTGCTGCTAAATTCACATGAGCCACTTGGTTGTTAGTAGGCCCTGGTGGTGCCAGTAAGGCCATGTGCTGGTGATTGTTTGGCGTGCCATACCTCGGTGCCACATTGGGTGCCCCTTGATGATAAGGATCAGAGGTCTGATAAGGACTCCTCTTCTACTGTATGATCCGAGGGTTAAATGTGCAAAATGTCGTCTCGTGCAATGATGCATTGCATAGATGACAGAATCTCTATGTCAATCTCAAGTTTTGTTTTAAAACCGGACACTCATTGGCTGTATGGTTCTGAGTGCAAATTGAGCACCATACATTTTCTCAACAGGGATACTGCAGCTGGTTCTGTGATTTTTCAAGATCTGCTTGGAACCAACTCTCGCAGGCTTCTATGCAGGTCTGGGACAATACCCTGGAGCTACTGCTAGTAATGCGAGGGTTGGTTCCCATTGGTTTTGGAGAAAACAGAATCTGATTAAAGTTTTGTCTCTTTTCCCTCCAAAATGTAGATTTGTGTATTTTTTTGAGTTTTTCAAGGTTTTTAGCTGGATGTCAAGCCCTTAGAGGCTGTTTAGGGCCTCCTCTACCCTTTCACACCTCCTTCGCTAGCTGTGAACAATCCAAGCACACCAAAATACATAAAACAAGCTAACTCTACCCAAAATCCACCTCACTAGACCTTCCACCAGGCTATCGCCATTGTGCAAACATTTCTTCAGTTTGCTAGCATGGAATATTGGATGCAACTTGCATCCCCAGGTAGCTGTACCTCATAAGCTACTTGGATCACCTTCTTAATGATCAACCATGGTCCACAATACCTAAAAACAAAAACAACTAAAAACACCACTAAACTAGTTAGTGAAAGCCTATCCCTAGCAACAACACCACTGTAGGGATGTAGGTTTGGTCGGTGAATGGCCCTTCCACCTATCAAAGATGGTTAGAATACTTGGATAGGATCCTAACCTAGCTTATATGCTATCTTTAGTTGCTTTCTACTTTTTTCACTAACACTACACCACCTTAACACTACCCCTTCCTACACTATCCATACATTCATCATGATTGTAGTGAAAAGAGAGAGAGAGAGAGAGAGAGAGAGAGAGAGAGAGAGAGAGAGAGAGAGAGAGAGAGAGAGAGAGAGAGAGAGAGAGAGAGAGAGAGAGAGAGAGAGAAGAAAAGAAGTAGAGAAAGGGAGAGAGAGAATTAGATAGAGATAAAGTAGAGAAAGGGAGAGTGAGGGTGGAGATTAGCTCACTTGCTCATTTTACTTGCTAAAGGAGAAACTTTAACTATTGAAAACAAGAAAGAGCATGAACTTTTGAAAGCAAGAGCAACAACGACAAGAAAAATAGCAAGCATTGAATAGAAAATGAGGATGCTTCTCTTCCAAAAATGGTAGAGTTTCCTCCTTCTCATTAAACATGCAAATATGGTACAAGAGGTGCCTTTTTATCAATGGGGAAGGCCCTTGCCCCAAAATCCTATTGGCTACTTCTAAAAGTATGTGCACTAATCTTAGCCATTCATCTTGGACCCAATCTAATTCAAGGGTCCTAAAAAAGTACATTGGAATTCACATGATTCATGTGAGTCTCAAATTGGACCCAACTTGGAAAGTTTTAAACTAAGTTTATTAACTTGACATTGTCGCCTCAAGTTTTATTTAATCACAATAAGGCCCAAGTCTTTTATTCTATTTACAACTTGACTTGCGTGCTCATTGGGCCATGGGCTTATACACGCATGATGCCACGACCCTCACAATTATTTATACTTTCCGATTTTATTTATTTATAGAATCTTGGGAATACTCCCAACAATGATGCAATTATGCAGTTTATGACAAGTAAAATTGGTTGAATGAATCTGCATTAGATTGTTGTGATGCAAGGTCATGATACACTAAAAGGAAGTATGATGAGCCCCATGCATTTAATATAAGTTTTGTGTTGCTTTCTCTCTCTCTCTCTCTCTCTCTCTCTCTCTCTCTCTCTCTCTCTCTCTCTCTCTCTCTCTCTCTCTCTCTCTCTCTCTCTCTCTCTCTCTCTCTCTCTCTCTCTCTCTCTCTCTCATGAATGGTACTCAATTACATTACATTCACTAATCTCTGCTTTGCTGGTTGGTATTCAATTCATCTAAACCACGAGGTCTCGCACTCAAAAAAGGTTTCCCACTTTCAGTTTTGACGGTCAAGATATACCCTATTGCATCCTACAAACGAAATCAGTTATCTCCTCTACAAGGCATGTGTTGGATGGGGTTGCCTAACCTCATCTTTCACGTGAAGGGTGAGGAGAAAAACTATATAAAGGTGGTCTATGTCCACATTCCCACCACCACTGCTCCTTCTCTTCTTTCTCTTTTGCATATTTTCTTTGTGCTTCTAAAAGAAGCTCGATTAGTGGCGTCCATCTACGCTCAGGTTATTACCATAACCATACCTTCTGGTAAGTGATCTTTACTATAATTTTCCATTCACGTTGCTATTTTTTCAGTCTACTTGAAGATAGCTTGATTGTTAATGATTTCCTTCACAAAATAAGGATGAGGTAGAGAGCTGGATCACAATCCACACACTCACTTAAGTGAGTTTTTTGTTGTGCTTCTGGATAAGCAATGAATGCAAACTATTTCTAGATTGTTTATGGCTTGTCAAATGCGACCTACCACATATAGATGAATGCATATATGCTTGCAATAATGGCAATTGATTTCTATACAAAGGAATGCACTTTTGCAAGGTAGTGTAAAGCGTTGGGACAACGCTGACTACTCGCTACCATTTGCGCATCTGCTCAAAAAAATATACACATATATGCATGCTTGAATGCTAGCATTTACCACAAAAACCTCTTTTTGGACAACAATGCACTGCATCTATGATGCTACATCTGAAGGATTCATGTTTTCACAAAGCTATGGCTTGATTTTTTACCTCCATCGCTGGTTGCCATCGTTGGTTAAACAACTATGGAGCTATTCTTTAACTTTTATCCATTGCTTTGTTGAAAAAAATGTGGTCCATCGTTGATGGACAATGACTGGTCCATCGCTGATGGACAACAACTAGCACAATATCTGGTCTGTTCACACTAAATTTGGCTTCTATGATATGTCATAAGTTGAATGAGGGCATACTTAATGAATGAAATATGGTCTTTTTATACCGGTTAATAAAATTTATGATTGAATCCTCCATTCTATTTGATTTGGAATACACTTCGATCCAGGTATGTATATGGCACACGTGGTTGTGATTAAAAGTAATGGTAGTACACATACAATGCTATGCTAGTAAAATTAGCATAAGAAGCAAATTTGATCCAAATCTAAGTACTTGCGTATGATGCTATTTGTGACTCTCTCCTAAAATCTTTGAAAATTTATGGCAATAAATAGACTCAGACTTGTCAATAACCATTTTTTGAAGGAGATGTCTTTTGAAACAACCATGATTTCCTCACATGATTCTCTCACGCCAGCTATTCAAGTTAGTGCTCTAAACGTTATTTGGTTGTTGTATCACAAGCACTAAAAATGGTTGTATCTATAAAAGTGGACATGGTAAGGTGATGAATAAGAGGCTAGGGAGTAGGACAATGTGCCTACCTAACCTACATTTGGAAATAGTAAACCATCGAATTAATCTCTTTTTGGTAAACCTCACTAAATAAGACAACACATTTGATCGTTCTCAGTTTCTGCCCATTAAGATGTAATAATAGGTAACAACCAATGAAACAAGTATTGATAATCTAGGCACTCTTAAAAGCACATGGAGTTGTGCAAGAGATCACCACATTCATAGGGATTGGAACGACATGGAGTTGCCCTAATCCTATTGCAAATGTTACGTAAAATGCTTGGCCAAGTATAAGCGTACACATGTATTGCTTTACTTTTAAGACATGATTAGCATTTAAAATGTATGAAACAGAGTGATAGCTGGCGTGCTCTTGGGAAGCATGGATATACTCAAGGATTACGAAAATGGTGCATCACCTACATTTTGCACGATAGGTACATGTATCAGTATGACATGGATTTGCCTCTATATTTGAGTACTAATCCATGCTTATATCCCCTGTTGTGAGTTGCAATCCATTTAGCACAGCTAGTTTTCAAACACGTATGTACTAAATTCATAGATTGATACGGAACAATACCATGAGACTGATCAAAATGGTGGAATGCCCTGATACGGTAAGTGTTACATACCTATGTAACTAGCAGTACTTCAGACCCCTATTAGTCCATTTTGTGTTGGGGGCTAAATGGCAAGGTACCCTTAGGATTAAGGATATGTGCCCTTAGATAAGGACAGGCAAGTGACTATACCTTAGTTGGAGGTATGGAGTCATGTGACCCTTGGATAAGGGATACCCTTAGTATTAAGGGTAGGTGTCTTAGATTAAGGTACTAGTGTCCTTGGGTAAGGGCAGGTAGGTGTCTATACCTTGGATGGAGGTATGGAACCTAGAGAGGTGTTAGAAAGTCATTGGATGACTATTTTTCTAAACCTTGGGCCTCAACCTTGAACCATATCACTTTATTGGTCTAGGACCAAAGTATACTTGCACAACTTGGGCAATGGGACCTAGTAGGAGGGCGCCCTTCTAAAGTGTCCATTGAGTTCCCAACTCCCACAAGAAAGGCATTCAAAGAGTCATAGGTTATGGAAGGAGTCTCTTGACATTCCACTGCATTCAAAGAGTCATAGGTTATGGAAGGAGTCTCTTGACATTCCATTAGCCTATGGAGGCTCTTGGAGATTCTTTAGCTCCCCTAGGCTTCTCTCTCTCTCATTGGATGAGCATGGAACTCCATAGTGCATTGGAGGGGTCCATGGGCCATCTATATGAGGGTAGTAGTAGGGTGCCCATTGGGAGGGGGAGATCTCTCTTGTTTGCTTTGCTTATGCTCTACTGTTGCTACTAGTGTGTAGAGTGCTTTCTTGTGGTAGTATGCTTGAGGTTTGGACCTTGTTTATGGTATAGGACATAAGTAGGGTTTGGATCTTGAGAATGCTATGGAGTGTTGTGGTATGCTTGTGATTTGTTTATGGTTAGCAAGGGGATGCTAGATAGGTCTTGCTTGGAGCTTGGATCTAGCTATGGTTGGGTGGTGAATACTTGAGGCCAGCTTGTTATCTATCTTTGTGTTTAAAAAGTAGGGACACAGGTGGAGGAGAGATCCTTGGAGGCTTGCAGATCCTTACTTGCAGGTGGAGGCATCCTAGCTTGGAGTTGGGGAGCATCTTGAAGCTTGCAGGTTGCTTGGAGGACATTTGGAGGCTCTACCTTGGATTTGGAGGCCTTCCTCACCTCGCACCCTGACGCGCCAGGGTGCTACAATTATGTGGAGCCGTGGCCATTATGGTTGCTTGAATCGATTTCGAAGTCGATAGGGATGGAACAAGTCATATATCATCTTATGAAATGTATTGTGAGCATTAGTCAAACCAAATGGTAAAACTAAAAATTCATAATGGCCAAAACGAATTCTAGATCACGTCTTGATAGCCTATTTTGAGATGGATCTTAGTAAGGCATTTAGCTCCACCAAAACGGCCTACAAGATAATTCACTCTATATAATGAGTATACATTTGTTATGGTAACCTTATTCAACGCCTTGTAATCATGGAAATGTGAATAATCCTGTCATTTTAGTTCTTCAAAGGAATAGGTGCACCCCATGATGATTTACTAAGTCACATATGTCCCAACCAGGATACTCTTCTATTTGTCGAGCCAGTTCATCTTTCTCTATTTTATTAAACCTATAAGGTTGACAAAAGACAAATTCACATCTAGACACTTCCTCTATTTGACGATCTATTGCCATTTTGGGTGGTGAGCCATGATGTAGTTTAGAGAGAAATACATATTTGAAATCATCTATTAAGGTCCATGCTATTTGTTGCTCCTCGACTATTAGTGTTGAATTGAAATAAAGACAAACAATATTTTCTGAAAATTTGTAAAAGTTATCTATGTTGAGTTAGGGGGTATGTTGACTTTTTTATGTCAATCCACATGTTAGTAGGTTATTAGGCCAATTTTGGCATTAGAGGTAACTCGAGCAAGTACACATGCTAGATGATGATTGGGCCAAATCTGTTAGCAACACAGTCAAAAATACAAAAAGAAATAAAACTCTGTGGCATGTGTATTGTAAGTCCACATAGGAGTAAATGTTAATAAACTTCTACTATGGCATGTGTTTTGTAAGTCCATGGGTAGAAGCTTAAATAAATAAAAAACTTAGACTTAAGAAAACTTAAACTTAGAAAGATTTTAAGTTATCTTAAGCTATCTTAAGTCTAGAGTTAGAGATTCTAAAAATCCTAAGTTCTAAGTTAGAAGTTGAGAAGCCTTAGAATGACTGGTTTAGAAACTAATCCCACAAGATAGTGGATGTTTATGGAAGGCACTTCTTGCTAAGAAGAGATGCATCTCCCTTGTAAATAACACTTTGAGATTATGGTAAATTGCTCTCTTTTGAGATCGTCTTCTATTTTCATTGTGTTCCCTTTGGGAAGGTGCATAGCTTGAGGGAAGGTCCTCTGGCCTTCGCTTGCCTCCTTTTCATAGGTTTATTATGGCATGCTTTTTATTGCTTGATGCTTAGTATTAGCCTCAATCTTATTTTCAAACACCTTTTTGGTGTTAAGTAGGACTTAGATTAATGATCTTGCTAGTTGGGGAGCCTTAGCAAGATCTTGTTATTTTTGTTCACCTTTGATAGTTGGAAAAGCCTTAGCAAAGTCGTAGTTATCTTCCAAGTAGTGGCTAGCTTTATCAAATCGTTTGCATTTTTTGGTAGCACATCTACCATACAATTAATATCCTTTTGAAATCCCATGATTTGAGAAGAGAAATGTGAAACACCCACCAAGTTCTTGCTCATAACTTTTGCTCTCTCAAAGAATTCACGATCCATCACTAAGATCCCCTTCCTAATCCTTGGCCTCATCATGAGCACTTCTACCATGACAAAACCGCTTAGCTTTGGCTCTGATACCAATGTAAAGCCCATACCAAGGATGCCCTAGCCAAGCAAGCCAATAACAAAGCAACACAAGGGAAATGGATGGTGGACAAACCAACCCAACCAAACCTAGATCTTACGAATCTAGCCCCCAAGCTATGGATCAATCTCTCATAAGGGATATAGGAGCCATACGAGCAGTATGTAACTACTAGCACCACAATCAAGCATTCACTAGTGAGAGGCCAATAGGTATACTTATACCCTCCAAGGCCCATGCACCACTAGTAGTGCACTGTGACTCCTCACTGAACACCTCTGCAGCCTATCTGGGCCACGTCATCCCGTTCCCCGATGACTTACTGATAGACCCACAAATCCACCATCATGAGTTTAGACCTCCAACCATTAATTATGACCATATGCACACTCATAATCATTGATTATGTTGGAACGATCAGTCCCGCTGCTCAACACACTCAATCTAGATATATTGTAGTGGCTACGGACCTATTCGAAATGTTGACGCTCGTTATACCACAAAATTTCTCTATAAACAGGTTATTGTTCATTTCAGATGTCCTCTAAAACTTATCAACGATAAGGGGTACACATTTCCTTAACTCTATCGTAGCATATCTACTTTCAAAATTATTTGTGGTACCTCGCAAAAGTTTCCTATATTATCCACGATGCAATGGCCAGGCGGAATCCACCAACAGAATCTTATGTGGTGTTCTAACCAAGATCGTCAAGTCCAGCCGATTGGGAGCTAAAACTTCACGATTCTCTATGGGCCTATCGCACTACCCCAAAAAGAGCCACATGTTTAGCTAGTAAATGGCCAGGAAGCCTTCATGCCTGTGGAATTCTGCATTCCATTCCTACGAGTAGCATATAATCTAGAGCTAAATAATCGACAGATTCTATCTAATAGATTATTCCATCTAGAGCAACTGTGTGAAACACGACGGATCAACATCCATGCTCAACAAGTCCACAAACGTTGACAAAAGGCACTGCGTGATCGATCTTTAAAACTCAAAGAGTTTCACGTTGGAGACAAGGTCCTCTTATACCAAGCCAAAACATTCAAGAGCAAACTGAATTTTTTCGGCCAAGGACCTTATGTCATTTAGAAGATATTTGCCTCTGGATATGTCCAACTCCAAACCTACAAGGTGATACCTTAGACACTATGGTCAATGGAAGCATACTCAGAAAGTACAATGAACCCTGTTTTTATCTTGATATGTACTAGTTTATTTTATTTTCTAAATTTTGTTTATTTTTTCTACTTATTGTTTGCTTGCCATTTTGACAAATTTTGGCATGTTTCTTTGTTTAAAACATCAAGATATCATCAGCTCAAGAACTCAATCAGTCTTTTTCTATGCAACCACAAGATTCATTTTTTTTTTTTCTGAAATTTTGATGCACAATCAAATCAGATAGAATTCGCTTAGACACATTTTCATTGTGTACGATTCATTTATCACCTCCGTGATTTCCAGTACAACATCAGACCTTTCAAAAATAGAAAAAATCACTTTCTCATCAGATCCTCACTAACAGAATTTATAGATAATTCGCTGAGTCTCAAAATTAGTTGCACAATTTCTATGTCACATTCGTGAATTCTGATCATACCAATTTTTGAACTGTTAGACAATTTCACTCATTTTTGTACAAAGAAAACATTTATAGGAACTCGCCGGATCTCAGAACATTGCCTCAAAATTTGCGAACCTCACTGAGAGATCGTAGGCATTGAGGATGATTATTGGGTGACTTTGCGATTTCCTACCCAAAAAAATCTATATATAGGACTCCCCATCCTCTCCACGAGTTCATTCTAGATTTTTGCACAAGAGTTCATGCTGAAATTTTAAAAAAATTTCAAACTTTCTAGAACTATCTAGAATCATTCTACTACTGCTATCATGGCCTCCAGAGACACCTAACCCAAACTCACCCTATTCTACAAGGATATGTGCTCAATTCACATACCTTGGATATGTACAAAGTATTTGGTCTAGTTGGTCTAGTATGAAGTGCATAAAGTCTAGTTGGTCTAGTATGACATGCAATAATGTTGACAATGTCTAGATTGACATGCATGTAGATTTTCACATGGAATTGGTCAAATATGACCTTGTATGAACTCAAGCCACATCAAAACCATTGTGTCCTAACTTTACATTGAGACATGCAAGAGGGTGTTGAAGGAAGTGAAGGTGGAGACTCAGTATAAAAAGGGCTTTCTATTGGTATGAGTGTTGTTTTTTGAAAAAAATTTGGTATTTTTTTATTCAGTCTCAAAGGTTTTGGGAAGATGGTGGTTCGGTCGAAATGGCAATCAGAGGTGTTGATCAAAAGTTATGGTCCGGTCGAGATTGGGTGCTAATTGCTCCGGTCGAGATTTGATCTGCTTGCTCTGGTCGGGATTTGATCTGATTGGTTCAGTTGAGATCTGATCGAACACTTCGATCGAGACTTCAGCGGTACTTCAGTCGAGATTGCAGGGAGCACTTCGGTTGAGACCTCAGGGAGCACTTCGGTCGAGACTCCAGCGATACTTCGGTCGAGACTCCAGCCATACTTCGGTTGAGATCTCAGGGAGCACTTCGGTCGAGACCTCGGGGAGCACTTCGTTCGAGACTCCAGCGATACTTCTGTCGAGATCTCAGGGAGCACTTCGGTCGAGATTGCTCCGGTTGAGATCACTTCAGCTCCGGTCGAGATCTGAGCAGCCACTTCGGTCGAGATCTGAGCAGCCACTTCGGTCGAGATTTCAACAAGCGCTTCGGTCGAGATTTCAGCAAGCGCTTTGGCTGAGATTCTAGTGAGTGCTTCGGTTGAGATCTTAGCGAACACTTTGGCTAAGATTCCAGCGTGCGCTTCGGTCGAGATTTAAGATGGGGCGGTTGAGATTTTACAGAGAGCTCCGGTTGAGATTTGAAGCGTGAGCTCCGGTTGAGCAGTGAGCTGGAGCTCCAGTTGACAGTCGAAGCCTGGGCTCCGATTGAGATTTCAGCGTGCGGAATAGGAGGAGCGTGAGCTTGAATAGAATCGAATCCAGGTCTGTGAGTGTGTTTCTTGACAAGTGATTGGCGAGGCTAACAGCTCGTGGATTTGGGAATGATGTAGCCGATGATGTGGCTCTGGTCAGTGTGTAGAAACTTAGATTTGCTTAAAGAATTGGAATGTTGTTGTAGGGATCTGAGCGTGGACAAGGTTGCGGGATTCTGATGTAGAATGTGTTGGAGTTCAATGGGCAACGGTGTCAAATGTTGACAAATCCCCTGCTACAGAGGACCTGTTGTTTACTCATTTCTCTAATTCTTTCTACTTCTTCAGAATCGTTTTTGCCTGTTACCAAAGGCATTCGTTAGATGTCTTCTTGATTTAACAATGCCAACCCAGGCAGAAGGGACAGAGTGTCGTTTAGTATTTTCTTTATGTCCTGTTTGTCAGAGGACTACTCAGGGACGTCGCTCTTGAACGTACTTACATTCTACATGGATGCAAGCCAAGAACACTCATTCACAGATCAGCATACAAACCAATGAACATTCTATAGATTCTACAGCTACCTACACTTAAAACGGACTGAAATCAGAGCTTGCACTACATTAACACTGAACTACCTTGCATAAATTGACAAAACAAGAAACAAGAAACTAATCTATAGCATGTTAGAAGTCCAAGAATCAAGAAACCAACTAGTCTTCTGATTCTTGGACATCCCAAGAACATCAAGAACTGGATTGTACATAGATATGCAAGAATCACACCACAGATCCAGCCTAATTAGTTTGCTTGAATGCTAGCTTCTACATTAATCCACAAGAAAACAAGAAAGCTAATCCACAACTAGGAAAGCAAGAAAACTAATCCACAACCACACACAATATGAATGGAAGGGCATGATCATAGGGGCATCACTCAAGAAAACCATCATGATCAAGGAGCTTAGTGTAGCATCAAACTCATAGAAAATCTTTTTATTAGGCATGGAGTAGATACAATGCAAAAGCTTCTCTTCACAAAGAGAGAGTCTCTTAAATAAGCAAGAGAGCTCCTTAGGTGGCATCCTAGTGGAATTTCCACATTTCACCAAGTACAAGTGGAATATTGCTCTCCAATAGAGGTCACCATCAAAATGTGGCTCACTCTACTTTCTTTAAGAGGGATCTACTTGCATTTATTACATTTGCTTAGAAATACTAGTTCCTACATGGTCATTCCATCTTTCGGGATTCACCATGAGGCTTACATAGTTATTGCTTGTTATTACTAACTAGCATTTCTTGGCTCTCATACTCGGCTCTCAGTCTTCATTAGTCTCGTCTTCTCAGAAACCTCCTCGGTCTAAGGTGAGAGGTGCTCTTGAGTTGCTCTGTCCGAGTATCTTGGGGATTCGTCAGAATCAACCAACATGTACTTCTTCTCTTTTGATATTGAATGCAATCATTCTTTGATTATTAGCATGCTAGATTGTGCTTTGGTCATAAAACTTAACAAGATCATTCACACTTGAGAATTGTTGCCCACATGTGTGAACTTGCTGAATTTTCATCACATTAGTTGATGCTGACCAAAGACGTGTTCAGTCAAGGTGGAACATCGTTCACAACTTCCTTTCTGAGAACTAGTTAACTTTCAAAAGAGTTTGTAGACAGATCTTCAATCAATCTGACTTCATCCAATGGTGTTCTTTGGACCAGAAAACTATAGTTGCTGAGTACAATAGAGAATTCCAATAACTAGTCCCAGTGTTTGATTATGGAGAAGTATATCTTGTACAATGCTATATGTATGTCTTACAACCTCAATATCGGAGCATTGTAGAAAACTATCTACAAACTACTTCTCTCCAGCTTGGGTTCCGATTAAGGGAAACTATGGAATATGTTTTAAAGTACGAGCAACAAGAACAAAGGCTTAAGTTGGAAATGAAGATGCGGATTCAAAAAGTGAGTGTATACACTAAAGCATCAGTGGATTGACAACTGCATGTGAATGAAAGGGAAGAAATCTCTGATGAAGATGCTCCTATCAATGAGTCTGATGAGCAAAGTGATAACGACGAAGTAGATGAGCAAAGCGAAGACAATGAGTCAGATGAGAAAAGCAACAACGAAAGTCAAGTCTCAGATCTAGATACAGTTGCAGGCAACAAAAGTCCAATTCAAGATCTTGATCAAGTTACAAAAACAGATGGTGAAAATCAAGATTCAAACGAAAGTCAAGATTCAGATCAAGATGATGTATGGATGTGAATAATGATTGGAAATATTCTCTCAGTCAACCAACAATCTATAGGAAGCTGATTTTAAAATATGCCATCAATCTATATCAGTTTCTTTGGAGAGGTTTACATTGATCAGTGGACTCTAATGTGATCAATCTTCAATTGAGTAATGTCAACAATGGTTGTTCATCAATGGTTATTTAGAACAATCGAAACATCAAATCCCTACTTCAACTTTGGAATGTGTTTTCACTATTTGGGATTGATGCTTCAACGATTTATATGGACAACTGCAAATTTTATATTTCGAGACAAGAGTCCATTTTTGAGGTCAATCAGGTCAAATATTCACAACCACCTATGGATGAGGTATTGACCAAATTTGAAAAAATATATTTCGGTCAACAGTATGCCCAAAATTACGTTTCACCATACAACCAAATTTCAAAATTCATGCCGACTACTTTGTATAGAGCATTCGTATTTGAACAACAATTCATGACTACCATTGCTCATGGAAGAATTATAATGTTCTTCATCAAGTTGTTTAAACAACATGGATTGCCAGCTACGGTAGAAGAGCCAGATGCACCACAAAACCAAGAATACAAGGGAATTGGATAAGTGTCCAATTTGTTATGTTGTCGAGGAAGCAGACAAAAGAGGATATTGTGGTGATGCACTCTGTCCATTCCATACAGATTGGTTGCCAACAAGCAATATGGTACTTCATCAAACTCTTCTTCGACCATCAATTTGCCTCCATGGGAACAAGGATTACAGTTTTAAGCTAACAAAATGGATTCAATTCAACAACTTTGGATTTGCAATGAGACAATAATTTTATGGACGACACATCCTCATCAATCTTGACTACTTAACCAAGGCGATCCAGCTGATCAGACAAGCATCTTCATTTTTGAGGACAAAAATATTTAAGTAGGGGGAGTGTCATGTACTACTAGTACATTAGTGCTTATCAATGCATCAGAATATCCATTGTAAGCTTTGTAGGCCCGTAAAGGAGCTATTAGCCTTAAGAACAAGGCGGTTCCCTCTTTAGGCCCTCCAAAGTAATTAATAAGGATAATAGGCCAACAAGGGCCCAATGTAGCTTAAATAATACTTAACAAGGGCTAACTATCTCTCAAGATAGTTAAGTTAAGTTAAGTAAGAGCATTGTCTATAACTAGACAAGAGACATCATTTTGTCAATCTTTTGGCTCATTTGCAAGTGAGAGCTTCTAGCTTCCTTGTGAATGTGAGCCATATGGATCTCCATTGCTAGGTCTTATGTGCCCTATCCACATGAATCAATGCTCCATTTCCATTGATTGTACTCTTTCTTTCATTGCTAATGTGATTCCATTGTGATCTCCATGTTTCTAGCTTTCTAATGATATGCTATCTTGAATGCTATGTACTTTTCTTGCTATTAGCTTTACTTCTTTTGTAATTGCTATTTGCTTGAGATTTGGCACATGACAAGACAATATGCAGATCCAAAATGGAAGCCTGTGCTGCCTATCCCCTTGAAAAATGTGCATGTTTGCACTCTTCATGCAGAAGTTAGATTAATAGAAAAGATCATTTATCTTCATATAGTTTTTGCTTGGAATAGTAAGCCAACATCATTAACAAAGGAAGCGATCTCTCGATTAGAAGATGTGTTATCAAAAGCAGGACTTCATAATGTCAAAATTCAAAAAGATGAAAAGCTTTTAGGAAAGAATGAAAATATGCCAACTAAGCCAAGCATAGGAGGAGCAAAAGCACGTCGATTTTAATCAAATCATACTGGTAAGGCTTCTAATATTCAACACTCAGTCTGGCAGTAATCCCAAATTCAGTAAAAAATGAACTCAAGCCCGAATCTCGTGTAGATCCTGAGGAAGAGGCCATGGTACTATGGTAGATATCGCACATGTGCGCGAGGGAGACAAAACGAAAAAAAATAACTGTAAAGATCACGCACAAGAGGGATATGTATGGTAGGTAGCACCTGAATATCGCACTTGTGCGCAAGTAGAGATCAAGGAATAAGACATACAACAAAGCGCGTGCACAAGAGCGATATGCCGTAAAATATGAGAAAGAAAAAAGCAAAAAATTAATCGGGTTTCGTGTCTTTTATAGTGAATTTTCACATGTGCGGTCAACGGTCAACGCACACGTGTTCAACTCTCGATTGGTTTGTAGGCACTGGCACATGTGAGGTGACACCTGGACATCTGTGAAATGACACAAGGACACGTGTCTCATGTTCATTAGTTGGATGGACAACACATGTCGCTTTCTCATTACGCCGTACAATTTCACACGTGTGAAATGACAACCTGACATGTGTCGAATGATCATTCATTGACTTGTCACCACGTGTCACTTTTTGATGACTTGACAATTCACATGTGCGACAAGGCGTTCTTTCGCACGTGTGAACTGCGATATAAAATCACAAACTCCGATGCATTTTTTCACTTTTTTTTTCCCTCTACATATCGCGCTTGTGTGCCACCTTCGTAATCGATATTTTGCCTACTACATTTCACGTGCACAGGTCCAATATTTTTGCTTACTTGTCTCCTCATATCAGGCATGTGCGTCTCTCTTCTATATTCAAGGATCTCTCTGATATTTGCCTCACATAGGTCCGATATACCGTACGTTCTTTCCGAACATATCGCTCCTCTATGAACGCTTCGGAATCCTTCGCTTCTTATCCTAGTCATCATGCACAAGTGCGATATCCCTCAACATATTTCTATGGATAGGAGAAAGTAGACGAGGAGGGATTTGTTCTCTGCTGGCTCATCCTCAGCCCCTGCAGTTGCCATTACACCTCCGGCTAGATCTAGAAGGCGCAACTACAATAGGTGGCTCTCTGATATTCATAAGTATTAGAGATCAACCGCTCTAGTTATTCCCAGAGTTCCATTCTATCATGCCGTCCGCCACATAACTAGAAATGATCTTGGTCAATTTGTTAGATTCACACCCTCTACTCTCCAGTGCCTTCAGGAAGCTACTGAGGATTATATGAGCCTTTTTTTTGAAGATTCATTTTTGCTTGCTATTCATTCTAAGAGAGTCACCATTATGCCTAAGGATTTTCAGTTACTGCTGAGGATGAGGGAGAGATTTTGCAAGTTATACATGTCTCAACTTGCTGCTCCTAGACCTGTTCCTCTAGATAGGACTGACCTTCCTACCAAGCACCCTAGGAAGTAGGCAGCCCCCAAGAGGATTGGTGTTTCATGTTGATTATGGCCAAATGTGGCTCTCTATATACAATAAGTGGGAGCTCGTGGTAGTGATAATCCCTCTGATCCCACATGTGTGAGGATGCTTTGTCATATGATGATTCATCATGCAAAACTGACACTTGGACAAACCCTTCTATTTTGAGCACTTTTGGTCCAATTTTCTACTATATGGAGATCAACTTGGAAACCTTCTAGAGTCAAAACTCGCCTACTTCAGCTTATTCCACATGTGTGAGCTGTTCTCTACACATGGTATGTGACACCTAACCAAAGTATTTGGCTCATGCAATCAATAGATTGATGCCATGTGTCATATATCTAGAAAACTAGTTTTTGGCCATTTTAGCCACTATAACTTGAATTAAATCATATGTACAACATATATGATTATGGTACATGACAAGTACACTAGTTTTACATGTGGGAACAGGCTCCACACATGTGTGTTTATGTATATACAAGATTTTTGGCCTCTACCAAGCTTATTTTTGCATTTTTCACACTCCTCAAAAATCTAGCTTGGTAAATCTAGCTTGATGGAAAACATGATGATCTTGAACTTGACTCCATGGGCTGAATTGGCCTTTGCTGGATCAAAAGGTGTGAAGATCAGCCAATGACCTTGATGTTGATCTGAAATCACCATATCCATGATAGTGCTTCTTTGATGTTGACATCTTTGATGAGCTTGAGAACTTTGCACCATCCTAGTTTGCAATATTTCCATATTTGGCATATTGAGGCCAAAACTTGTTTTAGACTTAGAGGTTGACTTTTCAAAGTTCATTAGTCTAAATTTCATTTGAATAAACACTTTTTGAAAGTGTGGGAAAGATAGTATGCGATTTTGAGTAGATTCAATTTGAATAAGTAGGGTACATTGAATCTAGACCCAAAATTGGTAGGGTTAGCATTTTGGTGGGAAAGCCAATTGGCCAAATAGGGTTTGGACCTGCTATAAAAGGATGTAACTCGTGGAGAGAGCTATCTTCTCTCTTCTCTATCTCATTTCATGCTTATACATGGTTCTCTTGGGTTCTACTATCCATTGGTGCACTATCTTGGTGATTGCTTGCAATTCTATGTGTAGAATGATCTATATTTGTTATTTTTGGATCCACACGTGTGAAATACAGTAGCTTGCTGGTTTTCTATGGACAACAACAGTACATAATCATTTCATTCAAGTTTGATCAAGTTCTATTAGTGTCTGCATCTCAAATTGTGTGTAGATGCTGATTTTTCAACATTGGTGAAATTGGTAGTGTATTTTTCTTTCTAACCAAAGATCATTCAAGTAGATTGGATCTTAAGGATATGAAATCTTTCACATGGTATCAGAGCTTGTGTTTCAGGTTATGAAGGAGAAAATCAGATCTATCAATGATTTGGTGAAGATATCAAGTCTAGAGCATGCTAGAGAGGATTCTACACCAAAATCGGATTTTTTGCTTTTGTAGATTGGATCTTTTGTAGATCAAAACACTAAATAGGTCAATATACTTGTTCAGTTCCATTTTTTGAATTCACATGCTAGATTTGGCCGATTTTTGGACCATTGGTTCAGCCTAAGTGGTGGCTTATAGATTGCATATCAAATTTTCAGCATTTGCATGTAGATTTGGAATAGTCAATTTTTTGTGATTTTGTCAAAACCCTAATTTTGATTGGATCTCTAGATAGTGAGGTTGCTGGACCTCATTTGAGTGTGTTTCAATCTTAGGAAGTGGCAAAAGTCATTAGATTGAGGATAGATCATAGGTTGATCAAGATTCCATGATTCTATGTGTTGATTTGCTTGGATAAGTGCTAGAAGAGAATTTGTGAGATAGTTTTAAATCTTGGTGATTTCTTTCAAAAGAATTTGTTGTTGTTCAAAGGAGTTCTTTGTGCATTGAAGCAGGTTGAAAGAGAAGATCGGGTCATTGCTACATGGCAACCTCAATTGGAGTCATGTTGGAAGCCAATGATAGGCTTACCTCAAGTAACTATTCATTGTGGAAAGTGAGGATGGAGTCACTTCTTGAGATGAATGATATTGTTGTAGGTTCGGAGGAGAGACCAGAAACACAACAAGATCAATTGAGGTATGACAAGAGGGCCAAGAAGGCTCTACACATGATAAAGATGAATGTTACCAATGAACTTCTCAAGGAAGTTGGCAAGTGCACATCATCTTTGGAAGCTTGGAATTCATTGAAGAAGCTTTATGAATCCAAGTCTACTTCTAGAGTGTTGACTCTAAGAAGGCAAATCTTTTCTTGTTTGCAAAAGAATGAAGAAAGTCCAAGTACTTTTTTTTTGAGAATGAAAGCATTCAATGATGAGTTAGCTTGCATAGATGAAAGCATTAAGGAAGGAGAGCTTATTCAAGTGATTCTTAATGGCTTGTTGGATGCTCATGCTAACATTGTTCAAAGTATTGCTATTCAAAACACTTTGCCAAGTTTGATGGATCTTCAAGAGATCTTGATCAATGAGGAATATAGGCTTCAAGCAAGAGGTGGATCTACATCGACACTTCAAGAGGATGCTATGTTCACAAAGGGCAAATTCAAGGGCAAAACCAAAAGCAAGTGGTCTAAAGGGCAAGATCAAGTGGATGCTTCTTCAAGTGGCAAAAAGAAGGATAGATCAAAGCTCAAGTGCTTCTATTGTGGCATCAAAGGACACTTTTCAAGTGAGTGCTACAAGAAAAAGAGAGATCAAGGAGACAAGCAAGGTAATCTTACCCTTGATGAGGATGGTTTGGATGTGCAAGATGCAAATGATGATACTTTTGTGATGTCTTCATGTATGCTTGCTAATGATGGAGATCTAGATCCTTGGTGGATTGATAGTGGAGCAAGTTCACACATGACCTTTCACAAAGAGTACTTCACTTCTTTGTTGGCATATGGAGATGACAAGAGGGTGATTTACATGGCCAATGATGGTGAGTGTGCAATCAAAGGTATTGGCACAATTCCTATTTCTTTCTCTACAAATAGGAATGTTCATTTGGAGGATGTCTTGTTTATTCCATCTATTACCAAGAATTTGCTTAGTTTGAGTCAAATGCTAAGTAAGGGCCTCAAGGTGGAGTTTGATGGAGATGCTTGTTTGATCAAAAGGAAGGATGTCTTGATTGGAAAAGGTAAAAGGCAAGGGAAGTTGTTCAAACTTGATGCTTGTGTTATTGCTAACCAAGTTGGATGTGTTGCAAGGGAGCAAATTTCTATTCAAGAGGTTTGGCACAAAAGGATGGGACACCTCAACTTCAAGTCATTGGAGGTAATGGCAAGGAAGAAGGTTGTGTTTGGTCTTCCAAGTTTCTTAAGTAATGACAAGCATGTTTGTGAGTCTTGTGCTTTGTCTAAGTCACATAGACTACCTTATACTAGATCTATTTCTAGATCTACAAAGCCTTTTCAACTTGTACATTCGGATATTCATGGATTTACTACAATTAGCAATAGTGGAGCTAAGATGTATGTAACATTCATTGATGATTTTAGTAGATTTTGCTGGATCTATCTACTAAAGAGCAAGGATGAAGTGTATGATGTCTTTGTCAAGTTCAAGAATGCAAGGGAGAACCAATTCTTCACAAAGATCAAGTGCTTGGGAGGTGACAATGGTGATGAGTACATATCTAACAAGTTCAAGGCCTTTTGTGATGAGCATGAGATCAAGAGGGAGTATACAACATCAAGGACTCCACAACAAAATGGAGTGGCTGAAAGGAAGAATAGAACTTTATGTGAAAGTGCTAAAGCTATGAGGTTAAGTGCTAATCTTGACAAACCATTTTGGGATCAAGCTTTGTTGTGTGCCAATTTCTTGTGCAATAGGTGGCCAAGTGCTATTTTGGATGGAAGGACACCTTTTGAGATGCTATTCAAGAGGAGGCCGAGTGTCAGCTTTCTAAGAACCTTTGGATGCACATGCTATGTCAACATCACTCTTGATGATAGGACCAAGGAGGATCCATCTTCAAGAAGAGGTATTTTTGTTGGATATAGTGAGGTGAGTAAAGCCTACAAAGTTTACATTCCTTCTACTAACAAAGTGATTGTTGGTAGAGATGTCATTTTTGATGAGGGAAACATTCCAAAGGTGTCTTCAAGCATGATTGATGGTAGAGTAGATGGATCTAACATTCTTGATGTTGACGAGAAGGATCCTACTTTGGATGGTGGTGATGATGGACCTTCATCAAGTCAAAAGCCAAGGAGAACATCAAGAGAAAGGCAAGTACCTTCAAGGCTCACATATGATCAAAAGGGTAAGCAAGTAGTTTTTGGAAACTATGTTGCTTTCCTAACCTCTTTGGATGAGCCTACAAGTGTAGATCAAGCAAGGAAAGAAGAGGAGTGGATCCAACCAATGGATCTTGAGTATCGATCTCTTATGAAGAGTGGAACATCTTTTGGAGGATCTTCTTGTGTACATGGAGCTATGCAAGTGGATGGATGTTGTCTTGCTGTAAAGTCAAGTGTTGGATCTAGAAAAAAAATTATGTTCAATGACTTTGATGATCAAGTTGAAGATCAAGAGGTTGATCTCAAAGCGCTTCAACTAGTCAAAAGGGAAGTTGACAATTTGGAGCTAGTCAAGAGCATCAAAGGAGAGGGAATTGGCAAAGGTGTTATGTATCTGTTTTTGCAGCATATTGAAGACTCAAGTAAGGTCAAAGGAGTAGCAAGGAAGTTTTGTTCAAGTTTACTTTACTTGTTCTATCTCATGTTTGAGCAATTTCATGTGGATGTGTGCAAATTGTCAAGATATGGTAAAACTAGCTACATTGGTGAGCATTGTTTTGATGTTGGATTTGTACTAGCATTCTTGGCTGATTTTGCTGATGGAAATGAAGCTATTGGAGGTTCATTATGTCACTCATCCATGGCTAAGTTCTCAAGTGTTGAGCTACTTGGTGCCAATACTTGGAGATTGTCAATTTTTGGTGAATTCATGGTCATTTTCTTCTGTCAAGTAGATCTTGAAGATGGACTAGTGCAAACTACTTGGTTTATGGAGTCATGTGGTGCTAGATTTGCATCATTAATGTACTCACCTACTCATGGATTTCCAAGGTTTGATGGTTTCTTGTGGCAATATGAAGATGGAGGCTCATTCATGGAGTATCATGGTGGATACAAGGCAACAAAGGACAAAGGAGGAGGAGACATGCAAGCAAAACTTTATCACTCATATTTATTGTTTGTTTGCTGTATTTTTCCAGAGAGTTCAGAGTTGGAAGCATGATGGAATCATTTCATTTACATTCTATTTGATTCTTCATGTTCTAGTCACACTTTTACATGTAAAATTGATGTAAGAAATAGTGAAGAATCCCAAGTGGACACTATTCTCTATATCAATTATGGTTGTTTCTATTTTGAGCATTACATGATCATTGAAAGGAGACCTATTCTTAGGAAGAAGATCATTCTTATGATGGATCAAAGTTCTATTGGCAAAAACTATGCTAGGAGCATTGGAAGCTAGGAAAGCGAGTTTTGAGGTACATCATTGGAACTCAAGATTTTGGCATATTGTATGAGGGATCATCACCTAATCTTTTTGGATTTTCAGATGCGGACTATGCTGGAGATGTAATGGATAGGAAATCCATTAGTTCTTATTGTATTTTCATAGGTGATGGAGCTATATCATGGATGTCAAAGAAACAAGCCACTATCTCATTGTCATCTAGTGAGGCCGAGTACAAAGCTCTTACACATTGCACAAAGGAGATGGTATGGATCAAGAGGATGATCAAGGATATTCACTTGCTGGATTTTTCAAAGAGACCAATCATCTTTTGTGACAATCAATCAGCCCAAAGAATGGCATCCAATCCTATCTTTCATGCTAGGAGCAAGCATATTGAGATACAATTTCATTTTGTGAGGGAGCGAGTCATTGCAAAGGAGGTGGAGCTTCAACATGTGTCTTCAAGGGATTGTGTAGCTGATATCTTCACCAAAGCATTGGGAAAAGACTTGTTCATGAAGCATAGGACTTCACTTGGAGTATTATCAAAGTCTATGCTAAAACTAGTTGAAGAGGGAGTGTGAAAGATTCAACTAGTTTCATCACATTTTGCAATATTTCCATATTTGGCATATTGAGGCCAAAACTTGTTTTAGACTTAGAGGTTGAATTTTCAAAGTTCGTTAGTCTAAAATTCATTTGAATAAACACTTTTTGAAAGTGTGGGAAAGATAGAATGCGAGTTTGAGTAGATTCAATTTGAATAAGTAGGGTACATTGAATCTAGATCCAAAATTGGTAGGGTTAGCATTTTGGTGGGAAAGCCAAGTGGCCAAATAGGGTTTGGACCTGCTATAAAAGGATGTAACTCGTGGAGAGAGTTATCTTCTCTCTTCTCTATCTCATTTCATGCTTATACATGGTCCTCTTGGGATCTACTATCCATTGGTGCACTATCTTGGTGATTGCTTGCAATTCTATGTGTAGAATGATCTATATTTGTTATTTTTGAATCCACACGTGTGAAATACAGTAGCTTGCTGGTTTTCTACGGACAGCAACAATACATAATCATTTCATTCAAGTTTGATCAAGTTCTATTAGTGTTTGCATCTCAAATTGTGTGTAGATGCTGATTTTTCAACATTGGTGAAATTGGTAGTGTATTTCTCTTTCTAACCAAAGATCATTCAAGTAGATTGGATCTTAAGGATCTGAAATCTTTCACACCTAGCACCTCCATAATTGATTCCTTTCAATTTTCATGTAGATGCTTGATCTTGAGGCTTGCTCCTCCTTCATGTGCATATTCCTCCATGAGAAAATAAAGATGTCTTCTTGATTTATTAGAATTACAAAGATCTAACATCATGTTACCATGATGTAGAGAATTAGACTCATCCAAATTGGCAAGACTATGCATGCTATAATAACAAAGTGTTTGTATCATATCTTCATGCTTGTTTACCAGGCTAATCTCAGATCCAATGAGGCTACTTTATTATGGAGATAAGTGTGTTTATAAGATGATTCACTTACTCTCATAAAGAGTTTACAATTTCCCTCAATACAAATTTTCAATTCTAAACTTTTAAGAACATCATCTATGTTCTCAAGAGAGACTTCATACTCAACTACTATGGCTTTACTCCAATTTTGAGATGCAATGATCTCACTAAAGCAAATTGATTCATCAAATGACATAAGAGAAGTAAGTATGAGATGTATACCACATGAGATATGCTCCTCTTTCCCTTGAAATGTGAGCCACATGCCCTCAACCATATTTCTTGAGTTTCTTTTTGGAATCACAACTTGAGAAGGTCTCTCCTCCTCAATCCTTGGCACACTTGAACCTTGAGAAGGACTCTCCTCCTCAATCCTTGGCACACTTGAACCTTGAGATGATTCTTTAAGATCCTCTTCATGGTGCTCCTTGATGGAAATCCGAGACCTCCATGTCTCATAATGATCACAACAATCATGACCATTCAATATGCACTTCCTATGATTATCAAGATTACTTATGCTAGAAACATAAGTCCAAAAATCACCACAACTTGGCATGATTTCTTAATATTGAAATCAAAAGGAATTTTCATCTCAATAAGGCTAACTACTTGCTTATGGATATAAGTGTCCACTTTGGATGCTTCACTTATTCTCATAAGAAGTTTACAACTTGCCTTTAAGATTGAAACTTACAATTTTCATCTTTATGAATGAACACATCATTCATGATCTTATTGAAACCAAAAGATCCTACATTATGAAGATATTTCCATTTCCTTGACTTCATATCTAGTAAGTTTACAAGGAAAACATGCTTTGCTATCGCACTCAACTAGTATTGCCTTAATCCACCTTTGAGATACAAGAATATCTTCAAAGCAAAATGGTTCTTTATAAGTTGACATGAGAGCATAAATGAAACTTTTTCATTTTGTGATTGCTCCTTATTCTTGATCGATTTCTCTTGGATATAACAATAAGTTTGAACTTGTCCAAAGTTCCAAGCAAACTACTTTCCAAGGACATGAAATAAATCCAAGTTACTTTCATGAAAGTCACATGTATCTTTGCATCTTGAACCAAACAATGCACTTCCAAATGAAAAATTTCAAAAGATTTGATGTGTTGTGATGGACTCTTGAAGACAAATCTTGCAAGTCCGTGTGAAACTCCAAGCCTCATTCACCTTTCCACAAAGGAAACACCTTTCTTTGGACTTGTCCTTCTTGTATTTGCATTTCGAACTTGAAGCTCCATCCTTCACCTCGTCCCCCTTTCTTTGGTTCTCCTTGGATGGATTGGTCTTCTTTTTGTAGCTTCTTGAGAAAATATATCCTCCCTTGCCACAAAGGTTGCACTCAAGATCCTTTCTTTCCTTGAATAGGATGCCACCTATTGATGATATGTGAATAAAACCTGTGATATGATTCTACAAATGTAATTTGTGACTTTCAAGAGACTAGATTTGAACATCTTCAATAATCTAGAATGATCTACAAAAGATCTAGCTCACAAACCTAAGAATCAATCTTCACACTAATGACTAGTCACTATGTGTAATAGATCCTAACACCACAGTAGGGCAAACACTAACTGATCCACCCAACCTTGCCTACTCCCTGATATAGAGTAAGCCCCTCCTAGCCCAGTGTGAGGACTGGTAGCATGCAACTGCCAAGTGTCGGCCACGTGGCACTGACGTGGCCGACTGCACGTCGGGACCCAACTGGGGGCCCTATCCTGCTGACAGGGTCCCTAGGCTGTGTTAGGCCCGCCATGGCTATGGACCGTGCTGGGGCACACTACTCACACTGTCTTGCCCTGTTGGTCATGTACGCTGGACACGACCCTGACTGTGGTATCTGACTTATCTGTGTTCTCTAGGGTTCGGCACTGGTTACGAGCTCGTAACACTCCCTCCCCCTTAAGAACCGTCTTGGTCCTCTAAGACAAAGTCTGGAAAAATCTTGCGAAGGACGCTGCCTCTTTCCCAAGTGGCATTCTCAACAGGCTGATCATTCCACTTAACCAGATATTCTCGGTATAGAGTATGACGAGTCTACGTCTCTCTACTATCAAGAATTTCCTCTGGTTCATGTGGAGGTTGTTGAGGATCCAATGGGAGAACTAGAACACTGTCCCCTACCAGATTATCTGATCTGGTTAAGGCTTTTCGTAACTGACTTACATGAAAAACTGGAAAAACCTTACTGCTGTGTGGGAGTTCTAG
This sequence comes from Diphasiastrum complanatum, assembly GCA_029204225.1. Taxonomy (NCBI): domain Eukaryota; kingdom Viridiplantae; phylum Streptophyta; class Lycopodiopsida; order Lycopodiales; family Lycopodiaceae; genus Diphasiastrum; species Diphasiastrum complanatum. The sequence continues at coordinate 47,845,274 of CM055110.1, read as the reverse complement.
TTCATAGGTGACCTCGCCTAGTCTCCTACTGATGGTAAAGGGACCACAATACCTTGGAGACAACTTAGCACACACTCCTGATTTGAGGGTTTTAGAGTCAACTGGGACTCTCAAGTAGACTTTCTCACCAGTGGAGAACTGCACATCCCGTCTGTGTGGATCTGCATAATGCCTGGCTCGATCCTGGGATTGTCTAATGCTACGCTTAGCATGTTCTATCATCTGGTTTAGGTCTTCTAAAAAGTTTCTGGCTGCTTCAACTTTTTCTTGTTTAAACCCTACAGCTGTGGGTGAGCGTGGCTGAAAACCGTACATCAGCATAAATGGGCTGTATCCCGTAGCTGAATGTTTGGTACTGTTGTAAGCAAACTCTAATATCGAGAGATACTCCTCCCAATTAGTCTGCCTCTTGCTGACGTATGCACGAAGCATATCCTCCAGCACTTGATTTACCCTTTCTGTTTGACCGTCCGTCTGTGGATGGTCGGTGGTACTCATATTAAGTTTAGTATGGAGATGATGGAATACTGCCTTCAGAAAATTTCCTGTAAACTTACTGTCCCGGTCGTTGACTATGCCGGAAGGTAGACCGTACAATTTAAATATCCCGTCTACAAACAACCTCGCTAACTCTGGAGCTCTAACGGTTGTTTTGGTCGGAATAAAATGAGCCATTTTGGTCAGACGGTCAACTGTGACCCATATAGCGTCATTACCCTTTTGGGTTTTAGGCAGGCCTACTATAAAATCCATGGAGATACTCTCCCATTTACCAGCTGGTATTTCTAAGGGATGCAACAACCCTCCTGCCTTTAAACGCTCTGCTTTATTTACTTGACATTTCTGGCAACTGGTTACATACTGGTGGACGTCCTTTTTCATACTGGGCCAGAAAAATTGCCTACGAAGAAGCTCATAGGTCTTCTGTATGCCTGGGTGTCCCGCGCTAGGATTGTCATGACATTCATATAGGACCTGCTGCCTATAATCCTCTGAATTGGGGACACATACTCTATCTCTATAGAGCAAGTACTCATCCTGAATGGAATACTGTTTCCATTTGAATCCTTGAGTCAACTGACCCTCAACCACTGGGGTTTGCTTGGGTAATACAGGCTCAGAATCCTCAACGTCATCTGACGACGTATACTCGGACTCATTATCATCCTCAACGGAAGCTGTCGTATTCTTGGATGAACTGGCACCAGCCCCAGGAACTGGTTCTGGAGTTTGTAACTGTTTGTTCTGGACTGAGTTCCAGATAATAGAGAAGAATGCATCATGCTGGCATTTCCCTCTCAAGGACTCGAGTAACTCATTACGAATCTGAGTAAAACTCAACTCGTTTATCATAGGCATTCTGCTAAGGGCATCTGCTACTGTATTGAATTTTCCACGCCTATATCTGATAGACATGTCAAACTCTTGCATCAACTCTGCCCAACGAGCTTTCCGACCTCTAAGCTCAGGTTGATTGCAAAGGTATCTGAGACTCTCATGGTCTGTCAGGATCTCAAAGTTGGCACCATACAAATAATGCCTCCAAGTCTTAAGGGCATGGACTATAGAAAAGAGTTCCTTTTCATAGGCACTATACCTAGTCTGTGCTGGCTCAAGTTTTTTACTCTCGAAGGCAACTGGTCGTCCACCCTGAGTTAGCACAACACCTACTGCAAAGTCGCTAGCATCTGTTTCGACCACAAATGGCTGATTGGGGTCGACGACCTTTAAAACTGGTGCTGTAGCTAAGGCTGTTTTGAGAGCATCAAAGCTCTCCTGTTGTGCGGACTCCCAAATGAACTCCTTTCCCTTCCCTTTAAGGAGATTTGTCATAGGGACTGCTATCTGAGCATATTCCTTGACAAATCGTCTGTAATATCCCGCCAGACCAAGAAAGATTTGAAGTTCCAAAATATTCTGAGGTCTCAGCCAACTGAGTATGGCTTTAACCTTATTTGGGTCCATCTTAATCCCATCTGAAGAGATAATGTGACCCAAATATGCTACTTCTTCAACGAAGAATTCACACTTGGATTGTTTAGCATAAAGCTTATGCTTTCTGAGCAGTCGAAACACCTTTCTGAGGTGTTTTAGATGCTCCTTCCTCGTTTTGCTGTAGACGAGGATGTCATCTAAAAATACGACTACAAACTTACCCAAGTATGGTCTGAGGACACTGTTCATCAAGGTCATAAAGGTAGCTGGAGCATTTGTGAGCCCAAATGGCATCACCTTAAACTCATAATGACCGTGACGAGTCCTAAAAGCTGTTTTCGAGACATCTTCCGATTTTATACGGACTTGATGATATCCCGATCTGAGGTCTATTTTGCTGAAAAACTTAGCCCCGTCGAGTTGATCAAACAACTCGTCTGCTCGAGGCATAGGGTATTTATTCTTAATTGTGACTTTATTGAGGGCTCTGTAATCTACGCAAAGACGCATAGACCCCTCTTTCTTTTTCACCAATAGGACTGGTGAGGCCCATGGTGAACTACTGGTCTGAATTTGGCCTTTCCCAAGATAGTCTGTTAACTGCCTAGTTATTTCTTCATCCTCTGTTCGGCTGACCCGATACGGAGGTTTAGAAATAGGTGCTGTACCTGGTACTAGGTTTATTACATGATCTACCTCTCTGCTAGGTGGTAAACCATGTGGCAAATCTTCAGGAAAAACATCTTTAAATTTAGACAATAAAGTTTCTAATTTACTGATTTTCTGCTGGATAGAACTGGAAATAGAAACTTCAGGAATAAACTGAAAGTCACATAAGAATACCTGATGGTCTTCGTCTCCGATTAGCTGACAGAGCTCTGAACTGCAGACCATAGGGCTGTTGGGAACATCATGCTCCCCATGCAACTGGATCTCTCGGCCTTTATACTGAAAGCTGAGGGTGTTCTCCTGATAGTTTCTGTGGAGGGAAGGTCCTAAACTGTAGAGCCAATCTCTCCCGAGAACAATGTCTGTTCGATCCAGGTGCATTATCTGAAAGTTTATTTGATCTTGGTACCCCTGAATACCAAGATTTAACTTACTTACCATAGTTTCCCATATTTTTTTATCTTCACCCTTAGCTAATGAAACTATGTACCTATGCTGACTAGGTACTTCTGGTAGTTTAAGCTTTTTAACCAGGGTGTGGTTGATGAAATTATGGGTTGCCCCATCATCAACCATGACTCTTACTGACTGGTTACCAACTTTCCCATGCATACGTACTAGGTCATGCGGCCCAAAGCTGAAGGGTCTCGCTAGCATTGCAGAGGTCAGCTGGCAACAATGTTCATGATCTTCATGATACACTTTGATCTCGGAAGCTGCCGAGTCACTGGGGAAACATACAGTCTGAACAAGATGAACTTGTTTTTTATCTTTCTTATCTTTTTTAGTGAAAGGCCCCTTGGGACACTGTCTGACTGTGTGTCCCTTGCCCATACACACAAAGCACAAACGTTCTTGTTTGGCTTTCTCAAAATCATCTGGTTTTAAGGGCTGTATGAGTGAAGGGCGTTTCTGAGGAGCTTCACCTTTAAATTTATCTTTTTTCTTTCTTTTTAAAAATTTCTTTTTAAATTGAAAGTCTTTCTGAGGAAGCTGCTCAGAAAGTGGTTGCTGTCTCGCTCTCTTCCTACCCACTGAATCATCATAGATTTGAGCATATCTGAGAGCTTGCTCAAGGGTAGTAGGCGAGTTTCTCTGGACCTCTACTTTATATTCATCTTTGAGGCCACGGACAAATCCTCTGATTTTTTGATAGTCATCCATATTTTTAATCTTTAAAATTGCCTCTCGATACTGCGAGATATATTGGATGAGGGACTTGTCCATTACTGTTCTTTCCCAGGCTTCCCAGGCTCTATCAAGTTCATTCTCTGGTAGAAATTCTCTTAGGAAAGCTTCTTCAAAAGCTTTCCATGACCGGGGAGTCTGCCCAGTCTCCTGGAGATTTAACCACCACTTATAGGCCATAGGCCCTAAAGAAAGACTGGCCTCAATTGCTTGCAAATGGTCAGGGGTCTGTTTAAGAGCATGAATGTTCTTCCATTTGCTGAGGAAGGTTTGTAGAATATCTGCATTTCTATCCTTCTCTTCCCCATTAAAAGTAGGAGGCTTTAAATCTTTAAAAACACTGGGGTGAGACCGTAAAGTCTCACCCGAAACTGATGGAAGTGGAGAAGGGGATAACTGAGAAGTGGAGGGAAGGCTTCCTTTCACGGAACTCAAAATCAAGTTTTTGAGTTCAGCGAACGAGTCGTCCACACTGGACTTGAAATTGACTAATGCCAGTTTCAGTTCATCCACCTCTGTTACCAATTGGAGGAACTGCTCCTTGGTAACCAGTTCGTCGAGTTCTTCGGCGAACTGTTCCTGTTCTTCTACTTCCATAGGTTCCTTCCCTTTTCTGTAAGCCAAGGCTTCTGTTTCAAGTTCGTCGAAGCCTCTCTCCTGGGGTTGATCAGGTCCCTGAGGAGTGGTCATCTTCGAAACTGAAAGAGAGCTACCTTAACTTCTGAAGGAAAAAAGTCTAAAAGACTAATTTACAACTGTACAAGAGAAAGGAAAGATGACTTAGCTGTTTCTGAGGACTGTACTTCCAAAGAAAGAATGAAGAGGAACCCTTTCAGCTCTTTTCCCCAAGATTTCAGACCTGCTGTTCCGAAAAATGCCAGTTTGGGGCTTCAAAACGTTACTAAATTTCCCGGTTTTTTGAGGATAGTAGCTCGCTGGTCTGATTGCAATCCAACTTGTCCACAAAAAGGCAAATCTGAAGTCCAAAAACCCTTCTGAGTTCTGAAATTTCAGAAGTCTCCTTCTCGCTGATCTGGTAGGAATCCTCTTGCTCCAAATCTCTGACGTTGGGGCCCAAAAACTTGTTGAAAAACCAGATTTTCAGAAGCACTGGCAGCGCTGGCCCTGCTCCTCTTTTTTGGCTTCCAACTCGCTGAGAACCAGTGACTTTTTCCCTGGAAATCGGATGTAGGTCTCTGACTGTACAGCGATGGAGGTGCTGGCTTCTTCCTACTCTAATTTCGCTGGGAAAACTATAGAGAATCCTCTGAACTCAGTGAGAAACAGCTGTTTTTTCAGCGAGTTACCTACACTTGGAATCTAACTCCTTGCTACTGTGATTTCTCAGTGGAAATCAGAAGTTTGAAGGCTGCTCCTACAGCGATCCTCCTCCTCTATTCCTCTCTGAGAATCTGAGAAACACTTCCTATCTTCTGATAGCTTTCTCTACTGCTGTCCTAAACTCCCTAGGATGGAGATGGCTCTGATACCAGTGTAATAGATCCTAACACCACAGTAGGACAAACACTAACTGATCCACCCAACCTTGCCTACTCCCTGATATAGAGTAAGCCCCTCCTAGCCCAGTGTGAGGACTAGTAGCATGCAACTGCCAAGTGTCGGCCACGTGGCACTGACGTGTCCGACTGCACGTCGGGACCCAACTGGGGGCCCTATCCTGCTGACAGGGTCCCTAGGCTGTGTTAGGCCCGCCATGGCTATGGACCGTGCTGGGGCACACTACTCACACTGTCTTGCCCTGTTGGTCATGTACGCTGGACACGACCCTGACTGTGGTATCTGACCTATCTGTGTTCTCTAGGGTTCGGCACTGGTTACGAGCTCGTAACACTATGGACTTCTCCTCATTCTAGACATCAAATGGGATCACAAATTGACCCTCACACTCTCACGAAGAAAGTTGAATAGAAGTAATTTGAGTTTCATACATACTATGTCAATTTTTGCTCAACAAATTGAATTCAATCACTCCTACTGGATTCCACCAATTACTCTACCTTTTAAGACTTGGAACGAAATTCAAAATCAAAAGTTGTGATTTTTCTCACTAAGATATTGTGCTTCAAAGTGCTAATACCACTTAGAAAGATTTGATCACCCAGGAGAAGACAAATTCTTCACCAATAACAACACATAATGAGCTTCTAGATCTTGCCCTCTACAAAGGATGGTGTTTATGATCAAAACACAAATGATGATGCTTTTGTGATGTCTTCATGTTTGAGTTCTATTGTTGGAGATATTGATCCATGGTGGATTGATAGTGGAGCAAGCTCACACATGACTTTTCACAAAGAGTATTTCACTTCTTTGTTGGCATATGGAGATGACAAGAGGGTGATCTACATGGCCAATGATGGTGAGTGTGCAATCAAAGGGACTGGCACAATTTCTATTTATCTCTCTACAAATAGGAATGTTTATTTGAAGGATGTTTTGTTCATTCCATTTATTATTAAGAACCTACTTAGTGTGAGTCAATTGCTAAGCAATGGTCTTAAAGTGGAGTTTGATGGAGATGCTTGTTTGATCAAAAGGAAGGATGTCTTGATTGCAAAAGCTAAAAGACAAGGGAAGTTATTCAAACTAGATGCTTATTTTATTGCTAACCAAGTTGGATCTGTTGCAAGTGAGCAAATATCTATTCAAGAGGTTTGGCATAAAAGGATGGGGCATCTCAACTTCAAGTCATTGAAGGTAATGGCTAGAAAGCAAGTTGTGATTGGTCTTCCAAGTTCTTTCAAAAGCGTCAATCATGTTTGTGAGTCTTGTGCTTTGTCAAAGTCAGATATACTACCTTATATTAGATCTACATCTAGATCTACAAAGCCTTTTCAAGTTGTACATTCGGATATTCATGGCATTGTTACAATTAGCAATAGTGGAGCTAAGATATATTTAACTTTCATTGATGATTTTGGTAGATTTTGTTGGATCTATCTACTAAAGAGCAAAGATGAAGTGTATGATGTCTTTGTCAAGTTCAAGAATGCAAGGGAGAACCAATTTTCCACAAAGATCAAATGCTTGAGGAGTGACAATGGTGGAGAGTACATATCTACAAAGTTCAAGGCCTTTTGTGATGAGCATGGGATCAAGAGGGAGTACACAACACCAAGGACACCACAACAAAATGGAGTGGCCAAGAGGAAGAATAGGACTTTATGTGAAAGTGCCAAAGCCATGAGGTTAGGTGCTAATTTTCCAAAACCATTTTGGGATCAAGCTTTGTTGTGTGCTAAATTTCTATGCAATGTGAGAGATTTCAACTAGTTTAGTCTAGTTTATTCATATTTTGGTTAATTGTCAATAAGAGGCCAAAACTCATTTTAGACTTAGAGACAAACTTTTTGAAGTTATATTAGTTTAAAATACATTCAATGAACACTTTTGGAAAGTGTGGGATAGTTGGTAGTCGAGTTTGAGAGAGATTCAAATTTGAACTTTGGGTACATTGAATTTAGACCCAAAAATAGTAGGGTTTACATTTTGGAGGGAAAGCCAAGTGGCCAAATAGGATTTGAAATCTCTATAAAAGGATGTAACTCGTGGAGAGACACATCTTCTCTCTTATATCTCTCATTTCATCATTATACATGGTCCTCTTTGGGTTCTACTACTCATTGGTGCACTATCGTGGTGTTATCTTGCAATTCTATGTGTAGAATGATCATTTATTGCTATTTTCGGTTCCACACATGTGAAATACTGTAGGGTACTGTAACTTTACGGACAGCAAACATATTTTATGTTTTGGTTCATGTTTGATCAATATCTCTTAGAGTTTGCATCTCATTTTGTATGTAGATGCTGATTTTTCTACATTGGCAGGATTGTTGGTTTGCTCCTTATTGTAACCAAAGATTTGGGACATGGATTGGACTTGAATGATCTGAAATCCTTCACATGGTATCAGAGCTCTTGTGTTTCAGGTTATGAAAGGATCAGCCATCTTTAGCAAGGATTTGGAGGAGTTACCAATGCTAGAGCATGCTAGATTGATCTCTACTCAAAAATCAGCATTTTTGCATGTGTAGAATTGATCTTTTGTAGGTCAAAACTCAATATAGGGTTATACACTTGATCAATTCCGATTTCACACTTGGCTTTTTGGATTTAGATGATTTTTGGTGCATTAGGAAGGTCTCATGAAAGTCTACAAGAAGATATATCAAGTTTCTAGAAATTGCATGTAGAATTTGAGATATTCAATTTTTTGTGATTTTGTCAAAACCCTAATTTTGATTGGATATCTAGTTTGTGAGGTTACTGAACCTCATTTGAGTGTATTTCAATCTTAGAAAGTGGCAAGAATCATTAGATTGAGGATAGATCATAGGTTGATCAAGATTTCACTATTCTATGTGTTGATTTTCTAGTTAGAAGTGCTAGAAGAGATTTGAGAGGTTTCATATCTTTGTGATTTCTTCTTGAGTTCATTTTTTGACATTAAAGAGAGTGCTTAGTGCATTGGAACAGGGTGAAAGAGAAGATCAGGTCACTTCAACATGGCTACAAGTGGTGGATTTATGTTGGAGAACAATGATAGGCTTACCTCAATCAACTATTCTACTTGGAAGGTGAGGATGGAGTCCTTATTGGGGATGAATGAGTTGATGGAGATTGTTGCAGGTGTGGAGGAGAGACCTCAAGCACCTCAAGATCAAGTGAGGTATGACAAGAGAGCAAAAAAATCTCTACACATGATTAAGATGAATGCTACCAATGAACTTCTCAAGGAAGTTGGTAAGTGCACATCATCTTTGCAGGCTTGGGAAGCTTTGAAGAAGCTTTATGAATCCAAGTCTACATCAAGAGTGCTTACTCTTAGGAGGCAAATCTTTCAAAGTTTGCAAAAGAAGGAAGAGAGTACTCATGCTTTTGTTTTGAGGGTTAAGGCATTCAATGATGAGTTAGCATGTATTGAGCATTAAGGAGGTAGAGCTTGTTCAAGTTATACAATGGCTTGTTGGATGATCATTCTAATCTTGTTCAAAGTTTTGCTATTCAAAAGACTTTGCCAAGTATTGTGGATTTGCAAGAGATCTTGGTGAATGAGGAGTATAGGCTTCAATCAAGAGGAGGTGGATCTACATCGACATCTTATTATGAAGAGGAGACTATGTTCATCAAAGGCAAGTTCAAGGGCAAAGGCAAAGGCAAGTGGTCTAAAGGGCAAGATCAAGGTGAGACTTCATCTTTTGGCAAAAAGAAAGATATGTCTAAGTTGAAATGCTTTTATTGTGGAATCAAAGGGCATGTTGCTAATGAATGTTTGAAGAAGCAAAGAGATGAAGGTAGCAAGCAAATCAACTTTACTACTAATGATGAGGATCTAGGTGGTGGTGATTCTCTTTTGATGTGTTCTTCAAGTCCAATATCAAGTGAGGGCGACAAAGATTCATGGTGGATTGATAGTGGAGCTAGTTCACACATGACTAGTCACAAGGAGTTCTTTACTTCTTTGGTCACTTATGATGGAGCCAAGAAAGCAATTCACATGGCCAATGGTGGTGAGTGTGTGATCGAAGGTATTGGTTCAATTCCTATTTGTCTCTCTACTAATAGGAAAGCAAGACTTGATGGTGTTCTTTACATTCCTTCACTTTCAAAGAATTTGTTAAGTGTTGGTCAAATGATAGAGAAAGGATACATGGTAAAGTTTGGTGGTGATGCTTGTTTCATTACGAAGGAAGAAATCTTGGTTGCTAGTGGCAATAAACAAGGTAGACTTTTCAAGCTTGATGCTTTTTTTATGGCTAACAAAAAGGATGGAATGGAAAAGGAGATTGGTCTCAACTTTCCAAAGTTCCCTTTTAGCATCAATAAGATTGGTGGATCTTATGCAAAGTCTAACAAGCTTCCTTATGCTAGATCTAAGTCAAGATCTAATATGCTTCTTGGAGATGTTCATCTTTGTGCTAACTTGGCTAGTCTTGAGGATAATGATGGTGTTTCAAAGGTTCTTCATGGCAAGTGCAAGCATGCAAATGGTAAGGAAAGAGCTAACTTCATCAATGGAGGAGAAGGTTCTTCCTTGGAAAAGATTGTTGCTAATGATTTCTTTGATCATATGGAAAATGATGTTGCTAGGTGCATGCATGAAGGAGGTGGTTCTTCTACATTCTTTTGTTATGATTCCAAGAAAGTCATTTTTCCAGCAAGTAGAGTTACATGTCTTCATAAAGAGAGTAGATCAAATGGTTCTATCAAGAGACTTAGTGAGGGAGATAGTCACAAGTCAAGAAGAAGAGAAGTACGTGAAGAGTTCAAAGTAGGATGTACTTTGAATGATGTCATTGTGAATGATAGTGAGGAGAAATCATTATCATGTGAGTCATTACCTAAAACATTGAGTAGAAGTTCTTGTTTGAGAAAAGAGAGTACTTCAATTATCCTTATGTTGATTGTGAATTGATCACTCATGATCGAGATGGCAAAAGGTTGGCTGGAGAAGACTACATGGAACAAATCGAGAGGCAATTTCTTCAAGACAAGGGAGATCTCATTGGTGAGCTTATTGAGGTTTTGTATGAACTCAAGAGGGCTGGATTTCTTAGGTTTGATACTCATCTTCACCTACTCTACTTCATGTTGGATGGAAAGTTTGGAATCTATCTTTTGATTTATGATGGTGACATTGGTGACATTGTTTTCACTAACCTTTATGGAAGATCGAGATCAAGCATTGATGAGATCTTGTTGAATCTAGATCATATGTTTGAGAGGGAGTATTTCCAGAGGTTTAGGTCTGAAGATATTCATATCTTTGATATCTTTGATGATCAAGAGAAAGGTAAGCAAGTGGAAGCGACTCATTTTGCCTTACTCACATGTTTTGAAGAATTTTCTTGTGTAGATGATGCTATGCAAGTGGATATTGGTTCTCATGTTTTTCATAATTGAAAAGCAAGTAATGGATCTAGAAAACAGAGTTTGTTCAATGACTTTGATGATCAAGAGGAAGATCAAGAGGTTGGCCTCAAAGGGCTTCAACAACACAAGGAAAGGTGGCAATTTGGAGCTAGTCAAGAGCATCAAAGGAAGGTTATTTGGCAAAGATGTTATGGATCTGTTTTTACAACTTATTGAAGACTCAAGTAAGTTCAAAGGAGCAGCAAGGAAGTGCTTTTCAAGTTTACTTTACTTGTTCTATCTCATGTTTGAGCTATTTCATGTGGATGTGTGCAAATTGTCAAGATATGGACAAACTAGCTACTTTGTCTTGCAATATCTTATTGTTGGAGTTGTACTAGCATTCTTGGCTGGTTTTTCTGATGGAAATGAAGTTATTGTAGGTTCATTATGTCACTCATCCATGGCTAAGTTCTCAAGTGTTGAGCTACTTGGTGCCAATACTTGGAGATTGTCAATTTTTGGTGAATTCATGGTCATTTTCTTGTGTCAAGTAAATATTGAAGATGGACTAGTGAAACTACTTGGTTTATGGAGTCATGTGGTGCTAGATTTGCATCATGTATGTACTCACCTACTCATGGATTTCCAAGGTTTGATGGTTTCTTGTGGCAAGATGGAGATGGAGGCTCATTCATGGAGTTTTATGGTGGAGACATATCAAGAAAGGACAAAGTTGGAGGAGACAAGCAAGCAAATGGTCATCACTCACATTTATTGTTTGGTTGCTGTAATTTTCCAGAGAGTTCAAAGTTTGAAACATGGAGGAATCATTTCATTCACATTCTATTTGGTTCTTCATGTTCTAGTTATATCTTGATGTGTAAAATTGATGTAAGAAATAGTGAAGCATCCAATTTGGACACTATTCTCTATATCAATTATGAAAGATACTTTAGAACCTTAGAAAGAAGATCTATACTTAGGATGGAGATCATTCTAAAGTTGGATCAAAGTTCTATTGTCAAAACTATGCCAAAACTAGTTGAAGAGGGAGTGTGAGAGATTTCAACTAGTTTAGTCTAGTTTATTCATATTTTGGTTAAGTGTCAATAAGAGGCCAAAACTCATTTTAGACTTAGAGACAAACTTTTTGAAGTGTGGGAAAGTTGGTAGTCGAGTTTGAGAGAGATTCAAATTTGAACTTTGGGTACATTGAATTTAGACCCAAAAATAGTAGGGTTTACATTTTGGAGGGAAAGCCAAGTGGCCAAATAGGGTTTGGAAACTCTATAAAAGGATGTAACTCGTGGAGAGACACATCTTCTCTCTTCTATCTCTCATTTCATCATTATACATGGTTCTCTTTGGGTTCTACTACTCATTGGTGCACTATCTTGGTGTTATCTTGCAATTCTATGTGTAGAATGATCATTTATTGCTATTTTCGGTTCAACACGTGTGAAATATAGTAGGGTACTATGATTTTACGAAAATCAAACATATTTTATGTTTCGGTTCATGTTTGATCAATATCTTTTAGAGTTTGCATCTCATTTTGTATGTAGATGCTGATTTTTCTACATTGGCAGGATTGTTGGTTTGCTCCTTATTGTAACCAAAGATTTGGGAAATGGATTGGATCTTGAATGGTCTGAAATCCTTCACATGCAATAGGTGGCCAAGTGCTATATCGGATGGAAGAACACCTTTTGAGATGCTATTCAAGAGGAGGCCTAGTGTCAACTTTCTTAGAACTTTTGGATGTACTTGCTATGTCAATATACTCTTGATGATAGGACCGAGGAGGATCCATCTTCAAGGAAAGGTATATTTGTTGGATATAGTGAGGTGAGTAAAGCCTACAAGAATTACATGCCTACTACTAATAAGGTGATTATTGGTAGAGATGTCATTTTTGATGAGAGGAATATTCCAAAGGTGTCTTCAAGTAATGATGGTGTGGATGGGTCTAACAATCTTGATGTTGATATGATAGATCCTACTATAAATGGTGATGATGAAGGACCTTCATCAAGTAAAAAGCCAAGGAGAACATCAAGGGAAAGACAAACACCTTCAAGGCTCACATATGATGAAAAAGGTAAGCAAGTTGTTGGAGGTACAAACTGCTAAAACTAGTTGAAGAGGGAGTGTGAGAGATTTCAACTGGTTTGATCAATTTGGTCATATTTGTTTATTTGGCAATTGAGGCCAATTTTCATATTAGACTTAGAGTTTGAATTTTCAAAGTTATATTAGTCTAAAGGCATTTGAATTACCAGTTTTGGAAAGTGAGGGAAATGTAGGAGGTCGAGTTTAGTAGATTCAAATTTGAATGTTGGAGACATTGAATCTAGTCCACATTATTGATAGGGTCTTTGTTATGGAGAGAAACGAAGATCATTAATGAGTCATGGATATGCTATATATAGCTGTACACACGTGGGAAGAGAAGCATTCTCTCTCTCTCTCTCTCTCTCTCTCTCATTTCATGCTTATACATGAGTTCTCTTGGGTTCATCTATCCATTGGTGCACTATCTGGGTGATATCTTGCAATATTGTGTGTAGCTCATTCTATGCTATATTCGGATTCACATGTGTGAAATACAATAGCTTACTATTTTTGTACGGACATCAACTTCATATTATTTTATGTTTGATGTATGATCAAGATCTAGTTGAGTTTTCATCTATATCATTGAGTAGAGGTTGATTTTTCTACATTGGTATTGATGAATTTTATGTTGTTTTTCTAACCAAAGATCAAGAGATGTTAATGGATCTTAAATGATTCATTTTTCTTTACAATCATCAGATGCAATTTCCACTTGATTGTAGCCTCTGAAGCCGTCCAAAAAATTGTAAGCTTCTGCTGCAGCTACTCGATCTAGGACATTCTCTGTGAAGGGTAGGAAGAAGTGATCCTTCTTTGTAGCCGCATTCAGTGCCTTTAGATTTACACAGATTCACATTTTTCTATTTTTCTTGGGTACTATGACTATCGGCGATACCCATTATGTATGCTTAATTTCAAAATGAAATCAATGTCAAGCAGCTTTTGCAACTCCTGTTTGATTAGCTCTACATAGTTAGGATTGTAGCGATAGTAATGGATCACCTTGGGACTGCTCCTTAGAAATCAATGATAAACTTCATTCTATTACCGTTTATGATGCACATTAATGTTGACAGCTGCTACCAGTTGTAATTAGCCATAGGCTAGTCTATTAGTCTACTCGTAGGGTTTCTCTCTCTATCAGGGTTCAGGGTTCATTTGTACATTTTACATTTAGTATGATCTAGTATGATAGAGTGATGTGCATGTTATTCTTCTGCCTTCTTGTGGTGATTGCTTATGGTGAATGCTTGATGCTCCATATCTGATTATTGACATGATATCGGAGCTGCGATAGTCTTGTGTGCCTGATCAGTGGATACAACTTGTCACAGGCTCCGCAATGAAGTGAGAAAGTCCTTCACGGGAGGTAAAAACTTGGCTAGACAAAAACGGCTGGAAAAAATCTTTCTTTGGTGTGTTTTGCAGGTTTGGAGCTCAAAATCATCAGTGGAAATGAAGACTTCGATATGGACTAATCATTTTGATGACTGATGGATATTTAGATTGATTTGATTGACAAGCCTCTGAGTAATCATCATCGTAATACGAGACACCACGTTTGCAAACCACCATGTTTGCAATCATTTCTGATTTTCTCTATATATACTGATCGACGACGCTAAATTTTTTTTGCTTATAGTTATTTTATCCATGCAATATCGATTCAGTGCGTTTGAAAACAACTTCCTTCAATTCGTTCCTACTCGCTCGCGCCCATCTGCTACCAACTAACAGAACTGTTTAGCTCAGGTATCGTTTCGACGCGTCCGACCTGAGGTCTGATCCTGAAATCAACATTATCGCGTGCTAATCTGCTACCACACAATAATGGCGCGGACCAGTCTTGGAGGCATCAGAAAGGCCAGGGCAGCATCAGACAGATTGAAAATATGTTGAGTGGGGAGATTTTTACAATACTTTCTAGTTGTTGTGAAAAGCACAGTCCTGGAGGCATCAGAAAGGCCAGGGCAGTATCAGACAGATTGAAATCTGTTGAGTGGGGGAGATTTTTACAATACTTCCTAGTTGTTGTGAAAAGCGTCATTTGTGTGAGAGGTTTGCCAAGAAATCTCTCATTTGTTTGTTTGGGGTACCGTAAATCATACTAGACAGTGTCTAGTACTGCCATTCAGAGTTCGGAGGCTTCATACTTTTCAGAATACTAATCTTTGTCTTTTGAACGATTGAAGTGGAAAATCTAGAATATTCCATTTGAAAGTTCTGATATTCTCTCTACTTTTCATCTTGCCGTACCAATATCGGATCAACGCGCCAGAGATAAAGAAAACCAAGAGCAATCGTACATCCGCGCGTCATACCGATATCGCATATTCGTACCGATATCCGATCGACGTGCCAAAGGTAAAAAAAACCTAGAGCAGTCGTACAGTCATGTGTCACACCGATATCGCATATCCGTGCCATCAAGTCCACACACGTGAGCTAAAGAGAATTCCAAGCAGTCGTACACTCGCGTATTGTACCGATATCAAGTGTACAACCAAAACATACAGTTCTGTGGTGTGATAAATTTCGTGATCCAGACTCATCTATCCAATAATGGCAACTCTAAGCGAGAGTGTCCTTAATGAGTCAAGCAAATTGGAAGGAGCCGACAACTATGCAGTTTGGAAATTCAAACTGAAGAACATTATGATGGAAAAGGAAGGAGATCATGGCAGTTGAAGAGACAAGGCCATTGATTGAAGAAGATTAGCAGGCATTTGATAGGAAAAACAGAAAGCCCAGAATGTCATCAACTTATCAATTAGAGATGCAATTATTCCCTATATCGGATTCAGAAGGACCAAAAAAAATGTGGGAGACATTGAAGGCATTGTTTGAAATGACAAATACATCTCAAATTCTAGTTCTAAAGACGAAGTTGCATACATTGCGGATGGATGATGGTGCAACTGTTGCCGATCACATACTGAAGATCAAAGAGATTCGTGACCAATTAGCAACAGTTGGAGAGCGAGTACAAGATCGTGAGATCGTGCAATTGACATTGAATAGTCTGAGTGAGTCACATCAGATGTTTGTGACGAGTATAGCCACAAGAGAAAATCCTCCAATCTATGAAGAACTAGGTGGATTGCTTTTGTAGGAAGAGCAACGTCAAGAGAACTTGAATCATCGTAACAAGGCTATGATGAAGCTCTTGAAATTAGAGGACGAGGTGGAAGATTTGGTCTTGGAAGGTATCAATCGAGAGGAGGAAACTCAAGCCGAAGATCATTTCAACAATTTCATGAGCAAGTCAATGATAGTCCAAATCAAGGCAATTGAAATCAAGGCCAAGGTCAAGGACATGGCTATTCAAGACAAAATAAACCTGGAAATTGTAGGTACTGCAACAAACCTGGCAATTGGGAGCGTGAATGCTTCAAGAAACAGAAGGAGATAGAACACAAAAGAGACAAATGACAAGCGGACAATTATGTTGATCAACTTCAATTTGATGATGATTATTATGAAGACAACTATGCTCATCAACATGAATACGATGATGATCAACATGAAAATGATATATATGAGAGTTCAAACTTGTTCATTACAGCATTAATGACAAGTGATGAAGCTAAGGATACTTGTTACATTGATAGTGGTGCGTCTAAGCACATGACTTCAAGGAAAGAGTGGTTTTTAGAGCTCAAGGAAACTCACAATGGTGATGAAGTTGGACAAGCTGATGGCTAATTACTATATGTTAAAGGTTTTGGAGTGGTACCAGTGATGTTAGACAGCCAAAAGATAAAGCAGATAAGCAATGTGCAATATGTACCTGGCTTAGATAACAATCTACTATTTGTTGGGATGATGGTTGATCGACAACTCAAGGTTGAGTTTGACAGTGACAAATGTCTTGTCAAAGACATCAATACTCACTACAAAGTGATTGCTATAGGAGCTAGAGTCAATGAGAAGCGACTCTACATATTGAATGTGAGATCTTTTACTCAAGCTATGGTAAGCACTATTGATAGTCAAAGTGACCTTTGTCATCAAAGGTTTGGTCATATTAGTGCTCAAAGCTTGCAAATCCTTAAAAGAGGTAATCTAGTTGTTGGATTGCCTGATATCCCTTTTGAAGAAAAAATTTGTGAGGGTTGCGTTTTGGGAAAACAGCATAGAGAAAGATTTCCCAAAGATGGAACAAGAAGAGCCAATGGCATTCTTGATTTATTTCATAGTGATCTGTGTGGACCAAAACAAACTAGGTCCATTAGTGGTTGTTACTATTTCATCACATTCATTGATGACTATAGTAGACATATTTGGATTTATTTCATAGTGATCTGTGTGGACCAATACAAACTAGGTCCATTAGTGGTTGTTACTATTTCATCACATTCATTGATGACTATAGTATACATACCTGGATTTATTTCATAAGCAAGAAATCTGATGCTTTTGCCAAGTTTAGAGAGTTCAAGGCTCTAGTTGAAAAACAAATAGGTTGTTATATTAAGACCCTCAGATCAGATGGTGCAGTGAGTATTTTTCAATAGAGTTTATAAAATTTTGCAAGGAATAGGGGATCAAGACACAAACTAATGCATCTTATTCACCACAACAGAATGGAGTTCAGAACGGAAAAACAAATCCATTGTGGAGATGGCTAGGGCAATGCTTAAGAGCAAGGGTATTTTTTGGGCATAAGCATGCAGCACATCTACTCATATCTTGAATTGGTGTCCTATGAAGTCCGTGGAGGGTAAAACACCTTAAGAAGCTTTTACTGGAAAAAAGCCTAATGTTTCTCATTTATGAGTATTTGGTTGTGATGCTTACGCTCATGTGCCTGATGAAAAACGAAAGAAGCTGGATGCAAAAGTTGTTAAGTGTATTTTCCTTGGATATGATAAAAGAGCCAAGGCATACATGATGTATGACATAGATGCACAAAAGATCGTGATTTTCAAAGATGCTACTTTTGATGAGATGGGTCAAAATGACCAAATAAAATTGACAATTGATTCCTTTGATGATAAAGCTAAAGTACAGGTGAAGAAAGAAGTTGGTGTTGATATGGAAGAGCCAATGGAAAGAGACAGGGTTAATAATGAGACTCCTAGGAGATTGCCTAAGTGGTACTTGTCAGTAACAAGTGATGCTAATAAGGGATATACTCCCGAATCAAGTGAGCAGGGAGAGCTTAGAAGATCAAGTAGAAATCGAAAACCTCCTGCAAGATTAGAGATGAATCTAGTTCTGATGGGATCTGTGCTCAAGGCTCAGTAACCAAAAACTTTTGATGAAGCAAAGGAGCACAAGGAGTGGCATGCAACTATGGAAACAAAAGTGGAAGCCATATCGAAAAATAGGACGTAGAATTTGGTTGAGCTACCTGATGGTAAGAAGCCTATTGCTTGCAAATGGATTTATAAGATTTAATATGGAGCAAATGTGCAACTCAACAAGTAAAAAGCACGATTGGTTGCTAGAGGATTTGAGCAACAAGAAGGTATTGATTTTGAGCAAACCTTCGCACCCATAGCTAAGATGGTGACTATACGTTCTATCATTGCCTTTTCTGCTTTCTATGGTTGGAAGATCCAGCAAATGGACGTTAAATTTGCTTTTCTTAATGGAGTGCTAGATGAAGAGGTTTACTTAGCACAACCTCAAGGATTTGTTGAGCCAGGGAGAGAGCATCTCATTTGTAAGCTCAACAAAGCCATTTATGGATTGAAGCAAGCACCACGGGCATGGTACTCTTGCATTGATGAACACTTCAAGCGAAGGGAAATGGTAAAGAGTGATGTTGATCCTAATCTTTACATTCAAAGGCAAGATTCAGATATAGTGTTCATTGTGTTGTACGTGGATGATTTTATTATTACAGAAAGTAATGAGAGCTTAATTGATGAAATCAAATTAGATCTTTCCAATGCTTATGACATGAGCGATCTAGGATTGATGCACTATTGTCTTGGCATTGAAGTATGGCAAAAGAAAGACATGGTCTTTCTTATACAAAGCAGATATGCTCGATATTTGCTTTATAAGTTCAATATGAAGGATTGTAAGCCTTTGAGTACACCTATGGATGTCAACATGAAGCTTACTGCATATGATGAATCTGAGAAAGTGGATGCTTATTTGTATAGACATCTGGTGGGTAGTTTGATTTATTTGACACACACACGACCTGATATTTCTTATGGTGTTGGTGTTGTAATTTATGAAAGATCCTAGTCAAGCACACTGGAAGTATGCTAAACGCAATCAAAGCTACATTCACCTTGCCAAAAATCCAGTTTTACATGCTCGAACCAAGCACATCGAAATACACTATATTTTGTTCGAGAGAAAATTCTTGATGGAGCCATTGATCTTGTTTTTTGTAAATCTAAAGATCAAATGGCAGATATTTTTACTAAGTCATTAGGTAGATGTAAATTTGAGAGGTTTTGTACTCTATTAGGAATAGAAAAATGTAATTTTATCATTGAGGGAGAGTGTTAGAAATCAATTATAAACTTCATTCTGTTACTGTTTACAATGTACATTAATGTTGACAGCTGTTACCAGCTGTAATTAGCCATAGGCTAGTCCATTAGTCTACTCGTAGGTTTTCTCTCTCTATAAATGTTCAGGGTTCATTTGTACATTATACATTTAGTATGATCTAGTATGATAGAGTGATTGTGTGTGTTCTTCTTCCGCCTTCTTGTGGTGATTGCTTATGGTGAATGCTTGATGTTCCATATCTGATTATTGACACCAACCACCAAGGGTATGGTATGTCGGGGACTACGGTTGGCGGTATACCCTTTAGGACTTTGTATGTCCATGCGAAACAACCTCTATATTCCACCTACAGATTTCGTAGCCTTGTGAATTGAGTGGGCACCAACTATGCTCCCACGTGAACGATCTTGTCTTCTTCACCAAGTTCAGCTAGGTTTATCGGTTGCGTACGGGCTGGTCCTTTAAAGACTTGTTTTTTTATCTTCTTGAGCCTTGTTGAGCTTTTGGTAGCATGATTATCGTCGTCTAACATATAAGTTTTAAAAGTTTGTGGCATCTCGTGAACTGGCGCTCAACGAGATTCCTCTTTCAACATGCTAATCTTAGCGTGATTGGTGAGCTGGGGATCTCAGTCATCTGTGAGGATGACGCAGAATCTTGTTCCAGTCGGATGGATTTCAAGGAATCTAGCACCTTCCTTTTGTCTTTTTTGCCTGCAAGATTGGCTGCATCCTTGTCATCCTTATGGGGAACTTGCTTGATATTCGCTTTGTGATAATGAATATCCTCATTCATCGTAGTAATTGCTTCTTTTGGAAAATCACTCCATCAAATCACCTGATTGTAATGTGGTTTCATCTGATTTTTCTTAGAAATAGGTGCCTTGGATGGTTCCACCTTGGAAAATGGTGATTTTTGAGGAGGTTGAGCTGGTATTTTTCTCAATCCAAATCGCTCAGGATCCATGTGTTGTAGGATTTGTTCGTCTATCAGTTCAACTTCTTTGTTATAAGAAAAGACATGTTGCCAGAGTACCATATCATCTTCAACTATCTCTGGAATAGGTTTCGCTACCAACCATGCCACATTGATCATGTTTACCTCATAAGTTATAGGCATGTCTAGGGTGTAATACTTGGGAGAAGAAGTGATGGGTTCTAAATCTGAACCAGGTTCACACGTATGCCCAACCATATAGTCAACTGTGGCTAATGCTTCTGTCCACCGTACAATGTCAGATTGAGAATCATAATGACCACCCTTAACTGGTCTTGTGGGATCAATGCTATTGTCTGTGGTGGAGGAGTCGTCATCAGCCTTAGGAATAATAGGTTTCATCATCCATGTGGTTGGATCTCTCTGTTGTGTACATGCCCACCGCTATTTATTTGTTGACAATATTGGCATAAAAAAGGTGGTGTCCTTTCACAAAAGTATAACCAGAGAAAGAAAAATAATTGGGAAGAAGTGAGACAAGTCTGTTGGCTATGATTTTGTGATTAGTCTTCAACATCATAAGGAGTCTAAAATCTCATAATACAAAAGGAGAAAAAGATTTGGGACTTAGTTTGATAAGCCAATATGTGACAGAATGAGAAAGTTAGTTGACACAAAGTGAGAAAGCAAGTTCAATGATATCATTTTTAAATAATCTCAAAATGTGGTGAAAAAGTCTAAGGTATAGCCATCAAGGCCTAGAGTTTTCTTTTTTTAGAGGCTTTTTGGAAAAGTTTCAATTTCCAAAAAGGAAAGAGGGCCATTTAATTCCAAGACTAGATCCAAGAGAATAGATCTAAAGGAAAAACAAGGGTTTTGAATATCATAAATATTGGTGGGAGATTTGGCATATAGGTTTTTGAAATACTTTGAAGCTAAAGAGTTGTACAATATCCAAAGAATCAATAATAAGAGAGACTAAAGGGGGGAAATACAGAATGGGGGACTTGGTCCTCATAAGGCATTTGAAGAAAAATGAGTGAGAGAAGGTCAATGTTGGTGAGCCAATGAAACTTACTACTATGATTAATGCAAGTAAATTAATGTCTGTCTATTTTTCTAAAGTTGGTCGGACATCTCATTTCCGAAGTTCATGGAGAACAAAAGGCTAATGTTGATGGGAAAATCCTAAGTCAAAATTTTGAAAAAGGATATCTTTCAAAAGCAACTCAAGAGAAGAAGAAGAAGAAAAAGCCACGAAGGTTGCTACCAATGTCAATGTTATCATAGAGCAAAGCAGATCGTTGAAAGCTTTGATACTATATTCTATCATAAGCTTATTCAAAAAGAGAGAATTCTTCATGACATAGACCGTGTTTTTGAGAGGGAAGTTTTAGAGACTGAAGCAAACGTGCAACAAATAGTAGTGGGGGTTGTGATTGAACAAGTGTAAGTGTTTGAGCTAATGTTGAATATGTGAATTGGTTGGAGTTGGAGAGATAAAAATGGTCAAGTCGAACCAAACTTAGGTCAAGAAAAATTCAATAGTGAGGATTATGACATCTTTGAGGTTGTGTCTTAGGCCATTCAAGGGCATTGGTAGTAGAGGGGCCATCTTTATCTAGAATGTAAGTGTTGAAGTCTTCCAAGACTATTAGTATGGTAGTAGAATTCACTAGTGATGATCGTGACATCTTTGAGGTTGTGTCTTAAGGTGAATTTAATCCAAAGCATCCATTCAAAGGGATTGGTAATAGAGGGGCCATCTTTATCTAGAATGTAAATGTTGAAGTCTTCCAAGACTATTAGTTTCTTGTCCAAATTTTGAGAAAACCCCAAATTTGAAAAGTTCAAGCCTAGTATTGGGTGCAGGTGTTAAAAAGCCCAATTTTTTGATAGCAGTAATAGCCAATGTTTAGTAGGATTAAAAAGAGAATGGATAATTATCTGGCCAGAGGAAACTAAAGTGACCACTACCCCCTATTATGCCCCTTGTGGTGGGGCAACCATGAAGTTGGAATCAAGAGCCAACTTTTATTACAAATTACATTTGAATAAAACATTTATTCTTTGTTACTTGCAAGTAAACAATAGAGTCATAACAAGGCATCATATAGACAATGCTAGAAAGTCAATATATTCTAATAGAAGAACTTCCTAAGATGTTTGAGGGGAAATGATTTATTAGAAAAGAGAATAAATTATGCATTGACCTCAAGGGCCTAGAGAAAAAAAAGGGTACAACCATATGAAGATTGTTGAGTCTAAACTCAACATTCATGCTCAAGGCTCAAGCTAGTACACATTTTTACAATTGAGTTTTCATGTTGATGTTTCTAGCTTGACTTTGCGTGACCTATTTGCTGGAGATGACTTCAGGTCTTTGTTTGTTGTATTTTTCAATGGTGGATTGGCATTTTATTTGAAAAGTAAAGTAGGCTAGCTAGGGTGTTAGCATTGTCTAGCATGTTCAAGGGAGTATTTTTGAAGTTGTGCATCTCTAAGATATGTTCAAATCTCTTAGATATTATTGAGTTCATCTTGGAACTTGAGGCTTTTTCTAGTGTAAGTCATTATGTGTACTAGGGAATGAATTTTCTAGTGGAAAGACTATTAAAAGACCCTTTCCATGATAAAAATAGCTCATTTTTTATGTTTAAGATTTGTTTTTGGCCACATATTTTGACTTTTCATTATCATACTCTAAAAATGGCATTGTTTGCATATAAATATATCTAAGGTTAGTCGCCTTGATGTAATTCACCTCAAGAGATTATCGTGACTCTTAAATAATGTTAATGTGTAGCCAACATATTCCACCAAAGAGTCAATGCATACAATTGATAGAGATATGAGAAATACAAATATTTGTATGATTAGAGGCACATGAATGATGAAGTGCAAAGGTCTCGCAAAACTTTCTATCAAAGTCATGCCCTATGCTTGAGGTTGGCATAAGGCGTCACAATATAGAACTCTTTAGTGCACAAGGTAGACTCTACTATAGAAAAGATCAAAGAAATCCACAATATGCTTAATCATGACCAATTAATTGATTCAAATGCGAGCAACCTCGAGATTTTACCTAGTCATTAAACCCTTCCTGAAGTTTATGCTTGTTTATGTAAGAGCTTTATAAAGTGCAAAATTCTAATTGTTGAACCTAGGACATTACTACCAATCCCATGAAGCTTGGGCTAGTTCTCCAACAAAAAGTAAATTATCATGGTAATATGATATTGTGAATGATTTTGGTGTCGAGGAAATCTCAAGCCTCAGGCCAACAAATCCTCACAAAGCCCTTAGCTAAGACTTTTCATTGCACAAAGAATCTACAAGGAAATTGGGTTTACCATTGGAACTCTTTTTTAATATCAATCACAAAAAAAAATCACTAGTCCTCTATTGATGGTTTCACTTAGGAGCTTTTAAGGCGAGAAAGTAGAGCAAAACTAGAATGGAAGTCTAGTTGGATTTTTTGCCATTTTTTGGGAGTATATTATCTCTCAATATTGTCCTTGTGATTGGTTACCCATCTTGGAATTTACATTTTCTCTAATGACCTATGACATGATCCAACCTCCTCCTTTTCAGGGACCAACATTTAACTTCTTTCCAACAAAACTTGCATCACAACTTTCAAAAAAAGATAAGAATAGGGTCTGAAGATATTTCAAGAGCTAATTACTTGCTATAATGGGCATTGAGCCATTGCCACATGTAATTTGAAAGTTCTCGGCTATTGTCCATAATGGACCTCCCAATGGGCATTATCAGAACTCAAATAATTTTGCAAGAGTGTAAACAATGATATATCCGTGACCATGTGCAAAATTTCTCTCTCATAGTATGTGGAAAAGATCCATTTTCTATCATGGTATGTGTAAAGAATCCGTCAGCCAGGCTGCCAGCTATTGGAAAAGCAGAACTAGCTATTGGGCAGGCTAAGATAGTAAAACTTGCCACAAAAATCAGTGATTGGGATGGATGGATGGATGGCATGGCAATGGTTGATATTCCCACCATGCATGCAAACAATTATGGAGGCATGCTATCTTAATTGTTGAGAGATGAGACTTACTGGTGATACTGAGCTCTTGGTAGAAGCCCGAGTTACGCCTATGCATAAATTGCATGCTGTTTATAGCATTGACTTTAATGTTTACTTTCGCAAAAACTAGATAGTATTGCATTTGCAATGCATTACCAAACAAAAAAGGCAAACTAGTCCTACAATTAAATGGTTGATTTCACTGATTTGCTCCACCAGCTGTTTTGGAAGCAGCAGGAGATCAACCGGCTAACGATACAAGGACTTAGATTTTCATACAAAGGAAATTGATGGATTCAGATTAAGTTTGGAAAAGGCAAACATGGACCAGACTGAAAAATGGGAGAGAAGCAACCCGTTATCAAAAAGAAATTGAAAAGGAGCGAGCACTGTGGATTCACCGCTAGTTACAATTATCAGCAAGCTTTATTCATCAAATATTAGAAAAAATGGAATCAGAACCAACTGTGCTTCCCCAAATCAGTGTGAATAGATAATCAATTATCAAATTTTCTGATTGTTGATGCTGCTTGCCAGCATATTTTTGACGCAAGTAGATTTCTGACTCACTTCAGTGATTTTTCAGCTAATGATGTGGAAGAGAAGAGCTCCAGCTGGTTAGTTAATCCTGCACAACCCGACTGTTATCCCTACCCTTTAGAAACTTGAGAAAGAATTCATCCTGCAGAAGAATTTGCAGGTGTTGCGGCTGGAGAGAGATCACTGCATCCACACTGCGCGCACTATGAGGATCGTCACCAGCAGCGCTCGCAGGCTGAAGGAAGAAGCTCTCCCTCCTTGTCGGAGTCTCCACTCCGCACGTCACTTGGATGGGCTTGCCAAAATTGAGCTCCACTTCATAAAATGGAAGATCTGCCCAGTAGCACAGAAGTGCGTCCGCTTGCAGATCACCAGCCATGCGGGTCGCCTCATCATGATCGCCGCACACCTGATCGAGTCTTTCACGCAGTAGCTTTGCGGTTTGAGACAGTTCCCCAGCCATGGAATGATCAGAAACTGTTACAATCTGTAGGGCGTTTCCGAAGTACCCGTCAGGCAGAGATGGCGTTTGAAGCTTTCTGTTTTCTCTAAAAATGATGCAGCTAGGAGGCTGGGTCATCTGGCTTCTGGCAAGAGAGATAGACCTCCATAGCAAGGCCGTAATTGCCACAAAACTTTTGTTTGTGCTCGATCCATCTTCAGAGCTGCCATTGCAGATCTCGCGTTCAAAAGACTGCATTGCCTTTGCACTAAAATGAAGCATAACAGTACGCAATTCTCTACCCTCCTTTCCAGTAGATGCCTGCTTTCCTGGGAAGAAGACATCGTGAACCAAACGAGGGAGACTCCGTGAATCACCTTGATCTTGTCTTTCCAGAGAAGAATGGATGACAGGCGGTATTTGGATTTTCTGTCCTCGGTGAACTTCTCCCCAAGCCTTCATGAACAGTGTCATGGCAAAAGCATCTGCCACAGCGTGGGACCAGCTGAGGCCGATTGCAATCCCTCCGCAGCTGAACTCAGTTATCTGTTGTCAGAATACAAATCAGCTTCACCCTAACATAGCTAATTCTTCTGCATAAAGGAAAGACGCAGTTACACAGACCTGAATCATAGCGAGAGAATTCAATGTGTGATTCATCAGCTTGGGTTCCGAGGGATAGAGCTCTGTCTCAAGTATGCCCTCCTTTGCTTGAAGAAATTCCCGAAGGGAGCTTTTAGTAGATGCTTCCAAGCATCGCATGCCCGCATCGTTGCATTTGATGATCAAGCCGCCACTCTCCTGCGCCCGGAGGCGCCCACTCACCACAGGATACTGCGAGAGCACAGCTGAGAGAGAGATCTTCAAGCTCGCAATCTTTTTTCCTTCCGCACTGCAGGATTGATTGTCCGAAAAATAGTATATACTGTGCATATAGAGATCCTTCGTGGCAGTAACGAGATCACACAAAGGGTGATAAAAGGTAGGTGTTGGATAGCTTGGTACAACAGTAGATCTCGCTTGCACTTGCACTTCCTCTCTCGCCATAGCTAAAGATGAACGTCCAAGCCACTTTACACACTCTCTCTCTCTACACACATATACACGCACATAGGCTATCCAGTTGTTGAAGCAGTCCCACCCCACCCTTCTGCGCCGCTAGCTCCGATTGACAGCTATGCTATCACTTTATAGAATCAAAGTATTTTGCATCACTTTAAAGAATTATAAAACTATTTTGTGGGTGGTGGTGGGCTATGGTGAAAGCTTGTATGAATAGTACAATGTTTTATAGAAGAAAATGACGCATGCTCTATGAATAGTACAGCACTTTCTAGAGGCAAACTACGCAGTGGGTGGATTTGTCTGCGGCGATACCATCTGAATTTGTATGTATTGTTCATTTCTGTCTGTGAGGTGTAAGAAATTAGGTGGAGATCAATGTATCTCACGCGGAATCATGGCTAACTTCTAAGTGACATAAAGCCGGCAGTTGCTTGAAAAAGCTACATGTGTCAGAGAGTTGAATACTATGTAGTCTCTATTTTGGTTGAGATCAGAATGTATACGGTGGAATGACATCCACGGAATGTCCCTCTTCCAGCCTAGCACTTCTCAGATCATCTTAAGCAGAGATTCCAGAATTCTCTTATAATTTGTCAGATGAAGTGCATGTTAGAAGCATTAGATATGAAGCACTGTAGTCCTGGAAACGAGCATCCAACATCTACTTTGCCTGAGATAGAGAAAAAGAGAGATTAGCCGACTCCTAAGGACCATTCGAGATAATAGTGGATGGTTTGCAAAAAGGGCAAGCTCCAGCAGAATCAGCGGCAATTTTGAGCAGCATCGGTGGGCTCCCAGTGCAAATTTGCACTGTCGAATTAGGCTGAAGAATCATCAATTAATTATCAAGGATCAAAGCGCCGCTGAGTAAATGAAATGTTTGCCATGGAGGGTTGCTCTGAGATAATATGCAAATTCTAGCTTCAGGCCAAGTTCCAAAGAATTGCTTGGTGGGCGATCCACCAGCGGATTGATGGCGGCCAACGCCCACAGCTGCGGAGATTTTATTATTGTCAGATACCCATTCCACCCATCGCATCGCATTCGCAGTAGCAGGCAGCAGCACATGTACATGAAGATTCACTAATGCCTTCAACAACCGCCATCGCCATCGCCATAACTGGTATGTGCACAAACAACAACAACAACAGTAGCGGGAGAGGAGAATGATGCTGATCGTGCATCGGGGGCACATTTTTCTCCGTTACTTCTGGATTTGGGTTCAGTATGATTCCCTCCCTCCCTCCTACTTTGGATGAAGCACTACCTACACCTACTTCTGCTGAGGCACTACCTACACCATTGATGGGGAAAAGTATCATAATGGAACTCTCAAGTTTTCTTAAAAATCTATATTCTATGAACTTTTTTGTACACGCATATAAGCCCTTTTATGAGAAAAAGTCAAAAAGTTTTATAAAATGCAAGTTTTTTTTTAAGGATAACTCAAAAGAGGTTTCCGAGCGCACTCTAGTAAAGAGAGATCCATAATTGCCATGGTGAAATCATGACTCATGAGGCCTAAGGGCCAAGGCCCATCTGCTCGCCAAATAATTTCAACAACCCTATCAAAAATCATAAAGGATCACATTGCATTTTTGGAGTGCATTAAATTTTGCAATCTTCAAGTATTTAATAGTGTCGATGGTTGCTACTTTTTGTGGGTTTTGTGTTTTTTTAGCCTTTAATTATTTATTGTGAAGAATAATAGCTAAAAGCCGAGATGTCACTTTTAGGTGAGTTTGCATACATGGTTAAGCAACCAGTGGTTGTTATATACAACATATATACAACCTGGCAATGCCATTTACGGAACTGAGCTCCTTAGATGTCACTACACTATGGTCGATGCCCAAGATCCTGCCCTAATGGCACATGTGGGAGTGGGTATTGGTGCCCCGATACCATATTTGAAACGCCGGCAAGGCCCAGCTAGCGGCGCCATGTGGCACAATCCTACTGTGCCAAGCTTATAAGGCAAAGTGCGTGCCTTAGAGCTCCATCGGGAAGGGCCTAGAAGGCCTTGGAACTTAGTGAACCATCTAAGGAGAGGATGTGCAAAAGGATTTTCTCTCTTCTGTGCTCTAAAAAGCTCCACTATTTTTTCAAGAAACATTAAATAGTTGATTTCACTAATATCGAAGTCCATCAGAATCTTCAAAACCATCCTGTGAATTCGATAGTGTGTATTCAATTAGAGACACATTGTAAGAATATATTGGCTAATCTCGTTGTATAGGTGTTATGTCTCATTCAAATTTTAAGATTCTATCCATGAAGACCACCTATATTTAGAACTAAAAATCAAAACTTATCCATTGTGTAAGAAAAACTAAGGCCTCATTATTATAGCCTATGTCATTGTCATTCGTGAACTTAATATGGGGTGTGCATTTATATCAAATTTGACATTACACACATTATGAGACTTCAAAAATTAGTAAAGAGTTTGGTGAAATTTCCATATATGAGGTGACATGCATTCTTGGTGATATAAAATCCATAAAGAACCTCAAAGAGGACAAACACACTATATAATATAAAATAATGTGGCACATAAAAAGATCTCCCATAGTGAAATTGTTTTTGCCAATGGTTTACATGGGAAAATTTTGATGACGTTAACACCAGCGAACATTCAAATATGGCTCGACATTTTTACTATGTACATAGATCTTAAAAAAAGCAAATTTGTAAAGCCCTCAAGTAGGGTCTAAATCACAAGGGTCCTCACGATCTTAAAAAGCCCTAGGCTCTACAAAAGTTTAGTGAAAGCATATAAACATTTGGTTGTGAAATTTACAACTAAAACTAGTTCATATAATAGCTACAATGTTTGGACGTGAAATAGGTAATATGTTGATTTTAACAATTAGCTTGTAGCACTATTGGTTATAAATTCTTTAATTTCTTAGAAGTACTACAATATAAAAATGATTTTATAGATTTGTTGTAAGCACATAACTAGCTATTTTGTTAAAAACTTTGCAATCATGCTAGGCTAAAGCAACAATGTGAATTGATACTGGCTAAAGATCCTTCTCATGGTTAATGTTTTCAAGAGGAAGAGAAAGATGGTAATTCAAGGGTCCCTATAGATAAATTCAGTATACGAGGTCCGATTCTTTGCATTTGCAAGTTACATTGCATGTCAATGGCTTCTTGGACTTGACATTTGTTTTGTTATAGAAAAGTGCTAATTAAAATAAAAACCTTGTTTGATAAGCAAATTTAAAAAGTCAAATTAGAGTTGAAGTTTAAGTTGCAAAAATTTCATTCTACATCACAATAAGAATGTCACATTATTAAAATGTTAAGGCTAAACCAGTGTTGAAATTTGAGGCATGTCATGCCCTTCAAAGGTCAATTTGAACGTATTTGATGGGCCTTTGCATTTTAGAACATCTGATTTATGCAAGTAGGTTGAGATGATGGAACTAGATCTTATGCACTATTGTCTAGGGATAGAAGTATGGAAAATTGTGCATGACATTATAATTTCTCAAAGTAAGTATATGCGTGAAATTCTAAAGATTTTCATATGTTTGATTACAAACCATTAACTATGCTTAATGAGGTTGCTAAAGCATTAATGATAGTGGTCCAATTGACATCACTTTATTTCATCAACTAGTTGGATGCCTCATATATTGTGCCACCACATAAACAAATATTCGTTATGTTGTGAGCTTGGTTAGTCAATTTATGCTTCTTGGTTTCCAAGGGGAGGCTCGAACCTGAGACCAAAGAAACTTTGGATGTCAAGCTAACCAACTAAGACAACCCCGTTGGTTGGTTAGTCAATTTATGACAGGTGGATCATTGGAAAGCTGCCAAAAGGATCTTGAGGTACATGAAAACAACACTCAATTATGGTTCACCTTATTGAAGACAATATGGTTTGTCTAAGCTACAATATTATATTGTAGATGATTGGGCTGCTAGCCTTGATCATACAAGATCAATCACATAGTAGCTGACTCCTCTCGTAGATCATAGCATCAAAGTATTTATACAACTTGTACCAACAGCAAGATGTGTCAGAAGTAGAATCTAGAATGCAGAGAGCAATAATGCACACCAATACAATGGGCTATAATGCTTCAAGTCCCAAGAAAGTAGTCATACATGATTTTGCCTTTATTTATATTGTGTTTGAAACATTTATTGGAAGTTTGAGATAAATAAATACATACATCAAGGTATAAAATAAGGGTAAGTAAAGCCAATTATCAAAGTTGACAACCATAGGCATCAGTAATCCACAAAATTTTTCACTTCAATATAACCATAGCATGCCTTTAAATGTTCTTACAAAAAAACCATAGGAACACTTGTCTACACAAGCATCATAAGCAATTGTATAGAGTAAAGTCATAACCTATAAGCTAAATATTGAGGCTCTGATTAGGTACTAGCTCACTAATCTAGTAGCCTAAAAAGAGAGAGACTGTAAAAGAAAAATGGTCTAGCATTGCAATTTTAACTCTCTCCTCAAATGATTAATGTTATGAATTATTTGCAAAGCATTCATAGAATTGTCGAAAATTAGTGGGAATGTCAGCGGAAGCTTGAAAATAGGATCGGAAGCGCCACAGTTAGCAGCAGAATAATCAAGATGAATGTAGTGCATAATCTGTATGAAACTGTTAAAATGACACTATAAAATATATTATTTTGAACTTCATGAGTTAAGGTACTTATATAAGCTGATATGGTCATGGGATATCGCAGCGATGTGAAATGGAAGGCTTGGAGATCAAGATCGGAAGCTCTTGTGCATGGTAGCAATATGAGCCCGAGATATCGCAGCGACAGAAGCTGGAGGCAAGAGGTGCAGTGAATAAGAAGATTGGCCACACATCATGGCGATATGCAGGTGTATAGAATTTTGATCCAAAAAAAACCCTGAAATGAATGAAAATCAGGCTTTTGCAGTGCAAAAACTCCTCACGTGTGTGCAATTAACAGGTGTCGACAGATGATATGGCCACGTGTCTTGTTTCAACCCGACCACCATGTATCCACACATGTGTTCACATGTGCGGCCACATGGCATCTTTCTATTGATGCACGTGGTCTAATTATTTGTCCGTACGGTCAGTGTTGACTAGCACGTGTGATATACACATGGCAGAATTTCATTCATCTATGTGTCATCTTCTTATCTGGCCATAATTTGTGCACATGTGCTCACATGTTCGGCTGGCGTGTCTATTTTCGATTCGTACACATGTCTGCTTTCTATATGATTGTACTCAGTTGACAGCTTACACACGTACATATGACAGATCTGTGACACATGTCTAGTGAAGATTGGTTTTCTGTGTCGGGATCATCACCATTGATTTCTAATCACGTGTATGGTTGTGATCTACCATTTATTCGGTATATACACTTTCTCATATTCCTTTATCGATTTTCATTGAACTGTTAAAGCAACCCTGTCTTGTTTATTATGACCTGCAAATTGCTACCATGTGACCAAAATGTAAAGTCTTCAAGTCCTCATTCTCCTCTCGTGTTATCGTGATACACTGATATCTGCATATCATCATCATGCGAAGGATTCGATTTCTTCACGTATCCTTTGAGATTCTTTATCCTCGCATCCTGGTGATACATCCCATATAGCTGGGATCAGAATGGCTCCTTCGTCTGATAAATATACTACATCTCTTCTCAAATTTTTTACTGACGCTGAAGTTGTAGAGAAGAACATATATTACTACATGACGTATTTCAATATCTCCTTTGACATTGAGAGGTTAGTTATAAAATACAAATCATATTTTCGTGCAGAGGGGTTTATCAATGTCTGAAGTAGTCCATGATGCTAATGGATGGACTTTGCTTTATTCATTTCATTGATTTGGTCCAACCATTGTCAAAGCAGAGGCATGACCGTCGCTTCACAAAACTTGTGATTTTAAGCAGATTGTCTATTGTGAGCAGCACAATTGATTATGTCAGTTTGTGCAGGAGGGCATGGGATTCATTTTGTATCTTGCTACTTTGATTTCAGACTAGTTTGAATCTCCAAGTGTGGCACACATTGAGGCCGACTCTTCCTCTGGTGGACCTATGATATTTGAATCTCTTTGACTGTTGATGAAGTGTTAGGGATGATGAGGAGGCAAGATTGACCGTAGTCTACGACTCGACACAGGCTCATGCTTTGTCAATTCTCTCTCTCTCTCTCTCTCTCTCTCTCTCTCTCTCTCTCTCTCTCTCTCTCTCTCTCTCTCTCTCTCTCTCTCTCTCTCTCTCTCTCTCTCTCTCTCTCTCTCTCTCTCTCTCTCTCTCTCTCTCTCTCTCTCTCTCTCTCTCTCTCTCTCTCTCTCTCTCTCTCTCTCTCTCTCTCTCTCTCTCTCTCTCTCTCTCTCTCTCTCTCTCTCTCTCTCTCTCTCTCAACTGACATTCTCTGGACTTTTTGCATACACACACAAAAATTCCTAAATTACACAGTGCGCCGATCCCCCAAACCGCTGTAGAAAACCTTTGAAAGAATTCTCTCAGCTCTCACGTTTTCTGAACACATTACCTCTTTGCATGCAACACTGTTGATAGAGCACGAACTGTTTATCTCTAACTGATTCTTCAAAGTAGAAAGCTGCAACGTGTTGGTCTCTAACACAGCTGGCCAAACATTGTCAAAAACCCTACACATTATCACCAATCACATTGTCAGATTCACATTTTGTCCATCACAACATACATTCTCTATCGTAGCTTAGAATGACAAGAGCAAGACTTTGCTAGATTTGCCAGTTTATTGAATGAATGATATTTTCTACTTGTCGTTGAAGGATATTGGAGATGTTTTTGACTTGAGGGAGGATCCAGTCCAAAGTCCCCAACAAATCAGTCAAACATTAAACCTTATCCTCAGGTCCAGCAGAAGAACAAATAACCTTATCAGTGTCAATGATAAAAGAATGCATCATTATGGCCTTTTTCATACAACAAATAAGCGTCTGAATAAAATGGTTAGGTGGAGGTAGGGGCACCCCATAACCCAAAAGAGCAGCATCTTGAAACCATCCTGTGGACTAAATTGTTAGCTTATGAACCGGATAAAAAATAAGGGTTTAGTACTATCCCAACCAAGGAATAGTTGGAGTTACACCACAAGGATGCACACACACACACACACAGAGAGAGAGAGAGAGAGAGAGAGAGAGAGAGAGAGAGAGAGAGAGAGAGAGAGAGAGAGAGAGAGAGAGAGAGAGAGAGAGAGAGAGAGAGAGAGAGAGAGAGAGAGAGAGAGAGAGAGAGAGAGAGAGAGAGACATTTCACATAGTTCCTCTTGGCAAAGAAAGACCAAACCCTTTGAAGCCTTAATTCATAAACCAACAAGGTATAGTAAATCACCATATAGCATAACCACTCTCAAGACGTCCAACTGATACCTGCCACCATCTCACAACACAAAACCGCACGAGTTAGTACAGTGGGGAAGACAGGTGTAGATGAGCTTTAGTTGTTATCCATGTTAACTCCTGTAGTGGATTTCTTTCCTTGCCTAACCTGAATCCAAGATCTAGTCAATCTAGCATCAAAGAGACGGAGTTAGTTGTCACACGTAGGTTCGTTCCCATGAGAGCGATAGTATAGTTTAGATTTCAACATGAATGGAGGATCTAACACTACATCCATTAACACTAAGCATTAACACTACATCCATTAACCCTACTTCCATTAACCCTAAATCCACAACAATGATAGAAACTTACTCTTCTCTCTCTCCTTTTCTCTCTCACCAAAGCATAAGAAATAGCAATCCCAATAATGATCAAATCCAACAATTAGCAAATACCAAAGAAAGCATGAGAAATGGAGGAAAAGAGAGAAAGAGCAAGGACATTCATCAATCCATTTCTAAAGAGAACCAATCTGCTTTATTGAAATGAGAAAATGAACATCAGGAGCAACTCGAGTTGGTCCCTTTTTATAGTAGAGAGGAGGACCCTGGCCTCTGAATCCTATTGGTACAGTCTTGCCTCTCTTTTTATTCAGATTTAAAAAAGTGTGGAAACCATCAAAATTGGAGGAAAACCCAATTTTATTCAATAACTTGACATTTAGGCCCTGCGACATTAAAAGTCCCGCAAAAAGGCCTAAAGTCCTTTATTAACTTTTAACTAATCAATCAAATAACTATGTGATCATCGGGTTGGACTTACACACGCAGGGTGCCAAATCCCTCTCACTTATTAACTCGGGTTAGGGTTGCCTTGGGATCCCTCCAACAGTATCCCCCACCAAAACTGGTGGCGGTCCCACGACACCTGCAATATGCAGTTATTGAGGACTTTTATTGGCTTTGCGTCGAATCTTAACTAAATGATACTGCTCCTTCTCCATAAAGTCAAGGCGTGCAGTATTGAAATGCAAGTTGTGTGGTAGGAAACAACGGTGGGCTGCAACAATCTACTTGGAAGTTGTCCATGAGGTGAAGTGGGATTTCCAAGAGCCTCCCTCATAGCTGTGTAGAAATACAGTTGAGCAATTGGCCGTTGATCTTTGATTTGCTCTGAGGCCATCGACTTATTTGGATCGAATGCTAGGGTAGGAAGGCAATCGTGCCATTTGGTTGCCATTGACGCATAGAGTTAGATCTTCAGCAAACATTGCGGATTGTCACACCATTGGATTCAGAGAGTGGACATACTCTCTCTGATATGCTTGTAAGGCACGGTGAAAGTCCACTGAAATGTTCCAGTTATAAGGCTGATGGATGATTTCTTGGAGGCTGCAATGGTGAAGACCGAACTTCAGTTGTTACTTTAGCAGCTTCAAGTTCCTCTTCTTCTTGCAGATGTTTAATCCACTGTCTCATATCCTAATGTCTTCATTTTTCTGCATTAAGATTTGGAGAGACTCCCGATGTTGTTGGTGTATCATTCAATGGTATAGAATAAGCATGTACTGGATCCACTACTGGTTCTTTTTGCTTTTGTGCTCTGGTGACCACCATCAAGGGTGCACTTGGCTTATTCTAAGCTATTGATCCTTGCTTGATGGTTATCAAATTTACAGGTGCTGTAGTTGGTGGTGGCTTTGGTCTTGCTGAACAGTCTTTATAGCAATGCCCATATCCACAATCATGACAGAATGGTACAAATTTTTCTTTATTTGGACATTCTGCAACTATGTGATTTTCTCCACATGCAAAGCATCCAAGTGGTGCTCTGGTCCAGCGGTAGCATAAATGGCATATTGTTCTGAAGATCCACCTTCCTGATCATTACCATAGCTCCATTTCTCAGCACTTCCGTAAGGTTCTGGTTTCATCAAATTGGCAGGAGGGGCGGAGTGTTTTGGTGGGGCAGGCAAAGCTAGACATTCTGGGTATCCAAGAGTAGATTGTCACAGTCTTGCTGTTGGATTTCCTCCATACTGTGGATCTCGATATCCCATCTGGGCATACCGTTGCTGAATTATCCGAGGGTAGTTGCAAAAAGCAGTCTCATGGTTAGGTGAATTACACAGATGGCAAACACTGATTTTCATTCGTTTTTTCAATTGAGGACACTCGTTCATTGTGTGATTTTCTGTACAAATAGAACACCAGATATTTTCCATGGTAGGAAAAGTCTTTGCAAACTTCTCAGGTTCCTTGTTTGCTTCTCCGTGGAAATTTTCCAATGCTTTGATCTTCTCATCAAATTGCAACTGCAACTTTTCCATCTATTTTTGCTGGGTCTTCCCAAGTTTCTCGAACTCATTGAGCATCATTTCTGCAGTAGCATTGGCATTCGTTGATGCAATATTGGTGGATGTCGTAGTAGTCTGCCCTGCTGTATAAGACAACATACTGACATTCGGCTCATCATCTGAATCTTCATCCTCCTCCCGAATTGCATCGTCCATAGCATTTTGCAAAAGTGCGTACTCATTATGGCGTTTCAGCTCACGTCTGATCTGTTTAGGTAGACCTGACAAAAACCACATAATTATGGCATTTTCATTAATCAGCTCAGGTCCACATTCAGATCTAAGACGTTTCACCCTTTCAATGTAATCTCGAACCATTTCCCTCTTTCCCATTTTAATTTTACTTAAAAGTAGAAAAGGGTCTTCCATAAACTTTCGCGGTTTGAATCGCGTGATAAGGGCTCATTTAACAACCTCCCAATCTGTACGCTCAGTTTCATCTTGGTTATAGTACCAATCTTGTGCTGCATCTGTTAAGGCCATAGGAAACAACTTAAGTTTATCTTGAGGATAAATCTTACCATAGACCTCACAGAATTTAGCATAGATCTGAAAAAATCTAACTAGATCTGTTAATCCATTATATCTGGGTAGATCCAATCGGGGTGCTCTTCTAACAATAATTGGATTGACCTCGTGTGGAGCATTTCCAGGAGTAATTTAGATCAAATCGATAATGAGATTGGATATAGATTTTTCCAAAAAAACTACCTCAGATTCGATCTGCTAGCTCTATTCCACTTTTCAAGAATCTGATTCTATATGATGAAAAACTTTCCGAAATTTGATCAATTGATACTTCTCAAAAATGATAAATCTCTCAGAATCCAATTCAGAATATATCAGATTTGGTCCAAATTTTGACAGAGACTTGATCTGGAAAATCAGAAACTAAAAATATGACTGGCGAAGGTTCTCTAGGCGAAAGTTGGCTCGGCGAAGGTTCAACAATGCTATTTTGAAAAAAAAAAACTTTCTGAACACTTTTCTGGCAATTTCTTGGGAAATAACCTTTGCCGACTTCTCGGATGGAAGATCTGACACATATAAAACTATGGAAAATCGGACGAAGGTTTTTGACACAAGAAAATATAGTTTCTGTAATCTGGCGAGGGTAAAAATCAAGATTTTTTGTGATCTGATCAAGAAGAATCTTTGCCGAACTCAAAAATAGTATTTTTCTATAAATAGAATGTTTTGGAAACTCGGCGAAGTTTCTTGAGAAGGATCAAGAGTAATACTGGTAATTTTGCAAAAAAATGACTTTTTTTGACAAAAATATGACAATATGACAACTGATCCTCTGAAACCCTTTCTATTTTTGGTATTATTCTTCGTCGACCTGGCAGTAGATAGATCTGAATCACATCTAAGCACAGTGAATCGGGCAAAGGTTCTTTTTCTGTATTTTTTAGGGTTTTGCTAATTTTTGGTGATTTTTGGTGGTTTTTCTGATGTTTCTAGAAATCTGCTAGGAATTAATCTTCGCCCTTCAAACTAAAGGTTTTGTAAACAAAATTGAAGGTGTCTGCAACTCGACCAAGGTTTCCTAAAAGAGGGTAAAAAATTATGAGCTCTAATGACACTTTTTGCCTCTTTTTGACCAAATTTGACAGATTTGACCGATTTTTGTTATTTTCTCTGATATCTCAAATCCAAATAGATCTTAAGATTGGTGATCTGAATAGATTTCCCTGTTTAATAATCATATTAGATTTCAAACAAGCAAATCCACTCAAATCAAGCAAAATCAATCCCAAACTCGCCCTAAATTGCAGATTAACACTATTCATGCCACGACAAGATGCCTAATGCAAGCTAACCATCAACCAAACATGCTGCAAACTGAAAAATTGGTGTAGCTCCCCGGCAACGGCGCCAAAATTGTAGTGGGTTTCTTTCCTTGCCTAACCTGAATCCAAGATCTAGTCAATCTAGCATCAAAGAGACGGAGTAGTTGTCACGCGTAGGTTCATTCCCATGAGAGCGATAGTATAGTTCAGATTTCAACATGAATGGAAGATCTAACACTACATCCATTAACACTAAGCATTAACACTACATCCATTAACCCTAAATCCACAACAATGATAGAAACTTACTCTTCTCTCTCTCATTTTCACTCTCACCAAAGCATAAGAAATAACAATCCCAATAATGATCAAATCCAACAATTAGCAAATACCAAAGAAAGCATGAGAAATGGAAGAAAAGAGAGGAAGAGCAAGGACATTCATCAATCCATTTCTAAAGAGAACCAATCTGCTTTATTGAAATGAGAAAATGAACATCAGGAGCAACTCGAGTTGGTCTCTTTTTATAGTAGAGAGGAGGACCTTGGCCTCTGAATCTATTGGTCCAGTCTTGCTTCTCTTTTTATTCAAATTTAAAAAAGTGTGGGAACCATCAAAATTGGAGGGAAACCCAATTTTATTCACTAACTTGACATTTAGGCCCTGCGACATTAAAAGTACCACAAAAAGGCCTAAAGTCCTTTCAGATAGCTCAAACTTGGTGTCTATTAATGTAAATAGCTTCATTTTTGTGCCTCTATCACTCGGGAAAGCCAAAATTTACTACCTAACATATGATTTTGCTGCTTATTACTTGACATGGCTCATCAAGTGACTAGACTCAACCAGTCTCAAGAGTAGTATATTAAGACAACTCAACTTATCACACGTAATAGCTAGAATTTTATGCCTATGCATGGTCTTGTTGGTTATCACCTAACATGGCTCATCAAGTGATCAGACTCAAAACCAATCCCAGGTCTAGAATATTAAGATAGCTCAAGCTTGATTCCTTGTCAATGAAATTGACTCCTATCACATTAAAGAACTAAAATTTGATTTGCATCTTTTGGGATAGTCACTTTTGATGAATATGACTAAAGTTTTCTCGTAAAGTGATCAAATTCGAGGAATTTTGTGCTCATGAAATAGATCAAAGTCGATCCCCATCACTTGAGATAGCTCAAATCTAATGTCTAATACAAGATCTTGGTCCTTATCACTTGACATAGAAGATCAAGTGACTGAACTTGATAAATCTACAATTTGGGACAGTCAATTTTGGCCCCTTGTAGATGTCAATCACCCATGTCAATTCAACTCCAATTGGTTACACTCAATTTGGGACAATCAATTGGTTACGGTCAAACTAATTCATGTCAATCACCCATGTGATGATCTTGGATCTCAAGGGTATTATTTCTGGGATGATCTTGGACTTTTACAAAATTCCACTCTATCCAATGTGCACTCTTCAAATTGTCCATCACTTTGTTTAAGTCTTATGATGATGGTCCTATTAATATCCTACAATGACGAGTTGTACCTCATCAATAACCTATCCTCTTTGTGCTGGATATGATTTTTGTTCCATTTTCCAATGATAGGTGCTTTTGGGTCCTAACACCACAGTAGGGCAAACACTAACTGATCCTAACACCACAGTAGGGCAAACACTAACTGATCCACCCAACCTTGCCTACTCTCTGATATAGAGTAAGCCCCTCCTAGCCCAGTGTGAGGACTAGTAGCATGCAACTGCCAAGTGTCGTCCACGTGTCACTGACGTGGCCAAATGCATGTCGGGACCCAACTGGGGGCCATGTCTTGCTGACAGGGTCCCTAGACTGTGTTAGGCCCGCCATAGCTATGGACCGTGCTGGGGCACACTATTCACACTGTCTTGCCCTGTTGGTCGTGTACGCTGGACACGACCTTGACTG
Organism: Diphasiastrum complanatum; assembly: GCA_029204225.1. NCBI lineage: Eukaryota > Viridiplantae > Streptophyta > Lycopodiopsida > Lycopodiales > Lycopodiaceae > Diphasiastrum > Diphasiastrum complanatum. The sequence continues at coordinate 47,805,512 of CM055110.1, read as the reverse complement.
TGGTATTTGACTTATCTGTGTTCTCTAGAGTTTGGGACTGGTCACGAGCTTGTAACACTCCCTCCCCCTTAAGAACCGTCTTGGTACTCTAAGACAAAATCTGGAAAAATCTTGTGAAGGACGCTGTCTCTTTCCCAAGTGGCATTCTCAACAGGCTGATCATTCCACTTGACCAGATATTCTCGGTATAGAGTATGATGAGTTTGCGTCTCTCTACTATCAAAAATCTCCTCTAGTTCATGTGGAGGTTGCTGAGGATCCAATGGGAGAACTAGAACATTGTCCCCTACCAGATTTTCTTATCTGGCTAAGGCTTTTCGTAACTGACTTACATGAAAGATTGGAAAAACCTTACTACTATGTGGGACAATTGTGGGTGAGCGTGGCTGAAAACTGTACATCAGCATAAATGGGCTGTATCCCGTAGCTGAATGTTTGGTACTATTATAAGCAAACTCTAATATCAAGAGATACTTCTCCCAATTAGTCTGCTTCTTGCTAACGTATGCACGAAGCATATCCTCCAACACTTGATTTACACTCTCTGTTTGACCGTCAATCTGTGGATGGTCGGTGGTACTCATATTAAGTTTAGTATGGAGATGATGGAATACTGCCCTCCAAAAATTTCCATTAAACTTACTATCCCAGTTGTTGACTATGTCAGAAGGTAGATCGTACAATTTAAATAGTCCATCAACAAACAACCTTGCTAACTCTGGAGCTCTAACGGTTGTTTTGGTCAGAATAAAATGAGCCATTTTGGTCAGACGGTCAACTGTGACCCATATAGCGTCATTATCGTTTTGGATTTTAGACAGGCCTACTATAAAATCCATGGAGATACTCTCCCATTTACCAGCTGGTATATCTAAGGGCTGCAACAATCCTCCTGTCTTTAGACGCTCTGCTTTATTTACTTGACATTTCTGGCAACTGGTTACATACTGTTGGACATCCTTTTTCATACTGGGCCAGAAAATTGCCTACGAAGAAGCTCATAGGTCTTCTGTATGCATGGGTGTCCCGCACTAGGATTGTCATGACATTCATATAGGACCCGCTGCCTATAATCCTTTGAATTGGGGACACTTCCAGATAGTAGAGAAGAATGCATCATGCTGTCACTTCTCTCTCAAGGACTCGAGTAACTCATTACGAATCTGAGTAAAACTCAGCCCGTTTATCATAGGCATTTTGCTAAGGGCATCTACTACTGTATTGAATTTCCCCCATCTATATCTGATAGACATATCAAACTCTTGCATCAACTCTGCCCAATGAGCTTTCCAACCTCTAAGCTCAGGTTGTTTGCAAAGGTATCTGAGACTTTCATGGTCTGTCAGGACCTCAAAGCTGGCACCATACAAACAATGCCTCCAAGTCTTAAGGGCATGGACTATAGAAAAGAGTTCCTTTTCATAGGCACTGTACCTAGTCTGAATTAGCATGAGTTTTTTACTCTCGAACGCAACTAGTCGTCCACCCTAAGTTAGTACAGCACCAACTGCAAAGTCGGTAGCATCTATTTCGACCACAAATGGCTGATTGGGGTCGACGACTTTTAAAATTGGTGCTGTAGCTAAGGCTATTTTGAGAGCATCAAAGCTCTCCTGCTGTGAGGACTCCCAAATGAACTCCTTTCCCTTTCCCTTAAGAAGATTTGTCATGGGAACTGCTATCTGAGCATATTCCTTGACAAATCGTCTATAATATCCCGCCAAACCCAGAAAGATCCGAAGTTCCAAAATATTCTGAGGTCTCAACCAATTGAGTATGGCTTTAACCTTATTCGGGTCCATCTTAATCCCATCTAACGAGATAATGTGACCCAAATATGCTACTTCTTCAACGAAGAATTCACACTTGGATTGTTTAGCATAAAGCTTATGCTTCTTGAGCAGTCGAAATACCTTTCTGAGGTGTTTTAAATGCTCCTTCCTCATTTTGCTCTAAACGAGGATGTCATCTAAAAATACGACTACAAACTTACCCAAGTATGGTCTAAGGACACCGTTCATCAAGGTCATAAAGGTAGTTGGAGCATTTGTGAGCCCAAATGGCTTAAACTCATAATGACCGTGACGAGTCCTAAAACTGGACATCTTCCGATTTTATACGGACTTGATGATATCCCGATCTGAGATCTATTTTACTGAAAAATTTAGCCTCGTTGAGTTGATCAAACAACTCATCTGCTCGAGGCATAGGATATTTATTCTTTATTGTGACTTTATTGAGGGCTCTGTAATTTACACAAAGACACATAGACCTCTCTTTCTTGTTCACCAAAAGGACTGGCGAGGCCCATGGTGTACTACTGGTCTGAATTTGGCCTTTCCCAAGATAATCTGTTAACTGCCTAGTTATTTCTTCATCTTCTGTTCGCTGACCCGATACGGAGGTTTAGAAACAGGTACTGTACCTGGTACTAAGTTTATTACATGATCTACCTCTCTGCTAGGTGGCAAACCATGTGGCAAATCTTCAGAAAAAACATCTTTAAATTTAGACAATAAAGTTTCTAATTTAATGATTTTCTGCTGTATAGAACTAGAAATAAAAACTTCAGAAATAAACTGAAGTCACATAAGAATACCTGATGGTCATCACCTCCGATTAGTTGACAGAGCTCTGAACTGCAGACCTTAGAGTTGTTGGGAACATCATGCTCCCCATGCAACTGGATCTCTCGGCCTTTATGCTAAAAGCTGAGGGTGTTCTCCTCATAATTTCTGTGGAGGGAAGGTCCTAAACTGTAGAGCCAATCCCTCCCGAGAACAATGTCTGTATGATCCAGGTGCATTATCTGAAAGTTTATTTCATCTTGGTACCCCTGAATACCAAGATTCAAGTTATTAACCATAGTTTCCTAAAATTTCTTATCTTCACCCTTAGCTAGTGAAACTATGTACCTATGCTGACTAGGTACTTCTGGTAGTTTATGCTTTTCAACCAGGGTGTAGTTGATGAAATTATGGGTTGCCCCATCATCAACAATAACTCTTACTGACTGGTTACCAAATTTCTCGTGCATACGTACTAGGTCATGTGGCCCAAAGCTGAAAGGTCTCTCTAGCCTTGCAGAGGTCAGCTAGCAACAATGTTCATGATCTTCATGATACACTTTAATCTTGGAAGCTGCCGAGTCACTGGGAAAACTTACAGTCTGAACAAGATGAACTTGTTTCTTATCTTTTTTATCTTTTTTAGTGAAAGGCCCCTTGGGACACTGTCTGATTGTGTGTCCCTTGCCCATACACACAAAGCACAAATGTTCTTGTTTGGCTTTTTCAAAATCTTCTGATTTTAAGGGCTGTATGAGTGAAGGGCGTTTCTGAGGAGCTTCACCTTTAAATTTATCTTCTTTTTTTCTTTTTAAAAATTTCTTTTTAAATTTCTGAGGAGGCTGCTTAGAAAGGGGCTGTTGTCTCACCCTCTTCCTACCCACTGAATCATCATAGATTTGAGCATATCTGAGAGCTTGCTCAACGGTAGTAGGGAGAGGGCGCATGAGATCTTATTGTTACCAATTGTAAATGATGTTCTTCTGTTAGAACGTTGGGATACTTCCTTTAAGAGGGAACTACATCGATTGTCTGCTGGCATAGGTAATTAGATTGCTTGTATATTCCGATGATCACGACATGCACTACAGATTGTGCTCTAGGTGTGGCATCAAAACAAAAACAACTATGTTCATTTTCCTAGGCCCAAGAGGATATTTCCCCTCGCCGGGTTCCCTTTATCACTTTTTCTATATTCCAAGAGGTCAGGATCCAAAATTCATAAAAAAACCTTGACCTTCATCTTAGTTACAACACATACTCTGAATAAGAAATTCAACCCCAATTGGTTACGCTCAATTGTGATAATGTCATGATTCTAAAATGACATCAATATTATGTTCAAAATGAATAGAGTGTCACTCCTCATTTAATAATCACAAACATTAATATTTTTTACAACATTAGGACATATATATAACAAATCACTTAAGACTTTATAAACTAAATAATGTTTACAAATTCTATGCGACATCAAATCACAGATTTACATTTGTCATTTTTTTTAAAATCACAAAATTCTTTTAAACACATGGTCATTTTGTACCAACGATATCAAATCAAAACATAATAAATACTCATTTGTCCTTTTTAAAATATCATCAAAATCTTTAAAGAAAACATGGTCCTCTTGTACCCTAATATGTCATATCACTCACATGTTTTGTCCTTCAAAATTCATGCAAAGAAAAAGTCCTATCACTCCTTATATTTCTCCTTCAAAACAAGTGTAAAAAATACAAGTCAAATCACTTTTTTAATGTCATAATGTATTTCTGACAGATTATTTGCCATTTGACACCTAATAGGCCATGCACACACATTTTTAGGCAAAAATAATGCGTGTGGCAGTGCCATGCATGGCAAATGGTTCCGTAGCAGTGCCACACGACACTTGAAACCAGAAAAGAGTATAAATATGCCATTGTTTGAGCTTTCTTGAGGCTTTCTTGTGATCACTCTCACTCTCTATCTGTATCACACTCTCACTCTCTCATTTCGCTCCACTCTTCTCTCTCTTTCACACACACACACACACACACACACATCTTTCACTCTCCAATCTCCAATCTCTCATTCTCTCTCACACACTCTTTCATATCTCTCTTTCATTTTTCACACACTCTTTTATTCTTATTTTTTTTTTCTCTCTCTCTGACACACACACACACACACTCTCTCTCTCTCTCTCTCTCTCTCTCTCTCTCTCTCTCACTCACACTTTCTCTCTCTCTCTCTCTCTCTCTCTCTCTCTCTCTCTCTCTCTCTCTCTCTCTCTCTCTCTCTCTCTCTCTCTCTCTCTCTCTCTCTCTCTCTCTCTCTCTCTCTCTCTCTCTCATTTTTCACATTTCATATCTCTCTCCAAGTTCTTTTCACAACTTTTTTTTTGTTAGAAATCAATGATAAACTTCATTGTTACTGTTTACGAGGTACATTAATGTTGACAGTTGTGATCAGTTGTCATTAGTCGTAGGCTAGTTTATTAGTCTACTCATAGGTTTTCTCTCTCTATCAGGGGTTCAAGGTTTATTTGTACATTTTACATTGTGTATGAGTTAGTGTGATAGTGTGATTGTGTGTGTTCTTCTTCCGCCTTCTTGTGGTGATTGCCTATGGTGAATACTTGATGTTGCATATCTAATTATTGACACGGTATTAAAGCAGCGATAGTCCTGCGTGCCTGATCAGTGGATACAGCTTGTCATAGGCTTCGAAATGAAGTGAGAGAGTCCTTCACGGGAGGTGAAAGCTTGGAGAGACAAAAACGGCTAGAAGAAATCCTTCTTTGGTGTATTTTGCAGGTTTGGAGCTCAAAATCATCAATGGGGAACGAAGACATAGTCCCGGAGGCACCAGAAAGGCCAGGGCAGCATCAGACAGATTGAAAATCTATTGAGTGGGAAAAAAAAAATTTCACAATACTTCCTAGTTGTTGCAAAAAGCACAGTCCCGAAGGCATTAGAAAGGCCAGGGCAGTATCAGAGAGATTGAAAATTTGTTGAGTGGGGGGAGATTTTTACAATACTTTCTAGTTGTTGTGAAAAGTGCCATTTGTGTGAGAGGTTTGCCAAGAAATCTCTCATTTGTCTATTTGGGGTACCGCAAATCACACTAGACAGTGTCTAGTATTGCCAAACAGAGTTAGGAGGCTTCATACTTTTCACATTACTGATTTCTGTCTTTTGAACGATCACACATTTCGAAATCTTTGCAAAGAGAAGGCGGCATAGCAACCGCGCCGAAGTGGGGAATCTAGAATATTCCTTCTGAAAGTTCTTATGTTCCCTCTACTTTTCATCTTTTTCATACCAATATCGGAGCAACGTGCCAGAGGTAAGAAAAATTCTGAACAGTTGTACATCCGCGCATCGTCGTACAAATATAGCATATTCGTACCTATATCGGATCCATGTGCCAAAGGTAAAGAAAATACTGAGCAGTCATACATCCACGCGTTATACCGATATCACATATATGTACCAATATCGGATCCACGCGTGAGAGCTAAAGAGAATCCCGAGCAGTCATGCACCTGCGTGTCGTATCGATATCAGGTGTACAACCAAAAATTTACAGTTCTGTGGTGTGATAAATTTTGTGATTCAGACTCATCTATCAATTAATGACAACTCGAAGTGAGAGTGTCCTTAATGAGTCAGGCAACTTGGAAAATGACAACACTTATGCAGTTTGAAAATTCAACCTGAAGAACATTTTGATGGAAAAGGAGCTATGGGAGATCGTGATAGGTGAAGAGACAAGGCCAGTGATTGAAGAAGATCAGCGGGCATTTGATAGGAGAAAACGAAAAGCCCATAATGTCAACAACTGATCAGTCAGAGATGCAATTATTTCCTATATTTCAGATTCAGAAGGACCAAAAGAAGCGTGGGATACATTGAAGGCATTGTTTGAAACGACAAATACATCTCGAATACTATTTTTGAAGACGAAGTTGCATACATTGCGGATGGATGATGGTGCAACTATTGCCGATTACATACTGAAGATCAAAGAGATCTGTGACCAATTAGCAGCAATTGGAGAGCGAGTACAAGATTGTGAGATCATGCAATTGACATTAAATAGTTTGAGTGAGTCACATCAGATGTTTGTCATGAGTATAGCCACAAGAGAAAATCTTCCAACCTATAAAAACTAGATGGATTGCTTTTGCAAGAAGAGCAACGTCAAGAGAACTTGAATCATCGTAACAGGAGCTATGATCAAGCTCTTGTAGTTAGAGGACGAGGTGGAAGATTTGGCCATGGGACAATTGGAATCAAGGCCGAGGTCAAGGACGCGACTATTCAAGACAAAATAAACCTGAAAATTGTAGGTACTGCAACAAACCTGGCCACTGGGAGCGTGAATGCTTCAAGAAACAAAAGGAGATGGAACAACGAAAAGACAAATGGCAAGCGGGAAATTATGCTGATCAACATCAATTTGATGACTATTATTATGAAGACAATTATACTGATCAACATCAATACGATGATGATCAATATGAAGATGATACAGGTGAGAGTTCAAAATTGTTCATTACAGCATTAATGACAAGTGATGAAGCCAAGGATACTTGGTACATTGATAGTGGTGCATCCAAGCACATGACTTCAAGGAAAGAGTTGTTTTCAGAACTCAAGGAGACTGACAATGGTGATGAAGTTGGACAAGCTGATGGCAAATTGCTATCTGTTAAAGGAATTGGAGTGGTACTAGTGAAGCTAGCCAACAGGAAGAGAAAGCAGATATTAGACCCCATCCGATCCAAGGTCGATTCGATTCAATACGGCGTCAGAAAATCTCTCTTTGATGGGATTAACAATGGGTCGAAAAAGAGGCTTGGGTCAAAAAAATTCGATCCTGAATTTTTCGATCCTTTGCTAAAATTTTGAGCCTTCATATTTTTTGTGTAGTTTTTCAGAATAAGTATGAACAGGTTTCAGGATGCTCATTACCTAATGGAACTGGGCTTGAGCATGAATTCCAATACTCCTCCTTAATGTGGATCCTGAAAAATTTTGATCTTCAGATTTAACAAATTGTTGATTTTGAGATGGTGCTTCTTGGTGAAGTAATTTTCTGCATGTTGTTGAGAAAAAATAGAGCAGTTCGATGCGACACAAATGTTAGTCGCTCTGATACCATTGTTCAGAGTTGTTTTTGAAACTTGGATGGAATTTGATTCTGTGTGCCGGCTACTGCCTGCTAGATCAGATTTACAATCCTCTAGAGTGTAGACAGACACTTGTGAGGTATGTTATGTTCGTTTAAGCATTGGACAAAGATGAACCAATGTGTGGAATAAAAAATAAACAGTTGAACATATATAGACAACAATTAGACATCCAAGCATTCGAGATCATTCAAGTTGAAACTACATGTGCATTTAAGCTACTGTATTATCAATGATCCTTTGTAAGAGCGCTGTTGTGACAAACCCACACAGCGCATCAGCGCAAGAGAAGCTATGTCTCTCACGAATAATGTCAGATCGTCTTGCTTACTAGCGGACTCTTCTTGGACGTTGGCTCAACAACACTATGCTTAGCTTAGGTTGACACTCAATTGACAATCCAACCAATTCTCTCATCTTCGATCTGATTATGTAGGTGGAGAAGGAAAGGGTTTAATTTAATCTGAAATTACAATAATGGCTGATTAAGAAGGTTCCAACGGCATGCAGATCGCATTCAGCATGATCCGTGGAGGAGGATGTCCTCTTGGTACTTTCTTGATTTTTTTTGTACTTGGAGCGTGAAGATCCGCCACCTTTCGGTCTTCGAGTCTTCTTCGCCTTTGTGTCTCGTTCAACCTTCGGTTTCACCTTTGAGCTCCTTTGGTCTTCGAATGTTTGACCTTCGAGGTATTCACCTTCGTGTCTTGTTCGGCTAAAACGGTTGTGTGGCGGTTGTGACCTGAGGTGGTTTTTTGTCTGTGGGCAGTTTCTTTGTACTTCTGCAGATATGAAGACCTATTGGTCCTTTCCATGTATTTATGCAAATATAAGCTCAAAAGTTAGCAAAGCTTTGTGGCTCGAAACATTTTGTTTCTTCAGCTCCTCTCAAAGCGTGGTAGCTTTATGACTCCTAGACTTGTCCTCTACCTCTCGAACATCCCTTTGTCTAATGGTTTGGTGAAAATGTCTCCCACCATCTACTTCGTTCCAATGAAGCTGGTCTTGAAATAATTTTTCGCGACTAGGTCCCTTATCAAATGATATTTGATTGCAAAGTGTTTCGTTCTTGAATGAAACATGGGATCATTCGTCAAGTATGACAAATGTATTGTCCATCTACAAGATCAAAGGCTCTCTGGTGGTTTCACCCAGTCCATCGAGGAACTGTCTGAGCCATGTGATTTCGTTGGCCATCTTCGGGGCTGCGACATATTCTGTTTTGACACTTTTACAGTTGTCGTCCTTGAGTGATGCCCAACTTGCATCGCTGTAGGAGTGCATCCGAAATCCGGCATCGCGAGAGTAACACAGTCCGAAATCTTTTGTCTTATGAAGATATTATAGGATTCGCTTCGCGATCTTCCAATGCATAAGACCTGGGTTCACGTTGAATTGGCTCATCCTAAACACAACATAAGCAATGTCAGGGCACGTGCTATCTAGTAGATACATAAGACATGTACTGCATGATCTCTTTCTCTTTGTCAGTCTTCGAAAAATATTAGTTTGTTAGAAGTGTTCCTACAAGCATTGGGGTGTTGGCCCCTTTGCAATATATGATCCCGAAATCATCTAGGATCTTCTGGATGTACCTGCACTGATGAAGGTACAACTTTCCTTCATCATAGTCGTGGTCAATTCGCAAGCCTAGATAACATCTAGCTTCTCCTAGGTCTGCTATGTTGAAATGTTTTGAGATGTTTCTCTTCACTTCGGCAATCAACTCTTTGCTTATGCACAATATCAGTGTGTCATCTACGTACACAACAACAATGATGTTCTCCTCATCTATGACCTTTACATAAACATTGTAATCGGCCATCAGTGGTGGAAAACCCAAGGATCGTAGGGTATGATTTTTCTTCTTGTTACATTGTCACGCGGATTGTGCTAGGAAATATCATGATGTCCATCTTGGTCTGAACATCACGATGAATGACATACCTAGGAGACTAAGATGTATCGGTAGAAGACATGATGAGAGTAGTGAGAAACTGAGAATAGAAACGCAAAGTGTATCAAAGGGCTGGAAAGAAGTTTTGGAAAGTTCTAGTTGTTGGAAAATTCGGCAAGAGCTTTGCTAGCACAAGTGAGAAATGAAATCGAATTCAGCCCTTTTATAGATGAATTTGGAGGGCGGTCCATTACACAAATGACTAGTTTGGTTGTTCAATTCTAGACAAAAATTTGCAGGCATGCTTAGTACTATGAAAAGAATTTCCAAAAATCTCAATGAAGGTTTCTGAAGGTCTGAACTAATCTAGCGAAGGTTCTGAAGATCTGGCAAAGGTTTATCATTCGCCTAAGAACATCTTTTGCCTAGGTACTGTAGATAATAAAACTTTTCAAGATCTGAACCTATGTCCAACCTAATTTGGCATTATAAATCCATCTGTCAGGTCGGCGAAAGTTAATAATGAATGTAAAGTGCTCGACAAAGGTTACCAAAATGGCAACTTGCTAAACATTCGCCTCTAACCTCACAAAAAATATAGTAATTGTGCTAGAGAACCTTCGCCCAACTCATTATAGGTAAATCTAAGGTGGATGTGTGATTTGGCAACTAGGGGAAGCCTCATGACGCATTTGGAAGAATTTCTCTTCATCTAACATTTTTGTTGCCGATATGCATAAGGATGGTATCAGGAATTCAATCGGCATAACTGCATCTTGACCATAGACAAGCTGGAATGGCATTTGATTCATACTACCAGAATGACTTGCTTCCACCGTTTTTGTCATAATCTTGTAGAGAATCTTATTGGAAGATTCAGCTTGGCTATTACCGCTCAGATAATATGGAGTACTAAACCAATGAATAACGAAGTCTTCCAACAGACACTTTATCGCTTCATTCACAAAGTGTGTTCTTCGATCACTTACGATCTCAATAGGACATCCAAACCTAACAATAATTTGTTCATAAAGGAACTTAGCCGTAGATTTCGCATCAACAACTCGAACTGCTTTCGCTTCAACCCACTTGGTCATATAATAAGTTGAAACGATGATGTAATGAGCTTAAGATCCTCTTTTCGCAGGATGAATAGGACCAACATAGTCAAGGACCCATTTCTCGAACAATGCTTGTGATAAAACCGGATGCAAAGGTCCAGAATTATGTTACAATTGGCCTGCAATCAATTGATAGGGTTGTGTCTTAAGAATCAATTGTCTCTTTTGTACTTTTGTCAAAGAGTCATTGGGTTGGCCTAGCATCAGATAGTCATCAATATATGTGGCACACTCAGATACTGCTTCAACATAGAACAACGCAGCATCTAGTAGTTCATCATCCACTTTAGTATTAACTGGTGCTGATTCGATCCTTGAGACATGGTCAGCCAGATAATATTGTTTATTTTTTCAAACCACAACCCAAAAATCAAATTCGGTCCATAAAAGTAACCATCTTGCAATATGCCCCGTATTACATGTCTTGTTCACTAAATAAAGTAACGGCTGATGATCAGTTTAAAATGCAAAATGTGTTGCCAGTAGATAGTGCGATCTTGACTTGATTATAACCACTAAATCCATCCAAAAAACAATAGGCTTCTACTCCAGCAAGACGGTCCATTGTGCTTTTAGTAAAGGGTGACAGAAAGTGATCCTTTCGCATGACTTTATTCAAGGCTTTGAGATTCACACAAATTCGCAGTTTCTCACTCTTCTTAGGAATGACGACAATTGGAGAAACCCACTCGGTATGGTAAAGGAATCTCGCTCAATTCGAATTGATTACCTTGTTGACACATGTAGCCTGCTATACAATCCACTATCACAAGAGCTTGGTTCCAATTGATAGTATATCGGTTTGAGAGTCATAATGAACTGCAAGAGTCTTCACTTGTCAATCACATGTATGATCTGTTGGTGACGAATCATCATCCCATTTTTGAACAATTGGCTTGATTGTTGTAGAAGACTTGGTAGAATTCGATTGATTTCTTCTGTTGCTTGATGTTTGATGGATTGTACCAATTCTATCTTTTGTGATACTATTGTCGATTGATCCTGAGACGATACCTCTGTGTGTTTTGCAAGCTTAGAAGAAGTTCCATGTCTTTCAATTGTCCCAAAGCCTAGTGGCACTATGATTTTCCTTGTGTAGTGCATCTTGAGTGGAGTAGCTTGGTAACAAGTTGCACGTTGGTCCATGTTGGATAATAGCTTCTTAGCTTTTGCAAGTTGCCTCATTGGACAATCAAGACATGGATGGTTGACACCGCATTGTGTACACCAAGGTGAAAAGGTTGTTGGATCAGCTCGATGTGGACATTCTGAACGGCGATGTCTTCCTCCACATCCGTAAGATCGTACCATGCGTAATATACCATCCCCTCTAAGGTGATAAGCATACACTAATAACAATTGTCACTTGTCACTATCCACATAGTGGAGTTGTAAGCTATTATAATCTTCTGATGAGTTCGGAAAAATGCATGATGATATGACCAATACTTCCACTCCACCCCTTTTGACTGAAGACTGTTCTAGTGTGCTCGAAGCAAAACTCCTTTTATCTCTGAATGAATCTTTTGTTGGCATAATGTCAAATTCGGCCTTTCTTGATGTTGACCTCCAATCGTATGCTTTGCATCATGCTCTTGATTTTGCAATTGAGGATTTTGAACTGGACATTTGGTACGTGGATGATCTCCAAAACAATAACTACACTGGTCTAATTGTAGAATTATGTTTTTGCAAGCAGTAGACTCATGGTGGTCATCTACTTGAGGATTTTCTTCACCAATCTTTGAATGCATAACACTTGGTCTTATTGGCTCGTCTTCATCACTTTGTTTTGATTATGTGTCTTCTTGATTTGCATAATCATCTGACATGAGTGATGTTTGCTCTAGCTCTTCGTCTGATGATGCAAGAACTGAAGGGACTTTGTTTAACTCTGCTTCTCTTAAGTGGATTTCAATGTTGTTGGCATCTACACAAAGTTGTGTAGGTGTTGCATAGGATGTGAATGCTTTCATACCAACTTTGATTTTGTCGAGCAGGCCAGTATAATAATATGCCATTACAGTCTTTGAAGGAATGGGAGGATCACAATCTGGTATAATCTCGAATAGTTTCATCAAGAAACATAACTACTCGAGCCAATTGTTGCTCTATAGTTGCCATAGCCTCAACAATAGATGACTTGATGTATCAGGAGAATATCTAGCTGTCCCAATTCTCATTTTTTTTTTTTCGGGGGGGGGGGGGGGTTGGGGGGGACGAGGGGGAAGGTTTAGGTGAAGGTTCCTCTCAGAGAATTGATATTCTTGTAGAAAGGTGTGAAACTTTCTACCAAAGGTTGCCAACAACTAGTGGAACATGCACTTAGCCTTCATTTTTTTAAGAATATTTATTCTTTTGGCGAAGGTTTAGGCAAGGAATCAAGAGTAATACTGGTATTTTTGAAAAAAAGAGACTTTTTTGACAAAAATATGACAATATGACAACTGATCCTCTAAGAAAACCTTCTATTTCTGATATTAATCTTCACCGACCTGGCTGTAGATAGATCTGAATAACACCTATGCTCAGTGAATCGGACGAAGGTTCTTTTTTTGTTTTTAGTATTATCTTTTTGGCGAAGGTTTAGACAAAAAAATCAAGAGTAATACTGGTATTTTTGCAAAAAAAAGATTTTTGGGCAAAAATATGACAATATGACAACTGATCCTCTGAGAAACTCTTCTATTTCTGATATTAATCTTCACCGACCTGGTCGTAGATAGATTTGAATCACACCCATGCACAGTGAATCGGGCGAAGGTTCGTTAGGGTTTTTGGTTTTTTTTTTTTGTAATTTCAAAAATTTGCAGCTTGCTCATTACTTAATGAAATGTAGAAAAAATTATATCTTCAGAAAGGCCTTTCAATGCTCTACAACTCTAGCTATTTAAGTGGAATTACAAAGAACAGAAGGTAGGGCAAAAGATAAATCAAACAGGGCAGAAAAATAAAAAATCTGGAAGTCTCTGGTTTTGACAAGTTTACAGAATTTTGTGGCCAACTTCAAAAATTTGTAACTTGCTCGATACTGAACGAAATTCAAAAAAAATTAAATGAAAAAAAAGCCCTTTCAATGCTCTACAACACTAGCTATTCAGATTGAATTACAAAGGATAGAAAGATGGGCGAAAATTGAATAAAATAGAAGCAAAAAAATTAAAAAAAAATAGAATTTCTGGTTTTTGACAAGTTTATAGAATTTTGTGGCCAACTTCAAAAATTTGTAACTTAAGTGCTCAATACTGAACGGAATTAACAAAAAAATTAGATGGAAAGAAAGCCCTTTCAATGCTCTACAATCCTACCTATTCAGATTGAATTATAGAAAATAGTGCAACCAAACAAGCCATTGGACCTGGTCAAGCACATGAAAAAAGACGAGCTCGAACTGCACCAAAAGGTGAATCATTGATAAGTTAACTCAAGGAATAAAAGTGAAGATGCTCCATGATAGTCTTTTGAAAAATCGGTTGCTGATTTGCCACCAAAGATTCAAAAGGAGTCACAAAAGGTTGTACAAGCCAAGAAAGTAAAACTCTAGCATTGAGAAAAGCATGATGAAAATTAAAATTGGCCCAGTCTGCACATGACCCTCTCAAGTGTATTTTAGATTTTATAAATAAAGTTTAGAAGTAAATGACTCACATGTCATGGTCGCCAGATGGTTATCTCACATTACTCGATACGACAGATCACAACACACTCGTCAAAATCTACTAATTACGTATCTCAAATATCGGAATTTCCATTACAAGGAGCAGCGAGAGCTGTCCCAATTTCACTCTCGTCATAGTCTGGCTGTACTTCTATATCATCATCATCTCTAGAGTGCTTATTTTCGACCTCATCGCATCTCCGTTATTACCTGAGTTCACCTCAGCAATTCTGTAGAACGTGAATCTGAATCTGGATTTCAGCTTCGACGGGTTTACAGTTAGTGTCCATCAATCATCTGGCAAGCATGTGCCTTTTTCGACCTTGTGCTGATCCAACTACTCTGGGGGTATGGTGGAGAGAGGATGCAGAATGGCGGCCTTATGATTCGCTGAATCAGCAACAAATTCGTCTTGGGTTGTCACAAGGATTAAATTCAATCGATTTGGGAATCATCCGATCTGATGTGCACCCTGCGGGTGCCAGATATACTGCAGATTTAACGACGATGCAGCAAATTAATGTTTCTAGTGGCCAGCGTAGGGACATCAAAGTTGTTGACAGAGTATCGTCTGGTGGATCACAAGCCATTTTGCCCAACATACCTATCCCTGTATGTAGACTTGCAATTTAATGAGGATTGCGTTATCTTGCACTGTTGTTCGTGAATTACAGCCAATGTTTTTAAGCTCTTTCATCTTACTACTCATGATGGTCGTGTGGATGAAAATTAGGTGGAAGGTGCACCGAGAAGACTGATAACAGTACACTCCAGGGACAGTTCTGGGCAGCTAAGACAGTATGAACCTCAACTCGGCGATGGCTTGCTCAGGGCCCTCATCGGTAATCAAGCTACTTTTGAGTACAATACCACAGAGTGGGTTTCTCGCAAATTGTTATTTGACCTTACGAGGATGAAGCAGACAGGCACTAATAACGGAGAAGAGCTGGACGTGATTATCGAGGTTGTCTGGAATCCGGTCACGTTATCAATAGTTGCATCATCAAGAATGTTTCGCCGGAAGGTGAAATCCTTACATGTATGAAATGCCTTATGTTGTTTCAAAATTTATTGCATGAAGAGTTTTGCTGATTTACGACTCTTCCTCGATTGCAGGTAGTTTGCGACTTGATTGAACGTAATGTTCGAAGTGATAGATTGTTGAACTTTTTGAAGCCTAAATTATTTCCGCGAAAGCTTAATGCAACGCTTTACAATCCATATCTAAGCGCCGGCAATCATGTATATGATTCATTCGTGGATTTCGTCGAGAGCAGCATCTTCGGCAAAGAGAGTGGTGCTGGTGAGCTGAGATATTCTGCTGTTATCGAAATGTACTAATAAATGCTACACTGAATTTGGATATGTTAAATAGAAATATGTAGCTCGTCGATTCTTCCGCATGCACGAAAGAACGTAACGACTTTTAATTTGGAAACTTTTTCGTATTGAATAAGGTGAGCGGCTTATATAGACGACGCACCTAAGTGAAACTTTATGATATAAAGTTGTCGTTCTTTTTTCATATGAAAACAAACTAATTTAATGCCTGCAGTTGGTTAAACTTTTGTCTCGATCTGTTGCAATTGGCCCTATCCTTAGACGTTTAGCCTTTCTTTTACGTTTTCCTGGTAGAAGATCGGTTGCTGCAGATCGCGAATGCGCCATATCCGAGCGACAATCTTGATGGATTTTTAAAGATCGCCTTTTCCTCGAAAGCTCCGGAGAAAGATGGGCACTGTATTTTTAAACGTGGATTTTACGACCAGTCTTGCTCTTTCAACGTATTTGCATTGGAGACTATGGCTTCTACTATCAAGAACATGCAGAAACTCCTTGTTCTCATTGTGATCCTGGATGCAGCTGCTCCCCGGAGCGTGCAGCAGATTTTTCCGTCCAAAAGAGGGCAGCACCTTCCAGTTGCTGAGATACATGTTAGATCAGAAATGAATTAGAGATCAAAGCGCGAATTGTAAGAAGTTTTATTATAGCCAGCTCTGAAGCCTGAAACTGTGCAGACCTTTACGCTCCATATGAAATATAGGAATTATACACCCCAGTGCTCTCACAAAACTGACATGCAAACATGCCATTGTAGGTACTTTAGTGAATCAAAATTAGTATTAAGGTTTTATTTTAGCTTTTTATAAAAATCTTGTGGGTTTTTTGAAGGTGGGTTTGAAACTTTTTGATGAGCATTGACAAATTTAAAATTATTAGCTATAATTATTGTATATGCAACCAAATCTGCTCTTGTTCTCCTATGGTGAATAGTATTGTATATTTTATATGATACTCTGGACGGTATGATATATGTATTTCTAATTTCTTTACATGTCTTTCAACTAGAGTGCAGTTTTTTGCTATTTGTCTTTTAAACTCTATGGATTTAAAGAATTGGTTCGTATTGGGCCAGCATAAATTTTAAATCCTCCACTCCGAAATTCAATCTTGTCTTATGATTCATGAAGTGCCCCTCACACATTATGAGTTGGAATATTTGGGAGCTTGTTTGGCTTTGTTGAGCGTTGTATCGTAAAAAGCCTGTACATGGCAAGAGTTATCTTTATAAATCTAAAAGGAATTTGCTAGGATATAGACTTCATGATGCCCTGGTTTGGCTTGACCAGTGCAGAATTACATAGTAAAAAGGCCAAATTAACATGCCATATCAATTTTTAAGAGGGCTTGAATGTGTTTACATCTTTACTAAAGGTAAATATTGCATAATTTAAAGAGTTTGTATAGGAGGTTGAAAGGTTTTAAGTTAAGGGCAATAGGCTTATGGTTTGTAAATTGTATTTTTTGAAATAAACATTGAGACGATGGCTTGTATGCCCTTTTGGAAGTAACTTGATGTGTCTTTTAGAAATAGGTTAAACTTGGGTGATATTGGATTACTTCGATTTATTGTGGTGAACAAGAGAGTTATAGATGGCTTTTGGTGTTATAAAATTGGCTTGTCACACAAAATTCCTTGAATTATTGTGGTGTGCAAAAAGCAATGGATGATTTTCATTGAACATGTATGCATGATTATATGCTTTGAAATGTGGCTATAGTATATTAGGCCTTTAGGATGATAGGAATGTAACTTCTAGAATTTCATTATAGCCGTATTTAATGAGGGCTAAAGTCTTTGCTCTCAAAACTATTGAAAACCTATGTGTATAGGTCTTAAACTAACTTATTTTATAATCCTTGATTTGTTTTAATAAATTTGAAATGCACAGGAATAAAATAGGGATGTTGACATAGTTTTGAGACCATTTGAAGCGACAAGGCATTCAAAATGCAAATGCAATTATCAAGGAATGAAAGAGGGATGTTTGGCATAGTTTTGATATGCACTTGAAGCAATAATTAAAGCCAATTGTTTAAGTGTGTGGGGATGGGATTTTAGCATCCTAGCACTTGCCATATAATGCTCCCCCCCCCCCATGCACCTTAACCATAGGCTCAAAGGAACTAAAAAAATTGGCAAGGGTAAAATTGCAAGGTTACAATCAATATCAATATCCTCGATGATGAATTCTCTAAATGCTCACCTCTACCAACCATGTATTCAAAGTCTTGTCATTACTTTTGATAAGTTGTGTATATGACCATTATTTCAAGAATGCACAAAATTGAGAAAGCTCTTATTGTTAAGCCCCCCCCCCCCCCCCCCCCCCCCGAAATAAATAAATAAATAATGAAATGTATTATCACTTTGAGTCTTAGTTGTTCTACCTTTTCACTTTTCTTTTAGTCTCATCCTCTTCCTTATACACTTTTAAAATCCCATTCCGTACTTTCCTCCCACCTCCCTACCTTTGTTTCCTCCTAACTCTTATCGTCCTCGTTGCTTTATGTATTGCCCTTCGGCCTTGGTGGGGTTCAACCTCCTCGTGCATAAATAAGTTTGTTGCCTCTATTGAAAAATCTCAGGCATTTGCAATCATTCCATTGTCTTCCCTCCCAGCTTTGAAGATGGAGCAATTGGTCTGAGCTACCTTGACCTCCCAATAAGCAAATTTGCAAGCCTATCTCTTGTCCAACTATCCAAGATAGCTAGGAAAAGTGTTGCTATTTTTTGGACTACATGACATAAATCATTGTTCCTTTCAATTGTGACTCTTTGTAGTTTGGCAATTATCTTTTTAATCTCACTAACAAATAGTCTTTTTATCTCGTTAACAAATTTTGCATCATGGAAAATGCTTCCTTTTCTTGATGGTGTTAAAAAAATTGGGGAATTGTAAGGAAGTTGATCTCAAATATAGGTGCAGGCATCTCATACATATGGTGGCCAATGGATCTTTCCTTGCCAACCATTCCAATTTGTGTAATGGAATTTCTTGTTCAAATGTTGCAATAAATCCTTTCTCTTCCCACTTTGCTTGCCTCAAATCTAGTTTGTGAGCTTTACTAGCTCCCTTTTTGCTCACCTCTTTTGTTGCTAGGAATTGCTTGTGATGCCTTCATTCACAATTGTCTCCACGTATCTCACTGAGGAAGGTGTTCCTCTCCACCTTGATGCACTTGCAGTATGATAATGACTTGGAAGTTCAACCCATGGATGAATGTCTCCTACATGTAACTCGTTGGATAGATATATATTATCGAGAATGCAATCAATATTGCAACAAAATTGAATATTTTGCTATGCAAAACCTTTGTAAAAAAATAATTTTCCAAAATTCATGTCTTAAAAAAGATTCATTGTTCAGCTTTTGTCGTGTGTATGCTTTATCATGATTAGGTACTTATTCTATGGCATTTTCTCTCTCAAAACCAAATATCTCTTTGATCATTCTCTTTGATCATGATATTGGTTGTCAAACATGGGCCACCTAAAAAATAGAATTTTTTTAGGAACATCATGGGCATGAGATAAATATTTTGAAGATGAAAGTTGTTGATTTTTATGGTAATCCATGCATTGAAGTCAATGGCGCAAAGCTTCATGCCGAACGTATATTATCCATAACGATCATCAATGGATCTATGGTCAAACATAAAGCTGCAAAACATTGGATTATGTGTGCGGTTGATGAGTACTATTGTAGATGGACTATATCATTATTTAAGAAGGTTGTAGGCCAGTTCTTAAATAATTCAGCTCGTTGGATATGTTGGATTATTCTCTCACTAATCGACTAATCGATATTTTAATCTTCGTCCAACTTTTATCCAAACCTGCAGTTTTTTTCGTGTTTTTTACATAGTCTGTCTCTTTTATCCAAACCTGCAGTTTTTTTCGTGTTTTTTACATAGTCTGCCTAACTACTCGAAACGGCTTACAGTGACAGTTTACGTTCATTTTTGTAGACAGACTGTTTGCGACCAAAGCCACCGACTTGCATTAATGCGTCAGCAAGTAGTTTCTGAGAAGTCCTAACTGGATGGATGCCAACACATCACAGCCAACTGGATGAACGCTCTTGGTGACCTAATTGCTTAGTATAAATAGTTTTTCATATTTCAACAATCTAAGTATCAAGCATCAGAATATGATCAACATCTTATGATCAAGTATTGAATAGTTAGCTCTCTCTCTCTCTCAAGCCTTCGAACTTGAACACTCCTGAACATTCTAGCTCACTTCTTAGAGTTGTTTAGAGATTGCTATTACGCTTACTGCTTACCCTACAATTTTGACACCGTTGTCGGGGAGCAATGCATTCTCATCTTGATTGTTAGCATTTTCTTTCATATTTTGTGGTTAGAATGCATTTAGGTATCTTGGTCTTGGCATGCTAGGGTTAGCTTTGCATCATAGATGTGATTTGTAAGAGTTGTTCAAAAACGTTCAAAAAATGAGTGGTGACTGTATTTTCTGTTTTTTATTTTTTTGTTCTTTTTTATTCGAATTTCAGCCAGATTTCTATTTTCTGTATTTTAATCTGAATAGGTAGGATTGTAGAGCATTGAAAGGGCTTTCTTTCCATCTAATTCTTTTTAATTCCATTCAGTATTGAGCAAGTTACAAATTTTTGAAGTTGGCCACAAAATTTTGTAAACTTGTCGAAAACCAGAAATTCTATTTTTTTAATTTTTTTTCTTCTTTTTTATTCAATTTTCGCCCATCTTTCTATTCTTTGTAATTCAATCTGAATAGCTAGTGTTGTAGAGCATTGAAAGGGCTTTTTTTTCATTTAATTTTTTTTGAATTTCGTTTAGTATTGAGCATGTTACAAATTTTTGAAGTTGGCCACAAAATTCTGTAAACTTCTTAAAAACCAGAGACTTCCAGATTTTTTATTTTTCTGCCTTGTTTGATTTATTTTTCGCCCTACCTTCTATTCTTTGTAATTCCATTTAAACAGCTAGAGTTGTAGAGCATTGAATAGACTTTCTGGAGATATAATTTTTTCTACATTTTGTTAAGTAATGGGCAAGCTGCAAATTTTTGAAATTGACAAAAAAAAAAAAAAAATCAAAAACCCTAAAAAACAGAAAACGAACCTTCGTTCGATTCACTGTGCGTAGGAGTGATTCAAATCTATCTACGTCCAGGTCAGTGAAGATTAATATCAGAAATAGAAGAGTTTCTCAGAGGATCAATTGTCATATTGTCATATTTTTGCAAAAAAAATCTCTTTTTCGCAAAAATACCAGTATTACTCTTGATTTTTTGCCTAAACCTTCGCCAAAAGGATAATACTAAAAACAAAAGAAGAACCTTCGTCTGATTCACTGAGCATAGGTGTGATTCAGATCTATCTACGGCCAGGTCGGATATCAGAAATAGAAGGTTTTCTCAGAGGATCAGTTGTCATATTGTCATATTTTTGTCAAAAAAGTCTCTTTTTTGCAAAAATACCAGTATCACTCTTGATTCCTTGCCTAAACCTTCGCCAAAATAATAAACATTCTAAAAAAATGAAGGCTAAGTGCATGTTCCACTAGTTGCTGGCAACCTTTTGTAGAAAGTTTCACACCTTTCTACAAGAATATCAATTCTCTGAGAGGAACCTTCACCTAAACCTCCCCCCCCCCAAAAAAAAAAAAAAAACAAAAGGAGAAGTGGGATAGCTAGATATTTTCCTGATACATCAAGTCATCTATTGTTGAGGCTATGGCAACTATAGAGCAACAATTGGCTCGAGTAGTTATGTTTCTTGATGAAACTATTCGAGATTATACTAGAAGAATTGTCAACATGATGACGGACTGTGATCCTCCCATTCCTTCAAATACTGTAATGGCATATTATTATACTGGCCTGCTCGACAAAATCAAAGTTGGTATGAAAGCATTCACATCCTATACAACACCTACACAACTTTGTGTAGATGCCAACAACATTGAAGTCCACTTAAGAGAAACAGAGTTAAACAAAGTCCCTTCAGTTCTTGCATCATAAGACGAAGAGCTAGAGCAAACATCACTCATGTCAGATGATTATGCAAATCAAGAAGACACAGAATCAAAACAAAGTGATGAAGACGAGCCAATAAGACCAAGTGTTATGCATTCAAAGATTGGTGAAGAACATTCTCAAGTAGATGACCACCATGAGTCTACTGCTTGCAAAAACAAAATTCTACAATCAGACCAGTGTAGTTATTGTTTTGGAGATCATCCACGTACCAAGTGTCCAGTTCAAAATCCTCAATTGCAAAATCAAGAGCATGATGCAAAGCATACGATTGGAGGTCAACATCAAGAAAGGCCGAATTTGACAATATGCCAACAAAAGATTCATTCAGAGATAAAAGGAGTTTTGCTTCGAGCACACTAGAACAGTCTTCAGTCAAAAGGGGTGGAGTGGAAGTATTGGTCATATCATCATGCATTTTTCCGAACTCCTCAGAAGATTATAATAGCTTACAACTCCACTATGTGGATAGTGACAAGTGACAATTGTTATTAGTGTATGCTTATCACCTTAGAGGGGATGGTATATTACGCATGGTACGATCTTACGGATGTGGAGGAAGACATCGTCGTTCAGAATGTCCACATCGAGCTGATCCAACAACCTTTTCACCTTGGTGTACACAATGTGGTGTCAACCATCCATGTCTTGATTGTCCAGTGAGGCAACTTGCAAAAGCTAAGAAGCTATTATCCAACATAGTGTTATGCATTCAAAGATTGGTGAAGAACATTCTCAAGTCGATGACCACCATGAGTCTACTGCTTGCAAAAACATAATTCTACAATCAGACCAGTGTAGTTATTGTTTTGGAGATCATCCACGTACCAAGTATCCAGTTCAAAATCCTCAATTGCAAAATCAAGAGCATGATGCAAAGCATATTATCCAGTGAAGCAACTTGCAAAAGCTAAGAAGCTATTATCCAACATGGACCAACATGCAGCTTATTATCAAGCTACTCCACTCAAGATGCACTACACAAGGTGGGTTGTGGTTTGGGAAAATATACAATATTATCTGACTGACCATGTCTCATGGATCGAATTAGCACCAGTTAATACTAAAGTGAATGATGAACTACCAGATGTTGCGTTGTTCTATGTTGAAGCAGTACCTGAGTGTGCCACATATATTGATGACTATCTGATGCTAGGCCAACCCAATGACTCTTTGACAAAAGTACAAAAGAGACAATTGATTCTTAAGACACAACCCTATCAATTGATTGCAGGCCAATTGTAACATAATTATGAACCTTTGCATCCGGTTTTATCACAAGCACCATTCGAGAAATGGGTCCTTGACTATGTTGGTCCTATTCATCCTACGACAAGAGGATCTTAAGCTCATTACATCATCGTTTCAACTTATTATATGACCAAGTGGGTTGAAGCGAAAGCAGTTTGAGTTGTTGATGTGAAATCTACGGCTAAGTTCCTTTATGAACAAATTATTGTTAGGTTTGGATGTCCTATTGAGATCGTAAGTGATCGAAAAACAAACTTGCTTAAAGTGCTTGGGATTTGGATGCTTGGATTCATAAATAACCTTCACCCAATCTTTTTTAGATGCCCATCTTGGCCTCTTTTTGTCTTTACTACATAATCTTCTTAATGACTAGTGTTTATGACAATTATGTGTACACATACTCATCTTCGTCCATTTGTCATTAAATCAATTTGGTTGTGAAAACTCACGGTATAATAATTCAAGTATCTTGTCTTTGTCCCCTTGGTTTTGTTGCTCCCAATTAAACAAGTCATGACCAAAGTATTTAATAGTAAGTTCGGGAACCTATTAATAACGACCTTACCTCTAATGTCCATCATGATGGAACCATCATCATCAAGATCATAGAAAACATTTGTGGATTCTTCCGACAACATCTCTGTCAAAATGAAGCCACGATCTTCTTGATCGGATTCTCCTTCGGAAAGACAAAGGGCTTTCATCCTTTGCCTTTCTTTGGGAGATAGTGAAGTATATGAATCTCCCAGTTGATCGGACTGATCTAATTCCGAGGCTTGTCTTCTTCCACCAAAAGAGGACTCTTGAGTAAAGAAAATGTCAAGAATTAGATATGCAACATCAAGCATTTACCATAAGCAATCACCACAAGAAGGCGGAAGAAGAACACACACAATCACACTATCACACTAGCTCATACAGAATGTAAAATATACAAATAAACCTTGAACCCCTAATAGAGAGAAAAAACCTACGAGTAGACTATTAGACTAGCCTACGGCTAATGACAGCATGTCACAATTGTCAACATTAATGTACCTCGTAAACAGTAACAATGAAATTTATCATTGATTTGTAACACTCTCCCTCAATGATAAAATTACATTCTTCTATTCCTAATAGAGTACGAAACCTCTCAAATTTACATCTATCTATTGACTTAGTAAAAATATCTGCCATTTGATCTTCAAATTTACAAAAAACAAGGTCAATGGCTCCATCAAAAATTTTCTCTCGAACAAAATGGTAGTGTATTTCGATGTGCTTGGTTCGAGAATGTAAAACTGGATTTTTGGCAAGGTGAATGCAACTTTGATTATCTCAAGATATAGTAGTCGCATCCACCTGTGGTTGACCTAAATCCACAAGCAATCTTTGTAACCATACCACTTCTTGTGTAGCATTATTGAGTGCTCGATATTCAGCTTCCGTCGATGACAAGGTTACTGTAGGTTGCTTTTTGTTGCTCCATGAAATTGCAGTTGTACCATAACTGAATGTATAACCAATGGTAGATCTTCTGTCATCAATATTACCTGCCCAATCGGCATCTATATAACCTACCAACATTGGTGAATTCAGTCTGTGAATAGTGTGAGAATTTGCGGTATGCTCTGATACCACTGAAGAGTGTGAGAAGTCGTGGTATGCTTTGATGCCATGGATGGGAATCAATCGAAGATTATTCGAAGGCGAATCAACCACGATTCTCTTCGACTCGGACGGAGTTCAGATGCGATCACTGGACACTGTCGGCTAAATCACTCCTACAGTCCTCCAGAGTGTAGTCAGGCACTGCTGATCTACGTTTACAAAATTAATGCAGCATTCAACATAATTTCAACCAAGGTGCGGAATTAAAATGAACAAGAGAATTCAGACACACAAATGACAATAGACAAATTTGCATTCGAGATCAGACACAACAAGAAAATCATCTATATTGATCTTTCTCTGATTCTTCAAGCACTGCATGCAAGTTCACGCAGTGCATTGGCGTGGGAGAAACACGGTTCTCTCACGAGTAATCGTCTCGCTTTACGAGCGGATAGTTGGATCTACAGATCCTAGACAGAATTGTCTTTGCACGCAGGTGGACATGTATTCTGTAATTTCGTCTTGATTGCTTACTAGCATCAGACTTCTACGTTACACTATATGTGTATTTTGTCATCTATATGTTAAGTATCATCCAGTAAGTATAATCGCTCTATGTAAATCTAAGATTAGAGTGACTAAGCATCTACAACTAATCAGGAAACTACAAGAGTGGCAGATTAGCCATGACCTTGATTTTATCAACTGACGTCATGCCATCAGATTATATTTCTGTACTTATGGGTACTTGCGTGATCTTTGCTGGTACTCTTTGGAGCGTGAGGGCAAAATGAGTTTCGTGACATTTTTTGTGTCACATCATCATTTTTGTTTTGTTCGTCTGCCTTTCTCTCGTACTGGATCGCAAAAGATTCTCGTGCCAGACCGCAAAAAGATTCTAGTTCATGAATCTTTCGTGTTCACGAACTGTCGGTGTTCATGTCTCCTTTGACTTTCGTGTTCGCGAACATCTTCGTCAGGCTGAGGGCTAAAAGCCAGCAAGGCTTTGCAAATAGAAACATTTTGTTTCTTCAGGCTGATCATACTTAAACCAAAATTCAATGTTCCCTGAATGTATCCGAGAATATGTTTAGCAGACTTCCAGTGTGCTTGACTAGGATCTTGCATAAATTGACTAACAACACCAACAACATAAGAAATATCAGGTCGTGTGTGTGTGTAATAAATCAAACTACCCACCAGCTGTATATACAAATAAGCTTCCACTTTTTTAGATTCATCATATGCAGTAAGCTTCATGTTGACAGCCATAGGTGTACTCAAAGGCTTACAATCCTGCATACTGAACTTATAAAGCAAATCTCGTGCATATTTGCTTTGTTAAGAAAGACTGTCTTACTTTTGCCATACTTCAATGCCAAGACAATAGTGCATCAATCCTAGATCACTCATGTCAAAAGCATTGGAAAGATCTGATTTTATTTCATCAATTAAGCTCTCATTACTTCCTGTAATAATCAAATCATCCACGTAC
The DNA here is from genome assembly GCA_029204225.1 of Diphasiastrum complanatum. Classification (NCBI taxonomy): domain Eukaryota; kingdom Viridiplantae; phylum Streptophyta; class Lycopodiopsida; order Lycopodiales; family Lycopodiaceae; genus Diphasiastrum; species Diphasiastrum complanatum. The sequence continues at coordinate 47,779,379 of CM055110.1, read as the reverse complement.
AACACAATGAATACTATATCTGAATCTTGCTTTAGAATGTAAAGATTAGGATCAGCATCACTCTTTACCATTCCCCTTTGCTTGAAGTGTTCATCAATGCAAGAGTACCATGCCCGTGGTGCTTGCTTCAATCCATAAATGGCTTTGTTGAGCTTACAAACGAGATGCTCTCTCCCTGGCTCAACAAGTCCTTGAGGTTGTACTAAGTACACCTCTTCATCCAACACTCCATTAAGAAAAGTAGATTTAACGTCCATTTGCTAGATCTTCCAACCATAGAAAGATGATAGAACGTATAGTTACCATCTTAGCTACGGGTGCAAAGGTTTTCTCAAAATCAATACCTTATTGCTGCTCAAATCCTCTCGCAACCAACCGTGCTTTGTACTTGTTGAGTTGCCCATTGGCTCCATATTTGATCTTGTATATCCATTTGCAAGTGATAGGCGTCTTACCATCAGGTAGCTCAACCAAGTTCCACATCCTATTTTTCGTTATAGCTTCCATTTCTGTTTCCATAGCTTCATGCCACTCCTTGTGCTCCTTTGCTTTATCAAAAAATTGGTTCTTGAGCCTTGAGCATAGAACCCATTAGGGCTAGATTCATCTCTAATCTTGCAGGAGGTTTTCGATTTCTACTTGATCTTGTAAGCTCTCCTTGCTCACTTGATTCGGGAGTATCTCTCTTATTAGCATCAATTGTTACTGACAAGTACCACTTAGGCACTTTCCTAGGAATCTCATTATTGACCTTGTCTTTTTCCACTGGCTCTTTCATATCGACACCAACTTCTTCCTTCACTTGCACTTTAAATTTATCATCAAAGGGATCAATTGTCAATTTTATTTGGTCATTTTGACCCATCTCATCAAAAGTAGCATCTCTGGAAATCACGATATTTTGTGCATATGTGTCATACACCTTGTATGCCTTGGCTCTTTCATCATATCCAAGGAAAATACACTTAACAGCTTTTGCATCTAGCTTCTCAACTGGTTAGCTTGGCATCCAAAGTTTCTTTGGTCCCAGGTTCGAACCTCCCCTTGGAAACCAAGAAGCATTTTTCATCAGGCACATGAGCGTAAGCATCAGAACAAAATACTCGTAAATGAGAAACATTAGGTTTCTTTTCAATAAAAGCTTCGTAAGGTGCCTTACCCTCCACGGACTTCGTAGGACACCGATTCAAGATATGAGTAGCTGTGTTGCATGCTTCTGCCCAAAAAGTAATTGGCAAACCCTTGATCTTAAGCATTGCCCTAGCCATCTCCACAATGGATCTTTCCATTCTACAACTCCGTTCTATTGTGGGGAATAGGGTGTAGTGGTTTGTCTCTTGATCCCCTGATCTTTGCAAAAATTTATCAATTCTGTTGAGAAATACTCACCGCCACCATTTGATCTGAGGGTCTTAATATAACAACTTGTTTGTTTTTCAACTAGAGCCTTGAACTCTCTAAACTTGGTAAAAGCATCAGATTTCTTGCTTATGAAATAAATCCAGATATGTCTACTATAGTCATCAATGAATGTGATGAAATAGTAACAACCACTAATGGACCTAGTTTGTATTGGACCACACAGATCACTATGAACAAGATCAAGAATGCCATTGGCTCTTCTCGCTCCATCTTTGGGAAATCTCTCTCTATGCTGTTTTCCGAAAATGAAACCCTCACAAATTTTTCCTTCAAAAGAGATATCAGACAATCCAACAGCTAGATTACCTCTTTTAAGGATTTGCCAGCTTTGAGCACTGATATGACCAAACCTTTGATGCCAGAGATCACTTCGACTATCAATAGTGCTTACCATAGCTTTAGTAAAAGGTCTCGCATTCAATTTGTAGAGTCAATTCCCATTGACTCTAGCTCCTGTAGCAATCACTTTGTAGTGATTCTTGATGTCTTTGACAAGACATTTGTCAATGTCAAACTCAACCTTGAGTTGTTGGTCAGCCATCGTCCCAACATATAGTACATTGTTAGCTAAGCCAGGTACATATTGCACATTTCTTATCTGATTTCTCTTCTTGCTAGCTAACTTCACTGGTACCACTCCAATTCCTTTAACAGATAGCAATTTGCCATCAGCTTGTCCAACTTCATCACCATTGTCAGTCTCCTTGAGTTCTGAAAACCACTCTTTCCTTGAAGTCATGTGCTTGGATGCATCACTATCAATGTAACAGGTATCCTTGGCTTCATCACTTGTCATTAATGCTGTAATGAACAATTTTGACTCTCACCTGTATCGTCTTCATACTAATCATCATCGTGTTGATGTTGATCAGTATAATTGTCTTCATAATAATAGTCATCAAATTGATGTTGATCAGCATAATTTCCCGCTTGCCATTTGTCTTTTCTTTGTTCCATCTCCTTATGTTTCTTGAAGCATTCACGCTCCCATTGGCCAGGTTTGTTGTAGTACCTACAATTTTCAAGTTTATTTTGTCTTGAATAGCCGCGTCCTTGACCTGGCCTTGATTCCAATTGCCTTGATTCGGACTATCATTGACTTGCTCATGAAATTGTTGAAATGATCCACGACCTGAGTTTCCTCCTCTTGATTGATACCTTCCACAGCCAAATCTTCCACCTCATCCTCTAACTGCAAGAGCTTGATCATAGCTCCTGTTACGATGATTCAAGTTCTCTTGACGTTGCTCTTCTTGCAAAAGCAATCCATCTAGTTTTTCATATGTTGGAAGATTTTCTCTTGTGGCTATACTCGTGACAAACATCTGATGTGACTCACTCAGACTATTCAATGTCAATTGCACAATCTCACGATCTTGTACTCGCTCCATGACCAATTGCTGCTAATTAGTCATGGATCTCTTTGATCTTCAGTATGTGATCGGCAATAGTTGCACCATCATCCATCCGCAATGTATGCAACTTCATCTTCAGAAATAGTATTGGAGATGTATTTGTCATTTCAAACAATGCCTTCAATGTATCTCACGCTTCTTTTGGTCCTTCTGAATCTGAAATATAGGTAATAATTGCATCTCTAACTGATAAGTTGTTGACATTCTGGGCTTTTCGTTTTCTCCTATCAAATGCCCGCTGATCTTCTTCAATCACTGGCCTTGTCTCTTCACCTGTCACGATCTCCCATAGCTCCGTTTCCATCAAAATGTTCTTCAGTTTGAATTCCAAACTGCATAGTTGTTGGCACCTTCCAATTTGCCTGACTCATTAAGGACACTCTTGCTTAGAGTTGTCATTAATTGACAGATGAGTCTGGATCACAAAATTTATCACACCACAGAACTGTAAATTTTTGGTTGTACACTTGATATCGGTACGACATGCAGGTGCACGACTGCTCGGAATTCTCTTTAGCTCTCGCGCGTGGATCCGATATTGGTACAGATATGCGATATTGGTATAACGCGCGGATGTATGACTGCTTAGTATTTTCTTTACCTTTGGCGCATGGATTTGATATTGGTACGGATATGCTATATCTGTACAACGATGCGTGGATGTACGACTGTTTAAAATTTTTCTTACTTCTGGCGCGTTGATTCGATATTGGTACGGAAAAGATGAAAAGTAGGGGAAATATAAGAACTTTTAGAAGGAATATTCTAGACTTTCCACTTCGGCGCGGCTGCTACGTCGCCTCCTCTTTGCAAGGATTTCGAAATGTGTGATCATTCAAAAGACAAAGATCAGTAATGTGAAAAGTATGAATCCTCCTAACTCTGTTTGGCAGTACTAGACACTGTCTAGTGTGATTTGCGGTACCCCAAATAGACAAATGAGAGATTTCTTAGCAAACCTCTCACACAAATGGCACTTTTCACAACAGCTAGAAAGTATTGTAAAAATCTCCCCCCACTCAACAGATTTTCAATCTCTCTGATACTGCCCTGGCCTTTCTGATGCCTCCGAGACTGTGCTTTTCGCATCAACTAGGAAGTATTGTAAAGAAAAAAAATTGCCCACTCAACAGATTTTCAATCTGTCTGATGCTGCCCTGGCCTTTTTGGTGCCCCCCGGGACTGTGTCTTCGTTCCCCACTGATGATTTTGAGCTCCAAACCTGCAAAATACACCAAAGAAGGATTTTTTCTAGCCGTTTTTGTCTCTCCAAGCTTTCACCTCCCGTGAAGGACTCTCTCACTTCATTTCGGAGCCTATGACAAGCTGTATCCACTGATCAGGCATGCAGGACTATCGTTGCTTTGATACCATGTTAAGAATTAGATATGCAATATGAAGCATTCACCATAAGCAATCACCACAAGAAGGCAAAAGAAGAACACACACAATCACACTATCACACTAACTCATACACAATGTAAAATGTACAAATAAATCTTGAACCCCTGATAGAGAGAAAAAACCTACGAGTAGACTAATAAACTAGCCTATGGCTAATGACAGCTGGTCACAGCTGTCAACATTAATGTACCTCGTAAACAGTAACAATGAAGTTTATCATTGATTTTTAACAAAAAAAAAGTTGTGAAAAGAACTTGGAGAGAGATATGAAATGTGAAAAATGAAAGAGAGAGAGAGAGAGAGAGAGAGAGAGAGAGAGAGAGAGAGAGAGAGAGAGAGAGAGAGAGAGAGAGAGAGAGAGAGAGAGAGAGAGAGAGAAAAGAAAAAGAAATAAAAGAGTGTGTGAAAAATCAAAGAGAGATATGAAAGAGTGTGTGAGAGAGAAAGAGAGATTGGAAATTGGAGAGTGAAAGATGTGTGTGTGTGTGTGTGTGTGTGTGAAAGAGAGAGAAGAGTGGAGCGAAATGAGAGAGTGAGAGTGTGATAGAGATAGAGAGTGAGAGTGATCACAAGAAAGCCTCAAGAAAGCTCGAACAATGGCATATTTATACCCTTTTCTGGTTTCAAGTGTCGTGTGGCACTGCTATGAACCCATTTGCCACGCGTGGCACTGCCACGCGCATTATTTTTGCCTAAAAATGTGTGTGCATGGCCTATTATGTGTCAAATGGCGAATAATTTGTCAGAGAGACATTATGACATTAAAAAAGTGATTTGACTTGTAAGTTTTACACTTGTTTTGAAGGAGAAATATAAGGAGTGACAAGACTTTTTTTTTTGCATGAATTTTGAAGGACAAAACATGTGAGTGATATGACATATTAGGGTACAAGAGGACCATGTTTTCTTTAAAGATTTGATGATATTTAAAAAAGGACAAATGAGTATTAATTGTGTTTTGATTTGATATCGTTGGTACAAAATGACCATGTGTTCAAAAGAATTTTGTGATTAAAAAAAAATGACAAATGTAAATGTGTGATTTGATGTCGCATAGAATTTGTAAACATTATTTAGTTTATAAAGTCTTAAGTGATTTGTTATATATATGTCCTAATGTTGTAAAAAAATACTAATGTTTGTGAACATTAAATGAGGAGTGACACTCTATTCATTTTGAACATAATATTGATGTCATTTTAGAATCATGACATTATCACAATTGAGCGTAACCAATTGGGGTTGAATTTCTTATTTTAGAGTATGTGTTGTAACTAAGGTGAAGGTCAAGGTTTTTTTATAAGATGGTTTTTTGATGAATTTTGGATCCTAACCTCTTGGAATACATAAAAAGAGATAAAGGGAACCCGGTGAAGGAAAATATTCTCTTGGGCCTAGAAAAATGAACATAGTTGTTTTTGTTTTGATGCCACACATAGAGCACAATCTGTAGTGCATGTCGCGATCATCGGAATATACAAGCATTACAGGATTCATGTGCAAGCAATCTAATTACCTACGCCAGCAGACCATCGATGTAGTTCCCTCTTAAAGGAAGTATCCCAACGTTCTAACAGAAGAACATCATTTACAATTGGTAACAATAAGACCTCATGCACCTTATAATTTAGAATTTGCGGTCAAGAGCCAACCTCTACGAGAGTCATATGTTACGGACTGAAAAAACCATCCAATATATAACTACAAAAGCAATCGAGAAGGCTTTCTGGAGATGCCTAAGGAATAAGGTAAGAAAGTGAAAACGGGAAGGAGGTCTATAACTGAGAATGGTACTTAGGGATCGGTAGGTGTTACGAGCTCATGACCAGTACCGAACCCTAGAGAACACAAATAGGTTAGATACCACAGTCAGGGTCATGTCCAGTGTACACGACCAACAGGGCAAGACAGTGTGAGTGGTGTGCCCTAGCACGGTCCATAGCTATGGCGGGCCTAACACAGTCTAGGGACCTTGTCAGCAGGACAGGGTCCCCAGTTGGGTCCCGACGTGTGCAGTCAGCCACGTTAGTGACACGTGGTCGACACTTGGCAGTTGCATGCTACTAGTTCTCACACTGGGCTAGCAGGGGCTTACTCTATATCAGAGAGTAGGCAAGGTTGGGTGGATCAGTTAGTGTTTGCCCTACTGTGGTGTTAGGATCTATTACACTGGTATCAGAGCCATCTCCATCCTAGGGAGCTCAGTAGTAGCAGTAGAAAAAGCTATCAGAGGATAGAAAAAATCTCTTAGATTCTCAGAGAGGAATAGAGGAAGAGGATCATTGTAGATACAGCTTTCAAATCTTTGAATTTCACTGAGAAATTACAATAGTAAGGAGTCAGATTCCTTGTAGAGGTAACTCGTTGGAAAGGCAACTGTTCATCACTGAGTTCAGAGGGTTCTCCACAGATTTTCCAGCAGAAATAGAGTAGGATATAGCAAGTAGATCCATCGTTGTACATACAAGAACCTACCTCTGTTTTCGAAGTGGAATTTCAGTAGATCTGAGAGGATTATAAGCTGAGATTTCCCAACAGGGCCAGTGCTGGACAGAGAAGAGGGAGGGTGAAGTTTTGCCCTTTTTTTTAGAGATTTTTTGGGTATTTGAGCATCAATTTCTCTTGCTACAGATCAACAAGTAGGTTGCCACAAAAATTTTAGAATTTGCAAGTGGATTTGAGCTTCAAATCGGATTTTTTCGAACCAATACAGAAGTTGTCAGATCAGCAAAATTCAGATCTTTTGCATTTTTTCTGTCTCTTGTTCAGATTTCTCAGAGCCACAGGTCTGAAAGCAATTGAGGAAGAGTTGTGAGGTCTTTTCTTGATTCTCTCTGTGAAAGTACAGTTCTCAAAAAGAGCTAAGTCATCTTTCCCTCTTTGTACAGTTGTAAATTGGTCTTTTTGACTTTTTTTTTTTCAGAAGTTAAGGTACCTCTCTTTCAGTTCTAAAAATGACCACTCCTCATAGACCTAATCAACCCCCGGAGAGAGGCATCGACGAGCTTGAAACAGAAGTCTTGGTTTACAGTAAAGTGAAAGAACCTATGGAAATAGAAGAATAGGAACAGTTCTTCGAAGAACTGGTTACCAAGGAGCAGTTTCTCCACTTGGTAACAGAAGTGGATGAACTGAAGTTGGAATTAGCCAATTTCAAGTCCAGTGTGGATGACTCGTTCGTTGAACTCAAAGGTTTGATTTTGAGTTCCGCGAAAGGAAGCCTTCCCATCAATTCTCAGTTGTCCTCTTCTCCACTTCCATCAGTTTTGGGTGAGACTTTGCGGTCTCACCCCAGTGTTTTTAAGGATTTAAAGCCTCCTACATTTATTGGAGAAGAGAAAGATAGAAATGCAGATATTCTACAAACCTTTCTCAGCGAATGGAAGAACATTCATGCTCTTAAACAGACCCCTGACCATTTGCAAGCAATTGAGGCCAGTCTTTCCTTAGGGACCATGGCCTATAAGTGGTGGTTAAATCTCCAGGAGACTGGGCAGACCCCCCGGTCATGGAAAGCCTTTGAAGAAGCTTTCCTAAGAGAATTCCTACCAGAGAATGAACTGGATAGAGCCTGGGAAGCCTGGGAAAGAATAGTAATGGACAAGTCTCTAATCCAATATATCTTGCAGTACCGAGAAGCATTTTTAAAAATTAAAAATATGGATGATTATCAAAAAAATCTGAGGGTTTGTCCGAGGCCTCAAAGATGAATATAAAGTAGAGGTTCAGAGAAACTCGTCTACTACCCTTGAGCAAGCTCTCAGATATGCTCAGATCTATGATGATTCAGTGGGTAGGAAGAGGGTGAGACAACAGCCCCTTTCTGAACAGCCACCTCAGAAATTTAGAAAGAAATTTTTAAAAAGAAAAAAAAAAGATAAATTTAAAGGTGAAGCTTCTCAGAAACACCCTTCACTCATACAGCCCTTAAAACCAGAAGATTTTGAAAAAGCCAAACAATAAAGTTTGTTCTTTGTGTGTATGGGCAAGGGACACACAGTCAGACAGTGTCCCAAGGGGCCTTTCACTAAAAAAGATAAAAAAGATAAGAAACAAATTCATCTTGTTCAGACTGTATGTTTCCCCAGTGACTTGGCAGCTTCCAAGTGTATCATGAAGATCATGAACACTGTTGCCAGCTGACCTCTGCAATGCTAGCGAGACCCTTCAGCTTTGGGCCGCATGACCTAGTACGTATAAAAAATTTGGTAACCAGTCAGTAAGAGTTATGGTTGTTGATGGGGCAACCCATAATTTCATCAACTACACCCTGGTTAAAAAGCTTAAACTACCAGAAGTACCTAGTTAGCATACGTACATAGTTTCACTAGCTAAGGGTGAAGATAAGAAAATCTGGGAAACTATGGTAAGTAACTTGAATCTTGGTATTCAAGGGTACTAAGATGAAATAAACTTTCAGATAATGCACCTAGATCGTACAGACATTGTTCTCGGGAGAGATTGGCTCTACCCCTCCACAAAAATTATCAGGAGAACACCCTCAGCTTTCAGCATAAAGGCCGAGAGATCCAGTTGCATGGGGGGCATGATGTTCCCAACAGCCCTATGGTCTGCAGTTCAGAGCTCTGTCAACTAATCGGAGATGATGACCATCAGATATTCTTATGTGACTTCAGTTAATTCCTGAAGTTTCTATTTCTAGTTCTATACAGCAGAAAATCAGTAAATTAGAAACTTTATTGTCTAAATTTAATTTTTTTTCCTAAAGATTTGCCACATGGTTTGCCACCTAGCAGAGAGGTAGATCACGTAATAAACCTAGTACCAGGTATAGTACATGTTTATAAACTTCCGTATCGGGTCAGCGAACAGAGGATGAAGAAATTACTAGGCAGTTAACAGATTATCTTGGGAAAGGCCAAATTCAGACCTGTAATACACCATGGGCCTCGCTAGTCCTTTTGGTGAAAAAGAAAGAGGGGTCTATGCGTCTTTGCGTAGATTACAGAGCCCTCAATAAAGTCACAATAAAGAATAAATATCCTATGCCTCGGACAAACGAGTTGTTTGATCAACTCAACGGGGCTAAATTTTTCAGTAAAATAGACCTCAGATCGGGATATCATCAAGTCTGTATAAAATAGGAAGATGTCCCGAAAACAGCTTTTAGGACTCATCATGGTCATTATGAGTTTAAGGTGATGCCATTTGGGCTCACAAATGCTCCAGCCACCTTTATGACCTTGATGAACAGTGTTCTTAGACCATACTTGAAAGAAAAATAGTAGACCTTGGCTCTGATACCAAACTGTGAGCTTGAAGTGAAGGTCTACTAATTCTAAAGTCCTGACTTTAGAAGTTGTGACTTAAAACAAATCAACAAAACACTATTGAATAGAGCTTGAAAAAAAAAGAACTTAAAACTTAGTGAAGAAATTTAACATTCAATCACAAAATCATTCATTCAAGAGACTTGCTGAGGGGGGACAAGATGGGGACCCACCCCCCAAAAAAAAAAAAAGGATTTTTTTTCAAGTTATGCAAGATCAATAGGCCCAAGGCCAAATACATATACAGTAGTTTTGGGAAGATGGATTCTTAGATCTTTACATCAACCAGAAGTTAACAAATTTTGGATCTTAAAGAATCTTATACCAAGAAAAGTGGTTTCTTATGACATGCAAAATCTTACTGATCAAGAAAAGAGCATGCATAGGCATTTGACATAAAGAGGCATGACAGGCAGGAATCCAATCTGACATGCAAGCTTCAAATCATAGGCATGACATGCATGAATCCAATCTGACATGCAAGCTTCAATTCCAACATGCAAAGTCATTAGGCTAGGGATGGTATGACATGCAAGCTCTAGTTTCAACATGCAAGCTTCAAATCATACATGCAATTTTCCAAATCAGACATGCAAGGTCCAATCAGACATGCAACTTCCAAATCAAACATGCATGACCATTAAGCTATGGATGATGTGACATGCAAAGCCATCAAGTCATGGATGGTGTGACATGCAAAGCCATCAAGTTATGGATGTTGTGACATGGATGGCCATCAAGTCATGGATGGTGTGACATGCATGGCCATCAGTCTTATGGATGGTGTGATAGTTTTAGAGAGAGAGAGAAAGAGATGAAAGAGGTAAGAGAAAGTGAGTGTGTGTGTAAGTGGTTCCAAAAATGGTTCCAATCCAAGCTTGACAGATCCTCCTCAAGCCATAGCCCCAAGCTTTCTTCCAAGCACCTACACACACAAAAGCAAGAGCAAGAGGCAAGGCAAAAATGAATGGGAGATGAATAATGAGGGAGAGGGGTGAGTTAGTCCTTTTATAGGGAAGGTGTAGCCTTGAGAGAGTGGCTGAGGTGTCCAAAATAAGTGTGAGAGGTGTAAGGGAGACTCTAGGAGAAGTAAAGTGAGAGGGTGAGGTGTATAGGTATGAGGGGTGTTTATCAATTAGTTAGAGCAAAAGGCGAGGAGTAGGAGGGCACATTTTCTTAGGTGTCTTATGGCTTACAAGCCATGTGGAAAAGTAGGTAAGTTACATATTGATAAGGATGGAAGGTAGGTAGCTTAACATTTAATGTTAGCCACTTTCAAGTTGAATATTTCTTGGTTTACAACATTGGGATTCACCCAAGTGTTTTTCATGACATGGGAAAGAAAAGGTTAGGAGTCATACCATGAAATGGTTCATCATTAGATTCTATTTCTAGAACCTACATATCAAACTATTAGCATTGATCTATAGTTTCATTTCTTGTCTTCAAGTAATAGTACCTGCACTCATATTTCATCAGTTAGAGTAATAAGCTCTAATATTCCAAATACGTTTCATACAAAAAGAATGGAAGACTGGATAACCTTTATTTCTTTGTCAATTTGATCTATACAATTTTACACCTCTGGATGAATGTTTTTTATAATTCTTCTCCGACACGTGCCTCCATTCTCAACACCACCCTTGAGTTTTCGTCCATCGCCCCTATTCACTCATTTGAACAACCCATCCTCACGCCTTTCGCCACCACTTCCACCCTGCTCGCACCTCTCTCCACTTCATACCAATCTCCATAAATATGTGTAGCTCTCCAAACAATTGATGATGAAGAACCAAAGTTTTGTAGATATCTCATGTCATTTTGGATCTAAACAAATATTGCTTGTTATCTCTCTAGCTCTCTCTCTCTCTAACTCGTGTTGAGGCTAATGCTCATACATTGAAATCTTGTATTTTTTCATTCTTTGATCATTGCTATTATATTCTGTTGATTAGCATGCTAGATTGTGGATTAGCCATTTCTTCTTAACTAGATTTTGTTGATTAATCTAGAATCAGGTTATAGTGCCAATCACAAAGCTTAATTAAGATCAATCACTCTTGTGGACATTTCCCACAAGTGTGATTTCTGGAAATTTTGTCAAGGCGATGGAGAGAGGGAAGATGAAAGAATCGGATAAGTTGGAATGAATGTTTCGGAAAAGTTGAAAGCAGAGTAGGAGGAGGGGTTGAAAGTGGGAGGGGGTCAGGAAAAAGTTCTGGAAGCAGCCTTGGCTCTCTGGCCACCCGATCCCGAGCTACCGTCAGAAGGGTGGGTTTGCCCGCCTTGATTCCCTACTCCATCATTCTCATCATCGTCCCGTGGCTTCATTACTTGAGCACCTGCTTGGACCTTGCACGTCGTGTCCCATAATTGGTTCACCTTGTCCAAGACTTGTTGCAGGGCCTTCATGGTTTATTCCAGCTGCTTCTGGGACTCCAGGATGATTCTCTCTTGTTTGGCCACAATGTTTTGAAATTTTTTCTTTTCGGCTTTTCGTTCTTGGATTAGTCGCACGTATTTCTCCATCCGGATGGCTAAGGCCTGTGGGGCTTGGAATTGAATGTCTTCGGGCTTGACTCGAGGAGCATCGACTGTCATTGCACCCGATGATCCGTGTCATACTTGGTCGATTTGGATCATCTGGTGCTTCAGTTGTTGCTAGACCTCTCCCATTGTCATCATAAGTCAAGGCATGACTCACGGGAATGAGTTCATCTTCAATCAGATCTGGTATAGGCTCCGTTGATATCCAAGTTACATTCAACAGATTCAATAAAAAAGTGATCGGTGTATCCAAGGTTCGATCCAATAATGAAATCTCGTTCAAATCTAACTGATTATCTTGTTGACACATATATCCTGTTGTACAATCAATTGTTGCAAGGGCTTCATTCCAGTTGACAGTTCGGTGTGAGTATCGTAATGAGCTCCCAAATTTTTTTCTGGTCGACAAGTATGATCCATTGTTGATGAATCATCATCCTCTTTTTGAACTACTGGTCTGATAGTCCAAGTTGCAGGATCAACCTTGACTGTAGGTTCATGATTTTCAAAAGTGATTTTTCCGGTACCCCAGTTATGAATTACTTGCGCAAATCGTAACCATGGATGTCCCAATAGGACTCGGTAGACATTTGGTGCTTTGAGTAAGTCCATTACTATGAAAGTAATGACGAACTGTACTCCGGCAATGCTGACAAGTATATCTTCAACCATTCCTCGCGGACAAAAACTGTAGTTTGATCAGCTAGCTTAATGGCAAATTTCATAGGATTTATCTTTGTAAGGCTCCATTTTGCACATAGCTTTTGTAGAAATCAGGTTAACTCCCGAACCGCCATCTATCACAACTGCTTCATTAGGAAATTGTCTATGCTGTATCGGTAGGGTGATATTTTTTTGTTCACTTTCCCAAGATGCTCCGACATGGAGTACTTCATTAGATTATTCAAATCCAGCACAAAAAAGTGGCTCCTGATGAACTTCTAGTTCAGCTTGAGTTAAGTTTTGCGCTAATACTTCTTTTTCTTTTGGCACCAACTTCAAGAACTCTCCCAACGAAATATTGATCTTACTAGACAAAATATTCATGAGCAGTTCTGTTTGTGGTGCTTCCGGTTCAGTCATCTTGAATGGTTCTTCATGATGATGCAACTGAACATTCATATCAGTACGTGAATTTTTCGGTTGCTGCAATGGTGAAGAACGAAGTTCGGTTGTTGCTCTAGTAGCTTCAAACTTCTCTTCTTCTTATAGATGTTTAATCCATTGGCTCATATCCTGGTATCTTTTTTTCAATAGCATGAAGATTTGGATAGACTCCAGATGTTGTTGATATATCAGTTAATGGTATAGAATCAGTACAAACTTTTATCTAATTTTACCATTTCCCCCCCTTGTTGTTGACATTTGAAATGACGTTCGACTCCAAACTTTGAAGAAGTTGACTGGTTTCAGTATTTTTTTTGGTAATCACATTTTCTGTTACAGTGTACTGCTTATTGATATCACAATTCAACTAGTCATGCTTCTATTTTTTTGCTAGACAAAGCTTTTTGATCACTTCAGAACTTTCCTCTTTGAATTAACCAACTTAAATTTGTGCTTTGTAATCTCGATCTCCAAAGTAATGCATATAAAGTGTGAAGAATTGGAAAAGATTATCTATGTTAGATATAGGGGTCTTATGTTTTTTACATCAAGCATCTAGGTGTAGGATGTTGATAGGAATAAATTTGGCATAGATGGCAAATTATGCATTTCCACTTGTAATGCCACTATTGAGCCAAAATAGAGTAAGAGGCTAAACACTTGCCAATTAGAGTGTAGACAAGTGTAAAGTTTTTGTTTGATGAATTCCAAGAGGTCCAATAGGATTTAGAGGTGGAACCTTGGGAGGTCCAATAGGAAATTGAGGTGTGCTTGAATATAGTCCAATAGAATTAAGAGGTGCATGGATCAATGATCCAATAGGATCAAGAGGTGACAAAATATGGTCCAATCATAGTTAAGCATAGTGATAGCTCGTGGACCTACTAGTATCATTGTACGCCTCATTTTGAAGCTAATTGATTTGGTGATTTCATGGATTTTGTGAGTTATTGGATTTCTAGCTTTCTCTCTCTACCCGAGAGCTCATGATGCATTTTCTCTCTCTACCCGAGGAGAGCAACTTGTTTTTACTTAGATTATTTTTTGAATACTTCCCACACGTGTGAGTGAGAGTTGGAAGTGATTGAATGCATGTAGTAGTGTGTTTTTGCCATAGGATTCAAGAATGATCTTGAATCTCAATCTAGTCTTGATCTTGGTGCATCTACACACCTTAGGAGATCACAAGTACATGTAGTGGACAGTCCACACGTGTGAAATTCAACATAAAGCATTTGAAGCCTACCATCGTCTTTCTACCACTTCAAATCCAAGATCCATATATGTACCTCCTCAAACAACAAAAAGAACCAAACATCCTTTCAAGCCCCCCTTCTAGTATATTATTATAATGTAGTTAGCCCTTGTCAAATTGGTTAGGCTATATTCTAGTTAAGTAACTAAGTTGCTATCAACTAGTTAAGTTTTTGATATAAGACAATGGCACCATCCTTGTATGCTTGAGAAGCTTCTTTATGACTCTTCTTGAACATTCGATACGGCCACATGACAATTAAGTTTCTCCTTCTTTAATCTTCAATTTGGCTAGGTTTATGTCCCATCCTTTCATACAGACACTTTCCAAGACTGGTCAATGGGCACCAAGAAACAATATATGTGTCTCATGATTTCTGCATTCAACCTAGTTACAAGAGCTTGATGTAGAATATATTTTTTCTAAAAGGTTTGTGTACATGTTGACATTGATATGTGTTTATTATATTTCAACTTAATAATCCAATAGTTTTATAGCACAAAAACTTTCAAAAAATAATATGAGTCTACAAAAGATGAAATCATATTTTCGAGTTTACTATAGATCAAAATTTTTAACAATAAAACAAAAAGTCTTCTTACACTTGAAAATAGTTTAGTATACTGAATATTTTATGACTTCTAGTTTAACTTTGTGAGAATTTTAGAGGCTTTTGACAGTTAAAATTGAAAATTATAGAATGTATGATTGCAACAATAATGTTGTGGTATATCGTAGGCTTTGCGGAATTGATAGTAATTTTCTTGAAGATACAAAATGTCATTGTTTAGAAATTGATGCAATGTGAATAGTTATTTTCAAAATTCAAGTATATTGCAATTATGCAATTCTTTTTATATTTTGTGTATGAGTAGGAAGATTATCGAAGTAATAAATCATTTTTGTGACCCTGAATCGCATTCTTTTATATTGATATTGATGATAGTAATTTATGATGTTTTTTGTTTTATTGTCATATGGGACTAACAATATAAACTAATGTTTGTTTCATTATTACACATTTATAATGTCAATATATATTGTTAATTTTTGGTCAATCAGATAATTGATAAATTAATATATTCATATTGATAAATTAAGCTAATATGGAGTCGTGATTTATATTAATGTTTCTATAAATGGACTAGTCATTAGTAGAATTATATATTCATATTGATAAATTCAATTATTTTGAACTAGTCATGACTTATGTTACTGCTTCTCTTAACATTTCTAGATATCTATGAAGTTGAGGTTTTCATTATTTTGAGCTAGTCATGACTTATGTTAGTGCGTCTCTTAACATTTCCAGATATCTATGAAATTGGAATTTCATTAAGTAAGTTTCATTACTTTGCATCTTGTTTTGAGGTAGATTTTAAAGCTATCAAACAACTATGCATAAAAATATTTTATGTTGGTATTCCTTATTCAAAGTTGTTACAATATATTTAAGCACCATTCAGTTTTAAATACACCATATACTTAAATATAAGATGAGATTAGCTTGAATCATGCAAATCATTCGAGCAAAATTTTAAAGAGATTTAAAATGCTGAATCACCTCATTTGCTTCCCAAATCGAATAATTACTCCTACTTAAATCATTTGTTGAAGCCAAATTTATCATTATGTTGATAAGAGTATTCTTAGAGAAGTGGAAAGAAGGTTGTAGCAATGGCCTACCTATGAAATTTGTCCTCGCCTGTGGTAAAAAAATCACAGTTTTTTTTTTGGAACAGTGTTCCCGTGTTCCAAAACACAGGTGTCCAAAATGCCGTTCCGAGGCAATTTACATGTCAAACAGTTTAGTTGTTGAATAATTCTATGTACAACTTTCAATGAGCCGAAAGTTTTCGTAGACCTATTTGAAGTGACCCGTAGTGCCTAAAATGACCTTCATATTGAAAAATTTCCTTGTAACAAAATTGTGAATGCTTCTTTTGGTAAATTCAAATTACCATTCATGGTTATGTTTAAAGAATTTTTGTTAGAGCTTGCTTTTCAAGTTAGAAAATTTAAAATAGTGAAGACGTACCTGTAGAATGAAATATCCATAACAAGTTCCATATTGTTGTAGAAGTATGTTGGACTAGTACCAACACAAGTTCCTCAAGACTGGTGACATGTAAATAGGAGAATGATTCCATGTTCTATTGTATACATCTCTTAGTTTATATTGCCCAATCTCAAGATTGGTGATATGTATATAGAAGAGCAATTGCATGTTCATGTTATAAATTTTCAATTTTAGCTCATAATTGATGTACTCAATTTCAATCTATGCAATAGATCGGAATGGAAAGTTGACCATGCTATCATGGCCATTCACTTCCAATCCACCTCTCTTATAAAGTACAATTTAAATAGTCCCAAGAATTCAGATATATCTTGGCAATCTAGTCAACAAGCTCAACTTGGCCATAGTCCATTGAGTGTATAAATAAAAATGATCAAGATTAATAATGGTATGTGATTGTGTGTGGATTATTGAGCTCGCAATAAGCTCCCAAGAAAAAAAGAATCCATTACCACATATGAATGATGTTTCAAATCAATTATTAGACACGAAAATGTAAAAAGGACTTAATCATAAACCCTAAACCCTAAATCTTAATTCATGAATGCTAAACCCTAAACCCTAAACTATGTGCTACCTTTTTTGGATTACTACCCTAAACTGTAAACTCACTTCATAGATTTCCAAGGCCCTTTCCTTTCTTGCTTATATACATTTCCAATTGATATATTACTAGTTTACCTTGTTCTACAACCCCATGTTTGTACCTCCCCACAATAGTCATCCACTTGGCATCAACATCCACATTGAAAATCCTAATCACATGCCTAAACCCTCAACTCAAAACCATTCTGCCGTCGGAATGTAGCAGAATGTAGTAGCAACAATGCGCAATGCATCATCTTCCATCTAGCAAGACAAAAACCCTAAAACAATTATACTTGAGAGGGATCAAAAGTAGCATGACCTCACTCAATCAGTCATTCAATCCATCGATTTATACACAAAACAATTAAAAGCTCCTACTATCAATATTGTATCAATTCCCAAACAAAAGCTAAATAATCATATTATTACTCACAAATCTAAAAAGCAACATAAAAAAATAATTGAACAGATCAAATAACAATTCATTGATAATTGTAGGAAATTATAATATGCTTAGTGAGGAGCATATGCATCATACAAATCGATAAAGAGAACTATGTCTACATTGGCTAAAGCAACTGTCTAAAATAAGTCTTTTCCATTGCAACACAACGTGTGGGTGGAGTTGTTGACTATGATCGGCAAGGCACATACTCAAAACCTAGCCACTACGTAGCGACATCTTGGGAGCTTGCTCCTCGCTTGATGTTGCTCATATGGCGTTGCTAGGATGTATAACCTACTAATCGTGTAACTCAATATACAAAAAAAAAAAGGTCTCTAAATTAAATTAGTATTTAATTACTCGTATTATGAAAATGTAGTTGTTTATCATATAATAAATTGTCTTTGTTAAATTTTGTATATATTAAAGTTTTCTTTGCAAAATGTTATCGTATATATTTTTAGTCCATTTGGAGAAATTTTTTTTGCCACATGACATATGACGATGGAAAGACTAAGTTCAGGATGCGTTATTACTAGTTGAATGATGGGCTTTCAATTGAAGGCCTTGAATAAAATCATGTGTCTAATTGTGGCTATGACACCAATTAATGATCTTGATGGACCTCATTTGTCAAGATCTATGAACCAAAACAATCTCATGAATATATCCACATGCACATTGTTACAAACTCAAATATGCATAAAAATCATATGTTGAAACATGGATCTTGATGAACAACATTCGTCAAGATCCATGAATGAGAGCTCTTTCTATCTCTCTCACTCGAAATCACGTTATGTATTCTCTTCTAAACTCAATATATCAACTACTAGAGCTTAAATTGAAGAGATCATCTAGTCAATTATATATTTGACAAATATGATCCATGAATCTCTCTCTCTCTCTCTCTCTCTCTCTCTCTCTCTCTCTCTCTCTCTCTCTCTCTCTCTCTCTCTCTCTCTCTCTCTCTCTCTCTCTCTCTCTCTCTCTCTCTCTCTCTCTCTCTCTCTCTCTCTCTCTCTCTCTCTCTCTCTCTCTCTCTCTCATACAAGCGCACACTCAAAGTTCTTTTTAGCATGGCAATCTTGATACCATCACTCTTCTTTCCATTTGCTCATTAACAAAAGTGTTTTTTGCTAAAGTTTCTTTCCATCACGTATGACAAAAAAGACACTAAAGTTCATACGTGACAGCTTGAGAACAATATATGCGTAGATGCAGCTAGTTTTGGAAGATGTATCCATTATCTCACATGCATCTAATTTGGATAGTTTAATCAAACCATATTTGATAGTACATCCATGATACAAGATTTTATTTTTTATCAATCATGTCAATGTTGTCGAGAGTTTTTTATTCCTAAATCTTGTTTTGGAAATATGAGGATAACAAAGACAATTGCATATTTCATAAATTGAACTATACAAGATTGAGTTTTAAACATTTGCAATGTGTCTTAGTGATGGCCTTACTATTTTTTTTATTTATTATGATATAAAGGATAGTATTTTAGATAGTCCACTAATATTTGGCAAAAAACATGGAATGAGTTCAATTAGAATAATCTCGACAAACAAATCTCATAATTATCAAATCTGATTGAAGTCTCAAAATATTGAACTAGTCTCATTTTTATTAAACATGTGATGGTTTTGGTTTGGAAGTCAAGCCCTTAGAGGCTATTCAGGGCCTCCTCTACCCTCTCATACCTCCTCCACTAGCTGAGAACAGTCCAAACACAAAAAAATACAGAAAACTAACTCTTCCTACCCCAAAATCCACCTAAAACTACTCTAAAAAGCAAGAAATAGCTAAAATGCAGCTATACTAGTTAGTGAGATCCCCGGAAATGGTGCCACTGTAGGGACATAGATCTTTTGTAGTAGTAGCCCTTCCACCTATCAACGAGGGTTAGAATGCTGGATAGGTGCCTAAGTATGTAAAGATGCAACTTTTAGATACTTCTCTACTTCTTCCCTTAACTCTACTCACCACTAACACTACCCAACGTTAACTCTACACCACTAACTAACATTCCACATGATTTTAGAGAGAATGTGAAGAGAAGAGTAGAAGAGATAGAGGGAAAAGGAGTGAGGGTGGAGATTAGAAGTAAAGCTAGAGGGAGAGAAAGAGAGTGAGAGGGGAGGTTAGCTCATTTGCTCATTGTGCATGCTAATGGAGAAATATTAACAATTGAAACCAGAAACATGTAAGCTAGAAAACAAAAGCAAACACACAAAGAGCATTAGCAAGTAGTGAATAGCAAATGAGAATGCTTCTTTCCAAAATGGTAGAGTTTTCTCCTTCTCATTAAGCATGCAAATAATGTACAAGTGGTGTCTTTTTATCAAAAAAGGAAGGCCCTTGCCCCAAAATCCTATTGGCTAATATTCACATTGATCTTATCCATTCATTTTGGACCCAACTTGATCCAATGGTCCACAAAAAGAACATTAGAAATCACAAGATTCATGTGAGTCCAAGATTGGACCCAACTTTAAAAAGTTAAACTCTAAGTTCTAAACTTGACTTTGGGCCTCAAGATTTTATTTTAATTACAAAAGGGCCCAAGTCTATTATTTCTATTTACATTTAAAGGTGATCCAGCGTGAAATACCATTAGTCACCTAGATTTGGCCCTTGCCCTCTGACATCATGATCAGACCATGGCTTTAGACGGCTGGTCCGCTTCTTAGAGCAATGGGTTTTTAACCAGCATGCTTTCCACCCTACTGAGGAGTCCTCACAAAGTTAATCTGCGTGAGTTAGAGTCATGGGTAAGCATTAAGGGTTTCAAAGGCAAAATTTGCTTCCTTTTCAAGCCATTGAAAAGTGCGGGCTGATTTGAATAGGGGAGACTCCGTTTAGGCTGTTGATGAGGCACTCAGATTTGGAAATACTCGGTTCCTACATGCAGAGGGGCGTGAAGATTGAGGACGGGATGGCAGATGACCTAGGGAGGAGCATGATCCTGCTTGAACTCTCTCTCTCTCTCTCTTGGATAGGTCGCGGTTGCAGGTCTTCTCTACCTTGATGGTGGCGGCTGTAGAAGCTGGCAATCCCTCTCTTTAAAAAAAAAAAAACCCTATTTAGACTTTGCAATGGGTCATGAGAGGCCCTTGTGGGTAGCATGATTTTTTTTATTGGATGTAAAATTGACTAGGAGCTTGATGACAATTGGAAATTTTGTAATTGCATGGCTTGTTGCAAGACAGTTATCCAAGGATCACTTTGGGCTTCACGTTTGTAATTTAAAAGGTCGATTCTCCAAATTAACCCAGAAATTTTTAGTTATTAGCACCCTGTTAGAGGAGCTTAGGTTTCTTGGTGCTCGTTTGCCGAAGTGTAACCTTGGTTTTGTATATTTTCCGATTATGGTTAGAAGAAAATTGGATTTTCTTTCTCCATGGACAATGTGCATGTCATACACTCTTATCAACTTGGCATTCGGCTTTCAGCAATGTAAGCCCAACTTTTGTGGAACTTGAGTACCATTATTCTTGGTCAAGCAATATTAATTGATTTCAATGAGAATTTTTCTGAAACCGATCTTGACGGAACGAAGTGAGTGGTACAATTCTCAGGCATATACCCGGTTTAGGAATCCGATTTCTTGGTACAATGCTATTTAAACCAATTAATTCTGGAGTATTGGTACTCCCATTGAATAGAGTTAAATTGTGTCTTGTTTTCTCCTTTTCAAATTGGTAGAACACCGATCAGTTGGTTATTGTGGTTTTTCATGATTTTGGTCATTAAAATTGAACAAACCAAAGCTTTTGAAATACTTGTCAAATAATTAATGGAGGAAAATTCATGGTATTGGAGGTTATTATTTATTCGACAAAATTATTTGGAATGAATACAGTGAAGAAAATACCCGAATCCAAATGTTATTTCCCATTAATTATAGATAACTTTAACGAAGTAATTTTTAAGCCAGTAGTGAAAAGGAAAAACAGTGCAATTTTATTGGAAGATTTGTAATAATAACTATGTGATCATCGGGTTGGACTTATACACACAGGGTGCCAAATACCTCTCACTTATTAACCATGGTTAGGATTGCCTTGGGATCCGCAAACCCTCCAACAACATGCTAAATATTTCTTGCGATCTAGGAGAGGTGCCTCCGGTGGCTGACCTGGTCGATCATCTGACTAGACCATTTCTACATCCATAGCAAAAATACATTACTAACCATAAGAACCATGACCACTAACAAACGAGGGCAAGCAACAACCACAATAACATAAGTTGCAAGAAGTAAAATTAACAAAAACATGTTTGTATAAATAGAAAATTCATAGCATAGTGAATTTTGGCAGTGAAAGATAGAGTACTTCAACGAAGAATATGCACTGCCAAAATTTGGACCTAAATTCTCAAGAAACAGTATAAAGGGATTATATTTTTTTCAGTAGCAAGGACTTTAAGCTTCCAGAACAATTAATAACTTCAAGAGGCTTCTACGTGTCTTACTTTTCACTAATTTTTGAAACATATAAGAATATCAGAGGCGCATAGATCCATGAGGCGGCGGCTTAGAACTCCAAAATATTTCAATACAATAATTTAAAGCAAAGCAAAATGCTAGAGATAAAACAAAGCTAAAACATGGATCACTAGAAGCACATGTGCACTTTGTACATTCTTTGAGGACTCAGTACGTAGTGTACATAAAACATCATCTGCCCTATTTTTAAGTAACAAGCTAGCATAAGGTTGAGCAAATGACTGCGGACTTTATCATGAGTATGATCTTTTATATGAAGCATACATAGTTATTAGTTTTTCCCTTTATAACATTTAGTTGGGCTGAGCCCGTTGTCAAGTTTAGTTAATTGCCATCCTCATCAAAGACTCTTAGACAATGCATGCCCTCCACTATTCCCTCTCCAATATGAACGTCCATGAAGCATGTTCACCATTTTCAACCGTTAATAGTACTCAATAGCACACATGATCCAATGTCTTGCTGCTTGCTGTTCGACCATAAATACATTGATGATTAGTAAGGATAATATACGTTCGGCACAAAGCTTTGTACCATTTACTTCAATGCATGAATTACCATGAGAATCAACAACTTTCACTTTCAGCATGTGTACGGACCTAGGTGCCTTTGCAATATGTGGGAAAATGCACTTTCTTAAAGTTCTTTGAAATTTTTCTTTTAGAAGAAATGAGAGCTTGGAACTACATGTTTTTGTAAAAATAATAAATTACATGCTCGGTTTCGGTTTCGTATTTGATAAAATAGTGTTTATAGAGAGGTGATATAATAACTTTACTGGTTAATTTGATAAAATAGTGTTTATAGAGAGGTGATATAATAACTTTACTGGTTTTTGTTAACCACATGTAATGTTGGCGAACCATCTGACCAATAAGCGTATGTACTTGGATTAGCAATTTGGACCGAAATTTGGACAAGCACCTTAAGATTCATTTGATTTCTTGCTATAAAATCTAATGGTGGTGGACTCAAAGATAATCACGATCTGCTCTTAATTGCATGCATGATCTAGCACCGTACATTTTCTCATAAGCGTTCGGATTATGCCAATGAAAAGAGTGCACTTGGTAACATCACATGTCGCGTAGATCCAAGTGATCTGGACTTAAATGCACCGCGTCACCAAGTCCTCTCTCTCTCTCTCTCTCTCTCTCTCTCTCTCTCTCGCTCCCTGGAGTTGGTGCAGGATCCAGAGTTAGTGGAGATGAATGCTTAATTAAGCATTAGGATCGTTACGATGTGAATTATGATGCAGCATAAATTACGAAACATCGTTGAATGTGAAAAGCAGACCTATATACTGATTATACATAGGAATGTGGTAATAATTTGGAATTTCAAAGTACTGACTAGTTCCAAATACAGGTTTCTGGCAATGGCGATCGGTTTGAGATGCATCAGAGTGCCTAAATCTTTATTATTGCTGGATCTGAATGCTGAATGACACGAATTTTGCAAAAGCTAATGTGTATTGCAAATTATTCATTATTTTAGTATATAAAGATAAGT
The DNA here is from genome assembly GCA_029204225.1 of Diphasiastrum complanatum. Lineage (NCBI taxonomy): Eukaryota > Viridiplantae > Streptophyta > Lycopodiopsida > Lycopodiales > Lycopodiaceae > Diphasiastrum > Diphasiastrum complanatum. The sequence continues at coordinate 47,755,791 of CM055110.1, read as the reverse complement.
GTTGAATCATGAATAAGATGACTCAAATGGATGGGTAATCATGTATGAGACAATGCCCTCGAACAATCTTACGATCCTTATTATATATCCTAAAAAATCATTTATACTTGAAATACTAAATGGTCTCAATTCTTGTGAACAGTAACAATAGCTATTCTTTTACTTGATGCAGGAACTAACGACTGTCTAAGGTGAGCTCAATGATTTTGCTTGATTACTGATCCTATTGCTTCTAAAGTCTTACCTTCACTTTTTTACTCACCGACTTTTGTTCGGCTGAAGTAAATCTAGTAAATCTGCAATTGGGACTCGCTTTTGCAGGATTAAAAAAAAAAGATACCTCATTGCTGCATCAAACATTGGTTTTCACTCCCTTTTGAACAAGAAGGTGCTAGCAGCAGAAGAAAATAGCAAGGCAGCTACACACGCTCTTGTTGATGAGAAGAGGCGGGTTTTTTTTCCCGAGTATTTTTTTAAAGTTTTTCTGAGAATGTTTTGGGGCTGCATGTTCCAGAACGTAGTGTAAGTTCTGACCCCAAAATCAATTATTAAGTGTAGGACTTCTTCACGACACCAGGCTTCAAAATAGCGAGTGAGACATTTTCTATGGCAGAAAGCCAGAGCAGGATCAATATTTGTGTGAACATTACGATTCAAATGGATGGGGTGCGAAATATTTTTCAAGACTACGCTGCCTAGACCTCAGGTACACTAGGTATTATGGATTGTTGGACTCATAACACATTTTCCCAAGAGGACTAAAGAGCAGGAAGGGCTTTGCTTTGTTAAATGGATGTGTAATGTGTTAAAACTTGAAAGCCTAGCTGGGGTTTGATAGATGCCACATTTAACTTGCCATTTCTCGATGATAAGATTACAAGATTTTGTTGGTACCTCTTCAAAGGAATGGTTATATCAAATTCACATAAATAGGATCTGTCTCTTATCAGTTTACAGTTGATGATTAAGGTTCTTCAAGAGTTCTTTCTAGGAGACTAGTAATCAATTTTCCTAGAACTCATACATCTTCAAACCAATATATTGATGATTGGATAAAGAAATCGATATTCAGTAATACAGCTGCATACTATGTTCTGGATGGTCTTCATGTATGAGTTAATCGGAGAAATTTTTTTCTTGCAGAGTAAACACACTTTTAAACGTTGTCTTGCTGCTACTAAGTGGTTGCTGAAGGATCAGCCTTTCAAAAATCTAGCATTTGCTTACTGGACAGTCTGTTTGGGGGACTTCATTGAAGGTCGCTTTGGTGCACAACTGACAGCGTATTTTACTTTATTCCGAGGATGTTCTTCGTAAGGCGCAACAAAATGCGTCTTTGCTGCGGCTAGCTATGTTAGCAAGTTACTATAGCAGAGATGGAAGGGTCAGTGCGTCTCTGGGTCTGGATTCAAATTCTCCATGTGCAACAGAAAGCTTCGGGGAGCGCGAAGTTTATCTTAATAATCATAAGTCCCCCACCAAAATATAATTAAATATTTTAAAAAGAGTGATAGAAAGAAAAAGTAAGAATTTTTTTTAAAAATAGCCAAATTATTTAAAATTGCCACATGTCAAACTCAGTAAAACCAAAAAATACAAATAAAAAGCATTTTATTTATATCATATTTGAATTCAAGCCAAAGTACAAGGAGGTCAATGTTTAAAATGAATGCTAATTACCCCTTGCAAAGCTAGGCAGGCCCAATAAAGTACACACTAAATAGGCTTTATCTTCTCGCACCTGAGTTGTCGATTATACGCAAGAGTTGGTTTGCTCACCCAAGTCCCATGTGTTGCATAATATAGGGCTTGTCCTTTTTTTTTGCTCATTTTTAATCGAAATGCGAGAGCGCAGGGGATAGAGAGAGAGCACGGCAGAGAGGGGGCAGCAGAGAGAGCGCAGGAGAGCACGAGAGAGAGAGAGAGAGAGAGAGAGAGAGAGAGAGAGCACGGCAGAGAGAGGGTGGGGCAATGGAGAGAGGGAGAGAGAACACGAGAGAGAGAGAGAGGGCAATGGAGAGAGCGTGGAGAGAGAGAGAGAGAGAGAGAGAGAGAGAGAGAGGGAGGGAGCAGTAGAAGAGCGTAGGAGAGAAACCTCGTCTCATTGACACACGATCTATTACACCAGACACTCTTCTTTGCTTCACACGTGTCCCAGGCGCTGCCCTGTGCCTGTGCCCGAAAAAATTTCGGACCGCAAGATTTGGCGACCCTATGTATTTTAAGATTTCAAAAGATTTGGGACCTAAGCCCGCACAATGCCACATGCCATTTTTAGATTCACCCCTAAGTTTATGAGAGAATTGATTAGTGCTGCACATATATTGAAAGAAGCCGATTTGCTCTCAACTGGCACTTGCACGCGATCATGTGGTGCTCGCAAAAGTTCTTTGAGCGCTTGTGAAAATTTTTACGTGTCGTGCCGTCCAAAAAAAACACTCGAAAAGCTTGTGCTCGCTTAAAATTTGACTCGCATGCCTGATTTGGGACCCTTGTGATTCGTTGTTGAAAATTTTGAGCCCCACAAAAAAATTGTCGTGCAGCTTTGGGGCAATGGCGCCAAGTGTCACAAAGGCACAGTCCCGTGCCAATAAGCGACATGAGAGAGAGAGAGAGAGAGAGAGAGAGAGAGAGAGGTAATGGTCCATTGGTCGGTTCATTACCACAAATAATCCGGTCCCTAGACATCTTGTGGCCTTTGGCACTCGTTGGGAGGGCCACTACCTATTACATAATTGGTTGTGATCTACGATCTAGAATCTAAGAGCCTCGGGCTTTAGGCTTGGTGCATAGCCACATATGCATAACCACATATAACATGTTTCAAAGTACATGACATTTTAGTCATCTTAATTTTTAAAAGGTCATGAATATGTTCCCTCAATTTTGAAAAGATTGTAGTCCATCAATTCGCGCTGGACACTGAGACGGTGGACACATCATTGGCCAGTATGTGCACGACATCCGTCTCGCCACATTAGCATGTTCCAACACATGCTGCGCGACATGTGTCTAATTTTTTTGTCAGCACACCACCGGCAGTATGTGCACGACATCTATCTCGTCACATCAGCATGTTTCAACACATGTTGTGCGACACGTGTCTAAATTTTTTTTCAGCCATATTGACACGTGTCCGGCAGAGGGTATGGCCCACATTTGGCCATGCATTGTCACGTTGCAACATGTGTCAATACACGTGTCAATTGAGCCATACCCTCTCTCTCTCTCTCTCTCTCTCTCTCTCTCTCTCTCTCTCTCTCTCTCTCTCTCTCTCTCTCTCTCTCTCTCTCTCTCTCTCCTCCCTTTGTGTGTGTTTGATGTCTTTCTATGCATGTTCTATGTCTCTGTCTCTGATTTGAACTGCTCTGTCAAAACATTTTCTTTCTTCTGAACGCAGAATACACATATGGACGCCGGAAGCACATCCAAACATCCAGGTCGTGGGTGCGGAGACCACCATCGAAGGTGAAAAAGATGAATTCGCCAAACATGAAGTACCTGGAACTTAGCATCACTGTTGGCTATGGAGGGGGTGACGTTGACGTTCGCTTGCTACCTTTGATGTAACAGTTTCTGACAAATAAATGTGTAGTTGGGGTGTGCGCTTTTTGGAGAGGGGAGGCACACTGCTGCACTTGCATTTTCAAATGACATGTCGAATCATGGCTACCAGTGCCAAAACCGTGAACTTGCAGATTAAGCACCAGTTGGGTTGGGATGTGCAAGCACCAGCAAGAGCTCTAGTCATGTGCAAGACACTCACACAGAAGGGTTTTGCATACATTCCATGGTATGGTAGGCTATTGTTTGAAGGATTTCGGAAAGTCTCATTTTCAAGTTGCATTGCACAATGTTAAAACTGACAATCTCGAGCTTGGGAAAGAGCTTTATGCAAAGCTGGGGTCTTCTGAAGTGAAGAACAGAGTCTGCTTGACTCTGTGCAATGTGCTCACATCATTATCTTAGTACAAATTAAAATGAACAAATCAAAAATCTAAAGTCAATTATTGCATTACCTAAAGTTTAAACTAATCCACATGGTAAAGGCAAATAAATTATCAATGGAGAAATTAAAGAGTTTGTAAAAGAAACTGACATTAGAGGAATTCTAAATCCAAAAAAGACCCTTTGTAAAGATTCTTTTTATATTTTTTCTCAATTTTTTAATACACATGGACCAATCAAAACACTCAAATTTGATATCTACATAGGTGTTTCTCCATCAAGATTCATCGAAGAACTCTACCATCATTTTAAACAATGTTGAAAGTTGTCCTACTGATCTTGCACTGACTCCACAGAATAGAGGTTCTGTTACTCTTACAGAGGAGTTCTTGGATAGTACCTCATAGCTATCTCAATCTCTCCAAAACTAGATCTACTTCACATCAAATGATGGAGTATGAGCAAAGTTAGGATCAAACACTCTTAGCACGTGTGAAATACACTAAGAAACCAAATTTGACTCAAATACAATGATATTGCATGAAACAAAATAGCTAAGATCTCAAAACAATGCCTAGATCACATATAGATGAGATTGGTAAGCATTCAACTGTGATTTTGGATCAAACAAGCAATCTCTTGACCAAACCAGATGTGTCCACCCAGGTCTAGGTGCCCTACCTAACCCTCTTCAAAAGCTTATAACTTTTGATTGGCTCAACCAAATGGAATGAAACTGACTGCATCATAAACTAGACAAAAATAGCTTCAAAACAAGCTATCTAGCAAGATTTTTGGATCAAACATGAAAGAGAACTCCCAAACTGAAATTGGATGTTCCTCACACGTGTCTGAGCACCTGATTTCGTACAGTACCAGGTCAGACCCAATCAATGTCCTTTTAATCTCTTTTGATCCGAAATTGAACAAGATAGCTAGGAAAATGGGCCTTGACAATTTCTAGCTCAAGATTGATGAAAAGTTTTCACTTACATGGAACCAAATGCATGGTAACCTTAGGTAGGCTCTGATACCATATTGAATTTCACACGTGTGGATTGTCCACTGCACTAAGATCAAGACTAGATTGAGATTCAAGATCTATCTTTGATTCTATGGCAAAAACACACTACTACTTGCATTCAATCACTTCCAACTCTCACTCACACGTGTGGGAAGTGTTCCAAAAGTATTCTACGTAAAAACAAGCTGCTCTCCTCAGGTAGAGAGAGAAAAATGATCATGAGCTCTCGGGTAGAAAGAGAAAGCTAGAAATCCAATAACTCACAAAATCCATGAAATCACCAAATCAATTAGATCCAAATGAGGAGTACAATGATACTAGTAGATCCACGAGCTACCACTATGCTTAACTATGATTGGATCACACTTTGCCACCTCTTAATCCTATTGGACCATTGATCCATGCACCTCTTAATTCTATTGGACTATATTCAAGCACACCTCAAATTCCTATTGGACCACACATGGCTCCACCTCTAAATCCTATTGGACCTCTTAAACTTCATCAAACAAAAGTATTACACTTGTCTACACTCTAATTGGCACAAGTTTGGCCTCCTACTCTATTTTGGCTCAATAGTGGCATTACAAGTGGAAATGGATAATTTGCCATCTATGCCAAATTTGACCCTATCAACATCCTACGCCTAAATGCTTGACTATGAAATTCTATGAGACCCCCATATCAAACATTTTTATTTACTTTACAATTCTCCACACGTGGGAACATCCTCCACACATGTGAGATTCACTTACAAACTTCTATATAAAAAATACCAAGCTAGATTTTTGCCAATTTCTCACAGGGAAGTGTGCTCGTCAATGACGGGCAAGGGGCAACGATATGGCTGACGACCGCTGATTAGGATGGCGGCCGATGGTTTAGGAAAGAAGTTGATGGTCATTGACGGGTGGCCGATGTGTGTGTGTGTATGTATGTGGCCGAAGTGTGTTCGCCGAAGTATGTACGTGGCCGAAGTGTGTCCACCGATGGTGGGTGGCCGATGAGATGTGTGTGTGTGTGCGTGCGCGTGATGCAGAGAGAGAGAGAGAGAGAGAGAGAGAGAGAGAGAGAGAGAGAGAGAGAGAGAGAGAGAGAGAGAGAGAGAGAGAGAGAGAGAGAGAGAGAGCTCACACATCTCACATCTCGAATATCTCACATATCTCGCATATCTTTTGTTGTGTATGGATATGATTCTTCGATGTCAAGCCCTCCGTTGTATCTTATATACTCAAACGCCTGGGAAGGCAAGCCCTCGTTGCAACCATAGTTGTTAAATGCCTTTTTCACAATCTACAAGTTCCTGCTCAGACAGAATCGCCATCCTCCCCGTAGCCTGCGCATGAGCAGCTTCACAGCACCTGTGGTATTGCAGCAAAGCCAACGAAGATAAAACGAATGACGGATCATATCTTTAGAATTCACACGGATATGCAAGGTGCAGAAGAGAGGGCAGATGGCTGTGACCATGGGTAGATTATCTGAATGTCCAACAAGAACCACAGTTCCCTTGGTCCTTCACTGGGTTGACGATGTCAACCTTCCGCCAGTCTTTCTCTAACCAAAATAGCAAAGGAATTTATGTCCAACTACTTTCTAATTACATCTGATGTAGATTGTTTGTGCTAAGAAAACGTTTCTTATATGGAGTGGTGGTATGGAACTGGTCATGACGTGGGTGCCCTTGGTAGTAGAGCAGTTTTGTGAAGCAAACAAGTTTGTTTGACGAAACTCCTCCCACGTGAGGTCAGCAAACTCTGTTGTTAGGTACAAGAGCAAAACATAGTGTTAGCTTGATTTTTCAGATGTGGACCAACACCTTAACATCTACGTTTACTGTTTAAACTCCGAAGAAACAAAAACTTTGCGAGTCTAGAACAACCCTAAACCATTGATGGCCAAAGACGAGAACTTCTTGTTGTTTGTAGCCTCTATGAATTTTGAGTTGTCCAAAAAAGTCCATTCACTCCTCTGCGATCCAGCACTTGCTCAAGGACACACTAAGTATGTATATTGTTGCTCACTCTATAGTGAGTTCATTTATTCTTATGCATACATTCCAAACTTGTTCAAGAAATTTAAGCATATGAGTGCTTATAATTACCAGCACAGTGCTCATTACATTGAGATATAGATGCATGAAATTCAGGCAAGAGGCTATTAGGATTGGACCTTGATAAACAAAACACAACAAAATCAAGCAAAATAAAGGTTTAAAATTAAAAGGGCACCCATAACGTGCAATTCAGAAATAGAAACCTTCATTCCAAACAATTTCAAAATGTTCTGCAAAAATATAATTCATTCTGCAAACCCTAGAAACTGCTCCAAAGTGGAAAAACTCTAAACACTTATTTGCTAGCCTCCTTATCTTACAAAAAGCACCTGAGCTCCTACATAAAAGTCATGTGACCGCCTCTTCTACTCTATTTATCGTAAGGAGTGTTGTATTTCTCCACTAACTCATTGATTGTACAGAAACCATTAGCGAAACTTACAACCCGACGAGGGCCTTTCAAACAGATGCTTTTTATTTTTTTCTTATTTTCATTGCCATGTGGACCAATTGAACTTTGGGGTTCTACGTAACGTAGAATTTTCCAAATATAAATAAAATAAAAACGTTTTGAATATATTGTTGTTTCGTCGGGCAGCATGTGGAAATGCTATTGGTTGATGAGGCCTGCCCTTCCAGCTCATCACTGCCCGAAGAGACCCAAAAATATTGAAAATGAATATGACAGATGGTTCAGATGAGAAAATCGATGTACTATTAATGTAATTTGTGGCGCCAAATAGATCAGTATTTCAAATTTTTGCCAACACTTTTTCTCATATTCATGGCTTTTTGTATACGCAAATTTTCATATTCATAGTTTATTGTTCCAAATTTTTGCATGCAAATTACGAATGTCGCCATCAAGGAAGCCATGCTCCTCAATCGACTTTGTGCTTCTATTCAACGAGACATATGATAATGGATTATGGGTGCCAAAAAAATATTCAAAAAACTCTTGGGTTTTGATGCATCCATCATCAAGAGGAGCATTTTGAAAAAGGAAAAGGTCAAAACTATCATTTCGATCTTATTGGAAGGACAAATTTTGGATGTCAGAACATCATCATGTATATATGCATTCAGAGATAAATGTGCAAGGATTCAACCGTCAAGATCACAAAGAAACAACTATTTGTGGATTTCTTTTCAAGTGTCAATGTATGCAAAACCCCAACGATGTTTGTATGCAAAAATTTATCAGATAGTTTATTATCTGAACTTATGGATGAAGGCTGGGACAAAAGATCAGATGGAGAAATAGAATGCAGATTAAAATGTCTTCCATGTGCTTCCGTCATCAAATTGAAAAACAAATGTTGAGCTTATGCTTCCATTATCAAAGATGGAAAAAAAAATTAAGATAAATGGGTGCCACTCGATCAAGACTTGGAAGCCAGTGGACATTCAAAATGAAAAAATATTGAAATTATATACAATGATGTCGTTTTGACATGTGTTGAGGTGGAAGAAGATTAGAGTCTAAACTACATTCGGCGGGAACTATTGCTCCTACAAGATGATGTACTTTCAGACTTCAGATTCATTTTCAATGGTAAACTCGTAAGTAACTAACTGTAAGCACTCGATTTTTTATGAATAGTTTTAATCAAAACTTTCTAATGCAAACTTTGTACTAATTTAACTAACTTTGTATTAATTTTATGCAAGTATGTAAAAGACATGAGCTCGAGATCAAATGCAGAGATATTGGCGAAACAATCCAACTTATGGAAGAACATTGAGATTCACTATCAGCGAATACATGCCAATCATCATGTCTTTTTATCATTATAGAGAAATTGCATTCCAGTATTAGACAATGGACACAACCTGATTGTAAGAATCTATTGTGATATCAATAAAAAAACTCATAAACGGGTTGTTTACATGTAAAAAGATTGTATCTTTTATTTTTGATGTCTCTCTATTTACAAATAGATCTCTATTCAATCAATTTTTCTATATTTTCTATATCAGTATTAAGAACTGATAAGGCAACAGCTTCTTCTATAATCTCGCTCTCCTCTGTTTCAGGAAGGGCCTCAATACCTTTTAAGACAAGAGGAATATCTGCTATAAAATTGTCTTCCTTTGTATTAGGAAGGATTTTTATTCTTTTTTTATCATATAAAATAAGATTTGCATCTTGAGCAACCTGAAAGGCTGTTAAGGCAGAAGCAGCTTCCTTTTGAGGGCCCTCGATTGCAGGTGCAACACTTACACCGTACGAGGCATAGATTGTGATCCACTCTTGTCAAAATCTATATACATCATCAGGAGTATACGGCTCAAGAGTGAACTGTCATCACAAAACATAAGAATCAGCAAATTACAAACAATGATAGTAAAAAAATATGAATCAGAATGAAATGAACTACAAATGAGCAGAATATTACCTTTTCAATATCTGCATCCACTTGTAAATTATACCATTCAAAAAATAGCTTCATATTGTACAGGACGAACCATGCACAACTAAAAACATCTTTTTGTTGTACACACTGCATATATAGAACAAAAATTAGTAATATTATGATAGAAATTTTATTTTTGCTATGACGATACATTTGAATTAAAAAAGAAATACATGCATATCAGAGATAAATTGAATATACCTTGAGAGATTTAATGGTTATATCTCCAATTGAAGTTGTCGTTGTCGGTATTTTCCGAACGACATCATGAAGTAAAGAATCAAATTCTCTTTGTGTATTTGCAGTTGAGTTTAATTTTACACATAGAAAATTTGATACTCCCTCCTTATTTATCTTTACAAAAAGAATGTTCAAGCTCCAATGCCGACTGCAACAACCAAAATACAAATATGGATAAATTCATATTTATGAAAAAATTCCGTACTTATTAAAGCAATGAGGCATGCAACAATGCAGATTAAAGCAACAAAAACAAAAGAGCAATCCTTACTTATTTTCATATGGAATCAAATAGAATTTCGCCATAGGACTGCACTTGATAAAATAGACAACCTTATCAAAATTGGCTTCTTTCACCTTTACCGCTCCCATGAAAAATGGACTAACAACAAAAATTGTCCCATGAGAATCGAAACTAATACTATTTAGCAAAAAAGAAACTCTGGCCTCTACTATTACATTTGAGATTTATGAGGTCTTATCTTTTAGCTCGGCACAAAATTTGGGACCTAATCTAAAGCTTCTACGTGTATCTAGAAGAAAAAAATCAAAAAAGTTGCTGAGATGATCAATTTTGTTAGCTAGAGAGGCCTTGTATTGATTATAATGGTTAGAATAAAAAAATAGCCTGGGCTAGATCGTATGGAATTCTCACAAAAAGATTATGTACATGAGCAGAAACAAAAGTGAAAACAATATTTACAGATTTCTCTGTTATTTTGTCTAGCTCCTTTTGGATAATCAACACTTTTGGTGATGAAACCTACTAAGGAACTGGACGAATAACAGGAGGAGGAAGGGGTGAAGATTCTCGATCTGAGTCAGATTCTCCAGCATCTGACTCAGATCTCAGAAGACACGGGGTCTCTTGGCCGGAATACGTCTAGGAGGAAGGGAAGGAGCTGGCCTTCGAGATCCAGCCTTCTTGGGGACAGACTGTTTTCTCTTCCTCCTAGAGGTAGTAGGCACGTTGGTTCTATCCAGAGGCAGGTCTCTGAAGGTGCTAGCATTATCAACATGCAGACCAGAATTTATGTCCCGAAGCATTTTGAGAATGATGAAATCCTTTGGCATGATGGTGACACACTTACCATGCACTGCCAAAAGACAAGTATCCTCAAACGACTGGGACAGATAATCTTTTGCAGCACCTTGTAAGGCCTGCATGGCCGTCACGGCAAAATGAACATTCAGTCCAAGTGACAGAGTGACATTCCAAACAGATCGGCCAAAAGGAGCTCTAGGGATCAATAATTCAGTTGATCTCTGGAGTTTTCTGATCTCCCTCAGCCAGACCTGCTTCGTGCCACGCCTACGGCCAGTACCAGGGGGAACACGGGAATGGGATGGTTGTACAGTGGTTATGACACGAACAGTAGATTTAGTCCTAGCCATCATCCTCAGAAGAAGAAGATTTACAAAAAAAAATCAAAACAAAAGAAAAGTGGTTGAAATTTTTCTTTTTTGCGATAAAAGGACGCTAGAGATCGATACCAGAACTGAACATCGGTTAGATGTGCGCTCAAAATCGATATTGCACAACCAGCAATATTGGACTCGAGCGCACTGTGAGAGGGCGGAAGCTTGAACGGTGAAAGAAGGCGCTTGAGAATGATATCGGGAGCTAAAAGCAAAAATTTTGCGGACAAAAAAATGAAAATTTTGAGGACTTATACATACGAAATTTTTGCATGTGTGAAAAGACGGCGAAGACACATGTTGTTACATCATTGGGCCACGTGGAATGTCCGTATTGACAGTGGTGACCCAATTATAAGGCCACATGGGCTGAGACACGTGCGCGAATCCCTTCTCGATGCATGTCATTCTTGCACGTGACAGGTGTCAGATGAATCATTCTAGGTATGGTGCATTTATTTTGACCAATCAGAAGTCAATGCGTGTTCCTTCGCCACTCCTCCTCACGTGCAAATTTTTTTTTTATAAATAGGTCTTTTTCGACTGGAATTTTTACTCAAATTTACGATTGCTTTGCCGGATATCGATTTCAAGTGCGCCGCTTGCTCTCATTACCCTTCGTTGACTATTTTGCATCTGGATCTGATACTGCATCTTCCGGTATCGCATTTAAGCGCACTTTGCATCTCTTTTCTTTTATGCTCTGTGTTCTTGCGCTTGGATCTGATACTCCAACTTGCAATATCTCTCTCGAGCGCACGTTGCCTTGACGTGCTTTCCTGACCTACGGTTTGCGCCTAAGAGCGATATTTGAAACTTTAGTTTTGTTATTTTTGTTTAAAATGTCTAATTTTGAATCTAGTTTGTTTTTTTTTTAAATGAATTTGGTATTACTGATAGGTTAGACTATTTCAAATCTTTTTTTTCTCTTTTTCTTTTTATTCTACCTTCTATAACTTAGGGCCCTGGTGTGGAGGCATTTTCTGAGATATTTCTCAGATTTAAGTCCCTGTTCAGTACTCTGTTATTCAGATCTCAGAATAAGGACATGATTCATTATCAGGTTCTGGTGGCACTCGACAAGCATATCTATAAAGGTAAGCTTGACAGAATGTTTACCAAGTTACATAATGACTTCAAGTCTGTATATGAGTGCCCAATTCATAATAAAAAATGTAGATTTATTGATTTTTAGTATGCTTTTGTTTTTCTTTTGTTAAATATTTCTGACGATTTGGAGGCTGTGCCTTCCACTTCTGAAGCAGCTTCTTCTAGTGGTACAAAGTCTGAAAAGTCAAAGATTGTTGATATAGATACCTTTTTTATTGATACGAGTGTTAATTTAGATGATTATTCAGATTTTGATCTTGCTCGAAATAGGACATTGTTTATAGGCCCTAGAACACCCACTACCCTTTCTCCTTCTAATAAATCTTTGATCACTTTGCCTACTTATAATATAGATAATAATTCCTTTTTGACAATACCGGATCTTTTTGACTTCACTGAAGCTGAGACTCTTTGCATTTTGAGCAAAGAGCTTGATGAATTTTTGGATATAACACGGGTGTCAGATTCCGACATTGTGTTCGTATTCCCTCCCGCGAGCTTCATTTTCATGCTAGCTTTGCAGCTCTTGCCTTGTAAAGCTAGTATTTGTGAAAGTACTGTACTTTAGGACCATAAATGGATCTACAAAAGATCCACAAGAGTGATTGGATGCTAGCTTAACAATCTATCAAAAAACTAGACACAAAAAAGTTGATCTAGATTGGCAATTTGACAAACAACAAGCATTAACAATCAAAAGCATTGATAAACATTGAAATCCAAGCCCACACATGTGTACTATAGGTTGTAGTACGGCCTATGGAGAATGGGATTACATAGTAAAACACACTTCCTTTGCAAAGTTAGGTGAAAATCCAGCATGTAATAAGGAAGTAGACTCCACTTTCTTGCCCTAATGTGAAAACCCTAGCCTAGATCCAAGAGTCATGCTTGGTAGGTGCATGGTAGGTACAAATCTCATCATAAATCATGGTCTAGATCCTACAAAGTAGGAATCACTACCAAATAGACACAACCACTCCTCTTGACTCGTGGTAACCTACTTTAGGTGTGTATGTACAAGTGGCACTTTGGCCATTCAAGTAACCAACAAACAATATTGACAAAATGTACAATATTCTACATGGCTAGATTTGCCAATGTAGGCAATTTTTCACACTCCTCCTCAAATCTAGCCTTGTAGATCACAATGCTTTTATCAATAACTCCAATTGAAGATCTAAGCTTGACAAATGAATTTTTAGGTAAAGGTTTAGTAAACAAATCAGCCAAGCAACTTGATGATGGCATGTGTTGGAGCTTGATCTCTTTAGCTTGCACTTTTTCCCTCACGAAATGATGAGCAATTTCGATGTGTTTGCTCCTTGCATGGAATGTCAGATTAGTTGCAAGTGATTGGGCTGATTGGTTGTCACAATAGATGACAGGGATCTCCTCCTCCATGACATGAAGCTCCACCAATAGCCTTTTGAGCCACAAGACCTCCTTGCATGTTGATGTCAAGGGCTTGTATTCGGATTCTGTGGAAGATAGGGAGATGGTATCTTGCTTTTTGGAAAGCCATGATACTACTCCATCACATCTCTCTCTCTCTCTCTCTCTCTCTCTCTCTCTCTCTCTCTCTCTCTCTCTCTCTCTCTCTCTCTCTCTCTCTCTCTCTCTCTCTCTCTCTCTCTCTCTCTCTCTCTCTCTCTCTCTCTCTCTCTCTCTCTCTCTCTCTCTCTCTCTCTCTCTACATTTTGACTATATGCAATGTTGGGTTACAATTAACTCTGACATTAAAAAAAGTTAGAGTCTCACACATTTAAAAACTTTACTAAAAATTGAAAGTTTTGATGGATGCAGCTTATTAGATGGAGAATTTAGTGACAAGGGCAAAAATGTCAATAAGATAAGTTTTGTGTGAAGTCAATATACAATATTCTACAATGATTTTTTTGCAAGTTAACTATTATTGATTTTTGCAAGAAACAATGTAATTACATTTTTTTGTAGGCCAATTATTATCAAGAACAAATGTGGTGCACCTGCGTCAGATGCGACAAGCAAGTGATGCATCAAAGACGCACTGTCAATGATCACTTGTGGAAGTATGGAAGTAGAGCGGATGGTCAAACATCAAATCCGGAAGAGATTGAGATTCATTTTAAAAGCTAACACATTTGTTACATATATTTTTTTAGTACTAAGATATCTAGGTAACCATTGACTCGTTTAAATGACACATTCTCTGTCGGTTTGCACCATCGAATGTCATTACATGGTCTTGATCCGTCCGTATTAAATTCCAAGCGAGGAAAAGGCTTGATACAAATGAGGGAACAAAGAATGAAACAAATAGAAGAAGCTAGTGGATTGCTACAAACATATGATAAGGAAGACGTTGTAGTTGAAGATAATGATACTGAGGTACTACATAATGAAGCAATACATGATTTGTTTGTTGGTAGAAACAACGACTGTCGGAATATTGTTGGCTGCGCATTTGCTAGAAAGATGTATTGGTAGATACAAGATTGATAATCCGCAATAGAAATGTAGATTACTGAAATGTCTGCTCTGATACCATGTCGTAAAATTGCATGTGGGCATGAGCGGCAGCGGAAGCTCAAGGATTGAGTAGCATGTAGGAACGGAAGTTAGCAGCATAATTATTCAAGTAGAAGAATTCATACAAAATGCGCAAATGAACGATGCAGTAGTGAGACAAAAATTGCACTCTGATAAATATCAACTGTGAGTACAATAGCTTGAAGTAATAACTTTAGCTTGTTGAGCGTGATAATGCTGGCTACAGAAAAACTCTGATTGAAAGAGAGTTTCAATTAACTCAAAATTAACACTTACATAGCTTGAATCAGCTTACATATAGATTTACAAGTGTCAAGGAAAAATATCTTACAAGCCTTTAATGCTATTTATGCCAATCTTTGCATATGTACAAAGTTGGTAACAACCAACCGCCTTTGGGATATTGGTTGTCCAGCTGTTTTAGGGTTGCTGATAAGTTGGCGACGTCGGTCAGCCAATGCAAAAATGTGAAAAAGCCAAAAAACTCGAAGGTGCCCTTAGACTGAAGGTTTGCAACTCCTGAAGGTGCCCTTACACTAAAGGTATGTAGATCCCTAAGGTGCCCTTAGGCAGCGAAGAAGGTGAAAAAGCCAAAAAGTGCCTTACATTGAAGGCAGAGAAGAAGGCGAAGGTGCCTTAAACTAAAGACAGTGAAGAAGGCAAAGGTGGATTAAAGGTAGTGAAAAAGATGAAAAAGGAGAAGGTGCCTTAAAAATAATTTCTAAGGCATTATGGTCACTTGGCCAATATGTCGTATTTTTTGCTAAGGAGCGAAAAAGACGAAGAAGGAGAAGGTGCCTTAAAATGATTTCCAAGGCACAAGGAATCTCAAGGAAAAAAAAAGAAAAAAAAAAAAATGTGAAGGCCCGAAAATATGTTGTCGGCCTTTGGTTTTTTTAGGATGCTCATTACTTGAATGATTTGTTTTAAGGCTGAGCATAAGAAATCTAACATCATGCATGTACAAATGACCACATTTTATACAGGTGTGTGCATTCAAAAAAAGATCAATGTCCAACATGTGGCACATCACGATACAGAATAGACATTCAAGGATCGAGTGTGCCACAAAAAGTGTTACGTCATTTTCTTGTCATTCCACGACTACAGTGTTTGTTTCGATGTAGGTCTTTGGAACACTAGTAGATTGGCATGCTAAGAATCGATCTACAGATATTGCATCAGATATGTCAAACGCCTTGCACGAGGAACCAGAAATCGAGTCAGAACCCTTGATCGAGCCAGAAATCCAAGTTTCATTTGATGCTCATTGAAGAAGAAATCGCAAATAAAAATATGAATGTAGAAAGACAATTGCCGATAAGAATGTCACATTTCGATGAAGAATTGCCAGAGGAAGAAAGTGTTGATGAAGATGATCATAGCTCTTACACTCACAGGCGAAGAAATTTATGATTGCACTTAGAATTAGATTCAAGTGAGTGTATGGACTTAGATAATGACAAGAATAAGGCACTATTTGACGAGCAATGTAAGGGGAATATTGATTTATAATATTGACTCACAATTCAAATTTTTACAAAGACTGCTTGCACCAGTATCACAAAGATTCTATGCACACTATTGGCATGACCTCAAGTTTCAACGTTGAGTATTCAAGAATGTACTGTGGACCTAAATTGCAGCACCCCCTTCTGGAACGATGTGTTCCGGAACGAATCCAGGTATTGGAATACTACGTTTCAGAATGTAAGGGTCATGCGTTTCGGAACGCTATTGGAATCCAGAATCTAGTTAGTTGGATTGTGTTCGAAGGTTACTGAATGTTAGTTGATGGGTTGTGGACTCGAGCGAATCTATAAAGTTGTTTTCTAGACAGATAAGAGGAATAGCACATAAAATACTTTTTCTAGCTTTGCCTAACCTTTTCCGTGACTTCGTCTAATCTTTTTTTGGCCTCCAAGATCAATACTGTGAAAAATTGCCTACATTGGCAAATCTAGCCATGTAGAATATTGTACATTTTGTCAATATTGTTTGTTGGTTACTTGAATGGCCAAAGTGCCACTTGTACATACGCACCTAAAGTAGGTTACCACGAGTCAAGAGGAGTGGTTGTGTCTATTTGGTAGTGATTCCTAATTTGTAGGATCTAGACCATGATTTATGATGAGATTTGTACCTACCATGCACTACCGAGCATGACTCTTGGATCTAGGCTAGGGTTTCCACATTAGGGCAAGAAAGTGGAGTCTACTTCCTTATTACATGCTAGATTTTCACCTAACTTTGCAAAGGAAATGTGTTTTACTATGTATTCCCATTCTCCATAGTGAGAAGATAGAAAATTTTTGGAGCTCATTGGCAATCTCAAGCTAGTTCACTATGTACATTGAGTTTTTGTGATCCAAATGAAACCAAATAAATTTCTACTTGTTTCTTAGGTTGAAGGCCATACTACAGCCTGTATTACACACGTGTGGGATCGGATTTCAATGTTTATCAATGCTTTTGATTGTTAATGCTTGTTGTTTGTCAAATTGCCAATCTAGATCAACTTTTTTGTGTCTAGTTTTTTGATAGATTGTTAAGCAAGCATCCAATCACTCTTGTGGATATTTTGTAGATCCATTTATGGTCCTAAAGTATAGTACTTTCACATGGTATCAGAGCCAAGTACAAGGCCATTGATATGTGTTTGAATCTAATCCAGTTTTAGCAGGTTTTGGTGCAAAAAGCTAGTATTGGAAGGGCGAGCTGGTATCCAAGTTTTGGTGAGGGGATTTGATCCCAAACCTTTTCAGGATCAAAATCCATACTGTTCACATGTGTGGGCATCTTTGAACCAGCATTTAATAACCCATATTCATTGGATCATAGAAAATCATCTGGTGTCAGTTTGATGTAATTTTTGGTGCAAATCCTAGAATAAGCTACCAAGATCACTTGCCATTGATTAGTTTTGAATTTGTTTCATGAAAACTAATTAATCTAGGCTGATTTCAGACCTTCTTAAAGTGGAAACCAGGTCTTGAAAGTACATCAAAGTGAATGAGAGAGATAGAGTCAGTTTTTGTCCAAGAATAGCCAAGATTGGCAAGATTTGCTTGAGTGTAGTTTTCATCTCATCTTATCTTCATTCCAGCTTTGTGATGGAGTGATAGAACTGTGATTACAAATCCATCTGTTGGATTAGAAGTAAACATTTGAGTGAAACACTGCAAGTTAGGAACCTTTGTGAGTTTCAGGTCCAAACAAATCTATATCTTGTGTGTAGAATCTTGCTAGTAAGATGGGATCAGTGGGAGCCTATTTTCTAGAAGCTAGTGAGAGGTTAAATTCTACCAATTATGCTATTTGGAAAGTGAGGATAGAGTCACTAATGGTGCTCCAAGATCTTTATGAGTTTCTAATAGATGATGAAGATGAACCTCTAGGTGCACAGGAATTGGTGAGATACAAGAAGAGGTCTAGGCTTGCACTTCACTTGTAATCTATCTATGAGTCTAGTAACACTTCGAGGGTTCTCATGCTTAGGAATCAGATTCTACAAAGCATGAAGAGGAGTGATGAGAGTGCACAAGATTATGTGCTAAGAATCAAGTCTCTCAAGAGGGAGTTAGCTTCCATTGGAGAGAAGATTCAAGATAGTGAGCTTGTTCAGATTGTCCTCAATGGTCTAGGGAGTGGCTTTATAAATTTGGTCCAAATCTTTGCAATCCAAGACACTTTGCCTACTATAGAAAAGCTACACAGTGTATTAGTAGCTGAAGAGTGTAGGATGTTGCATACCAATGCAAGAATGAATGCTATTTCTCTGCAGGATGGTGATGAGAAAGCTAATTTCTCATTCAAAAGCAAGAAGAAGACCAATGGCAAGAAGAAGCACTTCAAGGAGACCAAGGAGGAGGATGAGGCTTCAAGCTCAAAGGGCAAGATCAAAGACAAGTCCAAGTACAAATTTGTATCCATTGGATCCGAGCTTGATGCAAGCTCCACAATTCCAATCCATCACAAAATTAATAAAGTCTTTGTGTGACGTAGAAAACGGTTTACTGGGTTATTGTGAAAGATTGACGACTTATGGTGTTGCAAACTCGGTTCAGAAAATACAGAGTTTAGAATGTATGTTAAATGGTTTGCTTGCTGACTATGAAGAAAAAGAGACCGCATCATTACAAACAAAAGAAGATAATGCACGTGTACATAATATTATGTTAAATTTGAATGCAAGTAATGATCAATTCCGACAAGTTGTTCAGACATTACATATATCAAATGACCAGTTAAAAGAAGAAACTCGCATACTAGATAAGAAATTAAAAAGAAACAAGCGAAAAAGAATTATGAAGGAATTGATGAGCTTTCGCTAAATGGAGGCCAACGGAGAAAAAGGATTTAAGCATTCAAGTAAGGATTTGATTTGAATCAGTTTTATTTTTATTTTGTGAAGTAGCATGACATTTATTATGTGTCCTATTTGGGTTTCTTGATTTTCATAATCATTTGCAGATCAGCATTGGTTGCAAATGAGCATCTGAGAGACAATAACCTGATCAGAAAATCATTGAGTTCGGTATTGACAACCAAGTCCAAAAAGTCTTTATTGGACAATAATCGATATTTTCGAATCAAGTCTAAGGTCACTGAGGCTTTGATGAATGAGGTCGGTAAGGTAATCGACCGAACGTTAATTCAAGGAGCATGTGATTTCTCAGGTATCAGCAGGGAGGCATATGCCAGATATTTAAAATTATTAAAGAGTCTTTTGGACAATTGCATGTAAGAAAATTTCTCATTCCTCGTCCTTTTCAGATAAGGTTGGAGAGAGATGTATTGAATAAGGGTATGCAAAACGTCATTGGAATCTCTTTTCACATCAATGAGATTTACAATTCAAAGTCTGGCAATTTGTCATATAATTCTACCAACAACTTATTTGTGGATTTGAATCATTTATTGAGATTTATAGTGAAATTCTATAATATTACAAGTGTTAGTATGAGCAAACTTATTTTGGTGGTCAAGCTAGATGAATCGGAAGTTATAAAAGGACAGAAGTTGAAAAGAGTAAGTATTTCTCTCATGAATGGAGCATTGAGCAATGCAACAAACTCAAGGGATCTCAACTTCAATGTGCAATCAAAAAACAACATATGGTGGCTAGCATGTTTTCAGGTAAAACATGGTTGTTATTCATGTGCAATTTTTTTTGGTAATTGTTTTGAATATATAAAAACTTGTGATTCCATATGTTGAACAGGTTATCAAGGAGGATCACGATGTTCTTTCTTGGATTTTTAGTAAAACAAGTTATCTTGATATCATAAAGGATCATATGAAGGGCAAAGTACTTAGTGTTCCTGAAAGAGGTGAATTTTTTGTGGAATGGCATTTAGCTGAAGACTTGAAGTCATTGAAATGTATGTTCAATGTATCTCATGGAGCAAATTCGAAACATCCATGTCTATATTGTATGAAATCATCAAATGACATTTCAAGGAACAAAAGAGTTTCAAGAGATATTGAAGATCACAACTGGAAACCAGAACTACCAATTCCTTTACAAAATATGCATATTTGCACACTTCATGGAGAGGTGAGGATCATAGAGAAATCAATATATCTTCATATCTTGTTTGCATGGAATACTACGCCAGAGTCAACATCAAAACAAGCAATCGCTCAATTAGAGAAAGTGTTGTCAAAAGCGGGCCTTCATAAAGGCCATGTTAAAATACAAAAAGATGAAAAGTTTTCGGGAAAAACAGGAAACGTGCCAAGTAAACCTAGCATAGGAGGAGTCAAAGCTCGTCAATTTTAATCAAATCATTCTAAAGAGTCGTCTAAGATCCAATACTCAGTTTGGAAAGATGTTATTTCTGCAACACAAGTCTTTGATGATAAAGGAACAACAAGGATAAAGAAGGTTCAAGTTTGGAAAAAGCTCGATAATATGGTTGAAATGCTTAGAAAAGACACAATTTCATATGTAGATGCACTCCTATTGGAGAAAACAACAATAGAGTTTGTAGATGCAATTCGGGTGGCTTGGGGCTCATATCACATCAGTCACTACATGGTAAGATACATTTAAATAGTGTCTTACAATTTTATAATTTTGGTATAACTTGCTTGATAGATTCTAACCAATGCATATTTTTCTAACCAATGCATAAATCTTTGATATTGCAGCACATACTAAGGCATCATGCATCATTTTTTGTAAAAAAGTATGACACTTTGAGTATGTGGTCCTCACAAGGAATGGGGAAATCACATTGGTAGGCAAGAGTAGCATTTCATCGAAATACACAACATGGTGGAACATCCTCAAAAAATAGTTACATCATTCAACTATTCCAATGGTTTTATAGACGGCTCAAGTTCGATACACAACAAGATCAACTGAATATCAAAGATTCAAAAAAGCATGTAAATTTATAAGCCAAAATTAGACAAGAACGTTGCCGCACTGCATGCTTCCGACCAAAGTGAATCGGTTAAGCCCATTTGCTTCATCATGGAGCGTGCACTCTCCATAATAGTCTTGTTTTTTCTTTCAGCTATACCATTACTATGCGACGTGTGTGATTGTGTGAATTGTCTTTTGATGTCGTGTTCCTTGCAAAAGTCCTCAAAATCATCAGATTTGTATTCGCCCCCTCTATCTGATCTTAGCACTTTGATGTGTGCATCCAGTTGGTTCTCTAATAAAGCCTTAAACTCCTTGAAGCGAGCAAAAGTGTCAGATTTCTTCTTCAAGAAATAAATCCATGTCCTCCTAGAGTAATGATCTATGAAAGTCATAAAATAATAGGCTTTCCCCATTGACATGGTCTTCATTGGGCAACACAGGTCGCTGTGAATAAGTTCCAGCGGTTTCGTAGCTCTTGCAGCTCCACCTTTCTTAAATGTCTCCCTGTGATGCTTTCCCATAACACATCCTTCACATATGGCGTGATGATCATATGGAAATTTTCTCAAGGCTTCAGAAAATAAAAATGGATTCCACACTAATCCACATCATCTCTAACAAAATCAAACAAAGAAGAGCACTCTACCACCAAGTTTGAAAAGCATGCTTCATACAAGAATTAGTGAATCCAAACCCAAATTCCCTTGAAAAAACAACATCGATCCGAGATGTGAATCCAAGTGCGTTCCAATTCTAATTTGATGTAGAATTCCTCTCCATCCTATCCAAAAACCGCATCTTAGCTGGGCTCTGATACCAATGTAAAGACCACTGGGGACAAACCCCTAAGATGAGGATAGGAAAACACAAGAGAGACTGTGGAGCAAAACCACCCAACCAATCCTAGATCCCTCCTGGAGAATCCTCTTGGATTTAGCCCCCAAGCCATGCCATGTGATAGCAAGAGGAGAAGAGCTCAACAAGACTATTTTGTTAATCATAAGTGTCTTTGATTAGTCTTTAATTGCATGAAATGTAACTTTAAATATTTACAAATTTTTTATATAACAATTTATATAAACGAATGATTTTGTTTACCAACTTTATAAGAAGTGGTACAAAGGACTCTTGCAGTTGGATGGAGTCAATTTTTAGGGTAAAATGGAGCTAGTATATTGGTTCCATTCGGCCCTAAGTTTTTTATTTTTATTTTTGTTTCTTCGAAATAATCCTCTTTATATGAACCTCAGAATATTTCTCGAAAAACTCGTTTGTGATCAAGACAGGACCCAAAGGATATTCCAAGGTCCCTCAATATATCCCTTGAAAAATACTCTTTTGTGAGCATGACAAGCCTTGAGGGATATTCCGAAGTCCCTTGATATATCCCTTGAAAAACACTCTTTGTGAGCACGATAGGCCCTGAGGGATATTACGAAGTCCCTGGATATATCCCTCGAAAAAAATTCTTTATTAACGACACAAAAATAGTACAGGGATTCCTCGGGGCCCAATGCAAATTTTGAGGGTCTATTATCGAGGGATACATCGTTGGATATACCGGCGGAAAAAGACCATTTTTTTTTTTTCATATTTTTGGCTTCAGAAAAGTCTTAGAATTAGGGTCGAAAATGTTCCAAAATGTTGTAGTGGAAGGAGTAGGTTATTATCAACTACACTTTTTTAGTGTTATATTTATTTCGAGTTCCCATTTCATTAAATTGTTTTTGTTTTAATTTTCACACAACATTGACGATATTTGTTATGTTTGATACTTATAGTCAACTTTTTATTGGAATGTCGACGTCTCTTTATAGATAATATGGTCATCACTCATCCATATCAAATAATTTGCCTCTGAAATTTGGTTATATTTTGAAAGCTAAAAAATTACCGTTTTTTACTCCTTTCTAAGCTGGAGAACATAAAAAAATTGATATTTTCTAAAAACAAATGTTCGTTTTGAATTTTTGAAATTGCATTGAAATCTGTGCAAAATTCAATGCCAAATAATTCGTTTCGATCGACCTCAATCTCATTCAAAAACATTTTAAAAAGACAAAATTAAAAAGATTTATGAGTCCAAAACAACAAAATCCAACTAACAAAATATCGTCTTGGAAAAGAGTCTAGGATAATTTATTACCACAAAAATTGATTATGAAGGTACTTTTATGTTGTAAGTGGCGTTGTGCTAGCCACTTTTTGTTTGTATTATGTTAAATATCGAAAGTAGGACATATGAATTATAAACTTATACACTATATTGCATACCAGACTTGAGATACATGTTCATAGGTATGATGTCATGAAGACGTCGTTAATCTTAAAGAAAAAAAATACTACTGGTCCTATTCTCGAAGGAGCCCAAACTGGTACCAATGCACTTGTAAAAAAATTTCAAATAAAATAGAACCTTAAAATTTGAAATTTATATATAAAAAGAAAGACCTCTTACTAATGCTCCTTGCTCTCCAAGGGGAACTGACTGGCCATGGTACCAGTCACTTCAACAAAAATTTCAAATAAAATAGAACCTTAAAACTTAAAATTTATTATTAAAACTAGATGATTTTGAATGATTTAACAAATTTCAACATAAAACATAAAAGAGTAAAATGTGAACTTCAACAATGGGCTTGTTTATTATTGTCAATTCTTTAAGAGCACTGACCACTTGACGGGCACACCACACTGCTGGATGCTCATTGCTTGGAGCCTGGGCTGGATGGACATACTGGGGGGGGGTGGGGAGGGGATTGAGTAGTTGCCTTGCCTCTAGAGCCATGTACCGCCAAAGTTGGTGGTGGAATTCATTACATTAAATAGCAGTTTGAAGCAGCTCGAACAATGAACGCTAGGTAAGGTAGTGGCAGTAGACAGCTAATACTTGCGAAAATGAAAATGTAAAAGTTCTAGAAGTAACTGCTAGCCGACAGTAAGGCCTAGCAGCAGTGCAGAATTGCACATATCCGGTCTGAAATTATGTGCACTTCAGAGAGATGGCGTTTGGATTATTCCGCATAATCAAACCAAACCTGGGCGAGAAGTTTATCGAAGAGTAACTTCTCCAACAGGCAGCTGATTTCGTGATGAGCAAATTGTTATGACACCGTTGTCTATCGTGGATGAAACTTCCTTGACCAAAAGGAAAACCAACAATTTGATTCCTTCACGACTTAGAAGCGCTGTTGAAGTTTTTTTGGTGGTATATTCGATGCTCGTTGAAGCTCTAGTAGCAAACCAGTCCTTGTCTGGTGAGCTCCTTCTTAAGGAACAATCCATACCGTTTTGCATAATACTATCCATCCATTCATGGTTAGTGCCATGGAAGCACAGAATGACCATGTCGTCTTCTTCAAGTTTGTCATCAAGATGTTGGTCATGTAGAATTTTATCAAAAAGTTTTCCTGTCCAAA
This sequence comes from Diphasiastrum complanatum, assembly GCA_029204225.1. NCBI lineage: Eukaryota > Viridiplantae > Streptophyta > Lycopodiopsida > Lycopodiales > Lycopodiaceae > Diphasiastrum > Diphasiastrum complanatum. Next base: position 47,731,247 of record CM055110.1, on the reverse strand, counting down.
GATGGGATTGCTGACTGATTAGCCATTAATTACCTTCAATGGAGTTTGGTCCAATGTACAGAGGAAGATTATTATATACTCTAGTGGAAAACACGCTATAATATGTGAACACTGAATATGCAGGACCATTGAAACATTTGACATACCGAAACCTTCTTGGTTCCACTCTATAGCTTCTTCGAATGACTTCAAAAAACTCGTATACAACGAATGTTGAGTGGACATGAAGGGATTAGAGCGATACGAGATAATTTGCCTAGATCCAGCATTTTCTTCAGAAAACTTTCGCACGTAATCTTCATGACGAAGCTTTTCAACAATCAAGGATAGAAACTGTGAACATGGCAAAAAAACGCGAGCCAACAAGGTTTTAGAGCACTTTAAATTCCAGAGCGTTAACAGTTCAATTATATTTGTAATGCTAGAATGCTGTGATGTGAATAGACAAATTACTTGATAGCGCCCGCTTCTGTCCCAAGCAAAACTATTCGTACGGAGCGCTTTCTGGTCTAGAGATATTTCAGTGACTACATCCTTTTCCGTGTCATTGTTGGGATCTACCTCTTTCATGCTAACTAAATCAATAGTGAGACGTCCTCTGGAATTGGAATACATGAGTAGCTTCACAGATGGGCGTCCTGAAATAAGAGGTGCAGTGGGTATGAGAGACGATATCGTGCGATTGTCGTAGGCTTGCATGCCTCCACTGGATGCGTAATGTTGTAGTGTGGGAGCTGGAGCTCCCTTCTCGAGGGGCTGAGCCAAGGTTACCTGCATGCTGTCTAATCTCTGAGTCTCGACGCTCGACTCTTGCTTGAAAAAATCAAAGGAGAGGAATGAATGCAACAATTGGTATATAGTTATAGTCGATCTGAAGAATCTAGACTACTTTGCTTTTTATAAGTGGACCTAGGGGGGTAATTAACCTTAGGCCAAGGCCCTGTTAGGGAGCCTATGGCGAGTCCTGTAGCCTGAGCCATCTGCCGCTCAATGGGCTAAACGGTGCGACATGGCCGAGGCATGCTGTCATACGCCCCATTTTGTATTCCCACTTTGTCTTGTGAATGCGTCAAGCTTTATCCCAATCTATATTGTAATGGCACGGTCCCAATGGGGTTGGCTTAGTTGGTCCCAAGCCCCTTGAAAAACCAAGAAGTATGTTGGTAATGGTAGCCAATAAGTATAAAATTTATATTTTTTAAGGCTATTCGTCTATAAGAGTAGTTGGTAATTATAATAATAAACATGTTTATAGACACTTCCTTTTGCATGCAAAATAGACAGCTTATTAAAAATAAACTATTTACTTATAAACTATTCATTTTGCTAGATTTGGCACAATAATCTGCAAGTGACAATAGCATAAAGTTAATGGGCCTACTTATTGAAAATAGATTGTCTAAGAATGAAATGTTCATTCTACTTGCAAAACAGACACTTTATTGACATAGTACTATACATTTGCCAAATAAGATTACTTTTGTTTTAACATGATGAGCCACGACCCCAATAATGTTTTCACATTAAGTGACATTTGTCACAGCTATCACACTTTGTGGTGAACATCTAGCTATACATGATGAGCAAGCTTGTATCTTAGAAGATTCTGGGCTTAGCTTTTCACAAAAGGTTAGCTTACAAATCATGACAAAAAAAGTAACTCACAATTCCCGATCATTAAGTGTTTTAATCTTTTGTCAAGCAGTGGGTAATGTCTAATGTGGGAAGGACAAGTCAACACATTATTTGGAGGAAATGTCCTCCTCATGGGCATCACCTTATGTAATGGGCTACTATGTATGTTTATATGGTTGATCTATTTTCCCTATCAATCTTCATTCTCACATATTGTTGTTTTTTTACACTTGCATCTGAGACACATTGAAGATGGTGGTAGATGCTTCAATAACACTTCATTGCTAACCTTTGATTTGTCACAAAAATTCCTACTAGTCCATTATGTATTGAAAAATGAATTGCTCCGGTGACCTTTTCTCCTTGTAAAATTGTGTGAACAATACAAATACCCTTTTAATATTTCTATGAGTAATGTGGAATGGACATTTCCAACTAGTAAAATGGCTATTTTGCGAGTCTAGGCTAATTACTCATGATTGAGTGGATGTTGAACTCAATGAGAAGGTCACTTCAAAATCTTTTACCAGGCATAATGTATTTAAATAGTTGTGAATTTTCTAAAATTCTTTACTCAATGGATTTAGATCAAGAGCAAATTGAAAAGAGTAAAAAAAATTTAAACATGTATTTCCAATTGAATACCTCATGGTTTACCACACTGTAGATCAATAGATCACTTGATTTAGTTAACTAAAAGTAGTCACCCTATTTCTAGACAACTATATCAACCTTTTCAAAAGGAAGAGATAGGATTACTAATCAAATCGAAAATTATCTTACAATGGGACAAACAAGACTCATTAAATCCCCTTGGAGTGCTCTTGCTCCTTTGAAACCGAAAAAAGATGGAGGCTTTCGGATGTGCGTGAACTCTGAATTTGGTGTACTTTCAGCCTATTGATCATGATTATGGAATGTCTCCATAGATTTTGAGGAAATCAATGGATTTTTGACGATTTTTTATGAGTTGTCACCTAGAATTGAAAATTTTGGCTTGGAGTTTATCATTGCTACTGATCTAGTACGTTTTTCAGATTGTACTTGCTGTTTTATAGTCATTATTTATTGGATCTAACGATTGCATGTCGGTTGAAATGTCAAAAGGGAGCTTAGATAGTGATTTTTAGCAAAAAATTGGGGTTTTGGACTAGAAATGGGCTATAAAAACCATAATTGACTAAAATCAAAACTTGTAGTGCTTGCATGTAATTGATTTACATGGATTTTAGTATGATTGCGCTTAATTGTAGATTTGATCCACAAATTTTAGTCAAAAGTGGTCAAAAAAAACATGGTTTTTTGATGGTTTTTGGACTAATTTTGGGGTTCTTCATGAAATTCATGGCCAATATTTGCATGCACGTTTTCAGAGGTGTAATGAAGCTGTCCTAAGGCTGTCATGAAGTTTGGTTAGGATTGGACACAATTAAGAATCTCAAAAAGTAAAAAGTTAGTGTATTTTTGTGGACTTTTGAGCATGAATACATATCAAATGGTGGTTTGAACCTGTTGGATCTTGTTACAAGAATAAAGATATGATGGGTTGCCTCTGATTTGAGCCATCATGTATCCAATCTGGTTGTGTGAGGCTTAGGCACCATTATGCTGAAGTTTTGCTTGTTGAAGGAGTCCAAAAATGCATTTTTTGTATCATCTGAGCCTATGATTGCTTTCTAGACCTAATAGAAGCCTCTATGCCTATCTAATGAACCTTAGAAGAGTGCTTGTAACCTTTGATTGGATGCTTATTGGGCTATATATGGATTTTTTATGAATCATCCTTGAGAAAGTGCGCCCTCCTACCAGTTTTTTGATCATTTACAGCTCGCACATGTGAAGCCTAGGTGGTAGGGTGACATGGCAAGTGTCTTGTAGACCTACTCTCCCTCCGTACTGTGCTTTACAGTGACAATTTGGTGTCATGTAGAGAAAGTTATGGCTATTGGAAGTTTGGCAATTTTTGAACTAGAATCTACAAATCTTTTGTAATGTTATGATGCATGCATGCATGTAACTCATTGTAGTGCTTTTCTGCTGATGGAAATGTATGGATAGACCTGTATGCATGTTTGGATGCATGGTACATGGGTGTTCAGTAGATTGATCATAGAAAATTTCATGCATGAAGCTATTTTTAGCAATTCTAGTCCAAAAAGCCAGTTTCTAGGCAAGTTACATAAAAAAAATTGATTTTTTTTTTTAGAAATCATTGCATGTCATGTTTGAGGCATGCCGGATGTTTCGGAATGTGTTGGTAACTATGAAACTGCCAAGTCAATGCTTTAGATCGATTTTCACAGTTTAGGTCCATATCGAACAGAATTTGAAAATCCCAATTAGGTAAATTTTGGAAAGAACCATGAATGTTTTGGATTTGTTCAAGTTTGTTGGTTATTGATCAAACATAAAGTGCTTGAAATGTGAATGACCATACTGAGTTGAAATCAATCAGTTTTGTAAGGTCATAGTATCTTTCACTTTTGATTGAAGATTTTTGGGAATCTGTCAATGAATAGGAGCATTTCTTGTTTTTTGGGATCAATACAAACCAATAAAGTAAATCTTGTTGGATCAGTTGACATGCTGATCCATAAGGGGATTTGCCACTAATTAAGTGTGGCACTTAATGAATGAACTGTCAAAAATGTCTGGTAGATTAGTAGTTAAGTATTACTGATATCAAGTGGATCTTTTTCCCAGTACAAATTTAGGGCTTTCAGCCTGAACCATATTTGGAATGGAGAAAAGAGATGAAGCCTGAGGGGTAGTTGATTGGTTGACCTACTTTTCAATTCATGAAGTATAAATGATAGGATGTGAGAATAACAATTGGTAATTATATCTAAAGATAGCCTCTAGGAATTTGGATTCCTTTTCCCCAGTGTTAATTAGAATTTTGATAAATCGCAGATTCTAAGGGAAAAATGAGTGGCAAGTCAGATAATTCATTTATGGAACCATTTGTGTTGTGCAATTGAATTTGGATCTTGCAAGTGAAAGCAAACAAAAGATGTTCCATACAAGAATTTAATATTTTGGATTTTTTTCTACATTACTAAGAATGTGCTTAGTGTGTGTCAAATGGTTAACAAGGGGCTCAAAGTGGAATTTGTTGGTGGTTCTTGTTTTGACCAAAAGGAATGGAGTCTTGATTGCTCAAGGCAAGAGACAAGGTGAGCTCTACAAAATTGATGGATTTGTTGGTTCTAACCATGGTGGTTTGAAGGAAAAGAAGCAAGTTGGTGAGCTTTGTTCAATGTCAAAGTCAGCAAAAATTGTGCTCAGCATAAGTTTGCTCTCGACCTATGATGAGCATGAGTCAAGAGTCGCGACCTATGTTGAGCATAGGTCTTCTCGCGACTTATGCTCAGCATAAGTTTCCTCTCGACCTACATTGAGTAGGGGTCAAGAGCCGACCTATGTTGAGAATAGGTCTTCTCGCGACTTATGCTCAACATAAGTTGAGAGCGGACAATAGGTCTGCTCTTGACTTATGTTGAGCATAAGCTGGGAGAAGACCAATGTTTAGCATAGATCCACTTTTGACTCAGCTTTCGACTTATGTTAGCTTAAGTCAAGAGCAAACCTATGTTGGGCTCTTGACCCATGCTCAACATATGTCGAGAGCAAACCTATGCTGAGAATAAGTTTGCTCTTGACCTATGTTGAGCATAGATCCAATGCTGAGCATAAGTCACGAGAAGACCTATGCTCATTCGGCTCTTGACTCATGCTCAGCATAGGTCGAGAGCAAACCTATGTTGAGCATAGGTCAGGTCTCGCTTATGCTTAGCATAAGTCTGGTCTCAGGTTATTGTGAGTCAAAGTCACAAGCAAAGCTATGCTCAACATGGGTCGCGGGACCCACTAAACAACGGTCTGAAATAGAAACATACTGAAAAACTAAAAAATATGATAAATGTTTTTTCAAGACAAAGAAATCAGATTTAAAATTTGCTTACCTTACTGAAATCTCAAGATTTCGGCGTTCATCAACATGTGTTGAGATTAGCAATCTTGTAGAGCTTATGCTTGGCATAATAGAACAGTCAGATCGCTAAAATAGAGAGCTAGAGAGCGTAGATTGAGCAAATGAAGAGGCAAAGATGAGTTACGTCATGCCCATGTTCCTTAAATATTAAACGGGAACTGGGTGGGAAGGATAATTCATTAACTTACTTATAGTTTAGAAGAAGACCTTAATGTGGTGTTATATATGTATAATTGAGATCTGCACCTAGACATTTAAGATTTAGTGAATCATTTACAATTGACTTGAGTAATTGGATTAATCATGTTTAGAAGTTAATTGGTTGAATAAGCAGTTTGAAGTGTTTAATTGGGAACCGTTTATTTTGATCTATATTGCTTATAAGACACATGATTTGTGAGTCATTAGGATTCATCTTTGAGAGTTGTGTGCATAGAATATAGGAGATTCTTGATATACTAGAATATTTCTTGAACGAGGAATATCCTAGGTTATTGATTGAATCCCCATGAGCTAATATCAAGTACACCCACTAAATTCAGTTGGAATTCAACATAACTTTATAATCTCTAGATGTTGTTCTAGGTGATTGTATAAAGTTTATGATGTTAAAGATGGATGTTATAATGGTCTTTAATTACTTGGTTGATTGTAGAATCTGGAACTCATAATCTGGTTAAGAATCGAGTTGGAAAAATATTCTTAGAATCCAGTAATTTTCCTTGTGGAAATGATTTCAGAAAGTTTCTTATATTTCCTGAGTGGTATGTTGTACATATACTCCCATATCTTCTAATGATTAAGCATGATTTTGAAATCCTGTAAATTATGATTGACGAATCATAAGATTCTAAATGTTATGATTGAAGAATCATAAATGGATACTTTGTGGACATTAAAAGATTATAAGGGAATGTGATGATTCTTAAGATATTGAGTGATTCTTGATCAACTGGGAGAGTCAAGAATCTAGATCAGTCACTTTAAATCTTTTTATTCCAGTACATACTTGAGATTGTGCAAATTTCACAGGAATTTTCTTTAAGTGATTGTTTACTTATGTGGAATTTGCTAGTTTTGTGGGGTGTTGACGGATTTTTTGGGAAAATCAGCTTGTTTGCAATCAATACCACATCAATTGGAGAACTGTAAATTGGATCAGATCACTGGAGGTAGGGCGACCTCAGTGGTGTAGGAAGTTGCAAGAAGAACCACTGAAAAATGTGGAAAAATGCCCATGAAGTCTCTTTCCTTGCTCAGCTAGGATTTACAGGCTGAAAAGCAATGATCTTTCTCTCCAGATGTGCAATTCTGAAGCTGTAAAGAGCTAGATAAGGGTGCCCTAGTAAGGAGAATCAACCTACAAGAAGCCGTGGGCGGTCGTGGAGCGTTGGAGGAGATGGAGTGATTCCACATGTGAAAGGATGTACTTTTCATACTTGTATATATCTAAACTGATTTTGTATCAATCTAGTTGGTGTGAACATGATATGACTAGTTTTTTAGTCAAGTTGACTAGTCACCAAAAAATTAGCTTTTCCTTACATGTGCATGAGTAAATGCTCCCACATGGCAAGTGGATGTTCACACGTGTGTATAGAGTACTAGAAGATAAGATTTGACCATTTTCCTTAGATTATATTTTGTAGGGAATATTCCTATATTCTAGGAGACTAGCTTTTTGGATTTTAGCCATATTCTAGAAGGTCAACTTTGGATAAGGATCAAGGATGGATCAAATGGATAGATTTGAGTGATGTGGCACTCTTCACACGTGTGAAGACCAGATGGACTGTACCAGACTCGTGGATGTACTTGATCCATAAAAGGATCATCATTTTGCTAAGAAGATTGATGAGACTTTTGCATTCTACACTTTTGTGAGGTTTCTACTCATTTGTCTTGTGATTTATATGAATGATTGCTATCTAGGATTATTGTACTTGTTGTTTCAGGTGCAGGCTGTACTGTGGACAGTACTCCACATGTATGAGGCCACTCTCAATAATTTATGATGTGGTGATCCATTGCTCTTGCTTAAATCCAAGTGTAAAGAATCTAGATCAAGATCTAATGTGTAGAACTTGATAGATCCATTGATTAAGCAACCAATAACTCTCTATGATTGTAAAGTACAATCATTATTGTCCTAAAAACTATAAAGTTTATCATGGTATCAGAGCTAAGTAAGAGAGGGATCATTGAATCATAAATCTTGTAAAGATCATTGGCAAAATTTGTTTTTGGCCAATACTAGTGAGGGCGAGTTCATCTAGAGCTTCCTTTCAAGAGATCTTTGATAAGATCTAACTCTCCTCTTGACCTTATACATTCAGATGTTCATTCATTTTCACATGTATCAAATGGTGGAGCTCTTATATATGTCACTTTTATTGATGATAAATCAAGATACTCTTGGGTTTATCTCTTGTCTAAGAAAAGTGAAGTTTTTGAGTCCTTTGTAAAGTTCAAAACTCTTGTGGAAAAGCAAATTAATACTAGCTTGTACGTATTAAGAAGTGATAATGGAGGGGAGTACATCTCCAATAGGATGAAATAGTTTTGTGAAACTAATGGCATAAAGAGAGAGTTTACTTGAAAATATACTCCACAACAAAATGGAGTAGCTGAGAGAAAGAATAGGACACTATGTGAGTGTGCTAAAGCTATGAGATTAGATGCATCTCTTCCTATTTCATTTTGGGAAGAAGCTATTTTATGTGCAAACTTTCTTTGTAATAGAATGACTAATAGTGCCATTAAAGGACTTACACCTTATGAAGTATTGTTTGGCAAAAAGCCAAATCTTAGTGATTTGAAAGTTTTTGGATGTACTTGTTATGTACATATTCCTTTAGAAACAAGGAAAAAGGAAGATGCCACTTCTTTCAAAGGCATCTTTGTTGGTTATAGTGAAAGTAAGAAAGCTTATAGGATATATGATCTTATTACAAAAAAATTTGTTCTGGTAGAGATGTACTTTTTGATGAATCTCTCCAAGCCAAAGGAAAGGTGACTTCCAACAACACTCAACTTGTCAAAGATCATGCGGAGGAGCTTCATGAAGATGAAGACCAAGTGGAACCTACTCTAAGTCCAAGGGTGCCAAGAAGATCAACAAAGACAAGGATTGAGCCATCAAGGCTCACTTATAGTGACAAAGGGGAGCAAAGGGAAGATTCTCAACTACTCAACTCTTATACTTTCTTGACTACTATGCTTGAAGAACCAACTAGTTTTGAGGAAGCAAATAAGTCTCAATATTGGAGGAAAGCTATGCAAGTAGAGTTTGATGCATTAATGGAAAATCAAACTTGGAAACTTGTTGATTTACCTTATGGAAAGAAGCCTCTTACTTGTAAATGGATATATAGATTGAAATATAATCAAGATGGTTCCATTCATAAGTACAAATCTAGACTTGTAGCAAAAGGTTTTTTGCAAGTCAAAGGCATAGATTATGATGAAACCTTTGCCCCTGTTGCAAAGCTTGTGACCATTAGATTAATCATATGTCTTGCAACTTCTTTCAAATGGGAGCTCTTCCAACTTGATGTGAAAAATGCTTTCTAAATGGATTCTTGGAAGAGGAAATCTACATGTGCCAATCCAATGGCTTCATCAAAGATGGAGAAGAAGACAAGGTGTGTCTCTTGAAGAAGAGTCTTTATGGACTCAAGCAAGCACCAAGAGCATGGTACTCTAGGCTGCAAGCCTATCTTATTTCCATTGGATTTGTTGTAAGTTCTTATGAACCATCATTGTACTACCAAATTAATGATGGAAAGATCATTATCTTAGTTTTATATGTTGATGACATTATACTCACAGAAAATGATCTAGATGGCATCAAGAATGTAAAAATTTCCTTGTCTAGTGAATTTAAGATGGTAGATCTAGGACTTCTTAAAGTTATACTTGGAATAGAAGTCACTAGAAGTAATGATTTTACCTTCATATGTCAATCTAAGTATGCTATATCAATCTTAGCAAGATTTGGCATGATTGATTGTAAAGGAGTTAAAACTCCTATGGAACTAAGTGTAAAAGTTTCTAAGGAAATTGATGAAGCATCCTTTGAGGACATCACTACCTATAGAATGCTTATTGGTTCCTTGATATACTTAACTATCACTAGACCAGATCTTAGTTTTTGTGTTGGAAAGTTGAGTCAATACATGCAAAGTCCATTAATATGTCATTGGAAAGGAGCAAAAAGGGTGTTAAGGTACATCTCAGCTACAAAAGACTTTGGCATAGTTTATGAAAGGACTAATATTTCTTTGAGAGCATATTCAGACTCAAGTTTTGTAGGTGACAAGATGGATAGAAGATCCATAAGTGCATTTGCTACATTCTTATATGGAGGAGTTATATCTTGGCTTTTCAAAAAGCAAGATATCGTCTCTCTTTCATCAACAGAATCCGAATATCAAGCTATGACAACAACAACAAAGGAGGTTCTTTGGCTTAAAAGGCTTTTGGAGGAGCTACATTTGATTAAGGATGAAGACATTCCATGAATATATTGTGATAATCAAGCAGCTCAACAACTTGCAAACAATCTAGTCTTCCATGCTCGAACAAAGCACATCGAGATTGCACATCATTTCGTGAGGGAGAAAGCAAGCAAAGGAGATCAAGCTTATTCATGTTTCATCATCAAATTGCATTGTTGATATACTCACCAAGGCATTGCCTAAAGATCCATTTATAAAATTAAGATTGGCTCTTGGAGTTATAGATAGATCTATGCTAGATTTACCAAGCTAGATTTTTGAGGAGTGTGAAAAATGCAAAAATAAGCTTGATAGAGGCCAAAAATCTTGTATATAGGATAGACACACATGTGTGGAGCCTATTCCCATGTGTGAAACTAGTGTACTTTTCATGTACCATAATCATATATGTTGTACATATGTTTTAATTCAAGTTCTAGTGGCTAAAATGGCCAAAAACTAGTTTTCTAGAGATATGACACATGGCACCAATCTAATGATTGCATGAGCCAAATATTTTGAATAGCTGTCACATCCCATGTGTAGAGGATATCTCACACGTGTGGAAATAGCTGAAGTAGACGAGTTTTTGCTTCTAGAAGATTTCCATGAAGATCTCCATATAGTAGGAAAATAGACCAAAAATGCCCAAAATGGAAAGTTTTGATCCAAGTGCCAAATTGCATGATGGTGACAAGGCATCCTCACACATGTGAGATCTGATGCATGATCAGTACCTCGAGCTCCAAAACTGTATATATAGAGGCTTATTTGGCCATAATCAATGTGAGACACCAATCTTGGTTTTGGAAGCAATTTTAAGTGATTCTCTCCATTTGTCTGCATTTGTTTTGATTGTTTTGAGGTTCTATCAATCTGTACTTGATTTTCAGGTTGGATTCTGTACTCAGACAAGGTTTCACACGTGGGAAACCAGAAAGTACACCTAACTTCAATTAATGATTGTTCTTGTTAGGATTTTGTGTCTAGAATTGATCTAGATTGATCTTAATCTCAAGTAGATTGATAAATCAAGTAATCTGACAACCAATCCCTCTTGAGGGTCATATTAGGATCTACTCTTGGTTCTTTTTGTACTTCTTTTTGCACAATATGTGAGTAACATATGCGGATTTTGGAGGAATTTGCCAGTTAATGACATATGTGTTTATGTTATGGGTCATAGTGAGATTATTCTCATATGTGCACAATTAATCTTGTTTGGATCCACTACATATTTTTGGTTACTAAGGTTATCTGGTGCACTTAACCTAGTTGATGAAGATAGACATATGGTCAAGTATTGTGGAAACAGATACTTGCAAAGTTAACAGATCTATTTTGATAGATCTATAGGTTAACTTAAAAGTGATTTGGATATGGATCTAAATGTGGTGTTGTACATTACAATTAAAATCTGCACCTAGACATTTAAGATCTCTAAATCATGAGCAATTAACTTGAGTAGTTGATTTACTCATGTGGAAGTTAATTGGTAAAATGGACAATGTGAAGAGAATTCACTGGGAATTGTTTGTTTTGCATGTATTGCTTGTAAGACACATAATTTTTGAGTCATTTGGATTCACTAGGAAATTGTGTGCATAGGATACTGAATTCTTGGATAAGTATTTCTCAATTGAGAAATAGACTTGAGTCATAATGATAGTATGGGATACCGAATCCTAATGGTTCCAAAAATGGTAAACTGAATTTTTAAAATTCAGTAGAACTTTGTAATCTCTAGATGTTGTTCTAGGAGATTGTATAATGTTTATATGGTTAAAGATGAATGTTATTATGATCTTTAATTACTTGGTTGATTGTAGAATTTGGATCACCCAAACATGTCATTGATGGGACAAGTGGAGCTGGCACATCCGTAGCAACAGACACCGACACAACTTCCCAAGCTAGACAACAAGCCTCGGTGACAACTCCCCCCATAATCATTACAACGCCAACGCCGCCAACTTCAACAAAGGCACAAAATTTGGGAGGGGGGGGGATATGAGAATATCATTCCTAAGGATACAGCAGCAATCCAACAAGAACAGGCCCAGCAAGTCCACATCCTCATGGACACATCTACATATTTTGATGTTGCGGACCTAATGGAGATAGAGGATGATGATGACAGCAAAGTAGATCAGTCTGGGAGAATTCAGCTCTCAACATCTAATGTCACCACCACCCAAGTCACTGTTCCACTCATCCCTCCCACATCCACCACTACCACTAACATCATCCCTCCATTCTCGCCATTACCACATTCATGTCCCCACCAATCCATATTTTTTGGACTAACACCACCTCACCATACCCCTGACAGATACCTGAGTATTTCTAACTCTGAAGAGCTTTCCGAGGAAGCCAAGCGTTTGATGATAAGCCTGTCCGAGACCAGCTACCATATGCATTGGTTGGTAAGCCAACAAAAAGAATTAGAAAATAAGGTCAAGCAACAAGACCAGACCATTGCCGAGCAGCAGAAGCAGATACAGGATAAAGAAAAAGAGATAGAGGAGCTGAAAGTCACAATGGCCGGGCAAATAACAGAATTGAACAAGGTCTAGCAACCACTCAAGCAATAGATGTCCCAGATTGACCAAATCCGAGATGGAGCATCTAGCGCAATGACGGTTGATGCCCCTCCAATAAAGCCCGAGGATATCCAGTTCCAAGCTCCACAAGCCTCAGCCATACGAATGGAGGAATACATAAGGCTGATCCAAGAAAGAGAGACGAATAAGAGAAATTTTGAGTATGGTACGACAAAACAAGTAAAAGTCATTCTCGAGTCCCAAAAACAATTAGAAGAAGTGACGAAGGCCCTACAGCAGGTTTTGGACAAAGTGAACCAGTTATGGAACATGGCGTGCAAGGCCCAAGCGAGAATCTTTGATCAAAAACCCAAGGACGATGACGGAAATGACGGAGCAGATGGTTACGATGGGCAAGCCCAGCAGTTAGATGGAAGATCAGGATCGGATGACAAGAGGGCCGAGGCTGCTTCTAGAAGTTTTTCCATTCCCCCACCTAGCTTCAAACCTCCTCCTTATTCCGCCTATATTTTCTCTTAGACCTTCATACCCACTTACCCTATTCCTTCACCCTCCTCCTCTCAATCTGCTCTAAGTCAACTTCTGAGACCTCGTCAAGGACCTGGCAAGACGTACAAGGCCCGTCAGAACAAGTTCCTAAAACAACTTAGTTCCCTCGGTGCGGCGTACAATCTTATTAACTCTGCTCCTATTAAACCTATCACTCCCATGCCTGTTTTGCCAGATCACACTCCACCTGAGCTCCCTAAGATTAACACTGACGCTGGTGCTTATGACGACTCCCAGACTGACCTTCCGGAAGATTCTCACCCAGACCTGCTGATTTTAATGTGGGCGAAGTTGATTCCTCAACAAGGAAAAGGGCTAGAAGAGTGATATAGGTGCCAATGCATTATACAAGTACCTGGCAAAGGTAGCCTCACTAGTCAAGGCAAGGCCCTATATGGCCGATACATGGGAATCTGAGAAATTTGAGAGGAAACACTCCCACAATATGAGGGGCGGAAAAGACGATATTGATTAGAGCCAGTACTCTACGAGGGCCAAGATCATTGCCGCACTGCAACCACAGTCCAAATGGTGAAATAAAGTCCTAAAGGATAGCAGAAGGTTGCAAGAATATTTGAGGGCACCAGCTTGGAAGAGGGCTGATCCCTTTTATATGATGCCAATCATGAGAAGAAACCCCTGGCCAATGGAGTGACCGCGGGTTGAAGTTGTCAATTGGCTAGTGATCCTAGGGATTTCTAAAAGCTCATCAATGGATGACTTGCGGTTGTAGTTGTTGGATTTTGGCCACAAGTATAAATCCAATGCTGACCTATGCATACGAGAAAGCGCCATATATTGCAGATCCATGGCCTTTTTCATGAATCAGGATCGAGGCTTAGTTCCAATACAAATCAATCACAATGTTACCCTCTAGTCCGAAGATGACCACCCGGTTCTATTATAGAGCAGCTTTCATGTCCTCCCGTTACGTCACCATGGTGGAAGACTGGTAGGAGTTTGGATTCATTGAAAAAGTGTGAGATTACCTGGGGCCACTACCCTTCAGAAGCAAACTACGCTTCCAAGCATTTGAAGCCCTAGGAAGGAAGATGAGCGAGCGAAAACAAACCACGAAACGACAAGATGAGCAGGACTCACAGGAGGTTCTCAAGGGGGTAGGGATGTAAAGGCCATTGAGAAATCTCAAATTTGCGAAACAATTTTGCGGCGACCCCTCTTAAATAAATTAGAGTGAGCCAACTTTTGATGGTGACCTCTAGTGGAAGAGCTAATTCCACTTGGAATCGAATTTGTAAATTGGTGGGATTGCCAATTAGTCTCCACATGGGCAACCTCTTGGTTTATTTAAGAGCCCCCCTCTCTTGTGAGGGAGCATCACATGTAATGTCATTTTTCTCTTGAATTGAATAAAAAGATCTTCCACGAGTATTGGCATTCTTGAACCTCCTTGTTCATGATGACTTGCTTGAGTGATTCTATTATGAGCATGCCCTTCCATTCCTTTGAGTGTGGTGTGGAATTAGATTAATTTCTTGCTTTCTTTCATTATGCATTGTGGAGTAGAATGGATTCTCTTGTTCTATGTTTTTAATATAGATTTCAGCATTCAAGTAAACTAAATAGTTGGTTGTGGTGTAGATCTTGCATATTCTTCACATTCCAGTTCTTGATGTTCTTCGGCTGTCCAATAATCAAGAAATGAGTGTTTCTTGATCCTTGGACTTTCAAAATGTTGTTTAGTCTTTAGTTTCTTGTTAATTTAGCTTTCTCTCACTCATAATGATGGCAAGGCCCTCTTTGCCAAGGACAAGCACAAAGGGAGGAACAAGAACCTATTTCAACAATCCTCAAGCAAGGACAAAGCCAAATCCAAAGACAAAGATGAGGAGGAAGATGATTCCTCTAATGCTTCATCATCCAAGCCCAAGAAGAAGAATATTAAGTGCCTTTATTGTGGCAAGAAAGGCCATTATGCCACCAATTGCTTCAAGAAGAAGAATCAACTCAAGCAAGCCAACATCACCAATGAGAAGGAAGACACTATTGCAAGTGATGGAGAGGGATCTCTTATGGTCTCTAGCTTCTCATCCACTCCTTTCAAGAAGGACGGCTTATGGTATATTGATAGTGGAGCCTCTTCACATATGTGTAGCTCCAAGGATTCTTCCTCTTCTATTGTACCTTATGATGGATTCAAGAAATCAATATACACTACAAATGATTTTGAATGTCCTATTGAAGGCATAGGGAACATTCCCTTAAAGCTTGTATCCTCTAAAGTTCTTTCTCTTTCTAAAGTTCTTTATGTGCCTAAGCTTACTAAGAATCTCATTAGTGTTGGCCAATTGCTTGATAATGGCCTTGATGTAAAATTCAATGTTGATACTTGTACTATCAAGAAGAATGATGAGATACTTGCATTAGGATCTAGATTTGGAGGCATCTATAAACTAGATCCAAATGAATATGTGAATGCTTGTAATGTTTCTCTTGTGAACAAGCTCTCTATGGAGGAATTATGGCATAGGAGGTTGGGACATCCCAACTACAAATCTATTCTCTCTATGATCAAAGAGGCCAAAGCTATTGGCTTGCCAAAGTCATTCTCCAAGAAGATCAAGCCTTGTGAGGCTTGTGCTATTGCTAAATCTCACAAAAAGCCATTTCACAAGATCTTCTATCACAAGCAAGCATCCTTTGGAGTTAATCCACTCGGATGTGCATCTCTCATCAACTATAAGCAAGGGAGGAGCCACTTGCTTTGTTACTTTCATCGATGATTTCACAAGATTCACTTGGATATATCTTCTTGCTTCTAAATCTATGGTGTTTGATCATTTCCTTATTTTCAAATCTTGTGTAGAGAAGCAATTCTCATTCAAGATTAAAGCTCTTAGATGTGATGGAGGTGGTGAATATATCTCCAAAGCTCACTACAAATGTTGAAAAAAAGCTCGTGGTTTTTTAGTGTCAAGTTATTGTATAATATGGCAATAGTACACCTCCAAAAAAGAAGAAAAAGGGCATATCTAAAGAAGAGGTGATACATAATGTGATTGATGTTACAGCTCCCAAGAATTTAGAAACTTCAGAGCTCAATAAAAGTATTGTTTTAGAAGAGTCTGTTGCCAAGTTGTAGAAGTATGAAAATTGTTATCCATTGGGTATCAAAATGACACCAAACATAGCTGTTGGAAAGTGCATGCTGCCTGCGCCTCAGTACAACTGCTGACCATTTAATGCTACTTATTGTGAGAAATTAGTGCACTCATTTCTTACTTCACCTGGAATACTTTCTACTCCTGCTTATTTGATCCCATTTCGTAAAAATGAAGATGGATCGGTTGAATTATTGGAGGTAAAAGTTTTGGATGATGTGTACAATTTTATATTATAGATGAACAACATACAATTGAAGCTACGAAGAAAGTTCTAGGAATACTACGCAATAACAAAGGCAAAATTGAAAATGTTGATAAATTGAGAAAATATTATGAGACTAGAAAATCTCGTATTCTAAGTCATTCAATTTCGACTGTTGATTATGTAGCCATATCTAGAGCTTTGAATGAAGTGTCTGAAAAATACCATTTGAAAAGCTCTTATATGGAGTTGTTGTATCAAGCTAGAATGCAATGAGAGTCATTGGGTCGTCCTAAAAGGCACGAGAAAGTGGCCAGGCTCCTGAAGAATGGAAGGTATGTTGTATATTTTTTTGTATGATGTAATAATGTTTGTATTGTTTTTGTGTAATTTGAATAAATCACTTAGGTTTATGTTTCAATGATGCTGCAGAATTTCAAAAGTATGCTAATAAATGTAGTGAGAAAGAACGATCCAAAAGAGGTTTACAATTGGATCTTCCTAACTGATGAGAATTGGAAAAAGTGGAAAAGGATTTGTCAAATGTGGAAGACAGGAAAATTGCGAAATAATCATGGAAAAATAACAAACACACACATAGAAATGACGTGTATATCAGATGTGTATTAGTAGATAAGTCATATTGATATATTAATAATTTATGTTTTAAAACACTCTTATCCAATATTTACATTCTTGAATTTTTGTTTGTTTGTCATAACATGTCATCTTTTACAACCTGTGCAAGGCTTGAAAGAAAAAGATGTGGTAACACTTTTTGATGGGCTTGTTGACGGATCCTTTCTTTTTTTCAAATATAAAGATGTTGAAAATACTCCTCAAGGCGATTCTATTACAAGTCTAACTCTAGAAGCTTTTTGCATTCGTGTTAAAGATCATAGATTATTAAGAAGAGCCATCAAGTCTTATTGTGTAGAAGAGCTTAATAGGTCTGAAAAAAAATGGTGTGATTTAGAAAAAAAATATCAATTCACATCCGAGTTTCTAGACAATTTGTCCTTAAAATGTAGAGGTTGGCTAGAAACAGCGAGACATAGAAATAAAAAAACTGAACGTTTACCTGACATAGCTATAGAATATATCAAATATAAATATGATTGTGTACATAGTTTATCTAATAGCCAATCGGATGAGCCATGGGTCATTAATAAAATTGATGACCTGAATTCATAGATCCTTTTCTTATTTCCATTCTGTCGACTCATATTACATTAGGTGTCCTTGATTCCACTTCATTTTCTAGTTGTACAGAAGATTTTTTTTTGAATTTCTTTCGTCTTATAGATATAAGAACAACCTCAACTCATTATTGCATCATTATCTTCATGCCTTCTAATGACTACTTGAGGTATTGTTTCAAAGCAGTAGAGAAACATCTTGGCCATGTACAATCAGTGATCGATATTTATAAATTTTTTGATAAATCCGATTTTCAATCTCCAACAGATAAGTTTGATACAATTTTGTTTTTGTTTGTTTCGAAACAAATAGATGATCCATATCCCAAAAGTCTCATGGAAAAAAGAGGTCTTCAATATTTGTTCGATGAAGTATCGTGTTGTCATCCAATTGTTGCCAAGGAGAAAGATCGAGCACTACATCGTCAAATACTATTCAACATACCAAAGTACAGTATGGTAAAGATTTATGGTGGAATTGTTCATCCAAGAAGGAAAGGCGCTGAAGTATGGAACCATTTCATCGATATGTTAACAGGTTGGCTTGAATTTCATACATGTAATACATTGCATTAATCTGTATTTATTTAAATGTAAGTTTTCCTTATTTAATACATGTCCATAAGTTGTACTATCCACTTTAAGAACATTGTTTTTTAATTGCAGCTGAGTCAGACTATATTTTGGATGGATCTACCTATGGAGCACCAGGAAGGGCATCTCTTGTCAAGAAAAGACATCCTATCTCGCTTGTTGACATTTCCAAAAGAGATGAGTTTTTGAAAGCATTTTATAAGAGATACTTATTTACCATCCCATTTCAAAAACTAAAGCATTGATATTAGATTGTGCAAATATCAATGACAATGAAGATGAGCACTTTGGCAAACTAGTTGGCTTTTCAGAAGAAGCAACAGCATAATTAATGCAACACATGGAAAAACAAAAAGATGTCTTCGATGAGGAGGATGTAATGCATGAAAATGTCCATATCAAGGGTAATCAAGAAGTTCAAAATATGATGTGAAAAGTATTAGTGGAGTTTGGAAGCTATATGGTTGACATTGCTTTTAAAACTCTTATCAATCTCATGTTTTACTCTGGTATACACGTGCATGAAAACATCTGGAGCCTGGTTCGAGTTGAGCAATTATAATCTAGTTGATGTTGCAATTTTGCATAGCAAAGCTGAATATATGAGATATTTGAAAAGGCTAATGTTAGCTATTGTTCAGCATATTTTGATTGCTTAGTACGGTTCAATAAATGAGATATTTGTTTTGCAATTTTAGTTTTGTTAAATTTGTGCTATCATACTTGTTTATCTTTCACTTTATACCTCAACATTGAATTTAAATCTATTGTTGCATTACATTGAGATATGTATTGTGGGACCTCCTATTTCATACTTTATTTAAAATTTGATTAAGACATTAAAGTTAAATTCAACAAATGATGTGAGTTGTGTGAGTTGTACATAGAATGTGATATTTCAATGTACCATTGATAGATATATGAAAAACTGAGTAAATACATTGGAGTGACGTTGTGCTGCAAGGAGTTGTATTGGATTTTGAGAAACATGTTTTCTTGTTATTCTGTGTTGGACTCAATCTTCAGCGTTTTCTCATTGAAAATGTATTTCAGGTCTCTTAAAACAAAAGATTGATTTTATGTTGTGTTTTGAGAAACATGCATTTTCATTATTTTTGTTAAGTCAAATCTTTATTAATATGTTTCTTACAGTGAGTTTTTATATCGAAAATAAACATATAGTTTTCATATTGTAAAAGATCAAAGTAGAGTTTTTTTTTCTTGGAATATATTTTAGGTCTCTTTAAAAGGACACTCCGAGTTTGAGTTGAAATTATTGTTTGATTTAAAAGTCTTGCATTATTTAGGAGTGAATAATAGGTTTGATTTTGAATTTTGTGTTTGTGTTATTTGGCAGCATCAACAGAAGCTCAATTTTCAAATACAGATGACATTCAATGTGGGAGTATAATAGGTTATGAAGTTGAAAATACTCCTAATGATCATCATGGCTTGGAGAATTTTGAATCAAACATGGAAAAAAAAATCAATTAAGTGCTTCTAACATTATGACACTAGAGAGAGATGTGGATATAAGCCAAGGAACAAGCAGACGAGGGCAACATGAAGATTCAAATGTGAATCCCATTGACAATGATGTCCAACAAACACTTTCAGTTCGGTTGTTGGTTCTTCTATTGCTTTGGAATTTTAGAGAGGGGAAATTTTACTTGTCATCCAAGTAATTTTGCACTTCAACGTGATTATGCTCTGCATTATTTGAGTAGAAAGATAAAAGACACTTTGAATATTGGTTTCTAGAATTGGTATATGTTATGAATACAGACCACCTCATAAAAAGATAATACATCAACAATATGCATATTCGAAAACCAACATTGAAATTCAGCAAATATTAGATGAAATGGATTTTGTATCAATCAATGAGTTTGGAACTTTTATAGAATGACTCTTGTATCTATTTGATTATTGGGCTCTCCTTCAACAAAAAAAACTTTTGAAGTTCAATTTTCAAATGTATATAGATGGTTACCATTCAATTTCTATTTTAATTCTTGAATTTAACTTTTTTGTATAGAAGATCAATGTACACAAATGATTGTTAATTTTCCTGGTCACGTTAGCAACATCAAAGTTGTGCTACATTTTAGTTCTAGTTGTATTAATTTGAAACATGATTGTATTGCAGGAATGGGACTATCATTTTGTTATCGCCTAGTCAAATTCATAATACTTAATTTAAATGGACTACTTTTGAAAAAATGGCAAAGAAAATCAAGTTGTAAAGGTGTGTACCCCATGCACGAAAGTAAGGCGATTCAATTGAGAAAAGGAACAACACGTTTTTTGAATAGTTTGTTTCAAAATTTCAAAGTTGAAATTTGGAGTGCAATGCCAATGCATACTATTGAAAAATGTATAGAATTCTTGAATGCAATTGGAAAGCAACAATATATGTTCCATATTATTTGGGATCAAACAAAATGCTACAATGAGACACAATATAGAATGCCAGGCAAACGACAAATTCGAGCTTTATTCAAGCCATTAAGCTATCTATGGAACACATGTGAAATGCTACCAAGTAATACTCTATTGATTGATGATGCTCCTTACAAAGCTTGTATGAATCCACCTGACAACGGAATATTTCTCGACCCTTTCCACGGGTCTCTTGAAGATGACTTTTTGAATACGGTTCTTTTGCCATATTTGTTTCGTGTCAAGGATGTTTCAAATATACCGTATTACGTCGAAAGAAATCGATTGGGACAAGAACCATTGAACATCACAGCTATAAAAATTTGATTCAACATAGTTACTCTTTGTTTCCACCTTACAAATTAGCAATTGCTTGTTTGAACACATCCACGTCAACAAGTGTTTTTCCAAAAGATACACTATCTAGAATGGAAAAATATGTCGATCAAACAGACTCCGTGAATGGTCATCAGAAATATTTGTTACATGAGTATAATAAAAGGAAAAGAAAGAGTAGAGGAGATGTTTTGACGACTTTCACTCTTTTGGATTTGTTTTAAACAAACAAGTCTTCAAACTTGAGTGAGCAAGATACGAGATTGTTTTTAAATGCTTTGATTCAAAAAATTTGTGGTTTCGACTTGGTTTGAGTAGTTAATAGCGTGATCAGTAATGGTGGAAACTCGGTCAATGCTTTTATATAATAAAAGTCGCCCTTTGTGGCTATTGTACTTGCTTTGTGTGGTGCTTATTAAAAATAAAAAATAAAAATACTTTGACATATGAGACTATACTTTATGATTGCATTCAAGCAATTTTATTATTGGCATTTACATGCATGCATGCACACACTATGCACAAGTTCTTTTTAAAGGTATGGAATGACATTAAGTATTGGGTGTGGCCTTTGGACTTACATGCAAACTGATAAGATTTATTAAGTACACATAATATAAGTGAAGATATAATATGTATTCCTTCGAGTAGAAGAAATCACTTAAATAATATAAATATTTTGATATTCATGTTTGAATATATTTTACAAAATACAAATAACCATACAAAAATGATAGGTTGCCAATCATATTAAGTAGAACTTAGTACATTTTGAATGCAAATATTACTAAACAAATAATTTGATAGTCATGTTTGAATATATTTTGCAAAATGCAAATCCAAATACTTTATTTACAGATATTGACTAAAAGAATAAATCTTACCTAATTGTTGTCGCTTTACTGAAGCTGTTAATGCAGATGCTTGAGTCTGTTTCACTTGATGAGCTAAAACTCGTTATTATTCTTCCGCAATACATTCCGTTAAGAGCTGCACCTTGATTTGGCGCATACGATCAAACGTCTTATGGATGCATCAGAAGGCTCGCATGCTATACTTTTCAGTCCAAGTATCACGTGGTTTAATGAACAAGAATCAAGCAGTATGTCGATTATGACTTGGTCAAAATTTGGAATTTACAAAACCCAACTGATACTGGATATCACCCATGCTCAGTTACCAATTGGGAGGTATATGCAAGATGCTCCAACATCAGTTGGTTCGATGAGACATACGTATTGTTGGCTAGCTAAGATTCTTGCTTAGACTGTTTTGTAGGATTATAAATATTTTCTAAGCTTAGCTTTACCACTATGATTTTTCATATTGAATTAGTGAAATAATGATACATTTCAATCCAACAAGTACTGTTAGCTAGCTTGAATAGATAGAAACATACAAAGATTTGGGGAAAAATAAAAAAAAATGTCTTCAAGAACAGTAGAAACATTATAGAAATCCTCAGACAGATTATCCTAGGCGACAGACATGATTTCAAGAAGCCAAATCGACTTTGCAAGTATACCAAATGAGTATCCCAATTTCCTCGCTACTTCTCTGTTATTGGATATCTAGCTTAGTACCTTAGCGATCGTGTTGTGTTTGGAAATTAAGTCGCAGTGTAGATACCTCAGCTCAAACCTAGTTTGAGTTGAGACTCTTCTATGACAATGTAGTTTGAAATTGAATAGAATCAACTCGAACCTGGTTCGAGTTAAGAAACCTTCACATCCACCAAATTTAAAGGCAGAAATTATATATCTATAATTTGAAGTGTAGTTTCAAATTGAAGAGCAGGTTCGAGTTAAGAAACCTACACATCCACCAAATTTAAATGCAAAAATTGAAGACGACCATAAGCTTGAAGAAAACACCTCACTTCAAACTTGACTTCATCTGAATCAACCTGAGAAATATAATTTCAATATAATCTTTATAGAGAAATTACGTCCAAATCTACATATTTGAACTCGAACCTGGTTCGAGTTGTGGGCTGCTCTATATAAGTGGAATTGAAATAGAACAGCCTCAACTCGCACCAGGTTTGAGTTCAAGAACCTCACAGCTCAAATGTCCACCAAATTTAAATGCAAAAATTGAAGACGACCAACTCGAACTAGGTTTGAGTTCATAAGCCTTCACATTGATTCAATTTGATGTCGAAAATTATATCTCTATAAATTTAACTCATAAACCTGTATACTTGCCATCAACCTACTCAAATACTTAGACCTTCAACCTAAAATTTAATTCCATTTAATGTATTTTTAAAGGACTGAACTCGAACCAGGTTCGAGTTTATAAACCTTCAAATTGATTCAATTTGAAGTCAAAAATATCTTTTTAATTTAACTCGTTGACATGTGTATATGCAACAAGCTACTCACACTAAAAACAAAACTTGAACTTGGCTCTTTAATCAACTCGAACTCCAGTTGGACTTCAAACCATAAGCTTGAAGAAAACACCTCATTTCAAATTTGACTTCATCTGAATCAACCTGAGAAATATAATTTCAATATAATCTTTATAGAGAAATTACGTCCAAATCTACAAATTTGAACTCGAACCTGGTTCGAGTTGTGAGCTGCTCTATATAAGTGGAATTGAAATAGAAGACCCTCAACTCGCACCAGCTTTGAGTTGAGGAACCTCACAGCTCAACTGTCCACCAAATTTAAATGCAAAAATTGAAGACGACCAACTCAAACTAGGTTCGAGTTCATAAGCCTTCACATTGATTCAATTTGATGTCAAAAATTATATCTCTATAAATTTAACTCTTCAACTTGTATATTTGCCATCAACCTACTCAAATACCTTCAACCTAAAATTGAATTCCATTTAATGTATGTTTAAAGGACTGAACTCGAACCAAGTTCGAGTTGATAAATCTTCAAATTGATTCAATTTGAAGTCAAAAATATGTTTTTAAATTAACTCGTTGACTTGTGTATATGCAACAAGCTACTCACACTAAAAACAAAACTTGAACTTGGTTATTTAATGAACTCGAACTCGACTTGGACGTCAAACCATAAGCTTGAAGAAAACACCTCTTTTCAAACTTGACTTCATCCGAATCAACCTGACAAATATAATTTCCATATAAACTTTATAGAGAAATTACAACCAAATCTACATATCTGAACTCGAACCTAGTTCGAGTTGTGAGCTGCTCTATATAAGTGGAATTGAAATAGAAGAGTCTCAATTAGCACCAGGTTTGAGTTGAGGAACTTCACAGCTCAAATGTCCACCAAAATTAAATGCAAAAATTGAAGACGACCAACTCGAACCAGGTTCGAGTTCATAAGCCTTCACATTGATTCAATTTGATGTCAAAAATTATATCTCTATAGATTTAACTCTTAAACCTGTGTACTTGCCATCAACCTACTCAAATACTTAGACCTTCAACCTAAAATTGAATTCCATTTAATGTATGTTCAAAGGACTAAACTCGAACCAGGTTCGAGTTTAGAAATCTTCAAATTGATTCAATTTGATGTCAAAAATATCATTTTAATTTAACTCGTTGATTTGTGTATATGCAACAAGCTACTCACACTAATAACAAAACTTGAACTTGGTTGTTTAATCAACTTGAACTCGAGTTTATCTGAACTCGAACTCGGTTTGAGTTGTGAGCTGCTCTATATAAGTGGAATTGAAATAGAAGAGCCTCAACTCGCACCAAGTTTGAGTTGAGGAACTTCACAGCTCAAATGTCCACCAAATTTAAATGCAAAAATTGAAGACGACCCACTCGAACCAGGTTCGAGTTCATAAGCCTTCACATTAATTCAATTTGATGTTGAAAATTATATCTCTATAAATTTAACTCTTAAACCTGTGTACTTGCCATCAACCTACTAAAATACTTAGACCTTTAACCTAAAATTGAATTCCATTTAATGTATGTTAAAGGACTGAACTCGAACCACGTTCGAGTTTATATATCTTCAAATTGATTTAATTTGATTTCAAAAATATCTTTTTAATTTAACTCGTTGACCTGTGTATATGCAACAAGCTATTCACACTAAAAACAAAACTTGAACTTGGCTCTTTAATCAACTCGAACTCGAGTTGGACTTCAAACCATAAGCTTGAAGAAAACACCTCACTTCAAACTTGACTTCATCTGAATCAACCTGAGAAATATAATTTCAATAGAATCTTTATAGAGAAATTACGTCCAAATCTACATATCTGAACTCGAATCTAGTTCGAGCTGTGAGCTGATCTATATAAGTGGAATTGATATAGAAGAGCCTCAACTCGCACCATGTTTGAGTTGAGAAACTTCACAGCTCAAATGTCCACCAAAATTTAAATGCAAAAATTGAAGACCACCAACTCGAACCAGGTTCGAGTTCATAAGCCTTCACATTGATTCAATTTGATGTCAAAAATTATGTCTCTATAAATTTAACTCTTAAACCTGTGTACTTGCCATCAACCTACTCAAATACTTAGACCTTCAACCTAAAATTGAATTCCATTTAATGTATGTTAAAGGACTGAACTCGAACCAGGTTCGAGTTTATATATCTACAAATGGATTCAATTTGATGCCAAAAATATCTTTTTAATTTAACTCGTTGACCTGTGTATATGCAACAAGCTATTCACACTAAAAACAAAACTTGAACTTGGCTCTTTAATCAACTCGAACTCGAGTTAGAGTTCAAACCATAAGCTTGAAGAAAAACATCTCACTTCAAACTTGACTTCATCTGAATTAACCTGAGAAATATAATTTCAATATAATCTTTATAGAGAAATTACGTCCAAATCTATATATCTGAACATGAACTTGGTTCGAGTTGTGAGCTGCGCTGTATAAGTGGAATTGAAATAGAAGAGCCTCAACTCAAACCAGGTTTGAGTTGAGAAACCACACAACTCAAATGTCCACCAAATTTAAATGCAAAAATTGAAGACGACCAACTCGAACCAGGTTCGAGTTCATAAGCCTTCACATTGATTCAATTTGATGTCGAAAATTATATCTCTATAAATTTAACTCTTAAACTTGTATACTTGCCATCAACCTACTCAAATACTTAGACCTTCAACCTAAAATTCAATACCATTTAATGTATGTTAAAAGGACTGAACTCGAACCAGGTTTGAGTTTATAAATCTTCAAATTGATTCAATTTAATGTCAAAAATATCTTTTTAATTTAACTCGTTAACCTGCGTGTATGAAACAAGCTACTCACACTAAAAACAAAACTTGAACTTGGCTCTTTAATCAACTCGAACTCGAGTTAGACTTCAAACCATATGCTTGAAGAAAACACCTCACTTCAAACTTGACTTCATCTGAATCAACCTGAGAAATATAATTTCAATATAATTTTTATATAGAAATTACGTCCAAATCTACATATCTGAACTCGAATCTAGTTCGAGCTATGAGCGGCTCTATATAAGTGGAATTGAAATAGAAGAGCCTCAACTCGCACCAGGTTTGAGATGAGGAACCTCACAGATGAAATGTCCACCAAATTTAAATGCACAAATTGAAGACGACCAACTTGAACCAAGTTCGAGTTCATAAGCCTTCACATTGATTCAATTTGATGTCGAAAATTATATCTCTATAAATTTAACTCTTAAACCTGTATACTTGCCATCAACCTACTTAAATACTTAGACCTTCAACCTAAAATTGAATTCCATTTAATGTATATTTAAAGGACTGAACTCGAACCAGGTTCGAGTTTATAAATCTTCAAATTGATTGAATTTGATGTCAAAAATATCTCTTTAATTAAACTCATTGACCTGTGTATATGCAACAAGCTACTCACACTAAAAACAAAACCTGAACTTGGCTCGTTAATCAACTCGAACTCGATTTGGACTTCAAACCATAAGCACGAAGAAAACATCTCACTTCAAACTTGACTTCATCTGAATCAACCTGAGAAAAATAATTTCAATAGAATCTTGATAGAGAAATTACGTCCAAATCTACATATCTGAACAAAAATCTAGTTCGAGTTGTGAGCTGCTCTATATAAGTGGAATTGAAATAGAAGAGCCTCAACTTGCACCAGCTTTGAGTTGAGGAACTTCACAGCTCAAATGTCCACCAAATTTAAATGCAAAAATTGATAAGGACCAACTTGAACCAGGTTCGAGTTCATAAGCTTTCACATTGATTCAATTTGATGTCGAAAATTATATCTCTATAGATTTAACTCTTAAACCTGTGTACTTGCCATCAACCTAATCAAATACTTAGACCTTCAACCTAAAATTGAATTCCATTTAATGTATGTTTAAAGGACTAAACTCGAACCAGGTTCGAGTTTAGAAATCTTCAAATTGATTCAATTTGATGTCAAAAAAATCATTTTAATTTAACTCGTTGACTTGTGTATATGCAACAAGCTACTCACACTAATAACAAAACTTGAACTTGGTTGTTTAATCAACTCGAACTCGAGTTTATCTGAACTCGAACTCGGTTTGAGTTGTGTGCTGCTCTATATAAGTGGAATTGAAATAGAAGAGCCTCAACTCGCACCAGGTTTGAGTTGAGGAACTTCACAGCTCAAATGTCCACCAAATTTAAATGCAAAAATTGAAGACGACTAACTCGAACCAGGTTCGAGTTCATAAGCCTTCACATTAATTCAATTTGATGTCGAAAATTATATCTCTATAAATTTAACTCTTAAACCTGTGTACTTGCCATCAACCTACTCAAATACTTAGACCTTCAACCTAAAATTAAATTCCATTTAATGTATGTTAAAGGACTAAACTGGAACCAGGTTTGAGTTTATATATCTTCAAATTGATTCAATTTGATGTCAAGAATATCTTTTTAATTTAACTCGTTGACCCGTGTATATGCAACAAGCTACTCACACTAAAAACAAAACTTGAACTTGGCTCTTTAATCAACTCGAACTCAAGTTGGACTTCAAACCATAATCTTGAAAAAAACATGTCACTTCAAACTTGACTTCATCTGAATCAATCTGAGAAATATAATTTCAATATAATCTTTATAGAGAAATTACGTCCAAATCTACATATCTGAACTCGAACCTGGTTCGAGTTGTGAGCTTCTCTATATAAGTGGAATTGAAATAGAAGAGCCTCAACTCGCACCAGGTTTGAGTTGAGGAACTTCACAGCTCAAATGTCCACCAAATTTAAATGCAAAAATTGAAGACGACCAACTCGAACAAGGTTCGAGTTCATAAGCCTCCACATTGATTTAATTTGATGTCGAAAATTATATCTATATAAATTTATCTCTTAAACCTGTGTACTTGCCATGAACCTACTCAAATACTTAGACCTTCAACCTAAAATTGAATTCCATTTAATGTGTGTTAAAGGACTGAACTCAAACCAAGATCGAGTTTATATATCTTCAAATTGATTCAATTTGATGTCAAAAATATCTTTTTAATTTAACTCGTTGACCTGTGTATATGCAACAAGCTACTCACACTAAAAACAAAACTTGAACTTGGCTCTTTAATCAACTCGAACTCGAGTTGGACTTCAAACCATAAGCTTGAAGAAAACATCTCACTTCAAACTTGACTTCATCTGATCTTTATAGAGAAATTACGTCCAAATCTACATATCTGAACTCGAATCTAGTTCGAGTTGTGAGGTGCTCTATATAAGTGAAATTTAAATAGAAGAGCCTCAACTCGCACCAGGTTTGAGTTGAGGAACTTCACAGCTCAAATGTCCACCAAATTTAAATGCCAAAATTGAAGACGACCTACTCGAACCAAGTTCGAGTTCATAAGCCTTCACATTCATTCAATTTGATGTTGAAAATTATATCTCTATAAATTTAACTCTTACACCTGTGTACTTGCCATCAACCTACTAAAATACTTAGACCTTTAACCTAAAATTGAATTCCATTTAATGTATGTTAAAGGACTGAACTCGAACTAGGTTCGAGTTTAAATATCTTCAAATTGATTCAATTTGATGTCAAAAATATCTTTTTAATTTAACTCGTTGACCTGTGTATATGCAACAAGCTACTCACACTAAAAACAAAACTTGAACTTGGCTCTTTAATCAACTCGAACTCGAGTTGGACTTCAAACCATAAGCTTGAAGAAAACATCTCAGTTCAAACTTGACTTCATCTGAATCAACCTGAGAAATATAATTTCAATATAATCTTCATAGAGAAATTACGTCCAAATCTACATATCTGAACTCGAACCTGGTTCGAGTTGTGAGCTGTTCTATATAAGTGGAATTGAAATAGAACAGCCTCAACTCGCACCAGGTTTGAGTTGTGAGCTATTCTATATAAGTGGAATTGAAATAAAAGAGCCTCAACTCGCACCAGGTTTGAGTTGAGGAACCTCACAGCTCAAATGTCCACCAAATTTAAATGCAAAATTTGAAGACGACCATCTCGAACCAGGGTAGAGTTCATAAGCCTTCACATTGATTCAATTTGATGTCGAAAATTATATCTCTATAAATTTAACTCTTAAACCTATATACTTGCCATCAACCTACTCAAATACTTAGACCTTCAACCTAAAATTGAATTCCATTTAATGTATGTTAAAAGGACTGAACTCGAACCAGGTTTGAGTGTATATATCTTCAAATTGATTCAATTTGATGTCAAAAATATCTTTTTAATTTAACTCGTTAACCTGCGTATATGAAACAAGCTACTCACACTAAAAACAAAACTCGAACTCGAGTTGGACTTCAAACCATAAGCTTGAAGAAAACACCTCACTTCAAACTTCACTGGACTGAACTCGAACCAGGTTCGAGTTTAAAAATCTTCAAATTGATTCAATTTGATGTCAAAAATATCATTTTAATTTAACTCGTTGACTTGTGTATATGCAACAAGCTACTCACACTAATAACAAAACTTGAACTTGGTTGTTTAATCAACTCGAACTCGAGTTGGACTTCAAACCATAAGCTATATGTAGCATATATTTTTCCATTTTATCATTTGCTTTGTTTCAAGTTAATGCTTCTCATTTTGTTAATATGGCAACAATAAGAAAAATATAAATTAAATTATAGACATTGTTGTTTTGAATATATGCATATTGATCGGTTGATTTGTTTCAAGTTCATGTTGTACAAATGTTTAAACAATGCAGCAATAAGAAGAATATAAAATAAAATACATACACTATTGTTTTGAATCTCTCTTAAAAGATTTCAGAAGACATTTTATGTTGTACAATTGCTTAAACAATAGAGCAAAAAGAAGAATATAAAATAAAATAGATACACTTTTGTTTTGAATCTCTATTAAAAGACATTTGTTCAATGTATGTCAGTCTATTTAGGGGGTAATTCCATTCAATTCCTAGTTGAAGTTGTAAATCGATGAATGACCAAAACACATATCTAGATGTACTTCGAGTGTACAAAACCACAGATCTTAGCAAACGAGCTTTCTTTTTTAGACATGATTTGAGACTAGCTCAAGTCGTGAATCCACCTTAGCATCAGTAGACGAATTTTACTTCTAACTTGAACCAGGTTCGAGTTTTATAGAGTATATGTGGCAAGTGTTTACTATGAACAAGTGTTTCTATTTAATTTTTAATACTTGAACTTATCAACTTGACACTAGAGTATTCCATCAATCTCAACTCGAACCAGATTCGAGTTCAATTTCTTTAAACCAACCTTGAATCATTAAACCTAGAACCAAATTAGGTTTCAACTGAAAAGTTAACAACCACCTAAACTCAAACCTAGAATCAATTACCATAATGTTAACATATGCCAAGTTCCAATTCTGCAGATTCAGTACAGCCTGAGTGATCTTGAATAAGTCTAAAGTCTTACCAGATGATCTCGAGTAATTCTGAAGTATGGACTCTAGATGATTCTCAAATTCCAGAGTTATCTAAAATAGAAACTCTCTCAAACTCTTAATTATTTGATTAAAACTCTCTCTAACTCTTAAGTGATTGGAACAGACTCTTTCTAATTCCATCACAAATAGGATTAGTGAAAATGAGCATTGTTTAGTTTATTCTACTTTGTTGGTGAAGATATCATTCTTTAAGGTCTACTAAGGATTTAATTTGAAATATCACATTAGGTAAATAGCTAATCATTATATCAAGTAAACTGTGTAATTACCATGAACAAGTGTTTTTATTTAATTTGTAATACTTAAACTTATCAACTTGAGACTAGAGTATTCCATCAATCTCAACTCGAACCAGGTTTGAGTTGAGTTTCTTTAAGCCAACCTTGAGTCATTAAGCCTAGAACCAAATTAGGTTTCAATTGAGAAGTTAACAACAACCTAAACTTAAACCTAGAATCAATTACCATAATGTTAACAGATGCCAACTTATGGCAATGCATTCCAATTCTGTACATTCACTGCAGCCTGAGTGATCTTGAATAAGTCTAAAGTCTTACCAAATAATCTCGAGTAATTCTGAGGTATGGACTCCAGATGATTCTTAAATTCCAGAGTGATCTGAAATAGAAACTCTCTCAAACTCTTAAGTATTTGATTAAAACTCTCTCTAACTCTTAAGTAACTAGAACAGACTCTCTCTAATTCTTTAAGTAATTGGAGCTTTTGATTCTTTTAGGATATAGACCCTTCAAGACAATGTTGACAACTTTATTCCACTCTATGTGAAAGGTAGAACTTATGTTATATCTTTTATTGTCTGCTAGTAGTTGTTGGATAAGTTTGACTTGTTTCATTTAATCTTGATAGGTGTAAATGTTTTTGCAGAGTTGAGAATTTTTTAGCCCAAGCAATTGAGTAACTCAACTTAATCCCTCCTCCCTACACAAGTACATTCTCTCTCTCTCTCTCTCTCTCTCTCTCTCTCTCTCTCTCTCTCTCTCTCTCTCTCTCTCTCTCACACACACACACACACACACACACAAACCAAGTAACTCAAGTGATAGAATTTGGAGTTAATAGTTCATTTCTACGTAGAGGTGTGATTACAAGTATGCCAAAAACATGTATCTTAAACCTAGTTTTAAGTGTAGAAATCTAGGCATCTTATGTTATCATCAAGACATGGTTTGAGATTACTGAAGCTGTGTATTCACCATACTAGCATTACTAAAGAAATGCTACTTCATAACTCGAACCAGGTTTGAGTTATGAAGTCTATGTGGTCAACATAAGTTCTTGGCTCAAATACGATTGTTGTTTAGAGTGACTACACGATCTATAAGTGTCACTACAAGTCAAACCTACTGCAAATTTTGTTGCTACTTGAAACACTATGTGTAGATTTCTGACAAAAAAAATTAGCAAATATATGTTTCTTTTAACTCAAGCTTGATTCTTAATTAAAGCTTCTCGGTATTTCTACAAACAAATGGAGCATCAACTTAGAAAAATTCTAACTCGAACCAGGTTCGAGTTGTGAAGTCTGCATTCATGTGGCGTTCAGATTTGCTTCCACTACAAACATGATTAGAAGATTAGGGAAAATGAACTTTGATTATTTTATTTTAGTCCATCCATGAAGACCTTATTCTTGAATGTCCAATAATAATCTATATTGAACCGTCACAGTAGGTAAGCAACTATTCATTATATTGAACAAAATGTGTATTGCCATGAATGAGCAATTCGATTCAAGTTGTGAATAAATGTAAGTCAAAAACATGTATCTTGAACCTAGTTTTAGTATAAGCAACTACCCCTCTTAGGATAGAGATTATTTGGTGGTTTTAGACTATTTCAACCTGTGAATTCATCTATGTCACTTCGACAAGCTTGAACCAGTTTCGAGCTTGAAAATGTTTTTGTGGCTAACACAAGTTTCTAGCTCAAACATAATTATTGTTTTGAGTGATCACTACATCTCTAAGTGTCCCCCGCCACCCCAACACAAACCTAGTTCAACCTGTGTTGTTGCTTTTAAATATTAGATTTCTAGCATCAATCATTGGAAAAACTAGTGTGCCTTTAGCAGACAAAATATACACATTGTTAATGTTGCTGATTTTTATTTTCTCGAATTACAAGATGTGTTGTTCCAAGAGGCATGAAGTCCATCTGACATTTTCAATATTGCAGATGATTGTAGATGATGAAGTACGTTTGTATGTTGGTGGCCACATGGTTGGCCTAGCAATTATTACAAGCATGGATCCAAGGGCCATATGCCATCTAGTGCCGCTAGGTGAGGGATGTGCACTTATAAATGTCACAAGTGCTTGTGTTCCACAAGCTGAATTACCTTATCCCTCATGTGGAGTTTCATGCTTGGAAGAGGTGGTCGGCGGCTTCGCTAAGTGGAATATAAGTGAAATGCAAGCACTCAATGGCCTTTCTCAACAACATACCAAGTACCCAATTTTGGACAATAACTGTTTACAGCCTCCAAATGGCCTAGCTCGAGAACAAGCCAGTTGCCAAGTTTTGGACATCGATTATTTGCATCCCACAAATTGGCCACCTAAACAACATACTAGTTGCCCAATTTTGGACATTGATGACCTGTTTTCTTCAGAAGAAGAATCTGACCATCAATATGTATCAATACAGCCTACCAATACAAAAAGAAAACGCACATATGGAGGGGTAAAGATTTTAAAAAACAAAAAACCAAAAATTGCATCAACTTGCTCATATGAGAGCATTTGTGCAATTTCCATGATTGAATGTTGTCATCGTAGATGTTGTCAATTGGCAAGACGTGATGCAATTTTAAAGGCATGCACAGAATATTGGGTCAGCCATTTTCAGATAGACTCAGTTTCATATGGGATGCAATGCCATGGTCTCCCAAAGCTAGTACTACACTAATGCATAACGGCATTGAAGTTTGCCAAAAAGCATGGTATAGAGTCTATGGAATTTCAAGAGCCACATTTCATCAATACAAACGAGCATGACTTTCAGATTGTGTGAAAGGT
Source organism: Diphasiastrum complanatum (assembly GCA_029204225.1). NCBI lineage: Eukaryota > Viridiplantae > Streptophyta > Lycopodiopsida > Lycopodiales > Lycopodiaceae > Diphasiastrum > Diphasiastrum complanatum. The sequence goes on along the minus strand of CM055110.1, from coordinate 47,697,185 downwards.
ATACATGGGAATGAAGGCATCTCAAAGGAATCTCAACATGTCACTGCAGCAAAGGAGACAATGTGGCATGTTGTCAAAACAATGGCGGATCGAATTCCCAACAGAAGTCGAACGACTTTTGAGGGGAGTCAAGAAACACAATACATGCTACCAAGTATTTACAGACAAAAGGATATTTTGCAAGAAGTAAACCAGAACTTGGGAATGGCACACATCAAAGGAGTATCTCAAGCAACATTCAATAGGATGTGGAGGTGCAGATAGCAAAAAACAATGGATTTTCAAAATGTGACTTTTGTACAGCAATCAAAATGAAGTTGATGTCTACAAAGGTTCAAGTTGAAAGGACGCAATACATGAAAGAAAGAGATGAGCACAACAAATTGCAAAGGCAATGTCGCAGTGAGTATTATCGCAATCGTGCACTATCATGTACAATGCTAGAAGAGTCCTTGTGCATAATTCACGATAAAATGGATCAGAAAAAGACATGTGTGCCTAGATTATTTCCTGAGCCAAAGGCAACGGCCCAAGCATTTCCATTGCCTATCTCTTTAATAGGAATGCTAAGACATGGACATGGTCCAAAAGGATATGGTCATTTTGCACTTGGACTTTGGAAGAGATGATTCTAACTTCACAATAGGTTCCATGGCAAAATGCTTGAGGGATCTTGAGCTGTTCAATGGAAATTGCATGGGTGATCTCCAAAACCTACATATAGAAACAAGAGATAACTTATTCAATACATTACTTTCACAAAAGACGATTGATAACATAGAAAGTTTAGCTCCAAATCCTAAATCAAGGTCTTTTCCTCTCTATCCATCCACATTTACTGGTAATGCATTCAAACCACTACCTCGAAAATTATTTTTGCAAATGGACAACTCTGGGAAAGACAAGAAAAATCATTGGCTATTTAGCTCTTTGTCATTGCTTGTAGCCAAGCGTATTTTCAAGGATATAATAGTAAATTTTCTCATGGTAGGACAAACACATGAGGATATTGATGCTTTATTTGGACATTTGTTAGAGGATTTGAGACGAGGCAATGTGTTTACTTTGCCACGATTGATAGACATTTTTCAAACATGTGAAAGCACAATTACCCCAATACCTTATCTCGTACGTGAAATTCCTCACTTTAAGAGCTTTGTGAATGGCTACATTCCAGAGGGCTCAAGCGAATTGATAGGACATCGTAAACCATTGCAATTTCGATTTAGCATCAACAACGAATTTCCAGTCATGCACTACAGAATGGTTACCTACAGAAGGAATCGCAATGTGGAAAAAGGGACAAGATGGAAAAGCCATTCTTCCAGAAGGTGAGCCAAAGGTATTGTCCCCAACATCACACATAAAGGATGTTGAATTGGTAACGCAGAGTTTAAAAATATTTGTTGACTACTGGAGAAAGGGAAAGCAAACTTCAAAAGGAGAGTCATCATTTTGCAAAAATATGCAACCTATCATTGAGTATTGGGAAGCTATGATAGAAAATCTGCAAATCCCATGTTTACACAATGAACAGTTGCAAAAAGGATTCTGGCCAAAATCGACGTGGAGATTAGCTATGATGGAAAGTACTTTGTTGATGATATTGAGGAGAAACACTATTGTGGCCCTAGACATGCAAGATCACGAGAAGAGTTTCGACCACATATGGATGTTGAAATTGGTATGTTTCTACTAATAAGACCATATGATGAAAAAAAATGTCCAGTTTGGTTGGGCTCAACAGCAAGTTCGGTAATCAAGGACAAAAATAATGAGCACTTCATGAAGGTTTTAGTGAATTGGTGGGAACCAATCTCAAAGTGAAGGAAGACTCTCTTTGAGCAATATAGAAATTGTTGGGGGAAAAAATGGCGAAAAAATCCTATAGACCAAATAGATGGGAATCTTGTCAAAGTGTTCTTTGGAGTTGGCATGCGAGCAAAAGCCCAAAATCTATCGAATCCCTAAAAATTCCATTGGTGGCAAAACAATCGACAATGCAAAATTTGCAACATATTTGAGTTGCATGGTATTATATCATATAATGCACATCAGTGTCATATGAAATTATGTGACATTATGTACTTCCACTAGCAAACTTTATTTCTCATTCTAATTACAAGTATGTATTTCCAAGCTATTAACAATGAATATCATCTTCTTTGTCTGAATGATCTACCTTAAGTATGAATGTGTCAAAGCTTATAGAAATTTTCTTTTACTATATCTCTTTGCCATGTTAGACAAAAATAGACAATGTCTAACATGGCATAGATATACAATAAAAGATAATCTTTTACATAAACTGCACATGCATATTTCTTGCATGTGAATGGAAAAGAGCCAATCAGCTTTGCTCTTTAGCTCTAGCATTTGTCATAGCCAAGTTTGTCTTTCATGTTTGGAGAAGTGACAGGAATTCAGCTTGTTGGTCTACTCTTTTGAAAAATCTAAAAAAGTGTTTTGGGACACATATTCATGCATGTGAGGCCAATGATTTCTCATATCGATGTTGTAGAAGATAGTCCATCCGCGCATTATGGAATTAAATATCAAAATATGTGGGTGAATTTGTACAAACATTTCATTCCTTGTTAATGATGTTTGGGCATTATCCTAGAGTCCTTGGCTCGCACTTTGAAGATTTGTCAACTCCACCATTCAACAGGTGGTAGAGCATGCATTGTTTGTTTCTTCCAAGCATTGTTCTAGACTGAATATGGATGCACAAAGCAAGTTGAACTTGAGTATCCTGAGTGTGGTTGGATATGGGGCTTCAAAGATTGTTATAAAAAGATTTACATTTTTTTTTTTAACAATGTTCCTGAGTTCCAAAATGCAGTGTTTCGGAATGCTGCGTTCTGAAACATGTCGTTCCTAAGCAACTTAGCTTGGGATGCATTCATCAATTGCCTCAAATTTATTTGAGTAATCATCAAGAGATTCATAGAAGCGATTCATAAAACCTAAAGGTGACTAGTTTCGTATGTTGAGAATTCCTTGTAGAAAATTTTTTAGATTCATGCATTTTCCGTAAGATCTTCTTAAGGCTCTCCTCCATCATAGTTTCATCCATAAGATTTCTAAGCCTAAACATGCAATTCACAACTACCACTTCATCATTATGTCTTAAATGCAAAGATGTAGGCTGTGAATGTTTTCCAACTTGATTGCCCAATGCATGATACTCAGATAGAACTCTCCAAAGATTTCTAAGCCTAAACATGCAATTCACAACTACCACTTCATCATTATGTCTTAAATGCAAAGATATAGGCTTAATGTTTCCAACTTGATTGCCCAAAGGCATGATACTCAACCAAAATTCCCCAAAGACGAGCAAAATCAGCAAGCCAACAACCTATCTCATCCATTCTAGTTGTAGGCCATATTTTCTAACACCCTATTGTCTGATAATGGCATCATTTGGACTGGTGTATAAATACACCAGTGTGTAAACTTTAAACATATAACCGACAAAACTATACACTACAAAAAATACATATTATTAATGAATGGAGGTTAATACTTAATAAGAGTCTATGGAGCATCTCTCTTTTATCGATTCTTTCTATTTTCAATAGTGCATTCTAAACACCAACATTGCTTTTTAGTTAGCCTTCACCAGGATCGAGTCTATCTTTCACTTTAGGAGAATGAAGGGCAAATCCAATGTAATACATTGTAGGGAAATCCAATTTAATACAAATGTGTGAAAGCTAATGTAAAGATATGTTTGAACTTTTGCATGTGAACCAACTTACTCTTAGGCACTAACAAAGTGAGTAGGAATGGATGTAGCATTTCATTTGTGCTATACAGGGTCATATAACGATTGTTAGGTCTAATGAGCAGTCAAGAGATTCATTCTACACTACACAACTTAGCAGTGTATCGGAATGTTGCGTTCCGAAAGATGTCGTTTCGAAGCAACTTAGCTTGGGATGCATTCATCAATTGCCTCAAATTTATTTGAGTAATCATCAAGAGACTCGTGGAAGCGATTCATATAATAATGACATCATTTGGATGGTGTATAAATACACCAGTGTGTAAACTTCAAACATATAATTGACAGACTATACACTACAAAGAGTACATATTATTAATGAAAGGAGATTAATACTTAATAAGAGTCTATGGAAGGTTAATAAATTATGCCAATTTGCATACCTAGAAAGATCGTGACTGCTACAATAATCTGAGAAACATCCACTTCAAGTAGTATTGATGGTTTCCCCTGAAACAAGAAGAAAAAGTGAAATATAGTTAGGCTATCACACTATTCTTTTGCAACCTCTAAACGAATGATCGTTGGGTTCCCCCATTTTTTTTTCTTCAGAAAAACGGGTATCCACTTCAAGCAGTATCAATTCTTTCCCAACAAAAACAAGATAAAAAACGACTGACACTATCATAGCTTGTTTTTGCAACCTAACTTGCATCGAATCATGTTCCATGCATCTAGCATTTTGGAATGAACATCCCGAAAAGTAGTGTTCCAAAACATCAAAACATTGGAAAACAAAACCCTAGAAATTCAAACTTCAAACTCGTTAAACATATCCAAATAGTGACTTGCAAAACATCCATTGAAATCATGATACATCCCGGGTCCATAAGCAAATGGTTTTGATTCTTTAATGTTTGAAGTAGATCAAAACTTTTCAAAAGAGGATTTCTACTCTTTTAGGAAAGAATCTTGGTTTAGTATAACCTTGTTCACAAGTAAATGTTGTGGTTGATAGGATATTTGTATATGTATAACAATATCAAAGTTCTATTAGTGTCTCTACAACTGAGGCTTAAAATGTGTCTTCAAGAGCACCTAAGGCCACATGTTGAAAAGGCTATGTGTTATAATGTGTCTTGAAGAGCACCACATGTTGAAGAAGGCTATGTGTTAAACCTAAAAAATGGAGTTTCATACTGCTCTCATACTTAGAGACAGGCAAGAAACTGGACCAACAACTGAAATACATGTCCATTTAACCCTAACCCTAAAACAGCGGTAGGCCTAGATCTGACCTACTATTCAATCCCCAAAATAGCATTACTTGAAATTTATCACTATTTTGACAAAATTTCAAAATTGCACTTCTAACAAGATTTCAGATTGATTAAACAAATCACAGATTCCACATATTCATTATTGTACATAATCAAAAGCATTTAAGATTACATTTGCACATTTTGAGAGTTTCTAATAGTAAGTTTCTACATCTATCAGTAAGTTTCTGACACAACACACATTGTAACAAATAGCACACATTCTAACAACATTTCAGATAATTTTAGCATTTCCAAGATTCACAATGACTGATTGGTATGTCAATCCATCACCAATTCAAATGTGAAAACTTGCTTATTTGCAAACAACAAAACCTACTCTCCAAACGACTGAGAAGGAAATGGTTACCTACTCTCCAAGCTAAAAGTGAAATATGCTCTCCAAAGAACACTTCAGAATGCCCAACGATCTGGCTTGAACCACTAAACTTCCATTGCAGCGAACCTACGGACCAGCAGATCTCCGTTCACAGCACCATCTTTGGCAGCGAACTATCTTCTCTCTCACATGCAGCAGCGGTGGTAGTAAGTGCAGTGAAATTTTCTTATTTGCAAACGACGAAACCTATTCTTCAAAGGACTGAGAAGGAAATGGTTACCTACTCTCCAAGCTAAAAATGAGATCTGCTCTAACACTTCAGAACGCCCAACGATCTGGCTTGAACCAATTGCAGCGAACCTACAGACCAACAGACCTCCGTTCACAGCACCATCTTTGGCAGCGAACTATCTTCTCTCTCACATGCAACAGCGGTAGTAGTAAGTGCTCTCCAAAGAACACTCCAGAACGCCCAACGATCTGGCTTGAACCACTAGACTTCCATTGCAGCGAATCTACGGACCAGTAGACCTCCGTTCACAACAAACTATCTTCTCTCTCACAACACCATCTTTGGCAGCGAACTATCTTCTCACATGCAACAACGATGGTAGTAAGTGCAATCTGTCTCCTGCTCTGTAGAAGGTTCGCGACCAAGCTTCTCTCTCACATGCAGCAGAGGTGGCAGTTTCTCAAGAAGTTTCGCGAGCAAAGTCCGAGAGAAGTGGAAAAATCCGAAGGTCGAAACTCCCCGAAATTTTGGATTCCTCTGCATCTGACCACCCTCCAATTCGGCCTTCGCAATTTCCTCCTCCTTTTGGCGCGCTAAATCCGTGGGATACATTTTGGAAGATACGCATGATGCGCTGGCATGAGAGGGCCGATCACTCAGGTACTTCCCACGACCCTTGGAATCCGCTATTTTTTCTTTGAAAAAAGGTCCCCCATCAAAAGTCAATCTCGATTTTTTTGCAAAAACGCTTTCCGGTAAGAAGCTGCGAAAGCTCAAGCTCCAATGCAACTCAAAGCAAACTTAGAAATGAAAAAATTGAAGATAAATCCATACATTGATTTGAAATATTCTTTGAAGATATTAACACTTTATTCACAATAAATTAGAACCATTAAGCTTCATGAAACCATCTTCCTAACTTGTTAATTTTAGGTGATAAAAAGTCTCAAAATATGAATATTGTTTCAATTTAGTTGAATTTGTGTTCTTTGCACCCGTTGCAAAGATGGTGACAATAAGAATTCTTATTTCTTTTGCTTGTTTCTTTAAGTAGAAGGTGTTCCAATTAAATGTATCCAATGCTTTTCTAAATGGTTATCTTGAGAAGGAGATCTATATGGAACAACCTCAAGGATTCATCAAGGATGAGTTCAAAGTGTGCTTGCTCTTCAAAAGTCTTTATGGACTCAAGCAAGCACCAAGATCATGGTATTCAAGACTTAATTCTTTCCTTATCTCATTAGGATTTACTCTTAGTGACTATGATCCTTCCATGTATCTAAAGTTTGTTGATAGTTATATTATCATTCTTCTAATTTATGTTGATGACATTATTCTTTGTGGAAGTTGTATCAAGCTAGTTGATGAAACTAAGCTAGCACTTGGATGTGAGTTTAAAATGCAAGATCTAGGAGAAATACATTACATCCTAGGCCTAGAGATTGATTTTTATGAAGATCATGTTTTTATATGTCAATCTAGATATGCTCACTCTATGTTGAAAAAAATCCATATGAAAAATTCTAAGAGCATAGATACTCCAATGGAGCAAATTGTAAAAGATCCTAATAAAGGTGATGAAAGATCCTTCGAGGACATCACACTTTTTACAAGTCTTGTAGGCTCCTTGATTTGGCTTACCATTAGTAGGCCCGATTTAAGTTTTTGTGTGCACAAATTGAGTCAATTTATGCAAGATCCTAAGATTCATCATTGGAAGATGGCCAAGAGGATTCTAAGATATGTATCTTCATCTTGTGATTATGGTCTACTTTATAAAAGTGAAGATCTATCCATTGTTAGCTACTCGGATTCGGATTTTTCAAGTGACAAGATGAATCGAAAGTCTATTAGTACATACACTATCTTTCTTGGAGGCAATCTAATATCTTGGCTTTCCAAAAAGCAAGATACTATATCTCTCTCTTCATGTGAGGCCGAGTACAAAGCACTCACTACTACCACCAAAGAGGTGCTTTGGATCAAGAGGTTATTATTGGAGCTAAAGTGCATCAAGGAAGATGATCTACCAATGATCAAGTGTGATAATATCTCGGCCCAAGCTCTTGCCAATAATCCCATATTTCATTCAAGAAGCAAGCATATAGAAGTGGCACACCATTTTGTGAGAGAAAAGCTTATTGGAGGAGAAATCTATTTGGAGCATGTCAACTCGTCCTCTTGTATTGCCGATCTACTCACCAAGCCTTTGAGCAAAAGTGCTTTCATCAAGCATATATCTAATCTTGGAGTTATATTAAAATCAATGCTCAAATCTTTGTAGATAATTTTTTATGAGGAGTGTGAAGAATTGAAAAAGATTATCTATGTTAGATATAGGGGTCTTATGTTTTTTATATCAAGCATTGAGGTGTAGGATGTTGATAGGACCAAATTTGGCATAGATGGCAAATTACCCATTTCCACTTGTAATGCCACTATTTATCCAAAATAGAATAAGAGGCTAAACACATGCCAATTAGAGTGTAGACAAGTGTAATACTTTTGTTTGATGAAATTTAAGAGGTTCAATAGGATTTAGAGGTGGAACATTGAGGGGTCCAATAGAATTTGAAGTTTGCTTGAAAATGGTCCAATAGAATTTAGAGGTGAATGGATCAATGGTCCAATAGGATTAAGAGGTGGCAAAAGTGTGGTCCAATCATACTTAAGCATAGTGGTAGCTCGTTGATCTACTAGTATCATTGTACTTCTCATTTGGATCTAATTGATTTAGAGATTGAGTGGATTTTTAGTGTAAGTGATTTTCTAGCTTTCTCTCTCTACTCGAGAGATCATGATAATTTTCTCTCTCTACCCAAGGAGAGCAGCTTATTTTTACTTAGAATAATTTTTGAGTACTTCCCACACGTGTGAGTGAGAGTTGGAAGTGATTGAATGCATGTAGTAGTGTGTTATTGCCATAGAATCAAAGATACATCTTGAATCTCAATCTAGTCTTGATCTTGGTGCATCTACACACCTTAGGAGATCACAAGTACATGTTGTGGATAGTCCACACGTGTGAAATCAACAACAACGTCATACTTAGCCATTAGCAAACTTCTCATCTTAAATTTCCACAGATAGCAATTGGCTCCATCAAGCTTGTCCATAATAGGACTGGCTTTCCCTTGGAAATCCATGTGGACAATTAGTCTAGATGATAGTAGTAACTATCAATGACTTAAATATGAAAATCTAGTGTGAAATTACAAAACAAGAAAACAGTTATCCTATCGGCTAGTAGGATCAGGTTCTCTAGGAAGCTTATCAAGCTATAGAAATAGCTCTGACATAAAACCGCTTAAGAAATTAGATGATTTCTGATATTAGAGCTCTAAATAATCAGAGAATAGTAGCCTATTGCTCTAATACCATGTTGGGGAAGTGTGAGAAGCTCCCTCGGTGCGTGCACTATGGTAACAATAGGCAAAGACAATAATGAAGTTAAGTTTTGAGCTAGGTGTGTGGTGGTAGTGGAAGCAAGAGCAAACAATCAAACAAAGCAATCAGAAGGTCAGACAAAGAGCGGAAAGCATTGCACATACTAACAGGACCTGAATGCAGAACTAGACAACACTTTATTCAGATTGATTGTAGCGAAATACAAGTCAGTGATGCAGGTGAGCACAAAACAATAGCGGGCAAAACCGCGTGCTCACAAAGCTAACTACAAACTGTAAAAGCTATGAGCTTATTACTGATGATCCATTTGAAGAGGAGAACCAATGCATGAAAGCATCTACTGTGTCTCTCATCGGACTCAATAATCCATGTTCTTAATCATTGATAAATTACATGCGTCTTCTATATAATAATTTACATGCTATCTACATTTATGCAGATGAGTGTACAAGAGAAGGTGTGGAGCCGTTGTGCCGTCAGGAAGAAGATTGTGGTTGCTTTCATTGTCAAGTTGGTTACGCAGTACAGAGGATGAGTATGAGGAGGCTTATAAGTTGGGCTTCCCCGATATGTTGTCTAGGTATGTTGTTCCCCGATATGTTTTTGACATAATAATATTTGTGTTGAATTTTGACACGATAAACTATTTGCGTTGGATATTGTGTGTGTGTGTGTGTGTGTGTGTGTGTGTGTGTGTGTGTGTGTGTGTGTGTGTGTGTGTGTGTGTGTGTGTGTGTATTGTTTATACTAAGGTTTTTCTAGTAGAAGTTGGGTGGAGATAGGAGGTAGTTTGTTTTGAAAAACTGTCAAATATCAATTTGAGGCCAAATTGGAGTACATTCAAATACTATGACCAAGGGACAAAGTGGAGGCCAAAATTAAATATTTGCACAAAATTCAAAGTGATAATCATGTGGATGTGTCATTGTAATATAAAGCACCTCAAGATCATGCTAACAAGAATAACAGTGGAGTAAAACCACCCAACCAATGAAAAGCTATTCATCAATCTCTATAGCACCACTCCCAAGCCACATGACAAGATGTAGGTGTACAAGGAGAGAACTAGCAATGAAATCTCACAACAAGAATGTGAGTAGGTCAAGCTTTTCCATGAGGATATAGCATCTAATTTATTTGTGCATGTGCCCATGCAAGCATACATTGTTCCCATACATGCAAGTCATTACTATTCATACTCTACACCATGCCAAAGTAGTCCTAACCCATGATATAGCTCCACATGTCATTAGATTTGTAACTGGGTCCTCACCAAGTTATTTACCAAATCCCATATACAAGACATGGACGTAACATTCTTCCTCCCTTGAACTACTCTTGTCCATAGAAGCATAACTCAGGAAAAAAAAATTTCATGCTTTCAACTCTCTCCCAAGAATCATCATCCTCCGTGTGACTTTTCCACCGAATCAAGTACTCAAAAATAAAATGATTTCTCAATTGTTTGTTGTCTTCAATTTTCGTCTTCGTTCAGAGTGCTTTCTCAAGTACACTGAGCAATAATTTTCCAAATGGGATAAATCTTCATTAGATCTAATTGGATCATATGAACTTAATTTTAACCAGTTTACTTAAAACACTGGGTGAGCAGTACATTTTTCTTAGAGATCTAGTTTGTAAAACCAATTTTTTGTATAATCCGGCATAGCCCACAATATCTGGCAAACAATTTATAATGCTTGTCTGTACGTAATGTCCTAGAATCTTTTCAGATTCTAAGATATTCCCATTCATCAACTTTAAAATCTATAGGAGATCTCTTAAGATTGGCATAGTTCTTAGCTCTATCTTGAGCACTACGGATACTATCATGTGCCACTTGCAACATATTGTGCATATCATACAAAAAATCAACAACATTTTGGATCTTAACGAATTTAACCTCCATGTTAAAATGGACTGTGACCTATAACAGAATGTTTTCTACTATTATATGCAAAATCAGAAGAATGTAATCTTTCCAATGAGATTGCCTATGAGACACATATGTCGTCCATATATCTTCCATAGTATGATAAGTTCTTTTTGTCCAGCCATCTAATTTAGGATGATCAATTGATCTAAAACTAAGGAAAGTCTCTAGTTTATGGAATACTATTGACCATGAGTGACCTATGAACTTAGGATCTCTATCATTAACAATGTCACTCGGTAGTCCATACAACTAAAATTATCTTTCAAAAAAGATCTGGGCTAATTCAGAAGCCTTAGCAGTTGACTTAACTAGCATGAAGGTAGCTAACTTAGTTACCCTTTTCACTACAACCCAAATAGAAACATTTTGTGATTAGATCCTTTGAAGTCCAACTACAAAGTCCATCGATATACTCTCCCACCTTTTGTTTGGGATATTCAATGGATGCAACAAACCACCAACTTTGAGGCGTTCGACTTTATCTGATTGACAAGGCTTACATTTAATAATCACAAATATAACTTGAGATATGGTTTAAATTTTGGCCAATAAAACTCTCTCCTAAGCAAATCTTGAGTCTTGTGTACACCGATATAGCTTGCACAATATATGTCATGACATTCAAACAATTTTTTTAACCAGCTCATGCTTAAAGAGTTCACATTTAATTTTCTTAGCATAGAATAACTCTTTCTGAGTTTTGTCAAGATAGTTTTGATATATTCTATATGTTTCTTGAAGGTCTGATTGTAGAAACACTACAGTAACCACAAACTTCTTCAAATATGGACACAATAAATCGTTCATCATGTGTTGGAGCATCTGTTAATGAAAACAAAAACATGAGACTTGTAGTGACCACATCTGGTATGAAATTTAGTTTTTTGCACATCTTATTATTTAATTCTCATCTAATGGCACCTTCTTTTAAGATCAATATTAATGAAGTATTTAGCCCCACCTAAGTGATCTACCAGGTGATCCATCCTAGGTAATGGATCTTTATTTTTAATAACTACTTTATTTAAGATCCACACACATCCAAAATCCTCCATCCTTTTTCACCTTCAAAATAATAGGAGCGTGCCAAGGTGATTTACTAGGTTGGATATGTCCTTTTCTCAAATAATTGTTCATTTGATTTGTAATCTATATATCTCCTCTTTATGAGAAAACCTATAAAGTTTTCCGATAGGTTGACTACTAGGAATTAATTCTACTATGTGGTCTACTGACCTAGATGGTGGTAAACCATGAAATAAATCAGTTGGAAAAACATCTTGAATTTCACTTGATCTAAAGTTATTGAGTATAGAATTTTAGAGAATTTACAGATGTTTAGATACACATTATAAACGTCTATTGCAAACATTGAAAAAACTTCATACTATGAATAGTCAAATGCTTCCATAATATTTAGAAATATTGTCCAATGGATGAGCAAAATTACTTTAAAACAATGTAACTACTTTATCACCCCCTCTGAAAGTGAGAATATGCTTCTCAAAATCAATTGCTAGAGATGACGATTTAATGCGTAACCATTCATATCCAAAAATTAAATCAATACGTGCAAGGTCTGAAACATAAAAATCAACTAGTTCTTCTTGATTTTACTGATTTAAGGACCATAAATGAATCTTCAATCTATCCAAAAGAGGTATTGGATGCTAGTTCTATTGATCTTTCACAATTCTATTGATTAGATCTTGATCTAGAACAAAAACATGCATTTAACAAGCAAGAACAACAATCAAATGATCAATTAAGTGGATGGGTGGCCTCACACGTGTGAACATGTCACAGTACGGACAGTGAACAGAGAGCAAAGTACTTAACCTATTGATAGCAATCAATACATGAAATTGCAACAAAAATGGTGAAAACAACATGGATTGTGAAAAATATCAACTAGTTTACTTGATCTATTTTGGCAATTTTGAGGCCAACATGAGATTTCAACTTAGAGATCAATTTATTTTTGTCAATAAAGGCATAGATAGTGTTCATACTATTTTTGGCAAGTAGATAAACGGATAAGGTCATATTTGTACCCATTCTAATTCGCTAATATAGATACATTGCATCTAGTCACTAAAAACTAGGTTTTTGGTGAAGTACCTAGAAGTTTCTATTTTAGGGCTAGTTTAGGGCAATTGGCCAAGTGACATTTTGGAAGCTATTAATAGCAGTATCAGCTTGGAAAAATTATCTTTGTATTTTCATTTCATGTGGAATATTCATCTCTTTTAATTCTATGTCCATCTCATGTGTATTTCTCAAGATATCTTGATTTCTAGTGTGTAGAATGTCATTTTTATTGTGTATCTTGCATCCACACGTGTGAAGGACAATATGTTGCTATTGTTTTATGGACATGGATAGTACCGTATTAAGCTTGATCCCAAAGAGTATGCTAACTCTTGTGATGGTGCTTTTGCTTCTCATATGTCTTTGGAGGAACTATGGCATAGAAGGTTGAGGCATCCTAGCTATAGTTCTATGGTGTCCATGGTCAAGAAAGCCAAAGCTATTGGCTTGCCTAATCCTATCTCCAAGAATTTCAAGCCATGTGAGGCTTGTGGCATATCTAAATCTCATAAGAAGCCTTTTTCAAAGTCATCTATCAAGACTACACATCCATTGGAGCTCATACACTCGGATGTGCGCTTCTCATCTTCGAAGAGCAAGGGTGGTGCTACTTGCTTTGTAACTTTCATTGATGATTTCACAAGATTTACTTGGCTATATCTTCTAGCTTCAAAGTCTATGGTGTTTGACTATTTCCTAAAGTTCAAAGCTCTAGTTGAAAAGCAATTTTCATACAAAATCAAAATTTTTAGAAGTGATGGAGGTGGTGAGTACACTTCCAATAAATTTCATGATTATTGTGAGCTTGAAGGCATTAAAAGGGATTTTTCTTGTGCATATATATCATCCCAAAATGGGGTGGCTGAAAGAAAGAATAGAACATTGTGTGAATGTGCCAAAACCATTAGAATTGAGGCATCCTTGCCAAAAGACTTTTGGGGTGAGGCCATCAATTGTTCAAACTATCTTTGCAATCGACTCCCTCATGTTGCACTTGGAGGAAAGTCACCATATGCAGCACTTTATTTGAAAAAACCTAAGGTTGATCACCTTAGAGTATTTGGATGCATATGCTTTGTCCATATTCCCTTGGAAACAAGAAAGAATGATGATCCTTGTGCAAGCAAAGGAGTAATGGTTGGATATTCATCCAACAAGATAGCCTATCAAATCTACATGCTCTCTACTTGATAGTAGAGATGTAGTTTTTCATGAAGAAGAAAAGTCCAATCTTGGAGGCGCCGAGATCAAGCAACCTCAAAATCTAACACCTTTTGTTATTGAAGACAATCAACACATGGAGGGGTTGAGATTTGAAGATGAAAGTCCTCATTTTTACTCCTAGAAGATCCATGAGGGAGAGATCAGAGCCTAAGAGGCTCACTTATGATGACACAGGAAAACAAGTGGATCTTGATTCCACTTATGCTTATTTTGTTTCTCATGAGGAGCCCAAAGATGTCCAAGAAGCCCTCAATACCAAGGAGTGGTATGAGGCCATGAAGATTGAATATGATGCCTTGATCACCAACCACACATGAGAGCTAGTGGATCCACCACCTAACATGCATATCATTGGATGCAAGTGGGTGTTCAAGATCAAGTATAATCATGATGGCTCCATCAACAAGTACAAGGCAAGAATATGTGCTAAAGGCTTTGCACAAATATATGGCCTTGACTATGAAGAAACCTTTGCTCCTGTAGCAAAGATGGTGACAATAAGAATCATAATCTCTCTTGCCTTATTTATTAGGTGGAAATTGTATCAACTTGATGTCTCCAACGCTTTTTTGAATGGATATCTTGAGGAGGAGATATACATGGAACAACCTCAAGGATTCATCAAGGATAAATCTAAGGTGTGTTTGCTATTTAGAAGTCTTTATGGCTTGAAGCAAGCACCTAGATCATGGTTTTCAAGACTCAACAACTTTCTACTTTCATTAGGATTTGTGCTTAGTGACTATGATCCTTCTATGTACTTAAAGTTTGATGGTAGTAATATTGTCATTCTTCTAATCTATGTAGATGACATTATTCTTAGTGGAAGTTGTTTGATGCTAGTTCAAGAAACTAAGGATGCATTAGGAGGAGGATTTAAAATGCAAGATCTAGGAGAGATCCATTACATTTTAGGCCTTGAGATTGATTTTCATGAAGAATATGCTTTTATTTGTCAATCTAGATATGTCTTTTTTATGTTGAGAAAATTCAATATGCAAAATTGTAAAGGCATAGATACTCGGAGCAACATGTAAAAGATCCTATTAAAGGTGATGAAAGATCCTTTGAGGACATCACACTTTATAGGAGTCTTATAGGCTCCCTAATTTGGCTTACTATCACTAGACCCGATTTGAGCTATTGTGTGCACAAATTGAGTCAATTTATGCAAGATCCTAAGATCCAACATTAGAAGATGGCCAAGAGAGTTCTAAAATATGTATCTTCTACTCAAGATTATGGTTTATTGTACAAGAATGAAGACCTAACCATTGTTAACTATTCGGATTCCGATTTTGCAAGTGATAAAATGGATCGAAAGTCCATTAATGCATATACTATCTTTCTTGGAGGCAATCTTGTGTCTTGGCTTTCAAAGAAGCAAGATACCATATCTCTATCTTCTTATGAGGCCGAGTGCAAAGCACTCACTACAACAACTAAAGAGGTGCTTTGGATCAAGAGGTTAATCATGGAGCTAAAGTGCATCAAAAAGGATGATCTTCCCTTGATCAAATGTGACAACATATCGGCCCAAGCTCTTGCAAACAATCCTATTTTTCATGCAAGAAGCAATCATATAGAAGTGGCACACCATTTTGTAAGGGAAAAGCTCATTGGAGGTGAAATCAACTTGGAACATGTCGACACATCTTCATGTATTGCTGATCTTCTCACAAAGCCACTTTGCAAAAGTGCCTTCTCAAAGCATAGATCTAATCTTGGTCTTATCTCAAGATCGATGCTTGATCCACATTAGATACTTTTTTTGTAGGAGTATTGAAATATTAGAAAAATCTATCTAATGTTGTAAGTAGGGGTCCTAAAAATGCCAAAGATGAATTGAGCTCTTTTGGCTTAGTAAAGACCCATCTTAGAATAAAATATTCAAAGTAGGTAGAAGTAGAAACTCGAGCTACCATAGGAATTGCCATTTGTACTTTGCATGCCACACTTAATGCATGAAAAGACTAGGTGGCACAATTAGACATATTGAGTGGCTTGAATAAGTATAGATAGCTTGAGAGGTGGATTCATAACTCCAATTCAACTCAAAGTAAGAGGAGAGTCCATGGATCTATATATATGTGATGTACTCTCATTGAGAAGATGATGAAATTTGTGTATAATGCAAATTTGGAGACTAAGCTATTTGTGCCCTCTCTCTCTACTCGAGTTTTGTACATTCATATTCTCTCTCTAGCCCAGTTGAGACATTTATTGTACTAAGTTTCATGTTTTGTTGACAGATCTTGCTTGTAACACAATAATTTGTCTTGTATGATCAGCTTTCCTATTGTCAATGAATGCTAGTTTGATCTTTATGGTATTATTGGGCTTAGGAGATCAAAAGTACATGTGTAGGACATCCCACATGTGTGAATTCAACAATATAATGGTCGTTTCATATAAGGGCTTTTTCAAGCTACATTGTAGAGCAAGTCTTAAATTTAAAATAAAGTTCTTTCATTGGCCAAGGGAAAAAAATTGGGTCTCGTCTCCTTTCATACTTACAATGAGTTGCTACTTTTGGGACATGAGGTGACATGGGACCCTTGCCATGTAGGGGGCAAATCAAACTCATCTTTTGGGCTGAGCACATTTAATGGCATGTTGAGTTGCAAAGAGAAATTTAAACTGGAAAGGATTCAAACTGGCCAATCAGGATGTGGCCCTCCTTTTAGCACTTACCAACCAAGTTTGAAAACGGGATGGTCCATTGCGTGTCAGCTCACTTGTCGAGGTTCAACAAATGGGCAGCAAGTGAAAGGGCCGAGCAAAAAGACTTGCCGCTAGTTTGAAACCTTCCTAAGTTCCCAAAATTGAAATTGAATATCTTTGTGTTGAGATACATATTTTAGATATCATTTTAAAGGATTGTATTTCTCATGGACCAACTTGGGTCCTCGAACGTCTCTAAATCAAAGATGTGCACTTAATAGTCCAAATAGTATTTGTGCTAAAACTAGATGTAAAATCTCGTAATTATGTTTTGTAGGACTATGTGTACGTTGACAAACATCACAACACTGAATATACTTTACAGTGTCTCTATAAAACTTAGTCTACCAACATCCTGATTCCAAAAAAATTTGAACAATGATATCAAAAGAAAAATGCTCCTCCCATTTCATCTGTGTGTGAGAACATAATTATATCGGGACCTTTATGTGGTAAAAGAATTTATTCTAAGAATTTCATCAATTTCACATCGATACAACTGACCAACAATCAATTGATAAGGTTGTGCTTTTAAAATCAATCGCTTTTGTTGAACCTTTGACAAAGATTTATTATGTTGACCCATCATGAGATATTCAACTATATTTGTTGTCCACTCATGTATTTCTTCAGCATAAAATAGTGCAACATCTGGTAGTTCATCATCAGCTTTGGTATTAATTGGTTTTGTTTGTATTTTAGAAATGTGATTGGCAAGATCATGTGAAAGTCAAATTTAGATAGTAAAAGTAACCATCTTGCAATGCATCTCGTATTGCATGTCTTGTTTACTAAATAAAGCAATGGTAATGGTCACATCACATCACATCACATCAAATGATCACATCACATCATATATATTACATTCTACGATTATGTGCTATGCATCAGAATTAGTACAATAAGTTGCAGATCGAAGCCGCGTACTCTATGTTATCTCTGAACGGCTAAAATGAAAGTCTGAATTAAGCGCAATGTTGATAAGCAGTAAGCGCAATAGCAATCTCTAAAATAACTCTAAGAAGTGAGCTAGAATGCTCAAAAATGTTCAAGCTCGCAAGCTTGAGAGAGAGAGAGCTAACTATTCAAAATTCTTCTTTGATCATTCTTCATTTTGATCTACTTAGCTGTATGAATATGAACAACTATATATACTAAACAATTAGGTCATCAAATACGATCGCCAGTTGGTTGATGTCCACTGGCATCCATCCAGTCCTTCTCAGTGATTGTTGCTAAGCGGTGGAAATTGGCCGTAAACAGTCTGTCTGCATAAATGAACCAAAACTGTCACTCTGCAGAAATGAACTAAAACTGCCACAGGCAAAAAAGACGGTAGTGTCAAAATTTTGCGAAAAAAAATCCTTAAATCTCTTTTAGGGTAGTCCCACACTTTGCCAGAGTCATTTTCTTAAAATTTAAGGCACTTTGAAAAAAGCAAAAAATGCGACTCTGCATATTTACTCGGAATTCCTGACAAGCGACAGTGTTGCTAAAGTGCGAAAAAGATGACACTACATTTTTACACGAGATTTCTGACAGGCAAAAAATACGAAGTGAGAGAAAATGGAAACGTGACATTGTTGTCAAACTCTGTGTATTTCTACAGACTGTGTAAAAACACTTGTTATTCTATAGACTGTAGAACACGGAAAAATCCGTAGAACTGGATAAACAATGGATGAGGATTAAAGTCGATTAGTCAATTAGTAAGAAAGAAAATAATCCAACAAGAAGGAAGCCTTTTGAGATACTATTCAAGAGGAGGCCGAGTGTCAACTTTCTAAGAACCTTTGGATGCACATGCTATGTCAACAATACTCTTGATGATAGGACCAAGGAGGATCCATCTTCAAGAAGAGGTATTTTTGTTGGATATAGTGAGGTGAGTAAAGCCTACAAGGTTTACATTCCTTCTATTAACAAAGTAATTGTTGGTAGAGATGTCATCTTTGATGAGGGGAACATTCTAAAAGTGTCTTCAAGCATGATTGATGGTGATGTGGATGGATCTAACATTCTTGATGTTGATGAAAAGGATCCTACTTTGGATGGTGATGATGATGGACCTTCATCAAATCAAAATACAAGGAGAACATCAAGGGAAAGACAAGAGTGTAGATCAAGCAAGAAAATACGATGAGTGGATCCAAGCAATGGATCTTGAGTATCAAGCTCTTATGAAGAGTGGAACATCTTTTGGTGGATCTCCTTGTATAGATGGAGCTATGCAAGTGGATGGATGTTATGTTGTTGTAAAATCAAGTAATGGATTCGGAAAACAAATTTTGTTCAATGACTTTGATGGTCAAGTTGATGATCAAGTGATTGATCTCAAAGGGCTTCAACAACACACAAAGGATGTTGGCAATTTGGAACTAGTCAAGAGCATCAAAGGAGAGGTAATTGGCAAAGATGTTATGGATCTAGTTTTGCAACATATTGAAGACTCAAGTAAGGTCAAAGAAGCAGCAAGGAAGTGTTGTTCAAGTTTACTTTACTTGTTCTATCTCATGTTTGAGCATTTTCATGTGGATGTGTGCAAATTATCAAGATATGGTAAAACTAGCTACATTGGTGAGCATCATTTTGATGTTGGAGTTGTACTAGAATTCTTGGCTAGTTTTGTTGATGGAAATGAAGCTATTGGAGGCTCATTATATCACTCATTCATGGCTAAGTCATCAAGTGATGATGGCATCTTATGGCAAGATGGAGATGGAGGCTCATTCATGGAGTATCATGGTGGATACATGACAACAAAGGACAAAGGAGAAAACATGCAAGCAAAAGTTGATCACTCACATTTATTGTTTGTTTGTTATATTTTTTCAGAGAGTTCAAAGTTGATAGAATGGAGTAATCATCTCATTTACATTCTATGTGATTCTTCATGGCTCATTGAAGTGGTATTGCAACATTTTGTGAAGGAGCAAGTCATTGCAAAGGTGGTGGAGCTTCAACATGTGTCCTCAAGGGAATGTGTAGCTGATATCTTCACCAAAGCATTGGGAAAGAACTTGTTCATGAAGCATAGGCCATCACTTGGAGTGTTATCAAAGTCCATGCTAAAACTAGTTGAAGAGGGAGTGTGAAAGATTCAACTAGTTTGGTCATATTTGTTATATTTTCATATTTGGCATATTGAGGCCAACTTTGTTTTCAGACTTAGAGATTGACTTTTCAAAGTTCTATAGTCTAAATGTCATTTGAATAAACACTTTTTGAAAGTGTGGGAAAGTGAGAAGGCGAGTTTGAGTAGATTCAAAATTGAATGTTGGGTACTTTGAATCTAGACCCAAAAATAGTAGGGTTAGCATTTTGGAAAGAAAGCCAAGTGGCCAAATCAATTTTGAACCTGTTATAAAAGGATGTCACTCGTGGAGAGACATATCTTCTCTCTTTCCTATCTCATTTCATGCTTATACATGGTTCTCTTGGGTTCTACTATCCATTGGTGCACTATACTTGTGATTGCTTGCAATTCTATGTGTAGAATGACCTATATTTTTATTTTTGGATCCATACCTGTGAAATACAATAGCTTGTTGGTTTTGTATGAACAAGAACAGTAATTTATCGTTTGAGACATGTTTGATCAAGTTCTATTAGAGTTTGCATCTCATTTTATGTGTAGATGCTGATTTTTCTACATTGGTGAGATTGGTAGTGTATTTCTCTTTGTAACCCAAGATCTTTCAAGTGGATTAAATTATAATGATCTAAACTCATTCACAGGGTCCATAAAATATTTGTCTTGGAAAGTCTATTCTCGTCAGCTTCATGACTTGGGTAGTCGCTTTTCTTGATGATATTTAGAAACGATGTGCATTGTTGACTCATTAACCCTATTTTTGAAATTAATTGGCTCTCAATTTCACATCAATAGTGTGTCATTTTTTTCTTCCAACCAATCTTGATATAGGGTCCCTAAAATATTTATCTTGGAAAGTCTATTCTTGTCAACTTCATGACTTGGGTAGTCGCTTTCTTAAATATATTTAGAAATGATGTGCATCATTGGATTATTATCTCTATGTTTGGAATTAATTGGCTCTCAATTTCACATCAATAGTTTCTCATTTTTTGTTCCAACCAATCTTCATATAGGATCCATAAATATCTCGAGATCTTTAATATCCATATTCTTCGTCTAGTTTTTCAATTCCTTCATCATGAGTGATTCAATGCCCCAGCCTAATACATCGCAAGTCGCTATTGATGTGCCATCGACATCTAGGGGAACATTGGTACAACCCAAAAGAAACTTCCACGGAAATCATTTGGTCCCGAGTGATAGTTTGCCAAAAATCTTGGCAAACATGTGGATTGGGAGTGTAACTTTTGCCACTTGCAAAACTCCGGTGGCGTTCCTAGAATTAGAGAACATCTTTTGGGTGGGAGTAGCAAATCATCGATCGCGAGATGTATTAGTCATTTGGCCCAAGAAGCTTCCAGGAGATTGAGAGCTATAATAAATGAAAAAAACAACAAAAAATGAGGTTGGTCATCAATTAGTAATGGTCATAGTCACAACATGGTTGATGTTGGATTCATTTCCTCTACTCTTCTAAATTTCATGTTAATCTAGTTCCATTCATTGCTGCATAAGGGCATATTTACTTATATTGTCCCGCAGTTCAACTACTGAAGACGAGCAAGAGAAGATGGCCGACATATCGGGTAGACCCAACCTGGTCGACATATCAAAGAAGCCCGACTTATCGGCCTCCTCACACTCATCCTCTATACTGCGCAACCAACTTGACAATGATAGCAGCCACGATCTTCTCTCTGACGCCGCAATGGCTCCATGCCATCTCTTGTACACTCATCTACATAAATGTAAATAGCACATAGATCACATATATAAAATGTGTATGCAATTGATCAAAAGTACACAGATTATTAAATCAGATGAGACAGACATAGTAGATGCTTTCATGCATTGATTCTTTACTTTAGATGGATCGTCAATAATAAGCTCATAGCTTTATAGTTTGTAGTTACATTTGTGAGCACGCGGTTTCGCCCGCTATTATGGAGTGGTTTGGCAATGCGTAATGAAAAAGTATGAAAACATGGCCTCGATGGTTATCATCGGTTTAGAATCTGGATAGCCTGAATGGCATGGATTTGCCCAGGTTAGCTTGAACGACACGGATTTGCCCAAGCGCTTGTACATAGAGTCCATCAGGTACCAAATGTGTCATAGGTACTAATGGGTACATGATGGAATGGATATGCCTTGTTACTGACTCGTATGACCAAACTACACTCTTTCCACTTGTTGTGATTGATTATGGCTTCATCATTTTAAGCTATAAAATTGTCATTTAATAATAGGAATACTTGTCTTATATGATCAGCATGGCGGATGTCCTGATACAGTGATATTAGGGCAAAACCTACAATGTAGTAGAATTCGTGGTAGGGAAGATTGGACTAACAAATGTTATTTTTGATTAAGATAACAGTGAATCTCATTTTGGACATGGATGACAACTGATGCATAGCTATGACACATGTCTTCCTTACTAAACTAGCTTGTGCGGTTGTGTTTTGTCGGATGGTGGCAGGTAACAACTGGGTATTCTATAAGATTCTAACAATCACTTCTCTCTCTCTCTCTCTCTCTCTCTCTCTCTCTCTCTCTCTCTCTCTCTCTCTCTCTCTCTCTCTCTCTCTCTCTCTCTTTCCAGCAATCATAGGTGATTTTCTTTATTGATGCTCTTCAGATTATGATTTAAATGCTTCAACATTGTTTTTGTCTTTCAGATTTATATCCATCATGCATAAGTGAATGGGAGCCCGCACAATCACTTGCAAGAATATTAGAGGTGATTCACTCTGATGTTGGAAAGCTGCAATATAGAGGAAGAAGTCCAAAAGAACTTGCAGACTGTGGTATCTATTTTTATGAATCTTTATATACGCCACAAACAGATGGAAGTTTTGGCAAGCTCGAAGCAATTCCATTGCCTAGTTTTTAAAATGATGGGTGGCCTACTCCTGACAGCATTGTTTCTGAATCCTTGAGATGCAAGCTACTCATTAATATTAGAAATGCTATGAAGATAAGCACAAGCTCAAAAATTGTTCACCTAAGTTGCTTTATCACATATATTTGTTGATTTTTTCTCGAGTGCTAGTGTTCGTAGGACACCAACTTTATTTGTTTGCAAGGATTTATCAGATAAAACTTTGTCAGATCTCATGGATCAAGGCTACGATTTTGCAGAATTAAAAAGTCCTCAATGATCTTTCGTTATCATATCGAAAAACAAATAATCAGTCTCACATTTAGCTACCAGAGATACAAGAAAATTGAAGGTACATGGCTACCACTGGATCAAGACTTTGAGCTAAATGGTCACACAAACCAAATGGAGATAAACATTATCTACAATGAGGAATATTTGACTATGGTTGAGGTGGAAGAGCATTGGAAGCTTGATTTTATCAGAACAAAGCTCATGCTATTACAAACCAATCTACCAGCATATTTTAGATTTATCATCAACGGAAGACTCGTAAGTACTTTATGTTTATTGCCATTTCAAAATAGAACAAAATAATAGAAAATGTCATCACTAATATTTGTCATGTCACAGATGCAAAAAAGATAGGAGCTGATAACGTGCTGCAAAGATCTACCTACAACAATCACCATTGTGGGAGAACAATACTTTCAAATAAATTCAGTAAAAATCTGTGTATACACTCTTTCATTCAATAAATGAAAGCCCAAGTTGGGCATCAGTTTATGTATTTTGTGCTCCCAAATTCATAAACTAGAGCAGCATTTGATATATCAATGTATATTTTTCTATGAAATCTATACATGTATTTTTGTTCTATGCTATCTATATTTATTCTGATCTTAATTTAGTATAACTACATCATCCTTTGCACCATTATCAATAACGTAAGACTGAACCTTGCCCTAGCCAATATACTCAAGATAATTACTTGTCTAAATCTGTACACCTGGCTTGATGTGTACTAAGGAAGTGTAAACTGCAAAATAGAACATTCATGTATTAGTAAATGGCCAAAAACATCAACAAAATAGAAAACTAATCATGATTCCAAAATAAGAATAAACAAAATTTATTACCTTAGAAATATCAACATCTTGCCGAAGGTTGAACCACTCAAAAAATAACTTTGCATTGTATAATGTGTACCACCCACAACTAAATGAATCATTTTGTTGGGGTGACTGCAAAATAATTCAGCACACAAGAAATCAATTATGAAACATAATGAATCAGAATGAAACAATTACATTAGAATACTGATTTCAAAATACTATTAAGAAAGACAGAGTTTACCTCCAAACTGACGATCTGCCAGTCCACGAAATGGGGAACATCTGTAGGAATATATTTACTTAAAATGGAAGGTATATATGTACATCCTTATGCATATTTCTCGTCGAATTCATCTTGATACAAAAACCTTTAATAATATTATCTATATATCTCTTAATAGAAATCAGGTTTAAACTCCAGTGGTCACTGCAAAATAAGATTGAAATTTCTTTAGCTACAATTCTGAGAACTATTTTCATTGACAATGCCAATGTTAATGCATAAAACAGCAAGAAGCATTCAGGCCTTTTTTCTTCTGCTTAGTCGAGCCTTTGTTGGTGTATAAGACGTGAGAGTCAATGGTCGAGGAACTGGAGGTTTTGTTCCGTCGAGAGCCTTCTTGCAACATCATTGTAATAACTCTTGAAAGAGTCAGTTCAGGATGTGTCGTGATGATTATCACTTAGTTGTCGTATGAGCTTGGCAAGCTTGATAGTTGTGTCATTACTATGTCTTGATCGTCTATGACAAATTCGATAACGGCCATTTGCTTCAGTAGGTTCTTAAATTGGTTGATGTGATTCTGCAGAGAGTCACCATTTGTCATCTTGAGGGAGTAAAATTTCTTTCTGAGATGTAGCTTGGAAGCTAAATCTCGCACTTCATATAATGTGCACAAGATGTCTCAGACTTTCTTGGATGTCTGAGCTTTGGACACATGGCTGATTTGCATGTCCGAGATGTTGATGATGATTAGTGCAAAAGTCTTTCCATCATTTAGCTTCCATCAAGAGATTGTTGCATCGTCAGCTTCAAGTCTTGCCTCTGTACCTATAACAACGCCATACAATTCCTTGGCCATTAGCACAATTTCCAACTTAAATTTGCATAGATGATAATTGGCTCCATCAAGCTTGTCCATGATAGGACTGGCTTTCCTTTGTGAATTCATGTGAAAGATCAGTCTAGATGATAGTTGTAACTATTAGTGACTTAAGTATGAGAATCTAGTGTTAAGCTACAGAACAAGAAAACAGTTATCCTACCAGCTAGTAGGATCAGGTTTTGTGGGAAGTTTATCAAGCTATAAAAATATCTCTGAAATAAAACTGCTTAAAGAATCAAATAGGTTCGGATTTCTTTGTAGCTCTGATACCATGTGGAGAAGTTGGGAGGATCAGTTCGTTCGATTCTCTCAGTGCGTGCACTACTGGTAACTTAGTAGGTGAACACAATAATGAAGTTAAGTTTAGAGCTAAGTGCGCGGTGATAGAGAAAGCAAGAGCAGACAATTAGATAAAGCAATCAGAAGGTCAAATAGAGGGCGAAAGGCATTGCAAATACTGACAGAACCTGAACGCAAAACTAGACAACACTTTATTCAGATTGATTCTAATGAAATACTAGTCAGTGATGCAGGTGAGCACAATATAATAGCAGGCGAAACCACGTGCTCACAAAGCTAACTACAAACTGTAAAAGCTATGAGCTTATTTTTTAACGATCTGTCTGAAGAAAAGAATCAATGCATGAAAGCATCTACTATGTTTGTCTCATCGGATTTAAAATCCGTGTTCTTGACTATTGATCAATTGCATACATGTTTTATATATGTGATCTATGTGCTATTTACATTTATGTAGATGAGTGTACAAGAGATGGTGTGGAGCTGTTGCGCCATCAGAGAGAAGATCATGGCTGTTATCATTGTCAAGTTGGTTGCGCAGTACAGAGGTTGAGCGTGAGGAGGCCGATAAGTCGGGCTTCTCCAATATGTCGACCAAGTTGGGTCTACCCGATAGCTCGTCCAACTCCGATATGTCAGCCATCTTCTCTTGCTCGGCTTCAGTAGTTAAACTGTGCAACAATGTAAGTAAATATGCAGCAATGAATAGAACTAGATTAACATGAAATTTAGGAGAGTAGAGGAGGTGAATCCAACATCAACCATGTTGTGACTATGACCAGTACTAATTGATGACCAACCTCGTTTTTGTTGTTTTTTCATTTATTATAGCTCTCAATCTCTTGGAAGCTTCTTGGGCCAAATGACTAATACATCTCGCGATCGATGATTTGCTACTCCACATGCCACTGGACTTTTGCAAGTGACAAAAGTTACACTCCCAATCCATATATTTGCCAATATTTTTGGAAAATGATCACTCGGGACCAAATGACTTCCCAAAAAGTTTTTTCTTGGGTTGCACCGATGTTACCCTAGATGTCGATGACACATCAGTAGCGACTTGTGATGTATTAGGCTGGGGCATTGAATCACTCATGATGAAGGAATTGAAAAACTAGATGAAGAATATGGATATTAAAAATCTCAAGATATTTTATGGACCCTATATCAAGACTGGTTGGAACAAAAAACTGAGAAACTATTGATGTGAAATTGAGAGCCAATTAATCCCAAACATAGAGATAATAACCCAACAATGCACATCATTTATAAATATAATTAAGAAAGCAACTACCCAATTCATGAAGTTGACAAGAATAGACTTTCCAAGAATAATATTTTAGGGACCCTATATCAAGATTGGTTGGAAGAAAAAAATGAGACACTATTGATGTGAAATTGAGAGCCAATTAATTTCAAAAATAGAGTTAATGACCCAACAATGCACATTGTTTCTAAATATCATCAAGAAAAGCGACTACCCAAGTCATGAAGTTGACGAGAATAGACTTTCCAAGATAAATATTTTATGGACCCTGTGAAGGATTTTAGATCATTATGATCCAATCCACTTGAAAGATCTTGGGTTACAAAGAGAAAAACACTAAAAATCAACATCTTCACACAAAATGAGATGCAAACTCTAATAGAACTTGATCAAACATGTATCAATTGATAAAGTACTGTTGTTGTCTGTATAAAACTGCAAGCTACTGTATTTCACACGTATGGATCCAAAATAACAAATGTAGATCATTTTACACATAGAATTGCAAGCAATCACAAGTATAGTGCACCAATGGATAGTAGAACCCAAGAGAACCATGCATAAGCATGAAATGAGATAGAGAAGAGAGAAGATATGTCTCTCCACGAGTTACATCCTTTTATAACAGGTTCAAAACCTACATATGCTAAACATGTCATAAAACAAATGAGAACTCCAACAAACTATGGACATTCTTTATGCATGTCATTTACCAAAGATGGTAAATTAAGTGGATTGAAATCACATGATTGGCATAAGATGTTGCAATTCATATTTCCACTTTCTATTCGAGGTCTCCTCAACGATGACGTACGAAATATGCTTTACAATTTGTCATTGATGATTAGGTTTGTATATTTTTTTTAAGCACTTGTATAAATATGTGATATTTCAAATTTTTTTGTGTGTTAAACAACCTAATGTACTATCAATCTTGTAGGTGGATTGAAAACGCATGTTTGTGGAGTGCTAGTTCACGGATTCAAATTGCTCTGTGATGTGTGGATAGACACCTTGCATCTGCATGACAGCAATCAGGTGGTCACATCCATTATGCGAGCAATACGAAAGGTGCAACTTGCATGCGACAATCTCCCTCCCATCTTACGTATTCAAGCTAATAACTGTTGGAGAGAAAATAAAAATAGGTTCATCTTTGGTCTTTGTTCTATGTTTGTGGCACATAACATATTTCAGACTGTTGAAATGGGATTTTTGATGGTCGGACACACGCATGAAGACATCAGTCAAGTTTTTAGTGTAATCTCTAGGGCATTGAAATGTAAATCTATTCTTACTATGTCTGATATGTTAGGACGAATTGGCCAAAAGATAGGTTGTAGTCATACTGAAAGTACTGAAGTAGAGTTGTTAGAACGAATGGTGGATTGGAAAGGATTCATTGAGCCATTTATTGTTCATGGAAATGATGGTCTAGAAGGACACACCAATCCTCACTACTTTCATTTTCAAATGTTGAATGGCAAACCAACCATGCAGTGGAAGTATTATTGCACTGATGGAGATGATACATGGAGTGAACCTTTCAGATTGTTGCACTCTTTGTCTTCAAAAGAGGAAGCGATCTTTTTGGCATCCACAAATGAACTGGACAATGATGAGATGAAAGGATTGATATCCTTTCATAAATATAGACAATATATGTGCGAGAGGTACAAAAATCAAAATTTCTCATCTGTGGATGAAACCACAAAACTTCTTGAGTACCTCACAAAACAAAATAATTTGTCACTACCAACATACAACCAAACAAATTTTTGGCCAAATCTTTTACGATTGCTTTCAACCTTCAGGATGCATGCCTTCTAATGTGAACACTGAAGTCAAAATGGATACAATAGAACTCTTACCTCGTCGTTATTGCGGACAAAAAGGAGATGCACCATTATTGGAATTCATACCCAGTAGAGAGATTGCAATGAACAAATTTGTTGCAATGCAACCTCTAGATGAAGATGTTGCAACGGGAGCCTCATTTTGGATGGCAAAGGTTTTTGGAGTAGGGACCGATGCTGATGGTATGGTCACTTCACTCAAAGCATTATGGTATAAACCAAATCCACTCGGAGACGTGGAAACAATCCAATTGACAACAAAGAATTATACAAAGACTATATTTCAAAAGACTGGGATCCAAACAATGACGGTGTAGAAGATGTAGATATTGATGCTGTGATTTATGCATGAAAAACCAAGGCAAAAAAAATGGTAAAGAAACACAGCTATGATGTCGAAAGATCAATATCTATTCCAGAGATCTCTCGAGCACACATCAAGGAGTATTTGTACAAATTGGTTGATGCATGTGTAGCTGATATTGATGAGTACAACGTTGAAGTTGTAAATTTTTTGATAGTTGCAGTTCTAGTCTGACAATTTTGTAAAAATCCGATTTTTTGTATGCTAGGGTGTGGGCATGTCACCCCAAGTTAATTCTATTTCATGGCATGTGTATTGTAAGACCATGAGAAAGTTGTAATGTGAAAACTTTAACGACTTTCAGAGATTCTAAAGGATCGATATAGTTGTTTTAAATTTCCAACCTTTAGATTAGAATAATTTAGTTTAATTTAAGGTTAAACTTGTGCATATTCTACTCTTTGGTCTTGGCAAATGCACGATGTGCAATATGATTGTACATTCTGGTTCAAGCTCTAAAATTGCACCAAAGAGGTGCACATTTTGTAATAGTCATTCAACAATTAGAAAGGAATCTTTGCCTATGTACATTTGTGTGAAAGATTTCAGATCCTTAAGATCCAATCTACTTGAATGATCTTTGGTTAGAAAGAGAAATACACTACCAATTTCACCAATGTAGAAAAATCAGCATCTACACACAAATTGAGATGCAAACACCGATAGAACTTGATCAAACTTGAATGAAATGATTATGTACTGTTGCTATCCATACAAAACTAGCAAGCTATTGTATTTCACACGTGTGGATCCAAAAATAGCAAATATAAATCATTCTACACATAGAATTGCAAGCAATCACCAAGATAGTGCACCAATGGATAGTAGAACCCAAGAGAACCATGTATAAGCATGAAATGAGATAGAGAAGAGAGAAGATCACTCCCTCCACGAGTTACATCCTTTTATAGTAGGTCCAAACCCTATTTGGCCACTTGGCTTTCCCACCAAAATGCTAACCCTACTAATTTTGGGTCTAGATTCAATGTACCCAACTATTCAAATTGAATGTACTCAAACTCGCATTCTAACTTTCCCACACTTTCAAAAAGTTTATTCAAATGAAATTTAGACTAATGAACTTTGAAAAGTCAACCTCTAAGTCTAAAACAAGTTTTGGCCTCAATATGCCAAATATGAAAATATTGCAAAATGTGAGAAAACTAGTTGAATCTTTCACAGTCCTTCTTCAACTAGTTTTAGCATAGACTTTGATAATACTCCAAGTGAAGTCCTATGCTTCATGAACAAGTCTTTTCCCAATGCTTTGGTGAAGATATCAGCTACACATTCCCTTGAAGACACATGTTGAAGCTCCACCTCCTTTGCAATGACTCGCTCCCTCACAAAATGATATTGTATCTCAATATGCTTGCTCCTAGCATGAAAGATAGGATTGGATGCCATTCTTTGGGCTGATTGATTGTCATAAAAGATGATTGGGCTCTCTGAAAAATCCAGCAAGTGAAGATCCTTGATCATTCTCTTGATCCATACCATCTCCTTTGTGCAATGTGTAAGAGCTTTGTACTCGGCCTCAGTAGATGACAATGAGATAGTGGCTTGTTTCTTTGACATCCATGATATAGCTCCATCATCTATGAAACTACAATAAGCACTAATGGATTTCCTATCCATTACATCTCCAGCATTGTCCGAATCTGAAAATCCAAAAAGATTAGGTGATGATCCCTCATACAATATGCCAAAATCTCGAGTTCCAATGATGTACCTCAAAACTCGCTTTCCTAGCTTCCAATGCTCATCACTAGGATCTTGCATGAATTGACTCAATCTTCCAACACAATAGCTTAGATCAAGTCTAGTAATGGTTAGATAGATGAGTGAACCAACTAGCTTCCTATAGAGAGTAATGTCCTCGAAGGATCTTTCATTATCTCTTATAATTAGCTTTACATGAGACTCCATAGGTGTATCAATAGCTTTTGCATCTACCATATGAAATCTTTCTAGAATAGAATTAGCATACTTCTCTTGACAAATGAAAGTAGATTTAAAAGATCTAATGACTTTTATTCCTAGAATGTAATGCAAAATACCAAGATCATGCACCTCAAACTCCTTCTTAAGAGCATTCTTGATATCTTCCGCATCTTGATTGTCTCCACCACTCAAGATGATATCATCCACATAGATTAGCAAGATGGTAACATCATTTTCAACAAACCTATAATAAAGTGAATGATCATACTCACTCATAACAAAGCCTTGAGAGAGTAAAAAAGTGTTAAGCTTAGCATACCAACTCCTTGGTGCTTGCTTAAGACCATACAAACTCTTTTGTAGAAGACGCACATGATTTGGCTTTGTTGATGAAATGTAGCTCTCGGGTTGCTTCATGTACACTTTCTCCTCAAGATCAGCATTCAAGAATGCATTTGAAATGTCCATTTGTCATAGATCCCATCCATAAAGTGTAGCAAGTGATAGTCAATTCCTTGTTATTGAGCATATCCTTTTGCCACTAACATTGCCTTGTACTTGTTGATAGATCCATCTTGGTTTGTCTTCACCTTGAAGATCCATTTGCATCCAATAGCTTTCTTGTCCTTAGGCAACTCCACCAATCTCCATGTTCTATTCTTTATACGAGCTTGATAATCGAGATCCATTGCTTGGATCCACTCCTCTTCTTTCCTTGCTTGATCTACATTTGTAGGCTCATCCAAAGAGGTTAGGAAAGCAACATAGTTTCTATAAACTACTTGCTTACCCTTTTGATCATATGTGAGCCTTGAAGGTACTCGCCTTTCTCTTGATGTTCTCCTTGACTTTTGACTTGATGAAGGTCCATCATCACCACCATCCAAAGTAAGATCCTTCTCATCAACATCAAGAATGTTAGATCCATCCACTTTACCATCAATCATGCTTGAAGACACCTTTGGAATGTTCCCCTCATCAAAAATGACATCTCTACCAACAATCACTTTGTTAGTAGAAGGAATGTAAACCTTGTAGGCTTTACTCACCTCACTATATCCAACAAAAATACCTCTTCTTGAAGATGGATTCTCCTTGGTCCTATCATCAAGAGTAATGTTGACATAGCATGTGCATCCAAAGGTTCTTAGAAAGTTGACACTTGGCCTCCTCTTGAATAGTATCTCAAAAGGTGTCCTTCCATCCAAAATAGCACTCGGCCACCTATTGCACAAGAAATTGGCACACAACAAAATTTGATCCCAAAATGGTTTGTCAAGATTAGCACTTAACCTCATAGCTTTAGCACTTTCACATAAAGTCCTATTCTTCCTTTCAGCCACTCCATTTTGTTGTGGGGTCCTTGATGTTGTATACTCCCTCTTGATCCCATGCTTATCACAAAAGGCCTTGAATTCGTTAGATATGTACTCACCACCATTGTCACCTCTCAAGCACTTGATATTTGTGGAAAATTGGTTCTCCCTTGCATTCTTGAACTTGACAAAGACATCATACACTTCATCATTGCTCTTTATTAGATAGATCCAACAAAATCTACTAAAATTGTCAATGAATGCTACATACATCTTAGCTCTACTATTTCTAATTGTAATAAATCCATGAATATCCGAATGTACAAGTTGAAAAGGCTTTGTAGATCTAGAAATAGATCTAGTATAAGGTAGTCTATGTGACTTAGACAAAGCACAAAGCTCACAAACATGCTTGTCATTACTTAAAGAACTTGGAAGACCAATCACAACCTTCTTCCTTGCCATTACCTCCAATGACTTGAAGTTGAGGTGTCCCATCCTTTTGTACCAAATCTCTTAAATAGAAATTTGCTCCCTTGCAACACATCCAACTTGGTTAGCAATAACACAAGCATCAAGTTTGAACAGTTTCCCTCGTCTTTTACCTTTTCCAATCAAGACATCCTTCCTTTTGATCAGATAACATCTTCATCAAACTCCACCTTGAGGCCCTTACTTGGCATTTGACTCACACTAAGAAAATTCTTGGTAATAGATGGAATAAACAAGACATTCTCCAAATGAACATTCCTATTTGTAGAGAGAGAGATAGGAATTGTGCCAATCCCTTTGATTGCACACTCACCATCATTGGCCGTGTAGATCACCCTCTTGTCATCGCCATATGCCAACAGAGAAGTGAAGTACTCTTTGTGAAAGGTCATGTGTGAACTTGCTCCACTGTCAATCCACCAAGGATTTAGATCTCCATCATTAGCAAGCATACATGAAGACATCACAAAAGCATCATCATTTGCATCTTGAACATCCAAACCATCCTCACCAACAGTAAGATTACCTTGCTTGTCTCCTTGATCTCTCTTATTCTTGTAACACTCACTTGCAAAGTGTTCTTTGATGCCACAATAGAAGCACTTGAGCTTTGATCTATCCTTCTTTTTGCCACTTGAAAAAGCATCCACTTGATCTTGCCCTTTAGACCACTTACTTTTGATTTTTCCCTTTGTGAACATAGCATCCTCTTGAAGTGTCGATGTAGATCCACCTCTTGCTTGAAGCCTATATTCCTCATTGATCAAGATCTCTTGAAGATCCATCAAACTTGGAAAATTCTTTTGAATAGCAATACTTTGAACAGTGTTAGCATGAACATCCAACAAGCCATTAAGAATCACTTGAATAAGCTCTCCTTCCTTAATGCTTTCATTTATGCAAGCTAACTCATCATTCAATGCTTTCATTCTCAAAACAAAAGTACTTGGACTCTCTTCATTCTTTTGCAAACAAGAAAAAATTTGTCTTCTTAGAGTCAGCACTCTAGAAGTAGACTTGGATTCATAAAGTTTCTTCAATGAATTTCAAGCTTCCAAAGATGATGTGCACTTACCAATTTCTTTGAGAAGTTCATTGGTAACATTCATCTTTATCATGTGTAGAGCCTTCTTGGCCCTCTTGTCATACCTCAATTGATCTTGTTGTGTTGCTGGTCTCTCTTCCAAACCTACAACAATATCCAAAACATCATTCATCTCAAGAAGTGACTTCATCCTCACTTTCCACAATGAATAGTTACTTGAGGTAAGCCTATCATTGACTTCCAACATGACTCCAATTGAGGTTGCCATGTAGCAATGACCCGATCTTCTCTTTCAACCTGCTTCAATGCACAAAGCACTCCTTTGAACAACAACAAATGCTTTTAAAAGAAATCACCAAGATTTGAAAGTATCTCACAAATTCTCTTCTAGCACTTATCCAAGCAAATCAACGCATAGAATCATGGAATCTTGATCAACCTATGATCTATCCTCAATCTAATGACTTTTGCCACTTCCTAAGATTGAAACACACTCAAATGAAGTCTAGCAACCTCACTATCTAGAGATCCAATCAAAATTAGGTTTTTGACAAAATCACAAAAAATTGACTATTCCAAATCTACATGCAAATGCTGAAAATTTGATATGCAATCTATAAGCCACCACTTAGGCTGAACCAATGGTCCAAAAATCGACCAAATCCAGTATGTGAATTCACAAATCAGAATTGAACAGGTATATTGACCTATTTAGTGTTTTGATCTACAAAAGATCCAATCTACAAAAGCAAAAAATCCGATTTTGGTGTAGAATCCTCTCTAGCATGCTCTAGACTTGATATCTTCACCAAATCATTGATAGATCTGATTTTCTCCTTCATAACCTGAAACACAAGCTCTGATACCATGTGAAAGATTTCATATTCTTAAGATCCAATCTACTTGAATGATCTTTGGTTAGAAAGATAAATACACTACCAATTTCACCAATGTAAAAAAATTAGCATCTACACATAAATTGAGATGCAAACACCAATAGAACTTGATCAAACTTGAATGAAATGATTATTTATAGTTGTTGTCCATACAAAACCAGCAAGCTACTGTATTTCACACGTGTGGATCCAAAAATAACAAATATAGATCATTCTACACAGAATTGCAAGCAATCACCAAGATAGTGCACCAATGGATAGTAGAACCCAAGAGAACCATGTATAAGCATGAAATGAGATAGAGAAGAGAGAAGATCACTCCCTCCACGAGTTACATCCTTTTATAGTAGGTCCAAACCCTATTTGGCCACTTGACTTTCCCACCAAAATGCTAACCCTACTAATTTTGGGTCTAGATTCAATGTACCCAACTATTCAAACTGAATCTACTCAAACTCGTATTCTAACTTTTCCCCACTTTCAAAAAGTGTTTATTCAAATGAAATCTAGACTAACGAACTTTGAAAAGTCAACCTCTAAGTCTAAAACAAGTTTTGGACTCAATATGCCAAATATGAAAATATTGCAAAATTTGATGAAACTAGTTGAATCTTTCACAATCTACACATACTTTTCAATAAAAAAAATATTTTTTGCTTAGGTTGTTTTTTTATACGTTATAAACATTTGAGCCACAAGAAGAAAATAAATCTATATAGAACAAACATAAAACATAAAAGATTAAAAAATGTTATTTAACAAGCTTTGCTTTTGCTATGATCTCATTGGACCCCCAACACTATATTTTGAGAAAATAAAGAATCCCTTGGCCAAAATGACGACTCCCAAGAGAACCTAAAGAAACGAAATGGAAAATAAAGACACATTAAAACCAATACCAACCATCTTATTACATAAACAAAAATTGATGAGTAATACAATAAACTAGAAACAAAGGAGTCTCTTTAGCTCTTCTAACTTTTTGGGTTCTATGACTAATCATCTTCAACATACCAAAAGTTCAAATAACAATGACAAAACAATTTACATCTTTCAACCAAATTTGAGCTTAAAAAAAAATGTAAATACTAGTTATTAAACATAAACTTGATCTTGATGCCTTGTACTCATGAAAGAGAAGCCTTTAACTGATTGCAGAATAGAAAAGTCTGGTAAAACTGACGAAAAGTAGCACAAGTTAATTTAGGTTTTGTAACTTGGTTACAGTGATGAATCGGAGACCAAAACTGAGTCCACAACATTAAAAAAACATTCTAAAAAAAAAGTGATTCTGCCAGCTCTCTCTCTCCCATGAAAAGTACAAGAAACTTTATCATCTATAGATTCTAATTTCTCATGCGTTTAGGGAAAATTCATGTGAACTGCAACCCATTCAACTCTGAACAATAAATCAGCAGACAATGAATATGACCAATTTTTTCAAAGCAAGTATATTTTTGTACATATCTCCTCCATTTAGGTAGGAATTTGTCCAAAATTTAACAAAAGATTGTGCTAGTTCAGGATAGAGCAAAGGAGGACAAAAGAGCAATCTGAGAGAGATTCGAGGAGCAGAAGAGAGCACTGATTCAGCGCATAGGTGAGTAATGATCCGTGGGCAGCAAGAGACACACTACACCCAGCAGAGCGAGAGATAAAAGAGAGCTGAGAGAGCTTTCGTCCTAACGAGAGAGAGAGAGAGAGAGAGAGAGAGAGAGAGAGAGAGAGAGAGAGAGAGAGAGAGAGAGAGAGAGAGAGAGAGAGAGAGAGATTGATTTTGAGCCATCCTCCGTTAGTGTTCTGAGCAATCAAAAACTTCGTCAATCAGGAAGTAATGTTGTTTTAGATATAGAGCTAGGGTTGATTTAGGGTTAGGGTACATTTTTAGGATTTTTGGAAGCATAAATGGCAATAAAGTGATTTGCTGGAGAGATCTATTTAAGTTAAATTTCAGCTTCTACACATGTTCATGTACACAAGCTGTCATAACGCCTCTAACATGTAGAGGATAGTTTACCATGTAGATATTCAGTTTTACTAGAAACACAACAACGACGATACAGAAGCGCAGTTACAAGCCGCTTATCTGTCAACTGCGTACCCTATCATGATGCCTGACGATCAGATCACAGTCAGTTAGGAGGATTTGATGATATTGAATTTTCGTTTCTTTGCTTTCGACAGTGCAACTTAGCCCTCGCGGCAATCAAAGCTTGACTAGAAAAGAGATCATCTCTATTCGCTCGGTGTCTTTCATAAGTGGAAAAAAATTGTATATTCTCCTTGACTAGCCCGTTCCAAACTATAGAATCGTCCCATCCAACTTGAAGATCTTATTAAATCCATCAACAACTAATTCACAGAAATATAACATGTGGTGACTGGACAAGAGCTAACATGTTCAAAACACATCTTCAAGAACAAAAAATAGTTTGTAAAACCAAGGACGCTTTGAGATAACAAATCACATCTGTGCGAATAACAATGGGGTTCACATCAGCGTGTTGAGCAATAGCTCTCACACTTTTCTCACAATCCATGTAGAGAAGCAGACGCCTCTCAATTAAGTATTAACGTCGGCCATGATCATGATGAAAAGCGAAGCCGCATATCAATAGTTGGAGCATAAGTTGAGATGAAATGATCTAGATTGGAATAAAAAGCAAAGATAAAAATAGATGGCCATTCAATACACAAATAAAATGCTGAAGGCAATGGATCTGAAATCGTCGACAAGAAATATCTCGACTGTTCATGTCCTAAAATGCCATTGCTTAATAGTGGAAGCTCACTCTAATTTCTGGATAAAGAAACCTCCTTTCCACCAAAAGAATTTTGCAAGTAAAATCCAAAAGCAAAAGCATGAGTTATTACCAAGGAAAAGGCGCTGACGATTCGATCCTTGGACTTTCAAAATTCAAGACTTATTTCTGCGAGCGTCGTTTACCAGCATAAACATCACAATACAAAAAATCGTATACACTAAACCCTAGAAACTCAGTCAGCATTCACTATACTCACCTCACGAGATGCTGCAAGCGAGAAGAGTGGGGGAGGGAGTGCTGCACACGAGAACAGTCGGGGAGGGAGTGTGTGAGAGAGAGAGACGAGCAGAGAAGAGTCGAAGAGGGTGTGTGTGTGTGTGTGTGTGTGTGTGTGTGTGTGTGTGTGTGAGAGAGAGAGAGAGAGAGAGAGATCAGGGAGAGGGAGAGGTATCGCGAGACACACATGAGAGAGAGAGACCCTAGACGTGTAAACAGTGTACGTGATGAATAAAAAATAGACACATCATCATCAATTAAAAATGACATGTCATTATTTAAAAATTGATGACATGGAACTTTTGATTTTTTTTTAAATGATGATGTGGAATTTTCTCCATCCAAAAAACTTTAAAATGGGTATTAGCTGGCCTTATAAAAAAAATTATCTTCAACATCGATACTACGAGCTCCAATTTGGACAATTGAGTTTCATGTTCATAGTAATGCATCGAAACATGCTATTGGATCAGTTTTGACGCAATCAGGTGAATACAAGAAAGATTATCTTATCAAGTTTGCAAGCAGACAACTTAAGATCCGGAAAAGAATTATTCGACAACCAAACGCGAAGCGTTGGCCATGACTTTTTCTATTAAGAAGTTTCGACATTATCTATTGGCAACGCATTTTGCATTTTATACTAATCATCAACCGTTACTTTATTTGGTGAACAAGACATGTAACACGAGACATATTGCAAGATGGCTACTTTTATTGACCGAAGTTGATTTTCGAGTTGTGGTTCAAAAAGGTAACATTATCTGGTTAATCATGTTTCAAGAATTGAATCAACACGAGTTGATGCTGAAGTGGATGATGAACTACCAAATGTTGCGTTATTTTATGTTGAAGTAGTATTTGAGTGCGCAGTCAATATTGTTGAATATCTGATGCTAAGCCAACCGAATGATTCCTTGATAAAAATACAAAAGAGACAATTGATTCATAAAGCACAATCTTATCAATTGATTGCTGGGACAATTGTATCGTCGAGGAATGGATGATATTTTGTGAAGATGTGTTTTGTCACATAAATTACCTGTACTTATTATGCTTTCACATGATGGCATGGGCAGAGGACCTTTTTCAACAGATATCACTGTTCGCAAACTTTTAAAATTAGGATGTTGGTGACCTACACTTCATAAAGATAAATAAAAATATATTCAGTCATGTGATGTTTATCAACGAGCACGTCGTCCTACACGACAAAATTATAAATCTTTATATCCAATTTTATCGCGATATTATGATAAAAACGATTGAAGCAAGTCGTTTTGATTGAGAACATAAACTTTATGCAGCGTTATGGGCATTCAAGACAGCTTACAAAAGTAGTAAGAATCAACCGCCATTCCAACTTGTCTATGATCAAGATGCAGTTATGCTAATTGAATTTTTAGTATCATCCCTATGCATAGCAGCAAGGGAATGGTTGGACGATGTGAAATCCTTACAGATGCATCATGAGGCTTTACAAAAACTTTGTGAAACTAGATTGATGGCAGTTCATGCATTAGCAGCAGAGAAAGCCCACTGCATGGCACGATCGCTGATTATACAAAAAAGATCAGAAGGAGAAGGCTAGCATTAATGTATAAGACAAAACTGATTAAAGATAAATTGAAGTTCATGGATAAAGGATCATATAAGATGAAAGAAATATTGAACTATGGAGCGGTTATTTTAGAACATTTGGATGGACAAAGATTCGACACTATGGTGAATGGCAGCCGATTACGCAAGTTTTGGCAGCCAGATTGTTGGAAACCGTAGGCCGAACAATCGAGTTGCTCTGAGAAAATCCGAGTGTGTTCCTGATTAGGCAACATTTCCGGTTGGAACTCAAATGAAGCCGATCTATTGGATAAGGCTACTACCTCAGGACGCAATCAATTATCCTCCGAACCGCAGATAGCTTTTGCTAACATGATAATGAGTTTATGAAACAACAAACAATGTCTAATGACAGGGAAACATATCTTTTGAAAAATTGAACAAGCATCACAACATTCAGAGTTTGCACATTGAGTAGAGAAGATGTAACTCGTCCTTATTATCAAAATCGAGTATACATTAGAAGTTCTTTCTTGAGCGTTGTCTGTTTTCCAAATCAGCGCGTGTTCTCAACCAAATCTGTAATCGATTGATACTTGATGGCAATGTGCTTCGTTCTGGAATAAAACACTAGATCTTTTGTCAGATGAATAGCAGAGGTGTTGTCCATGTGCAGAATCAACGGTTCATCGATGCTCTATCATAGTCCATCTAGGAACTGTCTGATCCATGTCAGCTCATTGGTCATTTTGGCTGCAGCAACATATTCTATCTCACAGGATGATTGGGCAGTTATTGTCTGCTTTTTGTTGACTAGATAACAGTTGTATCGGCTGCTATGGTGCATCCTCCTGAGACGCTTTTACTATCATCTTTCAAAAATGCCCTAGCTTGCATCACTGTACGATTCAATGTTGAATCTGGCATCTTGACAAAGCATAGGCCATAGTCCTTTGTGTTTTGCAGGTATTGCAGGATCCTCTTGGCAATTTTCCAATGTGTTGGCCCTAGATTAATATTAAATTGGCTCAATCTGAACACTACATAAGCAATGTTTGGTCGCGTATTGTCTGCCAAGTACATCAAAGAACTTATAAACCTTCTGTAAGGCTTATGCTCCATTGCTTGTCGTTCTGCTTTGTCTCCGGGACAGTCTTCATTTGTCAGCACTATGTCAGGAACCATTGGATTATTTACCCCCTTAAAATGTGTCATGTCGAAGCCATCAATGACCTTCTGAATGTATCTTGACTGGTGTAG
This sequence comes from Diphasiastrum complanatum, assembly GCA_029204225.1. NCBI lineage: Eukaryota > Viridiplantae > Streptophyta > Lycopodiopsida > Lycopodiales > Lycopodiaceae > Diphasiastrum > Diphasiastrum complanatum. The sequence continues at coordinate 47,656,632 of CM055110.1, read as the reverse complement.
ATACAATTTACAGGCTTAAAGGTCTCTGACAATCTGTAAACTCAAGTAGCATTTTGCTTCTCCTAGGTCTGATATTTCGAAGTGCCTCAAAATATCTGCCTTCACCTACGCAATCAGGTTGTCGCTCCGTGACAGAATCAGCGTGTCATCTACATAGACATTGATTATGATGATCTCTCCATTTATGACTTTCACATAAACGTTGCAGTCAGTCTCAAAGGTTGGAAGCCTACGGATTTGAGAGCATGATCATTTTTCTTATACCACTATCTGGCAGACTATTTCAGTCCATAGATGTTTATGTGCATTCTGCAGACATAGTCAGCAAGTGGCTCGCAAAAAAAACCTGGTGGCTAGTCCATGTAGACTACTTCATTGAGCTCGCCATGTAGAAATGTTGTTTTATTGTCTACAATGTGGACCTTCAGATCATAGGCAGCAGCTGCATATGCAAATAATATGCATAGAGATGTGTACTTCATAACATGAGAAAAGATCTCTGTATAGTCAATGTCATACTTCTATGAAAAACCTTTTGCAACTAGTCTGACTTTGTATCTTAGTACATTGTCGTCTAGTCCATACTTATGCTTGTAGACCCACTTACACTTGACAGTCTTTCTGTCGGCTGGTAGTGGCTCGAGAGTCCACACTTTGTTTTGCTTCATGAAACTCATTTAGTCTTCCATGGCCTTGATCTACGACAAAAAAAATACTAAAGCTTTAAAGTAGAAATTTAATGTTTCTTCACAGATCATCCAGTTCAACCAGAATGATCCAACACCTTGTCAGTTTATTTTTGTTGCCTATAGATTTTTGTCCAAGACTAAATAGCCAAACTACTACATTGTGTAATGGACCCTCCAAATCAACCTATAAAATGGCAAAATTCGATTTCACTTCTCAATTGTGCTAGCGAAGCTCTTGCAAGATTTTACAGAGACCAAAACTTTCCAAACTTTCTACACTGATTTCCGATACACTCTTGCACCAATTTCCTTTAGTTTTCTACTTTTTCTCATCATGTCTTCTACTGATACCAGCCAGTCTCTGCACTATGATATTCATCGTGGCATTCCAACCAAGATGGACATCATAATACTCCCTAGCACAAGCATGATGTCTCAATGGATGAACCTTGTTAAGCCTTTGTTCACTGCAATGGGGATCCACGAGCGCATCTTTTTTGGAAAAATTAATATAGGTTTTACCACCATGGCCTTTAGCACATGGACCGAGGCCAAGTCTAAATTTTACATCACCTACCAGATCGCTACACACAAGGTGCGCGTAACTGAGGCCGCCCTTGCAACCATGGGGATATCTTCAAGCAAAGAGCCTGCGGCTAATCACAAGCACGTTAAGAGTGTAACAAAACTTTTCATCGATACCACTGATGACTTACATTGGACTAATGACGGTTACCTACTTGAATCCATCCGAGAACCTACCATCCGTGCTACCGCCCACCTACTGGTTGGAAACCTCAGGAAGGAGTGTATCTCTTTTCAGATCTTGCATCGCATCGTAGAGTCCCACTACAAGATAGGATTTGGAACCTTGAAGCCCTATAACTGATACGAAACGGTACTTGGAGAAATGAAGAGAGCCATCAAGAAAATACCAAACAACAGTTTGCTGCTAATTCTCTTCTCTCCTCCCTTGTTGTTTCATACCTTGATAATAAAATCCATGGGTTTATTTCTGATGCCGTGTTATCAGTGGATGAAGACACACCGGTCGAGTCGTCACACCAAGCTTCAAGTTCTCATAGTCATCGTCGTGGGCGCAGTGAATTCGTCATTCCTGACTCGCCACCCGCGTCACGTTGCCATACTAAGCAAACCTCTTCAGCTGTGCTTCTTCCCCCTATTGCGATTCACACTGAACTTCATATCCCCCAATCCATTGATGCTTTTCTAGACTCCGTTTCCTCACAGGGTCAGTCTGTGACCATTGGATCCACCATTCCAATCACAACTACTCAAGCCGCCTCACCCCCACAAACTTGAGCGATCTCACCAAGCACCTAGGCTTTCATGGACATGTTCGATGATTCCAACCCTTTGGGGCCAAATGAGATTTTTGAAATGTCCAAGAGCCCAGGGCCCTTTGATCCCCAATCCCCTAGAGAAGGATTCAAACAGTGCCATGATAGTTCGACAATTTTTTATTCCTCATTCCAGACAGATTAGCAAAATCAAGCCAAAGTAGCACCAGAGACCATTAGGGTCGCCCATGTTGTTCCATCTCCGAACAGTTCGACGCCACGATGCCATAAGAATTTGAGAAAAAAAATACCTTTGAAAAAGAACCGGCACAACATCAATGCCAAACAAGCATAGTTCCTGCACGACATGGACATGGATTGTCGGAGCCAATAAGTGCTTCTTACCGCACAAGAAAAATTTCAACAAAATGCACTTGAAATTCATGGAGAAGGTACAGTACTACCTTGCTCCTGAAATGGTATGTTTTGCCCCTTGACGCACTTTCTCTGCGAAACGATGATAACTCTATCCAAGTGAAATTGTACTTGCAAGGTACAACCTTTTTTTGCCCTTAATTTAAAGACTTTTTGCTTTTGGATGGCATTAAATAGAGCTTTAGACCAAAAGTTATGGGCTTTTGAAAAAATTACTCTATCTTTCTCCCTTGAATCAATTACACCTTCCAAACGAATTTGAACTTCAAGGTCCTTTTCAACCTAAAAGTTTTTAATAAATTTGCATGGATGTTTGCCCTTCCAACCCCTTCAACTATTCAAATTCTTTTATTCTCTTGCATCTAATGGCTTGTTTAGATCCAACTACCTACATCGACCGCAATTGAGTTAATCATGTCCGTTGATAGTGATAGAGTGTCCCAATTCTCTTCGCGTCTCAAAGTGAATTAGTATAGCCGCTAACCAGTTCCAACACTATCACTCCACTTGCTCTGGAGGGCACGACCACTCTCTCTCTCTCTCTCTCTCTCTCTCTCTCTCTCTCTCTCTCTCTCTCTCTCTCTCTCTCTCTCTCTCTCTCTCTCTCTCTCTCTCTCACAGCTATGGCTTCTTGGGATTTGTTGCACCTTTGATGAAATCCTTTTTGCACCCAGCACTCAATATGGCTGTCCACGCCCTCTCACTAGCCTGGTCACACTACCTGGGCAACTTCTTGTAGGATTTTACATATTCAAAATTTGACTTATATTCTTGGCTTCAAACCCTAGCTATGGCTAACATATTGCCAATTGGTGAGGAATCGATTGAGAATGGAGTGATAACACTCCAAAACCTGCTCTTTCGAAGAGACTTACAATTTAACACTTCTAATTTTCCTAAAGTTGACACAATTGGGACAAATAGATGTCCGTATTCAACTCAATCGACTCCCTGACCAGTTGATTCAAGTGATTGCTAAGCCTATCGGATCCCGATTCTTCGAATTCTCCAAGCATTTGGTTTTCAACTTTTGTCAAACTGCATCTATCCCGAGCTCTAATACCATGTCAAGGATCGTTCTAGCAATTTAAAAAAACAACTTTACACAGCCTAATGGCAATCACTTTGATACATTAACTTGTAAGAAGAGAGCACACACAATCCCCAAAAAAAATATGTATAAGTGTATGTACACAAAGCAAAGAACATATATACAATCTAGTTTTTGTGAGGTACCGCTGCATGGCAATTTGGTCCCCGCTATGGGACGCGTTCCGACTCTGCTCTACATGTTCCATCAAACCAGCACTCATGTGAAATGTTACATAAAAAAAAAACTCGAAAACACTGCTAAAACAAAAAATAATCATGGAACTGTAAAAGAAACTCGAGCTTACTTATTCTAACACTTGGCATACAACACGACATCCATTTGGACAAATTCAAGCCAAAAAAGGCACAAGGAATCAAAGCACAACCCTTTAGTAATGCAAGGACATGTCCAACCGTTAAGATAGATAACTACCTACTTGTCATGGAAATGTGACCACGAGTCGTTAGCTTCTTGGCATGTAGGATGAAATCAATATAAGATGTCCTATGAGTTGGTTAAATACACACTTTTTGGTTTAGTTTTCTTATGCAAATGATTGTTTCTCATTGCAATCATGATTACTAATTGTTGATGCTGAAACAACAAAGACAAAACCCAAGATAGATTAGCCTTGGGAATAGTTTCAACTTTTCTTTCAAAATTCCAAAAAGAGCAACCCTTACAAAGTAAGCACACACTTTTTACGGACAATAACCTTTTCTCAGAAATACTTACAATAGTTACTGCCATAGAATGCGCTGTAAACAACAATTGATTAAGGAAAAAAGAAGGTTTATTCAAAGCTATCTATGAAACTGGGGAAACATCTTACTTGAAAAACCTCATATTCAGCTGTCAGGTAGGCATCAGGGCACTCTATCAGCTGAATCTAATGAAAGAAACTCGCTGCAGTTCTACTCAAATACAACAAAAAGTAGTTATATTCTCAAAAGCAACCACAATAGTGAGCATTTAAATGTTGCAATGAGAAATACAGTTCATGGGCAAATTCAGGATCTAATTTTGAATCATCTAACACAAATGCTTCAAGTGCAGCCCATTCATTATGTATTACATAAGCAGTGTCTTTGGAAGACCAAAAAGTGTAACCACTGTAAGGACGAAAGAACTGTTAAAATCTGGTTAAGATATTCTGGCTAGCACAATTTAGCTGGAAGGGCACATAGAGCAGGGGTTGATATTGTTGAGTGGCGGAAACCTAATATCCTAGTAACTATTTCTTGCCATAGACGGATTTCTATATATATGATGAAAGATTATGAAATCTCGAGTTATAAATCACATGCAGACTTTTCTTCATCTTAAATGAATTGACTCTCAAGGATTTGGGGCACCGCTCGGTACCATGCACAACACGTTCGGAGTGCGGCATTCTGTAAGCTGTCTGTTTTCTGAAATTCGTCTGAAATCGCTTGAAATTTTGTTTGTCTTCAAAAGTGATTTATCTTTGGGTGTAAGATTCTCAACATAGTTATACCGTGATGAATGTTATGCCGCCACAGAGATTCTAATGTAGACACCTGATCTTCTGCTGATTCTTAACACGTTGATTCTTTAAAATCCACTCAGAAGCCAGGCATTTCGTTGGGCGGCAGAGGGCCACATCCTTGGTTCCCAAAATACCCGCTACACTTTTTGCTACGTCTTTTAACATTCACAATGCTTGAACGTAGGCTTCGATTCGTTCAATGCGGGAGTCTTTGGAACCATTATGCTTCAATTGTCTGACTACTACTATTAAGTTAAAAAGGAAAAAAAGAGAAGCTTTGAAAAACGTTATTTGTCAAAGCTTCTTAACATGAAAAGACTGCTCCCTGCTCAGATGCTACACCCAAGTTTTTATGAAAGGAGTGGATTTGGTATCTGTTTCCATTGAAGCATGTAGATATTTCCTCTTCCTAACAACTTTGACGTGTCGTCTCTCTGGTTAGAAATAGAAAATAAATTTCATGATAATATCAATTTCAATCATCAAAATATGCCCTCACCCATTAGTTCACAGTATCCAAAGATGAAATCATATGTTGATTAGGTTCGTTGAATCACAGAGCTGTATTGACTTGATTTCAAGACTAGTTTTAGCTACTAATAAACATCTTCCATGCTTAAAAAGATATAAACTCTATACATTCAAAACTGTTCATCAAATCCTATAAAAGTGGCATCTTTCCGCTCGTTTACCTTTGGAGTTTGACTCCACTTAGCCGCAATAACGTGCACATACAAGACCAAAAAAGTGTATTGAATGTTCAGGTCGTATTAAAACGTCGACCTTGGTAAGCTGATGCTTTGACCAATGTAAAACCAAATTTCTGCGGGAAGTCTAAACCTTACCAAAAGTAGCTTCTCCGACAGGCAGTTGATTTCGTGATGAGCAAATGGTTATGACACCACTGCTTTCGGCTGATGAAACCTCTTTGATCAATAGAAAAATCAACAGTTTTTTTCCTTCACTGCGAACAAGCTCTCGTGAAGTTTCTCGGATAGTGTATTTGATGCTTTCTGACGCACTAGTAGCAAACCAGTCCCTGTCTGGTGTACTCCTTCTTAGGGAAGGATCCATACCATTTTGCATGATATTATCCATGCATTCGTGGTTAGTGCCATGGAAGCACGTAATGATCATGTCATCTTCTTGGTTTTCACTATCAATATGCTGGTCATATCGGATTTTGTCAAAGAGTCGTCCTGTCCAAAGACGTCATTGCTAACTGATTAGCAAGTAGTCTTAAATCATCCTATAAAGAAGCAGACTAATACATGTTCTACCGCAAAGCAGGTTATACGTGGATACTTGATTTGTAGAACCATTGAAGCATCGAAGCAATGACATACCAAAGCCTTCTCGGTTCAGGTCCACGGCAGTTTCGAATGACTCCAAAAAACGCGTGTACAGCAAATGTTTGGGGGAAAGAAAGGGATTAGAACGATACGAAATGATTTGATAAGGTCCAGCTTTTGGTTCTAGAAACTTTTTCACGTAACTTTCATGACGAAGCTTTTCAACAATCAAGGAAAGAATCTGTGAACATGCGAAAAGGCAGCAAAGTTTCAGAAGAAATTTAAGACAACACTCAAATTTAAGAGTGTGGCACTAAATACTTGCACTACTAACTGGCTCTGAGAGGCTACAGAAACCTGAAGGCGCACGGTTTTCGTGGAAGTAAAAATGTTAGAAACAAGCGCTTTCAGATCCCAGGAGATTTTAATCACTACATCCTCTTCTTTGCCGCTGTTGAGATTCACCTCTTTCATTCGAACCAAGTATGTTTGCAGGGAACCATTGGATGTGTAATGGTGCACCAGTGCAGCGCCCTTCTTCAGGGCCAGAGCTGACGTCGTCATGCTCTCCATTGTTTATCAAAAATTGAAAGGAAGGAATGAATGATGCAACATTTGCAAACGATGATTCAACTTGTAGAATGTAATATATATGCAGCAGCAAGCATCACGCGTACGATTCCCAGCGATACATGAACATTGAATAACATGCTTGTACAGTAGAAGATAGATTTCGATTATTGAGCTCTGGCCTCTTGCTCTGGGGGCCTGGGCCTGGGCGGCTGGGCACAAAACTCAAAAGAAGATTTTTGCTTTCAAGTTTCACGTTTTGTAGATCATGACAGTTCAGAAAAAGCATGAGATTAGCAAAATTCTAGTAACTTTTTCCTTCATATTGCGTTACGATTAGAGTAAATGTTCAACAGTACAAGAGGAAGCATTTACATTGGCTGCTTAACCGTAGAGCTGTACAGACTCTTAGCTCTTAGCCTTTACTTCTCCGAGCTAGTGAGTAGTGAGTGTATGTATCACTGTATAGGGTCTGCAGCTTTAACATCTTCCCTATCAACTCCCACTTTATAAAGACTCTTTAATATCTCTTGTCATATAATGGCGGTTTCATTTAAGGGCTGTTTCAAATTACATTGTCTTTCATATAAGGCCTTTTTCAAACTACATTGTAGAGCAAGTCTTAAATTTAAAATAAAGTCTTTTCATTGGCCAAGGGAAAAAAATTGGGTCTCCTCTCCTTTCATACTTACAATGAGTTGCTATTTTTGGGACATGAGGTGACATGTGACCCTTGCCATGTAGGGGGCAATTCAAACCCATCTTTTGGGCTGAGCACATTCAATGCTTCTTGGTTTCCAAGGAGAGGCTCGAACTTGAGACCAAAGAAACTTTGGATGTCAATATTATTATGTTGACCCATCATCAGATATTCAACTAGATTTGTTGCCACTCATGTACTGCTTCAACATAAAATAGTGCAACATCTGGTAGTTCATCATTAACTTTGGTAGTAACAGGTGTTGTTTGTATTCTAGAAATATGATTGGCAAGATAATGTGAAAGTCAAATTCTGATAGTAAACGTAACCATCTTGCAATGCATCCTGTATTGCATGTCTTGTTTACTAAATAAAGCAATGGTTGATGATCAGTGTAAAAAGCAAAATGTCTGGCCATCAAATGATGTCAAAACTTTTTAACTGAAATAACCATAGCCAACGCTTTTTGTTTCTTTTGGTAAAATAGTTCACTTCAGTATTGTTAAGTTCTCGGCTAGCAAATCTGATCAGAAAGTTTTTTTATATTCACTCAGTTGTATCTGCACAGATCAATCACATATTTTGATGCATCAGTAGGCACATGGAATTCGATTGTCCAATTAGGCGCTCATAATATTAGTGCAAATGCTAAGGCTTTCTTCAATCTTTTGAGCCACAACTGTCCAAATTGGTACAATAGTCAATTTATATAAAGGTCGTGCGAGGTTTTCAAAAAATAAAATAAATAAACTTTTTTTATTTTTCTTGGTGGAGGTAGTTCCACAATAATCTTAATTTTTGAGTAATTTGTAGCAATAAAATGGCTTGAGATTACATGTCCAAGAACAACCCCATGAGTAATCCAAATCTGGCATTTCTCTAGATTCAAGAAAATCTGGTACTTACGACAACGTTCAAAAACTTTTTCCAAGTTTTCTAGATGGTCTATCTCGAAACGATCGACTCCAAGATCATCCAAATAAATTTCAACAAATTTTTATAAGTACTCTTTGAAAGCAACTTTACATGACTCATTGAAAAGTACTCGGTGCATTACAAAATCCAAATGGCATAACTTTATAAGCATAAGTCCCCCATTATGTTGCAAAAGCTATTTTATGCTAATCAACAGGTGCAATTTAGACTTGGTTGTATCCACTGAATCCATCCAAAAAACTGTAAGCTTTCGCTCCAGCAATGCCATCCAAAATGATTTCTGTGAAAGGTAATGGAAATGCTTTTGCATAACTTTGTTCATTGCCTTCAGGTTCACACAAATTCACATCTTGCCAATTTTCTTTAGAACGACGACGATAGGTGAAACTCATTCAGTACGCTATATTTCATTAATGAAATCAGCTTCCAATAATCTATGCAACTCCTTCTTTATAAGATTTGTAACGTTTAGATTGCATCGATAAAATCTTGTCACCTTTGAAACTACATCAAGTACCAATGGGATAGTATGCTCGACCACTGAAATAGGAATTCCCTTTAGATCCTTGTAATACCAAGCAAAACAATCTTGATTCTTAACCAACAACTTCCTCAACACATTGAATTGGTCTGTCAAAAGTTGTGCTCCAACTTGTACTATTTTCTCATCTTCTCCTAGTTCAGCTAGATTCATAGATTGTGTTAGTTGTGGTCCATCATAAACTTATTGCATTTCTGGCACTTTGTCTTCAGGTTCACAATGAGATTTTGGCAACATAATTACAACATCATCCAGAGTATAGCTTTTAAAGTGATCTAGCATGTTATTTTGAGCTTCATTTACTTTCTCTTGTTTAAAGAGATTAACCTTTGTTTTTCGTTTAGATTTCTTGGCTGAAGTCCTTCAAAAGTGTGATGACTTCCTAAAGCTTTGACTTGATGACTCATGTTCAATCTTTCCTTTACCTTTGTCCGATAAAGATTGCACATCAACACGATCACTAAGTTTCTGATCAACTGTAGAAATTGCCTCATTTGGTGGGGTTTTCCATTTCAAAACTATGTTATAGTGTTTTTTGGCTTTCTATTTTGTCATCGGTCTTGTAGAAATCTCTTCTTTCATAATGACTGCTTTTGGTGGTTTCATTGGCAGATCATCAAGAATATGTCGGACTCCAAATCTTGTAGGATCCATATGGGTTAACATTTGCTCATTAGTAAGTTTTGCATTCTCATCATAAGATAAAACATGACTAATGTGAATAAGTTCATCTTCAATTGGATTTGGAATTGGAGTGGTCGAAATCCATGCTACATTCATCATATTGACTGGAAATGTGATGGGTGTATCAAGAGTGCAATTTTCCATAGGAATGTCACTTAATTCTGATTTGTCATCACGTCGACACATGTAGCCTTCTGTATAATCAATAGTTGCGAGTGCTTGATTCTAGTTAAAATTATAAGTTTGAGAATTATAATGGACTCCCAAAGCTTTTTTTGATTGTTCACAAGTATGATCCATTGTGGAAGAATAGTCATCTCCCTTTTGAATACATGGCTTGATCGTCTATGTCAATGGATCAACTTTGATTGCTCGCTCACAATTTTCAGATGTGATTTTGCTTGTACCCCAGTTACGAATTACTTTCATAGCTCGTAACCACGGGCGTCCTAATAAAATCTGATAAACTGATGGTGCTTCCGGTAAGTCCATTACTACAAAAGTAATGACGAACTGAATACCAGCAATTTTGACCAGTACATCTTCCACCATGCCTTTAGGTTGATCAACCAAATTAATTGCAAAAGTCATTGGTTTCAGCTTTGAAAGACCCCATTTGGCACACAATTTTGTAGAAATAAGATTGACTCCTGATCCTCCATCTATCACTGCTACCTCTCGATCAAAATGCTTATGTTGAATCGGTAAGGTGATGTTCCTCTATTCTTTTGTTCGCATATGGTTTTGTCATCATAAAGGATTATTCTCAATAATGCAATTGGGTATTAACATCAGTACGTTGACTAGATCTATGCAACGAATCAGGTAAATCCATTGGTAGCACAAGTACAAAATGAACTTCTGCTACAACTATGGCATTCCAATGCTTCTTCCTCTTGTAAGTCTTTGATCCACTGCCTCATATTGTGGTATTTCTTCTTTTTCAAGTTAAGATTTGGATAGACCCCAGGATGCAGTAAGTAGATTAGTGACTGATATAGATTCTACAGATGGTGGTTCAACATCAATGTGTTTTGTTTCTAAGCTCTTGTAACAACCAAAAATGGTGCAGATGGTTTAATGAATTTTCTTGAAATAGAACTAACTACTGGTTTTGGTTTGATCTTAATCATGTTCAATGGAGCAGTGTTATTTGTGGTGGTTTTGGTCTTACTGGACAATTTTTATGGCAATGTTCATACTATCTTGGGGCTAGTATGGCACGGGTCTGCCCAAGTCGTAAGGTAGAAAAACTCCCAAACGCCTTACATGGGATGTTCTTGGGGCTAGTATGGCACGGATCTGCCCTAGTGATGGTATCGTGGTCAAATCTCTTTTCACTTGTGTAATAAAGAATAGCTTCTTACTAATGTTTTTTTTATGTGAACTTAATACATTCTTTTTGCTCTTATATTGATCAGTATGGCATATGCCCTGATACGGTTTCGTTAAAGGGTAGAATGTATTGCTAAATATGAAATGCATGATAGGAAAAATTAGACGTATTATTTGTAAATTGCAATCAAGCTGATAGAGTAGTGAATCTTGTTTCGGACATGGATAACAACTGATGCTCAACTATGACACCTTTCTTCCTCACGTAACTAGCTTGTGCGGTTTTGTTGTGTGGGATGGTGGCAGGTAACAACTGAGTGTCCTAAAACTTGCTTCGCTTTATGGTACTCCATACTGTAAGACTTTATAGAGCTTTGTTTTTACCAAATTGAAAGGTTTAAAGGGTTTGATCTTTACTTGTCAAGAGGGACTATGTGAAATCTTGTTACTCTCTCTCCATATGCATCTCTTCTCCCTTTCACTAAGAAAACCAAGGAGCGATCATTAAGATCCGTAGGTAGGATTTCTTTCATCTTTCTCCTCCCTTGAGAAAATCAACCCCCAAGGATGCCTAGATAAGCACGAATAAACCAACCAAGAATAGACCAAAAAGAGAAAAAGAATCGATGATGAACACCGCACAAATCTAGGCTATTCCATGCTCATATTTGAAGCCAAGTTTGACAGCCTTAGCAATCCGTATGAAACCCTCGACCGAGAAATCAAGGGCATAATGCAGACCATAAGGTTGGAGGTCAGAATAGAAAAAGGTCAAACTTAATGATGAGCCAACAAGAGAATCATTTAACAGATGTCGGGAGTTTTGTTTCGAGCACATCAGGCTAGTCCTCAATCAAAAAAGGTGGAGTGGAAGTCTTGGTAATATTCTCAGGCATCTCCCCGAGTTCAATTGAAGGCCATACTAGCTTACAACTCTACTATGTGGAGAGTGAGAAGAGACATTTGTTACCTGTGTATGCTTATCACCTCCGAGGGTATGGTATTCTGTAAGATGTTTCGGATGTGGTGGAAGACATCATCGATATAATGCCCACATCGAGGTGATCCAACTTTTACCTTGGTGTTCATAATGCGGCGTCAACCATCCATGTCTAGATTGTCCGTTGAGGCAATTACAAAAAGCTAAAATGACATTATCTTACAAGGACCAGCATGTACCATGTCAGAAAAATCCACTCAAGATGCACTACAAATAGAAAATTTTAGTGCCACCTGGTTTTGAGGCCAATGGATTACACGACAATCCTCCCAAATCCAAAAAGTTTTCAGGGAACTAGCTAATTTTCATGTTTCAGACCTTGCACGTATTGATTTAATTTTGGATATGAATGGTTACTCATTAAATCGTCTTCTCTAGCAATTGATTTTGAGAAGCCTATTCTCACTTTCAAATGGGGTGATAAAGTAGTTACAATGTTTTTTAAAGTAATCTTGTTCATCCATTAGACAATATTTCTAAATATTATGGAAGCATTTGACTATTCATAGTATGAAGTTGTTTCAATGTTTGCAATAGATGTCTATAATGTGTATCTAAACATCCGTAAATTCTCTAAAATTCTATACTCAATAACTTTAGATCAAGTGAAATTCAAGATGTTTTTCCAACTGAGTTATCTTATGGTTTACCACCATCTAGGTCAGTAGACCACATAGTAGAACTAATTCCTAGTAGTCAACCTATCAGGAAACTTTTTAGGTTTTCTCATAACGAGGAAATATAGATTACAAATTAAATGAACAATTATTTGAGAATAGGACATATCCAATCTAGTAAATCACCTAAACCCTAAACCCTATTATTTTGAAGGTGAAAAAGGATGGAGGATTTTGGATGTGTATGGATCTTAAATAAAGTAATTATTAAAAATAAAGATCCATTATCTAGGATGGATGACCTGGTAGATCACTTAGGTGGGGCTAAATACTTCATGAATATTGATCTTAAAAGAAGGTGCCATTAGATGAGAATTAAATTATAAGATGTGCAAAATACTAAATTTCATACCAGATGTGGTCAATACGAGTTCTCATGTTGTCGTTTGCATTAACAGATGCTCCAACACATGATGAACGATTTATTGCATCCATATTTGGAGAAGTTTGTGGTTACTGTAGTGTTTCTACAATCAGACCTTTAAGAAACATATAGAATATATCAAAACTATCTTGACAAAACTCAGAAAGAGTTATTCTACGCTAAGAAAATTAAATGTGAATTCTTTAAGGATGAGCTGGTTAAAAAAATTGTTTGAATGTCATGACATATATTGTGCAAGCTATATCGGTGTACACAAGACTCGAGATTTGGTTAGGAGAGAGTTTTATTGGCCAAGTCTTGAAACGTTGGACCATCAACAATGTGCACACAAGACTTAGGGTTGTAAACACACTAAATCATGGTAGGTCATATTCACTTTGTTCCATTGTATATATCAAAGGTATGTGAATTGAGCACATGACCTTGTAGATCTAGGCGAGTTTGAGTTCGGTAGATCTAGATTTGATGACGTGCATAAAACTAGATGACATGCAAAATCAGTTAGAGTGCATGCATGCAACATGCAATCACTGCATGCAACATGCAAGTCAGTATACATGTTCTACACATGTCCAAGTCATCTAGGGAAGTTACATGCAAGACATGCAAGTACTATTTGACACATGCATGTAGTTTTGTAGGTTCATAGTTGAGAAATTGACATTTGGCAAAGTAGGTAGGAGTTAGGTGCAAATTCAGCATGCAAGCTATTAGTTGCCAATATGGTAATAGTTTACACTTGAATAGGTGTAGGATATGCATTGAATGCAAGGAGTACCATGAATTTTGGCTCTCCTATATATGTACATATCATTCTCATTCATAACTAATGATGAATCAAGCTCTGGTAATGTCACAATGTCAAAATTGGATCTCATGCTATTTTTCTTGTTTTGATATTCTCTCTCTAACTCGAGTAGAAGGTCTTCTTCATACATTATTTTGCTTATGTATTCTCTCTATTTGTGAGGATTTAGTATTGCTTTAATCTGTAGCATTCTAGATTGTGCTCTAGCCTTAGATCCATTGGTAGATTGCAGGATTGCTCTACAGGTGTTCTGTGTGCCATCACAAAGCATGGTCAAGATCATTCACACATTTCTTGTGGATCCCCACACGTGTGAACTTGCTGGATTTTTCACATGGTATCAAAGCCATACCATGCTTTGAATGCTAGTAACTCCCTGTCAATTCAAGCTAGGAAGCTGTTTAGCAATGTTTTGCTATCTTTTCTTGAACAGTCAGAATTCCTTACATCCTCTGTTCTAGACTGAAAATATCAGTTCTAACCTCATTCACCAAAAAATTGTTCAAGAAAAAATAGCAAAACACTGCTAAACAGCTTCCTAGCTTAAATTGACAGAAAAATCTTTATACACATGATGTTAGTAGCATTCAAAGCATGGTATGGCTCTGATACCATGTTAGAAATCCATAGATAACCCAGGACCTCCCTCATACCGGATGGGATGCTCTACTAGTGAGCTATCCGTCTTGTTTGATAGTTCTCTCTAGAGTGTGGATTGATATTCCAACACCTCCCTCTAGCTCATTCAAGAAGCGGATCATGATGCCTTCATAGGAGCATATGGCGACAGTTCTTGGTTCCTGGATTTCGGAGCCACTCAGCACATGACTAGTCTGATTGGCTATTTCGAGTCCTATACACCTTACAATACCCAGAAATTCGTTCACCTTGGCGACAATAGCACACAAGCTACTAAAGGTGAAGGCACTGTAAGATTATGCTTTGCAAACGATCAATCTAAGCTACTCTCTAAAGTCCTGTATGTACCTAAGTTATCTACAAATTTGCTCTCTGTAAGCAGAATCACAGATCTAGGACACAGAGTAGAATTCGAATGTGATCATGTAAAGTAGTTGATAAGACATGTAAGATCCTAGCATTCGGAAAGAGGCATGGATACTTGTATAAATTAAGTCATTGCTTTTCTGCCTCTAGCATTAGAGGAGTTCTCAATATCAAAAAGACCCTTTAAGAAATGCCATGTAGGATATAGAAAAATATCAAAATAAAAAAAAATAATATTGTTTATTTGCTTGTTCACACCACTCCCAAGGCCTCCCCAACTCCCAATGATCTAACCACAGTGTCTATAGTCACAGTTAAGAACTGTTAACAGTTCACAGTATAACTTGACTAAATTCAAAATTATTCCCTCCATTGGTTATGAAAAGGGCAATATTTTCACTAGATCTAGAATATGACCGCCATCCCCAAATTCGAATCAAGAAAAATTGCAAAATGTTTACATATGCATTCCTTCCACGAGAATGGAAATATGAGCGCCAACTACCTATTGGAATGAAAAAATGAGCGCATTTCCAAATTTGAATCAAGCATACAAGCATGGAGATTGGATTGATCGTACATAGTATATAATATAATCAAAAATGAGTATTTTGTTTTGCTTCATAGAATCTGGTCATAGTACTTTCATGCAACTAATTACTCTATTATTATTTTGATGATGACATTGTATCATCTACATGTGGATATCCCTATTGATTTGGCACCTTTGCAGAGAAGAGGAGGCAAAGGAATTCAAATATATGCTGAGGATCATTCTCGTTACAAGGTAGAAGGAAAAAAAAAACTTGGATTTGTGGATAGATGGAACATTATATCCACGAGATCCAAGCACTTTGACACATCTCACATTTCTTCAATAACTCATTTAGTTACATGGATATGCAATGGGCATAGTGGATTACTAGCATATTGCGAAAGATTGCAAAACCATGAAAAATAACTCTATATGAATAAAGTTCACTTTTTAGAAGGTGAGTTAATTTGGATATCCTCTTATTGTCAGAATAGAAATTGTCATCTCCAAAAGACGTTAGAAGAAAATGAACAACTTAAAAAAAATAATGAATCATTACAGAAGATAACAATCAATATCAAATCAGAACTAGAGCAAATGCAATCAATCTTAGAGTCTATTCGTATTGAAAACTTACAATTATTGAAGGATGTGGATTTGGCAAAGAAGAAGGCTGAAAGTAAGAAGCGAAAGCGACAAAGTTGCAAGGATATTCAAATGCTTTCAAAAGGAGGTTATCAAAATAGAAGGATCCGTGCATTCAAGTAAGCATATTTTGATTTTTGTAAGTTTTTCAATGACATTTGGATTTAATTTCAGCTATGGTGATATTCTGTTAACTATCTATTTTTTTTGCAGATCTGCATTGTAGCTCCTCGGAATATTAAAGACAATGCTTCACTAGGAATGTCATTGGGCACAATATTGACTTGCAAATCCACTGAGTGTATCATGATGAACAATAGGATTTCAAATGTAAAGTGTAAAATAGCAGAGTCTTTGATGGTGGACATTCAAAATTTTTAGATAAGACTATAGTTCAGGGTGCTTGTGATTTTGCAGGTATTAGCAGGGAAGCATATGCAACAATATTTAAACTAATTAGAGAAGCTTTTAAGCAAGCTCAAATTAGAAAAGTCCCAATCCCTAGGACATATCACTTGAAGAAAGAGAGGGATACATTAAACATAGGTATGCATAAGATCACTGGAACTCCATTTCATATTGAGGAGGTGTATGAAACTAATGGAAGATCGATATTTTATAATTCATCAATTATTTGTTGATCTAAATTACTTGCTGAGATACATCGTCACATTCTATGATATAACCTATGAAAAGGTGAATGGCAAAATAATCATAGTACTTAAGTTAGACGAGTTAGAAATTGTGAAAGGGCAGAAGATGGAGAGGGTCAGTATAACTCTCATGAATGGTGCTCTATCACAAACAGAGAACCAAGAAAATTTCAGATTCAGTGTCTAGTCAGAAAATGATATATGGTGGTTGGCAGCGTTTCATGTAACTAGCCTCATTATTACATTACATTCATTGAATAATATTGATACATTGTAAACTAAGTCTGATTAATTCTTTGGACATGTGCTGAAAGAGGATCATGATATATTATCATGGATATTCTCAAGAACATCTTATCCTAGGATCATCAAGGACCATATGGATGGAGGACTTCTCAATGTTCCAGGAGTTGGAGACTTCAATGTTGAATGGCACTTAGCAGGTGATTTGAAAACATTGAAATGTATGTATAACGTCTCTCACGGTGCTACATCAAAACACCCTTGTTTGTACTGCATGAAAATGGCAAAAGATGTAACTAGGAGTACATGAATTACTAGAGGATATGCAGATCCAAACTGGAAGCCTATGCTGTCTATCCCCTTAAAAAATGTGCATGTTTGCACTCTTCATGCAGAAGTTAGATTAATAGAAAAGATCATTTATCTTCATATAGTTTTTGCTTGGAATACTAAGCCAACATCATTAGCAAAGGAAGCTATCTCTCGATTAGAAGATGTTTTATCAAAAGCAGGACTCCATAAAGGACATGTCAAAATTCAAAAAGATGAAAAGCTTTAAGGAAAGAATGGGAACATGCCAACTAAGCCAGACATAGGAGGGGCAAAAGCACGTTGTTTCCTATCAGATCATACTGGTAAGGCTTCTAATATTCAACACTCAGTCTGGACAAATTTTATTGCTGCCACTCAGGACTTCGAGAAAGACGACAAACCAGAGTACTAAAAGTTGATGTATGGAAAAAGCTTGATAGAATGATTGCTATTTTAAGAAAAGAAAAATACTCTGATATTGATAAGAAAGTTGTCCAAAGGACTTGTGTCGAGTTTGTTAATGCAGTATCAAAAGCATGGGGAGAAGATCACATCACTCATTACATGGTTATATGAAATTTTCAAAATGCTTTCAAATTTTCATATATATTCAGATCCAAACATAAGACTAACATTATGATTTTGACATATGCAACACATACTAAGATATCATATAGCATTTTTTGCAAATACATATGGAAGCTTGAGTGTATGGTCATCACAAGGGATGGAGAAGTCACACTTGCAAGCACGAGCAGCATTGCATTTAATAGATGTGCATTATTTTTATTTCCACTAAGCTCAATATAAGTGGAATACAATGAATAATGGGAGCTCCTTAAAGGAACATTCCCATCAGTAAAGCCTAAAATGTTCAAAACATAAGATCTTTTGACAAAAATGATCTTATTTGTCTTAACAAATTTATGTCTTCCTAGGTAAAATGATAAAGCTTTAACTGCCATTATAAGACTCTCCCCAACTGGGCTCAGCCTGGAATGAGCAATACAGATCTCATTCTTCAGGAAATGCCTAAGATAGTGGCCCAATCCCCTGTCCCTCTGAAACGAGGATGCATGTTGTCTGAAACTATCTCGTCTCACAGCAAAATCATCTATTATGAGAGCATCCTGCAATAGGAAATATGTTAGCAAAAACACATTCAGTGATTAAAAACATTCTAATGCAAAGAAGTTTAAACACTTACACATTTTTCATCATCAACAGCAACCAGATCAGGATGATCAATATAATGACCACGTACTGAAGTGGAATCATCGGTGAAATGCATTAATAATGGACGAGGGAAGCCCATCTGGGATTGAAATGCCGTGAATTCTTCATCGGATGGTCTGTCTCGTCCATCCTCAGCTATATTTGATAAAGTCTTAGTCAGACATTCTTCACCAATCATAAGTCCCTCCTCATCATCAAAACAAGGTCATTAGTTTCAAAATCTACAAAGTCAGAGAATTCAAAAATTGTGCCGGATAATAAACATAGAACCTCGTCTTCACGATAGTCAAAAAATTTACATAAATCAGCAGTAGTATAATATACATCGTCATTAATATAATATACAGGCAAATTGAAAAGACATTTCGACTCCTCTATAGGATTGGATTCATCATCAGATGTATTTTGGCCAATAAAAGAACCCCGAAGAACATCAGTATTTACATCAATAAAGTCACTTTCCTTATCAGGAGTGTCAATAAGAAAGTGACTGATATCCTTAATAGCTGACTGAATAGAGGATGATGCAAAAGGAGGGTCAGCAACAGAAACTTTCTCATCATCTGGGATCTGAACTAACATGAAAAGTACGAAACCACTCTAATATTCAACCAATCGACATTTCTTGTTGCAATACGGACACATTGAACTACTTTTGAAAAGATCAAACAATTTGGTGAACATTCTATCTAGTCTATGTCTAAAAGCTGGGAAGAAATGAACAAGACCAATATAATGCATGTACTGAAGTGGACCTATGGAGAAAACAGGCTTACTAAGTATATCTCTGAATCTAACATAATGTTCATAAAATACGTCAGAACTTTGTTGTGCAGTAGATATGGCCTGAATAGGCTTTGGAAGTAGTCTAGGTTTTCAGTAGTCCCAAATTCACTAAGAAATGAACTCAAGCCTGAATCTCGTGAGGATCCTGAGGAAGAGGCCATGGCAGTAACGTGAATATCGCACTTGTGCGCGAGGGAGAACTGAAACAAAACTAACTATCAAGATGGTGCACAAGAGGGATATGTATGGCAGACAGATACCGAATATCGCACTTGTGCGCAAGTAGGTATCGTTGCAAGCAAATGGACAACAATGCGCGCGCACAAGAGCGATATGCTGCGAATTTCGAGAACGAAAAAGGTAAAAAACTAATCGATTTTCGTGCCATTTATACTAAAATTTTGCACATGTGGTCAACGGACAAAAGACATGTGTCTACTTTCAATTGGACTGCAGGCACTGGCACATGTGAGGTGACACCTGGACACGTGTGAAATGACACCTGGACACGTGTCGCATGTTCATTCGTTTTCTCGACAACACGTGTCACTCTCGCATTTGCTCGTACAAATCCCACACGTGTAATGTGATAGGGTGACACATGTCGCTCTCGCATTTGTCCGTACAACTCCCACACGTGTGAAAGAACGTTCTTTCGCACGTGCGAACCGCGTGGACAGGTGCTTGTAACTCTTCTTCTTCAAAGAGGTCCTCCTCTTCATAGCCCTCATGCACTGTGGGGTCAAACTGCTTTGGTGATTTGACCCGAAGTGTGGCTGGTGTGACTTTAGCTTGAGGTTGTTGGGATAGCTGGAATGAATCTTCAACACCAGTAGTAGCATCATGGAATTGTTCGAATCCTCTTCCAGGGGATTGGAGTTCAAAGAGCGCAGGGCTCTGGGGCATTTCAAAAAATTTTGATGCCCCAAGGGGGTCAGAATCATTGAACATATTCATAAAATACTATGTGTTTGGGAAAATAGCTTCTATGTGTGGGGGTGAGGCGGCTTGGGCAGTTGTGATGGGAATGGTAGCCCCAATGGTCACAGACTATCCATGAGAGGAAGCAGAGGCGAGAGAGCATCAAAGGCGGGGGGAATAGGGAGTTTAGTGCGAACAACAACAGGGGGTGAAAGCACAGCTGACGATGTCTGCCTAGTACGACGTCGTGACGCGGAAGGCGAGTCAGGAATGACGATCTCGCTATGTGGACAACGTTGACTATGTGAACTGGAGGCCTGGTGAGATGACTCGGCCGGTGCTTCTTCATAAATAGAAAGCACAAAATCCAAACGAAACCCATGGATTTTATTTTCAAGGTGGGAGGCTGCTATGAGAGATAACAAGGGGCCAGTAGCAAACTACTGCTTGGTATTGCTCTTAATAGCTCGTTTGAGCTCACCAAAAACAGTCTTGAATCAATTATATGATTCCAGAGGGGCCTTGGCTATCTTGACGTATGACTCAACTATCCTATGCAAGATCTGAGAAGTAATGTGGTCTTTCCTGAGGTTGTCAACCATCAAAAAATTATTAAGAAGCTGAGCAGCGGCATGTATGGCAGGCTCAGTAATGGCTTCTAGGAGGTAGCCGTCATTGGTTCAACGCAAATCATTTGTAAGGTCAATATAAGGCTTAATAGTTTGTTTGGCTTGCTTATGGTTTGGTGAGGCTTGGGTACCAGATGCTATCCCTGTGGTAGCAAGGGCGGCCTCAGTCATGCGCACCTTGTGTGTGGCTCCCTAGAAAGTGATGTAAAACTTGGATTCCTCCTCCTTCCAAGTACTGAAGGCAAGAGTGATAAAATCCATGTTAATTCTCCCTGAAAAGGATCCTCTATCTCTCATGATTTCTTTGGATTTATCAATTGTTGGATTTGATTGTTATTGGGATTGCATGATATTATACTTTTTATGAGGGAGAAAGGGAGAGAGAGAAAGAGTAAGCTATCTGGTCGTGGATCTAGTGTTAGTGGATGTAGTGTTAATGCTTAGGGTTAATGGATGTTAGAATTAGATGTGAATCTTCTATTCATGCTGAAATCTGAACTATACTATCGCTCTCATAGGAACGAATCTATGCGTGACAACTAACTTCATCTCTTTGATGCTAGATTGATTAGATCTTGGATTGAGGTCAATCCTATGCATACACCCTATCACCCCCTAGTATAATTAGCGCAAGATGGAATGCCCCATTCACCGCAAACCATTCTAATTAATCATCTGAGCACATGCATACCATTAGAAACAACTACCATTAGCTGAAATTATGTCGTGCCGTGCTGATCTCATACTTAGAACAACCGATGCCATTAGCTTTCAACAAACTTACTTCTCTAGAACACAAGAAAAATCCGTATTTAATACGTAAATTACAATTCCTCACCACAAAAAGCTTAGAAACATCATATCATGCAATCGGTATAGATAATTCAAGTAGAAATCACCTCAATCTGCAGTTAGGTAGCCGGTTGTCGGTGCAACTCCAGTCATGAATGCCCCCAAAATCTCGGTCACATTGCCCTTGTTGTCTGCCACTAGGTTTTATCTTGCATTCATCGATTGGCGTTGTTACTTTGTAGACGAATTATTGCTCCTATGGCAAAACCCAATTGATGGTAACAGAAATGTGTGTGCGTGAAGTAGAGACCAATGTTGGGTGGGTATATGGGGTTATGGCTGGTATCAACCCGGGTATCAACTCGGGTATCATAACCCGTACCAGTCTGGTATATAAAAATGAGATACCCGCCAATTACCAGGATGCCTCTGGTATTAGATCGGCAATACCATGGTCAAACCAGACCATTGTGGTATACAAATCCGAGATACGAGGGATATACTCGGACCAGGGCAAAATTGAAGGTACAACCTTATGCCCGGGTATCATATCTTAAAGAACTTTATTTTAATTACAAGCCTTCAAATAATCATTAAATGTCAAAAATACTCATATTAAATGCACTATCCATCTCTCATGTCTCATTAAATATTAGACTGTAGGTGGTTCGCTATTCCCATCGACTCTCTCTCTCCTCCATTTTTCCTCAAGGCTCCATCGAACCTGTTTTCTTTGCTTGTGCCTCATTGCTCGAACCTCATTGCTCTTTTGCTTGTTGGTGGCTGATGTTGCGCCCCATTTGTTCCTTGCTCGTTGCTGGCTGTTGGAAGCGCCAACCACCATACACCTCCTTGCTCGTTTATTTGCTCGTTGCTGGCTGTTGGAAGCGCCACCATCACCATACTTGGTCATGGTATTCTCGTTTTTCTCTAGTCTCTTTACAGTCTGTCTTTCTGTCGTTCCTCAGGATTTTGGTGATAGCTTTGCACTTGCATTGCCACAGTTGAGTTTTGTTTGTATCACTCATGCACCGGTACTAAAGTAGGGTATCAAATATCTTCTGCATTGATGTGTATTATGAGGTTTTTGGATCATGTCGTCACTGGAACTGAGGCTTTTCTTCACTTTTTGCTAGGAAGCTGGAACTGACAAGAGTTTTCAAATGCTAAAGTTAAAGCTGGTGCAAGATCTAGAAAATTCGTAAAGAATCTGCTTAGCATAAACTTATCATGTAAAAAGTGTAGGAGTGCGGCAAAATAAAGGAGCAGTTAGTAGTTTGTGGAAGAAAAACGAGAGCAGGTGAGCATCTCTCTGAAGGAGCAGCATACATCATATTGTCAAGCTGTTTGTCATTTAAGCTGTGTAGCTTCTGGAAACATTTGTGCTCTGGGGGGGAAGAATAAGATTTTAAGCTGGGCGTTTCCTTCTGAAGGGTGTAGCTGAACTCTCTGGGGCCTCACCTTCACAGTTCGAAAGGAAAGTGCAAGTGTTATTGTAGCTGAATGAGCATCCAAGATATCTCGTGTCCAAGGCAGGGATGCCCCATTCGTAATTGCCATAAACCATTTCTTGCAAGATTTCGAGCTGTGTGACTGTGTTTGTCACACAAAGTCCAGAGCTTTACTCATGAGCCTTGACTTGAGTCTTGAAAGTTGAGGTGTGAACCGCCCACAAATGAAATGTATTCTTGCAAATGTAAGCTATAACGTAGCTAGTACCAGACACCAGACTTAGGTCACAAAAGCGTAACTATACGGGATGCTACCAAGGGCAGCATTGCCACCATACCTGCAAGATCGTACCAATATAGTTGACTGCAGCGTCAATGCATTATTCAATTCGGCTGTAATATGTAAGTAGATTCAGTTAATCTAACTTTTACCTTTTTCCTTCTTGAGACTTTATCTAAGTTCCTCTTCGTTTGTAGTACGTGTTTTCACACGCATGCAATTCGCAAACGCGTCCTCAATGGCATATGAGATAGGGATGGGCTGCCACGCTTACGTTCACCCTCATGATCCACCCCACACCCAGGGCCAGGATGGAGAAAAGCACTGAAGCAGTGACAAACCAAGGGTCATTGAACTCAACTCTGCTGGGACAATATGCACACTAAGCAACTTTGCACACGTTACGAGGCATCAGCTGGGACAATGTGCACACTAAGCAATCTTGTGGAAGGTCCCCCAGCGGGAACCAGTCTTCCAGCTGCTGCTCTTCTTCTGCACGTCCTCCCTCATAGTTGCGCTCACTGCTCGTCCCAATGACCCAATGTCCCAACCAGTCTTCCAGCTGCTGCTCTTCTTCTGCACGTCCTCTCTCATCGTTGTGCTCACTGCTCTGTCCCAACGTCCCAACCAGTCATTTTTCCTTTCAATCAAAATCTTGGTTTTCAATAGAATGATCTCATAGACTCAAAATCTTCTTGAACAGACATGTACTTCAATTTTCTAGTGATCTATTGTGTTTTTATGTTGATTTATCTTGGTTATGAAAGGGCATAACATTGGGGTGAAAGACAGGTTGCCGTTATAAATGAGGGGCTGATTCTGAGTTTGTTCATTTTTTTGTGCCTACCAGTGTCTCTATTTTATTACAGAATATGCATTTAAGCCAGTAATATTCTGATTATATGAATTTTGAAGGCATGAACATGCAGTACCTAATGAACTGCCATCAAACATCTGTGCTCCTAATCAAAACTTTCTAGAGATGCAATGTTAGACCAGCAGTGAGTTGTTTTTGTTTTTCTAAAGTTTTGTCATCTAGTCTTCTGCAAATCGTTTCAATGCATAACAGATTGAATAAAATCTTACTCTTATGGAAATTCCTCAGTGTCAGTTGTCTTAGTAGATTAATTATCTTCCCACTCTTGACATTGTAAATTAGTCCACTGCTTCTAGGCTTGATTCCTTAGCATGAGTACTCTAGAAGTGTTGTTGGATTCATAGATACCCTTCAATGAATCCCAAGCATCTTTTGATGAGGCACAAGAAGCCACCTCTTTCAAGAGGTCATTGCCTACATTCATCTTTAGACAATGTAGGGCCAATCTAGCCCTTTTCTTGTATTTCAATTGTTACTTGGGCTGCTTGAGGCTCTTCCTCAACTCCTAGAACAATATCAAAGAGGTCATGAATCACAAATAGGAATTCTATCCTCACTTTCCGAATGGAATAGTTTGTGGAAGTTAGTTTCTCACTAGATTCTAACAAATATCCACCCATGGATGACATTATGAATGATTGCCTATGAGATGCACAAAGATCTCTTGATAATGATTGATCTAAGATAGATTTCTAACTCACTAGGAAGCTTCTAATCTTGGCCCAATTAACCTAGTCCAAACTTGGATGATGGTGTAATAGATCCACTCAAAAATCCTAGCAAATCACTCTCTCACAATATTGATTCTTGCACTATTTTGCTTGATATTACACACACACACTTAAGATCTGAACAAATCAGTCTTAATGATCTGATCTAATGCTTCAATGACTCAAACCTCTATTTGATCATTAGCATTCAATGGATTAAACCTAGACATGGACAATGCACTAAAAGCATTAATTTTGGACTAGTATGCAAGATTTTGGACCAAAAATACTTTAGAAACTTGATTTGAAGGTTGGTGTACGGTTCACATGTGTGGAAAGTACACCTGCAGCCCAGAAATCAATTTGGACCCAAAAAAATGAAGCTATCACTCTCTAGAGCTCACCCACACAAGATTAAATCAAATCAACACTTTGACAATGATTTTTCAATTTAAAGAGTATGTTGTCCCATGCCTCCCTTCCTAAAACAGTTTGGGCAAAGACAATATCGACTGCTGCCTATCTAAAGAGCAATGCCCTCAATCTAAAGAGGATAAGAACAAAATGAAGCGATCTATCAGCGATGAAGCCAATAAAACTTTCATAAATCCTCCATTTATGAAGAAGGATGGGCTGTAGACATGACAGAAACTGATCCTCCATGCTACTGCGACTTTCAATAGAGGGGTGCTGATTCAGAACATAGATCCATCCATGCAATTACAAGGCCTCAGGAATGTGCTTGACTGGCTACAGAAGTGCGCTCCTACTTGATGGCTTGATCTCTGCCACCAAATATGCGATTAGCATCAGTTGACTGTTATGAATGCACTCCAGGAGTCAGCGATGGAGCAGAGCCTCCCACCCGATTTTTTGATAGTAATTCTGCTTAGAGAGAGAGCTCTGAGTGTGGCGATGGAACATCCTCTCTCAGGCAGGGCAGCGCAAGTCTGGATAGAGAGTAACTGTAATTGCTCACAAAAGTATTTACATTATGGCCCACACCAGATCTTTGGACAGCAGGAAACGCTGCTCACAACATGATGCTCTCATAATAGTTCACTGGTAACAAGGCTTTGAACTGATTCTCTGAGTGATCAAAGGCCTCTCAAAGTTGTTCCCAACTGATGATGCAACATCATTTTATATTTTTCATAGATACCTCATAAAGGAATACTCTTCATGCTTATGTCAAATGAAGACCTTACAATAATGGATAGTTCAAAGTGAAAACAACTTATTGTCATTAACTCTCTCATACATCAGAGATCCTAACAATCCACACGTAGCTCATGAGAAGGTAATTTGAAAGACAAGGAAACGTGGATAAGATAGAGCTTTGAAGTAAAGGCTTAGGCACCATGCCTCCTCTCATCATCTAGGAGAACATTTCTCAATGAACAAAGTAATTCTCCTCAATCACTCATGCAACTCTCACACAATCATTGTTCAGTTACAATCACAAATCCACACACTCTCATCCTAATCATTATCATCCACTCCGAACAAGTATACCAACAACCGATCAACCCTCACTAAATACGCAGTTACTAGCCTTAACACATTGTACAATGCAATAGTAATATTCAACCAACAAACATATCACCTACAATGGTAAGGGCAATAAACAATCTCAAACACTCACTTGACGTCCACTTCATGGATACTCAACCTCCAACACTCATTACAAAACAAGCATTACAATTCCCTCTATGAGCATCCAAGTAACGGAAGAGAGCCTACACACCCAAACTTCGACCTCCATACAACCATAGTGTAACTAAACCTCAAGTAATTACCTATGAATTGGCAACACCCTCAAGCATCCTCACATAAGGCACTAACATTCAAGCTTACTAACAATCAAAACAAACCCTAACATAGAGCAACACCATAACCAATCACTTACACCAAAATGAAATTAACTCACAAACATTCTCAAACATTCAAACTCTCAACATCCAACTAACTCACCAAACTCTCAACTTAGCAACTATCAACATCATCTCGTTATCCAATTACATCTTAACACAAAGAGTGGCTTCCTTTTATAGTAAATCCCAAGTGTCCCCCTTAAAAATGAGGCTTTGCCAATTTTCATGCCCTTCCAGCCTTCTTTGACTTTTCTGGCATTCATGACTAGGGCTCCCACGACAACACGGTTTCTTTGAAAATGCATTAGGCAACCATATACTAGTAAAACCAACTTTGTACATGGTAGGATTTTAGCACAGCTATGCCGGCTATTTTAACAACTGACCAAAAAGCCGTAAAACTTTATCACAGGCCATTTCTAAAGGCTGCAAACTTTTCTCTAGCCTCATTTAGAGCGGGCTGGGACCCAATTCTAGGTGGACCGGCATTTCTGGCTCGGTCTTTACAAAAATTGACCACAAAATATATTTGACGATTTTTTTGAAAGTCAGTTTCTTACGTTCAAACTGTGTCTAGCCACTTTAGGAGCAGGCTGGGACCCAGTGCTAAGGCAAATTTGTGCCAATTTTTCTCTAATAATCGGGTTTTACATGCTAGTTTTTTCAGGTATTGCGAACTTAAGCTTCAATATTAGCCCGATTTTTCGTGCGGAAATATCGGCTAACATATACTATTAAAATTATTTTGCTAAATTATGAGTTATAGCCTTTTTTCTCACATTGATCGTTGCATTTTCAGCTCAAGTCAATGAAGCACTCAATGCTCATCATGAACAACAAGCATCTAAAAGATCAAAGCTCACGAAACATAGGAAAAAGTGTCTCGAAAATCCAAAAAAGTATCTTGGCATCGTCATTGATGGCGTCCCGAAGGATGTAAAAGAGAGAACTTTTGTGCAAATGCATCTTGTTGGATGCCTTATATATCATCGCAACCTTCAAGCACGAGTGTTCTTCACATATCCAAATGTTCGCAATGATCCAAATTCTACGATTACTATACAACATCGGATTATTACGTATTGGGATGGGTCCTTACCTCCAACTTTGTACTTTCAACTTGACAACACAGCTAGAGAAAACAAAAATCAGATTCTTCTTGCATATCTCAATATGTTGGTGGAAAAAAAAATCTTTACAAAAGTCAAAGTTGGGTTCCTACTTGTTGGACACACACACATGATCATATAGATCAAATGTTTTCCAGATTCGCAAAAGAACTTGTGTTGAAATTGTCACTTCCAACTTGATGAAATTGATCAATCATGAGAGGATGATGTACAAAATGTACTTGTAAATAGTTAAATTCATTTTGGTTCAATCTACACAAGTGTGAACTTGACTTGTGGCTGAATCTAAGAAAAAATTACTTTGACCAATTTCCATGTAATCAGCTTGCACTTCCATGTGAATGAGTAAATACTCCCACATGTCAAGTTGATGTTCACACGTGTGGATCAAGTTGTAGAGGATAAGATTTAGATATTCCACTAGATTCTATTTTATAGAAAATATTCCTATATTTTGTGGAAGACTAGCTTTTTGGTTTCTAGCTAATGAGATAAGTCAACTTTGGATAATGAGCATATTTGGCTCCTATTGGTGGATTTAGATGACTAGGCACTCTTCACACGTGTGAAGGCCTGCTGGACAATACAAAGCTCGTGGATGTACTTGACATATAAAGAGATCAACCATTTCAATAGAAAGTTGATGAGAGATTTACAATCTAGCAATTTGCTTGTGATTTACACATTTGTCTTGTGATTTATGCTTGGAATGCTATCAAATGTTATAGTACTTTGCTCTCTAGTCACAGTCCATACAATGGTTGTTTTCCACACGTGTGAGGCCGCCTTTGATGATTATTAAAGTTTACATTAATTGATCTTGCTAAATAGTTGATGATCTATGTGTAGATCTTGATCTAATCAATAGAATTTGTTAGATCCTTTAATTTGGCAATCAACACCTCTTGTAGATTAATTTTTACAATCAATCATTGTCACTTTTTTTTTTTTTTTTTCCAGAAAATTCACATGGTATCAGAGCCTAGTATCAAGAGGCATGTAATGATCCATTAATCTCTCTATGAGAGTTTCATTCTTCCTTTCAGCTATACCATTGGACTGAGGTAAATAGCTTGGAGTAAATTGTTGATGTATCTTGTGTGCCTTGCAAAAGTCCTTGAACTCATTGGAGATGAATTCTCCCCATCAATCAATACATAGAGCCTTGATTTTTCTTCAGATGTGATATCAAGCAGATGCCTTAAACTATTTATAAAACTTCAAAACTCCAGATTTGTTTTTCAGAAAGTAAGTCACAATTCTTCTAGAAAAATCATCAATCAATGATAGAAAGTAGGTGGCTCCCCCTGTGGAAAAGGTCTGCATAGGGCCTCAAATGTCACTATGTACATGATCTAATAAGCCTTTTGAAGAATGAACAAGATCCAAATTGAATGGACTTCTAGAGTGTTTGCTAATAAAACAAAACAAATGATCGGATGTCCAGAGGAGAAGCTTTGGATTGATACGCTTAAAGATGAATACTCCGAGTTATTGACAGTGGAATGTGAGAACGCGAGTTGTAGTTGGATTGATAGTGTGTCAGATAGCTAGTAAGATTGAAGAGAGATTTAATCAGTACATCAATGCAAAAAGAAAGTGAGACAAAATTGGACTTTTCATTGAAAAAAATTTGATCTTAATAGATCAAAGTACCCAATGAATGAAACATGCACTTCTGGTTGCGCTAATTCTAAAAATGCCTCACATATTCATCGTTGATTCTTAATACTATCTTGTTGATCTATCTACTGATATATATAGTTGAATGATCATTGTAGATCAATGACTAAGTACAATATGATTATACATCTTTACTAGTTCTACTTCATCCATCCTATGTTAGATAGCAGTCGTTGTAGATAGTAATGAGATTGTACATAGTAAATAAATTGTCAACTTTGTCCTTTGATCGCCACATGGGTCAAAACAGTTGGTAGTATCGAAATAAGTGTCGGGTTGAAATAAGTGATGGATCGAAATAGGTTTGAGTCAATTTGATCCATAGACCCATGCTTGGATTGAAAATTATTTCGATGTTCTAGGATTGATAACAGACTTCAATCTTCTATGCATATCTTTTCTATTTTCTAGGATTTTCTGAGTATTTTCAGCTTCAGGATGCTCATTACAAAGTGGGTTTCCGCTTGAGCTTTGAAATCCAACAACACGGCCTATATATAAGTTGTTCCTATTTGGACTATTGAAGCATTAGAGTCATTTGAGAAGTTGAAAAATGCCTTGATATCTGCACCGATATTAAGAGCACCAAATTGGACTATTGAATTTCATGTGCATACTTATGCTTCCAAATATGCCATTGGATTAGTCTTAACATAGCCAAAGGAATACACGAATAATGTTTCAATCAAATTTGCTAGCCATCAGTGGAATGATGTTGAAGTGAATTATCCCACAATAAAACATGAAGCTTTAGCAATGATTTTTTCGGTTAAGATATATTATTATTATTTGATGGTGACACATTTTGCTTTTTATACAGATCATCAACCTTTATTATATTTGGTAAACAAGATATGCAATACTAGACGTATTGTAAGATGGTTAATTTTATTATTAGAGTTTTAATTTTGTGTTTTGGTTTGAAAGAGCAAACAACATTATAATGTAGATCATGTGTTAAGGATACAGTCAACACCAATTAATATTGGAGTGGATGATGAGCTACTTGATGCCGCATTAGTTTATGTGGGAGCGGTACCTAAATGGGCAGCTGATATTGTGGAGTATCTAATGGATGGTAAGCCTAATGAGTCATTAACAAAAGTTCAACAACAAAGATTAATTGTGAAGGCACAACCTTATCGATTGATCACAAGACAATTGTATTGGAGAGAATCTGATGATATTCTTCGAAGTTTATTTTTTCACATGAAGTCTTAGATCTAGTTATGTTATCACATAATGAAATGGGAGGAGGACATTTTGCAGCTGATATTATAGTTCACAAGATTTTGCAATCAGGTTGTTGGTGGCCTTCTATTCAAAAGGATATTGAAAAGTTTATTCAATCCTATAATGTTTGTCAACAACATTATGAACCATTATATCCAAGGCCCAATATCCTAGAATAGCTGAAGATAGACTTCAGTAGTATTATTTTCAATAGAATCGGAATACATTGTTGCCACAAATGCTACCAAAGAGACAAGTTGGCTCAGAAATCTGCTTGTAGATATCAACCTTGCTCAACAGCAACCAACAATTCTATACTGTGACAATCGAAGCACAATAGCACTATCCTTGAATCCGAGATTTCATTCTCGAAGCAAGCATATCGATATAAGATACCATTATCTCAGGGAAAAGCTGCAAAACAAGGAAGTTTGACTCATTTACTGAAGGACAAACTTTATGGTAGCAGATTACTTCACCAAAGCACTATCAAAAGATAGTTATATCAGATTTAATAATATGTTACAACTAGTGGTGGAAAATTTTCAAGATCCTCATTAAGGGAGAGTATTGCAATTCAAAGCTCAAGTGGAAAGTCACTTTGTAATGAGCAAGATGTTCCCGACCCTAGAACATCAAAATGAATTTTGATCCTAACTTGAGTCGATGGATAAAATCAACTCGAACCTATTTCAATCCAACACTTCTTTTGACCCAATATTTATTTTGACCCAACACTTATTTTGATACTACCAACTGTTTCGGCCCATGTCACGATCAAAGTACAACGTTGACAATTTATCTATTATGTACATTCTCATCACTATCTACAATGACTGCTATCTAACATAGGATGAATCAAGTAGAACATCTAGTAAAGATGTATAATCAAATTGTACTTAGTCACTAATCTACAATGATCATTCAATTGTATATATCAATAGATAGATCAATAAGATAGTATTAAGAATCAACAATCAGTGTGTGAAACATATTTAAAATTAGTACAACTAGATGTGTGCATTTTACGCATTCTGTACTATGATCTATTCATATTAATTTTGTCTCAATCAAAAGTGCAATTTTGTCTCACACTGTAGTTTGTTCTTGCATTGATGTATTGGTTAAATCTCTCTTCAATATTGCTAGCTATCTGACACACTATCTATCCAACTATAGCTTGCATTATCACATTTTTGCTCCAAGTATTCTATTTTCAATCCATGGAAACCAAGCCTCATCCAAGTAAATTTTCACAAATTTCTACAAGTATTCCTTGAATGCAAATTGCATCACACATTGAAATGTACTTGCACATTGCATAGCCCAAATGGCAAAATCCTATATGCATAGGTTCCCCATTCTGTTGCAAATGTAATAGGTGCAATCTTGACTGGATTGTGCTGATCAACAACTGCAATCTTGACCTGATTGTCTCCACTAAATCCATCCAAAAAATTATAAGCTTTAGCATCAACAAGGTGATCCAAGTGAAAGGTAACGAAAAGTCATCCTTTCATGTAATTGTATTTAAAGCCTTCAGATTCAAGTGAAAAATCCCCTTGTGGATAACTCATCTCTTTTGTTTCTATGTCCATCTCTTGCATATTTCTCAAGTTATCTTGATTTCTAGTGTGTAGAATGTCATTTTTATTGTTGATCTTGCATCCACATGTGTGAAGGACAATAGGTTGTTGTTGTGGTACGAACAAGGATAGTAACTTCTTATATTAGAGTGCTTATGATCAAATCTTAGTGATTATGCAATCCTAGCATGCCAAAATTGATGATTTCTATCTTGTAGCTAAATCTAGATGTGCATCCAAATTTGGTCAAGATCTTGTTGATCCATTAAGTATGTTCTGGATCTGTTTCTTTTCACATAGTATCAGAGCAGGTTTCATGCCAAAGTTGAAGTATTTTCCAAATCTAGTGGTGGATTTGAGGGTGCCATAAATTCTATGTGGATTTGGAGGTGTTTCTAGCTCAATCATTTTCAAGTATAGAAAGTGGATTTTTGTGATCCAAGCATCATTTTTAGGTCAAATCACTTGGAGTAGGCTATTTTTAAACCACTTACTGGAATGTGGAGACAAATTGTGATTTTCTTCTTGAGTTTCATTTGTCGATTTTCAAGAGATTGCTAAGTGCATTGGAACAGGTTCAAAGAGAAGATCGGATCATTGCAACAAGGCAACCTCAAGTGGCTTCATGTTGGAAGAAAATGATAGGCTTACCTCAACAAATTATTCTACTTGGAAGGTGAGGATGGAATCTTTGCTTGAGACAAATGATTTGATGGATATTTTTTTAGGTGTGGAGGAGAGACCTTTGGCACCTCAAGAACAATTGAGTTACGACAAGAGGACAAAGAAATCTCTACATGTGATCAAGATGAATGTGGCTAATGAACTTCTCAAGGAAGTTGGTAAGTGCACTACATCTAGTGAAGTCTGGGAAACCTTCAAGAAGGTTTATGAGTTCAAGTTTAAATCTAGGGTTCTAACCCTAAGGAGGCCAAATTTTCAAAGTCTTCAAAAGAAGGATGAAGGTGCTCATGCTTTTGTTTTGAGAGTTAAAGCTTTGAGTGATGAACTAGCATGCATTAGTGAAAGCATTAAGGATGTGGAGCTTGTTCAAGTTGTTCTTAATGGCTTGTTGTATAATCATGCTAATTTGGTACAAACTTTTTCTATTCAAAAGAAATTGCCAAGTGTGGAGGACTTGCAAGAGGTTTTGGTGGCTGAAGAGCTTAGACTCCAAGCAAGAGGAGGATCATCTTCTACATCTCAAGTTAGAGAAGAGGAAACTTTGTTCTCGAAAGGAAAGTTCAAGGGCAAAGGCAAAAGAAAATGGTCAAAAGAGAAAGATCAAGGTGAGCCTTCTGCTTTTGTTGGTAAGAAGAAAGATAGATCCAAGCTAAATTGTTTTTTTTGTGGAGTCAAAGGACATTTTTCTAGTGATTGCTTCCAGAAGAAGAGAGATCAAGGTGAGAAGCGAATCAATCTAACTCTTGATGAAGATGGTGTTCATGAACAAATTTCAAATGATGCTTTTGTTATGTCATCTTGCTTGTTGGCTAATCATGGGGATATTTATCCTTGCTAGATTGATAGTGGAGCTACATCACATATGACATATCATGAGGAGTATTATTCATCAATGATGGCATTTGAAGGTGACAAGAAGGTGATCTACATGGCTAATGATGTTGAGTGTGCAATCAAAGGGATTGGAACAATTCCGTGTGTGAATTTGAAGGATGTTTTGTTCATTCCATCTATCACCAAGAACCTTTGTAGACATCTACTTTTTTATTTTCTAATGTCCTTAGATGATCATATAAAGAGATGTAGAAAGATAACAAGTGTAATACCAAGTACTATTAAACCTCAAGTATATGAAGAGCTTGATTTTGCGACATGGAATAAATTCTATTGCCAATTTTATCTGAAAGACTATACAAAGCACATTAACCTTTTTGAGTCGTACTCATGATAAGTTCTCTATCACAAAATGTTTGAGAAATTCAAAAGATGATTTGCAAGCTTGTTAGTAGTTTAAGGAACTCAAAGATAATTGCAATAATGTCTATAATAGAAGGAACTAAAAAATGGTTTGCAAGCTTGTTTGTATTTCAAGGAACACAAAGATGACTTGCAAGCTTGTTTGTAATATATAGATTTGGAGCTCATTAGCATGATGACTACATTGTTTTGAAATGTGGAACTTAATTCAAGGACAGAAGTCCATGGATATTAAAATGGTTGTATTTCACAACAGTTTGTAGAATTTTCAAGATTTGCATCATATTTACTCATAGAATGTATGTATTTCTTTTAAAAACTGAAAAAAGGGGATGTAAATGATATCCATACTATATGGTTGTTGAGATAGAAGGGCATAATTACCATTCCTTCTGGCAAAATTTAAACATATTGCATACCATCTTATTTCTTGCTCCATTCATGTGAAGAGAATATATTCTTTTTTAATCGCAAACATTCTCCATTATACGATGAACCTTTTGCATATTTGCTCGTCAATTTATTCCCTTTTTGATCCCTCCATACAAGTGGTTATCCTAGAAAAATATTTGAACGTTTGCAAAAAGGCTCTATATTCTTAAACTAGCACATGTGAAGGTTAAGGATTCAAAATTGTAGAATATATAGGTGAAAAGAAGCATGACTTCTAGAACTTAGCTTTAAAAGCATGCACAAGTTTTGCAAATATCATTTACAAATCTTTTTTCCCAAAATATTAGCACTTGATATTTTGGTTAAGTTTAATGCTATGCTAGTCTTTGAATATAAAGTTCAGCTATATGTTGGGCTTAGTATACTTCATGGACTTTAAAAATTCCTAAGTCTAGAGATTATATGAATATTTTGGATTGATGTTATTTTTTTAAGGGCTGAAGAGTATAGTTGCAAGATATAATTGGAATATTATTGCAAGATATTGTGCATCTTGTAAATTGTCAAGATCTGTGGGACGAGCAGGGTAAGAGGGAATTCGACCACGCTAATACACGCTCGAACCTCGCCTATGACATTGTTGACATCTTGGAACCTTCGACATGCTTTAAGAAAAACATCAATTGGAAATTTCGGTGCAAATGAGTAACTTGCAAGATAGGTCAAAAGAACATGGAAAAAACAACCTTCATCACTTTTGGGGGGAGAGAGAGAGAGAGAGAGAGAGAGAGAGAGAGAGAGAGAGAGAGAGAGAGAGAGAGAGAGAGAGAGAGAGAGAGAGAGAGAGAGAGAGAGAGAGAGAGAGATGAGCACATGCAAACATATAAGAAACTTAGCTTTTCTTTTTTAAGCTTTGAGCTTTTGCTCAAATTGACAAATCTCATTTGCAACATAGCATAGCAACAAGGATGGCAAGTATGTTGTTATTCAGCTGATGTGCCCATTCAAAATAATACTATAACTTAACTTTTTGGTGCAAACAAGGAACTTCCAAGATAGGTCAATTGGAAACTATGTCACAACATGACATAACCAACCTTTGGCTCTTTAATAAATTATTCAACACACTTTTGACTTTGGTGTTCCAAATCTCTAAGAGCAAGATTCCACAAGTTTTCCAAATAGAGGAGATTGGAATGGTGAATCACCTTGCAAACAAATGCTCAGTGACAATGATGATAAGGTTTTTGTACAAACAACAACAAGATGCAGTAGTGCATGCTTTTTTACATTGACTGATGTTGTTATGTGTTCCATACAATGCAAATTTCTTAATATGATCAATGTAATGACTTTAGCACGGATATATCCTTAACATTCTTGAAACTCCTCGTAAATTAGTGGTAGGACCCAGAATATTATCCCTCCCACAAATACCTACCTTTTTTTTATATTCTTATCCCCATCTCTCTCTCTCTCTCTCTCTCTCTCTCTCTCTCTCTCTCTCTCTCTCTCTCTCTCTCTCTCTCTTCACGTTTAATTTTAAAATTACACATAGACTGGTAACAAAATCACAAAGAGAGATAAAATAAAAACGTTGTACTTCCTTCCTCTCTGTGTTTAATTATTAAAAAAACATAAAATTGGTAATAAACACAAAAGAGAGAGAAAATAAAAAAACGTTTACTTCCTCTCGTGTCTTTCATTACCTCCTTGTGTACGTTTTTTCATAATAAAAAATAAAAAGGGATAGATATGAATGCATGCCAACATTAATTTGGAGGAGAGTATTTGTCAGCTGAGCGTGCAGGTCAGGAGGGCTCCACCCTAATCTGGAGGTGTAGAACTCATCATCAAAATGAATACATAATCATGCCACTATTTGGTGCTCCTAGGTCGTTGAATGAGGGTGGGGACCTTGCTTGCACCCTCAATGTGCTTGATATATAAGCTCACCGATAAAGAATACCCCATTCATAAGTTGTTTACACGGACAGGGAAGAAGCTCAACTTGAGCACAATATTACTTTTTATTCCTCTAAAAAATATTACCCATTGTTGGGTTGGGTGGGGCCTGCCTACACCCTTCGTCAGGCCTTGTCACCACAAAGAATAACCTGATCCTACACCATTGAGAATAAGCTACTCCCATGTAGCCCTCCTATAATAAACTTTTTTATTCCGAGAGATTGGAATAAAACAAAATTTGTGTGTATTTCAGAAAGAGAGAGAGATGCATATAGATGTGCATGGAGCTGCACATGAAAATCTCTCACTTGTGAGCATTTTGCAAAGACACTCAGACACAGCTCAGCTGCAGCGTAGCACAGCATGGCAACAAGGATGGCCGCTGCTGCTGTAGCCATGTTAAGCCCACCCAAACAAGGCAATTGCAATGCTTGCTGTGTGCAGCGTTACCAATCCTTCTTCGACATACCATGTAAGTAAGGCTATCTCTTGTTGTTTCTTTATGTTTTCTTCTATAGAGCTCCAACTGTTCTGAGCAATATACAGTCCGGAACCTTGGATCGAATGGCTTACGATCGTTTTATGGAACAGGGAGGGTGTACTGCAAGAAGGGCTGCAGACAAGACAAATGGGAAGATTGTACGTAGTATATTTTTCTCACAACTGAAAAAGGGTACACCCTATTCAGTTGCTATGCTCAGACTGATCAATGCTAGATGAACCCAACTGATAAATTCTGATTTTACTTCGCATGCACTCAATTGGCAATATGCGTAGATGGTATTCCCAACTGGGCTGTTATTGTCCCTAGATGGACTTTGATTTTAGAGCTGTTTCTTTGTTGCCTCTGAGCTTGCAGGCAAAGAAGTATGCAGAGAGCTTTGCTACAAGGACCCTGTTATTGAGGGAAAGCGCTTCCAGTGGACTGCAGTGCTGGACAGATCTCCTGGAGAACCATCAAACTCTCGGGTACTTCACTAGATTAGCAACTTATTCTGTGTCTCCCTCTACATGGAAATGGGTCTAGGAAACAAAAGGTTGCATTCCTCTAGTCCATTGTTAATAACAGCGCTTCTCGAATTTTCAAAAGTTGTGTCTCTTTTTACCTTCTCTTTCCTTAGTATTTTCTAGTCATGCCTCTGCTAAAGTCTCTCTGTTGTATGTACATTTGATTGTTGCTGAGACAATTTCGTGTTGTTTTCGCGTTCAATGGCCAGAAATGCACCAAAGCATGTGTAAGAGGATGTGGTTTCAAGGTTAGTAACTGGTCGAAATTTTTGTTGATGATGCAAGATGAACTTCAAAGTAGACTCTTTCTTCTAGTTTTGCGTTCTTTGAATTCTGTCGATATGTTTTTCAAAATCTTTGCAGCAATGCGTGTAAGTTCCGCTGTTGGGGATAACTTTTACCATGCTCAAGATTCCAGTACCAATTGTGTACCTCCGGAAGTTTTTTTTGTCTTCTTCAAAATGTTTTTTGAAACTTTCTTGATTGCTCTTAAGACTTTCCTGATCTTGTAATGATTGAATGCAGTTCCACACCATGGCTGCTATGTTGGAAGCATCAATCCAAGAGCAACGAGTGGTTTCCAAAACCTAGAGATCATTACAGCTCAAATTAGAAATTATATGTCAGGGTTTTGGAAATTCAAAATTATATATCAAGCTTTTTCTCTGAGTCCTGATTGCAATAGCATCATCTCAATCTTCTGTATTATGGAAGGAGACATTCTGTCTGGTAAGGAATCTGCCTGGCTACTTCCAATTGCATAATGGGCACGTTGGATTTTTTTTGCACGACCATTATGAAATGGAATCCACATCTGAAAAAAGAAATTACTGATTCAAGCACAAAAAAGACTCACATGCCCATTATGTATTATCGAAGGTGCCGGGCAGAGGACATTTTGCTCGCTAATGGTTTCCAGATTTATTAGGCGAGGTTGAGCTTAAAATTTTTTGGAAAGCCGCAAACTGGGGAGAATATTCTATGCCTAACACCTTCCATTGCGAAATGAGTACCTTTGACTTTTTCAATTGTATTTTATGAAACGTAATGAGCACTTTGACCCTAGCTGGCCACTCTAAAGATGCCATGTGGCAGTCGTAAAGTGGAGCTTGAGGCGATGGCTGGAAAAAGCAACATGAGGAGAGGAAAACACAACAAAGGCATTTGGAAAATGAATATTATGCTTTTTAAGATGCTAAAAAACCAAGCATAATAAGCTGAAAATATCCATTACGTTCTATGGAATGGACCACATTGCCCATTCTATCGGGTAAGGCCTACATAGGTTTGATCGAGAATGGGCCTCGCTATGCTGATGTTACCTAGTTGTGTGGGCCAGGGAGGCCTTCTTCTATGGGCCAAATTTAGTGAATTTGGCTTGAGCCCACTACCCCATTCCATAGAAATAATGGCAAACTAATTACCATAATTAAAAATCTTATTTATATACAACTTATTTTGCATTCTTAACTAATAGTATTTTAATATCGGGTAAGGCCTACATGGGTTTGATCGAGAATGGGCCTCGCTATGATGCTGTTACCTAGTTGTGTGACCCAGGAAGGCCTTCTTCTATGGGCCAAATTTAGTGGAATGGGCTTGAGCCCACTACCCCATTCCATAGCAATAATGGCAAACTAATTACTATAATTAAAAAATTTATATATATACAACTCATTTTGCATTCATAACACAAGAAGATTGTGGAGTGCCTAGACATATGCATTTATGGAAATTTAGAGTATGAAACAAAATAGGCATGTGTATTTTGCAAAGTGAAATTTTGCCATGTATCATGCCATTTAAATTTTGCCAATGTTCCCTCAAAAAAATTAACACCTTACGTTGTTTAAGAGACCTAAAATTGGATAGAATCTACCATATATAATCCATTACATAGGTAGAATGGGAATGATATGATTACATTTATTTTGGCGTAACATGGCATAGATTCGATAAGTTTATAGTTTCGATACCCTAAGCTAAATATTATCATAGTAAACCTTTAGAAACCTTACAATCTGAATTCTCAATTATAACAAACGCAAATTCTTTTGAAATGAAAAGTGGTGGAGAGAGCCATTTTTTAGAAGCCAATACAATGTTTGGTCAATTCATCTAAATTTTGAATCTTGAATAAAATTCGATTCTTTTTTCATGTGTCATTTTGCAAATATCTTAAATTTCTGTGTGATAAGAAATACTATAAAATCAAATAATTAAATCATTGAGAATTATAAAAATTAATTCTATTAAATTTTTTGTTTTGAAATATAATTTTCAATGATTTAATTGTATGATTTGAAAGATAATTAAAATTTTTGCAAAAATATGAAAGTTGAAAGAGATTTGTTTGCAATCTGATTTAACAACTTTAGCATTTGAAAAAATATTACAAAATATAATATTTAAATAAGACTCAATACTTCAAAAATATACAATAACAATCACATTGTGATAACACAAAAGAAATCTCAAAATCACTTTTCATGAATTAAAAGAATATAAACTAGCAACAAAAACATTCATTTAAAGAAGTCATGAATAACAACTATAAATCTCATTTCAATAAATACCTTTGAGTTACTGTAGGGTGTAGCTATGGTTGGTGAGTAGCTCTCCGCCTGTCAAAAGGGTTAGATGGTTAGGATAAATTTCTAACTGATATGAGTTGTAGATTAGTTGTCTTTCTAACTCCAACACTACTTTAGCCCGTCCACCTAACACTATCCATACCACATGTCCAAGATGTAAAGAGAGAGCGAGAGAAGAGAAATGAGAGACGTTAGCTTAAACCATTATTCTAATGAGCAAATATTAAAAAACATGCCCCAATAAACATAGCAAATAGTGGTACGAACTAGAAAGCATTCACAAAAACAGCATTAGAAATGAAAGCAAAGCACATGAGGATGTTTCAGACACCAAATCGGTAGAGTCTCCTCCTCTCTATTAGCTGAAAATGGAGTACAAGAGATGACTCTATATAGCTTGGATTCGAACACTGTAAAAGGCAAAATCAAGGGATACAAATCTAAAATAAGAAATCAAACAAGAAATAATGAATAATGGATTACAAAGTGACCCAAATCAAACTAGAAATTGAAAATTTAAAAAATACTAGAAAAATAAAGCTAAAAAAGCCAAGAAACCTCTAAGTTTGATGACAATCATAAAGAATCATGATGTAAAATGGATCTTTTGATCTGATACCAAGAATGTCATGTGCCAAATCCAAACTAATAGCAATAACAATGAGAGTATAGCTAAAAGTAAGAAAAGTACAAAGCATTCAAGATAGCATATACACAAGAAGCTAAAGACATGAAGATCTCCACAAAGTCACATTAGAAATGAGTGAATGATTATAATGATGGCTCTTCCACTCTATTAAACAATCCATGTTGTTTAATCACCCTGATTGTTAAAACTATGATTGATCCATCAACTTTTATAGATATAAATTGTTGATCATATAGGACTGCTCTATACAAAGTAGATAACGTTGATTTTGCAAATTGTATGTTGAGGGACATTACTGGATTTATTGTTGTCCAAAGTAGAGTTCTTCAAATCTGATCGAATTCTCATTCAAATTTGGCCAATGTAATCCAGCTCCATTGAAGAATAATCCAGATCTATGCACATTACAATCAACCCTTGATGTTGCTACTCTGAAATCTAATCTAGAATTTATCTTTGAGGATGTAGGATCCATACTTGGCCATGAATATGTTTAAAATATTAGGCCAGAAAAATATACATATAAAATCTCTATAGAACAATGTAATATTTTCATTGCTCATGGTTTCACCTTTGAACATCTCATATTCCAATGAATCAATGTCAACAATTAAAACATCTTGGATAATTTTCAAACTGAATTGGAATGATTCATAGACCAGAATCTTAAGGAAGCCATCGAATTCCAAATCATGAAATTCAGTGCCAAATTGTTGGCATTCCAAAATTCAATAAATGCCTTCTTTTTTATTTTTTCAAACTGAATAGCCTCATTGATTGGATGATTTATGATTGTTTGCTCATTGGCCTTGTCCATTGGCCAACTTAAAGTGCTGATGCGAGTTTTGTTCCGGACTTTGATGGTCAGAGTTAAACTCAGAATGATACTCACTTATGAGTTGACCTTCACCTGAAATGTGATACTGGAAGACAAACTGTTGCTCGAAATCACATACAACATCATCTTGCTCTTGAATTGGTGGCCAATACCATTAGTTTGATACTGCTTGTTAGGTTCTTGATGTACATTCTGCATTTGGCTATGGACTACTCCTACATGTTGAAGATATTCATTAGTGTTTCCCTTATTTACTTTCATTGGATCTTCAGTGGTTTTAACTTGCTTGTCCTCATAACCAATTGCTCCAATCGTTGACAATGAGTATTTGATTCATGAATTTTCTCCTGATCAAAAACCCGTAATTGGTTATAATCACCATAAAGTGTTGCAACTTGACTTGACTCCCATGGTTACCACATGTATCATAAGTTGACTCGTCCAA
This sequence comes from Diphasiastrum complanatum, assembly GCA_029204225.1. NCBI lineage: Eukaryota > Viridiplantae > Streptophyta > Lycopodiopsida > Lycopodiales > Lycopodiaceae > Diphasiastrum > Diphasiastrum complanatum. Next base: position 47,614,259 of record CM055110.1, on the reverse strand, counting down.
TTGACCAATATTTGTACTTGGAATTGTTCTGCCAATTGACCATCTTTTGCTTTGACAATACCATCCCCATGATAAGAGTCTGCATCTTCAAATGAAGACCCATGGTTTTCTGTATCTTGATCAAAACTTTGTCACCTTCAATTATTTTTAGATGTTGATCTTCGACTTCGTCTAAAAGTAGTTTAGATGACAACTTTTTTGAAGACCATTGTTCTTTATCTTTTTGCATGCATGAACAATCTTCCAACAATGTTAATAAAGAATCGTCAAAACCACCCGACCTATCATTTTTTTGCATTCTTGGATTAAAAGTTTTTTCCAATTGAGCTATAGGTGCTTTATCTTCATCCTTCAACTTTTGTAACTACACCATCATTTTCTTGAACCATTTCTTTCCTTCCTCCCTTATATGTCCACATAGGCAGGAGTCGGGAATGGGAGCATGTAGGTTTATTATGTCTTTACTTCTTTTAAAAATTTAAAAATGGGCAGTGTGCTTTTCTATTTCTTTTTACATTTTTTTAATAAAGGGTTAGGGCGAGGCGAAGGTAGGATTAGGGTGACAAGTTGAACACAACTAATGAGTTCATTTTCTGATGACTCCAAACGTTTTAGCACCTCATCAAATTCCATTGTGCATAAACTTCAACTTGTTGGGCCCATAACCCATAGGTCAAATGTTATCTTCCTTTGATTCACAGAATGGATGTTGATTTTGATTCAGGCCATGGGTATGATAGTCAATCTGAATATGAGAATCAATCAAATAGTGACTATGAATATCAATATCAAGAGCACAACGATAGCGAATCAGATCAATATGAGCAACATGACTCAACCCTAAAACTGTGAGGGATAATATGAAAGCCATTTTGATCAATTAAAGATCACGAGTTGTACTAGTCTAATCAAGCTATTGCAATGTGGTTGTTTTCATATCAATGACAACACATGGACCAATCAAAACACTCAAATTTGAAATCTACGTGACGTAACTTTTTGAGTACACATTAAAAATGGCATAACTTTTTAGTGGTAAGTTCGATTTCAACAGAGTTTGGTGCATTGGAAAGCGCTTTCCAATGATATCTTACATGACATAATTCTGAGCTATGATTAAAAAGTTATGGCAAGTCAAAGGTATTAGTTGAAAATAGTGTTATAATATTTAATAATACAAAAGGGATGTTTGTACGAATTCTTATAAGGTCCTTTTTTAACTCAAAACTCCCCTAATGGTGGAGCAATTTAGTACAATGCAATATATTTTAGGCTTGAAGCCTAAACTAAGAGCTTACTTATCTAAAGATATATACCAGAAGACTTGGATAACGTTATAATCTAACATAAGATCCGATGTTTGCACTATAGAATATGAACTGAACAGAGGTCAATGAGAGGCTACAACAGAATTCTCAACACCACTAGAGCACACTATTCAGATATGGCAGTTGCTAAAAACTCTCTCTCTCTCTCTCTCTCTCTCTCTCTCTCTCTCTCTCTCTCTCTCTCTCTCTCTCTCTCTCTCTCTCTCTCTCTCTCTCTCTCTCTCTCTCTCTCTCTCTCTCTCTCTCTCTCTCTCTCTCTCTCTCTCTCTCTCTCTCCACAACAATAGAGGCTACGGCATGCGCCCTCCATTTGGGCCGGAGAATAATTATATATGTATATGTACACAAAACACACACACACACATCACACATCACAACTATGTACATGGGTGTTTTGTCACGTATATGGCCACACACATAAGACAGGGCCGTCGGACCTCGCTTGGCAATTTGCATGGCTATCGCATGGCAATGCATGTAGCAATTGATGCATGATAGAGCCACATAACACACACACGCACATGCACACATCTTAACCAACACTTGACTCAGAAAAGTAACCATCATAAAGAATTTTGTCGTAGATTTTTTAAATTTTTTACGGATGTTGCAAGTTCTCCATGGGCACAACAATGTTTCAAGGATTTCAAAACATTATGCAATTCATTTTGTGATTTGTTTCTTGAAACCCCACTTTCTAAGTTTGCTAAATTTTAGTTTCTTACCATTCTTTGAACCTCTATCTTTTTTTGTTTGATTTCAAAATTTAGTACTACAAAAATAGAAAGTGCTCAATTCATCGAGCTGAATATTGTTATCAACACTTTAGTCATCATTATTGAATTTTTATCTTACTATTGTTTTGTACTCCTTTTTTCTAAGTTACTGCTTTTGTCAATTTTCCTTAGCAACTTCAAGCTTTCATAACTTTTCAATGTGAGCTCGGGTTTCGATGCAGTAAAAAGAAAAATTGCTTAGGGTGACAAGTTGAACACAACTAATCAGTTCATTCTTCAAGGACTCAAAACTTTTAAGTGAGTGGAGAAGAGCATTTAAACAGCTCATCAAATTCCATTGTGCATAAACTTCAACTTGTTGGACCCATAACTCACAGGTCAAATCTTATCTTCCTTCGATTCACAAAATGGATGCTGATTATGATTCAAACCATGGATATGATAGTCAATCTAATTGTTATGGCCATATTCGGTTAAGGACCTGGAATAGTCCTAATATGGTAGACTGGCCCTCCAATATTCGAGATTGTTGGTCACACCATGATTTAATTCCATGTCAAGGCCAGTTTGTGACTAATAACCTTGAGAGGACCCAGACACTCTAATTGAGACATATGGAGTATTGCATGTCTGTGTGGCAGATATAGGCAGGAGGACTGCATGAAGAGATGTGATCTATTTATAATTGACCTGCATGGGGGTTGCATGGTTTCATGCACATGACTCTACTCTCTATATAATGAGGAAAGGATTCTCCCGTCGACATATTGGGTATAGGTCACCAATTTCTCTCTTCTCCTCTTGCTTCACATGGCATGGCTTGGGGGCTAGATCCAAGTTTGATTTAGGATTGGTTGGGCGGTTTGGCTCTATTGTCTCTCTTATTGTGTTCTCTTATCCTCATCTTAAGGGCAATCTTTTGGCGTCTTTAGATTGGTATCAGAGCCCGGCTAAGATGTGGTCTTGGATAGGGGTGGAGGCAAGCTCTACATCGTATTTGGAAGTTCGGAGCACTTGGATTTACATCCCAGTTGGAGTGCTATTTTCTCAAGGAAATCATGGAGTTGGATTCACAAATTCCGTGGTAAAGCGTGCTTGTCCAATATGATGGTAGAGTGCTCTTCTACATGATCAAGCTTGGTAAAGATGCTAAGAATTATGTGAATTTATTCTAATTCTTTTTTTTTGAGAAAACTTTAAATGATGGTTGATCAGATTGCTTATTCTAATCACTTAGAGGTTTAGATTGTTTGCACCAATCCGTATGTCCTGAAGCATGTAATTTTGTTTTGAGTTCATAGATAAATTGGCTGTAATTCGATTTATCGAGCTGTATGGACTGTTTGCAACAAAAATACATGATTCAGATGATTGCATGATGAGGATGGAAAGTTTTCTCTCCCTTACGTGAACCCTCTAGAGAATCTACAAGATTGGAACATTGATTGGGAGAGCAACAGTCTAATTCTTTAATTTTAGAGTAGCATGTTTGGTTAGTAAAGCAACCATTACCCTGTTAAAGCTAATAATTCAGAACTGTGAAGCCTTGGTGAAAGCATGGATTGTTCCTGGTTGAAAGAACCCAGTTTAAGAGCAAACTGGTCCAGAAGATTGTTGGCCTACGCTTGCATGGAACCGAGTGAGAGCTAAGTTTTCCTAGATGTTTTGCATGAAAGATCAATCCTGTTACCTCTCTATTTGGGCATGGAACAGCATCATAGGGGGGGAGATGTGAGTTTATCCAATGAGGCCATCCATTGCTGCTTGGAAGCAAATTGAAACACTCTTTGAAAACCCATGGTTGGAAATCGTGAGAGCGATTGCTGCAGCTGATGCTCTAAGATCGAAGGCTACTATAGGGATCAACATAGCTTGATTGGTGAAAACGTTGGCAGAATACTTGCTGTCAATACTCGCTACTGGCACACTAGTTGTTCGTTGATTCAGTGGGCTGTTGAAAGCTTCATGCACCTCTTCTTTTCCCTGAAAGCACCTGCATAAATGCATTGGAAAGCTGCCGATGGAAATCATGGATTCATCCTATCATGTCGGTATAGTTCTTCATGGACTCTGGCAGTAGCTGGATGAGAGATCGAGTGTGGCGGCTTGGTTTTCCCTCGATGACATGGCATGGAAGAGAGCGGCGGATGTGGCTGTGTGGCGACTGGAGAAATAGTAGAACGAGGCTAAACCTTTTCTGAGGACTTGCTTGGTAAAACCCTTTTAGGGTTTGCATAACCTAGAAGGTTGTTGCGTTTTACATGAGTAAACTTTTGGTTCATGCATGATGGGGGTTTTCTTTAGGAGGGTAGTGCATCATTTGCTTGCATAATAGCTCCATCAAAGGCCTGTTGTAGTGTGAGACCTGCGGTTGCAGGGAAGGAGGAACCCGAACAGCCATCTCGTGAGTTGTTTTTTTCAAAACAGTATCCGGTCAAGGAAAATTTAATTTTTTCTGGTACTGTGTTTGGTGGTGACTAAATTGTGGATGCTAAGTTCTTCCCAGATTAAACTATAAAATTAATTAATTTTTTATTGAATTTCAAGTTTAATTAAAATTTGGAATGCGTTACTTGTCTTGTATATTTCTAGTTGATATTAATCGTTAGAAATGCGACAAGTTAACGGTTGTGCAAGATACTCGTCAAAATTGATTTTAAAACTGTCAAACAATAAAAAATGACCTGATAACATGAGTGAGGATAGAACTCTTTATCCGTGTTGACAGATCCCCTGCTCCAGAGGACCTGTTGTTTCAACGATTCTTTTTTGCCTCTTCTTCAGAACCGTGGTTTTATGATTATTTTTGGACTAATTTTGTGGTAATTCTCAAAATTCATAGCCAATAATTTGCATTCACATTTTTAGAGGTGTAATGAAGCTTTCCTAAGGCCGTCATGAAGTTTGGTTAGGGTTGGACACCATTAGGGGCCTCAAGTCAAAAGATAGTGTATTTTTGGTGTTTTTTGGGCATGAATATCTATCAAATGGTCGTTTGAACCTATTGGTCATTACAGGCTCAAAGATATGATGATTTCCTCTTTTTTGAGCCATCATGCATCCAATTTGGTTATGTGAGGTTTAGGCACCATCATGTTGAAGTTTTGCTTGTTGAAGGAGTCCAAAAATGCATTTTTTGTTACCAGGCTCAAAGGCATTCATTAGATGGTTTCTTGATTTTACGATGCCAAACCAGATAGAAGGAAACAGGTAGACGTTGTAGTATAGATTTTATGTCCTGCCTGTTAGAGGACTACTCATGGACGTCACTCTTGAACGCACTTACATTCTACATAGGATGCAAGCCAAGAACGCTCATTCACATATCAGCATGCAAACCAATGAACGTTCAGTAGTTTCTACTGCTACTTACTCTAAAAACGGATTGAAATCAGATCCTACACTACACTAAACTGAGCTACATTTGCACAAACTGATAAACAAGAAACAAGAACTAAACTACAGCATGTTAGAAGTCCAAGAATCAAGAAACCAACCAGTCTATTGATTCTTGGACATCCCAAGAACATCAAGAACTGGATTATACAGAGATATGCAAGAATCACACCACAGATCCAGCCTATTTAGTTTACTTGAATGTTGGCTCCTACATTAATCCACAAGAAAACAAGAAAGCTAATCCACTCTACAAAAGCAGCAAATCTAATCTACTCTACAGTCCACAACCACACACAAAAGGAGGGAAGGGCAAGATCATAAATGCATCACTCAAGAAACAAGCATGATCAAGGAGCTCAATGGTTGCAACAAACTCGTGAAGGCTCTTCTCATTTCAGCATCGAGTTAATACAATTCACAAAAAGCTCCTCTTCACAAAGAGGGAGTCTCTTAAATAAGCAAGAGAGCTCCTTAGGTGGCATCCTAGTGGAATTTCCACATTTCACAAATTACAAGTGGAATAATGCTCTCCACTAGAGATCACCATCAAAAGGTGGCTCACTCTACTTTCTTTAAGAGGGGTCTACTTGCATTTATTACATTTGTCTAGAAATACTAGTTCCTACATGGTCATTCCATTTTCCGGGATTCACCATGAGGCTTACACAGTTCTTACTTGTCATTACTAACTAGTATTCCTCGGCTCTCATACTCAGCTCTCAGTCTTCATAAGTCTTGTCTTCTCAGAGACCTCCTTGGTCTAAGGTGAGAGGTGCTCTTGAGTTGCTTTGTCCGAGTATTTTGGGGATTCGACAGAATCAACCAACATCATCCCACCCCTAATGTGTTGCAAGACCCACTGCAACTCATATTGGACGATGTCGCTCCGCTTTCGCATTGGCGTCTTCAATCATCACTTGGAAAAGCGTAGATCCTCGTTCGCTTACATAAAACCAAGTGCTTATTGTCGCCAGCCTTTATCACAAAAACTGTTTTTCACAAATTGCCGCAGTTAAACCATAATGTCTTATTGCTACAATTGGTTGACATTCTCAAAATTGGAGAGCTCTCAGCAACTTCACAACTTGTATGCTCGAGTGCTTTTCATGTGTCTCTTTGTTTTGTCACTTGTATCTGCCATTGACGGTCTCATCTTTGGTTTCTTGGCAGATTCTAACTCCTAGGAGGTTTTTATCCTCCATTTTCTTCTGGGCGTCTCCGTGGTTCTTCCCTCAGTTGAAGTTCCAGTCTCAAGGAAAACTTTTGATCTGTAGGTTACACAAACTTGATTTATCTGTCTCAAGGAGATGGACTCATCAATAAAAATTGGGTGGTAGGAACAGATTTGGATGGACGGTTTAATAACGGTAAGGGAACATGATGAAGGCTTGGTGAAAAGGTGAAGGAACTGATAGTTCTACAGTTGCAACCTTGGACCCTTGCAATGTCGAGCTTTGACCACCACTTGTTGGGTGAGGATTTCGCTTTATTTTGCAGGTTCATGGTTGTCTTCATCTTTCTTTATTTTCTGTAGCTCTTTCTTTCGATCCGCTACTTTTGGATCTCTTTGGGCTTCCTAGGAGGGGATTCAACTATCATTGCTCTAGAGAGTTTCTTTTGATCAAGGTTGATTTGACTCATCTGTTGCTTAATTTTTGTCCTTTCCTCCTCAGCTTCTTGGATCTTTCTCTTTATTTGTTCTGGCTACTTCGTCTGCTTCTTAGATCTTGGTTTGGCTGATCATCTATTGTAGGTGGCAGTTGGTCTCCACGGGACATTTGCAATGATCTATCAACTACTTCTGTAAGACTATCAAAACTGGGAATTTCTCAAAAGAACAGTAAACTGATGATAACAAACAAATGGAAAGAAGGGTGGTAGTGACAACGGTAGATGGTGTGGACGATAGGCATGAAAATGGGCGCAAAAGTATGGCAAGAGGTTGGTTGAAGAAGAGACTGATTTCCCAATGCTTGTGTTTTTCTTTTTGAAGGATCTTCATCGTGGCTGGGGTATTTCTTTTGATTTAGTCTCTTTCGACTACCCATCTGTCTTCTTTAGCCTTGTCGTTGTCGACTTTGGGTTTGTGACCTTGGCGGTCGATCTTGCTGGTGCTGTTGTTGGTAGCGTAACTGCTCCAGTGGATCTAAGCGGATCCACTCTCTCTCTCTCTCTCTCTCTCTCTCTCTCCCCCCCCCAAAAAAAAAAAAAAAATCTGTTGGTGGGGATGTTGTTGCTGGTAACTGGTCATGCTCGGATTGGAGTGGTGTGTGGAACACGTAGTTGAAAACACGGTGAACATGTGACTGGACTAAAGACTGAACAAATTTTAACTAAATTTTTTTCAATCTTGCTGTAGTTGACTCAAAAAATAATATGGCAATGAGATGCAGGAATCAACTCTAATTTGACATGGATTTCTCATATGTCTCAAAAAATTCTAAACTGTTGTACAAGATAATCTGAAGATGGATAGATGAATGAAAATGTGTTCTGGAGATGCTCTACAGAAGACTCTCATGCAGTAGCTATTTCTCATGCAAAAATCAATCACACAAAACAGCTGAAGAGAAACAAGGAAATAAACAAACGTTACAGAGAGTGAGAACGGTATAGCACTTGTTGAACAAAACTTGCATTCATCAACATTGATAATATACCTTGATAGTTGCAATATTTCAGTTGTTTTGTAGAGTAATGTGACTTACTCTAACATGCCCTTGTCAAAACAAGGCAGGGTTGGTTACACTAAATCTACCATCATTGATAGCAGATGTTGTAAGATATAGCTTGAGATGCAGGTATGGGTGAGGTACTATGTCCTGAGGACCTCTTTGAACAAGAGATTCATAACCGAATTTCTATATGGATTTCCGAATCCTAGATTTGTTGTCTATTGGCGCATTGGAAATCTGATCAGCATGTGGAAAGACAAATAGATTGGAGTTTGTAGAAAGGGAGAAAAACTGTCAATTCCTTGTGGAGGTTGCTCTTGGTTGGACATTGTAGCAGATGACGGAATATCGGTTTTACTTTCTTTCGACAAGGACTCATTTCAGATTGTCTTTTTGCATTATGGCGCTGACGTATTGTGTGGTAATGTAGAAGTTTGCAAGAAACTTCTCAATTGAGCAGCAGGTTTAACTATTTGATGTTGTGGTGCTCGTGTTGTGTTGTCGTGAGAATCCTATTGTGATTCATAACTAACGTGACGGGCAGGTAGGATCTTGGTCGGTTGTTTTGGACAGTCTTTGAAACTGTGTCTTCTGATACAGTCGGGACACTCAAGATGGTACTTGGTCTTGACTGGACAATCAACCATGAAGTGGCCAGTTTCACCACGGATGAAACATCTGGTGTGCAATGGCCCTTGTATAATGGCATAGCCATCTTGTATGGCTAATGGTTCTGGACTTTCTGATGGATATTCTTGATAAAGCAAGGCATTTTCAGATTGTGATGGGTGTTCTTCATATTGTTGAACTGTATGTGCTTGGATAGGTCGATATGAAGGACAAGCATCAACAGGATACGTAGCCCGGTAGTGTGGGCACCATATTGTTTTTCGTCTATAAGGTACCTGTTCCGGGTTTGGCTGACCAGACATACTGCTTTGGATAGACTTCAAGGTAGTTTGAAACTCATTGGTGAGTTTCTCCATTTGTAGTTGGTGTTGCTTATTAAGCAACTCCAACTGTGATTTCCAAAGCCGATCTCGGGTGTCCTCGATCGGCTTCGACTCATGGACAGGTGCACGTGGTGCTCACCTTTCCTTAGATTCGTCAACATCTGATCCTTCGTCTTCTTCCTTGATGGCATCAGACATAGCTAACTTTAGACTCGTGTATTCATCATTGGATTTAAGCTCGCGTCTAATCCATCTTGGAAGGCCTACTAGAAAGCAGATGATGAGCATTTGTTCGGAGGGCTGTTCTTGTACTTGACTTTTGAGGCGTTTGAAATGCTCGATATAGTCTTGTACGCGTTTGTCTTTTGTCATTTTGATGTTACTCAATTTGACAAAAGGGCTCTCTATCAAGCAAAAGGGCTTAAAACGCTTGACAAAGGACTCTTTCAAAATTGACCAGTCTGTCTTTTCGTCACGATCAAGGTTGAAAAACCAATCACGTGCTTTAGCGATCATGGTCATCGAGAACAGTTGGACCATAGCATCGGGAGTGTTTCACCATACACATCACATGCATTCTCAAAGATTTGCAAAAATATTTGAGGGTCCGAACTACTGTCAAACTTTGGTAGGTCTAGTTTTGGTGTACGTCTCTCAAGATGAGCTCCGTGGGTAGCAGGGACTCCATTAAGGTTGGTTCTGACCCGTGAGGGCTCATCACCAGAAACATGGGGTCGTGTGCGTGAAGACTCGGCTTTATCAGGTTCTTGTCCTTCGAATGGGTTTGTTGGTTGGTCTTGTAGTTCGGCTCGCATTCGGTAGAACCTATGACGTCTGATTTGTTCAGCTACAGGGGACCTGATCTCGTATGGATAATTGTCTGGGACTTGAGGATTGTTTTATTGGTCTATTGGGTACTGGTGATTTTTTGTGTTGGGGCTTCTTTATTTTTTGCGGTCCCTACGGTTTACGGTTTACGGTGGCGGTGGATTGCGGTTATTTGCGGTGACTACGGATTTCGACGGGGAGAACTGATTCTACGTTGGAATACGATTGTTATGGGGAATACGGGTTGTTTGCAGAGGTTAGAAGGTGAATTGTTAGTGGATGAAGATCGGCTTGCGATGGGGTGCGAGTTGAACGGCTGGGTGCGGTTTCAATGGCTGGTGGCGGTGTCAACGGCCGGGTGCGGTTGTTTGTGATTGTGGCGGTCGAAGGTGGCCGTGGTAGCCGTAAGACGTCTATTTGCGGGTCAAGTGCGGTCTATTGCGGTTGATTGTGGTAAGTTACCGGTTGTAGCGGTCTGTTGCAATCAGGGGCGGCCGAGTGTAGTCGTAGGGCCGTAGGAGTGGTGTGGTCACGGGGCAAGACAGAGGGTTATTTGTTTGCGGGTGTTTGCAGAGCGGTTGCAATGGAGTGCGAAGGGTGGTGTGGTACAGTGTAATGTGGTCAGTGCAATGCGGTCTGTAAGGTGGGGAGAGTGCGGATGGTGCGGGGCAAAAGGTATGTTGAATGAGATGGTAGGTGGGCTGTTGCAGAGGTGAGGAAGGTGGGTGACTGGGGTAGCATTTGGTGACAACTATGGAGTTCGGGTGGATGTGAAGCTGGGTGTTGCGTTGGATGAGTGGAAAGTGATTATTGCGGCTGTAGTGCGGTATCGATGGGTGTGTGGAGATGGTTGCAGAGGTGGTTGTGCTTTCAATGTAGTGGCATGGAGTGTGTTTACATGCAGACATTGCGAAGGTTTGCGTTGAATGTGATCTCTACGGTGCAGAGGCTGATGCAATCACGATGGCTTAATGCAGATGTAGGCCCCTGTCGTGGCTCTCGTTTACAACATTGCAATAGAAAGATAGATTGTCAGATAGATCGTTAATGCAGGCTATGGTTTTGAGATAGGCTGTGCGTATCAGCTTTGATCGTCGTTGGAACTGTCTGTGGCTAGCATGGATCTGGGTTGGTGGAAGCAGGCCGTCGGTTGAGATTGGACTGGATGGTCGTCGGTTGAGATCTAATACGGACCGTCGATTGAGATTTGACAGTGGCCATGTCGGTTGAGATCTAACGTAGGGCCGTCGGTCGCGATTGGACAAGATGGTCGTCGGTTGAGATCTAATACGGACCATCGGTTGATATGTGATACAGTGTGTCGGTCGAGATCTCACTGAGATCGTCGGTTGAGATTTGACAGTGGCCTTCGGTTGAGATTTGACTAAGGCCGTCGGTTGAGATCTGAGAGATGGGCGTCGGTTGAGATCTACCACAGGGCCGTCGGTCGAGATTAGACTGAGGGATGTCGGTTGAGATGTAACACTAATCGTCGGTTGAGATCTAACACAGGTCGTCGGTCGAGATCTAATACTGACCGTCGGTTGAGATTTGACTGATGTGCGTCGGTTGAGATTTGATAGCAGGCCGCCGGTCGAGATCTGATAGCAGGCCGTCGGTTGAGATCTGATAGCAAGCCGTCGGTTGAGATCTGAGAGATGGGCGTCGGTTGAGATCTAAAGCAGGGTCGTCGATCAAGATATGATACAATGCGTCGGTTGAGATTTGATGCAATGCGTCAGTTGAGATTTGATGCAATGTGTCGGTCGAGATTGCAAGAGATCATCGTCGGTCGAGATGTAACGGATGACCATCGGTTGAGAATGCACACTTGTTGTCGGTTGATAATTGACAGGTTGTGTCGGTTGAGATTCGAAGCTGGGGCTCCGGTTGAGATTTCAAGCGTAAGGAGCATGAGGTGGTGAAAGAAACCCAGGACTATTAGACTGTTTGTTTACAAGTGATTGGCGAGGCTAACAGCTCGTGGATTTGGGTAATGATGTAGCCAACGATGTGGCTCTGGAAAGTGTGTAGGAACTTAGATTTGTTTAAAGATTTAGAATGTTGTTGCAAGGATCTGAGCATGGACAAGGTTGCGGGTTTCTGATGTAGAGGGTGTTGGAGTTCAATGGGCAACGGTGCCAAATGTTGATAGATCCCCTGCTCCAGAGGACCTGTTGTTTCTACGATTCTTTCTTGCCTCTTCTTTAGAACCATTTCTGCCTGTTACCAGGCTCAAAGGCATTCGTTAGATGGTTTCTTGATTTTACGATGCCAAACCAGACAGAAGAAAACATGTAGACGTTGTAGTATAGATTTTATGTCCTGCCTGTCAGAGGACTACTCAGGGATGTCACTCTTCAACGCACTTACATTCTACATAGGATGCAAGCCAAGAACGCTCATTCACAGATCAACATGCAAACCAATGAACGTTCAGTAGTTTCTACTGCTACTTACTTTAAAAACGGATTGAAATCAGATCCTACACTACACTGAACTGAGCTACATTTGCATAAACTGATAAACAAAAAACAAGAACTAGACTACAGCATGTTAGAAGTCCAGGAATCAAGAAACCAACCATTATATTGATTCTTGGACATCCCAAGAACATCAAGAACTGGATTATACAGAGATATTCAAGAATCACACCACAGATCCAGCCTATTTAGTTTACTTGAATGCTGGCTCCTACATTAATCCACAAGAAAACAAGAAAGCTAATCCACTCTACAAAAGCAGCAAATCTAATCCACTCTACAGTCCACAACCACACACAAAAGGAGGGAAGGGCAAGATCATAAATGCATCACTCAAGAAACAAGCATGATCAAGGAGCTCAATGGTTGCACCAAACTCGTGAAGGCTCTTCTCATTTCAGCATCGAGTTGATACAATTCACAAAAAGCTCCTCTTCACAAAGAGGGAGTCTCTTAAATAAGCAAGAGAGCTCCTTAGGTGGCATCCTAGTGGAATTTCCACATTTCACAAATTACAAGTGGAATAATGCTCTCCACTTGTTAGCCGATTCTCTAGTGTCGAGCCAGTTTCAGTAGCTAATCTAGTTCTTGATTGTTCTTTGATTCAGTAGTTAGTAGTAGGATCGCTCTCTGTGCTGAATGTTGATCTGCTTGAGCTGTAGACGGTTGCATGGCTAGTGAATGCATGTAGCTGAGTACATTCTGTAAGGATCACCGTATGAAGATCTGACTAGATCTTGTTGCAAAATAACCAAAAGGACACCTGTGGAGCAAAACCACCCATCCAAACCTAGATCCCTCCTGGAGTTTCCTCTTGGACCTAGCCCCCAAGCCATAGAGAAGAACGCAAGAGAGAGAGGAGGAAAAATTGGCTCAAGAAACTGAATTTCCAATAGGAGGATGGGCGAGTTTCCAATGGACATATTCTCTTCATGAGAGAGAGAATATTCCTCCTAGGATTACCATGCAACCTATATTGAGCTATTGACCTCCTATAATTTCCAATGATAGGTCTGGGCCCTCATATGATTATTAATTACTTTACATGCCAAGCCTGGAATGACGAGGCATAACCAATAACCATATACACCTGGAGTGACCGGCTATCCACGTCAGAAATTATTCTGATTCCCTTACATAGGACATGGACGTAACATTTTCTCCCCCTTAAATCAGTTCTATCCTCAGATTGAGTAACTAGGGAAAACCCAATTTGTATGCTTTTAACTCTTCCCATGAATCATTATCCTCAATTTGACCAACCAACCTAAGCAAGCACACAGAGAAAGAACAATTTTTCAATTATTATCTTTGATCCTGAGTACTTATTCAGGGTCCAAAGGTACATTGAGTGATAAATCTTTCAAATGGGCAAAATCTTCAATACATCAAACTATCATCATCATATAAACTAAATTTACATATGATACATTGGATGAGCAGTCGACCAAACCTGAAGATTAAGTTTAAAAGCTAACAAATCAATCATTTAACTTTCACAATTACCCTGAAAATCAATCTTTAGTCTGACTTCAATATCAAATAAGTATTTAGAGATGGGATAATTCTCAAATTATCTCTCTCTACACTGAAACACTATATCGACCTTTTAGAAGTACACTAAAAGATAAATTTCCCTATTGGGTTTGATTCTCTCCAATCTAATAACATCACCTTCATGTACCTCAATTTATATGAAGCACTGGGTGAGTCCTCACCTTACATTGAAAATCAATGTTCAAAAGTTAAAGATCCAAAACAATAGAGTCCAAGACTATCCACAATTATTTGTAGACTTGTTGTAAATGCTTCTTGGTACAAAGCTCATCCCACCAAAATCTCTTAGGAGATTCATCAACATAAAAATGACTTCAACTCATTCTCGAGTACCCCAAATACTCTCCTAAGATAAGTGCTCTATCCCTAGCATCATATACCAGAAAATAGCAACCATTCAATCTTGATAGACTTAACTGCTCCTAATTAACCGGAGATTTTAGGCTGAAAAATAGTACACAAGCATTCCTTGACTACAATCTGTAAAGGTAAGCAAATTTCTCATAAGTAAACAATTACTTAATGAAAATGCCTGTGAGATCCAAACAATCTCAAGTTTGTATACAAATTTAGAGTTCAAATAACAAATCTAAGTTTTAACTCCACCAATTGATCAAGAACTACTCATCATCTTAAGAATCATCATATTTTCCATATAATCATCTAATGACCTTTAAGTATCAATTTATGATCCGTCAATCATAAACATATAGAATCTTATGATTCACAGATCCTTGTAGTTTTGATCTTACTCTTCAAAGAGGAAGTGCAATGCCTAGAATGTTTAAAGTTGCTCTTTCTGGGAAAACTGCCACGTATCATGATTTTGGATGGATGAGATTTACGTGTTCATCTTGTTTAGCCTTAAAATGGAAAACTGAAATGAATGGTTCATCTTGTTGCATGAGAGGAAAGGTGAAGCTTCCATTGCTACCTCCTCCACCTGAGGTACTTTTGAGACTTTACACACGTGATAGCGAGAAATGACTTCAATTCAGAAAGCATATATGAAGTTTTAACAATTGTTTGGCATCTGCTTCTCTTGGTGTCAAAATTGATAATTCGACTACGAATTCGAAGGGAGGGCCTTACAACTTTAGGGTTTCAAGAAGATTATGTCATCAAACTATCCAAGACAATTTGCTGAGAAAACAATTATAGTGAATGGGTACCTTTCCTACAAACGCAGAAACAATGGCAGAAGAATGAAGGTTCGTGGAGTAGAGTTGGATAATCGATGGGTTGTACCGTACAATAAATAGTTGAGCCTTTACTTTCAGTGTTATATTAATGTAGAGGTTTGTGTACATATTCAAAGTGTGAAATATTTGTACAAATACGTGTATAAAGGTCCCGACATGATCATGACAAAAGTTGTACAAGAGAGTCGTGAGGAGTTGCATAATCAGTGGCAATCAAGATATATCGTGACTGTGTGCCACATGCTGCTAGACTAATAGGTCCAACAAAATCAATATCCCATTTGTGAAATGCTTCGCTTTCAAGTATTGGAGTAAGGAGACTGTGGTCGGCCTTTTTTATATTCTTTGCGTGTTGGCAAATGCCACAAACTTTTATATAAGCATAAATGTCTTTGAAAAGGGTTGGCCACCAATATCCTGCCGGAAGAACTGTCCTTGCAGTAGCATCGGAGGAGAAATGTCCACCCCCATACCTTCGTGTGTCAAGACAATAATTTGTCAGACTTCAGACTCATGTCCGCAACAACGTGTAATACCATCAACACCTAGCTTATATAATTACCCCACAATAAGATAATATGGAAAAGATTTTATGATAAGTATTATTTTTTGCGGTTTCGTAAATTGAGAATCTATTTTTCCAGTGGCTAAAATTGTAACAAACGCCGTTTTCAAACGATCTTCAGGAGCAATTTGGACTAAGAAATAGCCACTAAAATTGTCTAGAAAGCTAAAAGCTTCTGCTCCTGCCATATCTTCGAGGATTTGTGTGGTCAGAGGTAATGGGAAATGATCTTCCTCTGCTTGATCATTAAGTTTCTTCAAATCCATGCAGATATGGAGTTTACCATTTTTCTTTGGTACCGCCACAATTGGCGATACCCAACTGGTATGCTCGATTCATAAATGAAACCAACATCGAGAAGCTTCTGAATATCTTCTCGTATCTTCTCATGATAAGTAAGATTAGTGCGATAAGGTTTTGCTCTCACAGGTATGGCACCATCCTACAATGGGATTTTATGGACTGCGACGTCAAGAGGAACCCCCTTCATTTCTTTATAGCTCCATGCAAACACATCTCTGTATTTGCGCAATAACTTTTCCAAATTCCGTAATTGGATTGGATTCAGGTGGGCTCCTACATGCATGATACGGTCTACGTCTTCATCATCATCCTTCAGATTGAGAGGTATTGTAATGCCACATACGTAGATGAAGCATCCACCTCCTATTCCAATGAGCAATATTATCCGGAGGAACAACCTACTGAAGTTTACCAAAATGGTTATGCCACTTTCCCTTCAGCACTTCAGAAGAGATATTTTGTATGCAGAGAAACCACTCACTTTCAAAGTGTGAAAAATCCAGCAACTTCACACATGTGAAAAATCCGGCAACTTCACACATGTGGAGAACCACATCAAAAGTGTGAATGACCTTTACCATGCTTTATGGTGGCACACAGATCACCTGCAGAGTAATACTACAATCTACCAACAAATCTGAGGCTAGAGCACAATCTAGAATGCTACAAATCAAAGCTACATCAATTCCTCACAAATAGGGAAAGTACACAAGCAAAATAATGTATGAAGAAGACACCAATCTCAAATTAGAAAGAGAATACAATTACAAGCAAAATAGAATGAGATCCAATTTTGACATTAAGACCTTACCAAAGCTTGATTCATCAATAGAAATGAATGAGAACCATATGTACATATATAGGAGAGCATAAATTCATGCTACTACTAGCATTCAATGCATTCCCTACACCTATTCAAGTGTAAACTACTACTATATTGACACCTAAAAGCTTGCATGTAGAAATTGCACCTACTTTCTCCAAATGTCAATTTCTCAACTAGATATATATGCAAAACTAGATGCATGTGTCCATTACTATATTTGCATGCCTTGCATGTGACTTCCCTAGATGAATTGGACATGTGTAGAACATGTATATTGACTTGCATGTTGCATGCATGCACTCAAACTGACTTTGCATGTCATCTAATTTTATGCATATCATCATAGATCTATCTAACTCAAACTCGTCCTATTCTACAAGGATATGTGCTCAATTCACACACCTTGAATATGTACAATCAATTTACATGGGTAGAACCCCCAAAATAAACATACATAAGATAGATACGTTTTACAATTCTTCACACTCCTTAAAATATATCTATCTGATGTTGATGAAGATCCTTTGTGTATGGATTCTTTGTTCTGTATTTGAAGTGAAGATTGTTGGAGGGTTTGCGGATCCCAAAGCAACCCTAATCCTAGTTAATAAGTGAGAGGGATTTGGCACCCTACGTGTGTAAGTCCAACTCGATGATCACATAGTTATTTGATTGATTAGTTAAAAGCTAATAAAGGACTTTAGGCCTTTTTGCGGGACTTTTAATGTCGCAGGGCCTAAATGTCAAGTTAGTGAATAAAGTTGGGTTTCCCTCCAATTTTGATGGTTCCCACATTTTTTTAAATTTGAATAAAAAGAGAGGCAAGACTGGACCAATAGGATTCAGAGGCCAGGGTCCTCCTCTCTACTATAAAAAGGGACCAACTCGAGTTGCTCCTGATGTTCATTTCCTCATTTCAATAAAGCAGATTGGTTCTCTTTAGAAATGGATTGATGAATGTCCTTGCTCTTCCTCTCTTTTCCTCCATTTCTCATGCTTCTTTTGTATTTGCTAATTGTTGGATTTGATCATTATTGGAATTGCTATTTCTTATGCTTTTTGTGAGAGAGAAAAGGAGAGAGAGACGAGTAAGTTTCTATCATTGTTGTGGATTTAGGGTTAATGGATGTAGTGTTAATGCTTAGTGTTAATGGATGTTAGTATTAGATCCTCCATTCATGTTTAAATCTGAACTATACTATCGCTCTCATGGGAACAAACCTCCGCGTGACAACTAACCTCGTCTCTATGATGCTAGATTGACTAGATCTTGGATTCAGGTTAGGCAAGGAAAGAAACCCACTACAATTTTGGTGCCGTTGCCGGGGAGCTACACCAATTTTTCAGTTTGCAGCATGTTTGGTTGATGGCTAGCTTGCATTAGGCATCTTGTCGTGGCATGAATAGTGTTAGATCTACATTTTAAGATTAGTTTGGGATTGATTTTGCCTGATTTGAGTGGATTTTCTTGTTTGAAATCTAATCTGAGTACTAAACAGGAAAAGAAGCTATTCAGATCACCGATCTTAAGATCCATTTGGATTTGAGATATCAGAGAAAATAACAAAAATCGTTCAAATCTACCAGATTTGGTCAAAAAGAGGCAAAAAGCGTCATCAGAGCTCAAAACTTTTTACCCTCTTTCAAGAAACCTTCGCTGAGTTGCAGACACCTTCGGTTTTGTTTACAGAACCTTCAGTTTGAAGGGCGAAGATTAATTCCCAGCAGATTTTCAGAAACATCAGAAAAACCGTCAAAAAACACTAAAAATTATCAAAACCCTAAAAAATACAGGATAAGAACCTTCGCCCAATTTATTGTGCTAAGATGTGATTCAGATCTATCTACTGCCAGATTGGAGAAGAATAATACCAAAAATAGAAAAAGTTTCAGAGAATCAGTTGTCATATTGTCATATTTTTGTCAAAAAAGTCACTTTTTTGCAAAATTACTCTTGATCCTTCGCCAAAACCTTCGCTGAGTTTCCAAAACATTCTATTTATAAAAAAATACTATTTTTGAGTTCGGTGAAGATTCTTTTTTATCAGATCACAAAAAAGTCTTGATTTTTACCCTCGCCAGATTACAGAAACTGTATTTTCTTGTGTCAGAAACCTTCATCCGGTTTTTCATAGTTTTATTTGTGTCAGATCTTCCATCTGAGAAGTCGACGAAAGTTATTTTCCAAGAAATTTTCAGAAAAGTTGTCAGAGAGTTTTTTTTTTCCAACATAGCATTGTTTAAACTTTGCCGAGCCAACCTTCGCCTAGTGAACCTTCGCCAGTCCTATTTTTAGTTTCTAATTTTTCAGATCAAGTCTTTGTCAAAATTTGGATCAAATCTGATATATTCTGAATTGGATTCTAAGAGATTTATCATTTTTGAGAAGTATCGATTGATCAAATTTTGGAAAATTTTTCATCATATAGAATCAGATTTTTGAAAAATGGAATAGATCTAGCAGATTTAATCTGAGATAAATTTTTGAAAAAATCTAGATCCAATCTCATTATCTATTTGATCTAAATTTGTAAAGATGGCTGCCCCTGGAGCTGCTCCTGGAGGTGCTCCACAGGAGGTCAATCCAATTATTGTTGGAAGAGCACCCCGATTGGATCTACCCAAATATGATGGATTAATAGAACCAGTTAGATTTCTTCAGATTTATGTTGAATCATGTGAGGTCTATAGTGAGATTTATCCTCAAGATAAACTTAAGTTGTTTCCTATGGCCTTAACAGGCGCAGCACAAGATTGCTATAACCAAGATGAAACTGAGCGTACAGATTGGGAGGTTGTTAAACGAGCCCTTATCACACGGTTCAAACCACGGAAGTTTATGGAAGACCCTTTCCTACTTTTAAGTAAAATTAAAATGGGAAAGCGGGAAATGGTTCGAGATTACATCGAAGGGCAAAACATCTTAGATCTGAATGCGAACCTGAGCTGATTAATGAAAATGCCATGATTATGTGGTTTTTGTCAGGTCTACCTAAACGGATCAGACATGAGTTGAAACGCCATAATGAGTACGCACTTTTGCAAAATGCTATGGACGATGCAATTCGAAAAGAGGATGAAGATTCAGATGATGAGCCGAATGTCAGTATGTTGTCTTATACAGCAAGGCAGACTACTACGACATCCACCACTATTGCATCAATGAATGCCTATGCTACTGCAAAAATGATGCTCAATGAGTTCGAGAAACTTGGGAAGACCCAGCAGAAAGAGATGGAAAAATTGCAGTTGCAATTTAATGAGAAGATCAAAACATTGGAAAATTTCCACGGAGAAGCGAACAAGGAACCTGAGAAGTTTGCAAAAGCTTTTCCTACCAGGAAAAATATCTGGTGTTCTATTTGTACAGGAAATCACACAGTGAACGAGTGTCCTCAATTGAAAAAATGGAAAAATCAGTGTTTGCCATCTGTGTAATTCACCTGACTATGAGACTGCTTTTTGCAACTTCAACCCTCGGATAATTCAGCAACGGTATGCCCAGATGGGATATCGAGATTCACAATATGGAGGAAATCCAGTAGCAAGACTACGACAATCTACTCTTGGATACCCGGAACGTCTAGCTTTGCCCGCCCCACCAAAACACTCCGCTCCTCCTGCCAATTTGATGGAACCAGAACCTTACGGAAGTGTTGAGCAATGGAGAATGGTAATGATCAGGAAGGTGGATCTTTGGAACAATATGCCATTAATGCTGTCACTCAACAACAAACCTCGAGAAATTGGACCAGAGCACCACTTGGATGCCTTGCATGTGGGGAAAATCACAGAGTTGCAGAATGTCCAAATAAAGAAAATTTTTTACCATTCTGTCGTGATTGTAGATATGGGCATTGCTATAAAGAGTGTCCCGCAAGACCGAAGCCACCAACAGCTACAACACCTGTAAATTTGATAACCATCAAGCAAGGATCAATAGCTCAAAATAAACCAAGTGCACCCTTGATGGTGGTCACCAGAGCACAAAAGCAAAAAGAACCAGTAGTGGATCCAGTACCTGTTGATTCTATTCCATTGAACAAAACCCCAACACCATCGGGAGTCTATCCAAATCTTAATGCAGAAAAACGAAGATATCAGGATATGAGACAGTGGATTAAATATCTGCAAGAAGAAGAGGAACTTGAGGCTGCTAAAGTAACAACTGAAGTTCAGTCTTCACCATTGCAGCCTCCAAGAAATTTATGTACGGATATGAATGATCAATTACATCATCACGAAGAACCCTTCAAGATGACTGAACCGGAAGCACCGCATACTGAATTACTCACGAACATTTTGTCTAGCAAGATCAATATTTCATTGGGAGAGTTCCTAAAGTTGGTGCCAAAAGCTTAAGAAGTCTTAGCGCAAAAGTTAGCTCAAGAAGAACTAGAAGTCCACCAGGAGCCGCTTTTTTGTGCTGGATTTGAAGAATCTAACCATGAACTCCATGTTGGAGCCGCTTGGGAAAGTGAACAAAAGAATATCACTCTGCCGATACAACATAGACAATTTTCTAAAGAAGCAGCCGTGATAGATGGTAGTTTAGGAGTTAACCTGATTTTTACAAAGCTATGTACAAAATGGGACCTTACAAAGATTAAGCCTGCTACTTTTGCTATTAAGCTAGCGGATCAAATGATAGTTCATCCATGAGAAATGGTGGAAGATACATTTGTCAGGATTGCAAGAGTACAATTCGTCATTATTTTCGTCATGATGGACTTACCAGAAGCACCAAATGTCTACTGAATTCAATTAGGACGTCCATGGTTACGAGTTGCGCAAGTAATTCATAACTGGGGTACCAGAAAAATCACTTTGAAAATCGTGAACGTGCAGTTAAAGGTGATCCTATGACTTGGACTATCAAACCAATGGCTCAAAAAGTGGATGACGATTCATCAACGACGGATCACACTTGTGATCAACTAGAGAAAAAATTGGAAGTTCACTACGATTCTCAAACGGATACTGTCAATTGGAATGAAGCTCTTGCAACAATTGATTATACAACAGGATATATGTGTCAACAAGATATTCAATCAGAGTTGAATGAGATTTTCTTATTAGATCAAACTTTGGATACACCAATCACATTTTCACTAAATGTGCTGAATGTAGCTTGGATATCAACAGAACCTATACCAGATCCAATTGAGGATGATCTCATACCAGTGAGCCATGCCTTAACTTATGATGGCAATGCAGAACTTACGGATGAATAGATTCTACATCATATGGATCCGACCAGATTTGGAGTGCGTAATGTTAGAAGCCTTTGAAAAGTTAAAAAAAGCATTAACTTCAACACCAATACTGTGTTCTCCAGATTGGACATTAGAGTTTCATGTTCATACGGATGCCTCAAAATACGCCATTGGATCAGTTTTGACGCAGCCAGATGACTATAAGAAGGATTATCCCATACGATTTGCAAGCAGACAACTTACAGATCCAGAGAAAAATTATTCAACAACAGAACGTGAAGTGCTAGCCATGATTTTTTCTGTTCAAAAATTTTGTCACTACCTCATGGAAATGCACTTTGCATTTTATACGGATCATCAACCGTTACTTTACTTGGTAAACAAGACGTGTAATACTAGACGTATTACAAGATGGTTATTATTATTGACTGAATTTGACTTTTGAATTGTGGTTAGAAATGGAAAGCAACATTATCTAGCCGATCACGTTTCGCGAATTGAATCCGCACCAGTTAATACTGAAGTGGATGATGAACTGCCAAATGTTGCGTTGTTCTATGTTGAAGCAGTACCTGAGTGGGCGACATATATTGTTGAGTACCTGATGCTAGGACAACCGAATGACTCCTTGACAAAAGTACAGAAAAGACAATTGATTCATAAGACTCAACCTTATCAATTAATTGCAGGACAATTGTACCGTCGTGGATCAGATAATATTCTACGCAGATGTGTTTTACCGCATGAAGTACCAGATTTAATCATGTTTTCACATGATGGCATGGGTGGAGGACATTTCTCTACATATATTACTGTTCGCAAACTTTTATAATCCGGTGGTTGGTGGCCTACGCTTCATAATGACACAGAAAATTTTATTTAGACATGTGATGTTTGCCAGCGAGCACGACGGCCTACTCGACAGAATTATGAACCCTTACATCCGGTTTTATTACAAGCACCTTTGAAAAATGGGGACTGGATTATGTTGGTTCTATTCATCCTGCCGCACAAGGATCTCAGGCCCGATACATTATCGTCGCAACTGATTATATGACCAAGTGGGTTGAAGCCAAAGCTGTCAAAGTGGTTGATGCAAAATCTATGACCAAGTTTCTATATGAAAATATTATAATCAGATTTGGATGTCCGATTGAGATTGTCAGTGACCGGGGTACACACTTTGTTAATCAAACAATAAAGTGTTTACTGGAAGATTTTTTCGTTATACACAGATTTAGTACTCCCTATTATCCCAGAGGGAATGTCCAAGCTGAATCTTCCAATAAGATTATCTACACCATTTTGACAAAGACAGTTGAAGCAAGTCGGTCCGATTGGAAACATAAATTGTATGCAGCATTATGGGCATTCAAAACCGCTTACAAAAATAGTAAATCAAACATCTTTTCAACTGGTTTATGGTCAAGATGCTGTTATGCCAATTGATTTTTGAATCTCATCTTTACGCATAGCAACAACGGAATGATTAAATGATGATATGTCTTTTCAACTCCGTCATGAAGCATTGCACAAATTATGTGAAACTCGATTGATGGCAGTTCATGCCTTAGCAGCAGAGAAAGCCCGTCGCAAGGCATGGCATGATCGTCGTTTGCACAAGAAAGATCTGAAAGCAGGAGATCTTGCATTGATGTACAAAACCCAGCTGATCAAGAGTAAGTTGAAGTTTACTGGAGAAGGCCCGTATAAAGTGAAGGAAATCCTGAACTATGGCGCAATAATTCTTGAGCACTTGGATGGAAAACGATTCGATACTCCGGTAAATGACAACAGATTACGCAAGTTTTGGCAGCCTGCTCTACCAGTTCAGCAAGCCTGATCTCAATATATTTTTTAATTTTATTTGCAATTTTTTGTTTTCAATATTTGATTTGCTGACTTTTTTTGGAAAAAAAATAGTTAAAAAAAAAAACAAAAAGAAAAGCAAAAACATAAGAAAAGACTGATGAGCAAAAGTCAGGAAGTCATCAACATAAGAAAAAGGAAGCACAATATTTTTATTGGACAATGACTTAGAAAATCACTGATTTGGACAGATTTGGCCAATACAGTATCAGAAACCTTTGCTGAGCTCTCAGACTATACATCCACCCTTGATTTATCTAAATTTAGGTGGGCGAAGGTTCCTGACAAGAGAAAATCCAATTTTTGAGACAGGCGAATGTTCAGTGATATGTCATTTTGGGAACCTTCGCCGAGCATCATAACCTCATTATGAACCTTTGCCGACCTGTTAGATCAACTTAAAATATCAAAATTAGGTTGTCCATAGGTCCAGATTGTGAAAAAATGCATTTATGATAGTACCTGGACGAAGGACCCTCCTGGGCAAAGGTTCACCCTTCGCCAGCTCTGAAAAACATTCCCTTGATAGGTTCAGATTTCTAGAAACCTTTGCCAAGATTTTTATAGCCTATTTTTACAGTACTGCACATGCCTGCAAATTTTTGTTCAGAACTGGTCAGCCAAACTACTGTTCAGTGTAATGGACCCACCAAATTCACCTATAAGTTGGCTGAATTCAATTCATTCCTCACTTGTGCTAGCGAAGCTCTTGCGATTTTTCTTACGACCAAAGCCTTCCAAATTTCTTGCATTGCCTTTTGATACACTTTCACGCGTTTATAATTCCTTTCTGATCATCATGTCTTCTACCAATACTTCTCAGTCTCCGTGCTATACTATCCATCGTGATGTCCCATTTGCAACAGCCATCATGATTCTTCCTAGCACAAGCATGGTCACTCAGTGGATGACTCTTGCGGAGCCTCTGCTCACTGCAATGGGTATTCATGAGAGAGCCTTTTCGGGTCGCATCAATATGGATTTCATCACTCTTGCCTTCAGTACATGGAAGGAAGAGAAATCCAAATTTTATATCACTTTTCAGGGAACCACACACAAAGTGCGCGTCACTGAGGCCACACTTGCAGCTATAGGAATATCATCTGGTATGCAGGCCTCACCCAATCACAAGCATGCCAAACAGGCCATCAAGCCATTTATTGACCTCACCAACGACCTGCACTAGACCAATGATGGCTACCTTTTGGAAGCCATCACTGAGTCTTCCATCCACGCAGCTGCCCAGCTATTGAATAATTTCATGATGGTTGGCAACCTCAGAAAAGACCGCATCACATCTCAAATCCCTTACAAGATAGTGGAGTCCCACACTAAGTTGGCCAAAGCCCCTCTTAAACCATATAATTGGTTCAAGACTGTTTTCGGTGAGCTCAAGCAAGCTATTATGGCCAATACTAAGCAGCAGTTCGCTGCTGGCTCTTTATTGTCCCTCTTAGCCGCTTCTCACTTAGAAAATAGAATCCATGGCTTCCACTTGAATTTTGTGCTTTCGGTTTACAAAGAAGCACCGGCAGGAGGCTCTTGGGAATCCCGCTTCACCTCATGGACAACTTCCAAATGGATTGCCGGAGCCCACCGTTGTTTTCTGCATAATTTGGATTTCAATATTGCACGCCTTGACTTTATGGAGAAGGTGCAGTATCATTTAATTAAGATTCGACGCGGAGCCAATAAAAGTCCCCAATAACTGCATATTGTAGGTGTCGTGGGACCGCCACCAATTTTGGTGGGGGATATTGTTGGAGGGTTTGCGGATCCCAAGGCAATCCTAACTCTGGTTAATAAGTGAGAGAGATTTGGCACTTTGCGTGTGTAAGTCCAACCCGATGATCACATAGTTATTTGATTGATTAGTTAAAAGTTAATAAAGGACTTTAGGCCTTTTTGCTGGACTTTTAATGTCGCAGGGCCTAAATGTCAAGTTAGTGAATAAAGTTGGGTTTTCCTCCAATTTTGATGGTCCATGTTTGACTAGAATCAGAGCTTTTGGTGCTTGCATACAATTAATTTACTAGGATTTGGATCTCATTGCACGAATTTGTGAATTTTTCTCACAAAGTTTGGACAAAATTGGTCAAAATTGGTCAAAAACCAAGGTTTTTTTAATGTTTTTTGGACTAATTTTGGGGTGGATCTCAAAATTCTCAGCTAAGTCTTGGTATGAACGCTCTCAGAGATGTAATTAAGCTGTCCCTGAGATTTCATGAAGTTTGTATGGGATTAGACACCATTAGGGGGCTCAAAACACCAAAAATTAGTGTATTTTTTATGATTTTTGAGCATCTATATCTCTAAATTGGGGGTCTGAACCTGTTGGTTCTTGTTACAAGCTTAAAGATATGATGGATTGCATCTTTTTTGAGCTATCATGCATCCAATTTGGATAGGTGAGCATTAGACACCATCATGTTGAAGTTTTGCTTGTTGAAGGAGGCCAAAAATGCATTTTTTGCATGATCTGAGCTTATGATTGCTTGATGGACCTGTTAGAAGCTTATATGCCTCTCTTATGAACCTTAATAGAGTGTTTGTAACCTCTGATTCAAGGCTTATTGGGCTGAGATGTGATTTTTTATGACTTCTCTCTCCAAAAGTGTGCCCTCCTACCTGTTTTTCATGCATTTACTGCTCTCACGTGTGAATCCTAGGTGGCAGGGTGATGTGGCAAGTGCCTTGTAGACCCACTCTCCCTCTGTACTGTGCTTTACAGCGACCAATTTGGTGTCCTGTAGAGAAAGTTATGGCTGTCGGAAGTTCAACAATTTTTGAACTAAAATTTGCAAAATTTTTGAAATGTTCTGATGCATGCATGCTTGTAATACAGTGTAGTGCTTGTCTGTTGATGAAGATGTATGGATAGACCTGTATGCATGCATGGATGCATGTTGCATGCGTAAATAGTAGATTGATCAAAAGATTTCTTGCATGAAGCTATTTTTGGCAATTCTAGTTCAAAAAGTAGATTTCCTAGTGGCTAGGCTAATTATGGGATTTTTTTTTCATTTTGTCAAAAAAATTAGTGCATGTCAAATTTGATATGTGACAATGCCTATGAATTTGATAAATCGATCATTTTAATCGATTTTCACAGTTGGTCCATTTCGAACTGATTTTGTGAATCCCTGTGCTAATTCCCCAGTTTCTTGGCAATTTACGTAAAAATTGATTTTTTTTTAAGTCACTGCATGTCACATATGTTGCATGTTGGATGTTTCAGAATTCTTCCAGTATGAGATGGTAATTGTGAAACTGTCAAGTTGACGTTTGGTCGATTTTCAAAGTTTAGGTCCATATTGAATGGAATTTGGAAATCCCAGTTTACGTAAAATTTGAAGAAACCATGGATGTTGTCGATTTGTTCCAATTCATTGGTTATTGATCAAACAAAAATGATTTATAAAGTGAATGATCTTACTAAGTTGAAATTAGTCAATTGTTAAAATCATTGTACCCTTCACTTTTAGTTGAAGATTTTGTGAATCTGTCAATCAAGGTTCTTGTTCTGGGGATCAATAAGAACCAAGAATAATGTAAATATAGTAGAACAGTTTTATGCTGGTCTACAAGGGGATTTGTGAGGGATTAAGTGCGGCACTTAATGAACAAATCAAAACTGTCAAGGTAATAATGCTAAAGTTAGCGATACCAAATTGAACTTTTTCCGAGTACAAATCTGGGGTTTTGTTAATCGGAACCATTTTTGGAAGGGGGAAAAAGTGTGAAAGTCTGATATGTAGATGATTGCTGGTCTTAAGGATCCATTTATTTAATTTACATTCAATTCCTGAAGTATATATTGCAAGTGAGAATAAAATTGGGAATTATTTAAGAAGATTGCCTCTGAGAATTTGGATTCCTTTTCCCAAGTGTGAATTAGAATTTTGAGAATTCGAGGATTCTAAGGGAAAAGTAGTGGCAAGACTGATAATCCATTTATGAAACCATCTCTGTTTTGCAATTGGATATGGATCTAGCAAAGTAATGCATATAGAAGGTGTTCCATACAGGAATCTAGTAATTTGGATTCTTTTCAGTTATAGAGTATTCCTCTATAATGATAGTAATGACCAAGAGAGTTCTAACTTGTTAAAAGAATTAAAGTTCTTTGTACCAATTATGGAATAGATATTGGATATCTAGGACAATACGATATTCGGTTTTGTTGAAATCTATGTTTCTTTTGGCTTAGTGATACATTCTATTGTACTTGGATGATACATTCTGTTTTGTCCATGTTGGGTACAATATGAAATGGTATTCTTTGAGTAGCACTAAAGAAGCATGAGAGATTTCAATTGTTAGGATTATCTGGAATTGGTTGTGAATTTGATCCTATATCTGGGTATAGGATAGCCAAATTGTCTTTTTTGACTTTTTGGGCAAAACAGATCTGGATGCAGAGGATTCTTGGAGGAAAAGTTGGTGGTATGGGACATCAGTGATTCTAAAGGGGATTTCTTGGGTAGAATGATCTGTAGATCAATTGTTAGTGATTGTTGTAATGGTAATACTAACAGAGTCCATTGGTTTTTGTTAAGGGTATTTTGGGAATTATGAGATATAGATCGATCCCTCAATGGTATCTCATTAATTACAAAATATGGAAGCCCTTAAATCTATTTCTCTATTTTATTAGACCTCTACTCTTTAGAACTTTCTTAATACATGACAATTGGATTGAGATTCATATAATTTCTTCCAGTGTAGAACTCTATTATGAAGGACTGTTATAATTATATGAAATTGTACTTCCATATAAGATTTTTGAATATGGCTCGAAACTTAGGTTTTCTGAATCCTAACGTTAGTCTCTATTTGATAGTTGATTATTGAGAGATAATATTTCTATCATTCGGGATAAGATATTCTATGATTTTGAGGAAAAAGTCCTGTTTGTAATAGTATTGGATACTTATTACTGACTTTTTTGAATCTTTGATATCTTATACGTTGTCTCCAAGGAAGTTTTAAATTGAAATTATGAAATTTCTTTTTTAAAAGGGTGGAAAAAAAGATAGGAATAAGTCTTTCGAGGAATCAGCCAGTCATTGATTTTGGAAAAAAATCTTATATGTGTGCAATGGTAGAACTATCCAGTTTGAAATAGACAATCTCTCTAAGTAATTATTTTGAGTAATCTGAAACTAGATGAGTTTTGGCATTATTGAGTTGTGAAATATTCATTAATATGGGAAGTAGTGGTAAAGATTAAATTAAGATTCACTGATTGTTACCAAGTACCATTTTGATATGGATTGGATCAGTGGAATAAAGCTTTAATCTTAACTCTATGTCCAAAGATGTGTGTATGAGTTAGCCTAATCTTGGCTTGTATGCTAAGATCTGTTGTAGGCTGATTGGAAGAAGGAATTTTGTTAATAAGAGTTAGATGATTGGAAAACTTGTGATGTGGAGTTATTCACTTCAAAGATTTCCCAGATATGTTATTTACTCATGAGAAATAGAGTTCTTTGATAGCTGAGTTGCAAGATTCTCAGTGAAATATGTGAGTAACATATGTAGATTGTGGATATCTGTAAGTTTATAGCCTATGTTTATGTATAGGAACATAGTTGGATAAGTTGCTTATGTACATCTTAATCTTGTGGATCTACTATGTGTTTCCTATGTACTGAGTTTATATCGTATACTTAAACTAGTCAGAGTGCATAGACATATGAACAAGTAATGTATGAAACAATTACTTGCAGGTTAATGTCTCTTTATGTGGAAAGGATAATTCATTAACTTATTTATGGTTTGGAAGAAGATCTAAATGTGGTGTTATACATGTATAGTTGAGATCTACACCTAGACATTTAAGATTTCTGAATCATTTACAATTGACTTGAGTAATTGGATTACTCCTGATTAGAAGTTAATTGGATAAATAAGCAGTGTGAAAAGAATTTACCGAGAACTGTTTATTTTGTTGAATTCACACGTGTGGGACGCCCAACACATGTACTTTTGATCTCCTAAGACCAATAATACCATAAAGATCAAACTAGCATTGATTGACAATAGGAAA
This sequence comes from Diphasiastrum complanatum, assembly GCA_029204225.1. Classification (NCBI taxonomy): domain Eukaryota; kingdom Viridiplantae; phylum Streptophyta; class Lycopodiopsida; order Lycopodiales; family Lycopodiaceae; genus Diphasiastrum; species Diphasiastrum complanatum. Next base: position 47,584,266 of record CM055110.1, on the reverse strand, counting down.
GCTGATCATACAAGAAATATTATTGTGTTACAAGCAAGATCTATCAACAAAACATGAAATTAAGTACAATAAATGTCTCACCTCGGTTAGAGAGAGAATATGAAAGTACAAACTTGAGTAGAGAGAGAGGGCACAAAGAGCTTAGTCTCCAAATTTGCATTACACACAAAAATCATCATCTTCTCAATGAGAGTACATGACATATATATAGATCCATGGTCTTTCCTCCTACTTTGAGTTGAATTGGAGTTATGAATCCACCTCTCAAGCTATCTAGACTTATTCAAGCCAGCTCAATATGTCTAATTGTACCACCTAGTATTTTCATGCATTAAATGTGGCATGCAAAGTACAAATGGCAATTCCTATGGTAGCTCGAGTTTCTACTTCTACCTACCTTGAATATTTTATTCTAAGATGGGTCTTTACGAAGCCAAAAGAGCTCAATTCATCTTTGGCATTTTTAGGACCCCTACTTACAACATTAGATAGATTTTTCCAGTATTTCAACATATTTGGATCTATATTGCTTATAAGTCACATGATTAGCGAGTCATTTGGATTCATTTATGAGAACTGTGCATAGAATATAGAAGATTCTTGATATAGAATATTTCTTGGAGAAATATACTAAGTTATTGACTATATCTTAGTGAGCTCATATACATATATTGGATGATAGAGTCTATTTAATGTCAAGGATAACCACTGAAATCAGTTGGAATTCAGCAGAACTTTATAATCTCTAGATGTGGTTCTAGGTAATTGTATAAAGTTTTTTATTTGTTAAAGACAAATGTTATAATGGTCTTTAATCACTAGGTTGATTGTAGAGTTTGGAACTCATAATCTGGTTATGAATCGAGATGGAAGAATATTCTTGGAATCCAGTAATTTTTCTTTTGGAAAAGATTTCAGAATGATGTGAAATCTACTTACAATGAAATCTTGCCAATTTTGGCTATTTTTGGCTAATTTTGAACAATAACATGACTAAATCTCCCTCACACTTTTTGATGTACTTTCAAGACCTGTAAAAAAAGTTTAGAGGACCTGATTTCAACCTAGATTAATTAGATTTCATGACCCTATGTCAAGTCTAATCAATGGAGCTCAATCTTGGTAGCTTATCCTAAAATTTCCACCAAAAATTACATCAAAAGCTCACAAATTGAATTTCTTTGGATCAAATGAATAACATGCATTAAATTCAAGTTCAAAGGTGTCCACACATGTAAATAGTACAGATTTCTCCTCACCAAAATCAAGATTCTAGCTTGCCATCTCGATACTAGTTATTAGCCCACCAAAACTTGCTAAAAATGGATTTGCATTAGATCAATGGCTTATGCTCTTGTACTATCTTCATTCCAACTTTGTGAGGGAGTGCTAGAACTAAGATTATAAGTCCATTTGTTGGATTAGAAATCTAATTTGATTGAAACACTACAAAAGAGAGACCTTAGTGAGTTTCTAGAGACAATCAAATCCATTTCTTGGCAAGATTTGTTTGAAAGTAATTTTCACTTCATCTTATCTTCATTCCAGCCTTGTAAGGGAGTGATAGAATTGTGATTATAAGTCCATTTGTTGGATTAGAAATCAAATTTGAGTGAAACACTACAAGTGTGAGAGCTTTGTGAGTTTCAAGTCAATCAAATCTATTTCTTGTTTGTAGAAGTCACTAGTAAGATGGGATCTGCTAGAGCATACCTCCTAGAAGCTAGTGAGAAATTGAATTTTACAAATTATGCTATTTGGAAGATTAGGATGGAGTCACTCTTGGTGCTCCAAGACCTTTATAAGTTCTTGATTGAAGATGTATGAAGATGAACCTCTAGGTGCACAAGAGTTAGCTAGATACAAGAAGAGATCTAGGCTTGCACTTCATTGTGTGAAGATGAATGTGAGCAATGATTTGTTGAGAGAAGTATCAGAATGTACTAGTGTTAAAGAGGCCTAGGAGTCTTTAAAATCAATCTATGAATTAACACTTCGAGGATTCTCATGCCTAGGAATCAGTTTTTTGCAAAGCATGAGGAGAAGTGAGGAGAGTGCACATGATTATGTACTCAGAATCAAGTCTCTAAATAGGGAGTTGGCTTCCATTGGAGAGAAGATTCATGATGGAGAGTTTGTACAAATTGTCCTTAATGGTCTAGGAGATGACTTTGCAAATTTGGTCCAAATTTTTGCCATCCAAGACACTTTGCCAACTATAGAAAAACTTCACAGTGTATTAGTGGCTGAAGAGTGTAGGATGCTCCATGCAAAATCTAGGATGAGTTCCTTGTCTTTGAAGGATGGTGATGAGAAAGCCAATTTCTCATTCAAGGGCAAAAAGAAGACCAATGAAAAAAAGAAGCATCCAAAGGAGGCCAAAGAAGCATCAAGCTCAAAGGACAAGTCAAAGCAAAAATGCTTCTTTTGTGGAAAGAACGGACATTATGCATCCGAATGCTACAAGAGGCTAAGAGCAACAGAGGAGGAGGACAAACAAGGGAACCTTGCATATGAAGATGATGGAGATGAGGAGGTTTCATCTTTGATGGAATCTACATCCACTCCAACAAGCAAAAGCAACTCAAAGGACAATTGGTGGATTGATAGTGGGGATAGCTCCCACATGACTTTTCAAACGGACACATTCTCAACCTTACAATCTTTCAATGGTGCTACTAAATTTGTTTCTTTAGCAAATGATCAAGAATGTAAGATAGATGGTATTGGTACCATCTCATTAAGTCTAGGATCTAGCAAAATGATGGATCTAGACAATGTCCTTTTTGTACCATCAATTACCAAGAGCTTGCTTAATGTTGGACAACTAATGGATGATAGTTTAGATGTTCAATTCAAGCATGGAGTTTGTTCCATCATGAAGAATGATATTTGCATAGCAAATGGTGTTAAACAAGGTAGCTTGTTTAAGTTGAATGTTAAAATTGCTATGGCAAAAGAGGAAATCATTCATTCAGATGTACACTCTTTTTTTCATGTACCAAGTAGAGATGATAAGATGCATGAAACATTCTTAGATGTTTATACAAGAGATGCTTGGATCCATCTAGTATCTTGTGTGAATGAAAGTGAAATCAACAATCTTGGTGTCAATGATCTTGCAAGGATTGAGGAGGAGCAACAAAGTGATGGAGATCTTGAGGATCGACCTCAAAGATCAAGTGCTCCAAGAAGATATCTTGGCAAAGGTAATCAAGGGGAAGATTCTCAACCATTCACTTTCAGCACTTTTCTTACTTCAATGCTTGATGAACCATTTTGCTATGAGATCTACATGAGGCAAACCGAGGTATGCTATGAGGACTACATGAGGTAACTTGAGGGTTTCATCAAGAAGGAAGTTGAAGATAAGATGTGTAATGACTCATTTGAGAAAAGTTTTTATGTCTTAGTGATATAAAAATTGTTATGAACCAATTAAGAGTGAATTGGTTGTTTGATCAAATGAGTGCTCTCGGATTTTGGAAGAGCAAGAATGAGTTAATCACTCATTGTTTTGAAAAATGTGTTTTTTCTTTTGGAGAGGCAAATTGTAAGCTTCTTATGAGAATAAGTGAAACATCCTTGAAGGACACTTAGATGGTTTGTGGACTAGTCATTTTAGCATGATAAATCTTGGTAATAGTAGCAAGTACATGGTTTGTGATCTTGATCAATGTGATTTTCGCAAGACATAGAGACATCGGATTTCCCTCAAAGAGAAGCATCATCAAGGAAGAGCAAGTTTCAAGTTCATGCATCTTCACTCAACATGGAAGAAATCAAGTGCACAGGTGCAAGGAAAGATTAAGACTCTTCAATTCATTTCGGAGGAGATCAAGATCAAAGAACCTCTATCTTGGATATGGTGATAGATCATGTCATTATCTTTACGGGCTCATTAGTCATCTTCTAAACTTGAATATGATTCATTTCTGATGTTAATATCAGGTCTTAGAATTGTATATAGATACATTATTGTTTCCAAGGTTAGATTCGAGGAGGAGTGTGAAAAATAACCTATTTTGGCAAATCTAGCCATGTAGAACTTTGTAAATATTGTGTATAATTGGGCTCCACACATGGAAGGCCAAGATGCCACATGAAAACCCACTCCTAATGTAGTTTAGGGCAAGAAGAGAGTTGGTCATGTCTATTTGATGGTCATCCTACTTTATAGGACCTACACGAAGTTTAAGGTGAAAATTTGACCAACTAGCTACCTACCAAGCATAACTCTAGGATCTAGGCTAGGGTTTAATTTTAGGGCAAGAAGAGTGAGTTAACTTCCTTATTACATGCTGGAAATCCACCTAACTTCAAGAAGGAAGTCGAATCTGCTATGTATTCCAAGCTCCCATAGTGAGAAGATAGAAAAATTTTGGAGCTCATTGGCAATCTCAAGCTACTTCACTATGTACATTGAGTTTTTGTGATCCAAATGCAAACAAATCAATTTCTACTTGTTTCTCAGCTTGAAAGCCATACTACAGCCTATAGTACACACGTGTGGGCTCGAATTTCAATGTTGATCAATGGTTTTGATTGTTAATGCTTGTTGTTTGTCAAATTGCCAATCTAGATCAACTTTTTTGTGTCTAGTTTTTTGATAGATTGTTAAGCAAGCCTCCAATCACTCTTGTGGATCTTTTGTAGATCCATTTATGGTCCTAAAGTACAGTACTTCCACACAACGTTGGATACGTGTATTTGTCAAGCATTGCCCGCGCTTTACCTTAAACACATACATGAACAAATAGAAAACATAAACATCAATAATACTTAACATTATTTACCGAGGTTTGTACACGGGAGAGGCCATTGCATGCACATGCCTATTGTTTCTTTGATGTTGTAAACATATGAGGGTGAAAGAGCTCCCAGCCTTCGGGTGATGAGCACTCTAAACATGAACACATACATGAAGAAACATAAAAAACATAAACGTAATTTTCTCCAACTCCAACTCCAGCTCTAGGCGCATAAACTCCATCTCCAGATCCAGCATAAACTCCATCTCCATTTCTAGCTCTAGCATAATTTCCATTTGCAACTCCAGCTCCTCATCTATGGCTCTCTCTTGATTAACCCTTGTAGATTTACATCATCCAAGATCAGGTACGTTGTTGCTACAACCTTAGTGCATGATGTGAAAATGCATTTGAACCTGTAAATCAGTTCTAGGGAGAGAGAGAGAGAGAGAGAGAGAGAGAGAGAGAGAGAGAGAGAGAGAGAGAGAGAGAGAGAGAGAGAGAGAGAGAGAGAGAGAGAGAGAGAGAGAGAGAGAGAGAGAGAGAGAGAGAGAGAGAGAGAGAGAGAGAGAGAGATTGGAGGGGGGGGGGGTTCAATCTAATATCATGTACATTTGTTTTTTTGGCTAATCCTGAACTATGAGGCTTCTCAAACAAACGATTCCACCTTCATTGGTGTAACATTGTTCACTACTTGTTTCGTGTAAATATCAAGACAAGAGATACGTTAATATGAGTATAATGTTTCCATCATAGGGACATATTAGACCTATAAGAAGCTTGAAAAACATCACAAAATTTTTTGACCACATTTGTGACATGACTTGATATCACATGACTTTCTAACTTCTCCAATGGTTGGGAGTGTTGGGAGAGAGGGGGGAAGAATAAATGACAAACATGAACGAGAAACGAACTCGAACAAGAAACGAACGAGAAGCAAACTTGAACAGAAAATGTTCATGCGCAGTGGAATGAATTATTTGACTCTCTCCCTTAGCATGACTACGCCTATCAGAATGAACAGAACTTTAGTGATAGAAATCACAGTTATTCTAGATTACGTAGCCAAATGTTTAATGGATGAAGCGCTAGATGAATAATTTGTCGCAAATTGCAACACAAATTATCTGTCGCGAATGATTCGCGAAGAGCTAGACTGTGCTTGACCGATAATTAGTCGCGAATGATTTGCGAAAGACAAGACTAAAAGTTAACTGTCTATTACCAGAAAGAGCAACTAGAGAGATCAAACAGAATGAAGAATAAGCATAGCAATATTAACATAGATCTGAATGCAGAACAAATGAACTGTATCAGATTAAGTATATAAAGTATACAAGTCAATCATGCGGTAGAGCACAAGACAGTAGCGGACGAAACCGCGTGCCCTACAAAGCTTATTTCTATCTGTAATGAGGAATCAAATCTCTTCTCTTAGTCTCTTCTTATCTCTTCATCTCGATGCATCATCAATACTCAGATGGTATCCAATATATATATACATAATATTACAGTTGTGTAGATGTGAAAGTACAGAGTGGATGTGTTGTCTGTAAGAGATCGTGAGTGGTTGCAATCATTGTCCAATCTGTTAGCGCAACTGCATAGGGTGAGCGTGGAAAGGGTGTGACGTCAGTTAGTACTGAAGTGAACGTTGGTGATGATGCAAAAGTGCGTCACTCTTACGAATGGCCTTAGGATAAGATTTACAGGGTGCCTTAGCTTTTAGGGCACTTTTGGCATTCAGTAAGGTTGTGTCCCCTTTTCGCTTGTCACCATAACCTGTGTAAGAGCACAGTGTCGCGATTTATTCTTTTCTTCGTCTGTGCGAATTTGCGTGTAAAAATACAGACTACGTGACAACGTTAGTAAATATGCAACATGAATGGAGGCAGATTAAAATCAGGATTTAGGAGAGTAGGAGGAGTAAATCCAACACCCCCCTTAATCTGGATCCTTGAATGCCTTGATCTTCAGACTGAGCAATGTAAAAAATCTGTTGTGTGCATTAACACTGAGTGCTTTCGTGAAAAAGTCTGCAACCATGTCCTGCGTTTTGCAAAATGTTAAGCTCACCTCTCTGTCGAGAACCTTGCCCCTGATGTAGTGATATTTTATCTCAACGTGCTTACTCCTAGAATGAAATCTAGGGTTGGCCGATAAGGCAATAGCACTTTGATTATCACAAAACAAAATTGTAGGGCTGTATTGATACAGATTGATGTCTGACAACAAATTTCTCAACCAAAACGCTTCCTTAATAGATTGAGAAGCAGCAATATATTCTGCTTCAGTAGAAGAAAGTGTGATAGAGGTTTGCTTACGACTGTTCCATGAAATAGGACCGCCATTGAAGAAGAATGTAAATCCAGATGTGGACTTACGATGGTCTGCATCTCCTCCCCAACTTGCATCAGAATAACCAGTGAGCTGATGAAGATTGTCGTTGCTGCCATCTCCATAGCAGATGCACTGATCCATGGTAGCGCGAATATATCTCATGACTTGAATAAGAGCCTTCCAATGGATAATTCCAGGATTAGCCATGTATTGGCTGAGTGAGCTGACAACAAAAGAGATATCTGGTCTTGTACAGACCATTGCATACACGAGAGATCCAAGTATCGATTGATATGAATAATCTCTCATCTGCTCCTCTTCCTGCTTGGTCTGGGGACATTGGTCCTTTGACAGATGCAGTCCTGGATCCATTGGTGAGTGAGATAATTTACAATTCATTAAATTGTATCTGTTAAGAACATTATGAAGATACCTTTGTTGAGTGATGTAAATCAGTTGATTTGTTCGGTCTTTGTGGATTTGAAATCCAAGACAGAAGTGAGCTTCGCCCAGATTAGTCATGTCGAATTTTGAGAACAACGTCTGTTTCGAATCCTTGACCATGTTGGCATTGTTTTTGAAGAGCAACGTATCATTGACATACAAGGTGATGATATGAAGGATTGTTGCACCGACTTTGAATAAACGTTGCAATCAGTAGTGCTTGGTTTAAATCCTTTTTCAATGAGGAATGTGTTGATCCTTTGAAACCAAGCTCTGGCAGACTGTTTTAAGTCAATAGTGCTTTGTAGAGTTTACATACATGATTCTTCATGCCTTCCAGAATGTATCCTTCGGGCCGGATCATGTAGATATTTTCTTGTATAACTCCATTCAGATAGGCTGTTTGTACAAGTTGATGTACTTTGAGGTCGGTAGCTGCAACATAAGATAGGAGCATTCAGATTGACGAATGTTTGACGACTGGACTAAAAGTCTCACTGTAGTTGACATTCAGGATCTGGGTGAATTCTCGTGCTACCAGTCTAGCCTTCCATTGATCAATCGCTTCGTTGGCATTGTATTTGATCTTAAAGATCCATTTGCAATCAATAATATTGCAGCCAATAGAAGCTTCGACTAATGACCATGTCTGATTCTTGATCGGAGAGGAATACTCTCTGTCCATAGCTTCTCTCCAGAGATCAGAGTCTGGTTGGCTAAGTGCCTCTTTGATTGTCGTCGGTCCCTGCATTAGAAGACAAACAGACTCAGGAGTATACCTTGTGGGCTGTGTGCGCACTCAGCTTGATCTTTTTGGGAGGATTCGACTGATGAACCGCTCCTTGGATATGTTGCTGGGTAGTAGCAACATCTTCGTCTGATTCGCTGTCTCAAAGTGGGTCAACAATAGACTCGAAACAGCCAATTAGGCTAGTCATGTGCTGAGTGGCTCCGGAATCTAGGAACCAAGAACTGTCGCCAGATGCTCCTTGATGGTTGGTCATGAAGGCATCATGATCCGCTTCTTGAATGGGCTGTGGAGCTTCTACAACTGCATTTGCCACTTGATTCGACTGCCCTTTGCTATTGTTCTTCGCTTGAAGTATTCGGCAGTCTTGTATTTCGTGGTTGTTTCGTTTGCAGTATCTGCAGAACAGCTTCTTCTTTGTCTGTGGATTCGACTGTTCCTTGTGCCGAGCTGGTTTTTGGTCTGGCTTTGATTGATTCGGGCCTTTCTTCTTCTTCTGCTTTGTCGTGCTCTTGTTGGTGTATAAGACGTGAGAATCAGCTAAGGAACTTGAGGCTTCATTCCTCCGCGTGTCTTCCTGCAACAACATAGTGATGACTCTTAAAAGAGTCAATTCTGGATGAGTCGTGATGATCATTACCCAGCTGTCATAAGAACTTGGCAAGCTTGTAAGCAGTTGCATCACTGCGTCTTGATCGTCTATGACAGACCCGACAGAATTGATTAATGTGATTCTACAGAGAATCACCATTCGTCATCTTGAGGGACTAGAATTTCTTTTTGAGATGTAGCTTAGAAGCTATATCTCGCACTTCGTATAGCGTGCTCAAGATGTCCCATATTTTTTTCGATGTCTGAGCCTCGTATACATGGCCGATCTGTGTATCCGTGATATTGAGGATGATCAGCGCGAAAGCTTTTCCATCCTTCAGCTTCCATCTGGCGATTGCCGCGTCGTCCGCTTCGGGTTTCCCTTCTGCACCTGTAACAACGTCGTACAATTCTTTCGTCATTAGTATAGTTTTCATCTTAAATTTTCACATATGGTAATTGGCTCCATCAAGCTTGTCCATGAGAGGACTGGCTTTCCCTTGGGAATCCATGTGAAAGAATTAGTCTAAGTGATAGAGAAACTATCAGTGACTTAAGTATGAAAATCTGATACTGACAGACACAGAACAAGAAAACAATTACTCTATCGGCTAGTAGAGTCTTGTACTGTGGAGGCCAATCAAACTATGAAGATAGCTCTGATACCATGTTGGGAGAGAGGGGGGAAGAATAAATGACGAACACGAACGAGAAACGAACGAGAAGCGAACTCGAACAAAAAATGTTCATGCGCAGCGGAATGAATTATTTGACTCTCTCCCTAAGCCTGACTACGCCTATCAGAATGAACAGAACTTTAGTGATAGAAATCACAATCATTCTAGATTACGTAGCCAAACGTTTAATGGATGAAGCGCTAGATGAATAATTTGTCGCGAATTACAAGACAAATTATCTGTCGCAAATGAATAGCGAAGAGCTAGACTGTGCTCGACTGATAATTAGTCGCGAATGATTCGCGAAAGACAAGACTAAAAGTTAATCATCTATTACCAGAAAGAGCAACTAGAAAGATCAGACAGACTGAAGAATAAGCATAGCAATATTAACATAGATCTGAACGTAGACCAAATGAACTGTATCAGATTAAGTATATCAAGTATACAAGTCAATAATGCGGTAGAGCACAAGATAGTAGCGGACAAAACCGCGTGTCCTACAAAGCTTATTTCTATCTACAATGAGGAATCAAACCTCTTCACTTAGTCTCTTCTTATCTCTTCATCTCGATGCATCATCAATACTCAGATGATATCCAATATATATATATATATACATAATATCACAGGTGTGCAGATGTGAAAGTACAGAGTGGATGTGCTGTTTGTAAGAGATTGTGGGTGGCTGCAATCGTTGTCCAATCTGTTAGCGCAACTGCATAAGGTGAGCGTGGAAAGAGTGTGATGTCAGTTAGTACTGAAGTGAACGTTGGTGATGATGCGAAAGTGCGTCACTCTTACGAATGGCCTTAGGATAAGATTTACAGGGTGACTTAGCTTTTAGGGCACTTTTGGCATTCAGTAAGGTTGTGTCCCCTTTTCTCTTGTTACCATAACTTGTGTAAGAGCACAGTGTTGCGATTCATTCGCCTTTTCTTCGTCTGTGCAAATTTGCGTGTAAAAATGCAGACTGCATGACAACGTTAGTAAATCTGCAGCATGAATGGAGGCAGATTAAAATTGGGATTTAGGAGAGTAGAAGGAGTAAATCCAACAGGGAGTAACATCCGTAATATCACAATGTTTAAGGTATTTGTACTTGTACCTCATAATCCGCACAACTATAGAAACCCGATAAATAGCCCTAAAAGACATCGAAATTAAAGTTTTTTTGAAGTTGCCCTGTCTTTTCAAAACTGCTAGACAATTGGGGCATGACTCCGTTGCACGCAACCATGAGCTCAGGCTAACGTAGGCACTTTTTCTAAAGTTCTAGAGTTCATTCCGGAAGGATCAGAAGAGTGCGTGAATACCGTTGTATTGAGCTGCTGCACAACATTGGAAATGCGGCAATCTAGAGAAGACACTGGAGAAACTCTTGAAGGATACCTAGACAGACATGAATGCACTCTTCTCTCCACTTCAATCTTTTGAGGAAGTTGAGAATGTTGGCATGATTCCATTTATGTGTTAAACAAAGAGTTTGTTGTCGCAACGAAAACAAAAACAGTTAGTTAAAGGTGGTGATAGTCTGCTAACAACCAGGCCGTGGTTTCGTTACTGTAATTGACAAATTAAGATTGTTGTGATTAAGCTATGACCTTCAATAGTTGGTTTTACAAATTTTCCAAGAGAATACTCGGCTCAGCATATGGTTCGGTTTGCTGACCATAGACATAGACCTCCCGACCAATGCGACATCTTTAAGTGTCAGCTAAATGGTCAAGTATTACCTACACCCAGTTTACGACGTGAATATACACCCAGTTTACGTTCTTAAGCCTCGTTAAGAAAAACCAAGAAAATAACTTCTGGCTGCCAGCCTATTCGATGAGGCTCACCGTGCCAGAGTAATCTATCTGCTTATTCGATTGAATCAGAGTTTGAGTTACGTACCTAGAAACAACTCCGAACTCCGAAGTGCTTACGATCAACTTTGAGATGTCATCAACATTGCTGATCGATTCATAGTACTACGTGATGTGTGAATGACCACTAACATCTTCACCGTGGAATCCAGGTTAGAAGTTTGAATGATTAGATGACCTCTTGATCTCTGATAGTCCTTGAATACGATGCATGACAAAAGTTGCGATCCACCTTCAAATAAAAAACAGGAGCAGCGGCAGCAGAAACAAGAGGCAACACAAATAGCAACCAAGACGACGAGGCAAAAGGTGAAAGAGGCGAAAGGAAAAAAGAGGAGCTGCATGCAGTAAATGGACGTGACGGACGTGACATGCAGTACATGAACGTGTTACATGGGCAACGTGAGCTGCCCGCGAAACACTATTTTTTTAATTATTATAGATACGATACTGTGTGTGATTATATCTCTTTAACCATGATTGACTTGCACTTGTAGAATATTTGCTAATCATGCTGATTTGGAATGCTTTATTGGATTGCAAATAGGTGGAAGGCCACTTGTACAAAGTTTGGAGCGAGGTTTGAGGGATGATCATGTTAGACGTGAATTTGTTTATGCTATTCTTCCTCATGACAAAGTACTTTATGATGTAGTTGGCTTCAATAATAACATATTTGACTCAATGTATTTGCATTTATCTAGTGGTTCTCGTGACTCAAAGATTGTAGATCACTTCAAAACCATAAGTGCAATTGTATTCATGTATATTACTTTTGAAATGACTTTTTTTTTCCCTCGTCATGGCTACTTTGTAGATTCTTGAACAATAAAACTTTTTAGACTCATGTGAGTAACAATAATTTTGTAAATGAATTTTTTTTCTTCTTCGGATGATTCCTCTATAGTTGGTTGCATGAAATCTTGCTTGGACACAAATGCATTTGAGTAGTAGCAAGCTACGTGTAGAGTTGAAACCTATAACTTGTTATACTTTAGTTCTATCTTTTCAATTATTTATATTATAAACTTTGAGAGTGTATTTAAAGATAAGTCTCAAAAGACTCCAGTTTGTTTTGTCTTTGTATGTCAAAACCTTAAACTTAAAGACCATCACAACCTTTTGGCCTTTAACATTGACTTTTTTTCATACTCCATTGACCGACCTCAACACATAGTATTGCCTATGCAAGGCAAGGTCAACAAATTTGTGGTTAAATAGGATGGAGTAATTGTGGGTTTATACTTTATATAAGCAAATCCAAGAGTGGGCTTGTAAAAATGGATATAATAAATCTAATTTTGTTTGAGTGGAATTTGGTGACTGTATAAAAATGTGATGACATAAATATCTAGTGATTTGAATGGCATCCACTGAGTGCAAAGATTATTGAAAAGGAACCCAAGATATGAGATAAGAGAAAGAGCAAGGATAAGGCCTATTTCCAATTACATAAAAGAGTCAATTTTTTTATGGTTACCACTTAAGTTAATTCTCTTGTCTTAAGCTAAAAGACTTCTCTTTTCGATTGATATAATTTGGGTGCAAATTCTCGATTGAACATGATCACATTCTCTTTGCTTTATCTTTTGGAGTTGAAACAACTCCATATTGACTTTACAAGAACTTGCTCTGTTAGTTGCCCGCTTGTCGATACTTGTTTGTTATTCAATTGAATATTGCAAACTCGATTTGTGGTTTTGAAGAGATGAACCATATTGAGTGCATGATCTATGGATTATAAAATAGAATATTAAATCTCAAAAAAATTCACATAGGAAAAAATCCCCCATATTGCTCGCGCTCGCTCTCGTTCTCTCTCTCTCTCTCTCTCTCTCGCGCACGCGCTGAGGAGGAAAGAAGAAAAAAAAAACGCCCCCCTTGTCTCTCTCTCTCTCACCCGCTGAGGGCCGGAGTGGGCAGTCTCGCGAGCCGGGCAGGCAGGGATGATACCACGTTCCCGGGCACGCGGGTAGAGGGCAGCACAGCGGGCATGAGCGATGACGCTGGGACACGTGGGAATGAACGCACGGTGCCGGGTGTAATCCCTTCCGTGCCAATAAGAGACGAGGAGCGCCACTAAGCCCCAACGCTTCTTCACGTATTTGCTTTCTTCTGCTCTTATCAGTTTTAGAGGTGCTCTCTGTTAACAATTTTTAAGATCCTCGATGGATGCCTATCGTTTCGAAGGCGCTTGGAGGTAGTTAGTTAGATTTATTGAGCAGGAGCATTGCAGCGTCTGTTTCTTATGTGAATCGCCTCTGGAGCGGCTTCCGGTTGGACGTCTTTTCGCAAGATCTGTGGTCGCATTTGCTTCAGTTTGTACCCTGGTGTTGTAATTTTTCGTCGGAGGTAAGATCTTGTGTGTATTGTGTTCTTTCGTTCATTTTTGTGGTATTTATCATACGTTTGTGGCTTTGACTTTGCCGGTTTGGGAGCGTATCTGTTCCCTGGCGTTTGTTAAAGCTTTTGACAAGTTTTTCTACCGCATTATCCGTGGCATTCGTCAAGAATACTTTCTTTTCAGCATCTTCTGTTCTTCTTGTCATTTTCACTTTCTTTCCTATCGTCGATTTTGTGTAAGATATTCTAACTCGCTGTCCCGTTCTCTTGGTCTACCTTCAGCGTAACTGCAGATCTTTGCAAAAGCTCATCGCCTTGTGTTTGCATTTCTTCACTCTAAATTATTTGGTTCTTGAACTGCAAGTTAGTGTTCTGTTTTGGACAAGAATGTCAACGTGGATTGATTTGTCATTCTACTTACAGTACATTAATCCCATCTGTTTTTCTTCAGAGAGACTAGATGTAAGGGAATTTTTACGCCCTTATAATTTTGAGCTTTCAAGTCAACTCACACTCTTGCATCTTAAAATCTGAACCGTGCCTATCTGAGCATCTAATTTCAACTACACAGACTTCGGAGGATGGAAGACTTATACTGTTTTAGATGAGAGAGGGAGGCCAAAGCATGTCAGGGAAGAACCCCACATGCTTTATGTGGTGCCTCAAGGCAATCTAGAGATCATACACCTCAGCACAGCAATTGTTTTTTGCTATTACTGCTGCCTTGCCATTGTAAGACTCCCTCCTCAGTCCCCTCATTTCTTGCAATGAGAAGCTTTGGTAAAGAATTTGGGCCTCAGGGCCACGCACACACATGTACCCACGCGAGCCGCGTACTGGGATCCCAACCCCAGTCGCCTAGCCACCCACCATCCGTCTAACCCCCAAAAGGGCTGGTACCAGGGGAGGGGATAGAGGATATAGAGAAGCCCCAACCTATATATGAGAGAGTTCAAAGCAAGCAGTTACTTATGGGATATTGAGAATTCTCAAGGCCTTCACTAGGCGCTCAAGCCCACGGCACTTTCCTGTGCATGGCTTGCAACTAAACATTCTGCAACACCCTCACTCAAGCAAGCATAGGCAAAGGAACCCCCCACTGGCTCTGATACCATGTAAAGAATGTGGGCCTCAGGGCCACGCACACACATGTACCCATGTGAGCCCCGTACTGGGATCCCAACCCTAGTCACCTAGCCACCCGCCATCCGTCTAACCCCCAAAAGGGCTGGTACCAAGGGGTAGAGGAAAAACATTGAAGATCAAGTTACTTACATCTACCAGGTTGCTCGAATAGGGCTCAACTCTCGTGGGATGGTCTCCTCCTCCTGGTGTAGGAGGCGTGTGTGTATCAACTCTCTTGTAGGAGGTGCCCATGAGGAATCAGCGGCTGGCACCTGACACATCATCTCTCTGAAGACATGGGTGTCACAATGGCGAATGGAATGGTAGGCTCGTAAAAAACCTGGGGTGTCTTTTTCCCCACCCGTGCTAGGACCTGCATCCAGGGGTGTGACACCAGCAACTGAAGATGTTGATGGTCGTGAGGGCTGTAAGGGATTGGCAGAAGGCCCAGGTGCCCTTGCACGTGCGGCAGGCACTAACTAACTGTCATGGGTAGGTGGTGCCCCTCTGTGACTAGGCCTTGCACCTGTATCTCCTCTGTGCTAGGCCCTGCACCTGTATCCCTTGCATGGCTAGGCCCCGCACCCTGGACTTGTGAGCTCTGCCCTCTTTGCTGGAAAAAACTATGTGATGGTCTCAGTGGCTGGCTGGCTGACCCATCATGGCCATATGTCTCTCGTAGCCTCTCTACCTTAGCATCTGTAATGGCGCTGCACACTGATATACCCATGCCCCGCCCATCTGACCCTGGTGAGTGACCCAATGAACTCAAAACTGCAATGGTAGCATCCCCATTTGCAGGCACCTGAACCATGGGACGTAGCCACATCCCCTTGTATGAGGTCAACCTCAGCCCCACATGCCCATGTCAACAACCGGAATGGTGTTGATGTGCTCTGTTAGCTACCGTGTCTGCAATCGCTCAAAGCCTTGCAAAACATACACAAACCATGTAAAGATTCAGTACTTTGCAAATTAGGGCTAATTTGATGTGGAAAAGCAAAGATTCACAAATTAGGGCTAAATTGATGTGAAAAAGTGAGCATGACACACAAGACAAGCTAAAACGTGCCGTAGGGGGCCAAAAGAGAGTTCCAACATTTTTTGTAGACGTTGAAAAATATAATCTAGCATCTTACGACACATCGATCAGGTAAATACAGCTCATTTCATAGATTAGGGCTAAAAATGACACCTAAAAGTGAGCCTCACATTCATAAATTGACACACATGCCGTACAGGTGAAAACCGACATTTTTGACATATTTGTAGGCGTTTAGAAATAAAGTGTAGCATCTAATGACACATCAATCTGTCACCTATGGCCTATTTCACAAATACCCGGGACTAAACCTGTTAGTAAGCCTCCTTATAGGGGGAGCCATGCGGAACACCTAGAGGTAGAGCGGCAACTGCAAGAGTATTTAGCTAAAGGGTTTATACGCCCCAGTAAGTCACCATGGGCTGCGCCCATTTTGTTGGTTAAGAAAAAAGATGGGTCCATGCGTATGTGCATAGACTATAGGGCCTTAAATAAACTCACAATTAAGGATAAGTATCCTTTGCCCAGGATTGATGAGATCTTTGATCAACTCAAGGGGGCAAAGTATTTCACTAAGATCGATCTTAGGTCTGGATATCATCAGGTACGTATTAAAGAAGATGACGTTCCGTTAACGGCTTTTCGTTCACGGAATGGTCATTACGAGTTTTTGGTTCTCCCCTTTGGATTAACCAATGCCCCAGCAACATTTATGAGGTTGATGAACAACGTGTTCAGACATCTTTTGGGCAAGTTCGTATTAATCTACCTTGATGATATCCTGGTCTTTAGTCATACTAAAGAAGAGCATTTTGAACACTTACGCCAAGTGTTCCAGGTCCTGAGAGAAAATTCCTTGTTTGCAAAGGAATCAAAATGTGAGCTCTTCAAGGAAGAGATTCACTACCTCGGACATATTATCTCCGCTGAGGGGATCAGGATGGATCCTGAAAAGGTAGCCGCAATTATGCGGTGGCCAGCACCAACTTCGTTGGAAGAGCTGCAGATCTTCCTCGGATTGGCAGGTTTTTACATGAGGTTTATCCATTAGTATGCCCTCTTGACTGCTCTTTTGACAGACCTGCTCAAGGGTAAGGGCAAATACTTTAGTTGGGGGCCTAAACAACAAGCGAGCTTTGAAAATCTAAAGGCTGCGATTGCAACTGCTCTTGCTTAAGTTTAGTGGATCCAAATGAAGCATTCATAGTAGAGACCGCTGCCAGTGATCAGGCAATCGGTGCTGTTCTTACTCAACGCGACCGTCCAGTCGTGTTTGAGAGTAAGAAACTTGATAAACACAAGTTGAATTATTCCACTTATGAGAAGGAGTTGTTCGCAATAGTCTATGCTCTTAAGAAATGGAGGCACTACCTCTATGGAGCTAAGTTTGAGATCGTGTTTGATCAAGAAAGTATCAAGTGGCTTTCCTCCCAAAGTGACTTGAAAGGAAGAAAAGCTCGCTGGGCCGAACTGCTCCAGGAGTTTGACTATCAGCTAAGGTACAAGAAAGGGCGCTACAACGTGGTAGCAGATGCCCTGAGTCAAATGCCCGTGGTAAGGGCGCTAAGTTTTACGGCATTCAGGAGTGAATTCCTGGAATCACTCAGAGGAAAGTGTGTTAGTGATTCTCACTACGCACATGCGTGGCAGGCTATTGAGCAAAGGAATTCCACAACCACACCAGGGCCATCGGAAGATGTTGCAGGGCCATCAGAAGATGTTGCAGTTTCGTCGGGACGGGACGTGCCACCTGAAGATGTTGCGGAAACATCCGGAGTGGATGTGCCATCAGCAGGTGTTGCGGATGCTCGATGGAAGAATTTCTACATTGAGGATGGGTACCTCCTTTATAAAGGAAGAATATGTGTACCCAAGGACGGTGACTTTAGGCGCCAAATTCTTGATGAAAGTCACGATAGTCCTAGTGCAGGGCATCTCGGGATAAAGAGGACCTATGCTCTTGCAAAGAATAAGTTTTACTGACCTAGTATGCAGAAAGACGTACAAGAGTACTGCACCACATGCCAGGCCATAAAGGCTGAACGTCTCAAGGTAGGC
Source organism: Diphasiastrum complanatum (assembly GCA_029204225.1). NCBI lineage: Eukaryota > Viridiplantae > Streptophyta > Lycopodiopsida > Lycopodiales > Lycopodiaceae > Diphasiastrum > Diphasiastrum complanatum. The sequence continues at coordinate 47,566,273 of CM055110.1, read as the reverse complement.
GGGCTCCTCGAGCCACTCGAGATATCCGGTGGTAGATGGGAGAGTATCAGCATGGATTTTATAGTGGGGTTAACCAAGAATGAGTAAAGGCCATGACTCGATCTGGGTAGTTGTAGACCGATTGACCAAGATGGTGCGGTTTGTACCGACCAAGAAAACTGTTACAGCTCCAGAAGTCGCCAGGCTTTTTATAGAAAACATCTATAAGCTATATGGCCTTCCCGCTAATATAATTAGCGATCGAGATCCAAAGTTTACAGATAACTTTTGGAGAGCGCTGTTTAACAAGTTAGAAACTAAGTTGTCTATGAGCTCCACTGATCATCCTGAAACGGATGGTCAAATAGAAAGGGTCAATCAGGTTCTAGAAGATATGCTACGAGCATATGTTAGTAAAAAGCAAACCAATTGGGAAGAATATCTTCCGCTTTTGGAATTTGCTTATAATAGCACTAAACACACCACTACAGGGTATAGTCCATTCATGCTAATGTATGGATTTCAGCCTAGAGCCCCCATGGCCGTAGGGCTTAGGGAGGAAAAAGTACAGAGTGTTAGAGAGTTTCTTGAGGATATGGAAACTATGATCAAGATAGGTAAAGCTAATGTGAAGCAAGCACAAGCGCGTGCTAAGCATTATGCGGATAAAACCCGTAGGGATGTAACCTTTCAAGAAGGCGATCAGGTGTTTCTGAAAGTTCCTGAAGACTCTACCACTCTAAGCACAGGCAAGTGTCCTAAGTTGTCCCCAAGGTATTGTGGTCCCTTCACAATAGTCAAGAGAATTGGAAGTTCTGCTTACCAGCTGGCTTTGCCAAAATCCTCAAAGGTACATCCAGTCTTTCATGTCAGTCGACTGAAGCGGGTGTTGCGAGAAGGAGACAACATTGTCCCAGAACAAGGGGTCTTGGCGGGGTGACACTTAGCCCCGTAGTTCGGGATAATAACTCTTAGGGACTAGGATCTAGTGGGCTTGGTCTATATTCATAGGGAGTGCCACTAAGTGGAGGGCACCCTTAGTTGCTAAGGGTGGGTCCTTAAATTTAGGTAGGACCTGTGTCCCACACGCTCAGTATGCATGAGGGGCATCCACATGCACAGTGGCAACTGTGCATGTGAGAGGAGTGCATGGCCTCCTGGAGGCTGGGCACTGGTCCTATATGGTGGCCTGTGAATGTAGAGCTAAGTACAGGATTGTGGGTGGAGATCCAGAGTCACTCTTCTTCTGTGTGGGTTCTTCTTCCATTGATCCAATAGAAACCCTATCCCTAATTTCCATAACACGATCCGGATCACATTCTAGAATATTACTAATATAATGGATTTGACAATGGGCATTTGGTAATTGGAATTGAAAAGTTGAAAAGTTGAAATTGAAATTGGAGATTTGAAAATCGAAGCTTACCTCTAGTAGTCAAAGGACTAGCCTAAGTCTCCTTTGCACGTACAAGCAGTGCCTCTGGTGCCTATGAGCAAGCAACAATCTTGAAGGCATGCAAACATTGAAGGTGCGTCTTTATGTGAGTGGGGCAACATGTGTAAATAAGGCCACAGTACTTGCAAGTTTGCCTCTTCATGCTCGAGGTGCCTTAATTAGTTGCAATGGTCGCATGATTCCATAAGGGATATCTGGACCTTGGCATGATATGTTGTATTCTTGATTTCTACCCTAAGGCCTAAATTATAATTGGTAGACCGACGACCACAATAGGGATTACTAATTATGCCCTCCTATTTCTACCCTAAACCCTGTTTTTGTCTCCTATCTTTACTCATGTGACATGCACCCCCTCCTATTTCTCTCTCCTACGACCTATCTCCTCCTTGCCCACACTTCTCTATCCTATGATCTACCTATTATCAACGATTCGAACCACCAATTTGTGGTTCAAATTGGGCCAAGTTTGATTTGATTTGAGTTGATTTGAGGTTCGAATCATTGATTCATGAAACATTTGTGAGTTCTATGTACTATTGAATTACATTATCAAAACCTTGAAGAGTTAGAATCCACTCTTGAATTGTCGGCCTCTGCGTGTGTTTGTGGGTTGCCGCTTTTGTGCTTCACATTTTCTTTGTGACCTCTTCACAATCACTTTTTTTGTGAACTTAACTTTATGGAAGGTCCTATCTCTTAGAATAAGAAGCCACTCTCAGAACTTGTTGACATTTGCATGTGTTTGTTTATCGTTGCTTTTCTACTTCACATATTCTTTGTGATCTCTTCACAATTACTTTCATTGTGAACTTAACTTCATGAAAGGTCCTCTCTATCCAATGCTTATATTTGAGACCAAAGATAACTCTCATGTCACATGAATTCAATACTTTTCGAAAATAAAATTCAACATTTATAAAGGAAAACACTTCACATTAAAAGCATTCACATATTAGTCATCATCGTAGCGTCAAGATGGGGACCTTCCCCCTCCAGTAATGTGAATCTTTATTATGCAATTAACCACTAACAAAAGTTGGCCGTATACGCACAACCATCAATGAATTTCATACAAAGAAAGTTTCTTTAAATGGCAATCAATGTGCACAATTTCTCTCACATGCAAGTATATGCAAATTATAATGCTCTTAAAGAGATAGAGCTCTTTTCTTGATGGAAATTGAGTGGGGAGTAGAAACAAAGTGAGTGTAAGTTCAAGAAGGGGAAGGTAGAGGCTGAGTAGGATAGTTAATTAGAGAGAATAGGTGGCTGACTGGGGAGTTAGAAGGCTGAGTAGGAGAGAAAATGGAGAGGTCAAGAGTGAAAATGGAGGTGGCCGAGCGTGTAGAGAGAGAGAGAGAGAGAGAGAGAGAGAGAGAGAGAGAGAGAGAGAGAGAGAGAGAGAGAGAGAGAAGAGAGAAAGAAAGAAAGATTTTATTAATGTCCTTGAATACCCTAAGGTACATAGGACTAAGAAAAGGTACATGTGAAGTGTGCACATAGGAGCTTAAAGCTCAATCATCTAACTGCAAATACAATGCATAAAGACAGCTGGCCCAGTCAGGATCCAATAGCTTGGAATCATATATCACGATGCCCATCAGCATGAAAGAAATGGTGGATGGTATGCTGTGAAGGTGTGATTAGATGTGCCCTGGACCTCTGTCGCCGGATAGGCCGTCGGTGTCGTCTCTGCTACCGTGGCGCTCTGGGCTGTGATCTAATAACTAACTGTCTCTCTGGCCGTTGACATGGTCTCTGATGCCGGTGTATGAAGGAGTCGGGAATCTCGGCCTCTCCATCCGAGTCGCTGCCTATGGGTACCTCGGATCTCTGTCTCCGACGGGATATGCACTCATCAATGCTCAGCTGTGTCAGGGAATGTGTACCATCTAGTCTCCTCCTCCTCAGGTCTGACATCTCTCGGATAATCAGTGCGACACATCTAGGGTCCTCATAAGATATCAAGGTAGAAAGTGTAACTGGGTGCTCTCTGAACAAGCAGTAGTACCGCCCCCGTATCTCATAGTAGGCTGGACATCTGAAGAGGAAATGTGACTCGTCCTTAGTCTCATGCATAACACATGCTACAAAGCCGGTCCTCTCGTGGGGTGCCACTGTATCTGCCAGTCTCAATAGCCAGCTGATGTGAAGAAACCCGAAACTGACCCATCGCTTTCCGCAGACTATGTGATATACTCCTCAGCAAGTAACCAGATACTATGGGGCAGCCAGCCGAATCAAGAGATAGAAAGTGTGTACGATAAAACTCACTCTTGGTCCCCAATGGACCCTGCCAAGTGATATGAAGATATGATCTGTAAAGGAGGTCTCTGATGTACTGGTGGGTGCCCGCAGGTAGAGCACTGATCTGATACCCAATGTGGAGAGGAGACGGCAAGCCTGGGAGTACCATGAGAAAAGGTGTCCCTCTGAGTGTAGGCGCCGGGATGAAGATAAAGTTGCAACTACATAATGTGTACCCCCGTCCTGAAGATCCTCTAACCTCTGTATGAATGTCACAATATGGAATAAGGCCTCAATCTGAATGGGGGGGACCGCGAACTCCGCCAAGATAATCTGGTGTGGTATTGAGGGCTTAGCCCGTATCATCCGGGAGAGCAAACGAATTTGGAGCCGGGAGATATATGTCCAATCAGTAGCTGTCAGACCAGTACTCCATGTCTCGGAAGCATACATAGCCGAGGGCACAACCATAGTGTCAAAGAGCCGACACTTACTAGTCGCATCTCTGATGTGTGAGCTGAAACATAGTCTCTCCAAATCTACCAGTGAGGCATAGCCCTTCCGTACCCGGGAAATAGTTGCGTGTCTCATGCTGAACGTAGGCCCCGAGAATAGTACTCTTAGATATGTATAGGAATCAACAACCTCTAGGGGATGACCATCCCATAGAAGCTCCTGCCGCATCATGAAAGACCTAGAGGTGTTGAACACCATAACCTTAGTCTTGGCCACATTCACCGACAAACCCCACTGTGTGCAGAAAGAAAGAAGAGCATCTAAGTGTCGCTGCAAACCCTCTCTCGTCCGTGAAAGCAAAACCACATCATCAGCATAAAGGAGAATAGCAATAATGAGGTCGCCCAATGTACAACCCTCCCCTCCATCACTCCGTATAACATGCTCTAGCTCGTCAATGTAAAGACCAAAAAGTGTAGGAGAGAGTGGACATCCCTGTTTGACACCAATAGTACTGACCACCTCCGGTGAAATAACTCTGATAGTCGGACCTTGCCAATAATTCGCCTGTACAATGCTACTACCGCCTGTATAGTATCCTCCTGAAAGCCCCGATCATGAAGTCTCTGTATCAATAGATGCCTAGGCACAGAATCAAAAGCTTTATTAACGTCTTTTGATGCCAAACCGCATATAAGACCAAATAAATACATCTCAAGTATGATAGATACTGAAAGGAGCATGTAAATGTCTCCATAAACAAACAAGTACTAGCTAAAATAATTGGTTTATCAAGACTAGATAAAAAACTCTAGAATCTCTCAAATGCTCTAAAGTGCTAATGGACATGGAAGTCCGAAACATGAGGTGTCATATAACTAACTGTACAATAACCATCCGAACTAGGTGATAGATCATGTCAACACTGAAACACTGCTGAAGAAAGTAAGCATAGAAGAGGATGCAGGTACTGGTGCTGAAATGTTGGGTCTAGAGAGAGAGAGAGAGAGAGAGAGAGAGAGAGAGAGAGAGAGAGAGAGAGAGAGAGAGAGAGAGAGAGAGAGAAAGAAAGAAAGAAAACTTTATTAATGTCTTTTCCATGCCAAAAGGCATATAAGACTGAAGAGGTAGTACAACTGAGTAAATGGAACTCGGACGGGGGAGTGCCGTCAACCGACAAATTAGACTAAAACTAAAACGTAAAACGTAAATCGCTATGTAAAGAAAGCTCATCTCTCACGCAGGAGAGGAAATAAATGGCCGTAGCTCAAAACATCTCTCGTGTAGGAGAGGGAGAAAAATTGGAAATTTTAAGTTATGCAATTTTAACCAAGACTGGGTGTCCGTCTCGAAAGAGAGTCCGGAAACCATTGGCCTTAGCATCTGCGATAATTTTCTTTCTCTCAGTCCATTGAATGGGCATCAAGTCGTCATTCATAAAAATAGTAGACCCCTTCAGGCAGCCTCTTTGATGCAAAACCTTTTGACGAAGCAAGGCATCCTTGAATCACAAAAACACCCAAGCAGCAGATATAACATCCTCTTTGAGACCAAAGGTGGAATGAATGAAAGCATTTGCCTTAGCCACGAGGTCCTTACCCGCAAAAGAAGAAGCCCTCCTAACCCTGACATTGAGGGCTTTGAGATCTATTTTTTGATGTTCTCGAATAGATTCAGAAATAACCTGTTTAGAACCCTTGAGCACGTCGGCCCAAGAACTCTTCGATTGCTGAAGTTGCTGCTCCAAGGAGTGCCCGTTCTTGTAGCTGGTTTGTTTTGTCTTCTGAATCTGCATTGCCGCTTCCTTCTTCTTCTTCTTCATTGTCTTCTGAATCTGCATTGCCGCTTCCTTCTTCTTCTTCTTCATCTGATTCCAGTTCATCAACCTCAACCTCAAGAATACCAACTTTGCCTTGTAGGGCTAAGACCGTGTTCTCCAGAGTGGAGATTTGGAATGCTTGTTTCTTGATGATCGCAAGCAAGGATGCATTGTCCTCATGAAGAGAATCAATGATACGGGGGAAACTAGATAAAATTCAGCTGAAAGAGACAAAGACAATGGGGGGGATGAAGATGGAGGGGTGAAAGAGGGAGAGGAGGAAGAAAGAGTAGAGGGGGTAGTGGCAGTAGGAGAAGAGGTAGAGGTAGAGGTTGCGGGAGTGGAGGGTAGGGGCGAGGGAGAGGAAGCAGGAGAGGGAGGGGGCAACGTAAAGGGGTTTGGAGCCGTAGTAGGGATGGCTGAGAAAACAAAGGGAGAAGGGGGAGGGGTTTTCTTCTTCCCCTTCCGATTCACTGATTGCCAATCAGCCATAATGGCAAGAAGGGAGAGAGGGACAACGATTGGAGGAACAACGATAGAGGGACAACGATTGGAGGGACAACGATGAGCAGGCAGAGGGACAGTCAGAGGGACAGGTAGCAAGGGCAGGAGCGAGACGGGAGAGGGGATGGAGCGGGACAGGTGAAGGGATGGAGCGGTACAGGTCAGGAGTGGGACAGGAGAGGCAGCGGATCACAGGGGAGGTAGTGGTTTCAAGGCAATGGATCGTAGGGGAGGCAGCGGATCACATGGGAGGAAGCGGATCACAGGGGAGGCAACGGATTCAAGGGCAAGGGGAGGTAGCGGATTGTAGGGGTGGCAGCGGATCAAGGGAGATGGAGGTAGCGAATCGAGGGAGATGGAGGCAGCGGATAGAGGGAGATGGAGCCATCGAGCTAGAGAGAGAGAGAGAGAGAGAGAGAGAGAGAGAGAGAGAGAGAGAGAGAGAGAGAGAGAGAGAGAGAGAGAGAGAGAGATTTATATTAACGTCAATGACACCCGTGGGTGTATCAAGTACATGATGTCAAATAAAGGAGCACTGTCTGAAAATGGACTTTTGTAGCTCAATAACAACTATCAACTAAAGCTCAAACTCTCTGACTGAGTACACACAGATAACCCCTAAGAGACACCAAAAAAATGTAGTCTGTCTAAGTGTCTCTGTAGACCAGCCAGGATAGTAGATAACAACACTATCATTTGCATATAGGAGAATAGAAATAATAAGGCCTGCCAACGGACATCCGTCACCTTTCTCCTCTCTGATAACTCTCTCCAAATCATCAATATTTATGGCAAAAAGCGTGGGTGAAAGTGGGCATCCCTGCTTCACCCCAACCGTGCTATGAACTGGATGAGAAAAACCAGAACCATCCCAGAACCGTTCCAAGACTCTCTCATACAGGGTCATAACTGCTGCCAGGATATCCTGTGGGAAGCCAAGCTGGGCAAGTCTCTGTAAAAGAAGATGACGAGGCACCGTATCAAATGCCTTGCGAAGGTCTACAAAGCAACGATAAACCTTCCTGCCGAAATGCTTAGCTTCCTCTATAATACATCGTAAGGTATGCACACGATCCATAGTAGAGTATAGTCACATGTACTTTGAATCCCTTTGCCCAATGTATATGGTAAATTGTAATTATTAAATTGTAAATGGCTAAGTCACCGGCCTGTGGAGACAATTGTAAATTACAATGTAAATATCTGTTATAGTGACTAAATCCGAGATGGCCAAGGGGGTACTGGGTCTCATGAGAGTCTGCTGGACTGACCTCCTAAAAAGTAGGAAGGGTTGACCGGTCAACATGACACGTGTCATATGCTCACTGGGACACTTGGTCCAGTGCATGAGTGACACTTGTCGGACGGTCAAAGGACGGATCAATAAGACGTGTCATATGCTCATTGGGACACTTGGTCCAATGCATGAGTGACACGTGTCAGACTGTCCACCTACTAGCTTGCCTATGTGTCAGGGTACTGCCAAGTGGCAAGTGTCGGATGTGCATGGAGTTTGCCATGTGTCGACGTAAGGATGTGTCAGGGTTAAGGGGTGCTTGAGGGGATATAGTGTGAGCCTAGTCAGGCATTCCGGATTATGATTGGGAGGAGACTTGCAGCAGAGCTCTCATGTTTACTTGTTGATCTATGTACATTTGCTTGAGATTAATAAAGTGACGGATTTGCTGGGTAATTCTGTGTACTTAGGTTTTGTGAGCTTGTGTGCAACATTTGGTATCAGAGCAGTTACTTTCAAGACTTGTGTGAGATTTGGAGCCCATAAGATAGCAAATTGAAGCCCTATGGTGGATTGCTGATCTTCTGGCAGCCTTTGAGCATTTTCTACTACGCGGCTTGATTATTCTCTTCGCTTTTGTGAAAATCCAGCCCACATAGGATTTGTAAATTTGTTTGTAACTTCTTCAATACTCAGTATTTTTCAGATCTGTCAGTTGCAATAAGCTTCTTGTGGTAGGTCGTTGGTGGGTAGGGCTTTTCGCCTTCTGATTCGGTGATCATCCATAGTTTTTTGTCAATTGTCAGTTTGAAACCCTAGTTTGCTGGTTTTTGCAGAAGAGTCTATGTGTAGTTAGAACTTGGCTGTAGGAGGTCTATTCTATCCAGTTCTTCTAGGAATTCAGGGCAACCTATCTGTGTAGTGATTTGAGGTGCTGAGAGCCTGGTTTTGCTTTGTTTCTGCTACCTATTTTTCTGCTATGGCATCCGCAAGCAACACCAGTCAAGATTCACAGAGATTAGATGCTGTATGTTCCAAGGTGGATACTATCGAAGCTACTCTTAAGCTGATTTTGGAGCAACTCAAAGGTAAAGGGGTTAGTGTTCCTGAGAGAGTCAGTGGTACAGCTATGGAAGCAGAAAGGACATTGTCAACGGGCCATGAAGCTGAGTTGGGGTTTTGAAAGAGAAAGCTACCTACTATCAAAGATGTAAAACCTCCGAAGTTCACTAGAGCAGTATCTATGAGAACTACTGATGCCGTTGAGAATTGGTTGCAAAAGTGGGAGAAAGCATTCCAGATGTGTGGCATAGACGATGAAACTGAGATGTTGCTGAAGCCACATATCGTTTTCAAGAGTCAGCACAAAGGTGGTGGAGGAAGGTGGAAAAGGATGACCTAGTTCCAACCACATGGGAGGCATTCCGGCAAATGTTTGCGCAAAACTGGTGCCTATGGATGAAGACAACAGAGCCATGCAACAATGGGAGATTTGGTACAAGAAAGGTGCCGAGAATTGTGTGGCAGATGCACTATCTCGTGTGGTGTATCAGATGTCATTTGTAGTCATTGAAAATGACTTACTGTTTGAGATAAGAAAGGCTCAGCAGGAAGATCCTCATTGTAAGAAAGTGGAACATGAGGTGAGTCATGGCCATGCAGAGTCTCAAGAGGAGAGCTCTTCTACCTTGGTTCGCACTTATCTTAAGTATTCCATAGAAGATGGAATAGCGATGAGAAATAACAAGGCTCTTATTCCAGCTTGTGAGGTGCTGCGAAAGAGGATCTTGCATCTCTGTCACGATAGCCCTAGTGTTGGTCATCCTGATGTGGATAGGACCTACGAGTTGATACGACGTAACTTTTGGTGGTCGAGACTTAAGAAAGAAGTAAACCATTATGTGACACATTGTTTTAAGTGTCAAGTTAATAAGGCTGAAAGGATTAAAGTGCCTGGATTAGTACGCCCGTTACCTATACCAGAAGGGAGATGAGAGAGTATTTCCATGGACTTTATTACATGGGAGCATGGGGAGGTGTAGCGCAGGCACCCCAAAGGGAGCCGGGAACCACGACTTAGCTTCCCAGCCTTCAACTCTTGCCATCCAAACCCACTTGACATACAAGCAGCCAACTCGCCAACAACGATCAGACTTAACCAACTCGAAGTTCCGAAAACCAACATTGAGATCCAACCTGGCGCCATGCCAGATCGGGGGTCCCGATGTGGGTGACTTCCCTCCAGCAAGTCGCCCGACATACATCAAACTTAACCAACTCGAAGCTTCATTACAAATGAGTAACATCCATTCCAAGCAAGCGGTCTGACTTACATCAGACTTAACCAACTGAAAGCTTCGTCACGAGCGCTGGAAGCCAACCTGGCACCACGCCAGACTGGATAGCCATAAACAGGTAACTTCCACCCAAGCAAGCCATCCAACTCAGTCGACAGGGTAGAGCCAGCCCGTTCCCCAAGAGCTTAACCCATTAATGAGAAGGTTACATTTCAAGTGTGTGACCGACCCTAGTCTCCGGGGAGCTGGCATGCCAAGGCGAGTGCCAGGACAACATTCCAGCAAGGGAGGCTGAGACTTGGTTGGAGCTCGCCCTGAGTCACAACCCGCACTCCCCTATAGTATTGGTGGGATTCGGCACCCCTCCTCATACCAAGCACTCTACCCAGGCTGGTAAAGCATGTTTTTCTCTCTCTAGAATTTATTGATCCCCAGGCTTCCTTTAATCATGCCTAGATCGTGTGAGGTGATTGCACATCGATCTGAGCTCTCTGGACTTCGCTAGAACCGATCAAAGATTTTCAGCCATAGGAACTTGGCGCCGGCTGGATTCTAGTCATAGTGGCGCCGGGAGCAGCGCCGGCGCCGTTGGCGCCGGGGACAATGCTGGCGCCGGAAGTAAAGCTTGTAAAGGTAGCTTTACAACAGGAGGTGATGCATGGACCAGCGAGAGTATTGGACCGGAGGCATAGATGGTTGCGGAATCGTTTGCTCCGTGAGTACTTGGTTGCATGGCATGGACGACCTCTCAGTGATGCTACCTGGGAGACCGCGCATGGGTTGCATGCACAGTATCCAGACTTTGCCATCGAGGACGATGTCATTTGAGGAGGGAAGGGATGTCACATGTACTTTGAATTCCTTTGCCCAATGTATGGTAAATTGTAATTATTAAATTGTAAATGGCTAAGTCACCGGCCTGTGGAGACAATTGTAAATTACAATGTAAATATCTTTTATAGTGACTAAATCCGAGATGGCCAAGGGGGTACTGGGTCTCATGAGAGTCTGCTGGACTGACCTCCTAAAAGGTAGGAAGGGTTGACCGGTCAACGTGACACATGTCATATGCTCACTGGGACACTTGGTCCAGTGCATGAGTGATACTTGTCGGACGGTCAAAGGACGGGTCAACAGGACGTGTCATATGCTCATTGGGACACTTGGTCCAATGCATGAGTGACACGTGTCAAACTGTCCACCTACTAGCTTGCAAATGTGTCAGGGTACTGCCAAGTGGCGAGTGTCGGATGTGCATGGAGTTTGCCATGTGTCGATGTTAGGATGTGTCAGGGTTAAGGGGTGCTTGAGGGGATATAGTGTGAGCCTAGTCAGGCATTCCGGATTATGATTATGGTATTCCTATGCAGCTATGGTTGGGAGGAGACTTGCAGCAGAGCTCTCATGTTTGCTTGTTGATCTATGTACATTTGCTTGAGATTAATAAAGTGACGGATTTGCTGGGTAATTCTGTGTATTTACTTAGGTTTTGTGAGCTTGTGTGCAACAAGTATCCCTGTCTAAAGCCTGTCCAGTAGCATATAGACCATGAATATCTGCGTAGGAGCTGATAATGTGCTGCAACACTGATCCATAAATCTTAGCCATCGCGTGGCTGATCATGATGGTGTGGTAGTTGCCTACATTCATAGCATCACCTGCCTTGAGTATGGGATGAAGTAGGTTGGTGGACTAGGATGCAGGAAAAGAGGTGGTGACGGCATGGTTAAAGGTATTAGCGAGGAAATGTGGGAAAACACCAAGAAGTGGTTCAAAGATATCAACTGAAAGGGATTCATGATCTTTAGCCTTATGGTTTTTGAGGTGTCAGATGGCCTCTACAATGTGTTCTGGTTCGAAAAGATGACATTCAGTGGGATGTGTAAAGGAAATGGAAGGGTGGTGTGTGGTGTAGAGAGAGGTGGCGTATTCGACCCATGATTCCACAACGATAGGTGCAACATAAATTCAAGGAAGACGAGAAAGAGTGGAGGAAAGAAAGTAGCTGTGCCACCTTACCTCGAACATACTTTCTCTGCATTTTTCTACATAGTCTACTATATTCTCTTTTCCTTTGTGTCAGGAATTGTGGTAGATGGTTTTCACAGTAGCCAACTTGTTTATGAAGGTTAGAGCATTCAGTGTCATACCAGAGGTTGTGGTGAGGTCTGTGTGACGAGGTACGAGGTGGAGGCGAGACCAGCAGTGAGGCAGATAGCAATGTAGTGGAGATAAAGAAGCCTGGTCCTCCACAGATGAAGAGAAAGGAAAATCCTGGAAAAGTGTAGCAACAGTGTCGGCAAAGGTGTCATATTTATGTGATGGAACAAAGGGTCAATGCGTGGTAGGTGTAACATGTGTGGAGGTAGTGGCTGAAAGGGCTTGGAGATGAAAAGACAGTGAAAGCATAGAATGATCAGAAAGTGTGGTATCATGTACTTGGAAGTCAGAGATGTGAGGAATCAAGGCAGTGATGCAATGAAGTAGTCAACAACACTGTGACCTCCTGCATGAGGATGACAAGTAAAGCCTGCTGATAAAGGCCACTGAGATAGGCCATTAAGAATGGCAAGCTGATGAGAATGTGCAAGCTGCAGCAAATAATTACCAAACTCTGTAACCGAATCATCATGGTCCTGTGAGGAACGTGGAAGTGAGATATCATCTGGAAACTCTGTCTGATACTGAGATGTACGTGCATTAAGATCCCCAGCAAGCAGTATATAACCCTGTAAAGAGAATCTGACAATGTCCTCAGAAAGATCCTGGAATGGATCACCTCTGACATCCGCAAATAATGAAGTGTGTGGGGCAAAATAACATACCACCATAAAAATATCCTCCTGTAAGCCCATATTTGAAGTGAGTAGCTGTAGCCAAAGAAATCTGCCAAAAGGGTCCCTCTTGACCATCCTGATAGTAGAATCATATGCCTGTGAATGAATGTATCGCTGATTCATGAGTTTCCGCAAAAAGCAAAATATCCGCTAGTGTCAAATAATGCGCCAAGTCCCCTGCTGTAGATGATGATTTAATGCCATTACAATTCCAAAAACCAATCGTAAAGTCGGTGGGGAGTAATGGGCTGCTCCTACGCCCATGTACCCCCAATCCCTATGTTTTGCGGTCAAAGAAACGTGGTTTGCCTTGGACAAAAACCACCCTCTGATTTTTGGTATGTGCATCTTGAATAATTGCTTTCCTATCATTCCATTGGATGGCTGTGAGGTCATCATTCATGAATATAGAGGTACCTTTAAGGTTACCTCGAAACTTCAAAATTCTATTTCTTTCTTCCAAAGTCTTAAATTTTACGAAAAGGGTTGTCATCATATTTGCCCCTCCAAGCAGTCGATAAGCCATCTGTAGGGCAGTCTAAATGTGTCTTAAGCAGCCTTTGGCTTGTTCTAGAGCTTCCCCCACATTTGGGCAGCCTCTAACTCTAATGTTCATGGCTTTCTTTTCTCTTTTTTCTTGCTCTGAGTAGAAAGTGCTGAAAGTAAAATCAAGAACATTAGGGTGCAATGTAGTAACGTTACCCTCTGTTTTGAATAATGAAGCCCATGACTTGGAGAGCTCAACTTCCTTTTCCAATGTAGGTGAAGGCTGAGCGCTTGTCCCAAATTTGGCGATTTGCATCTGCATTTGGCTTATCGTAGCTTCTTGTGCCTTATTCCTTTCCTCCAGCATCGAGATTTTCACTTCTTGTGCTTTGCCGTAGATCTCGAGAGTGTTTACCCTTTGCTGCATTTCTGTCAAAGAAGCCTGTAGATCTGAAATGACTAGCTTAAAAGTATGTTCAAATGGGTTATAGATATCATTAGATGAAGAGCAGGATGGTGGAGTAGGATGAGGCAAATTTTTTTGGCCATCATAAGATCTGGCTGCAGGAGCAAAAGGAGCAATAGAAGGGGGGGGAGTTTGAAAAGGGCGCAGGGCAGGGCTGCTGGTTGCGCCACCCTGGTTGCTGCTGCTGCCATCTCCTCCATCGCTGCTGCTGCTGGCAGCGCTGCCAGCTGCAGCACCAGCGCTACCTTTGCCATTGCTTGCTGCCGCCTTCTTCTGCTTCCCGCGACCTGCCATCCCCCAGATCGCACCTCCACCTGTCCGCTCCTCCCCAGAGAGAGAGAGAGAGAGAGAGAGAGAGAGAGAGAGAGAGAGAGAAGAAGAAGAAGAAGAAGAAGAAGAAGAAAGTTTATTAATGTCTATCAAGTGCCCGTGGGCACAAAAGACAAAATACAATACATACAAAGTAGGAGCAATGTCATATGAGGACTTATTTCTAGAAACTATCTCTCTATTGAAAGTCAACTAAGTACGAATAAAACAACAATCTCACATCATGCAAGAAGGAGATGCAAGAGCTTAACCAACTGCTCTGCTGAGGTACAAAGGCAAGAGCTTAACCACCCGCTCTGCTGAGGCAAACATGTAAAGATCTCATCTAAAGAAACACCAGAAAAACGGAGTCACTGAGTGGTTGATCTGAAGAAGTGAGTGATAGGTTGTGAATTGCGTGCTGGAGGCTGACGAATGACTCGGTAAGGCCGTCGTGAGGCTCTGGCTGACTGTGATGAACGGACTGCACGTCTCGGTCTGGAAGGTGGTCGTTGATTCTTCACAACCTTTCGTTGTGTCGGGATATCAAGCTCATCCTCTGAGACCTCCTCTCTATCCCTCTTCTGTAAGAAATGTGTGATGAGAGTCTGACTATAAATATCATCTGCCTCCGAAGGTAGAAGAGATGCTCGTGACGTAAACATCTCTCTCAATAGGAGTCCGACACATCTAGAGTCTGCATATGCCAAGAAAGACAAGGGAGAGAGGAGTGTCTCTGTAGAGACAATAATAACGGCCTCAGATCTCATAATAAATAGGGCACCTGAAAATGAAATGTGAGTCATCCTCTACCTCCTGCATCGAGCATAATTGGCAAATCCGCTGTGGTCTGGGTGTATCAATATAACGATTAGTCTCGATAGCGAGCTGATGTGAGGAGACATGAAGCTGCCCAATACGGTATCGAAGACCATATGATAATGTCTGTGAGAGATACAACGGTAGGATAGGTAGCCCCATATCATTAATTGTAGGAGGTGAGTGCCATAAAATGCATCTTGGCTCTCTCTGGATCTAGCTGCGACCATACTGTCTGGATATAACTGTCAAATCGAAGGGTCTGTTTTGCGTGCTATTTGTGAACTTCTTCTCTTGGTATTGAATATCCATGTGAGATGTGCAATAAGCCATAGCGCCTTTCCTAGCCTTGAGACATTCTGCATGGACAGTCATCATTGACAAAGTGCCTATTCATTTTTGACGATTCTGATAATTTGGATATTCTATGTTTAAGATTCTAAAAAAAAAAATTATGTTGAGGAATGTATGTTGTAAGCCACACACAGAAAGTGTCGTGGGTTTGAGCGCCTAGTGAAGGCCTTGAGAATTCTCAATATCCCATAAGTGACTGCTTGCCTTGAACTCTCCCATATATAAGTTGGGGCTTCTCTACATCCTCTAATCCCCTGGTACCAGCCCTTTTTGGGGTTAGACGGATGGCGGGTGGTTAGGCGACTCGGGTTGGGATCCCAGTATGCGGCTCACGTGGGTACGTGTGTGTGCGTGGCCCTGAGGCTCAAATTCTTTACAAAATTTTATGGAATTCTCCTCCATTCGCATGGCTAACTCCTCACAACAGCGCAATTGTATCAAGCTTTTGATGAGAGATCTAAATTACCATGCTTCCAAAAAACCTTTTGCGCGGTCTCTTTGCATCAAGTTCATTCATCCATTCTGATAAAGCTTGAAGTGACAAAACTAGGAAATACACTCCTAACACAATAAACAACACAATGAGCCCAATAAACATTTTCTTTAAGATGGCATGGGTTTTTTCCTCGAACCTTGAGTCTTGATTTATTACCCTTCCAGAATTGCGTGCTTTGCGATGCTTCACCACATGAGTCACTCGGGACGGATTGGGTTGTGACTCTTTTGATTGCCTTTGTCGTATCTGATAAGCCTTTTGCTTAGCTTCCTAATCTCTTGCCAAATTTACATTCCTTATCGTAAGCAAGTAAGCCAGCCGGTATGAGTCCCACTAGGGAGAGCTGATATAGATATCCCCCATCTGCCAAGCAACTCAGAGACATCCCCAAACCATGACGACTTAGCCCGCTGACTAGCAATAGACCGAGATGAAGTATAAGCAACAGCCAAATATCTTGAAGTGTCCATATCGACTAGCCTATGTAAGAACATGACCATCCGGAACATAGCCTCAACAACCATAGGTGGAGATGCAAACTCTGCTAGTATAATGTCATGAGGAACTGAGGCCTTTGCACGGATCATCCGACCAAGCATGAGAATTTGTAACCGAGTGATGTCTCTCCATGTACCCGTAGAGAGGCCAAGACACCAAGCCTCCGCTGAATACATAGCCACCGGAGAGATAATAATAGAAAAGAGCAAACAACGTGTAGCGGGTCATGAACATAAAGGGCAGTACAAAGTCTCTCCATCTGCACAAGGGCAGTGTGTCCCTTACGCAGGCGAGCTGTGGATGCCGGTCGAAAGGTAAGCAGAGGACCAGAAAAGAGAACTCCGAGGTAAGTGTAAGAGACAACTATCTCCCGCATATGCTGCCTATTGGTGTTGAACACCATGATCTTAGTCTTAGAGATATTTACCGTCAAACCCCATTTCTGGCAGAAACCATGTAAGACTGACGATGTCTCTGAAGGCCTCTGGGTGAGATAGATAACAAGACAATATCATCGGCATATAGGAGAATAGGTATGACAATATCTGCAAGAGGACAGCCATCACCACCCTCCTCTTTGATAATATGTACTTGCACTTGCCAAGTCACATTAGAGTATCTTTAACGATTGCATAAACATTCATAGAAAAATTAATTTCTTAAGTCGTAACTGAGGCCCAAGGGAAGGGAGATCTCTATTTATGTAAGGCTATGCCTTAAAAGTTTACATTCTACCTTTGATGTTTCTAAAAAAAAAACATAGGCCTTGTAAGATTAGCCAAAGATTTTATGGATATCGATAAATTGAGTGTGTGGGAGGAGGCTTGTCTTAACTAGCTTGTGTCTCCCCTAACAATAGATCTTTGACACCTATAATGAGATTGAATGAAACATAGTGTGACCAACTGTAATGTGTCTCTAGTTGGGATTTGGCCATAGTACGTTACAAATGTAAAATAAGGTTCAAATTTGTGTTGCAGCGGATCGCGATCTGCTGCAAAAACGTTCCGGATCGTGCGATCCGGAACGTCAGCGATCCGTGACCCGGATCGCAAATTTTTTTTTTTAAATTTTTTTTTTTTGTGGAAAAAGGAGTAATGGCCAATTTTTTTTTTTTTTGAGTTTAATACTAACTAAATCAGTTTTGAATGGTGTTCTGATGTCAATGGTTTGCAGATCTACTGATTCCGTTTTCTGTTAGAAAATGATAGAAAGAGTTAGAAGGAGCCTTCCTTAGATTGGCGAGAATTGTATACTTCTTTTGGAATAGCTGAAACAGGGGGTTCGGGGGGGCCCCGAGAAACAGGGGGTCCAGGGGGCGGTAGCCCCCCGGTGGGGGGTTTGGGGGGCAACGCCCCCCAACGCCCCCTCGACGGTAAGGCCTCTTCATGATTTGGCCTTCCAACTCCCTAAGTGAAAACACACTTTTTGGTGTTTCGCACCCGAAATAGTTGGCAAACTACACAGTCCAAATTTCTGAAACCATATGAAAATGCAGCCAGTTTTTTTAAACCATCTACTGATGTCCAGATTTCTAATCAATGTAGCCCGCAGCCATCTGAAACCAAGCAACAGATCTGCATAACAATTGCTTTTTTGATATCCTTTCACATGATACCCATATTGGCAACTATACAAAAAAAAAAAAAATTTGCGTTCCGGGAAACCCTAATGAGAAATCCCGGATCACGTTCCGGATCGCGGACTGCAACCTTGGTTCAAATAGGCCTCAAAATGAAAGATAAATGTGGAGTACAAAAGATCGATAAACAAATAATGCTTGGAGCATGAAAGTGATTTTTATGCCTTTTGTGGCCTTTTTGATTTTGTTTAGAAAGTTGTGCTTCTAGTCTTAAAAAAGGGGTAAGTTTTTAGAGTTGTTGTGGACATGCAGACCAAGGACATCTAACTATGACTACCTTCAAGGTGGTAACTCAGAGCACATCTCCGTATACAGACCAGAAGCCAGGCACATCCGGTTTACGAAAAAAGGTATTGTGTTTGCTTTGAAATTTTTAATGTCATGGAAGTTATCAAGTAGATATATGTTGTTATTTCTCCGTCGTTTGTGGGAATCATGAATACTATTATGATGCAAAAAACTTTCTAAGTCAAATTAAATGTTCGATGGAATGTTACCTTTAACTCATCTTATAATGGTCATCTAAGGTAACTTTATTTGTTGCAAGTTGATTCGATTGCTTTTTATGATAAAAAAATAGCAAAAGGGAAAAGTCCTTTCAATCATTATGAAAGAGGAGAATCATAATTTCACGTACAATCTTATGATGGTAATGCAATTGTATTTGGTTCATAGCCTGGTGATTTCATAGCTATCGTATATCAATGTTGTTTTGGTGAACCAAATGGTGGATTTCCAACTAGTGAAGTGAGATTTGAAAAGGAGCTCGATAGTGCTTGCTATTTAACTTTGGAAAGGACTCACACTTTGCTCGTATTGAGTTCATGTACGTATTCCAAGTGGGTATGGGTTTTGCTAAGGGAATATGTCTAGTATTGATCTCTAAACTCGTTCAGCTCATAATCCTTCGTATGCTCTTTGACATGGCATCTGAAGTTAGTGAGCAACTTTCCATGATTGGACACATGTATGTTGGTGATTGTTTGTTGCTTAGTTGGTAAGAAGTTTGAAATTTGAACTAATTTTTTTGAGAATGACAGGTTACAGTTTTCCAACAACCAAATTATTTACACAACTTTGTGCAAGCTACATTCAACGCTCTTTCAATAGAGAAGGTGAAAGGTGAGAATGAGGTTGTTTATAATTACTCCAAACGACTCTAATGTAGCATTGGTGATAAATGTTATGAGCACATCATCATAAAAGGAGATTGATTTGGGAACAATTATACTCCATATGCATATATAGATAAATATTTTGTTGAAATCCAATAATGCAAATGAAACAAATATGTGAATTTTTGAGTTCACGTGAATGTGGAACCAAGATTTCTAATTTGACATTGTTGTTTAGGAAGCTTGTCTATGTTATTACTTTAAAAAAATTGCTTGCACATTGCTAAAGCTTCACTTCATGTTCACATGTTATGAACTTTCCAGCAACAAAAGTCAAGGAATGTAACCACCCTTGAGGAGTTTGGGCTATCCAATTAGCTAACATGGACAAGTCATCAATGATTAAGCTTGGATGGACTAAGAATGAAAGTTGAACCATCTTTGGACAATTTTATAGTACAGGTTGTTTGTTATTAGCCTTGTTTACTATTCAGAAGTGGATAAAAACAACTAGCAGAGCTTACAAAGTCGAGCCAATCATAGTTCAAAGTATTAACAAGTTTGATGAAGTTATTTTTCCAAGCTTACAACAATTAAATGCTTGTGTTGAAGTTTATTTTCCTAAGAAAAGTTGCCTAGAAAGCATGACATGCATTGGCTGGATGCTCGTGAACTATCCAATCTAATTAGGTCTAAAGCATGCCCTAGTTGCATGCATGATAAGGTAGTTTCACAAGAGATTCTTAAAATCTTAGAAACCCGTTCCGACCCTTGCTGGGCCGGAACGTTTTTTTTAATTTAAAAAAAAAGGTGATCTTTTCTACTTTCAAGAGATGAGCAATATATCTCGAGGATGTGGAATGCAAATGCCCGATCCCCCTTATTTGTCAAAAGGAAGAATGTATCCCTCAAAATAAATAACCACTTTGTAGTAATGAACAGTAAACTTGCAAAAGCAACAGCACACGCGGAACCTTTTTGGCTTCTCCAACGGCCCAAGCGATGATGCTGTGCTTGGTATGGGCACGGGGGAAGAGACACGAAGGCGAAGGCGAATACAAGGATGAGGGAAGAGGCACTGCGTTTAGGAAGGAAAAGCTCCCTTATCTCTCTTACGCTCCTGCCCCATTCCCTTCACTTCCTGGATCTCACTGATCCTGCAAATGATCACTTCGCTATGCCTCCGCTAGCCAATCTGCAGCTCTCCACTTACAACTCTCTTTGATTTCGCCCCGCCACTGATGCTAGCTTGGTTTCACGGCCCTTTCTCCCCGATCGATCAAGCAGCGCTCGCGCAACCGGTAGGAGCAGACCTCCAAGACCGCAAACCGCAAAATGGTCGCAAAACGAAAACTACGAAAAGAATCGAAAAGAACAAAAGCGAACGGGAATAAACGCTCACCATAAGGGGTATTAGGTCCCAAGCTGTCCTCTGAAACCCTAGAAATTCCCATCTCATCACTGTCAAGGGCATGAATACGAAACTGGTAGGTGATGTCATAAAACTTAGACTGTCGTGAGGAGGTTCGGGCATTAAAATCCCCAGTGAGGAAAATATGTCCTCGCTCTGCGAATTTGATAATATTCGGTGATAAATCAAGATAGGGTGAACCTATACCCTCAACGAAAGACGAAGACTCTGGAGGAAAATAGCATGCTGCACAAAGAGGTCCCTATCCAAACCAATATCTTGTTCAACAATACGAATCCAGATATAACGTGCATGCTCGTCGTGTCTGATGAACTTGATGCTCGGGTGAAGATACTCTCTATATAAGCATGCCACACCTCCAGATCCAAGGCCACTAGCTGATCTAGTCTCAGGTCTGTACACAATCCCATCTGTATCCTGGGAAAGTGGGTAGTCCCCTCTTTAGACTCTCATGTGTCTCCATGAAAAGCAATAAGTCACGGCTAGTGATAAAATCAATCAGGTCTCCAGCTGTGGACGATGAGTGTATACCATCACAGTTCCACACTCCAACCTGGAAGTGGTTTGGATGGGGCCCCGGAGCACTCCCGAACCCGGGGACCCCAAATTCCTAGCACTGAGAGCTGCTAGGAGCGCTAGCAAAAAAGTGCACCCGTACATCCCGATAGATGACTTGTTTGCCAGACTCACGAAAGGGCCTCTTCTTTTTGCCTCTCGATCTTGGTTCCTAGTTCTTGTATCATAATGGTAATGGTCTCCAAAACTGTGGCAAGATGAGAAAAGTTCCGTTGATTTGGAGGGCCTATATGGTATATTTGCTGTAGGTTGTGGTTCTTGGAGGGAAGAATAGCTCCCAGTGATCAGAGTGGGAAGTATAGGAGCAGAAACTCTGGGATCGGATGAAAAGGTATGAGGAGCAACAGACGGAGGAGCAGTAGGCAAGCAGGAGGGCACTGGCAGGACTGCCTGCGTGGCAGGTTGTGCTGCCACGCCAGCAGATTGTGCTGCCTGCGTGGCAGGCAGACCTGCCACGGTGGCTGGGAGTGCGGCTGATGTCGCAGCACTGGCTGCCACCGATGATGTTGGGGAGCATCGTGAGGGGCGGCGAGGAGGCATGGGGGGGGGGAGAGAGAGAGAGAGAGAGAGAGAGAGAGAGAGAGAGAGAGAGAGAGAGAGAGATGCTAGTCTTTTGGTATGAAAAATTATACATAAAAGATTAAAACTTTGGTAAATCTAGGTGTACAAATAACTAATGGGAGCATAAAATGTCTTTTGAAGAAACTATTTCCTACTGCTATCTGCTATTTGACAATGAGTAACTACTGTTTGCTAAGTAAAAACTTAATCTGTTCCAACCGTTTCAAGGAAGAGAGTCTCGAAGTCTTTATGCTGTTTTTATGGAGTAAGTGTTTCTTTCTTTGCTTTTCAGGCTCAACTATCGTGATTTCTGGTGATGGAAGGTACTTTTCCAAGGATGCCATCCAGGTTAGATCCTATATTTAGAAGACGTTCAGTTCTAGTTCTAGCATAATGGACCATGCCATGAACATTGTCTCATGGATGCCCTATTATATGCAGATAATCATAAAACTTTCTGCTGCAAACGGTGTGAGGCGAGTTTGGATCGGGCAGGATGGCCTGCTATCTACCCCTGCTGTATCAGCTGTCATTCGCAATAGAGTTGGGTCTGATGTAAGTGAAGATTGTCAAAGGTTGAATTGCCCTCCTTACAATTTTGATGGTGGGAGTAAGTTCTACTGTTTATTTGGTTAAGTCTGATTTAGGAGTAATTTGAGCAAATTATTTCTAAGCTTGTGCCTAATCTGTCTAGTGGAGTAGAGTGGAGGTTAGAAGCTTTCCTGGGACAATGTGCAGTATAATAAATCCTTCGGGGAAATCCTTATATTCATTTTTTTCCAGACATGTGTGGGTTCTAATACTTGGTGTCTCTTGTCATGACAGGGGGAAAAGGCATGTGTGGGTTCTAATACTGTGTCTCTTGTCATGACAGGGGGAAAAGGCATTTGGGGCTTTCATATTGACTGCTAGCCATAATCCTGGTGGTCCACATGAGGTATTTATACTTTTTTGGTTTGCTCAGATTATTTTTAGATCAGGTGAGTAGACATTCCTGGCTTTTACAAGGCTGTCTGTATGATTGTAAGCATTCTGCGTGTCATTTCCATGGAACTAGTGAATCTACTATTGACAGTCGTACAGGTCTCAATCCTACTTCAACCTCCTTGTGTACACAAAGTGGTACAAGTTAGCCTCATCATATAAAATTTTTGGCTTTTTGAATTGTGAATAACACAATTGATTACACAGATTCCTGTTGAAATAGTTTCTCATTTCCACATATGTTACTGGCTGTCCATTATAAATAAATGATGAATAAATTCGTACATATGATTATACCGTATTAACGATTTTGCTACTTTTAACGTCTCAATGTTTGTCTATTTTAATCTTTCTGCAGGATTTTGGAATCAAATACAATTCTGAAAATGGTGGACCAGCACTTGAAGGACTTACAAACAAAATGTATGACCTTACAAAGACCATCAAAGAATATTTGATTGCAGAAGACTTGCCAAATGTAAGTTTCTATAGAAGTCAAGATTAACTAAGCTTCTTCTTTAAGATGACATTGTATCCTGTATCATTCTCTTTGCATTCCTATAGCTTTAATCTAGTTACTGTGTCTTATTCAATGTTCTCTTGCAACAGACTGCCTTAACCCAATTTTATTTTGCATTGCAGGTGGACATTTCGAGCATTGGGACAACCAGTTTTCGGGGTCCTGAGGGTGCATTCGAAGTTGAAGTTTTTGATGCAACAGAAGATTATGTGAATCTTTTGAAGTATGTGGACTTGTTCAAGATGTTCAAGATTTGATAAGGTTACTTCACATAGTTTGCATGTGAAATATGTCATGATTTCATTTTTCTTGCATAGGACTTTGTGGTTGGACTTCACAGGGTGGTTGAAGATTGCACATCTACTTAGTTATGTTGGGTATTATTCTAGACATAACATTGATATATTTTTCTTCCATATTAGCGGACATGGACTTTTCATTTGAGATCCTAGGTTTTGAGCAACCAAAAGTGATGAAATGCAAAATTTCCTTATTTTTTCCATCAGGAAGTAGGGACTTCATTTTGCTTTGCTCTTTAGTGCTGGCTTTCATCACGACTGGGTCTGCTGTTCAGTTCTAGATAAATGATAGAAACTTAGTACATTGGTGGTTGTACAAATCTATGAAAGCTAATATGGTTATATGTTTGTGCATGTGACCTGTATCTACCCTAGGGTGCTAATGACGTGAGTAGGGATGTTGTAGCATTTGGTCCATGCTATGCATGATGAAGTTGATGGTCAGGCTTTGTGGTTGGACTCCATAGGGTTGAAGATTGCACATCTCCCTTATTATGTCAGATAATACTCCATAGGGTTGAAGATTGCACATCTCCTTTATTATGTCAGTTATCATCCTAGAAATAACATTGCTACATAGAGGATTTTGTTGGGTGAAGGGAATATGACAAACTTGCTACATGATTCTTGAACGTTTCCTAAAGTAATGTAGAAGCTCCTAATTTTGTATTTCTAATGGTTGCTCACTCGATTGGTGGTGTTGGTCATGTTTTGCAGGACCATTTTTGATTTTGAGGCAATCAAGAACCTTTTGGCACGCCCAGACTTTTCATTCTGGTAACCTTTCTGTATGTCAAAGATACGTTTTCAGATATTATCTGTTGAATGTTTCAAGCTTTGCACTGAGATCTCTAAAATTATCTCATAGAACATATTGTAATATTGATGTTTTAGGAGCTGACTTTTGCAAATAACTTTTCCATTTGTGTAAGCTTGCGGTATTCTACCATGATGTGTTTGTGCTTACTGTATCTTGTTGTGATCACTAAGAAGTTTTTTTGTGAATGTAGCTATGATGCTCTCCATGGGGTTGCTGGAGTCTATGCCAAAAAAATTTTCATTGATGAACTTTCAGCTGACGAATCTTCTCTACTAAATTGTGTCCCAAAGGTAAGCTGTACAAGTTATCCTTTCATTTTTTCCTTTCATTGTTGATGGGCTTATTGTAGGATGTCTTTCTGTAATTGGCAATATGTCAATGACATGAACCTTGTGATAAATAATCAAGAAGTTGGCTCAAGTATGAGGAAAATAGATTGGCTTTCTCAAATTGCTTATGGTAGCTAGCAATTACAAGAGGCTTCTATGTGAAGGATGCATTCTGAACATCCATGAATGCTAATGGACATAGGCACATCTAGCTAAGGCTAGTAGATGAAGAAACTCTATTGTACATTGGTATGCAATCGTTCTTGCATTAAATGTTCCAGAACGCGTCCCGGAACACATTTCGGGATTTTGACGCGGAACGGCGGAACATGACCTCAGAAAGTTTTTTTTTTTGATATGGGTGCCAAAAAACAGCTCCTTCGATGGGGTTCATGGCAAATTTGGCAAATTTTTTTATGTACTGTAGGAGCCTATAGATCCCCGATGATGCCTAGGTTTTGCAGATTCACTGATTCATGGTGCTTTGATAGTGAATCATGAGACTTAGAAGATAGGAAGTTATGAACTATCAAAAGATTTTAGCTTCTTGTCTCCTTTATGGTAGCCAACCCTTTGAAAGCCATATCAGCTTGATTCTAAATGTTGAGGAGTTTTGATATCGAGTTACACTATTAAACTTTTGGTTGCTCATACTCTCCCCTCTATCATAGCCTTTTGCCATTTAAACATTATATCAAGAAGGCCACGCCAAGAAGCTGAATGAAGACAGAATCCCCCGCAGAGCTGTGATGGCTACAAAGGAAAAATGATCATAAATAGCAAACCGCCAACACAACAGGATGAATCAACTCACAAGGAAAACCAAAGAAACGACCATAAGCGTCAACTTAGATCAAATATCCATATGTTGAACTATTGAGAAAATGTGAGGATTAGGCGAGGTGTTGAACCATGCCTACCGGTGAACGCAATCCCAGTGAGACCTACTGTCAATATCATCGGAACAGAAGCTCGCAAATGATCCCAATCTGCCGTGTTATCACCTGTCCAAATAGGCCCTACTCTCTGAGTGCCAGCAAAAAAGGCTCTAGATTGTACAAAAGGCCTGTCATTTCCATCACCCCATCGCAAAAGACCCTCTGCTGAAGCCATATGAAAGTAGTAACTATAAGCATTGTGTATGTCCCGGTTCTCCACACCCTCATAATGCAAATTATCTCTGGGCATGCTTGCCTGCACAAAAACCCACTCAAAAAAGGAATATTAACATACCGTCCACAAACGTGGACAATAGATTTCAGGTACTTCCAAAAGAACATGGCCGAAGAAGGGGGGCAGGTAGAGAAGAAGAAGAAGATGGAGATGGCAGCATAGGAGGGAGAGAAGGGGGGCAGGCAGAGAAGAAGAAAATGGAGATGGAGATGGCAGCGTAGGAGGGAGAGAGAAAGAAAGAAAGAAAGAAAGAGAGATCTTGGAAGGAGGAGAGAAGAAGAAGAAGATGGAGATGGCAGCGTAGGGGGGAGAGAGAGAGAGAGAGAGAGAGAGAGAGAGAGAGAGAGAGAGAGAGAGAGATTTTGGAAGGAGGATCATGAGAGAGGAAAAGGGGGAGGTTACTGATTTGAATTGTAGGAGAGAGAGACCGCGTGCGGGTGGGGGGAAAAAAAATTTGAAATGTACTTGTCTGCGTGCGCCCAAAAGAAAAAAAAAATGGCTTGCATGTGTTATTTTACTCGCCATTTTTTTTCAAACGATGTTTTTTAGCTTTTGCCTTTGCAAAAGCGCGACATTTTTCGCGGGCAGAGCGTGACATTTTCTGAGGCACAACGTGACATTTTTGACGGCAAAAACACACAATCTCTCTCTAAAATAGTTTTATAATATATAGATATATATGTAACATGCCCTATGGTGGTATGAGATGGGGCATGAGATGGTGTCGGCGGTTAGGGTGTAACATGCCCTATGGTGGCATCTAGGGGTGCATCTGGTGATGGCATGGCAGGTGGTGTATCTCTCTCCCCACCCATGCTAGGACATGCATCTGGGGGTGTGACACCAGCAACTGAGGATGCTGATGGCCGTGAGGGAGTGGCAGAAGGCCCAAGTGCCTTGCTCGTGCTATACACACCGAGTGACTGTCATGGGTGGGTGATGCTGATGCCCCCCCCGTGGCTAAGCCTTGCACTTGTATCCACTTTGCGGCTAGGCCTTTCACCTGTATCCCCTGCCTGGCGTGGCCCTACACGCTGGACCTGTGAGCTTTGCCCTCTCTGCTGGATAAAACTCCTTGTTGGTCTCAGTGGTTAACTGGCATGGCCGTATGTCTCTCGCAGCCTCTCTACCTCAACATTTGTAATGGTGTTGCAAACTAATATGCCCAAGCCCTGCCCATTTGGCAATCGTAATAAATGGGCCCTGACCTTGGTGAGTGACCCGGTGAACTCAAAACTGCAATGGCAGCATCCCCATATCCGGGCACCTGAACCATGGGACATAGCCACATCCCCCTGTATGAGGTCAACCTAAACCCACCTGCCCCTTGCGAAAAAGCAAGCATGACACACAAAAAACCCTAAAATTGTTCCGTATGGGCCAAAAGATGTCCAACATTTTTGTGGACATTGAACAACATAGTATAGCATCTTACAACACATCGATCAGAAAAATACAGCTCATTTCACAGTTTAGGGCCAAAAAAGACACCAAAATGTGAGCATGACATTTCAGAATTTGACATACATGCCGGATAGGTGAAACCCCACATTCCTGGCATTCTTGTAGGCATTTAGAAACATAGTGTGGCATCTAACGGTACCTCAATTGGACACCTATAGCCAATTTTATAAATAGGGCCAAAAAAACACCAAAAGAGGGCACCACTCTCATAACTTCTTCTGCGCGCTGTAATGGCCCAAACTAACATTGTGGGCATTCCCATAGGCATGAGGAAACACCGTGGAGCACTTTACTTTGCTTCAATCTGACACCTATAGCTAGATCTAAACAATCATGGAGTAGGCAAGAAAAACCTGGAAACGGAGATTTCTCACTCCACGCTCGTTTGATGTGCCCGGCGCCATGTGCCCACTGCATCCCACTTGTCGAATAGATGCTTGGAGGATGTCGGATCATTGCAAACGGATGCGCATAAAAAAATTTGCAACAACTTTCCTCTCCAACACGTAGGGCAATGGAAAAAAATTTAGGATTTTGAAGCAAAATTTGTTTGCATTCTGGAACGCGCATTCCGGAACGCAGGGCTGGTGGGACGCGCTCCGCCAGGATCTATGATACACACACACACACACACACCATAGTTGCTTAGGGTTTCTAGAAACGCGTTCAGAAATGTGTTTCTGATTTGGGGGAGTGTTCTCAAAAGCGTTTTTTTTTTGAGATTTTGTTAGCGTATCAAATTAAAGCTTTAATTTAGGGCAGTAAGAATAATTAGCTAAACTATAGTAAGACTATTGTTTTACAGATATTTGTGGGCATTAATATAAAATTTGCCATAATTTTGATGATATCTGATTTTTTTGTCTGTTTAGCGATTCTGGATACAATCACTACCTATATCTTAGATACCAATTTGGCTTGGTTTGAAATTCTTTCTTGATGTAATGTTTTAATTGTATGTCTGAATAGTTACTGGTATTTAAGAAACTTTTCTGTCCCAAACTTTTGTATCTGTTTTGTTTGGCATTTAAAACTGTAAACCAATATTCAGAAGGCACAACTTCAACTTTTTTAACAAAATTCAAGCAATGATAGTGTCAAGATCAGGTGTTGAAAAGATTTATGAAATCTCGATGTGTCATCTTTCAACGCATCCTCGTTAGTTTACTGCCATGAAACTGGTATCCCGGCGGTGCTGGAGGAGCTAGCTTGGGCACTGAAATAACCCTAGCATGTTACCTTTCCGGCTCGTCTTCTCTTCCATCTGCCAGCAGATCCCTTGCCACTGTCCTCTTGGTGACTGCATGTGATGTAACTTCTTACTTGCATGTCGTGGACATTTATTAAGCGAATACTTTCCCAAACAAAAATAGCACAAACCTTAGATTTTGGATGTTTCCTTCTATTCCAAAGTGAGTTCTGATATATCATACATGCGATGAGCTCTTGTAGTCAAGATACTTTACGCGTGACTGCCCATTGCATGTAAAGCTTCGAGTGCTTTTGCAGACTACCCCTAGGGTCACTGTGACTGATCTTCCAAAAGCTTGGGCACTAGATATTGCCCGTGCCACCAGACTCCAGAGTGCTTTTGCAGACTACCCCTAGGGTCACTGTGGCCGATCTTCCAAAAGCTTGGGCAATGTCACCTTCTACGCTCTTGGAGTCCTCATAAAAAAAGGGGTCCCAAACCTTTATGCAAAAGAATTTATGTACATGCACAACCATCCAAAGATGTCGTCGGATATCTTTACCCCAAGCATCACCAGCCCACACATTCTCGTGGGAAGGTACAACCGAGCTTTACAAATCTCTTTGAAATGTTCCTACCTATTAGCACATTCGATGGTGTAACTTCCACCACCGCCGGTCATTTATATCAGTGAAGTGGTGCAACCTTTTTGATTCGTCACGCCTTATGAGGTGAGGATCTTGTGAGTTTTAAATAATTTTCCTATTTTTTAAACCAGCCCCGCATGTATCGGAGGCTTAATGTCTTTGTATTTAGTAGGGTGACACTGATGGTAGGAAATTAAGCTGACAGGACATCAGACACCTGCATAAGCCGACATAGCAAAACATGATGAGGAAGCTATATTTCCAATAATGCTGCACAATATAGTTTGAGCTTGTGCCAAGTTTTGTTCCATATATTGCAACTGGTCTTACACATTTGAATGTGATATTGATAAACGGAGGTGCAGCACTAGTAGGTAGAGATGGTGAAGAAGTGACCAGGCTTGTGGGACTGCTTCGGGCTCTTAGAGACCTCATTATCAATTGTTGATCGATCACATGATATCTTGTATTTCATTTGGATCAATTTAATTAATTCATGCTCAGGTTCAATATAACAAATCTTTAGTGGAGTTCAATCATCATTATTCCAGCACTGATCTATCGTTGTGCTTCAGTGCTTGATATCTATGTTCTGATGTGATGTTTTTGCTTATAAGTTTCATTATATCGTCTGCATAATGTTTGCAACCTATGGTGGTTTTTATTGAGCTGGGTATTTCAACTTAGCATGTCAGAGCCACAAGAAGCATGTTGTGGTCCTTGTTATAACACCCACTAACTTTACTGCTAAGCTTTAAGATAAGATTTTCAATGATTGAATTTTTTAGAGACACCTTAAAATATGATACATTTTTGATTCATTGTCTAGCTTTTCTATATGTAGTGGGAGCATGGCCCACTTGCTAGCATCATCTCAAGGGTCAGGCTTCATACTGTTAGGTGCTCCTTGTGGTGACGGCTCAGTTGGCTGATATTGACTCTATCTAATGGCTCAGTTAGCTGATATTGACTCTATCTATGTTTTGATGTGATGTTTCGTTTACAAGTTGTACCATATTGTCTGCACAATGTTTGCAAACCTATGGTGGCCTTTACTGAGCTGGGAATGCCATTTTGGCATTGTCAGAGCCACAAGAAGCATATTGTGGTCCTTGTTATAACATCTAGGGTCTTTACTACCAAGCTTTAAGATGAAAGTTTCAATCGTGCAATGGTTAGAGACACCTTGAGATTTGATATGTTGTAATTCATTGTTTAACTTTTCTATATCCAGTGGGAGAACATCCCACTTGCAAGTATCATTTCAAGGGTCAAGCTCCATACTGTCAGCAACTCCTTGTGATGACAGCTCAGTTTGCTGGTAGTACCCTACCATGTAATATTTTGCTTGTAATATTTGCTTGTAAGCTGTAGCATATTGTCTCAATTTTTGTAACCTACGGAGGTTTTAACCGAGCTGGGTATGCCATGTTGGCACGTCCGAGTTATAAGAAGCACATCGTGGCCGTTGTTATCACATTGGTGGGCTTTTATACTAAGCTTTAATTGGTGCAATGCTTAGAGTCACCTTAAGAATCGATACATATGTGATTCATTGTCTAGCTTTTCTATATCTAATGGGAGTATGGTAGCATCTCTCAAGGTTCAAGCTCGATAATGTTAGCGACTCCTTGTGGTGACAGTTGAGGCAGCTGGTATTTACTTTACCTCTAAATCGCATTTGTGGTTTGAGTTCCAGCCTGGTCCTTTATGCTAAAACTCATTTGAGCCTACTGAATTAACCAACATGCATGAAGTCTTCTATTCTAGTGAAGTGATCCAGCGTTATATATGGTCATTGAGTTCTGGAGGTTCTTGATTCCAGAAGTGTTCAGATGTCCTCTTATTTAGCTTACTATCAGTTAGAAATTTTGCTTTGTGACATGGTTCCATTCACTTCATGGCACTCACTAGATCTTCCTTTTGTTTATAAGAATCTGCATGAGTTTTTCAAAATATTTGATCTCTACGCTGACACTAACACGGTGGGCAGGACTTCCATAGCCACATACCACAAAGTCTGCCATAGACTAGTTGATAACGAGTTAACTGATTGCAATTTTCTCTCCACTATGCCATTAAAGTTTCACTACCATGTCTATTACAATGTACTGGATAAAATTTCCCAGTTTGCAAAATTAAATGCAAAACTATTGTACTGCATAATATTCAAGTTCTGGTGGCAGTGCAACAACTTTACTGCTTCGAGAGAAACTTACCATTAGATGTTACATAGTTCATAATCAGCTCTAGACTCTGTTTTTTTAAAAGCTTTTTGTCTTGATTATGTGTTCACAGGAGGACTTTGGAGGAGGACATCCTGATCCAAATTTGACCTATGCCAAAGAGCTCGTGGCACGTATGGGTCTGAGTAAGGCAGCTCCAGTGAGTGAACCACCTGAATTTGGTGCTGCAGCTGATGGGGATGCTGACAGAAACATGATTCTTGGCAAGAGGTAGAGTTAACTTCTTTGTCTTTGCATGCTTGACACATTTCATCTACAGTAAGCTAATCTAAACAGATATTCCTTTTCTTTTGAATCAACTTCCAAGCACACAGTAGATCGGTGTGTGATGAGAAAGTTTCCTTTTGCAGATTTTTTGTCACTCCATCAGATTCTGTTGCAATTATAGCAGCGAATGCTATAGGCTCAATCCCATATTTCAACTCTGGACTTAAAGGAGTTGCAAGGTACCAATCGACATCTTGTATCATCTCTAATGAGCAAAATCTGTCTTCAAACTGTCAGCAGATGCCGAGCTAAAGCACGGATTTCTATGATTTGAAAATAGAAATAGCAATATTTAACTCGGTTAAATATGTTAAAATAGAATCAGCCTTTAAAGTATCCCTGCACTCCAGTTTGAGATCAACTTCCAACTTAAACTCCTTCCCTTCTAAAGCTCTTCTTGTGATCATTGTACTTGTTGCAGATGTGCACATGCTTCTGATTTGCAAGCTGAGGCTTGTAAGATCTTAACAATTTTCATGTTTGTGCAGGAGTATGCCAACATCGGCTGCACTGGATGTTGTGGCAAAAAATCTTAACCTGAAGTTTTTTGAGGTGAGAGTGAGATGTTGCTCATGGTTGGAACACTATAAGCATGTAATTTTTGAGATAGTGGGTGAATCTTGATTTGTTTCAACATTTGGTGCTCCATTTAGGTTCCCACCGGGTGGAAGTTTTTTGGCAATCTTATGGATGCTGGCTTGTGCTCTGTTTGTGGTGAAGAGAGCTTTGGAACAGGTAAATATTCTGCTTTTATCTGATTGTTGTTCAAAATTAGGGAGTCTCTTACCATGTCACTGGTAGCTTGTCAAGTGATGTAATGTTGAGCAGTAGATTATCCAGAAAGGTTCTCCTCTCATTAGAATGCTCTTCTTAACTGCTTGTTGAGGTGCAGGCATCAGCTTCTATAGAAAGAATTTTTAAGTTATTGGCCCTTGGTTCATTTTTTGCCAATCAGTATCTGGTATGAGGTTGTGGTTTACTCATATTCTTATGCTATCAAGGGAACTAAGCATCCATCATTATGAACAGCACCTTGTTATGCATCTTAAAATGAGATTCTTATCTAGATTCCTCAACTTTTAGCAGTTTTTTCTGGAAACTGTTTCTTGCATAAGTTTATGAACAGGTTCAAAGTTCACCTGCTTGCTGAGGAATAATTTTAGTTTCCATATAGTCCTACATCACTCACATTATTCGAATGTTCCAGCTACAATTCATGGATCAGCCATCATCATACCTTTTTAAAATGGAAAACAAACATTGAGTTAAAATTTTACTCATCACTCTAAGCCATGCCTGCTTTATACTAAAGGCTGGTTGTTATGCTAAGCTGACCAACCGCAATAAAGAAATATTTGCTACAAAATGAACTTTTTTTGGGAAAAGGATCTACAACTATATCAATTATAGTGACCTTGAAAATCAGGTCTCTTAGGTGATTGGTGCAGTGAAAAAAACACAAATTTTCAGGCCAGAAGTGGTTGGTTAAAGGGATCCACTAAATTGGCTGTTTCTAGTGCACAAAGATGCTGTTTGATCCATCTAGATGTGTTGTTTAGGCTCCTAATTTCTTGAGGTTCAATATCAGCATTTGCGTGTCGCAGTGGAACAGATTTTCTATATTGAACCTAACATGTTACAAATTTGATGGGATGAGAACAGGGTCAGACCACATTAGGGAGAAGGACGGCATATGGGCAGTACTAGCATGGCTCTCAATTTTAGCACACAGGAACAAGAATGTTTCTGCTGATAGCAAGCTTGTCACTGTTGAAGATGTTGTTCGACAGCACTGGGCTACTTATGGCCGTCATTTCTACACAAGATACGATTATGAGGTACTATATCTATGTAAGAAACAGAGACCCCTGTATACTTTGCACAGGGTAAGGACTACTAGTGTATCTGTTTGTCAATTTGATTATGGTGAATTGCTTGGTAGCTCCCTAAAACAGTTCTGCAGCTTTGCTTGAAACGATAAATCCCTGATAAAACTTGCATTTTATGTTGACGTGAATTTATGGTTTCTGGTTTGGCACAAGAATGTGGATGCGGATGCTGCTAAGGAACTTATGGCCCATCTGGTGAAGCTTCAGTCATCACTTCCTGAAGTTAGCAAGTAAGCGTTGGAATCATTTGTTAAGCTGCAAGTCCTAGTAACATTACTGCTCTGATATCCTATTTTAGTTTGTCTATAAATCTTTTGCAGCTAGTTTCTGGGAGATAATTTTTTTTAGTAATGCCTATACAAGAACTTTTAGGGTTAAGGGTTTTTAGGCTTATGATCATTTCTTGGGCCTTACTTTTTTTTCATCCTTTCTTTTGATTACGATGCCAAATGACAGGACCTGCAAGATACCACTCTAGTTAGTGATTGCTTGAGTATGAATAATTTGCTATTGGCTTAAAGAATTTAATGTATCGAGTTTGGGTGCCTTGGACCCAGTTTCTCTCGAAACTTTGATTCTGATGTGTCGATACACCTTAGATTTCAATTTCCATGGCAAGATTTAATTTTACGGTGAATCAAGTAAGAGGACTGCACACTGTTTATGTCTAATACTTGCCCTCCGGATAGATACCAAGGCCAACCACATTCCTTTAGATCTATGTTGAAAAATGCAGCACATCTGGTGGTGATGAGCTTGTGAAACAACTATAATAGGTCAGTCTCTGCCTGTAAGTGAATTATTTATACCCTAAATACAAATACATGAAATCACTATGATCTTTTCCTCGAGCTTCAAGACCATATTATTCATGGAAAATCCCTTCTTGCAACTTGGTTGTACCAAAATCAGGTATTTGGAATGAATACACACACACACACACACACATCTATATATATACTATTGATGGGCGGCCGGCGATCTGGGTGACGTTCGTTGATTTAGAAGAGATAAATGCGGGCAGCAGGGAAGTAGGGAGGGAGAGAGAAATGCAGTGGGCAGCGGCTGGCCAGCGTGAGAGAGAGAGAGAGAGAGAGAGAGAGAGAGAGCCGTGGGTGTGTGTGACGTTTTATGTCGGCAAAGCGTGACGTTTTATGTCGGCACACACACAAGGTCACACAAATAGTTTTATACTATACTAGTAAAGAGTGCCCGTCGTTGACGGGCAATGGCGGCCGATCTAGGCGACGGCCGATGATTCAGAAATTGAGTATCTCGTTGATGGGCGATGGTTTTCCGAGAGACCATGCAGTTTGCGGTTAACCCAGAGCATTTAGGCTGCATAGGGACGATGAGAACCGTGAGAGAGAGAGAGAGAACCATCCGAGAGAGAGAGAGAGAGAGAGAGAGAGAGAGAGAGAGAGAGAGAGAGAGAGAGAGAGAGAGAGAGAGAGAGAGAGAGAGTTTCCTTTATTCAGACCGTATTTCAACTAAACCACAACCGCACCGCAAAGGGCCAACATGCGGTTCATAACGATTCCAAGTCTCAAAGGAAGGAAATTGCAACCTTCCAAATCGTAGAGTCAAAGAGAGAGAGAGAGAGAGAGAGAGAGAGAGAGAGAGAGAGAGAGAGAGAGAGAGAGAGAGAGTATGCGGTTTGTGGTTAACCCAGAGCATTTAGGCCGCATAGGGACCGTGAGACAGAGCGAGCATCCAAGTGAGAGAGAGAGAGTTTCCTTCATTCAGACCGCATTTCAACTAAACTGCCTTTAAACTAAATCGCAAACGCACCGCAAAGGGCCAGCATGCGGTTCATAACGATTTCAAGTCTCAAAGGAAGGAAATCGCAACCTTCCAAACCGTAGAGTAAAAGTTGTGACGACCAAAAGTAAGACCGAAACCTACAAAACCGCATAGGGACCGTGAGAGAGAGAGAGAGAGAGAGAGAGAGAGAGAGAGAGAGAGAGAGAGAGAGAGAGAGAGAGAGAGAGAGAGAGAGAGAGAGAGAGAGAGAGAATTAGAATTATTAGAATTATTATTATTAACGTCTTTTGGTGCCCAGGGGCACATAAGACAAAAGAGAGTACAAAATGTGAGAAGCATTGTCCGCATAAGGACTTATTTACCAATGAAAAGACAGTAAAACTAAAACTAAAATATCGATCTCTCTGTCTCTAAGAGAAAAAGTATCCAAGCTTGACCACCAGCTGGTGAGGGTACAAAGCAAGAGCTTAACCACCTGCTCCGCGGAGGAAACTAGCTACGAGCAAGCTGAAAGTAATGAGTGATGGTAGTAGTGGGTCGTGATGTAGGCTGGTGGGAGGCGTATGAAGATCTAGTAGCACTGGATCGAGCCGAAACTCTCTGTGTCTTCGATCTTCGGACGGGGACGTCAAAATCCGCAACCGAAATATCCACTCTGTCTCGCTTCTGGAAGAACTGAGTAATGTGAGCCTGACTGGAATCCATATCTGAGAGCGTAGGTAGAAGTGAAGCTCGTAAAATATACATCTCTCTCAAAAGAAGACCCACACATCTAGCATCTGGATACTCGAGGAAGGAGCTCAACGTGAGGGGAATATCTCGGTATAAACAATGGTATCGTCCTCTAATCTCATAGTATACTGGGCAGCGAAAGATGAAATGAAACTCATCTTCCACCTCCTGAAGAGAACAAAGCTGACATATCCGCTGCAATCTGGGAGTGTCTGTGTATCTACCTGTCTCGATAGCAAGCTGATGAGAAGAGACTCGAAGCTGTCCTATACGATATCTCAGACCAAAAGATAGCGTCTGTGTAAGATAAACTGGAAGAATAGGCAAGCTCGAAACGTCCAGCCGTAAAAGATGTGTGCCATAATAATGTAGCTTGACCCTATCTGGATCAGGATGTGACCATATAGTGCGTATGTAGCTCCGGTAAATCTGCTGTCTGATATAAGCATGGATTCCATTCGGAAGATCAAGTGCGGATAAACCCCAAGTCTGAAGAAGGGCTGAGACACTGCGATACCAAGAGTGCTTGGCTCCCTGATCTGCAAGGGTACAAGATGAAGTGAGAGCAGCAACAATGTATCTGGAGGTATCTAGATCTGATACCCTGTGAAGAAAGGTGATGATCTGAAACATAGCACCAACAACTAATGGAGGAGAAGCAAACTCGGTTAGTATGATATCATGTGGTACTGAGGGCTTAGCCCGAATTATCCTACTGAGCATGAGAATCTGGATACGAGTAAGATCTCTCCATGTATCGCGTGATAAATCAGGGCACCAAGTCTCAGCCGAATATAGCACAACTGGGGAGACAGTAGCAGAAAATAGTAGGCATCTGGTAGCAGGATCCTGCACATAATAAGTAGAGCAAAATCTCTCCATATGCACAAGAGCAGTATGCCCCTTGCGGAGCCTGGCGGTGGCTGCTGGTCGAAAAGTGAGTAGCGGACCAGAGAAAAGAACTCCCAAATAGGTGTAGGAGGTCACGATCTCAATTGGTAGCCCGTCATAATAGAAAATCACATCTCTCATATGCTGTCTGTTGGTGTTAAACACCATAATCTTAGTCTTCTTAAGGTTAACCGTCAATCCCCAACGCTGGCAAAAGTGATGTAAAGCAGAAAGGTGACTCTGTAAACCAGCTGCAGAGGATGAGAGGAGAACCACATCATCAGCGTACAAGAGAATGGGGATAATAATGTCTGCTAGGGGACAGCCCTCTCCACCTTCCTCGCGAATAATCCGCTCGAGGTCATCTATATATAGTGCAAAAAGAGTGGGTGATAAGGGGCAACCCTGCTTCACCCCAATGGTAGAATGTATCTGTGAGGACCAGCCACTACCATCTCTGAAACGTGCCAAGACTCGCTCATATAAAGTAATGATCGCAGCAATAGTATCCTCTGAAAAGCCAAGTGAAGACAGTCTCTGGAAAAGAAGATGTCGTGGAACAGAGTCAAAAGCTTTGCGAAAATCCACAAAGCAACAGTAAATTCTCTGTTTCCGATGTCGAGCCTCCTCAATAATGCATCTCAAAATGAAGATCTGGTCTGAAGTAGAATATCCCGGTCTGAAACCAGCTTGACCCATAGCGTGTAAACCCTCAGTTTCAGCAAAAGATCCAGTGACTGTCTGTAGTATAGAGCCATATATCTTAGCTAGAGTGTGGCCAATCATAATGGTGCGGTAGTTTCCTACATTCATGGGATCACCTGCCTTGAGGATGGGGTGAAGGATATTAGTACACCAAGCCGTAGGAAAACCAGAAGTAACAGCTGTGTTAAAAACATGAGCAATGTAAGGGGAGATGAGATGTGCTACGGGCTTTAGGAAGTCTACACTTAAGGAGTCATAGTCAGTGGCTTTATTTAGTTTGGCATGTTTAATGGCGTTTTCAACCATGTCAGGGATGAAAAGTGAGCAGTGGTCAGGTCTCGGTGAGAGTGAGGTAGGAGGAGAGTCCGTGGTATATAACTCCGTGGCATACTCGATCCAGGATTCGATGGCTATGGGGGCCAATGTTGAAGAGTGTCTGGTGAAATGTTTCCAGAAAAAAGAGGAGGAGGGTGAATCTAAAGAGTTGATCATTTTTTGGCAGAGTGATTGTAGGTACTTGATCTTCTTTGTTCTGGTGGTTCTATGATATTCTTTCTGGCATTGTTTGAGTGTGGCAGGGGAGTGTGACCTGGCATATGTCACATGATTGTGAAGAGAGCGGCATTCTGCATCATACCATCTGTTGTGAACACTTCTGTGAGATGATGTCGTTTTGGTGGGGAAGGATGAGGAAGCAGCAGCTAAGAGGGATGTAGAGAGAAAAGTGGCTTGCTGGTCAATTGGTGCCATGAACGGGAAGTTAGCGAGTAGTTGGGATAAGATTGTGGTGTAATTAGTGAATCCAGATTGGGTGAAAGGAATACGTTTATGAGTGGGAAGAGAGCAAGAAATTTGCAAAGAAGAGGTTATGTGACCAAGTGAGATGTGTAAGAGTGAGTGATCGGAAATGGTAGGGGGTGTGATGGAGAAATCAGAAATGTGAGAGATCAAAGCAGGTGATCCAATGAAGTAGTCGACCACACTATGTCCTCCACCATGAGGATAGCATGTATATGCTGATGAGGAAGGCCACTGTGTGAGGCCATTCAAAATGGCAAGAGCGTGTGTCTCTGCTAGAGTGATCAACTGCTGCCCGAAAGATGTAGTTGGAGTGTCTGCATCCTGTGATACCCGGTCTAGTCCCATATCCAAAGGGTAAAGCCTGAGAAGATCCGTAGCTGCATGAAATTCGGTTTGTCTAGAGCTTGTGCGGGCGTTGAAATCACCTGCTAGTAAAATGGAACCCTGCTGAGAAAAGATAGCAATATCATCTGAGAGAGCCTGAAAAGGGTCCCCGCCAAACTCAGCAAACACTGAGGTCTGTGGAGCAAAATAGCATACAGCTATATAGATGTCCTGAGGTAATCCCAATAGTGAGCCAATAATGTGTAACCAAATATAGCGAGCGTATGGATCTTGTTTAACCATCTGAACTGTGGTGTCTCTGTATAAACAAGCTACTCCTCCAGATCCTCGACAAGTTTTTCCCCTAACAAATGGACGAAAAGCAGAATGCCAAGAGTACTCCTGTATATTTGGAAGAGGATGATATAAGGACTCATGAGTTTCAGCCAACAACAAAATGTCGCATTTTCTAATAAAATCAGCAAAGTCTCCGGCTGATGACGAAGATAAAAAACCATTACAATTCCAGAAGCCAAGTCTCAAATTGGTAGGGGATCTCGGGTAGCTTCTATATCCGGGGGCCCCTAGTTCCTATTGTGGAAGGTCGAAAAATCTCGGTTTCCCGTCAATAAAAACAACCCTTTGCCCTTTCTCTTTCGCTTCAAGGATAATCTTTTTTCTTGCCAACCATTGAGTATTTGTTAAGTCATCATCCATATAAATGAAAGTACCTTTAAGCTTTGCCCTAAGCCGAAGGGCAGCATTGCGTTGTGAAAGCGAGCGGAACTTGATAAACAAAACATTGTCATCAAATTTACTGCGCCAAGCAGTATCAAAACCGTCAGCCACATGAGATAACTTGGAAATGAGCAAATCCGTAGCTTCTTCCAACGGTTTTCCACCATTGGCAATGCCTCTTACTCTAATGTTAAAGGCTTTTTTGGCTCTTCTGGCTTGTTCACCCAAAACTGTCTCCAAATCGTTTTCCTTCGGAAAAGATGAAATCTGAGAGTGATTACCTTGCTTAAGGATCGATGTCGTTTCTTCAACCTGTTTTGCGAGTGATGAGAGTTTGCTGCCCATATCACCCGGTTTGAAGAGTGCTGCCCACGTTTTCGTCTCCTCGACTTGTTTCTCCAAGCTATTGATCTTGTTGGAAGTCTCCTCCAAGGCACTTTTTTCTGCAATTCGTTGCTTAAGATATATATTTTCTTGCTCAAGCTGCTCCACACGTTCCGTGACACCAAAAAGATCCTTAGCTAACTTGCTATTTTCAGCTTCAAAGAGGTGTAGTTGTTTCTTAAGTCCAAGAATTTCTTGCCGGATAAAACTAAGATCATAAGCAAAAAGACTTTCGGTAGGTTTGGAAGGAGTGTAGTCAATGGCAGCCATGTTGATAGTTTCTGTCACCGAAGACGGCTCCTCCATCACTACCGGTGATTGGGGGGTGTCCAACAGGGAGGGGGGTGTAAGAACACCCTCCTTTTTCTTAGGTGCCATAGGAGGCGGTAAGCAGATGGAGGAGAGAGAGAGAGAGAGATCGCGCGATGAGAGGGAAGGGAGGCAGATTTGGCCACGGGAGCAAGGGGCGAGGCAGGAGGGAGAGCGGGGGTAAAGGAAACAGGAGTGAGGGTAGAGGAGGCAAAGAGATCAGGGCGCAGAGTTCAAGGCCAGCGAGGGGCAGGATATGAGGGCGAAATAGAGGCAGGGAACAGTGTGGAGGTGCGATGGTGGACAAAGAGTAGCGGATCGCTGGTTGGAGAGAGAATAGCGGATCGCTGGTTGGAGAGAGAATAGCGGATCGCTGGTTGGAGTAGCGGAGAGAGAGAGAGAGAGAGAGAGAGAGAGAGAGAGAGAGAGAGAGAGAGAGAGAGAGAGAGAGAGAGAGAACATGTGGTTTGCGGTTAACCCAAAGCATTTAGGCCGCATAGGGATGTAGGGTCGAAGATCTTACGTAGTATAGCCCTCCCGCCTATCAACAAGGATTAGATCACTGGATAGGTACCTAACTATGCATAGATGCTACTTTTAGTTAGTTTCCTACTTTCTCCCTTAACTCTACTCACCACTAACACTATTCTCCTTTAACTCTACTCCTCTACACTAACATTCATCATGATTTGGGTGAAGGGAAGGGATAGAAAAGAAGAGATTGAGAAGAGAAGAGAGAAAGAGAGAGAGATAGAGAGTGAGGGTGGAGGTTAGCTCAAATGCACATTATACTTGCTAAAGGAGAAACATAAACTATTGAAACCAAAAAGCATGAACTTGAAAGCAATTGAAAACAACAAGAGCAATAGCAAGCATTGAATTGCAAATGAGGATGCTTCTCTTCTAAAATTGGTAGAGTTTCCTCCTTCTCATTAAGCATGAAAATAGTGTACAAATGGTGCCTTTTTATAAAATGGGGAAGGCCCTTGCCCCTCAATCCTATTGGCTAATATTCACAATGATCTTATCCATTCATCTTGGACCCAACTTGATCCAAGGGTCCACAAAAAGTACATTAGAAATTACAAGATTCATGTGAGTCCCAATTTGGACCCAACTCTAAAAAGTAATCTCTAAGTTTAAAAATGACATTGGGCCTCTAGTTTTATTTTAATTCCAAGGCCCAAGTCATGTTTATTTTATTTACAACTTTATTTGCGTGCTCATTGGGCCATGGACTTATACACGCAGGATGCCATGCCCTCGCAACACATTTTATTGGATGATTTTATTTATTTACACTTTGTTGGGAATACCCCCAACAAGGGACCGTGAGAACCGTGAGAGAGAGAGAGAGAGAGAGAGAGAGAGAGAGAGAGAGAGAGAGAGAGAGAGACCATCCGAGTGAGAGACTGCGAGAGAGAGCGAGAGACCATATGTAGCCGTAGGTGAGAGAGAGAGAGAGAGAGAGAGAGAGAGAGAGCGAGCATCCGAGTGAGAGAGAGAGAGAGTTTCCTTTATTCAGACCGTATTTCAACTAAACCGCAACCGCACCGCAAAGGGCCAGCATGCGGTTCATAACGATTCCAAGTCTCAAAGGAAGGAAATCGCAACCTTCCAAATGGTAGAGTAAAAGTTGTGACGACCAACGGTAAGGCCGAAGCCTACAAAACCGCATAGGGACCGTGAGAGAGAGAGAGAGAGAGAGAGAGAGAGAGAGAGAGAGAGAGAGAGAGAGAGAGAGAGAGAGAGACCATGCGGTTTGCGGTTAACCTAGAGCATTTAGGCCGCATAGGGACCGTGAGAACCGTGAGAGAGAGAGAGAGAGAGAGAGAGAGAGAGAGAGAGAGAGAGAGAGAGAGAGAGAACCATCCGAGTGAGAGAGAGAGAGACAACATCCGAGAGAGGGAGAGAGAGCATCAGAGAGAGAGAGAGAGAGAGAGAGAGAGAGAGAGAGAGAGAGAGAGAGAGAGAGAGAGACCATGCGGTTTGCCCTAAACCCATAACATTTAGGCCGCATAGGGACCGTGAGTGAGAGAGAGAAAGAAAGAAAGAAAGAAAGCTTTATTAATGTCTTTTCCATGCCAAAAGGCATATAAGACTAATGAAGTACATGTCAAGTGTGTGGTAACCATAGGAGCGTATAAAACGTCTCCAAAACTGTAATAAAGAAAACATCTAGTACAACTAAAGTACACGTATGTGAGTGTGTCTGTGCATAATAATCATATATATTGATGTCCAGATGTCAAGGCCGTGCCGTGCTGCTGCTGCTGTAAAAGGATGTAATGTGAGCCACAACATGAGAAGGCATTGGAGCCTGCCGACGTTGTCTATGAGCATGAGTATGTGTAGTAGTACGTCTCTGCATAGGATGTCTGGTGATCCTGGTAGTAACGTGATGGTGAGAAGTACACTGTCTCTGATCTCTATGGGAATGCCAGCGGCTATCATCAGCGGCATAATCCTCGTCCTCATGCACTAAGTCACGCGGTCTCCGCCTAGTAAAGAATGAAGTGATCAATGGTTGTGAGGTAGAATGCTGGGGTGTCCCGTATAAATCTCTCCGTAGGATGAACATCTCACGTACCATCAGGGCGACACATCGTGGGTCCTCATAGGCAATGAGAGAGCGTAGCGTGGTAGGCATGTCTCGAAACAGGCAATGATATCGTCCTCTGATCTCATAGTATACAGGGCAGCTGAAGATAAAGTGCTCCTCAGACTCCACCTCACCTAGAGAGCATAACTGGCAAATACGCTCCTCTCTCGGAATACCATGGAACCTCCCAGTCTCAATAGCTAGCTGATGAGAGGATACCCTGAGTTGTCCCAGTGTGAATCTGAGACAATGTGATAGTCCCGAATCTAAATAGTGTGGAATGACTGGTGTCCCTGATGCATCCAGCTCCAAGAAATGGGTCCGGTAGAAAGCTGGCTTAACCCCTAACTGGTGGCGCCAAATCCGCTCTAGATATGCATGATAGAGGAATCGTCTGATATACTGATGGGTGCCTGAGGGAAGCTCTATGATAGAGATACCAAATGACTCAAGTAGGAGGTGAGATGCCTGAGAGAACCATGATAATCTCTAGCCCTGATCACAAAGGCGTTGTGA
The DNA here is from genome assembly GCA_029204225.1 of Diphasiastrum complanatum. Lineage (NCBI taxonomy): Eukaryota > Viridiplantae > Streptophyta > Lycopodiopsida > Lycopodiales > Lycopodiaceae > Diphasiastrum > Diphasiastrum complanatum. The sequence goes on along the minus strand of CM055110.1, from coordinate 47,523,088 downwards.
GGAGGATAGTGCAATCTGTATGTATCGTCTGTCTATCTCTGGTAACGCCTGTATCCTTTGTATATAAGTAATGAGCTGGAAAGCTGCCTCGATTTGTATAGGTGGAACTGCGAACTCGGCCAGGAGAATCTCATGTGGAACAGAAGGCTTCGCTCGAATCAACCGGGCTAGCATGGTGGTCTGTAGTCGTGAAAGACTGGCCCAGTGTGAAGAGGGGAGACCTGTACACCATGCCTCTGCCGCATATAGAGTCGTGGGGGTGACAATGGTATCAAAAAGGTGACGCTTACTACGAGCATCCTGGATAGATTTCCGGAAACAGAATCATCCGAGAGAACCATCAGAGAGAGAGAGAGAGAGAGAGAGAGAGAGAGAGAGAGAGAGAGACCATCCGAGTGAGAGACAACGAGAGAGAGCGAGAGACCGTATTTAGCCATATGTAGCCGTAGGTGAGTGAGAGAGAGAGAGAGAGAGAGAGAGAGAGAGAGACAGAGTGAGCATCCGAGTGTGAGAAAGAGAGCATCCGAGTGAGAGAGAGTGAGAGTTTCCTTCATTCAGACCGCATTTCAACTAAATCGCAACCGCACCGCAAAGGGCCAGAATGTGGTTCATAACGATTATAAGTCTCAAAGGAAAGAAATTGCAACCTTCCAAATCGTAGAGTCAAAGTTGTGACGACCAACGGTAAGGCCGAAACCTACAAAACCGCATAGGGACCGTGAGAGAGAGAGAGAGAGAGAGAGAGAGAGAGAGAGAGAGAGAGAGAGAGAGAGAGAGAGAGAGAGAGAGAGAGACCATGCGGTTTGCGATTAACCCAGAGCATTTAGGCCGGATAGGGACCGTGAGAACCGTGAGAGAGAGAGAGAGAGAGAGAGAGAGAGAGAGAGAGAGAGAGAGAGAGAGAGAGCATCGTTTCCACCATATTTAGCCGTAGGCAAGACCGTGAGAGAGATAGAGAGAGAGACCATGCGGTTTGTGGTTAACCCATAGCATTTAGGCCGCGTAGGGACCGTGAGAACCGTGAGAGAGAGAGAGAGAGAGAGAGAGAGAGAGAGAGAGAGAGAGAGAGAGAGAGAGAGAGAGAGAGCGCATCCGAGTGAGAGAGACAGAGCGAGAGACCGTATGTAGCCATATGTAGCCGTAGGTGAGAGAGAGAGAGAGAGGGAGAGAGATAGAGCGAGCATCCGAGTGAGTGAGAGAGAGAGAGTTTCCTTCATTCAGATCGCATTTAAACTAAACCGCATTTAAACTAAACCGCAACCGCACCGCAAAGGGCCAGCATGCGGTTCATAACGATTCCAAGTCTCAAAGGAAGGAAATCGCAACCTTCCAAACCGTAGAGTAAAAATTGTGACGACCAACGGTAAGGCCGAAACCTACAAAACCGCATAGGGACCGTGTGAGAGAGAGAGAGAGAGAGAGAGAGAGAGAGAGAGAGAGAGAGAGAGAGAGAGAGAGAGAGAGAGAGAGAGAGAGAGAGAGAGAGAGAGAGAGAGAGTTACGGACTACAGGATACAGGCCTACTGGGCCACTCTGCATATATTCCACAGGCCTCTTTACATCTACTGTTGTTTATGTATATTTCTGGTTACGCATTTTATATTAGTCATGTACAGGCCCCAGAGCCTTTTTATATGCTTATGACCCGCACTGGGTCCTTTTTTGTGACATTGACTGGCCTTGGGCCTTTATTATATGGTTATATGTGGAGTGGGGGCCCGTAGGAGGGCGCACTATTTTCCCTCCACATTTCGCCTCCCTTTACTTTTGAATTCCTATTTTAGGGTTCATTGGTAGGGTATTTATAGGTGCATTTGTACACTCATTTTTCAGATGATTGATTGGTATTGCTTGGGCTTTACGTGGGAGAACCTATTGTCTTGTCGATTGCTTGTAGGGCTTCAGTCTATTGCTATCTTTTATGCTTCATTGATTCAACACCTGAGATTTTGATCATAACTTGGTATCAAAGCACTTTCCTGATTGCTGAATTTCAGATTTGATTTTCTGATTGGGTGCCCATTTTCCTTGCTGATTTGTCTCTCTTTGCTGAGGGCTTTCGTATCTTTGCTTCAGCAACATTTAGCACAGTTTGGAGGAGGACCAACTCCCATCAGAGCATTTTCCTTGGCGGAGCTTTAGCAGATAGTTAGCGGAAGTACTTCCGCTAAATTTGGCGGCCGGAATTTTTTTTTTTTTTTTTTTGGGCAGATTATTTCCGGCGCCCAAGTTCCAAATCCTTTTCCCTCTTTTTTTTGAATCCTCCATTTGATTCAGGGAGAGGATTCTCAGCCATCTTTTCAGCATTGATTGGAGGCTGTCCATCGCTCCACAGATTTCCAGCCATATTTTCAGCATTGATTGGAGGCTGTCCAGCGCCCACTTTCATTCTCCTTGTGGTCACATTTTCCAGCCAGCTCTTCGCACACGCTTGGAGCTCTATCGAGAGGTATCTTTGCTGGTTTTTCCTTGCTTTCCACACCTTTTCTTGACATTTGTCATTTCCTTTTATTTTGGGTCATCCGATGGGAATATATATATATATATATATATATATATATATATATATATATATATATATATACACATATATAGGGCAAGCCCCAGAAACAAATGCATCGAGAATTGGTATCTAAGCTTGAGACCTACTTCCATATGTTTCCTAAGACTGACATTCAGCGGATACATTTGGCTGCTTTACATTCGGAGGGCCGTGCTGCTACTTGGTGGCGTATGTTTCGCCAGACGGCTTCACACCCTGGCCTTGCTAGTTGGACAGTGTTCATGACAGCACTCCGCCTAGCGATGATTGATCCTCAGTGGCTTATTCGACAGCGCGACATCTTTTGCAGTTTATCTCATACTGGTGACTTGGCTGCTTATACGACACGGTTTACAGAGCTTTGCTATCTATTCCCAGATTGGAGCTCATCTCTCGCTACGTTGCTGGTCTACGAGGCGCACTCAGGTATGATGTTTCTTCTTTTTTTCCACTCACTCTTTCTCATGCCATCTCCCTTGCTACTGCACTGCAGCACAAGTACTCTCCCATCTCTTCCTCTGTTTCTCGTCCTTCGCGTCCTTTCACACGTCCTATTTTTTCCTCTCCATCCTCTGCTAGTCTCACATCTGTCAGTTCACCTTCGTCCACTCTTCCTTCTGCACCACGTCCTCCTTTTTCTCCTCGTCCTGTTTTTGTTTGTCGCTACTCACAGCCTGAGATGTCTGAGATCCGTGAGAAGCGCTTATGTTTCAATTGTAAGAGTCCTGATCATATCGCCCGTGATTGCCGACAGCCTGCCACTGCTACTGCCGTCTATTTCCATGATGCTGACACACCTGATGATAGTCCTGATTCTACCATATGCCTTCATATTCTTGATAATGACACACCTGTTGATCAGTTTGCCACACCCACTGAGCCTGTTCCTGATCCCCCTGATCTAGCTGTATGCCACGCTCAGCTTGCTTATGCTACTTGGGCCGGTAGGCCGGGTCCACGCCATATCCGTCTTCGCATACGTATCACTGGTCGTGAGTTTATTGCCCTTGTTGACACGGGTAGCACTCACTCGTTTCTCAACAGTCATATTACTACACGCATTCGTGCTATGCCAGTCACTACGCCTCATCCCCTGCATGTTGAGGTTGCCAGCGCACACTCTTTTCCTAGCACGCAGATGTATCAACAGCTTTCATATCGGATTGGAGACTTCCTTGGTCAGGCAGATTTTCATATTATTCCACTCGGTGCTGATTGGTGTGCATCCCTTGGTGCGGTTACAGTAGACCTCCAGCAGCAGACATTGACATTCTCTCATGATGGTACTCGGCATATATTTTCCGGTATTGATTCTCGGCAGGACTATCAGCTTATTTCTGGGAAGCAGTTCATACGGAGCCTCCCGAAGGTCCACTGTGCAGCTATTCTTTCTGTTCAGCCAGTTCAGCCTATTGCGGATGCACCACCTTTGCCACAGGTATTTTCTGAACTGTTGCGTGAATTTGAGCATGTTTTTAGAGAGCCGACTCAGTTACCACCTTTACGAGATGTCAACCACCATATAGACCTTGTTTCCTCTGCATCACCTCCTTCTCGTCCTCCTTTTCGTATGTCTATTGTTGAGCGCGAGGAAGTCCAGCGTTAGTTGTTTGATTTATTACGTCAAGGCCTTATTGTTCCTAGCCACAGTCCTTTTGGTGCTCCTGTTTTACTTGTTGATAAGAAGGATGGTACTAAACGTCTATGTATTGATTATTGTGCTTTAAATAAACTTACTATCCGTAATCAGTACCCTATCCCTCATATGGATGACCTGTTTGACCAGTTAGGCCAAGCCAAGATCTTTTCTAAACTTGACCTCCGTTCCGGTTATCACCAGATTCGTATGCATCCTCCTAATGAGCACAAGACAGCTTTCCGTACCCACTTTGGTCTGTATGAGTTTCGTGTCCTTCCTTTTGGTGTCCGCCCACTTTTCAGAATGTCATGAATAACATCTTTCGTCCTCTGCTTGGAAAGTGTGTCATTGTTTATTTTGACGATATCCTCATTTATAGCACCACTCTCACGTTCGTTCTGTTTTTGTTTTGTTAGTTACTCATCATTTGTATGCTAAATGTTCTTAATGTTTTTTTGTTGTTGTACAAATCGTGTTTTTGGGCTTCTTTGTTACTAATGGTACTGTTCGTCTCGACCCTCGTAAGGTCCGTTCTATTCTTTCATGGCCTGTGCCTGTTGATGTTCATGATATTTGTATGTTTCTTGGTCTTGCTATCCATCTTCGTAAACCAGTTGCTCATTTTGCCACTCTTGCATCTCCTTTGCATGCTCTGTTGAAAAAGGAAACTTCGTTTGCTTGGACTCCCGCATGTCAGTCAACTTTTGATACTTTGAAGGTTAAGCTTACCACTGCCCCTGTTTTATTTCTTCCAGATTTTTCCCAGCGTTTTGCTGTTGAGACTGATGCTAGCTCCACAGAATTAGGTGCTTTGTTACGTCAGCGTTAGTGTTTTATTGCATATGAATCCCGTCGTCTTCGTTCGTATGAGCAGCGCTATTCCACTCATGAAAAAGAGCTGCTTGCTATCATTTTTGCTTTAAAGAAGTGGCGTCATTATCTGTATCGTGTTCCGTTTGATGTTTTTACTGATCACCAGTCACTTCGTTATTTGTATACACAAAAGGATCTTAGTGATCGTCAGTACCGTTGGCTTCAGTTTTTACAGTCCTTTCATTTTGATATTCATATAAGCGTGGTAAAAGTAACGCTGCTGCTGATGCTTTGTCTCGTTTACCTGCTCTTACTTACAGTCTTGTTACGTCTCCCCACTCTTGGTATGATGATCTTCCTCAGGCTTATGCCACATGTCCAGACTTTCGTGATGTTATGTCGTCTGCCTCTCGTCCTTCCTCTCACCCTCACCAGGTTTATTCCATTGTTAATTATCGTTTGTTTCACTATGGTTCGTTATGTATTCCCAGCACTCTCGACATACGTCCACAACTCCTTCTTGATGCCCATTCCTCTCCTGTTGGTGGCCATTTTGGTTTTCAGAAGTCCTTGTTCCGTTTGAAAGAACATTTTTATTGGCCTTCCATGAAGTGTGAGCTTTCCCACCTTATTCATACTTGTGATTTTTGCCTTCGTAACAAGTGTTCCCGTGAAAAACCTGGCGGTCTCCTTCAAAGTTGGCCTATTCCTTCCCGCCAGTGGACTGATATATCTATGGACTTCATTTTAGGTCTTCCCCGTACTCAGCGTGGTCATGACTCTTGTTTGGTGGTAGTTGATAGGTTTTCTAAACAAGATCATTTCATACCAGTCAGACGTACTATTAAAGCAGAGCAGTGTGGTCGTATATTTATTTTTGAGATTTTCCGCTTACATGGTCTCCCACGATCTATACTTACTGATCGGGATACCAAGTTTACATCAGGTTTTTGGAAAGAGCTTATGCGTATCTTGGATGTTAGGATACTTATGGGCACTGCTTATCATTCTTCTGCGGATGGTCAATCTGAGGTTATTAACCGGGTATTGGAGGATGATTCACGACATTATGTTTCTCCTTCTGGTCGTGATTGGGATCAGCATTTATGTTTGGCTGAGTTCCAGTTTAGGTGTTTCATGGATACTCACCAGTTCTACCCGGTATATCTGCTCCTCCAGATCATGCACCTGTTACTATTTCATCTTATCTTTCGAGTGCTCAGGAGATTATTACTAGAGCTCCTACTCATTTACAGCATATTCAGCAGCGGTACAGGACCATTGTTGATCGTCATCGGCGCCATGTTGAGTTTGCAGAGGGAGATACTGTTTTTCTCCGGTTACGCTTTGCTCGCCATCGTTTTGTACAGGGTCTTGCTTCTACTAAGAAGCTTGCGCCGCGCTATTATGGGCCTTTTCAGATTCTTGAGCGCCTCAGTCCAGTTACATATCGTCTTGAGTTACCTGCTGCTACTCGGGCTTGTGATATCTTTCATGTCAGTTTATTACGTGCTGCTATTGAAGATGATGCTCCTCGAGATTCCTCATTTCCTACAGATCCAGAGCTTTTTCCATTCCTGCCAACTGCTATTTTACAGGTGCGCTTATTGCATAGTCGTCGCCATCGGCAGGTTCAGTTTCTGGTCCAGTGGGATGGTCGTCCTATTGAGGAGGCTACTTGGGAGCCCATTGATGTTTTTTATCATACCCCTATCCTGGCTGATTAGGCTCGATCACTTGCAGCTACCATTGCTTCTCGGGATGCTTCGGCTTCTCTTGATGTCCCTTTCTCAGATGGGATATCTTGATGCAGTATTTTTCTCTGGCACTGGTTCTTCTCTTATTTTGCCTACATTGGGGGCAATGTTCTTTATAGCCAGGGAGAGTTATGGACTACAAGATACAGGCCTACTGGGCTACTCTGCATATATTCCGCAGGCCTCTTTACATTTACTGTTGGTTATGTATATGTCTGGTTACGCATTTTATATTAGTCATGTACAGGTCCCAAAGCCTTTTTATATGCTTATGACCCGCACTGGGTCCTTTCTTATTGACTAGCCTTGGGCCCTTATTATATGGTTATATGTGGAGTGGGGGCCCGTAGGAGGGCGCACTATTTTCCCTCCTCATTTTGCCTCCCTTTACTTTTGAATTCTTATTTTAGGGTTCATTGGTAGGGTATTTATAGGGGCATTTGTACACTCATTTTTCAGATTATTGATTGGTATTGCTTGGGCTCTTCGTGGGAGAACCTATTGTCTTGTCTATTGCTTGTAGGGCTTTAGTCTATTGCTGTCTTTTATGCTTCATTGATTCAACACCTGAGATTTTGATCATAACTGTGAGAGAGAGAGAGAGAGAGAGAGAGAGAGAGAGAGAGAGAGAGAGAGAGAGAGAGAGAGAGCGAGCATCTGAGAGGGAGAGAGAGCATCGTTTCCACCGTATTTAGCCGTAGGCAAGACCGTGAGAGAGAGAGAGAGAGAGAGAGAGAGAGAGAGAGAGAGAGAGAGAGAGAGAGAGAGAGAGACCATGCGGTTTGTGGTTAACCCAGAGCATTTAGGCCGCGTAGGGACCGTGAGAACCGTGAGAGAGAGAGAGAACCATCCGAGAGAGAGAGAGAGAGAGAGAGAGAGAGAGAGAGAGAGAGAGAGAGAGAGAGAGAGAGAGAGAGACCATCCGAGTGAGAGACAGAGCGAGAGACCGTATGTAGCCGTAGGTGAGTGAGAGAGAGAGAGAGATAGAGCGAGCATCCGAGTGTGAGAAAGAGAGCATCCGAGTGAGAGAGAGTGAGAGTTTCCTTCATTCAGACCGCATTTCAACTAAACCGCATTTAAACTAAATCGCAACCGGACCGCAAAGGTGCGATTCATAACGATTCCAAGTCTCAAAGGAAGGAATTCGCAACCTTCCAAACCGTAGTGTAAAAGCTGTGACGACCAACGGTAAGGCTGAAACCTACAAAACCGCATAGGGGGAGAGAGAGAGAGAGAGAGAGAGAGAGAGAGAGAGAGAGAGAGAGAGAGAGAGAGAGAGAGATGCGGTTTGCGGTTAAACCAGAGCATTTAGGCCGCATAGGGAGTGTGAGAACCGAGAGAGAGAGAGAGAGAGAGAGAGAGAGAGAGAGAGAGAGAGAGAGAGAGAGAGAGAGAGAGAGAGAGAGACCATGCGGTTTGGCCTAAACCCATAGCATTTAGGCCGCATAGGGACCGTAAGTGAGTGAGTGAGAGAGAGCGAGAGACCGTATGTAGCCATATGTAGCCGTAGGTGAGTGAGTGAGTGAGAGAGAGAGAGAGAGAGAGAGAGAGAGAGAGAGAGAGAGAGAGAGAGAGAGACAGAGCGAGCATCCGAGTGAGAGAGAGAGCATCCGAGTGAGAGAGAGAGAGAATTCCTTTATTCAGACCGTATTTCAACTAAACCGCATTTTAATAGAACCGCAGCCGCACCACAAAGGGCTAGCATGCGGTTCGTAACGATTCCAAGTCTCAAAGGAAGGAAATTGCAACCTTCCAAATCATAGAGTCAAAGTTGTGATGACCAACGGTAAGGCCGAAACCTACAAAACCGCATAGGGACCGTGAGAGAGAGAGAGAGAGAGAGAGAGAGAGAGAGAGAGAGAGAGAGAGAGAGAGAGAGAGAGAGAGAGAGAGAGAACCATCTGAGTGAGAGAGAGAGAGCACTCGAGCAAGACCGTGAGAGAGAGAGAGCACTCTGAGAGAGAGAGAGAGACCATGCGGTTGGCTGTTACCCCAGAGCATTTTGGACGCATAGGGACCTTGAGAACTGTGAGTCAGACAGAGAGAGAGAGCCATCCTAGTGAGAGAGAGAGCATCCGAGCACTACTGTGAGAACCGTGAGTGAGCATTTAGGCCGCATAGGGACTGGGAGAGAGAGACCATGCGGTTTGTGGTTAACCTAAAGCATTAAGGCCACTTAGGGACCGTGAGAACCGTGAGTGAGAGAGAGAGAGAATCATCCGAGTGAGAGAGAGAGGACCGTGAGAACCGTGAGTTAGAGAGAGAGAGAGGACCATCCGAGTGAGAGAGAGAGAGAGAGACAACATCCGAGAGAGAGAGAGCCATCCGAGAGAGAGAGAGAGAGAGAGAGAGAGAGAGAGAGAGAGAGAGAGAGCATCCGAGTGAGAGACTGCGAGAGAGAGCGAGAGACCGTATGTAGCCATATGTAGCCGTAGGTGAGTGAGAGAGAGAGAGAGAGACAGAGCGAGCATCCGAGTGAGAGAGAGAGAGAGAGTTTCCTTTATTCAGACCGTATTTCAACTAAACCGCAACCGCACCGCAAAGGGCCAACATGCGGTTCATAACGATTGAGAGAGAGAGAGAGAGAGAGAGAGAGAGAGAGAGAGAGAGAGAGAGAGAGCATGCGGTTTGCCCTAAACCCATAGAATTTAGGCCGCATAGGGACCGTGAGTGAGAGAGAGAGAGAGAACCATCCGAGAGAGAGAGAGAGAGAGAGAGAGAGAGAGAGAGAGAGAGAGAGAGAGAGACCATCCGAGTGAGACAGCGAGAGAGAGCGAGAGACCGTATGTAGCCATATGTAGCCGTAGGTGAGTGAGAGAGAGAGAGAGAGAGAGAGAGAGAGAGAGAGAGAGAGAGACATCGAGCATCCAAGTGAGAGAGAGAGAGAGTTTCCTTTATTCAGACCGCATTTCAACTAAACCGCAACTGCACCGCAAAGGGCCAGCATCCGGTTCATAACGATTCCAGGTCTCAAAGGAAGGAAATTGCAACCTTCCAAATCGTAGAGTTAAAGTTGTGACATCCAACGGTAAGGCCGAAACCTACAAAACCGCATAGGGACCGTGAGAGAGAGAGAGAGAGAGAGAGAGAGAGAGAGAGAGAGAGACCGTGAGAGAGAGAGAGAGACCATGCGGTTTGCGGTTACCCCGGAGCATTTTGGCCGCATAGGGACCGTGAGAACCGTGAATGAGACAGAGAGAGAGAACCATCCTAGTGAGAGAGAGAGAGAGCATCCGAGCAACACCGTGAGAACCGTGAGTGAGCATTTAGGCCGCATAGGGACCAAGAGAGAGAGAGAGAGAGAGAGAGAGAGAGAGAGAGAGAGAGAGAGAGAGAGAGAGACCATCCGAGTGAGACAACGAGAGAGAGCGAGAGACCGTATGTAGCCATATGTAGCCGTAGGTGAGAGAGAGAGAGAGAGAGAGAGAGAGAGAGAGAGAGAGAGAGAGAGAGAGAGAGAGAGAGAGAGAGAGAGAGACATCGAGCATCCAAGTGAGAGAGAGAGAGAGTTTCCTTTATTCAGACCGCATTTCAACTAAACCGCAACTGCACCGCAAAGGGCCAGCATCCGGTTCATAACGATTCCAGGTCTCAAAGGAAGGAAATTGCAACCTTCCAAATCGTAGAGTTAAAGTTGTGACATCCAACGGTAAGGCCGAAACCTACAAAACCGCATAGGGACCGTGAGAGAGAGAGAGAGAGAGAGAGAGAGAGAGAGAGAGAGAGACCGTGAGAGAGATAGAGAGACCATGCGGTTTGCGGTTACCCCGGAGCATTTTGGCCGCATAGGGACCGTGAGAACCGTGAGTGAGACAGAGAGAGAGAACCATCCTAGTGAGAGAGAGAGAGCATCCGAGCAACACCGTGAGAACCGTGAGTGAGCATTTAGGCCGCATAGGGACCAAGAGAGAGAGAGAGAGAGAGAGAGAGAGAGAGAGAGAGAGAGAGAGAGAGAGAGAGAGAGAGAGAGAGAGAGAGAGAGAGACCATGCGGTTTGCGGTTAACCCAAAGCATTAAGGCCGCATAGGGACCATGAGAACTGTGAGTGAGAGAGAGAGAGAACCATCCGAGTGAGAGAGAGAGCATCTGAGCAAGACCATGAAAACCGTGAGAGCATTTAGGCCGCATAGGGACTGTGTGAGAGAGAGAGAGAGAGAGAGAGAGAGAGAGAGAGAGAGAGAGAGAGAGAGAGAGAGAGAGAGAGAGAGAGAGAGAGAGAGAGAGACCATGCGGTTTGCGGTTCGTTCAGAGCATTTCGGTCGCACAGGGATCGTGTGAGAACCGTGAGTGAGAGAGAGAGAGACCACGCGGTCAAAATGGGATCCTTTGCGGTGTGAGAGAGAGAGAGCATCCGAGTGAGTGAGATAGTTTGTTCAGAGAGAGAGCATTTAAGCCGCATAGGGACAGAGAGAGAGAGAGAGAGAGAGAGAGAGAGAGAGAGAGAGAGAGAGAGAGAGAGAGAGAGAGAGAGAGAGAGAGAGAGAGAGAGAGAGAGAGAGAGAGAGAGACCATGTGGTTTGCGGTTCGTTCAGAGCATTTAGGCTGCACAGGAACCGTGTGAGAACCGTGAGTGAGAAAGAGAGAGACCATGCGGTCAATGGGATCCTTTGCGGTGTGAGAGAGAGAGCAACCGAGTGAGAGAGAGTTCATTCAGAGAGCATTTAGGCCGCATAGGGACCGTGAGAGAGAGAGGGAGAGAGACCATGCGGTTTGAGGTTCGTTCAAAGCATTCCGGCTGCACAGGGACCGTGTGAGAACCGTGAGTGAGAGAGAGAGAGACCATGTTGTCAAAATGGGATCCTTTGCGGTGTGAGAGAGAGAGAGCATTTAGGCCGCATAGGGACCGTGAGAGAGAGAGAGAGTTGTATATTCAGTTCCAAACATGAGTCATTGTTCCGAGATGTAATGCCATTTGAGTTGACAGTTCACTGCAACTGTCTCATCCTGCCGCAGATCAACATGTAGGGCTTTAGCTGAGCTACATCCACATGATCGAACGTAAACTCCAAGAAAACATTCCTCAGCTTGGCAAAGTGAAAGAAGAGCTAGTTATTCTTATAACATATCCATTTTTTTAGATTGATCATATATTGATGCCTATTGGTTTTAGCAACAACGCAGTAGGCCAGGTGGACCTGATCAACGTGCTTGAGAAGGTTGGCAAGTTCAATACTCTTGTGAGGTAACCGTAAACAAAAGGATTCAAGCTTCTTAAGTTACAAACCTTACCTTGTAGCATGGATATGGATATGGATATTGCAGTTGGCGGATGCAATAAAAAAGAAGAGAGCAAGAAGATGAAGGAGGCCCGATGGAGAGAGAGACGCACATCCCACCTGCTCGCGATTGAAAGAAAGAGAGAGAGAACCGATTGAGAGAAAGAGAGAGCGTGCGCGCTCTGGGGGGGGGGGGGGGGATTTGAAATTGTGTGTGTGCGTGCGCCCAAAAAAAGGAAAAATGGCTTTTATGTGTTATTTTTCACATGCATAGGACCTTTCAATCGTTTTTTAGCTTTTCGCGTTGTAAAAAGCGTGACATTTTGTTGCAGGCAGACCGTGACATTTTTGACGGCATGGTGACATTCTCTCTCTAAAATAGTTTTAATATATATGATAGATTTAAACTTTGTTACACTTGTATGCATGGGTGAGGGGCACAGGCCCCTTGCATCCTTCTCCCCTCACCAATGCATACACTTTTTTTAACTAAAGAAGATGGGGAGGAGGATGCATGTTTGGGGAAAAGGATGCATGGCCCTCCTCCCCATCTATATATATAAATATATTTGTGTGTGATATTTGTGCCTATGCATGGGGTAGGAGGATGTATGGGGTGTGCACCCATACATCCTCTTTTGTCACACTTTTTTATTGTAAGTGCGAGGGGAGGATGCATGTATCGGGAGGAGGATGCATGGCCCTGATCTCCAAGCATACATCTAAGGGGCCCACTCCAAATTTTATTCATCGTTTGTTTTCTGGTGGGCCCCTCTCACACAGACACACACACTCTCTCTCTCTCTCTCTCTCTCTGTAGTTCCACTCAAGCTTGCATGGCAAACCTACGTGGCATAGCTTAGTTGGCTTGCCACACAAGCCTAGGTCAAGCCTATGTGGCAGACTGCAACATGCCTGCATGGCATACATGAAGCCTATGTGATGCTTGTATGACCTACCACGCAAGCTTGCATGATTTGCCATGTGGCATATGTCATGGCTTGCCACATGGCAGTGTGTGACAGGCTTGGCAAATAGCAGACCATGTAGGCAGAGCCTGGTTGGCTTGCCAGCCTATGGTGGGCCTACGTGGCTTGCCACGTGGCTAACCCCAAGCCTCCATGATTTGCCACGTGGAAAGCATACGTGGCATGCCACGTGGCAGCCTATGACATGCTTGGTAGATAGCAGGCCTATGTGCCCTGCTACACAAGCCTATGGTAGGCCCTATGGCAAGTCACACTGCATTATCATTCTGTTCTGATTCATTGATGCCATGCAGGTAAAATTATTCGTAGATTAAAATATTCATATGACTGATAATTTGTGTTGATCATAAGCTCTAGCTCTCAACTAATTACGCTTCCGCAAAGCACATTTAATTGTGTTCGCCTACGGAACCTATTTTGGTAGACGTAGTGCACGCACCGAGAGATCTTCCACTGGTCGATCTCCAACATGGTGTCAGAGCTTTAGTCTCTACTATTTGATACTTTTATAGAGCTTATATTGTGAACTGTTGTTTGATACATTGTGGACACTCATTATAATTGTTTCCAGTCGTATAATCTACTATCTGCATAATCTCTGACTTCCAAATGGATTCACAATCACAATCTGCTATAATGGTAGACAAACTTGATGGTTCAAATCACCACCTATGGAAATTCAAGATGAAGGTAGTTCTGATGGCCAAAGAACTTTGGAAAATAGTAGCTCTGGAATCGAACTAGTTCCCAGTGTCGATGAGCAAGCCATTTCCAAGTGGAAGCTCAGGGATTGCAAGGCTTTTGCCTTGATCATCCTTAACATCTCCGACACACAGATTGGCCATATCAGACGAGCTCAATCTTCGAGAGAAGCTTGGAACATATTGAGCACCCTTTACGAAGTAAGAGATGTTACTTCAAAGCTGCATCTAAGAAAAGGTTCTTCTCACTCAGAATGTCAGAAGGTGATTTTGTCCAGAATCGTATAAATCAATTCAAGACTCTACTAGAGCAGATGGCAGCCATAGATTCAGCAATTGAAGATTCTGACGCATTCATGACTTTATTGTCTAGCTCCTCTTATGAAAACTAGGTGATGATGATTTCCACTCACTCAAATAACTTTATCCAGAGTCATAACTATGCTGCTGTAGGAGGAAACTCGAAGGAATGGAGCATCCTTGTCCTCCATCTTTGTTCTCCAAGAAGAACACAAAGAAGCAACAGAAGAAGAAAGCTGCCAAGCAAAACGACATCAATCAGAAGCAGTCACAGAAGCAAGATCAAAACCATAATTAGCAACCTGCTCATAGAAAATTATTTTGCAAGTATTGCAAAAGGACAAACCACGAGGTCCAGGACTGCCGAATCTTGAAGTTCAACAACAACAACAAGAAACAACAGGCAACAAGCCAATGCAGCTATCAACATGAAGCAGAACGTCGAAGTCGACGACGAGCAGGAAGCCTTCATGGTAAAACATCACCATGTTGATCGATCCGAGGAATGGTTCCTCGATTTTGGAGTAACGCAACATATGATGAGTCATCAAGAATGGTTTTCGGATTATTCAGCCTACAGCACCAAAAGATTTGTTCACCTTGGAGACAACAGCTCACATATAACTAAAGGTGAAGGTACTGTAAGATTGAACTTTCTGCATGGGGTGTCGAAGCTGATACCAAATGTATTGTATGTCCCGAATCTGATGACAAATCTATTGTCGATCAGTTGAATTATTGATTTAGGACATAAGGTAGAGTTTGAGACAGACTCATGTAAAATTCTTGATAAATGAAAAAGAGTTCTTGCACTCAGAAAGAGGCAAGGTTATCTCTATAGACTTTCTCATTGCTATTCTATGACTGATCGTGTTATAAGCAGTTCAGCACCTGATAATAAAGAATTGATTTGGCATTATAGACTTGGCCACCTTAATCATATGTCGATTGATTATATGTACAAGCATTCTTCAGCTCTTGATCTAGACTATTGAATTGTCGACCCTCCTGCCTGCCAAAGTTGTATCATAGGAAAGCAGACAAGAAGGCCGTTGAAGTCGAAGCAAGAACATATATCTAAAGATTTGGTAGATGTTGTGCATACTGACATATAAGGCCCGATGCAAACACCATCATTGCTTGGTGCATAATTCTTTATTACATTTATTGATGATTATTCAAAAAGGACTGCTGTATATTATATGACGCACAATTTGAAGCTTTTCAGTTCTTCAAGCAATACAAAGAGCATGCAGAGTTGTAGTCAGGCAAGAGAATCAAAGCTCTCAGGAGCGACAACGATGGTGAATACATCTCAAACGAATTCAAAGACTACTGTTCAGCTATAGGCATCGAACAACAATTTACTGCTTCCTATTCTCCACAATTGAATGGACTAGTCGAAAGGAGGAACAGGACCTTGGTCGAGTCTGCCAAATGCATGATCACTCATGCTTCGTTGCCAAATCATTTTGGCAACATGCTATATCAACAACAACCTACGTGCAGAATCGATGTATTACTAACAACAAAACTCCTCATGAAGTTTGGACAGGGTCCAAACCTTCATTAAAACATTTGAGAGTATTCGGTTGCATTGCCTATGCTCATGTCCCAAAGGACAAAAGAAAGAAACTTGATGAGCATTCATTCAAAACTGTTTTTGTCGGCTATTGTTCTTCTATTGGAGTGTATCGACTGTACAATATAGAAACCTGTAAAGTTTGCACTAACAGGGATGTGACTTTTATTGAAGATCAGTTTATTGACTTGAGGGGCAAGGACCAGATGCAGTCCACATATTCTGCCCCGACAACTGATATATATCGAAATGCCATTTTGATTCCTTCAAGCAGTCAACCTGTACAGTCAGAATCAGAAGACGATAAAGAAGCCGCAACTCAAGAGCAGCCAACACAACCGACTCAGCCGGCACAAAGTCGAATTTCGCAGCCAGAAGCCTCAAACAGGAGATCAACAAGAACTCGAGTTCAGCCTGTCCAATACACTGATAAATTTGCTCACTATTTTACTCAGGAGACAACCACAGTTGAGGAAGCTATGTCACAGGCCGACTTAGATCTCTGGAAAGAGGCTATGGACAAGAAGTACAACTCACTGTTGAGAAACAACACATGGATTGTCACCAAACTGCCAGTAGGGAAAAAGATAATCGATTGCAAATGGATCTTTAAGATCAAGTATGAAGCAGATGGCAGGATCGACAGAAGGAAAGCCTACTTCGAAACCTCTAGCCCAGTGGTCAAGCATACTTCCATCCGACCACTATTGTCATATGTTGCTGTAGCCCATCTTGAGGTACATTAGATGGATTTACAAACAACATTCCTAAATGTAGTTATCGAGGAGGAAATTTATATGATTCTGCCAGAAGGCTATATCCTCAATGGTCAAGAAGAACATGTATGCAAACTCCATAAAGCTTTGTACGGTCTGAAACAATCAGAGCATGGTTTCATCGAATCAACACGTACTTGATCGATCATGGATTTGAACCAAGCTCTGCAGACTGTAATGTATATTTCAAAGTTGTCAATCAATTCTTTGTCATCATCACACTCTACGTGGATGATACATTGTTGTTCGGCAACAATATTGGTCTGACAAAGTATACTAAGAGGATGCTATCCCAAGACTTTGAGATGACAGATCTCGGAGAAGCGCATTATTGTCTCGAGATTCAAATCCACAGGGACAGAAATAGAAGACTTCTCTATATCACTCGGTAGAGGTACTTTCAAAATTTATTATCAAAATTCAATTTGATGAATTGCAAGCTTGTGCATAATCCCATGGACCCAGGCTTAAAATTATTCAAGGAGCAATGCCCTCAAACTGATGAGGAGAAGGAAGAAATGAAGGGGTATCCATATCAATCAATTATCGGATCCCTGATGTATGCTATGATATCGACTAGACCTGATCTTGCATATGCCATCAGCTCTTTAAGCTTATATATGGCTGATCCTGGTATGGTCCACTAAAAAGCTCTTCTAAGAGTTGTTAGATATGTACGAGCTACCATCGACCTTTGCATCTGCTCTGGAGATGAAGATACATCCGATATCCATACACTTCATGAATATATAGATGCGAATTGGGCAGGCGATATCGACACCAAAAGATCGACAGCTGGATTTGTCTTCCTGTTCAATAGTGGTCCAGTATCCTGGAATAGTCGAAAGCAGACATCCATCCCGATGTCTTCGACAGAATCGGAGTACATTGCAGCCTCTCAAGCTATTAAAGAGGCAATTTGGTTGAGGAATCTATTGTCCGATATTGGTCTCAGACAAACTGCTCCAACAATTATTCAGTGCGACAATTAGAGTGCTACTGCATTATCGATCAATCCTAGATTTCACTTTAGGAGCAAGCACATCGAGATTAAGTACCACTAGATCAGGAGCAAAGTACTCAACAAGGAGGTGAGTGTGAAATTTTGCAGAACCCAGTACATGGCAGCTGACATATCTAGGAAGCACACAAGAGTTTTTGTGCTATCTTGAATTTGAAAATCAAGGCATTCAAGAATCCAGATTAAGGGAGGGTGTTGGATTTCTTTCTCTCCATCCCTTATCTCCTCACTAATCTAGATCCATTCATTTGTTGTATGTAAATACTTCTACAGTCGCACAGTCTGCAGAAATGCAAAGAAATCGATGACAGTGTTCTATCAACGACATCGACTTCAACTACTCGTCGTTGATCACTCATCAATTCAGCCGACATCGACTTCAACTACTCGTCGATCAGTCACTCATTGACTCAGCCAACACCAACGACATCGACTTCAACTAGTACAATGAAATGATAACAATAATATGATACAAAATCATCTAGACACTGTCTCCTCTGACTGGTAGTCAAAGTCATTTGACTTTGTGCTAGAATGAAACAGGGACTCTGTGTCCGATGACGAGGCTGACGTAGGTGGTGGTGATGCACTGTGTCTTCGTGTGTCACTGCCCCTGCCTCTGCCTCTACCACTGCCCCTCACCCCAACCTGGCTCCCTTTTGTCCCTCTCCCTCTCCCTCTACCACCCCCATGTTTGCCTTTGATCCCCCCACTCCTGCCGCTACCACTAGGCCGCCCCCTAGCCCCCGTCGTGTCTGAGTGTCTAAGGTCCCAGGTCCCACACCCTGCAAAGGCCCTACAAATTGGAATGGTGCCAGGCCTGCAGCTGCCTGTGATGCCCCACTCCTGTCTACATACAACGAACCCAAGCCCCCTCTCGCTCTGCCTTTGGGGCGGCCCTTAGGCCTAACTGGAGGTTAAAATGCCTCCGCCTGTGTCCTCGCATCGGGGTCCACTAGCAACTGCTCCATGTCAAAATGCCACGGATCATATCCCTCAGCTCCCTCCATACCCACCCCCACAGCGTCCTCCTGCTCATCCACCCACTCCTCGTACTCAACTGGAAACTCCCTCTTCGCCTCCAATAAATCCTCCTCATCCCCTCCCTCCTCCCTCACCTGTCTCCTCCTCTCAATTGCTATCCGCTGGCGTCGTGCAGAGTGGGCCTTGACATCCATGTGTGTGTGCAGCTCTCAAAGAATCTCCTCGTTGGTAAAGGACTGCGTCTGGGGTGCTCGTGGAATGGTGGTGTCCGTGTCAAGCATGCAGGAGTCAAGGTTCACTTGCGACCGTGACAGATATTGAGTCACCATACAAGTTTCATTGCAGAGCCTCTACAATACCATTAAACTAGTAATGATGAGAAGCATATGCAAGGCAAGCAAGGGTGGGGAAAACAAACCTGGCCTTCGTCTCTGCCATATCGTTGTAGCATCTGTGCATTGCTGGACACATAGACTAGCTGTCATCTGTGACGAATGTCACAGTTCATTTGTCGGACAATATAGAGCAACCATAACTACAAAACAAATTCCGTTAGGACATAGGTTAGACACACTTGCCATATCAAGCACTTGTAGAATGTAACGACATGTTAGGAAGATGCAATAGATGCGAAAGAAACTTGCTAAATGAAAAACATTAAAGATTAAATTACTTATCTTTGCCAGGTTGTTCGAATGGGGCTCAGCTCCCGTGTGATGGTCTCCTCCTCCTGGCGTAGGAGGCACGTGCGTATCACCTCTCTCCTAGGAGGTTCCCATGATGAATCTGCTGCTGCCGCCTGACGCATCATCTCTCTGAAGGCATGCGTGTCATAAATGGCGAATGGAATGGCAGCCTCGCAAAAAAACTGGGCCACTTCTCTCGTGCTAGCCTCGTGCTATTGCCTCTGTCACCCCCTGTCCAATGTAGTCTGCTGTGCCCTTAACCTGACACATCTCTGCTGTGCGTGTGTCGGTGGTTGGAGAATAACATGCCCTATGGTGGTATGAGATGGGGCATCTGGGGGTGCATATGCTGATGGCATGGCAGGTGGTGTCTCTCTCTCCCCACTCGTGCTAGGACCTGCATCTGGGGGTGTGACACCAGCAACTGAGGATACTGATGGTCACCAGGGTTTTGATGGAGTGGCGGAAAGCCCAAGTGGCCTTGCACGTGCGGCAGGCACCGAGTGACTGTCATGGGTAGGTGGTGCTAGCATCCCTTTGTGACTAGGCCCTGCACTTGCATCCCCTCCGAGGCTAGGTCCTGCACCTGTATCCCCTTCATGGCTAGGCCTTGCACCCTGGACCTACGAGCTCTACCCTCTTTGCTGGAAAAAACTTTGTGCTAGTCTCAGTAGGTTGTTGGCTGACCCAGCATGGCCGTATGTCTCCCATAGCCTCTCTACGTCAGCATCTGTAATGGAGCTGCATATTGATATACCCATGCCCAGCCCATTTGGCATGGTAATGGGCCCTGACCCTAGTGAGTGACCTGATCAACTCTAGACCGCAATGGTAGCATCTCCATCTGCGGGCACCTGAACCATGGGACATAGCCACATTCCCCTATATGAGGTCAACCTCAGCCCACATGCCCCTGCCAACAACCGGCATGGTGTCGACGTGACCTACCAGCTACCGTGATCAGTCAAAGCCTTGCAAAACATACAGAAACCATGCAAAGATTTAGTACATTGCAAAGATTCACAAATTAGGGCTAAACTGATGCGAAAATTGTCTAGTATGGGCTAGATGAGAGTTCCAACACCTTTGTGGACATTGAGAAAAATATTCTAGCACCTTACGACACATCGATCAGACAAATAAAGCTCATTTCACAGATTAGGGCTAAAAAAGACACCAAAAAGTGAGCTTGACATTGATAGATTGATCTACGTGCACCATAGGCTAAAACCGACATTCCTGGCATTCTTGTAGGCATTTAGAAACACAGTGTGGCATCTAATGGCAACTCAATCGGACACTTATAGCCAATCTCACAAATAGGGCCAAAAAAAGCACCAAAAGAGGGCTCCACTCTCATAACTTCTACGCATTGTAACGGCCTACTGATATTGTAGGAATTCCCGTAGGCATGAGGACACATAGTGTAGCAATTTACTTGGCTTCAATCTGACACGTACAGCTAGTTCTAAACAATCATGGAAATTGTAATATGTAGGCAAGAAAAACCTGGCATCTGAGTTTTCTCGCTCCCCGCTCGGTTCTCGTGCCTGGCGCCATGCCCACTGCATCTCCTTCGTCAAACAGATGGTCGTAGGATGTTGGATCGTCGCAAATGGATCATCATAAAAAAAATTACAACATTTTCTCTCCTCCTAGTATTGTGCGGCAGAATGCAAAAAAATTTGCAGTTTTGAAGCGAAATTTTTTTGCGTTCCGGAAATATGTTTATTTTATTTTTTGAAAAAATTCCTAAAATGGTGGGCTACAAATTTTTTTTGCCAAGCCTAAAAGTCCAGAAAAATGGCTCCTGTCAAGAAGCCCGGATAAGTAGAAGGCACTGCTCTTATACTAAAAAGATAACAATTTGGTGCCCACTTTTCTTCCTCAATAGAGGAACTAGTAGGAAACAGTGAACTTAGTTTCCATATGTAGCTTGCTCAAATTATCCCCATCCTCCGGTACTGAGACATCTTTAAATTGTCTGGAAAGAATTAAGCACAAGAATGAAGCAATGAAATTGCAAAAAAGCCTCTGTGAACACTAGCTTGGCATGGTGAAGTTTGCTGGAATCAACTAGGCAAACCACTGGTAAACAAGTAGTAAAGCAATTTTGGAAATATAACTGTAGCCTCGTTTCAAGAACAGTGCAACTGTAAATAACCTTGTCAGATTTGCTGGTAAAAATCATTGAAAGGTACAAAAAAATATCTCCGATAAATGTTAACAAGTGAAGGCAATCTTATGCACTTGCTCACAAGGAGCAAAATGGAGTTTGTTGAGCCGGAGAGCTCAATTGCTTATAGTGCATGAAAATGACAATTGTTTTGGAGAGAAAGTACCCTGGCGGCCACTCTGCACACTTTGAGCAGAAAATTATAGGTTTTCTTCACATTTTAAGCTTTTTTGGAGTTAGGGGAAAAGGGGAAACGTTAGATTTTGTGTACATCGGTCTGACTTGTGTGAAGATGGACAAGTATTCAGAAAATTATAGGTTTTCTTCACATTTTAAGCTTTTTTGGAGTTAGGGGAAAGGTTAGATTTTGTGTACATCGGTCTGACTTATGTGAAGATGGACAAGTATTCATAAAAGAGAACATACAAGGAACAAAGTAAGCATCTTCAGAAGGTGCAGACTGCTGTGCTAACAGAATTGGCAATTTCAGATGTGGAGAAACAACAAGAATAATGTTGGCTTTGTCGAAAAGAATCATGTCATGCGGAATATTGAGAAAGAGAAAATAAGCCTGCAAAGAGTCAATAAACTTGTATCTGCTGAATTAATTAACTGCTGTCAAAATGCACAAATAGTAACTAGACACACTGATTCCGTTAAAATTCCAGTCATGAAGGCACAGGGCTTACAGAAAGAGAAAATAAGCCTGCAAAGAGTCAATAAACTTGTATCTGCTGAATTAATTAACTGCTTTCAAAATGCACAAATAACTACACACACTGATTCCCTGTTAAAATTCCAGTCATGAAGGCACAGGGCTTACACTAGAAGGATAAGACCTGGTGCTCAGTTTTTTTTTTGAAATGGAGAACAAGGTGAAAATTGTGGACCTGGTTTGCAGATGTAGCTTCCTTTGGCTCCAAGATATCATTAGAATCACTGAAATGAATTAAAAACAAGAATGAGGAAATACGCTGCCAAAAAACATCGTGAAATAAGGATTGCCTTCTTCTATCTGAATCTTGATTCATTGATCAATGAGCTGTCTGGAACGTGTTCAAAGCCACCCATCCCAATAGGTGAACACCAATCTGGCAGATAGAGAATAATCAGCACTCTCTAATTCAGGTACCTCTTATTGTATGCTACTTTAAACTTTTGGCTTTTCAGAAAAGGCTTGTTGCTTACTGAGAGTTCTTGCTAAGATATTCTGAACAGTGACCCTCTCCTTATCTGGTCTAACTATTCAATATCAGTTAAGGCTTTCTGTGGCATGCATGTCATTCATTATGTTTGTTCCCATACTATTCCGTACAGTAACTTTGTAGTGTTGCCTTTTCAAACAGGTTAATCAAACAAGTTCGACCAGATGTTGCTGATGTAGAAAAGGCTGATGAATTTGAGTATAAAGACCCAGTTGATGGCTCCATCTCAAGCCATCAAGGTATTCGGTATCTTTTCCAGGATGGCTCCAGACTGGTAAGTTTTGTAACTCATTTCACATATAAGCATGGTTTATAGTCTCTTTACTTTCAAATCCAGTATGAACCATTTTATATCAGCCAGACCTTTCTCAAAGCCAAGAAACTATTGCAAAAATATGGCATATTGTAGGTATTCCGTTTGTCTGGAACTGGTTCGGAAGGTGCAACAATCCGCCTGTACATCGAGCAGTACCAGTCTGATTCCACCAAAATCGGGACAGAGGCCCAGGATGCTCTTGCTCCCCTTGTAAGTTTGAACCCCTGTTCAACTTAAAGTTGTCTTATGCTTAAGTTGATGTATTCTTCTACAATAGTATCATGTCTCTCATGGCTTTTTCAACATGTTCCATCAGCAGACAAAACTGGAGATATTGTGAATTAAAGGGAGCTTAGTTTTTTCTCTTTCTGAGTTTGAATTATACATCTGAGAAGTGTTAATCATGGCTGGCAGGTTAAAGTGGCCTTGAGCCTCTCAAAAATGCAGGAGTTTACTGGCCGGTCCAGCCCAACTGTCATAACTTAGCAATGCGGAGCTAGGTAATCTGTAGTAATCATATTATTTTTATAAAGGCTTGTCTGCGAGGATAGGTTTCCTCAAGTCAGTCAAGATCAAAAGGTTTTCAAGCTACCAGTGTTCCAGACTCATTAAGATACTGTAGGCTAAAGAACTGTAAGAAACCAAATTTCCGTTGCTAAATCATTATCTTGTCAGGATGGAGTTTTATATCCTTCCAGAGAACTAGATTTTAGGATCTTTCTGAGATAAACCATTTTTGGGTAATCTAAGTAGCATATGGAAGTTTATCCAGGACTTTTTTTTGGGGGGGGCAGGGGTTTTCCTCAATGGGAGGGCCTTTGCCTTAGGGCCAGTCCCTGACCTTGGGGGAAGGCATGAGGCCTTGGACCTTCAACTGCGTATTGCCAAGTGTGAGTTTTTTTTCTTTTCTAAATGCTACTGTTTTTTCATATATGTCTCTAGAAACTCAAACCTTTTTGCCAAAACTTTTATGTGAACAGCCAATGAATGAACTCCAAGTAGCAATTTGACCTTCCCTTGCTAATGACTGGATGCCACATAGCACTTGGACCTTCCGGCATAAGGCATTCAGTCATTTGGCTGTCCACATAAAATTTTTAGAGAAAGGATCAACGCTAGGTGTCATTTCGTCATTGGCCATCCACTTGAAAGTGTTGAAGGGGCCTCGTATTATGAATGATTGTGAATGCTTATGGATGTTGAATGCTTCCTTGATTTTTGATTCATGCTATCACTATTATTTCCTATTCTAGATAATCATTCAATATTCATGGTTTCCAAAATGAGAGATCCATAGCTTCTACATCCAGATATAATAGGTGTTAAACCCTTGAAAACTTAAGAATTGGTCACTAAGATCCGTAAGTAGGATGTATTTTCCATTGTTAACCTCCCTTGGGTGTTGGATTTCTATCCTCTCCATCCTTAACTCACAGCTAATCTAGATCCATTCACTTACTATATCTGTACAATCGCATACCTTGCAGAAATACAAGGGATTTGATGACAGTGTTCTGTCGACTCAGCCGACATCGACTATCCAGCCGATATCGACTATTCATCCGACATCGACTATTCGTTTGTCACCTGCACTCATCGACCATTTGACTTCATCGACTAGTCACATGTCACTATTAACTCAAATAGTCGAATTAGACATTTGGCGGCTCAACATCACAGTTATGGACTCGGCTCATTACATTCACCACGTCCATTTACATTTACTTTACTTTATGCATAAGTAGGCCTTGGGCCCTTCTTTTATTCATTATTGACACTTAGACTATATGGTTGGGGCCTTGGGCCTTATTATTCATTATTTAAACATTTGGACATATTATTGGAGAGTGGGGGCCTTCTTGGAGGGCACACTATTATCCCTCCCAGTTGGGCCCTAACCATCGGAAGCTTCCTTTTAGGGCTTCCTCTAGGCTTTAAGTAGGGAATCTGTGTCATTTCTTACTCAACTGATGATATTGATCTCTCTCTTTAGTCTCCTTAATCTCTTTTCCTGCTTTCTAGGGTTAAGTCTATCTTATGTGATGCTTTCATAGCTTAGCTCTAAATCAGTTGTGCTTGCATTCGTAACTTGGTATTAGAGCACTTTTTTTTTCACCACTTTTTTAGATTTGGTAGAGGCTGTCCAGCGCCCTACTAACCCATCACTTTTGTCGAATTTTTTCATCAGATTTCCATCGTTTTTCCAGATTTGGTAGAGGTTGGCCAGCGCCCTACTACCTTGTCACTTTCGTCGATTTTTTTCACCGATTTGTTGCCCATTTCGTGGATTGATTGGAGGCTGTCTAGCACCATACTTCATCACCATTTTTAGCAGTTTTCTCCATTTTTTTTCAGGTTATGTGCGGATTTTGGTAGTTGCTGCCCAGCGCCCTACTACCTTGCCGTCACGGATTTCTCCACCGATTTGTTGTCCATTTTGTTGAATGTTTGGAGGTTGTCCAGCGCCCTACTTCATCACCATTTTCAGCAGTTTTTCCATCATTTTGGAAGACATTTGTGGATCTTACTAGCTGCTGCCCAGCACCCATTTTCAGCTTGGATCTTCAACATTTTCAGCTTGGATCTTCAACTTTCTCCCTCTCTCTACTTGTTTTGCAGATTGTCACTATTGTTTTTTTGGAGGAGGACTGGCGCCCTACTACTGCCCACCTACTGTCCATTTTCCAGCCAACTGATAACTCTGTCTGATGCACTTCTGTTGATAAGTAGTAAGCGCTAATAGCGATACTCAAAACAAAACACTAATGGAGTACAAAACAATAGCGGATACTCTTTGTCTCTGTGTGTCTCTTCTCTAAAATGATCAACAATTTATACTAAAGCAATTTAAGCTCATCCGGTAGGACAACTATAAAGTCCAAAATCAAGGATCCTATTCTAAGCATGCCAAAACAAGAACCACAAAGGGAACGGATGGTGGACAAACCAACCCAACCAATCGTAGATTAAACGGATCTAGTCCCCAAGCTATGGATCAATCTCTATAAGGAATGAGAAATCACTCTAACAGCATGTAGCTACTAATCACACAATCAAGCATCCACTACTGAGAGCCTTTAGGTATATTTATACCCTCCAAGGCCCATGCACCACTAGTAGTGCACTGTGACACCTCATTGGACACCTTTACAGCCTATCTGGGCCACGTCATCTAGTTCCTCAATGATTCACTGATAGACCCATACAAATCCATCATCATGGGTTTAGGCCTACAACCATTTATGATGACCTTATACACATAAGGGCCCCATTTCCCTTATAGTCACAATTAACTTACGAGTTGTTGGTCTACTGATCCCTAGCATGTCCTCCCTAGCTTGGACACGCTACCCGAGACCAGTTGTGGGCATGACAACAAGCACTTAGATCGTAGGTCGCAATTGGCAGTTAGCCAGAATGCGTCGTCATTCATCCAATTAGGGCTTCCCGAAAATTTACTTGCAAAGTAGTTAGGGCAAGTCTTTAGCTTCATGTCAGGCGGAAACAATAGTTGTTCGTTCTTCGACATCTCGAAGGTCGTCCGATATGTCGGAGTCACCTGACGAGCAATTCTCAAGTATTTCTGCAGACTATGTGCTGGCACAAAGGGAATTGCATAAATTTATGGATGTAGATTAAAGATCGATTATTCGGGTGAAATCACTCCCGATAGTAGAATAATCAAACACTTCTTAATTTGAGTCCTTGAATGCCTTGACCTTCAAACTTAGTTTTGCACACAATTTTGTGTGTGCATCCAAGCTTAGTGCTTTAATAGAAACATCAGTTGTCATGTCTTGCGTTTGACAATACTGCAAGTTTACTTTCTTGTTGAGTACTTTGTTTTTGACATAGTGATACTTAATTTCAATTTGCTTACTCCTAGAATGAAATCTATGGTTGGCTGATAAAACAATAGCACTTTGATTATCACAAAATAAAATTGTCGGAGCATATTGTTTTAGATGAACATCTGAAAGTAAGTTTCTCAATTATACTACTTCCTTTGTAGCTTGAGAGGTTGCGATATACTCTGATTCAGTAGAAAATAGAGTTATTGAAGTTTGGATCGTTGTTGAGGAAGAATGTAAACCTTGATGTGGATTTACGAGTGTCTACATCTCCGGTCAACTAGCATCTGAATATCCACTGAGAATATTGAGTTTGTCGTTGTCGATTGCTCCATAACAAATGCAAAAGTCCATAGTAGCTCGAGTATATCTTGTCACTCTAATAAGAGCTTTCTAATGTGTGTTGTCAGGATTAGTCATAAACTGACTTAAGGAACTAACTACAAAAGCTATGTCTGGTCTGGTACAAATCATCGCGTACATAAGAGATCCTATTATCGAGTGATAAGGATACTCACGCATCTGTTCCTTCTCTTTGACTATCTGAGAACATTGGCCCTTTGACAAATTGAGTCTTGGGTCCATTGGTGAGTGAGCTAACTTGCAATTCATCAGATTATATCTGATCAACATATTGTGAATGTTTTGTTTAGTAATGTAGATCAACTTTTGTTTTCTGTCTCTTTGGATTTGAATACCTACACAATAATGAGCTTCGCCCAAATCTGTCATGTCAAATTCTGAAGACAACATTGATTTAACATCTTTTATTAGATTGATACTGTTGTTGAAAAGCAGTCTGTCGTCCACGTACAAAATGATAATAATAAAAGAGTGTTGCACTGACTTGAAGTAGAAATCTGAAGTGCTTGGTTCCTTTAGTCAGACATCTGTTCTGTATATAAGCCGTAGTGGAAACAACTTCAGCCCAAAAAGATTTCGGAAGTGTCGCATGAGCAAACATACACTTTGCTGATTCGACTAAGTTTGATTTTTTTTTCTCTTAACAAGTCCATTCAACTGAGGCAAATAGGAGGTAATAAATCGTTAAGACAATACTCTTTGAATTTGGTTGAAATGTACTCTCTCCCGTTGTCGGACCTCAGTGCTTTAATTCTTTTACTAGTTTCCATTTTGGCACGCTCTTTGAATTGTCGAAACATTGTGAAAGCCTCCGATTTTTGCTTAATAAAATAAATAACTGGTCTTTTCGAATATTCGTCAATAAAGGTAATAAAATACTTTGCATTAAGTAATGACGGAGTTTGCATTGTACCACATATATATGAATGAATAACATCTAAAACATCTTTTGTTGCATGCCCATGACTCACTTTCAAATGAATCCTAGGTTGTTTTTCAAGGATGCAGCTATGACAGATAGGGAGATCGACTTTGTCGGTTGGATAGTCAAAATCAAGCGCTAAGGATTGTCTGGACATGGTCAACACATGTATGATTCAAGTGTCCTAATCTATAATGCTATAGTAATGCCTTATTGACAAGAACAAAGGCTTTCAAGCCTTGATTTGTATCAGAATAACAATGACTAGTCTTGCCTTTTGCCGAGTGCAAGGATCTTAGTTGTGCTATCGATAATTCGACATTGATCAGTAATTCTACCTTATGACCTAAATCAGTAATTCTACTTATTGACAATAGATTCATAGAGAGTTTAGGTACAAGACATTTGATAGTAGTTTGAATTGATCATGCTGGAACTTTAATCTTACAGTGCCTTCACCTTCGATAGTGTGTTTAGTATTATCACCAAGATGAACGAATTTTTTTGTACTGTAAGGCGTATAGGAGTGAAAAATGTTCACAATGACTGGTCATATGTTGAGTAGCTCAAAAATCCAAAAACCAAGAATTATCAACTTGCCCCTTTTGGTCTTTGACCATAAACCCTCTTTCTTCCATGTCGATGATAGGTGATTGAAATGATACTGCGACTGCATTTGCCTGTTGATCTGGTTGCTTGTTGAAGTTCTTTGATTTTAATACTCTGCAATCCTGGATCTAATGATTAGTGCGTTTGTAATACTTACAGAACATTGCTCTTGACTCTGTGTCAGTTTCTGATTTGATGCGAAGTGCTTAGTATGAAATTTCACAAAAAGGGACTCAATTTGATCTACAAAAGATCAATAAGAGTGATTGGTAACTTAGAATCTTGATCTATATTAAAACTAGCATCCAAATCTAGCTTCTACTTGATAATTTCTATATATCCAAGCAAGAAGAACAAAAAATAATGATCCAAAGGCTTCACACATGTGAAGTACAGCCACTGTACGACCTACTAACAAGAAATAAGTTTACTTAAGAAATCCTAAGCATTCATCCACAAAAAACTTGCTTAAGAGAGTGAAAACACCAAGATTGCTCCCAAATCAATGTTTCTCGTCATTAACCTCCAAATGGATCTTACATGGATGATATACAAAATCTTCATAATCTCTCTCTAAGCCATATCCAGCACGTGTGAGACAACTCATACTGCTTATCCATATTCACTTTGGCTAAGATTTCACTAATATGCGGCTAGTGTTGACCTTCTAGATTCCTACAATTTAGGAGATTTGACATTTGACTCAAATGAAATCTATATACAATGGATCTGAACTTTATGCTTAACTTTTCACACGTGGGAGACCACTCCTACCCATGTGATATAGCATTTTCTACCACTCACAATGTTGGTGAAACCTTCACCCTCATCTGCAACCGCTACCTTGTAAAGCACGCGCCCTTGTGCTTTGAAGGTAGTCGGCCCTTTGCCAGAAGTATCAGCAGTCCAGAAGAAGATGTCAGTGAGTTTCTGGCGGTGATCCTTGGTAAAGTAAAACATGTGCTTAGTCATGTCTACTTTTTGGAGATTCGAATGGTTGATCAGTGGACGAACCTTGAGCTGAGCCATTTTGATGTCTGAAAAACAATAAAGAAGGATATAAGACAAAGGGACATAAAACTTTGAAAGACAAAGCTCAACATAAGTCTGGAGCGAACCTATGCTGAGAGCATAGCTTGGCTTTGGACCTATGCAGAGCATAGGTCCGCTCTCGACCTATGCTGAACATAACTCAAGAGCAAAAAGCATAAGTCTTCTCTCTACAGATGCTTGTCATAAAGTCGGAGCGAACCAATTCTTGGCACATGTCTGATCTCGACTTATGTTGAGCATAGGCGGGAGATGACCTATGCTCAGCATAGAGCAGACCTATGTTGAGCATAAGTCGGGAGCCGACCTATGTTAAGGATAAGTTTGCTCTCGACCTATGCTGATGCTGAGCATAGGTTGGGAGACGAGCTATGCTTAGCATAGGTCGGTGACTCCTGACCCATGCTTAGCATAAGCCAAGAGCAGACCTATGTTGAGCATAGGTCCCCGTTCTCGACTTATGTTGAGCATAAGTCGGGAGCGACATATGTTTGCTCTCGACTTATGTTGAGCATAAGTCAAGAGCGGACCTATGTTAAGCATAGGTTGGGTCGTAGCTTATTGTGAGCCTAAGTCACAAGCATACCTATGCTCGCATAGGTCAAGCCCCACTAAACAACGATCTGAAATAGAAATAAAACTCAAAATTGTAAAATACGGTAAATTTTTTTGCAATGCAAAGAAATCTGATTTGAAATTGTCTTACCTTAGTGAAATCTCAGGATGTTAGCATCTGTCAACCTATGCTGAGCATAGAAATACCGTCAAGCTTATGCTTGTTGTAATAGAATGCCCAGATCGCTGAAATCGAAAGCCAGAGAGCACAAATAGAGAAAATGAAAAGGCTAAGGTGAGTTATGCCATGCCCGTGTTCCCTTAAATATTATATGGGAATTGGGTGAGTGCTGTCGTTTAAGTTTTAAGTTTAAGAGAACTAGGTGGTGGGTGCCGTCATTTAAGTTTGTAAGGTGACTTTTCCTCTCATTTCAGTCACTAGAACTAAATTTAGTTCAAATGCTTATAACTTTTTCGTTGTAGCTTGGTTTGAATCGATGTAAAAAAGAAAATTATTGAAAATTTCATGCTTTATTCAACTATGCACTGTAAACAAGAATTTGAGTAACAATAAAGAGGTTACTAAACAATTACTATTAAAATATCAAATCAATTTAAATTTTGATTTAGGAAATTCGTATTTTTTTAAAAAACTTGGGTTTGCTTGAGAAACTCTAACGAATTAAAACAATGGCTAAATTGGTAGGGTTGAGTGCAAAGAAGATGACAAGGCTAACCCCACGTTTGCGGTTATTATGAGTCTACACCTTAAATTTTGTCCCAACAATAACATTGGCCTAAAATTTTATCTTAACCTGAAACACAAGTTTCTGTCCCGTAACTTTTGCCCTAAATTCTGTAAACTACTTAAGCATGTGGTCTCTTGTCTAATTTTATCTTGACCATAACGTCAGCCTAAAGTTTTAAGGTAATCCTAAATTCAACAGTCTCTGTGCCCTAACTTCTGCTCTAAATTTTTATTTAACTATTTAAGAATGTGGTTGCTTGTCTGGAATCATTTCGTGCTTATGACTTCAAATGTTCTTATTTGCTCTGTTGTTGCTTGGCTATCATATTCTAGCATACCAGCATATTTTCAAACCTATGATGAGCATAGCTTTCTATGCTTATCATAATAATTAAGTCTCTAGTTTTTTTATTTATTTCTTGTCAACTTATTCTAACTCTCGTAACTTTGGCCTTAAATTTTGTAAGCTACTTAAGCATACGGTCTCCTGTCTAATTTGATTCCGACCATAACGTTAGCCTAACATTTTAAGGTAATCCTAAATTCAACAGTCTTTGTGCCTTAACTTTTGTCGTAAATTTTTATTTTACTACTTAAGGATGTGGTTGCTTGTCTGGAATCATTTCATGCTCAAATGTTCTTGTTTGCTTGTTGTTGCCTGACTATCATATTCTATTCAAACTAGCATACCGTCATTTTTTCAAACCTATGACGAGCATAGCTTTCTAGTTTAGCATAGAATTTATTTTTGTTTCTTGTCAACGTATTTGAACATGCGTTGAGAGTGAAAGTCAAATCATAGTCGTGCTTTATTTTCGTTGAGGTATTTCCTAAATAGTTTAGCAATGGAGAGTTCATCTTCTTTAATTCCTCCTGTTGCAACTTATTACGATGGAGTTTCTACAAGTTGATCATCCGACATTAAGGCTACAATTGTGTACCACGAAGTGACTTAAGTTTGATACAAGCTACTGAATTTTGTACGACTTCATCTTCGTCTTTGTGTCTCTTAAATCCTCGAGCAATGTATTATCCTCCTTCACCAGAGATTCATAGTGGTTCGGAATCAAGTAAACACTTAGTTACTGATTCTAGTCAGTCCACCATCCCACGACAAGGAATTCTTTCTTTGAAGAGATCAAGGCAAGCATGAAGGCCCATTATGTCCAATGTTGTGAGGTCAAAAAGATATATATGTTTGAACGTAGCAGATATTTCTGAAAGCTCAGAGCCTTCTATTGAAAACCAAGATAATGAAATGGCAGAGAATCAACCCACACCTATAATAGGTACGGATTCATTACCAGTACCTTTAGGTGCCAATGTTGCAACTCCCTCATGCAAAGTAGAATCCAAAAGGAAAGAAATTTCGTAGAGATTTACAAGCAAGTCGAGAAATGACGTGACCACAAAAACAATTGCTGGAACCTCGTGAAATTCGTAGAGTCAGAAATTTAGTTTGTTGTATTTTCTCCTATTTGCAAAAATTGACCTCTGCCGGAATTAAGCAAACTCATTTGAACTTTTTTTCAAAGACAAAAAATGATCAAAATTATTATCTTTGTTGGTCTAGAAGGCTTGACATGAAAGGTTTCACTTACTTTTTTAGAAACAACCAAAGTTTGTCGCAAGGCTTTCAAGGCTGTTCATGCAATTGGAAAGTTGAGACTTGCTCATATTCACACCAATTAGGAAAAAAAGTCCTAGCCTTCAAGGTTTTGTTCAAGGTCGGACTGTTTCTCCGAACTGTAAAAGCATTTTTGACGTATTTTATAGACGTGCATGTTGAGAAACGTTCAATTTTCTATATTTTCACCTTCCAGACAATTTCACAATACTAAAAATATTCTTGTTGTACAAAGATTTTGCAAAGTTGAAAAATGTTTGACATTTAAATTTTTCTGACAATCCCCAAAAAATCTAGAATGTCTGTCTATACTATCTGCAATTGAAAGCGCTCAGAGAACAAGCAAAAAGTCCTTAGAAAAATAGGTATTTGACAAATATTAAAATTTGTCATTTTTTTTTTCAAATACAATTTCAATTTCTTTTACGCTTTCAATTTAGTAAATCATTTTTTTGTGTGATTTTTTATAGCGGACATTACAAAGTCACTTCAAATTCACAAAGACAACAAAAAGACAAGAACTTGCAAAACACATGAAAAACTGTTTGGACTTTTCTCAAAAGTATTTGGGTCTCGTAATTGATGGGATGGATCAAAAGAAAAAGCTACTACCACATTTTGTAAGGGTTTCAAAAAATCTAAACAAAGTGGATTTTATCCAAGCATTTGTTTGGAGCTCTTATATTCAATGACACCTTGCAGTCTAAAGTGTATTTCAATTATCCAATGTTCGAAATGATCTAAACTTGACCATTACCATAATTTACAAAACAATAACTGAATTTGGCAATAGTCTTCTTGAGATTTTCTACTTGCAATTTGATAATACTGCTAGAGAAAATAGAAATCGAACAATGCTGGCATATTTATCCATGTAGGTTGTTTCAAATTTTTCAAAAAAAATCAAAATACAATTTTTATTGGTGGGTCACACTCACGATCAAATCGACCAAATGTTTTGCTACTTTTTTAAAAAGCTAATACGCAAAAAAAAGTTTTTCTTTGCTAGTATTAAAAAGTATTATCGAGGAGTCGCACATCCCTACACCAAATGTGTTTATACTATGATGCACATTTGATTTTAGAGATTACATCAAAACATCGGAGGAACATTGCATTGCACCAATAAGTAATATTAGTTTTTAACATTAGGTCAATATTGCAAATAGTATTGATGACATCACATTATTGTGGGAAAGCAATTTTCAAACTCTATGACATGGTTACCTTCTAAAGGAGTTTGTTTTTTACAAAGCGTCTCTTCTTCTCAAGTTAAGCTTGCACCTTTGTGTCATCTAATTTCTACTATGGAAGAGCAAAAGGCTCAAAGAGAACATCGTCCAGTCGATCCATTTGCGGCACCATTTTGGAAATGACCATTCAAGCAACATACCAATTTTCTGACGAGTTTGATCGACATTGGTGCATGAATTTTTTTGAAGAGCAAAAGCGAAGTTTGCTTAAGTTGGTAGATGCAAACTTATCTGAGGAGTTTCAATGGCCATTTAGATTTTCAATTTCAACAAAGATAGTTGATTCCTTTGTTGCTCCACAACAGATTGAGCCTTTGACCCTTGTGTAAAATGAGGAACATAAGATTTATTTGGGTTCTAGAAGAAGTCGACAAACTATAAATGCTGTGAAGGCTTAATGGTCTTGTAAACTCGATGAAATAAATGTCGGTAGTCTCATCGCACTTCTAGCTTCAGGAAATAACGAAAATAATCCATTTTGGGTTGCTAAAGTAATTGGCTTCATTCAGAACAATGACACGACAAAAATTGTATGTGTGCGTTGGATGTATATCACTTCAACAAATGTTTATTTGTGAACCTACGAGCTAGAAATGTTGCAATTAGATCCAAAAGGCAAGTGGAAGCGTTCAACAAAGAGAGTCGATAATGTAAATCTCTATGTGGATGCACTTGCATATAATTTCGAGTTGATAATGACGAACCATTTTCGAAAGTCAACAACATCTATTTTGCAAGAACGCCTTTGGTTAAGTGCACAACCATCATCTTCGACTCGACTTCAACGTAACAAAGCCACAATACAAAATTTTCTCTCAACATTGGATGAGAATTTGTCGGTAGACTCTAACGAGGAAGATGAGTCATCAACTTCTTCAGTTGTCTTGATAATATTTCAAGCATCGAGTCGAGAGGACTTAGAGAAAATTCTTTGGAATTTCAATTCTAAAAATTATATTCAAAGTTTTCAAATTCATTTTTATTGTATCTCGCGTCAATGTATTCTGTATGTTACTTTCATGACAGTCAATTTAGACTATCAAAACACCATAAATGTTTGTGTATTTTATTTATTTTGGACATTTTTAAATTTTGAAGGTTTTATTTAAAAATTCTTTTTTTTTGGACATGGTGTTAGGCTGTTTTTTTTTTTTTTTTTTTTTGGGCTAAAGAGCATATAGTTTGTAATTTTTTTTTGTGGTTTTTGAAATTTTTTTTTCATGAAAAAGCATATTTTTGCCAAAAATTGATGAAGAAATTAAAGTTGTAGACACGAACTCGAAAGAGTCTGATGATTCGAGTGACGAATCTAAATACGAATTTGGTAACAAGAACCAGGCTGACGACAAGAATACATCTATGGAGTCAACCATGCACGAAATTCATGGCCATACCAAGGCCAGTATGACAGAAGGTATCATTTTACCAGATTCTACTGAACTAATTGATCTCGCACTTGGCAGATTTGTGCATGTTTCAAAGTCATTTGGAGAATCGGAATTGGCGGAATTCACAGAATTATTGAAGGAGTATCAAGATGTTTTTGCATGGTCAATCGACGATTTGAAAGGTATAACTGCAGAATTCGGAGAGCACCGTATTGATCTTAAGGAAGATGCTGTACCTGTTCAACAGAGACAGTATCGTCTCAATCCAAAGTACTCTCTCATGGTTAAAGAGGAACTCAACAAGCACCTTAAGGTAGGTATTATTTATCCCATCTTAAGCAGTGAATGAGTTTCACCCATTGTTGTTGTTCCAAAGAAGAAGACTGGCAAAACACGAATATGCCAGGATTTCCACAAGCTCAATGCTGCCACAAGGAAGGATCATCATCCTATGCCCTTCACGGATTCCATCCTAGATCAGGTTGCTGGTCAAGAGCGTTACAATTTCTGTGACGGTTTCTCTGGTTATAATCCAGTTGGAGTGCGAAAAGAGGATCGTTCAAAGACCACATTCACTACGGATTGGGCACTTATGTCGACACAAAATGCCCTTTGGTCTTTGCAACGCACCAATGACTTTTCAGCGAATCATGATGTTAATTTTCGCTGCCTTCCTAAGAACTTTTCTTGAAATATTTATTGATGATTTTTGTGTATATAGTGATATAAAGACACATCTATAGAAGCTGAAACTAACATCGCAACGGTGTCGAGATACTTGATTATCCTTTCATCTAGAGAAATGTTTTTTCAGTATGAAAGAAGAAATATTACTTGGACACAAAATATCAAACAAAGGGATAGAAGTCGATAAAGATAAAGTCGAGCTTATAAAGAATCTCCAGATACCAACCAATCTATGTGAACTAAGAGCTTTCTTAGGACATGTTGGCTATTATCAGAGATTTATTCAAAATCATGCTTCTATTGCCACCTCTCTTACACATCTACTCAAGAAACAAGTGGAATACTTGTGGACGAATGAACAACAGAAAGCATTCAAAGAATTTAAGTAAAGGTTGATCAATGCTCCTATTCTGAGACCACCCAACTGGGCTATTTTATTTCATAGTTATGTTGATGTTTCTACATTTGCTATTGGCATTTGTCTGAGCCAGAAGGATGATTAGAAGAAAGATCATCCCATATACTATGCGAGTCGACAGCTCAGTGCCTCGGAGAAGAATTATTCGGCTACAGAAAGGGAAGCACTTGGAATGATTTTCATTGTTAAGAAATTTCGGCATTATTTGCTGAGATATGCATTTATTTTTCACGTTGATCACTATACTCTAAAGTATCTTGTGAATAATATATCAGGACAAATTGCTCGATGGGTTCTACTTCTGTAGGAATTCACTTATCAAGTAGAACTTCGCCAAGAAAAGTATCATACGAATGCTGATTATCTATCGCGACTCAGCACGGAAAAAACTGAAAAACCAATTAATGACGATTTTTCTGACAAAAATCTATTTGAAATTTCATCCACAAATTCGTTATATTCTGATATTATTACTTATCTCAAGGATTAGATATATCCGGATGGTTATGATTTGGAGCAAAAGACAGTTTTTCAATATAAAGTAGCACCTTATACGATTATTAACAATGTCATGTACAAGTTTGGTGCTGATCATCAACTACGAAGATGTCTCGAAACAACAGATATTAAAAAGGTTGTTCAAGCCTTACATTCAGAAGATGCTGGAGGACACTTTGTTTTGAAGAACACTGATAATAAGATATTGACCGCCAAATACTGGTGGCCAACCATGTTTAAGGATGTATCAAATTTTATTCGTTCGTGTGATCCATGCCAGAGATCTGGCAAGCCTACAAAAGCAATGAATTGGCCGTTGACACCAATCCTGCCTCTTGCACCATTTGAGAAGTGGGGGATTGACTTTGTCGGTCCAATCAAACTTGTGACTCGACATACGAAATGTCGTTATATTCTAGTTGCAACAGATTATGCTAAAAAGAACGTTGAAGCATAGGTGATGAAATGAAACGATGCAAAAACTGTCGTGGCGTTCTTATTCAAATTTATAATCACAAGATATGGTTGTCCACTTGAACTAGTAAGTGACCATGGTACACATTTTCTAAATGACACTATACGGTTGCTGACAATATATTATCTGATCAAACACAGAAAAACTACACCGTATAATCCAAAAGCAAACGGGTTGACAGAGAGAGCTAATGAAATTTTATGTAAGATCCTGAAAAAAATTACTATTGCACATGCAACGAATTGGGATCAGAAACTACCATCAGTTATCTGGGCTTATCGCAACACTAAAAAAATTACGACGAAGCAGATACCATATTTTCTTGCGTATGGTGTGCATCCTATTTTGCCTATTGAATTTGAGGTGACAACTTTTTCGTATTCAAGCTCAACGAACAGATGAAGAATGTATTAATGAAAGGTTGACCAATATTGAAGAACTAGCTGAAGCTCGTGCGAATTCACAAAAATTAACGGAGGAAATCTAGGAACAAAGGAAGAAAAAGTATGACAGTTGTATCAGGAAATGTGATCTTAAAACTGATGACTTTGCGCTGATATATGACAGTCGACATCAAAAGTTCCCCGAAAAACTCCATATGAGATGGCTTGGACCCTATAAAGTCATAGAGGTGTTTGAGAATGGTTATGTACAACTCCAATTACTTGAAGACGAACTGTTACCTACACGTATTAATGGGTCCAGACTCAAGAAATACTACCTTTGACCAGAATTTTTTTTATTCTTATTATTTTCTAGTATTTTTCTGAAATTGATCGCGACTTTTCTCCTATCTTTTCTTAAAAAAAAAAAAAATTAAAATTTTCTTCCACTTTCTAGCATTCTTCCAAAATCAATCTTCAAAAATTTTTGAGAATCTTTTCGAGATTTTTTTGCGACACTCAAATTGTAATTAATTTGTTTTAATTTTCGCGGACCGTTTTCGAGAATTTTTCTAGAATCTTTCTCCAATTTTTCGAGAAATTTTCTAGCATTCTTTTGAGAGATTGTTGTAATTTTATTCATTTTTTGAGAATATTTCGAGAAATTTTCTAGTATACTACAAATTTTTTTTCGAGAACTTTTCGTGAGTTTCTGTATCATTTTCTAGGATCCTACGAGAAGGTTTCGCGAAACTTTCTAGAATCTTTCTAGCATATTTTTGAGAATCTCTTGAACTACCTTTTGTATTCTTCCATTAAAGATGATAGCCACGTGAACATTATTCACACGTGTGTACGCCCACATATCAAAATGGATATTGGCTTTTTTTTATTTCTAATTTTATTCATTTTTTTTTTCACAAACGGTTTTTCGTCATTAAGATTGATCTGTCAAATCATAGTTTGAAACTCTGAGCCATGCACGCCCTTAATAATGGAAATGACAGATGTCATGTCACCATGACACGTCATCACCCTCTCCACACCACTACTGTGAAAGATTTCAGATTCTTAAGATCCAATCTACTTGAAAGATCTTTGGCTAGAAAGAGAAATACACTACCAATCTCACCAATGTAGAAAAATCAACATCTACACACAAATTGAGATGCAAACACCAATAGAACTTGATCAAACTTGAATGAAATGATTATATACTGTTGCTGTCCATACAAAACCAGCAAGCTACTGTATTTCACACGTGTGGATCCAAAAATAACAAATATAGATTATTCTACACATAGAATTGCAAGCAATCACCAAGATAGTGCACCAATGGATAGTAGAACCCAAGAGAATCATGTATAAGCATGAAATGAGATAGAGAAGAGAGAAGATTGCTCTGTCCATGAGTTACATCCTTTTATAGCAGTTTCAAACCCTATTTGGCCATTTGGCTTTCCCTCCAAAATGCTAACCCTACTAATTTTGGGTCTAGATTAATTCGAATCAGTGTTATGCTTCATTCCTGAACTCCAAGCCAAAGGTCCCTGTGTAGCATGTTTTGGAGCATTGCGTGTGGAGCCTGTGTTCCCTGCTTTTGGTGTGGAGCCTATGGAGCCTATTCGGGAGCTTTTTGTGTAGGGCTTGTTCTTTTGCATCGATCATTGGTGCAACAAGTTCACAGGTATGTCTTTTTGGATGTAAAAGTCCTATCAATAGCTCATTATATCTACATAATTGATATAATTTATGATTATCCATGTTTGACATGCTTGTTGTCTATCTACAAAATTGCAAACTGTTGTAGTCATTTCAACCTGGCTATATGTATTCATTGCCACATTTGAGAAGTTTATTGTCTATCTCAATACTACAGATAATTGATGTCATTATATCATTTTCCACATTTGTCTTGCCTGTTGTTTATCCAAATAATGTAAACTATTATAGTCATTACAACTGAACATACCATATCCATAGTGACATGCCACATGTTTATTATCCACCTGAATATTGCAAAATATTGAAGTCATTACGGCCTTCAAATTTTTTTTCTCATCTACCACGTTTGACATCTTTGTAGTCTGTCTGGATAATGCAAGAGTATCTTAGTCATTGTGAACTAAATACATGTATGTAACACAATGTACCAAACAATAATTCCTTATACCAATTTTCTCGTAATTTTATAGGTCTCTCTCTGACTGCCATAGTTTCAGTGGCAATGGAGGCAAACATAACATTCAAAGGAGATGCCATCCCTAGAATCAACCTATCCTTTATCAAGGAAAAACTTATTGTGAGCAAAAGACTACTGCAGACGAGATTGAGAAATGAGCACTCTTTTCATAGCATATCTACAGTAGTGACCACCATCGATGATGTGAGAACCTCAATCCTGTAGTCGGTTGTAGTATAGGGGTCCATTCACTGGGAGCCGCCCGTGCACACCTGCATAACAATAGAGAGAGAAGAGAGATAGAGAGGTAGAGTAATGAGAGAGAGAGAGTGTAGAGAGAGGAGAGAGGAGAGAGAGCTAGAGAGAGTTTTAGAGAGAGAGAGAAGAAGAGAGAGAGAGTAGAGAGAGAGAGAGAGAAGAGAGTTCACCAAGGATGGTTGGGGCTATGGGGGCTCGAGCGCCTACTCATAGCTATGCACCAATCACCCTTGGGGGGAGAGAGAGAGAGAGAGAGAGAGAGAGAGAGAGAGAGAGAGAGAGAGAGAGAGAGAGAGAGAGAGAGAGAGAGAGAGAGAGAGAGAGAGAGAGAGAGAGAGAGAGAGAGAGAGAGGTGCTCTATCATCCCTGATTGTTTGAATGTTGGATATGGGCTGTGATGGTGTGTGCAAGATTTGTGCTTCTGCAATAGCGGCTGCCTTACAGAGTTCGTTTGGACTGATATATGTTGTAAAGGGTGGCATACCAATCATGATCTCGTGCGGTAATCCGACATAGAAAAATGCCATTTTGTGGTGACTAGAAAGACCGGAATTCCAATCTCCCGCCATCTTGGCAAATCGTGCAGTGTAGCCCTTGAGAGTTTCTCCGGAGAGCATCAAGATTTGGGTAAGCTGCTCATACATTGCCATGGCCTATTGCATGCAAGATGAAGATGATAAGTTTATAGAAGGATTTTTCAATACCAACTATAACTCGTTTTATAGCCTTGGCGGTCTTGGGAGGAGTCTATCAAAGACAAAGTCACTCACCAAAGAGGCTTGGGCTAAAATTATTATAAGATATATATATATATATATATATATATATATATATATATATATATTTATAGAAAAGGGCCTTCAACAGTCGTGGGAGGAGCTATTAGAGATAGGGTCGCTTCCCAACGAGGCTAATGGCCCAATTTGTATATTCTTATTATTATTATTTATTTATTTTTTTAGAAAAAATAAACCCTTGCAGATTCCTCTGTCTCCTGGTCTCAACGAGATGGAACTTCAGAGGCCTCTACAAAAGTTTTTTTTTTTTTGACAACAAACCCTTGCAGATTTCTCTGTGTCCTTGTCTTAGTGAGACTAAGATGGAACTTCAGAGGCCTTTACAAAAGTTTGTTGTTTGTTTGTTTTTTGTTTTTTTTTACGAAGAGACTACGGTAAAAAAACAGCGAGGGTAACTAGATCGTCAAAAGTTAAGGTTTAAAAAATATAGCAAATAAAAAATGAAACGAAAAACACAACTCTGAAAAAGGCCTCAAAGATAACGTAAAAAGAGAAGGAAAATAAGTAAAATTATATAAAAATTAAGAGGTGAGGATAAGAGAAGGAATGGTATACGCAAGAGAATGGAGAGCGCAGTTTGGGATGCCGGTTCCCTGGAGTGCGACAGTGAGGGAAGAGAGGGAGCGGAGCAGACATGCGAGGGAAGAAAGGGAACAGAGTAGGTAGGCAGCAAGTGAGGAAAGGGGCGGAGGAGGAGAAGGAGAAAATGGAAGGGAAGAGCGAGCAGGTAGGTGAGCGGAGGAGCAGAGGAAGGGAGGAAGGGAGCAGGTGAGGACAACGAGGAGGAGAGAAGGAAAGGATCGAGTTCTCGGGAGGGGATCAGAGGACTGAGTGAGAGAGAAGGGGTGAGCGAGTAGCGAAGGAGGTGAAGGGGGGAGGGGAGCAGGGAATGGAGGTGGAGCGAGTGAGGAGAGAACGAGAGTGAAGGGGGGCGGGTGAGCAGCAGACGAGAGAACGGAGGAGAGAGGGGAGCAGGGAGAGCAGGGAGCGAGGAGAACAAGCGGAGCAGGCAGACAGACTATAGAGGAGAGCGAGCGGAGCAGGCAGGTAGACAGGTAGGCTATGGAGGAGATGGAACGAGCAGGGATGAGCAGCAGACAACAGTGAAGGAGGTGGAGCGAGCAGGGACGAGCAGCAGGCAGGAGCATCGATTTAGCAACGAACAGAGGGGAAGTGGGAAGGAGCGGAGGAGCAGGGAAGGAGAAAGGGGAGGGGGATCAGCAAGCGAGTGAGGGAGCGAGCGAGAGGGGCAGGGAGCGAGGCAGGGAAAGGCGGAGGAGCAAGGAGTGAGAAGGGGAGGATAAAGTGGAGATGTAGGCAAGGGTGGAAGGGAGGTAGGCAAGGCAGCAGGAGGTGAAGGAGCGAGGAGAAGGGAAGGAAGGGAGTGAGAAGGGGGAGGGAAGAGAGAGATTTGTGGGATTTTTTTTTTTCAAAAAGAGATTTGATCCATATCAAAACTGAGATTACAGCAATAAAAAACACTAAGCAATTTGAAAAAATCTTACTCAAAATTAACTACACAAATTATAGCTTAAAAAACAAAATTAATCTCTTGAGGGTTTGGGTTTTTTGTAATGGAAATGGAAGATTTCGGAGAATGGGAAAAAGGGGAGGTGAGGGGGAGGAAGCAGAAAAGAGTGGAGAAGAGTGGAGAAAGAGAAGTAGCTATGCGGTGAGCAACGTTGGCGCTCCCCGGCAACGGCGCCAATTGTAGTCATCGATTGTAGTATAGGGGTCCGTTCACTGGGAGCTGCCCGTGCACACCTGCATAGCAACAGAGAGAGAAGGGAGATAGAGAGAGGTAGAGAGATAGGAGTGATGAGAGAGAAGAGAGAGGAGAGATGAGAGAGATTTTAGAGAGAGAGAGAGAGAGAGAGAGAGAGAGAGAGAGAGAGAGAGAGAGAGAGAGAGAGAGAGAGAGAGAGAGAGAGAGAGAGAGAGAGAGAGAGAGAGAGAGAGAGAGAGAGAGAGAGAGAGAGAGAGAGAGAGAGTTTTATTGAGAAGAAAATGAAGATGTGTACAATGGAAAATGGCCTCCTTATATAGTTGAGGAAGGAGGGCCATCTTGGCTCTCATTGGCCTATTTACAATGGCATCCTAGCCCTTCAAACTAAATAAACTTCAATCTAATGGTTCATTAGGAAAAGGGCCAAACTCACATGATTCATGTGAGTTTGAGAGATTCCTTTTTAACTTAGAACCTTATGAACTTGACTATGGGCTTTTTAATTAATTTATTCTAATAAGGCCCAAAGTCCTTTTATTCAAGTTCTATTTATCTGATTTGCGTGGTCACTGGGTCGGTCTTATACACGCACGAAGCCGGTGCGCTCGCACTTATTATTCTAATTGTACACTGTACTGTGGCCAACAGTATTTCAAGTGGTGGGACACACTTGTTCATTATTGTGCAGGAAATACTCACAACAGATCCCACTGTAGAGTTACACAGATATCGAAGGGGGGGATCATTTTCTCTTGGATGAAAGCATGTCCATACATTACGAGGTCAATTTCAAAGCAATTCTAGTACTATGCATGGCACAATAAATTTGGACAACAGCGACACATCGGAGGACGAAATAGAAAGACGACAATATCGAGAATGTCAAAGTACCGTTAGCCCACAATCACCTGAATTTTGTGAGCACAATATCGTGACAATAAATCTTGATAGTCCAGAAGACAGAACAATCGAATGTAGGAAAATGGACACCACTTGATGACAAAACAGTAAGGCCAGAAACAACCAAGTCTGCAAAGAGTGCCATTGAGATGATCTTGTCAAGACCAAGTTCCTCCACTTTGACAAAGTTGCTTCAAAGATCCAGAACCACTACGTCGTTTTTGAGAT
The DNA here is from genome assembly GCA_029204225.1 of Diphasiastrum complanatum. Taxonomy (NCBI): domain Eukaryota; kingdom Viridiplantae; phylum Streptophyta; class Lycopodiopsida; order Lycopodiales; family Lycopodiaceae; genus Diphasiastrum; species Diphasiastrum complanatum. The sequence goes on along the minus strand of CM055110.1, from coordinate 47,479,467 downwards.
TCCTAGGATTTACGATGGAGACATAGTTTTTGAGCTCCCTCCCACGCAGAAAACCAACAATGGAATGCGGGGTATGGAACAAAGATACGATGGCCATTTTTGGATGAAACCTGTCACTAGCAACATCATCTTTGATGGTGTCGTGCGTATGAGTTACTGTGTGGGCATGTTGGAATGCCAAAGAGTGACCTGTGCATACTTTCTGAATGGTGCTAAAAAAAACACCACCTTTTTCAAGGGCACGATGAAGAGAAAGTGTCTAGTTGGACTACTTACCGATGGTGCTGGCACTATCATGTGTGCCTTCTGCAAGAAGGTAGTTGTGTGTGTGGGATCATGTCCATGCACTGTCTACTATGTAATGCCAAGAGAAGTGCATTACTCAAGGCTTATGGTGGACGGATGCATTAGCAACGATTGACTGCCAAGCATGTCAATATGAATCGGATCCTAAACCCAACACATCTTCACCCAAGTGTTACACCATGGATACACCAATTACATTTGGAGTGAATATGATAAACGTAGCATGGCCGTCAGCGGAATCTATTGAGAACCCAATGGACGATGATTTATTCCCTTGGCAACATGCTCCGACTTACAACAAGGAGACTGACTTGACTAATGAGCAAGTCCTACAACACATGGAACCAGATCGTTATGAAATTAAGAGAGTACCAACTCAATCGTCGCAAAAATCTTCTATGGTGAAAGTTTCAAGGATAGATCCACCAAAGGCACCTGCGAACAAGAGGAACTAGTTGAAACAACGCTACAACCAGGTGATCTGATGGAGTGATCTACCTGAAGAAGCTATAGCTACAATGGATGTTGATATTTGCAACCACGAGGTGAATGTCACACCAGTTTCGAAGAAAGAAAAGAAGGACGAATCCACCCATATGACAAGAAGAGACAAGAAGAAGGTGTTGGATTCCTTGAAGTCAATCAGGATGAACTCTGATACAACGTCATCCTCTTCTCAAATGACGAAGAATCAAAAGATGACCAGTCGGACTAAGATCAATATGCTGAAGGAGGAATCTCGACGAGCACCAGTTCACGAGATGCCTGAGACCTTCAAGAATTACACCTTGGATGACATGGTAATTATGATGCCACAAGCCCAACGAGAACTTGATCAAAGTCAGGCACCAGCGGAACAAGTCTTTGAGGGACCTGCGCGAACGCAACCCATGAACCTTGCCGAACCAGGTGAAGAAGAAAAGTGGGAGAGCAATTAATGCCCACACAATTCAAAAGGCTACGATCATTGTTGGTGGGGTACAATGATTGTTTTGCCTAGAAATACAGTGATCTGAAGGGCATTCCACCAACGGTAGTCCAGCACACCATACCCTTGGTGGATGGAGCAGTCCCCAAGGTGAGTTGTTATTACCAATGCAACCCAAACTATACAGAACTGATCAAGCAAGAGTTGTAGAAGCTGTTAGACGTAGATTTAATTTACGAAATCAAACACACTGAATGGGTATCGCTGATAGTTATAGTACCAAAGAAGGATGACAAAATACGAATCTGTCTGAATTTGAAGGCACTAAACGCAGTCACCAAAAAGAATTATTTCTCTTTGCCCTTTATGAAAAGTGTCCTTGACAGAGTAGATGGAGCCAAAGCCTACAGTTTCTTAGACGGCTTTAGCGGTTACAATCAATTGAAGATAGCATCCCAAGACCAGCATAAGACAACATTTGCCATGGAATGGGATACCTACGCCTATAAGGTGATGCCATTCGGAGTTTGCAATGCCCCAAGCACTTTCCAACGAGTCATGCAGGCGGCATTCAAAGAGTATTTGCAAAAAATTTTGAAAATTTTCTTGGATGATCTGTGTGTACATGGACCAAACTATGAACACTTATCCAATCTGGAGAAGGTGCTACAAAAATGCCATGAATTTCAAATCTCCCTGAATCCAGAAAAATGTCAATTTTGGGTTACACATGGCTTCATTCTCAGCCATATAGTGTCTAGACACGGGATCACCATAGATCTATCGAAAATCAGGATCATTATTGATCTCCCACCACCAGGAACGATCCGCGAGGTCTTAATCTTTATGGGTCATGCTAATTATTACCGAATTTTCATCCTAGATTTTGCAAAGTTGGCACGACCGATTTACAAATTCACAACGGATCCATTGGAATGAGGAAGCCCTAAAGAATTTCTAGAAGTTTAAGATGCATTGGTTTCAGCACCAATCCTACGGCCACCCAATTGGTCCATTGAATTTCATGTGCATACGGACGCATCAAAGTATGTAGTTGGAGCAGTCTTAACCCAACCAGGAGAATACAAAAAAGATTTTATCGATCCGATTTGCAAGCCGACAGCTCAGTGATACCGAAATTAGTTACTCAATCATAGAGCGGGAAGCACTGGCAATGATATATGCGGTTACGAAGTTTCGGGCCATCAACCCTTGCTCTATCTCGTTAACAAAACCTGCAACACAAGGAAAATCACTCGATGACTACTGCTGTTGTTAGAGTTTGATTTTCGGATAGTGGTTCGCAAGGGAAAACACCACTACATGGCAGATCATGTATCGTGTATCAAGGGGAAGGAGGTTGCAACCCAACCCGACGATGAGCTGCCTGATGTTGTCTTATTTTACGTTGATACAGTACTAGAATGGGCTACCGACATAGTTGAATACATAATGAGGGGCCAACAAGACAAATCACTACCAAAAGCTAATCAGCAAATATTGATCTTGAAAGCTAGACCTTATCAGTTGATTGCCGACCAATTGTACCGAAGAGGACCAGATGGGATTCTTTGACAATGTATTCTTCCTCATGAGGCCACCCAAATCATTTCGCTTTCACATGAAGGCATGGGTGGGGGCCATTTTGCATTCGACATTACAGTTCGCAAGATTTTGCGATCAGGATGCTGGTGGCCAACGATTCATAAGGATACGCAGGAATACTTGAGAAAATACGATGTGTGCCAAAGGGCAAGGAGACCAGCGAGATTGAATTATGACCTTAAGCACCTGGTCTTAGCCCAAGAACCATTTGAAAAGTGGGGATTGGATTACATTGGTCCAATTCACTCTGCAGCAAGAAGTACCCAAGCTCAATACATAATCGTGTCCATTGACTACCTCATCAAGTGGGTCAAAGCCAAGGCAGTGAGAGTAGTTGATGCTAGGACCACTGCCAAATTTCTTTATGAAAATATCATTGTGCACTTTGGATGCCCGATTGAGATAGTCAGCGACCGCAGGAGTCATTTCATCAATGAGACCATCAAGGTCCTGTTGGAAGAATTTTTCGTGATCCATAAAATCAGTACGCCTTATTTTCTCGCGGTAATGGACAAGCAGAGTCGTCCAATAAGATCCTGTGTAGCGTACTCACAAAAACAGTTGAAGCTAGCAGATCGGATTGGGAACACAAGTTATGTGGGCATTTAGGATAACATATAAGAGAAGCACTGATCAAACGCCATTCCAATTGGTTTATGGTTAGGATGCTGTAATGCCAATAGAGTTTTTAGTTCCTTTATTAAGGATTTCCACAACGCAACGCCTTGATGAATCCAGATCTCTACAATACATGACAAAGCTCTGCATAAGCTCTGTAAAACACGCTTACTAGTTGTGCATGCATTGGCAACTAAAAAGGAAAGTCGCAAAGCATGGCACGATCACAGATTACAAAAGAAAGATCTTCGATCCGGAGAAGTAGTCCTGATGTATAAAATCAAGGCGATCAAAGGGAAATGAAAATTCAAAGACGAAGGTCCTTATCGGATCAAAGAAATTCTTAATCATGGAGTCGTGAATTTGGAGAAGCTAGATGGGACACCTTTCGACACACCCATCAATGGTAGCCGGTTGCACAAGTACTGGCCGCCACAGTGAGACAGATCCAGGTTGGTGGTGGCATGTTACGAAAAGTTCATCTGCTAGGCCATTACAATTAGATCCAGGAATATCAAGCCAGATCAAGCTAGATCCACTAAGATTCAGCCAGATCTGGTGAGATCAAAGAAGATCCAACAAGATCTAAGAGAGATCCAGGTCCAGATAGGATCAAGAGAAAAGCATATCATCAGATTACGCCAAAAAGCCCCCAATTTGCACATTAGAGACCTCAAAAAACCGTGTCAAAGTAAGGGCAAAATTCACCAAAACTGATGGATCTGCTACCAAATATCTATCAGGATTTCCAAAGAGTTACCTACAGTCAAATCTAGCATGGATGTAACAGATTATCAGTTTGCAAAATTTAAAAATCAGAGAATCTCAAGATCTCGTCAAAAAACACTCAAAAAGAGCACTTTTTCATGATTTTTGGAGATCCCGTGGAAAATTGCTCTTGAAACTTGGACAGTCACTAGATCTGATGCATCTATGAAAACCTCTGTGAGAGTTACTGATGGAAAAAACATCATTTTTTTAGTGTGTGCGAGGGTTTCAAGGAGCAGAATCTTCAAAACCCTCGCAGAACATCAAGATCATCAAACCAACCTTCACAAGGAGCATAAATGGAATCAGAGCAGTGAAATTAGTCTGTTTACATGCCTGATCTTGAAAATCCAACCATGGGAGCAAATTGTGCGAGCATTTACTTCCTGCGAGGATTGAACCCTCGCAGACTGTCTGAACCCTCGCAGAACCTTCGCAAGGCAGTCAAATCACCTTCTGAACTCTTGCAGACTTCTCTAAGGTCTTAGAATTTTGTGAAAAAGGTCCCTACCAAAATTTGGGTGAAACTGAACAAGGGAAAGTGGATTTCATCCATTACACACTGTAAATTTTGCTATATAAGGGTGATGGTCACTGTTGGCATTATGTCCGCCAGTGACCGCCATCCCATCTCTCATCATCAGGCAAGAGCCCTAATAAAGCCTTTCGTAACCTAGACTTCACCTGAAATTCCGATCCAAACTAACAACGGGTACCTGGTAGAGGCTATCACGGACCCTGTCATTCAGGCAGTCGCGCATCTGTTGAACAACTTTTTGGTTGTCTCAACATTTTGCAAGGACAGAATCCAGTCCAAGCTGCTTAGTCAGATTGTGGAGTCCTTCTTGAGATTCCCTGGCCCCACAGTCGTGCCTTACGACTGGCATGCCTTTCTCATCCACGAATTAACAATCTCCATCAAACCAAACACTCATGACCGTATCGCAACGGGCCCCCTACTGTGTAACTTCGTCTATGCACTTCTCGAGGAGAAAGTGCATGGCTTCTGCTGTTCCATTCTTTTATCATCCACTGTGCCACACACTAACCTCTATCCTCCATCCACCGCATCCACGTCCGTCCAACTTGGAGTCACTGACACGACGGCTAGGAAAAGAATGTGTGGCGTTGCCCCCTCCTCCTCATCTCCACCTGCTACCAGACGCCGCACCACCACCATCACACCAGTAACAGTTCCGGCTTCTACCACCGCCACTTCCTCTTCTACACAACCCCCTATCACTGTTTCTGTTGTCGTTCCTCTCCCTTCTATTCCACCCACAACTTCTGCTTCTGTTTCCATTTCCATCTCCTTTGTAGATACTACTTCTCTCTCTGTTCCATCTTCTACCACCCCTTCTATTACTATCGCATCCTCCATTACCCCTGTTTCCACCGTTGTCCCTCTCCAGTTCAATCCTACTGATTCACAGTTGTCTCTGGACACCCTGGTGTGGATGCAGGCCATAAACTTTTCACCGCCACGCCAGGCCACTTCAGCTCCATCTCTCCTTCCGTCCTCCACACCACCCTACAGTTTTCCTCTGTTCCCTCCATTCTCTCTTTTGGACAAGCTGTCCCCATCCTTGTCTCCACTTCTGCTCCTCCCACACCATCCACTTCTCCATCAAAGGCTGCCGAGGGCGACCAACTGTTGCCTGATGACGCATTTGTACAAATTGTTTTTATTCCATCACTAGATCGGGCAGATCCCATCACACTAGATGACAAGAGATCACCGAAGAAACTCATAGAGGAGGAGGACGACGACACTGTATAGGTCATCGGGGCCACTACCTCACAAGCCCCTACAAACGTCAATGTACCGGCTGCTCCAACGGACTTAACAATGACCTACCAAGCCTTGGGGACATTAATCCACGACGCGGTAGCAGCCAGAGCCTCATTGGATAGCTAGGTACTGCATTTGGCAACCAACTGCAGCAAGGGGAGGATGACCTCAATCAGTATATCCAGAGCCTTTTCAAAGTGTTGACGGATGCCTCCACAAAGGTTTAGGAGCTTCAGTCTGAAGCGTCCCAATGGCTTGTCCCTCTCTAGGCGCAACTCCAAATATATGAGGTAGAAAACACACGGCTGGGAGCAAAGGTGCAAGCACTGCAAAGTGAAAAATTTGCTTGGTTAGCTCAACTCGCACCTGACTCAAGGCCACTATCTCAAGCAGAAATGAATCTCTTCAAGCGTCAGGTGCAGGTCTACAGTCAAACTCTGAACAACTACCAGGCAGAGTCGGGCCAACGCAACTCAGGAGCTCGCCCATGCCAAACAAGCCCTCAAGGCTTGTCAACAGTTTATGGAGCAGAAGGCTCAACCAATCCCGGTGGTGATTCCATTGATGCGCACAAGCAAGTACGAGCCAAGATCAAGGCCATTAGACAGCAGGGAATACAAGTCAGGATCAGGGGTCAGGTGGGCACGACCAAGGGCCTCCCAATATTGGAGATGAGACGTAGGACCAAGGGCAAAACACGGGTCCCAGCCATAGCCATGGGGAAGAACAAGCCTCCTCATCAAGAGTCTCATGCTCTATATCTGTCAGCTGGGCTTTCAGATGCCCCAAGTACGTAGAGGTAAAAATCAACAAATTCTTATCCAAATATCCCCACGAGTCTTCAAAAGGCGGTTGGCAGATATCCTTTTCAGCGCAAACTATCAAGGGAAACGAGCCGCAGGCACTCCCCGCCCTCTTACCACAACCAGAGTGGCGTCAGCAGCTCTTCGAGCGTAACCCTGCGGCCATCAGGGCTTATGTGACAAGTCCTCAACAAGTTCGGGTAAATGCCCATTTCCTACCATGTCTACGACAAACCAAATAGGTGGAAAGCGGCACCCCAATGGACAAAATCACGCTCAAGAACTACAATTGGCCAAAAATCAACTCCGAGCATGGTTGGACAACGGTTGTAGATGTCCAAAGGGCTCTCAGCAAATTTTCCACTGAGTATTTCAATTGTCCAGATCCAACAGTCCGCACGATAGCAACTTACACCCGGGACTTGGAATATTTGATGGGAATCGAGACCAAGTGGGATAACTTTCTCCCACCAATTTGTTTTGATCCTAATAAGGCATTGGCCTCAGATCGTGTGGAGGATCAGTTGAGCCGGCCAGATCATGTTGAAGCGAGTCGATCGAGAACTGACGATGGATCACCGGCGTCCACAAGTCCCTACACACAAATAAAAACTTGAAAAATATAGGCAGAATCACCTTTATGGAAGACGTAACGATGTACCTGATCAACCAGCGGCGAGCCAAGCGCTCACTTTACTGAACCGGCAGAGTGCCGAGGGACTGGCACTACTTCATGCCGTGGGTCCTGTTGGGGGTATTCCCAACATAGAGTGAATAAAGAAAGTGAGTCAATAAATGTGTTGCGAGGGCATGGCTTCCTGCGCGTATAAGTCCATGACCCAAGGAGCACGCAAGGCGAATGTAAATAAAAATAATGGACTTCGTCCCTTTGTAATTAAAATAAAACTTGAGGGCCAAAAGTCATTTTAAACTTAGAAGTTTATTTATTTTAGAGTTGGGTCCAACTTTGGACTCACATGAATCTTGTGAATACTAATGTACTTTTTATGGACCCTTGGATCAAGTTGGGTCCAAGATGAATGGTTAGGATGAATATTAGCCAATAAGATTTTGGGGCAAGGGCCTTCCCTATTTATAGGAAGGCACCAATTGTACTCTATTTCCATGCATAATAGAGAGGAGGAGACTCTACCATTTTGGGAGCTGAAGCATCCTCGAGTGCTAGTCACTCTTTGCTTATGCTTTTGTGATAATTTGTGTGTTGTTTCCCATTTACTATGTTTTTAGTTTATGCTAGTTAATGTTTTTCCATAAGCAATGATATTGAGCATTTGAGCTAACCTCCATCTCAAATCTCTCTCCTTATCTCTTTTCTACTCTCTCTTCCCTTCACAAAATCATGATGAATGTTAGTTTAGTGGAGTAGAGTTAGGAGTGAGTAGTGTTAGTGGTGATAGAGTTAGAGAAAAAGTAGAGCACTAACTAAAAGGAGCATCTATTCATAGTTAGGCACCTATCCAGTGTTCTAACCCTTGTTGACAGGCGGGAGAGCTACTACGACGTGAGGACTTCGACCCTACACATAGCCTCCTGTGCCATAGAGTATCTGGCGAAACATCATGAGTATGATGCACTTGATCTGTAGGTAGGCACACCTTTCACGATCCTGCTTTCGATCTGACTCCCTCTTAGGCTTGAATTGTGTGAAAATTGTCAACATTTCCTAGCTAGTTTGAGGCCTAAATTGGCAATTTTTGTACATAATTTTGGATCTAACCTTTCACAAATGTGAAAGAGGCCTAGATACTTTTATTCTAGTATATATTTCATATTAAAGAAGTCCCAAACTTTAGGACCTTCGAAATGACACCAAAATCATGTTATTTGGACATATAGGTCAAAATTGGCTATTTTAGGCTATTGGTGCCCTAAAATCGGGTCCTACGTTCTAGAGAGAGGAGAGAGAGTCACCTCTCTCACCTATATTAGGCTGAAATTTGTGAAGAACAGGTTGGAGAAACTTATTGTATTGTTGAGAGAGAACAATAGATCATTGTCACAGTTTCTTCCTCCATTGAGAGCATTGCTTTGTGTATTGTCTTCAAGCTTTTGTGTATGATCTTAAGAGGTTTCCAAAAGTGGTAGGCTGCTGTTGTAGGGCTGGTATGCTGTTGTTTTTGGCTGCCATCAGTACCTTTTATTAGTTTCTTTTGTCTCTTGAATGCTTTGTCAAGTTCATGTGTATCAAAGGTAGCATTAGGGTGCTTTGCCATTTCTAGCTTTTGTAGCTTGTTGTGCAAAGATCTTAGCCAAGTATTTTGGGAGTTTGGATCCATTAAAGATCCATTTTTTCACATGGTATCAGAGCTAGTTGGCTGTTATTTTTAGTAAGGTTTCCATTTATGGTGATATTTGGATGTTTGATCAAGTTCTAGTATGATTATGCATTGCACTGTTGATCAAATCTTACTAACCTTTATTTTGTGAGTTGAACTTGTGGATCAAAAGCATATTTCAGGTCTATTGAAGATTAGAGGCTGAGAAGAAGCTATTTTGGATCAGATCATAACACCTAATCATTTGTTGATTGTGAGGCTTGTGCATATTCAATACTAACAATGTTCTGTTCAATGTATTGTTGACAATCTCCACTTCTGTGGATGAACACTCTCCTTTGTGGATGAACAGTCTCCTTAAGTGGATGAACCTTCTCCTTAAGTGGATGACAAATACTCTTTGAGTAATTTTGTATTTCTCCAAAAGGCTGAGCAAAGCTCCCACTTGGATGAAAGATCCCCTTTTGGGTGAACAGATTGTCAACAATCGATTTAACAAGCTAGTGAAGCTAGTCTTGTGATTCACTAAGTGTGCTCTTTCATTCACCTCTAAAGCTCGTATTTATCATTTGCTAGAGTTTATAAACTCTTAGAAGTGTGGTTTACATGTGGTTTTATAGGTTGAATCAATATCTTAGTGTGTTGATCATATGTTGATCAAGTTTGTTCAATTCTAGGTACTCTTGGCAGCCTAGTCTTGTGTATTTTTTAAGAATGCAAGTAACTCTTCAGATCATAACTTGATTTGGTCACTTGCTGGAAAGTTTGGGAGCTTAAGCAAGAGTGTGTTCAGGTTGGTTTGAGATTGTAATCCATTCTTAGTGTGTGCAAAGTGTTGCATGTGTTTCAATCTTCCTTTCTATGCTTGGAAACTAGCTAGGTTCAAGATAGAAGTGTTTTAGGGTCCTAGATCTTCTGAGATCTTCTTATCCATCATTTGTTGAGAGGAAAGTAAGTGTTAGGTGTATTAGGACAGAGCCTAAAAGTTGAAGAATCATTATATTCATGGCTTTCAATGGTGGAATCATGTTAGAAACTAATGATAGGTTGAGTTCATCAAACTACTCTAACTGGAAAGTGAGGATAGAATCCTTACTTGAGTTGAATGAACTCATGGACATAGAGTCAGGAACTGAAGAGAGACCACCCACAGTTCAAGAGCAACAAATGTTTAATAAGAAGGCCAAAAGGGCTCTTCATATCATCAAAATGAATGTTACCAATGAACTTCTCAAGGAAGTTGGTAAGTGTCAAAGTGCAAGTGAGTCATGGAATGCCTTGAAGAAGCTCTTTGAATCAAAGTCCACATCTAGGGTATTGACCCTAAGGAGGCAAATATTTTCTAGTAGGCAAAGAGAGGGTGAAAGTGCTCATGCATTTGTCTTGAGAATTAAGTCCTTAAGTGATGATCTAGCATGTATTGATGAAGACATAAAAGATGGTGAAATAGTCCAGGTTATGTTGAATGGTTTGCTAGATGAACATGCTAACCTTGTGCAAAGTTTTGCCATTCAGAGAGTCTTGCCAAGTGTGGTTGACTTGCAAGAAATCTTATTGGTTGAAGAACATAGGTTGCAATCAAAGCTTGATGGTGCATCCTTGCAAGGTGGAGGTGAAGAGGCTTTCTTCACAAAAGGCAAAGTCAATGGCAAAGGTAAAGGCAAAGGGAAATGGTCCAAAGGTGGTAACTTGGATCATGATGATCACTCTTGCTCCTCCTCTTCTACTTCTTTTAGAAAAAAAGACAAGTCAAAGTTCAAGTGCTTTTATTGTGGGATAAAAGGTCATTTTGCTAATGAATGTCATAAGAAGAAAAGAGAGCAAGGTGAGAGGCAAGGAAATCTAGCAATAGATGAAGAAGAGGATAGCGTTTTGAATCTCTTGTTATGACTTCAAGTTTTCTTGCACATATAGATGGGAATGATCCTTGGTGGATTGATAGTGGAGCCTCATCTCACATGAAAAGACATAAGGAATACTTTTCATCCTTATTGTCTTATGAGGGAGAGAGCAACATCATCTATACTACAAATGATGGTCAATGTGACATCAAAGGCATAGGCACAATTCCTATTTCTCTTTCAACAAATAGGAAAGATGATCTTAAAATGTATTGTACATTCCTTCAATCACTAAGAACTTGCTTAGTGTTAGTCAAATGATTAACAAGGGGCTTGATGTTGAGTTCATTGGAGATGCTTGTTTGATAAGTAAAAAAGGAAGAAGGCATGGTAAACTTTTCAAACTGGATGCATGTGTGATCTCTAAGAATGAAGGATGTATGGCTAGGGAACAATTGACAAACCAAGAAGTTTGGCATAAGAGGTTGGGCCATCCCAACTTCAAATCTTTGAAGGTAATGGCAAAGAAAGAGCATGTTCTTGGTCTCCCTAAAAGTCTTGTTGCAAATAATACATTTTGTGAACATTGTGCCTTGTCCAAATCTCATAGACTTGCTTATACTAGATCTACTTCTAGATCTAAAGAAGCTTTTCAACTTGTGCATTCGGATCTTCATTCTTTTAGTACAACTAGCAATGGTGGGACAAAAATGTATGCAACTTTTATTGATGACTTTAGTAGGTATACTTGGGTCTATCTTCTTAAAACCAAGGATGAAGTGTTTGCTGCATTTGTCAAGTTTAAGAATGAAGTGGAAAATCAATTCAATACAAAGATCAAATGCTTGAGATTAGATAATGGAGGGGAATACACTTCAAATAAGTTCAAAGATTTTTGCATAGCACATGGGATTAAGAGGGAGTACTCTAGTCCTAGGACTCCACAACAGAATAGAGTGGCAGAAAGAAAGAATAGAACCCTTTGTGAATGTGCCAAGGCAATGAGACTACATGCTAATCTTGCTAAGTCCTATTGGGAGAAACTTTGGCATGTGATAACTATCTTTGTAACAAGAGGACAAGTGCTTCTTTGAATGGTAAGACTCCCTTTGAGGTCGTCTATGGTAGGAGGCCGAGTGTCAAGCATTGTAGGATCTTTGGTTGTACTTGTTTTGTTAACATCACTCTTGATGATAGAACTAAAGAAGATCCTTCATCAAATAAGGGTGTGTTTGTTGGCTATAGTGAACTAATCAAGGCTTACAAAGTGTACATTCCTTCTACGAATAAAGTTGTCATAAGTAGGGATGTCATCTTTCATGAAGAGAATGTTTCCAATGTTGTCAATGTTGATGATGATGTTGATGTGCCTACTAATCATCATGATGTGCAAGATGTCTTGGATGAAGGTGGAGATGCCACTCCAAAGCAACCTTCAAGGAGGACTCAAAGGCAAAGGCCTAAGCCATCAAGGCTAACCTATGATGAAAAAGAAAAGCAAGTGGTGGAGAACTCTAACTTTGCCTTTCTTACCTCTTTTGATGAACCAACTTGTGTAGGTGAAGCAATTCAAAAGGAGGAATGGATCCAAGCCATGGATCATGAGCATCAAGCACTCATCAATAACAACACTTGGAGGTTGGTGGAACTTCCAAAAGGCAAGAAGGCAATTGGGTGTAAGTGGATCTTCAAGATCAAGACAAAAGAAGATGGATCAATCAAAAGGTACAAGGCAAGATTGGTGGCAAAAGGATATGCTCAAGAGTATGGCATTGACTATGATGAGACCTTTGCACCCGTGGCAAAGATGGTAACAATTCGAACCCTCATCTCTCTTGCAACTCTTTATGGTTGGGAAATGTGGCAAATGGATGTTATTAATGCTTTTTTGAATGGTGATCTTGAAGAGGAAATCTACATGGAGCAACCCGAGGGCTATGTTTCACATGATGAGCCTAATCATGTGTGTTTCCTACAAAAGAGCTTGTATGGGCTTAAGCAAGCACCAAGAAGTTGGTATGCTAAGCTCAATTCCTTCTTACTCTCTCAAAACTTCATCATGAGTGAGTATGATCATTCTCTCTACTTTAGATTGAATGATAATGGTGACATCACTTTGCTTTTGATCTATGTTGATGACATAATCTTAAGTGGTGATAGCAATGAAGATATAGATGACATCAAGATGGCACTTAAAAGTAAGTTTGAGATACAAGATTTGGTAAGCTTCACTATATCTTAGGAATAGAGATTGTTAGGACTTCTAATTCTACTTTCATTTGTCAAGAGAAGTATTCTAACTCTATTCTAAAAAGATTTCATATGGAAAATTGCAAAGTAGTTTCTACTCCTATGGAATCAAATGTAAAGCTATCTATAAGAGATAATGAAAGATCCTTCAAGGACATTACTCTCTATAGAAAGCTCATAGGATCTCTTATTTGGTTAAGCATCACAAGACCTGATCTAAGCTATGTGGTTGGTAAACTAAGTCAATTCATGCAAGATCCTAGTGAGGCTCATTGGAAGCTAGGAAAGAGAGTACTAAGATACCTCTCGGGATCTAGAGATTTTGGCATCTTGTATGAAGGATCTTCACCTAACCTTTGTGGTTTCTCAGATTCAGATTTTGCAGGTGATCAAATGGATAGGAAGTCAACAAGTGCCTTTTCAATATATCTTGGAGAGGGAGCTATCTCATGGCTATCAAAGAAGCAACCTACTATCTCTCTATCTTCCACCGAGGCCGAGTACAAGGCATTGACAACATGCACCAAGGAGATGCTTTGGATAAAGAGGATGCTATTGGATCTTCACTTGCTGGATTCTAAGAAGACACCAATCATCTACTGTGACAACCTTTCAGCCCAAAGCTTGGCAACCAATCCAGTTTTCCATGCTAGAAGCAAGCATATTGAGATTGCTCATCACTTTGTGAGGGATCAAGTCATTGCCAAAGAGGTGGAGCTTCAACATGTCTCTTCATTGGAGTGTGTGGCTGATATCTTCACCAAACCATTGGGAAAGGACCTGTATTATAAGCATAGATCTAATCTTGGAATGTGTTCAAGATCTATGTTAAAACTAGCATCCAATGTTGAAGAGGGAGTGTGAAAATTGTCAACATTTCCTAGTCTAAATTGGCAATTTTTGTACATAGTTTTGGATCTAACCTTTCACACATGTGAAAGAGGCCTCGATACTTTTATTTTAGTATATATTTCATAGTTGTAGGGTTGGTATGCTATTGTTTTTGGCTGCCATCAGTACCTTTTATTAGTTTCTTTTGTCTCTTGAATGCTTTGTCAAGTTCATGTGTATCAAAGGTAGCATTAGGATGCTTTGCCATTTCTAGCTTTTGTAGCTTGTTGTGCAAAGATCTTAGCCAAGTATTTTGGGAGTTTGGATCCATTCAAGATCCACTTTTTCACAAATTGTTTCTTTGTTTTTTCCTTGTTGTTGTAGAGAGCTTGGTCAGAAGCATCGTTGTGATCAAGGTGCTCTCGAGCCTCGACTTCTTCTCGAATCTCGACAATTGCCTTTTCGAGTGTCATTGTAAGATCCTTTGCTAGCAGCATTCTGGTTTTCTGGAAGAATCTTGGTAAGGCTCTCAACAGATAAGTGAGCTGCTTCTCTGACGATACTGCATTTTCTGCTCCAGAATTGTGTAGTGAAAGGAATAGATCGTTCCAATGGTCACAGACTGACCTTGTGAGGAAACAATGGCTAAGGAAGTGACAGAGGATGGGGAAATAGGTAGTTCCATGCGAGCGGCAGCAGGGGGTGGTAGCGCAACTGAAATCGATTGCCAAGTGCGGCAACGAGATGCGGGAGACGAGTCAGGCCCTAACGATCTCGCTACGAACTCGTTGGCGACTTTGTGAACTTGATGCCTGTCGGGAGAATTTGACTGGTGCTACTTCTTCATAGATAGATAGCACTGATTTAGCATGAAATCCATGGATCTCATATATCTAGATATGAAGTGGCGATGGAAGACAGAAGAGAGCCAACAACGAGCTGTTGTTTGGTATTATCCTTAATAGCTCTCTTAAGTTTCCCAAAGACCATTTTAAACCAGTTATAAGGTTCCAAGGCTGTCTTATCTAACTTATAGTTAGATTCAACTATGGGGTGAAGGATTTGAGAGGAAATTCTTTACATTCCAACAAGGGGAGCTGAGACTTGGTTGGATCTCACCTTGAGTCGCAACCTGCACCCCCTTATAGTTATGGTGTGATTAGCACCTCCCCTCACTTAGACCAAGTTGGTAAAACGCACTTTTTCTCTTTCTAGAATGTCATTTTATCTCTCTAAAATTTATTGATCCCTAGACTTCCTTTAATCATGCCTGGATCATGTGAGATGATTGCACTTCGATCTGAGCTCTATGGACTCCGCTAGGACCGATAAAAAAATTTGAGCCATAAGAACTTGGTGCCGATTAGAATCCAGTCTCAATGGCGTTGGGAGCAACGTCGGTGCCAATGGTGCCGGGAGTAGTAGTGGCACTGCTGGCACCTGGAATGATGCTGATGCCAATGGCATCGGAAGTAAAGCTTGCACTTGTAACTAGCGTTACAATGGTGGGGCTCTCGGGCTCCTGTGATCGTTGACACCCACCTCCCAAGACGGAAGACCCTCGGACGTGGCCTTTCGCCTGACATAATTGTCTTCTTAGGTGCTTTAAAATTTTAGTTGCTTTGACTCAGACAAACCTATGTTTTGCAATTGCAAGGCCAACAAGGAATGGGTCCAAAGGGTGTCCCTATTTGTTGGCACATAAATTCCGGATGGTGTAATTACTTGAGAATTCAAATGCATATATATATGAAATAAAAATAGGCAAGTAAACATAAAACAATTAAAAACATTGAAGCGACTAGTCTCCCACGCCGCCCCTCGCCTGCTTGCTGCTGCATATCACACCTTCTTCTCCGCTCTTCCTTTTCCTGGCTGCTCTCTTTTCCTCTCCTCTTCGCTCCTCTCCTCTCCCCTCGTCTCTCTCTCCGATCCTCGGCTGCTGATCCCATTCTCTCAGATCTGAGCGCTTGCGTTGGTTTTCTCTGCGGATGTGAGATCTTGAAACCAGGTACTGATTCTGCCGGCATTGCGCAATGCTGATTGGCGTTTTCGGTTCTGTTTTTGGTGTACATTTCCTGAAATGCAGCTACGTCAGTACTATGGACTGATATTCTGCTGCTGCGTCAGTGCTGCTTAGCATTGCTCTGACGTGATTTCTAAGCATTCCTCTATCTTGAACGTGAGCGTTATTTCGCAATTTCGGGCCAGTTTCATTTTGCGTTTATTTTTAAGTTTTTGCATTCCTGTAAGCCAATTCGAACACTTAAATTCATTGTTAGATCTTTAATTGTTTGTTTTCTAGTTGCTCTAATACTAGTTTAATCCATTAGAGTCTGTCTTTGCCTGATTTTGCTGTCATTTTTGGGCCGCGTGAATTATCACTCATGATATTGTTATATCTTAAACTTGTGTGCTTTTTGGTAATTCTAGTGCTAGTTTAGTCCATTTCGAGTTTCTTTTTGCTGTCCATTTTAGGCTTTTGTATTCCTTTTAGCCACTTTGATCAGTTAAATTCATCGTTAGATGATCAACTTAGATCTTTAACTTGTGTTTTACGATAAATCTAGTACTGGTTTCACACATTTGGAGTTTATCTTTGCCTGATTTTGCTGTCATTTCTACGCTTTGCAATTTTGCTTCCTTTTACGCCGCTTTGATATTTCATGATAACGAAATATGTCCTTTAAGTATTGTAGTAGCTGGCTCGGTATGTAATATTATCTACTACAGTATGTATGATGATAGAATTTTTTAGATCTTTATTTAGGCTTGATTCTGCGCTGGTTTCATCTTGATTTATGCGTGCGTCTGGTGTACATGCGTTCCTATCTTGATAGACGACCTTCTATGGAATCTTTCATGCCAGTGAGAATTTTGCATTGTGATATATTCAAAGCAAAAGTTAGACTCTGGATGTCTTGTGCCATACCTCCACAAAGAATGTTTATTTGACTTTTCTGTCCTGTGCTCAAAAAATAATTAACGATCTTCGCGAGTCAGTTTTGTTTGTAGATCCACTTTATAAGGCAGCATTTGAGCTCTTGTAGCCAGAATATTTTTGCTGTTTTCATCTGTGCAATCTTTTTTTCCAAATAATGTTTGGAATATACGACATTTCAGTAGTTTATTGAGAAATAATTTTTGTTTGCATTCCTCCATTTACTAATCTCTTATGTTTTATTTTTCAACTGTTAAAGATCTTTTTTCTTATATTGTTGCTTCAATGTTTCCTTGCAAGATTTATTTTTCAAGGCTTTCTCCGAAGAATGCATGCTTCAAAGGTTGTTAAATCAAATAAATCACTAGAGAGACACTTAGTGACCCATAGTTCTTTTAATAGCAAGTTTGGCCTCCAGTTTTTTGTTGAGATGCCGTTCATTCTAGATTTTTGACATCTGATTTTGTGGGTTTTTTATTTATCGTAATATCCCTTAAATTTTAATGAGGCTGATTGGAGTCAACTCTTAACCTTGGGTTGTGGCAAGAAGATCTTGATCACTAACATTCCAGTTATTGTACATATGTTCTAAAGTTGTGGTGGATCTCGATACAGAACTGGTGTTCTCCATCTGTAATGGATGACATTATTGGAGATCATTGGATGTTATTTCATTACGGTTAGCTCTTCGTCGCATGGATTTCTTATTGTTTACTAATAATATAATTTGGTGGTTAGAACTCTGAACAATGACGAAATCTTAGGGCCTATCAATTCACAGTGAAAAAAGATATACTCTTTTACTGCACAGATGCTGATTTGTTCTAATACACACTCAAAGGTTTGCAATGATTCTCTAAATTTCTAAGGGTACTAGTCCAGAAAAGATTTCATTCATGCTTGAAGCTCTGAAACAGGGAGCTGTCTTGTCTTTCATCAATATGCTGCTTTGTTTTGTATGGATTCGTGCTGCAAGAACTAGAACTGGATGGTAAACTGTTTAAAGATTGAGAGATTGTTCTTTGCCAATTTCAGGTTGCTAATCTGCCAATGGAACTCATGGCAGAAAGACAAAGATGCCCTAGTGTGGTGCATAAGATTTCTGGACTTTCTTATTTGGGTTCCAGGCTTGCCCCTAATCAGCCAGCTCTAAGGCCAGTTTCAGCAGCAAACCTGAATGGATTGTCAAAGCCAATCCAAAATGTGATGTGCTCCATGGATCTGGGAAAGGAAATTTCCAATCCATCCACTGTGGCTCCAGTGTTTGTTCCAGCAGGTTCGGAGAAAGGTCCATATGGGTTTATGATAGACTTTCTTATGGGGGGAGTTTCTGCTGCAGTCTCCAAGACTGCTGCTGCACCCATCGAACGAGTAAAGCTCCTCATTCAGAACCAAGATGAGATGCTGAAAAGTGGGCGGCTCGCTGAACCTTACAAAGGAATTGGGGATTGCTTTTCACGCACAATTAAAGATGAAGGGGCTGTGTCTCTCTGGCGTGGCAATCTAGCCAACGTCATTCGTTACTTCCCCACTCAGGTATTCCAGCCAATTGATCTGCTCTCTGTGATTTTTGAAGGAAAACATGCAAAGATGACCAGAAATAATCACTTCCAATTTCCAAAAAGAACTTTGAATCTCAAATAGCCATTGAACAAGAACGCTTTTTGGTTGTCTTTTTTTAAGTGATCAGTTTGTCACAGGCACTCAACTTCGCATTTAAAGATTATTTCAAACGCCTCTTTAATTTCAAGAAAGACAAGGATGGTTATTGGAAGTGGTTTGCTGGGAACTTGGCTTCTGGAGGAGCAGCTGGTGCATCCTCGCTGCTTTTTGTGTACTCTCTAGATTTTGCTCGAACGCGTCTAGCCAATGATTCAAAATCTGCAAAAAAAGGTGGTGAACGTCAGTTCAACGGAATGCTGGATGTGTACAAGAAAACCTTGGCAAGTGATGGCATTGCCGGTTTATATCGTGGATTCAACATCTCTTGTGTGGGCATCATTGTCTACCGCGGTTTATACTTTGGAATGTATGACTCCTTGAAGCCTGTTATCCTTGTAGGCAACCTGGAGGTATGCCTCTTTGCTTATGACATGGAAGTTATTTTTGAACAATTTTACTGCGGATTTAGCATAAAAGTCAGACCTAATGATTCCTTAAGTTAATTCATAAAAAATGTATAAATAAGGCTGGAAAAGTTGCCTGTATTCTAGTAGTACTCTACGTAATGCAGATAGAATGTAGGATAATACAAACCTGTTTACTTTCAATGCCTTTGTGATGGAAATTTATTGCAAAGTAGTGAAACTTTTACAGGCTGGCATTGAGTTTGTTACTCAAATATTCACTGTACTGAACAAAAATGTAATGCCATAAGAAATCACCTTATATGTTCTTAATGCTGCGATATTCTGCAGGGGAATTTCCTTGCCAGTTTCTTGCTTGGTTGGGGTATCACAATTGGTGCTGGTCTTGCATCTT
The DNA here is from genome assembly GCA_029204225.1 of Diphasiastrum complanatum. Lineage (NCBI taxonomy): Eukaryota > Viridiplantae > Streptophyta > Lycopodiopsida > Lycopodiales > Lycopodiaceae > Diphasiastrum > Diphasiastrum complanatum. The sequence goes on along the minus strand of CM055110.1, from coordinate 47,460,006 downwards.
ATCCTATTGATACCGTGCGACGTAGAATGATGATGACATCTGGTGAAGCTGTCAAGTATAAGAACGCTTATGAAGCTTTTCAGGCAATTATAGCAAAAGAAGGTCCAAAGTCTTTATTCAAGGGAGCAGGTGCAAATATATTGAGAGCCATAGCTGGAGCAGGAGTGCTTTCTGGCTATGATCAGCTTCAGTTACTCTTCTTTGGCAAGACCTATGGCTCAGGTGGAGGTTAAATGGGCAGTATTCATGGCAGGCCAGGTTACTGTTAAAAAGTTTTGAATCTCATTGGTGAGTGTGCATTCACATAATAATTTCTAGGTCTCATAAACCTGTTCTAAGAGCCCTGTTTGAATACAATAGAGTAATTGAGTGCATCAATTCCTTCTCTGCAAAGCCATTCAACTCCCTGGTATGATGCCTACTGAATTCTCTGAACTAATTGCAAAATGAGGTCACAAAAGTGAATTTTAGCAATAAATTAGCCAGTTTATGTTTCATATAAGCAGGCGTGTTAACCGATGTTCTACTTTAATTTGTATCAATGCGTTGCCATTTTCCACCAGATCTTTCAGATTTTATACATACATCGAGCAATTTTCTACATGAATGATCCCAGAAACTTCCCTCTTTTATTGCGATTCAATGCAATCATTTTTTATATACAATTTTGTGCGTATAGTGAAAGACGGACAATGTAGACAGCCCCCGGCTAAGTTGCACAAAACGGCGTTCCGGAACTCCGGAATGGTGTTCCAAACAAAATGGAAATTTATTTCTTAATAGCTCCATGTCTCTCAAAGGCTCACACTTGCAAAGAGTCCACCTTCCAAAGTAGGGCTAATGCTACCTATGAGAAAGCTTACTAAGAGATTAATACAAATGACTAATTAATACCATGACCATGACTAATCAATAGACACAGATGAGTGGCCTTTTCATGTCCATAAAACAGGAAGTCACAGAAATACTAGTAAGAAATTTATAACAACACATACACTCTACTTGTGAGAGTTTCTCTCCACTACTACAGATCTCTTTAAATGGAAATAATTTATGAGCAAAAACACCTACAGAAATACAAACCCTCACTATAAGGAATTGCAATCTCAATACAACTGCCTAAGGATAAATTATTTCTTGGAATTAGCTTTATTGAATTTGTTTGACGATTTTGCAATGATAATGGTCAATTGTGGCTACTCTAAATTGCTAATGAGTTTCCATCAATCTGCACCAAAGTTTTGGAATTAGATTCTGTTGAGAAAACTTAGAAACTCCTAATAATACCAACTTCATCTTATATTTGCAACAACTATACATCCATTGTCCCCATCATTGAGTCATTTCTACTTACTTGAAAATGCAATGTACCCTTGTTACCAAAACTTAATCTTGTATTATGTTGTTATCCAGACTCTATTATCCATTCTCAGTTAGTAGTGTCGACAAGTAGCAGTTAGTAGTTACTATGCTTTGCAATGAGTTTGAATTTCTTTTTTACATCCCTACATGTTGTTTTCCCTCAACCTCAACACACAGTTAAAAAAAAAACCCTTCAATTTATTCAATGAATTTATCAAAGAGCACAATCTAGATACCATAAACTCATTTGATGTTGTGGCTTTAAAAAAAGCATTTAACTTTGTCAATAGAAATAGTGAGATTTTGTGACATGATCATTAAATGCTTGACACACTTCAACACATGTGCTTGCTAAGTTGCTATGCAAGGATTTGAGCTAATGTTTGTTTTGCATTCACAAACTTTTACCAACAATTCCATTGAAGAGTAGAGGATGAATTGATGAAAAAAACCTTGTCTTAACACCCCATGAAGAAGTCTTGTTTTGACACCTCATATGTCAAACTATGACCTGAATGACTAGTGGCAATGTTGCAATTTTGTGTCTTTTTGAATTGGGATGTACCATCGTTTGATGTGTTCTTATCTTGTTAGAAAAAGAAAATTTTGTTTGAAAATCTATGCATGGCAATTTTAGGTCTTCAACCTTGTGAGCTCATTTTAAAAATCATATTTCCTTTTTACTCATGTGTTGTTTTGCTCTTGCAATGCTCTCATACTCTCATTCTAGCTCAATGTTAATCTTTCTTACTGTCCCAAACAAAGTTTAGCAAACAATGTATATCATGAATAAATTGGTCAAATACATATCTCCATTTGATTAAAGACCTTGGCCCAAAGTAGTGCTAGTCCCTCGACACTATGCTTGCATTTGTCGTGGAAGGGCGCTGTTGTCGGTTCATTTATTGCTGGGACATGGATGCTTTAGGAAAAGCGTGGATAGAATTCGCTTACGTAAAACCTGAGGTGGGTCTCTACCAGCAATCACTTTTTTAGTAGTAGGAATGTAAACCTTGTAGGCATACTCACCTCACTATATCCAACAAAAATACTTTTTCTTGAAGATGGATCCTCGTTGGTCCTATCATCAAGAGTAATGTTGACATAGCATGTGCATCCAAAAGTACTTTGAAAGTTGAGACTCACCCTCCTCTTTAATAGCATCTCAAAAGGTGTCCTTCCATCCAAAAGAGCACTCGGCCACCTATTGCACAAGAAATTGACACACAACAAAGCTTGATCCCAAAATGGTTTATCAAGATTAGCACTTAACCTCATGGCTTTAGCACTTTCACATAAATTCCTATTCTTCCTTTCAGCCAATCCATTTTGTTGTGGGGTCCTTGGTGTTGTATACTCCCTCTTGATCCCATGCTCATCACAAAAGTCCTTGAACTTGGTAGATATGTACTCACCACCATTGCCACTCCTTAAGCACATGATCCTTGTGGAAAATTGGTTCTCCCTTGCATTCTTGAACTTAACAAAGACATCATACACTTCATCTTTGCTCTTTAGTAGATAGATCCAACAAAATCTACTAAAATCATCAATGGAAGTTACATACATCTTAGCTCCACTATTGCGGATTGTAGTAATTCCATGAATATCCGAATGTACAAGTTGAAAGGCTTTGTAGATCTAGATGTAGATCTAGTATAAGGTAGTCTATGTGACTTAGACAAAGCACAAGACTCACAAACATGATTGATGCCACTTAAGGAACTTGGAAGACCTATCACAACCTTCTTTCTAGCCATTACCTCCAATGACTTGAAGTTGAGGTGTCCCATCCTTTTAAGCCAAACCTCTTGAATAGGTATTTGCTCTCTAGAAATCGAAATTGATCAAGTTTATAAACCTAGGTAGGGTTTTGATCTACAAAAGATCTGCTAGAAATCGGGTAGCTCAGAGAGGCTGAAATTTCTCGGTGCATACAAACTACGTTTATCGGATTCGGGCAGATCGAGTCTGCCTGACTTGATCACAACTTCAAAGTCACTGGATCAACTTAGTCGATTCCATAGCCATGCACAAAATTATAGTGAATTAAATTTTAGCTTTGCGGAAGCATTCAACTAAATGCAATGATCAGAGCAAAAATTGAACAGTGCTATCAGTCATACAAAACGATAAAATTTACAAAACAACGAATCTGCAAATATGAATCAATTTGAATATTCAATCACCTTACACAAACTAAATTGTTGGAACAATGATGATTAGTTGTGTAGAGATACAATGTGATTGCAGAACAGATACAGTACTTTGTGATAACAGAGAAGAAGAACAATACAATTGCACTCTGAATGAAAAAAACTGATATGGATTCTGATTCATCGATCTTAAATGAATATGTACACATGGCTAACTGATTAAAAGAGTGATTAATGTTTGATTTACAAATATGATTAAGACACTACGTGCTGTTGGCAGTCGCACTCGGAAAATATTTGATTCAGTTGGAGAATCTGTCCAACTGTGACAAATGTATTGGTGAGCCGCCAAATAGATGACATTGATGTTTGGAAAACTTCGATGTCAATGAAGTCGATGATGTGGAAGTCGATGACATGGAAGTCGAAGACTTCATAGCTACCCTTTGATCAAAAGTCGAAGTGGGAGACTTCGATCATAAGTCGATGATGTGGAAGTCGAACACTTCCATGTTGAGGCAGGGCTCAAAAAAAAAAATATTTGTCAAGAAAAGTCGATGTCGATCATGTCGATGCAGACTGTTACGACTTTCCTTGTATTTTTACAAATTGTAAGAATATTTACAATAGCAAAATAATTGGATCTAGATTAGTAGAGAGAGATAGGGATGGAGAGGATAGAAATCCAGCACCCCCGCTTAATCTAGATCCTTGAATGCCTTGATTTGTAAATTCACGATAGCACAAAAATTCTTGTGTGTTCCCTGATTCAATCCCTTTGTAAATATGTTAGCAATATCCATGAAGAGTATGGATATCGGATGGATCTCCATCACCATAGCAAATGCATAGGTCCATAGTAGCTCGTACATATCTGATTACTCTGAAAAGAGTTTCCAATGGATCATGCCAGAATTGTCATGTATTTTGGTCATGTATTGACTCAAGGAACTAATGGCGTATGCAAGATCTGGCCTGGTTGAGATCATTGCATACATTAGGAATCCAATAAAAGATTGGTATGGATACCCCTTCATTTTTGCCTTCTCCTCATTGGTCTGAGGGCACTGTTCCTTGGATAATCTGAGATCTGGATCCATGGGATTATGTATAGGCTTGCAATTCATAAAATTGAACTTCATCAACAAGTTATAAAAGTACCTCTATTGGGTGATATAGAGAAGTCTTCAACTTTTGTCTCTATGGATCTGGATCTTGAGACAATACTGAGCTTCTCCAAGATCTGCCATTTCGAATTCTTGAGACAACATCCTCTTTGTATCCTTTGTCAGAGCAGTATTGTTGCCAAATAGAAATGTATCATCCACATAAAGTGTGACGATAACAAAGAATTGACTAACAACTTTCTAATACACATTACAGTCTACAGAGTTAGGTTGAAAACCATGATCGATCAAGAACGTGTTGATTCGATGAAACCATGCTCTCGAAGATTGTTTCAGACCGTACAAAGCTTTGTGGAGTTTGCACACATGGTCTTCATGACCATTGAGGATGTAGCCTTCTGGCTGGATTATGTAGACGTCCTTCTCGATAACTTTATTGAGGAATGCAGTTTGTACATCCATCTGATGTACCTCAAGATTTGCTGTAGTAGCATAAGAAAGTAGGAGTCGAATAGAAGTGTGCTTGACAACTGGGTTGAAGGTCTTGAAGTAGTCGATGTTGGGAAATTATGAAAATCTCCTTACCACAAGTCGAGTTTTCCTTCTGTCGATGCTCTCATCTGCTTTGTATTTGATCTTAAAGATCCATTTGCAGTCGATAATCTTTTTGTTTGTTGGCAAGTCGGTGACAGTCCAAGTGTTGTTCCTCAGCAGTGAGTTGCACACTTTGTCCATTGCTTCTTTTTAGAGATATGAGTTAGCCTATGACAAAGCTTTCTCAACTGTGGTTGGCTCTTGAATAGAATAGTGAGCAGATTCATCAATATATTGAATAGGCTATTCTTGATCATCTCCTGGTTGAAGCTTCCAATTGTGAAGTCCGACTTCCTATCGGTTGTGTGAGTTGTGTCGGACATGTCGGACACATTGACTACTCCTGAGTTGCAGTCTCTTCATCTTCTTCTGGATCTAACTGTATAGGGTGACTACAAGAAGGAATGGAAATTGCCTTTTGAGAAGAGTCAGTTGTCAGAGCAGAAATTGTGGACTGCATTTGTCCCTTGCCCTTCAAATCAATAAACTGATCTTCGATAAAAGTCACATCCCTGTTAGTGAAAACTTTACAGGTATCTATATTATACAGTCTGTACATTTCATCAAAATTGCAATAGCCAACAAAAATAGTTTTAAAAGAATGCTCATCAAGTTTTTTTCTTTTTTCCTTTGGGACATGAGCATAAGCTGTGCATCCAAATACTTTCAAATGTTTGATTAAGGGTTTGAATCCAGTCCAAACCTCATAAGAAGTTTTGTTGTTAGGAACACCCTTAGTTATACATCGATTCTGCACATAAGTTGCTGTTGAAACAACATGTTGCCAAAATGATTCGGACAAAGAAACATGTGTGATCATGCATTTAGCAGACTCAACTAAGATTCTGTTTTTCCTTTCAGCCAGTCCATTTGACTGTGGAGAATAGGAAACAACAAACTGTTGCTTGATGCCATTGGCTGAGCAGTAATCCTTGAATTCATTTGAAATGTATTCTCCACTATTGTCGCTCCTGACAGCTTTGATTCTTTTTCCTGTTTGTAATTCAGCATTCTCCTTAAATTTTTTGAAGGACTGGAAAGCTTCAGATTTGTGCTTTAGGAAATAGAATACAGTCCTCCTGGAATAATCATCTATGAAAGTAATAAAGAACTTTGCATCAAGTAATGATGGTGTCTACATTGGGCCACATATATCAGTATGCACAATCTCTAATTGATCTCTAGAAATGTGTTCTTGATTTGACTTGAATGGCTTTTTTGCCTGCTTTTCTTTGATACAACTTGAGTAGACATGGGGATTGACAACTTTACAGTCTAAATCAAGAACTGAAGAATGTTTAGACATGTTACCTATTGATGTATAGTTAAGGTGACCAAGTCTATAATGCCAAATCACTTCTTTATTCATAATTGTTGAACTGCTTAAAGCACGATCAGTTACGGTATTACAATGACTAAGTCTATAGAGATATCCTTTCCTTTTTCCGAGTGCAAGAACTCTCCTACTCTTATCAAGAATTTGACAGGAATCTGTCAAAAATTCTACCCTATGTCCTAAATTTGTGATTCGATTGACTGACAGTAGATTTGTTGTCAAATTTGGGACATATAATACATTTGGTATAAGCTTCGACATTCTATTCTGAAAATTCATCCTAATAGTACCTTCACCTTCAATTATGTGGGAACTGTTGTCTCATGTTAGATTATTCTCCTACTAGTCGACTAATCGACATTTTAATCTTCGTCCAACTCATTATCCAGACCTCCAATTTTCTTCGTGTTTCTACACAGTCTGCATAACTACTCGGGAATCGCTCACAGGTGGATTCGACTTATAAATGTTTGAGCATAGTTCGACAAATATTTTGTAGAGGCAAAGACAATTTATTGTTCAACTTAATTGAAGCCACATAATTTTTGTTGGGGGTATTCCCAACATATTGTAAATAAATAATATTGGCTAATAAAATATGTTGCGAGGGAATGGCATCATGTGCATATAAGCCCATAGCCCAATGAGCATGCAAGTTGAGTTGTAAATAGAATAATAGATTTGGGCCCTTTTGTAATCAAAATAAAACTTGAGGCCCAAAGTCAAGTTAGAAACTTAGTGTTAACTCTTTTAAGTTGGGTCCAAATAGAGACTCACATGAATAATGTGAAATCCAATGTACTTTTGTAAGACTTTGGATCAAGTTGGGTCCAAGATGAATGGATAGGATTAGTGTACATATTAGCCAATAGTATTTTGGGGCAAGGGCCTTCCCCATCTATAAAAAGACACCTCATGTACTCTATTGGGATGCTTAATGAGAAGGAAGAAACTCTACCAAATTTTGGAGAGAAGCATCCCCACTTGCTATTCACTAATTGCTAATGTGCTTGATTGTCTTTTCCTTTTGCTCTCAAGTTTGCAAGTTTTTGGTTTCCATAGTTAAAGTTTTTGCATTAGCAAGCACAAGCTGCATTTGAGCTAACCTCCACCCTCTCCCTGGATAGCATCATCATCATCAAATGCTTCCAATCTATCCACAAAAGTGCTATTGGAACAAATGACAAAATTACACAATCAGCAGATGGAGCAGCTTACGGCGCAGTTTGATCAAAAACTGAAAGCCTTACAAGGAGCTGTAGCAGCAACGCCAAATCTACGGGAACAAAATCAGCCACAGTATCTCCGACGCGAAAATGTATGGTGTTCAGTATGCACACAAAACCATACAACGAACAAGTGCCCGGTCCTACAGCAAAATCTGAGACTAACCCATAGATTTTGCCATTTGTGCAACGCAACATCGCATGGTACGGCATTTTGCCCATTTAACCCCCGGATTGTCCAACAGAAAAAGGGTCCTTATCAGGCATCTTATCCATATCATCAAGGGGCACCAAATGCGGCACCGAGGTACGGTGCACCGATTAACCAACAACGTATGGCCTTACTTGCACCACCGGGGTCAGCCAATCAACAAGTGGCCCACGTAAACTTGACAACAGCAGAACCAGAGATGCCAGTACCACCTCAACCTGAGCAGCAGCAATGGTATGGGCCAAATGAACCATATATGGATCCTGCCATAAATGAATATATTGCGGCCTATGCATCTCAAACTCATCGTCAAGGCGGAAGAGATTACGGCTGCTACGGATGTGGTGAAGGATACAAAATTGCTGAATGTCCTTACAAGGGACAATATACATCCTTTTGTCGAGAATGCGGTTATGGACACTGCTTCAAGAATTGTCCATTGAGACTTGGGACTAGTGCACCATTGAACTTCATTGCAATACAATGAGCAACAGTTCCAGCGGGGATGCCACCGAAAAGGCAACATTTCCATGTCCCTGTGTTAGCCGTTACACGAACATAGAAGAGAAAGAAAGTGGCTCCCTCACCACCACCATCGGTCACTGATGACCAACCCTCAACTTCAGCGCCATATCCGAATGTCCCTGTGATTGGATTTTCAAGATCAGATTATGTAGGTAGACTAAATTCACCGCTCTGATTCAATTTAGACACCTTGCGAGGGTTGGTAAGTTGATTTTGATGCTCTACGAGGGTTCTGAAAAATCAACTTCTAGGAACCCTTGCATACACTAGAAAATGGTGATTCCTCCATCGGGAACTCTTGTAGAGTTTTTCATGGATGTATCTGGGTCAGATCTGGTGACTGTTCAAGTTTCAAGAGCTACCTCTCAGGGGATCTCAAAAAATCATAAAAAAGTGCTCTTTTAGAGTGCTTTTTGAAGAGATCTCGAGGTTTTCTGATTTTTAACTTTTGTAAACTGGTAATCAGCTTCATCCAGGCTTGATCTGACTATTGGTAGTTCTCTGAAAGTTTTGATGGATACTTGGTAACAGATCCCTCAGTCAATTTGATGATCTGCTTCCTTCTTGATCCTATCTGGATCTGGATCCTTCTTGGATTCTGATAAATTTTCTCGATCTTGTCAGATCTGGCTGAATCTTGATGGATCTAGCTTGATTTGGCTTGATCTTCTTAGATCTAGCGGTGATGGCTTAGCAGATTAACTTTTCGTAACGTGCCCCCACCAATTTGGATCTAGATAGATCTATGGTGATCCCGTGCCTTGACACTATATGGCTGAGAATCAAGCCATGTGTTACCCAGAATTTAGATTTTTCTGGATTCAGGGAGATCTGGTAGTCGCGACATTTTTGTAACACCCTCTCCAAGTTGGATAAGTGTTTTGAGTTTGGTCCATGCATTAGGGCCCTTTTTGAGTTCCAAAAGGGCCTCTTCCTTGCCTAAACATGTTTGCTAATTAGGATTAATTAACTCATTAATCATCCTATGTGGCAGTTCACCTAGGGTTTATCATGGGTTAGGTCAGATTTTTATAGGCTGCACTTGAACCTAGTATAATATCACAAGGACATAAAATTTTAATCTAGCCTAAAATATTATATCCAATATAAACTCTCCATTTTTTCAAAGCCTTCAAAACGGCTTTTTATTAGTTAGAATGAGAGAAAATGAGACCCAATATTTCTTTGGGCCCCCATTTTGAAAAAAAAATTTAAAAAAAAAAATGGGGGGAGGGAGATGAGAGTACATCTCCCTCCCTTGTACCTCCCCCTCCCTTGTACATCCCCTGACGCGCTGGCCGCTCCCCACCCTCCAGGCCCTGCCCCCCTTCGGAGCCCTCCCTCTGGATTGCAAATGGCACCCCCTCCCGCAATGAAGTGAATGACATAGAGGGGAGGGGGCCTTTGATGTGTGGAAGCACCCACCGCGTGCCCACCCTTGTCAGCTGCTCGACGTGGGCAGGAGCGCGCTCCTGCCCACGTCGAGTAGTTGGCGGGGGTGGGCGCGTGGTAGGTGCGTCCATCTATTTAAAAAAAGCCCCTCCTCCCGAAACATTAAAACCCATTTGAAGTGGGAGGGGGGTTTAGGGTTTAGGGTTTAGGATTTAGTGCACTAATCAGAACGATCGATTGCATCATCATGAACCACCTTTCCACATGGTGGAGCCCAAGGAACCGCCCACTGAAAGGCTCACAAGCCTACTGGCGAGCCGTGTTAGTTTACCCCTCAGGGAATTACTCCGGATTACGCCACAAGCTAAAAGCCTTTTGGCTGAATGGGCCAAAGCGGACACGGAGCCAGTAGCGCTAGAGCCCATATACTGTATGGGCTACAAAGAGACTAGTAATGTCCTCCACATTGGAGCAGCATGGGAGAGTGAGGAACACAACATCACCCTGCCAATCAAACACAAGAGATTCGAGGATGAGGCAACAATAGTAGATGGAGGATCAGGTGTTAATTTGATATCCACTACTTTGTACCAAAAGTGGAGTTTACAGGGATTGAAACCAACAAGATTTGCCATCAAGCTAGCGGATCAATCATGTGTAAAACCGAAGGGTGTGGTTGCCAATATCCTTGTAAAAATAACAAACATGCAGTTTGTAATCACCTTTGTAGTAATGGATATACCTGAATCTCCATTTGCATATCGTGTTTTACTGAGAAGACCATAGTTGAGAACTGTACAAGTAGTACACAACTGGGGTACGAGAAAACTCACCTTTGAGAACAAAGAGTAGGTTGTAAAGGTCGATCCAATCACATGGGTGGTGAAACCACTTGCACCCAAGGCTGATGACGGATCATCCATGATAGATCACATGATAGATCGCCCAAGGCAAGCCAAGGGTGGTCACTACGATTCGAAGACGGATGTCGTGAGATGGATGGATGCATTAGCAACGATTGACTGCCAAGCATGTCAATACGAATCAGATTCTGGACCCAGCACATCTTCACCCAAGTGTTACACCATGGATACACCAATTACATTCGGAGTGAATATGATAAACGTAGCATGGTTGTCAGCAGAATCTATTGAGAACCCAGTGGATGATGATTTAGTCCCTTGGCAACATGCTCTAACTTATAACAAGCAGACCGAGCTAACTGATGAGCAGGTCCTACAGCACATGGACCCAGATCATTACGGAAATAAAAAAGTACCAGCTCAACCACTGCAAAAATCTACTATGGCAAAAGTTTCAAGGATAGATCTACCAAGGGCACCTATGAGCAAGAATCAGTTGAGACAACTCTACAACCAAGTGATCTGATGGACCTGAAGAAGCTATAGCTATAGTGGATGTTGATATTCACAACCATGAGACGAATGTCACACCAGTTCTGAAGAAAGACAACAAGGACAGATCCATCGAGATGACAAAAAGCGGCAAAAAGAAGGTGTTGGATTCCTTGAAGTCAATTAGGATGAACTCTGATACAACATCATCCTCTTCTCAGATGACGGAAAATCAAAAGATGACTAGTTGGGCTAAGATCAGTATGATGAAAGAGGAATCTCGACGAGCACCAGTTCATGAGATGCTTGAGACCTTCAATAATTATACCTTGGATGACGTGGTAATTATGATGTTGCAAGCCCAACGAGAACCTGATCAAAGTCAGACACCAGCGGAACAAGTCTTTAAAGGACCTACGCGAACGCAACCCATGAACCTTGCCGAGCGAGGTGAAGAAGAAAAGATCGTATTCTTCCTCATGAGGCCACCCAAATCATTTCACTTTCACATGAAGGCATGGGTGGGGGCCATTTTGCATCCGATATTACAGTTCGCAAGATTTTGCAATCAGAATGCTGGTGGCCAACGATTCATAAGGATACACAGGAATACTTGAGAAAATACGATGTGTGCCAAAGGGCAAGGAGACCAACGAGATTGAATTATGACCTTAAGCACCCGGTCTTAGCCCAAGAACCATTTGAAAAGTGGGGATTGGATTACATTGGTCCAATTCACCCTACAGCAAGAAGTACCCAAGCTCAATACATAATCGTGTCCACCGACTACCTCATCAAGTGGGTCGAAGCCAAGGCCAAAAGAGTAGCTGATGCTAGGAGAACTGTCAAGTTTCTCTATGAAAATATCATTGTGCGCTTTGGGTGTCCGATGGAGATAGTCAGCGATCACGGGAGTCATTTCTTCAATGAGACCATCAAGGTCCTTGTAGTGTCGAAGATCTTGCGTAGTATAGCCCTCCCGCTTGTCAACAAGGGTTAGATCTCTGGATAGGTACCTAACTATGCATAGATGCTAAATTTAGTTAGTTTCCTACTTCCTCCCTAGCTCTATTCACCACTAACACTACTCTCCCTTAACTCTACTCCTCTACACTAACATTCATCATGATTTGGGTGAAGGAAAGGAATAGAAAGGGAGAGGAGGAGAGAAGAGAAGAGAGAAAGAGAGAGAGATGAGATGGAGGTTAGCTCAAATGCTCAATGTCATTGCTTATGGAAAAACCTTGATTAGCATAACCAAAAAGCATGGGAAAGAAAAATAACAAGCAATCACAACAATAGCATAAGCAAGATTGATTAGCAAATGAGGATGCTTGAGCTCTCCAAATGGTAGAGTCTCCTCCTCTCTATTAAGCATGAAAATAGTGTACAAATGGTGAGTTTTTATAAAATGGGAAAGGCCCTTGCCCCTCAATCCTATTGGCTAATATTCACATTGATCCTATCCATTCATCTTGGACCCAACTTGATCCAAGGGTCCACAAAAAGTACATTGAAAATCACAAGATTCATGTGAGTCCAAAATTGGACCCAACTCTAAGTTTAGAATTGACTTTGGGCCTCAAGTTTTATTTTAATTACAAAGGGCCCAAGTCTATTATTTTATTTGCAACTTCACTTGCGTGCTCATTGGGCCATGGGCTTATACACGCAGGATGCCATGCCCTCGCAACACATTTTTTTGGATGATTTTATTTATTTACACTTTGTTGGGAATACCCCCAACAGGACCCACGGCCTGAAGTAGTGCCGGTCCCTCGGCACTCTGCCGGTTTAGTATAGCATTTTCTTCGCCGCCTTTGCTGGATCAGGTAGGCAGTGACGTCCTCCATAAAGTTGAGGCGGTCCAGTTCCTTCAAGTCCTTGGGCGTGTGAAGGGACTTGTGGACTCCTCGCAGCCAATCTTGGTCGACCCAGGTTTGGAATCTGCATGTCCATGGATCGTCCAAAATCGCAACTCGTTAATACACACGAGCGATTGGCAGCTGATCTTCGACTTTGTCTGAAGTTAGCGCCTTATTAACGTCAAAGAATATGGATGGGAGAAAATTGTCCCATTTAGTCTCGATCCCCATTAGATGTTCTAAGTCCTAGGCATAAGTGGCTGTCGTGCAGACTGTGGGATCAGGACAATTGATATAATGGTTTGCAAATGCGGTGAGAGCATCTGTAGTCCACCCATATGTTGAGTGGATGATCGGCCAATTAAAATTTTAAAATGTGATCTTGTCCAGATGGGTGTCACATTCCGCCCATTTGGATCTTCGTGTACATGACAGGAAGTGCGCGTTCACCCGTAATTGTTGTGGACTCGTCACGTCGGCCCTGATGGCTGCATGGTCTCTTTCGAACAACTGTTGGCGCCACTCTGGTTGTGGGTGGAGGGCGGGTAGTGCTTGCAGTTCTTTGTCCTTTATGGTCTGAGCTGAAAATAAAATCTGCCTGCCGTCTCTTGATGACTCGTGGGGATACTTTGATAAGAATTCGTTGATTTTCTCGCAGACCTCTGGATGATGTGGCTTGGCTTTGGCTGGTATCTGCGCCTTGGCCCTGATCTCGCGTCTCAGCAGCCGTATCTGTTTGCCCTTGATCTTGGTTAAATCCCCCTGTTGCATGTTGGCTTTGGTCTTGGTTGGTACTGGCCTATGTAGCGTAAAAAATTGGTGGCGGTGGAATTACCACGGGGGTGGGCTGGGCCTTTGTGTCCATGAATTTTTGGCATGCCTTGAGGGCTTGCTTGGCCTGGGTGAGCTCGTGAGTTGCGCTTGTCTGATGTTTGTTGAACTCTGTCTGGTAGCTGTTTAAGGTTTGGCTATAAACCTGCACCTGATGCCGAAGAAGATTTATTTCTGATTGAGAAAGCGGCCTTGAGTCTGGTGTAGGTTGAGCTAACCAGGCGAGCTTTTCATCTTGTAGGGCTTTGACCTCCGTCCCCAGGCACGTATTCTCTACTTTCAAAAGGTTTAGTTGCGTCTGGATGAGAGCAAGCCTTTGGGACGCTTCGGATTGAAGCTCCCGCACCTTTGTGGAGGCCTCTGTCAGCGCTTTGGAGAGGCTTTGGATATATTTATTGAGGCCCTCCTCCTTCTGTTGTAGCTTGGAAATCTCCTGGTGCCCTTCTTGTTCATGTTGGTGCATTAGAATCAGTTCGTGCTGCAGCTTGGTGAGGTCTGCTCGCAGTTGTGTGTTACTCATCGCCAGGTGTAGTACCCAGCTTTCTAGAATGGCCGCTACCACATCCAGGCTGTATTTTCCTAGAGTCTGGTATGCCGTCTTTAGGTCTATAGGAGCAGCTGGTACACTGGCACTGATAGGGGCTTGTGTTGTATCAGCCCCGACGACTTGTGGAATACCAGTATGATCGGATGATAGCTGGTAGGAAGTTTGGTCGCAAATGGAGAACTTGGTAATTTTAGTATAAATTTTGACAGAGCTTCGCTAGCAAAGGTGACAAATGACTCGAATTCAGCCCTTACATAGCGGAACTTAGAGTGCGTATTAGGTGAAATCCACTGTCCCTCATTCAGTTCCACCCAAATTTTGGCAGGCACCTTCTTCACAAAATTCTAAGACCTCAAGGAAGTCTGCGAGAGTCCAAAGGTGATTTGACTACTATGCAAAGGTTCTGCGAGGGTTCAGGCTGTCTGCAAGGGTTCAACTCTCGCAAGAAGTGATCTCTCGCACAACTTGTCGCAATCCAGGCCCCGCGCCCCAAAGGGGTCCAACGGTCCGGGGTGTGGGGAGCGGCCATCGAGTCGGGGAGGGGAGAAGGTACAAGGGAGCGGGGGTGGGGGGGGGAGTGGGTGGTTGTTTTAAGGTACAAGGGTGGGGGGAGGGGGGATTGTACTCTCATAGCCCTCCCCCCATTTTTTTTTATATCTTTTTTTCAAAATGGGGGCCCAAAGAATTATTGGGCCGCCTTTTGTCCCATTCTAACTAATAAAAAGCCGTTTTGAAGTCCTTGAAAAAACAGAGAGTTTTTCATGTAAATTTTAAACTTGAGCCTTATCATATCATCATTAGTATGGGCTATAGAAGTAGAGTTAAAGGAGAGTTAGTGGTTGGGTTAGAATTTGGAGATTCAATTTACACCATTGATTGTGCCATGTCATATGGACCATTCCATCTCAATTGTCACTCTCTCATTGGTACACATGGCGTCATTAACACTAATTATAATTAGTGAAGAGGCCCTTTTTGAGTCCAAAAAGGGCCCTCATGCACGCACAGATCGTCCAAAAAAATTTCCAAAATTTTTTGCAGATAATCTTTGAATGTCGTCTGCATGACTTGCTGGAAGGTGCTTGGGGAATTGCAAAGTCCGAATGGCATCACTTTATAGGCATAGGTTCCCCATTCCGTGGCAAATGTTGTCTTGTGCTGGTCCTGGGGGGCTATCTTCAACTGGTTGCTGCCGCTGAAGCCGTCTAGAAAACTGTAGGCCTCGATGCCGGCTATTCTGTCGAGGACACTTTCCGTAAATGGTAAAGGAAAATGATCTTTTTTGGTGACTGCATTTAGCGCCTTCAGATTCACACAAATCCGCATTTTGCCGTTCTTCTTGGGTATCATAACTATCGGTGATACCCATTCCGTGTGCTCGATTTCATAGATGAAATCTGCACCATCAGCTTCTGCAACTCCTGCTTGATCAGCTCAGTATAGTTCAAGTTGCAGCGGTAATAACGGCTTACCTTGGGGACTGCTCCGTCCACCAAGGGTATGGTGTGTTGGACTACTGTTGGTGGAATGCCCTTTAGGTCACGATAAGTCCAGACAAAACAGTCTTTATATTCCACCAACAATGATCGTAGTCTCTTGAACTATGTGGGTGTTAACTGCTCTCCCACATGCACTATCTTTTCTTCTTCACCTGGCTCGGCAAGATTCATTGGCTATGTTTGCGCAGGTCTCTCAAAGACTTGTGCCGCTGGTGCCTGACTTTGATCAGGTTCTCTTTGGGCTTGCAGCATCATGATTACCACGTTGTCCAAGGTGTAATTCTTGAAAGTCTCAAGCATCTCGTGAATCGGCGCTCGTCGAGATTCCTCTTTCAACATATTGATCTTAGCCCGACTGGTCATTTTTTTATTTTCTGTCACTTGTGTAGAAGATGACGATATATCTGAGTCTATCTTATTGACTTCAAGAAATCCAACACTTTATTTTTACTCTTTTTTTGTCATTTTGGTGGATTCATCCTTGTTATCTTTCACCGGGACTACCGTGACATTCGCCTCATGGTTGCGAATATCAACATCCACTGTAGCTATCGCCTCTTCGGGTAGATCACTCCATCAAATCACCTGGTTGTAGCGTTGCTTCAACCGATTCTTCTTATTTGCAGGTGCCTTGGGTGGATCGATCCTTGAGACTTTCGCCAAAGCAGACTTTTGTGGGGATTGAGCTGGTACTTTCTTGGTTTCGTAATGATCTGGGTCCATGTGATGTAGGACTTGTTCATCAGTCAGTTCAATCTCCTTATTATAACTTAGAGCATGTTGCCAAGGGACTAGATCATCGTCCACTGGGATCTCAATAGGCTTCGCTGACATCCAAGCTACATTTATCATATTCACTCCAAATGTGATTGGTGTGTCCATGGTGTAACTTTTGGGTGAAGATGTACTAGGTTCTGGATCTGATTCATATTGACATGTCTGGCAGTCAATAGTTGCTAATGCATCTGTCCATATCACGACATCCATCTCTGAATCATAGTGACCTCCCTTGGCTAGCCTTGGGCGATCAATCGTGTGATCTGTCATGGATGATCCGTCATCAGCTTTGGGTGCAATAGGTTTCCCATGTGGTTGGATCAACCTTTACAATCTGTTCTCTGTTCTCGAAGGTGAGTTTTCCTGTACCCCAGTTGTGTACTACTTGTGCAGTCCTCAACCATGGTCTTCCCAGTAAAACATGGTATGCAGATGGAGATTCAGGTATATCCATGACTACAAAAGTAATCACAAACTGCATGCCTGCTATCTTTACAGGGATATCGGCAACTACACCTTTTGGTTTCACACAGGATTGATCTACCATCTTGATGGCGAATCTTGCTAGCTTCAACCCTTGAAAACCCCATTTTCCATATAAAGTAGTGAAGATCAAATTGACACATGATCTCCCATCTACCAGTATTGCCTCATCCTCGTATCTCTTGTGTTTGATGGGCAAAGTGATGTTGTATTCCTCACTTTCCCATGCTGCTCCGATGTGGAGGACGTTACTTGTTTTTTCATAGCCCATACAATATATGGGCTCAGGCGCTATTGGCTCCTCATCCGCTTTGACCCATTCAGCTAGAAGGCTTTTTGCTTGTGGTGCAATCCGCAGTAGTTCTCCGAGTGGTAAACTAACACGACTTGACAATAAAAGTGTGAGCCTTTCAGTGCGTGGTTCCTCGGGCTCCACCATGTGAAAAGGTGGTTCATGTTGGTGCAACTGATCATTTTCGATCAGTGCCTAGTTTTGAGCCCACTTACGGTTCCTGTTCTACGCAACTGGAGGTTCCGTGGAATTAACTCTTTCTTGTTCTTTTCTCTCCGCTTGCGCTTTCTATACCCAGTGTCTTATTTTCTGGTACTGCCTTCTTTCTTTCCTCACATTCAGATATGGCACGGAAGTTGAGGGTTGGTCGTCAGTGACCGATGGTGGTGGTGAGGGAGCCACTTCTTCTTCTTCTGTGCTCGCGTAACAACTAACACAGGAGCGTGGAGTTGGTGTCTACCTGATGGCATCCCTGCTGGAACTGCTGGTTGCTGTATTGCAATGAAGTTAAGAGGTGCACTGGTTCCAGGTTTAAATGGACAATTCTTGAAACAATGTCCATAATCGCATTCTCGGTAGAAGGATGTATATTGTCCCTTGTAGGGACATTTCGCAATTTTGTGTCCTTCGCCGCATCCGTAGCAGTCGTAATTTCTTCCGCCTTGACGCTAAGTTTGAGCTGCATAGGTTGCAACATATTCATTTATGGCAGGATCCATAAATGGTTCATCCGGTCCGTACCATTGCTGCTGCTCAGATTGAGGTGGCATTTGCATCTCTGGTTCCACTGTTGTCAGGTTTACATAGGCCACTTGTTGATTGGCTGGCCCAGGTGGAGCAGGTAAGGCCATACGCTGTGGTTGATTTGGTGCACCAGTTAATTATGGCCAAATGTGGCTCTATATATACAAAAAGTGAGAGCTCATGGTATTGATCATCCCTCTAATCTCACATGTGTGAGGGTACTTTGTCATGAGATGACTCATCATGCAAAACTGACACTTGGAGAAAACCTTCTATTATGAGCACTTTTGGTCTATTTTTCTTCTATGTAGAGAACTAGGAAAAACTCTACCAGAAGTGCAAATTTGATTTCCTCAGCTTATTCCACACGTGTGAGCAGACCTCTACACATGGGTTTTGACACCTAATCTCATGATGTGGCTTCATGCAATCTCTAGATTAATGCCATGTGGCATATGACTAAAAAAACATGATTTTGGCATTTTTAGCCAATAGAACTTGATTTAAACTATATGTACAAGCTATATGATTGTACTACATGAAAATTACATCTATTTTTCATGTGGGAACATGCTCCACACATGTGTAATCATCCTATATACATAGACTTGGCCTTGACCAAGCATAATTTTTGCATCTTTCACACTCCTCAAGAATCTAGCTTGGTAGATCTAGCTTGATAAAAACATGATGATCTTGAACTTGACTCCATGGGCTGAATTGGTCTTTGCTAGTTCAAAAAGTGTGAAGATCAGCCAATGAGCTTGATGTTGATCCGAGATCACCATATCCATGATAGTGCTTCTTTGATGTTGACATCTTTGATGAACTTGAGAGCTTTGCACCATCCTAGCACCTCCAAAATTGATTCTGTCCAAATTTCATGTAGATGCTTGACCTTGAGGCTTGTTCCTTATTCGTGTGCATGCTCCTCCATGAGAAAATAAAGATTTCTTCTTGACTTCTTAGGATCACAAAGATCTAGCATCATGTTACCACGATCTAGAAGACTTATCCAAATTGGCAAGACTATGCATGCTATAATAACAAAGTGTTTGAATCATATCTTCATGCTTGTTTACCATGCTAATCTCAGATCCAATGAGGCTAAATACTTCATTATGGAGATAAGTGTCTTTATAAGATGATTCACTTACTCTCATAAAGAGTTTACAATTTGGCTCAATACAAATTTTCAAACTATGAGTGAACAAATCACTTTTGCTCTTGCATGACTCAAGAGCATACATTTGATGAAATAACCAATTGCTTTCTAATTGATTTAAAATCAATTTCAAACTTTTAAGAACATCATCTATATTATGAAGAGAGACTTCATACTCAACTAGTACGACTTTACTCCAATTTTGAGATGCAATGATCTCACTAAAGCAAATTGATTCATCAAATGACATAGGAGAAGTAAGTATGAGATGTACACCACATGAGATATGCTCCTCTTTCCCTTGAAATGTGAGCCATATGGGCTCAACCATGTTTTTTGAGTTTCTTTTTGGAATCGCAAATTGAGAAGGTCTCTCCTCCTCAATCCTTGGCACACTTGAACCTTGAGATGATTCTTTAAGATCCATTCATGATCTTATTGAAACCAAAAGAATCTACATTATGAAGACATTTCCATTTTCTTGACTTCATATCCAATGTAAGTTTACAAGGAGAACATGATTTGCTATACTTTAAGGCATCACACTCAACTAGATTTGCCTTAATCCACCTTTGAGATACAAAAATATCTTTAAAGCAAAATGGTCCTTCATAAGTTGACATGAGAGCATAAATGAAACTATTTTCATTTTGTGATTGCTCCTTATTCTTGATTGATTTCTCTTGGATAATAACAATAAGTTTGAAGTTATCCAAAGTTCCAAGCAAAATACTTTCCAAGGACATGAAATAAATCCAAGTTACTTTCATGAAAGTGACATCTATCTTTTCATCTTGAATCAAACAATGCACTTCCAGAAATTTCAAAAGGTTTGACATGTGTTGTGATGGACTCTTGAAGACAAATCTTGCAAGTCCTTGTGAGAATCCAAGCCTCATTCACCTTTCCACAAAGGAAACACCTTTCCTTGGATTTGTCCTTCTTGTATTTGCATTTCGAACTTGAAGCTCCATCCTTCACCTCAGCCCCCTTGCTTTGGTCGTCCTTGGATGGATTGGTCTTCTTTTTGTAGCATCTTGAGGAAAAATATCCTCCCTTGCCACAAAGGTTGCACTTAGGATCCTTACTTACCCTCAATAGGATGCCACTATTGATGCCATGTGAAAAAAAGCTTGTGATATGATTCTACAAATGTAATTTGTGACTCTCAAGAGACTCGATTTGAACATATTCAATAATCTAGAATCTAGCTCACAAACCTAAGAATCAATCTTCACACTAATGACTAGTCACTTGGAAACTTTGCTTTGATCACTAAGACAAAAGCACACAATCTTTCAATCAACTCACAAAAGAAATCAGATCCAAACTCCTATTGGACTCAACAAATACCAATGACTCATTCTTTTGAGAGTTGAGATGGATATGAAAAGATTTGACACCTAGATTTTCCTTTTCACTTGACCAGTTCTCTCAACACAGGAGATTCTTGAACAAAAATGGGTTTTGTTTCAAATACATGAAAATAAAACTTAATCACTTCTTTTGGACTCACTCTTGACCCAAATAATCTCACTCCTGAGATTTTGAATGAATTTACAACAACCTATACCACCAATTTTCACAAAACATAGGATCTACACTAGATCACTCAAACTTGACATGTACATTTGATTCAAACACATAAAATTAAGATCCAATCACCCCTTTTGGAATCCCCAAAGAATCACACTCTTGAGATTTGGAATGGATTTGTAATAGTTTAATAACAACCTATGTCAAGAATTTTTCACCAAGCTTAAAAATTAGACATCTAGAGATTCACAAAGATCCCAACCATGCATGAATACTCAAATATGGACTCCTCCTCATTCTAGACATCCAATGGGATCACAACTTAACCCTCACACTCTCACAAAGAAAGTTGAATAGAAGTAATTTGAGTTTCATACATACTATGTCAATTTTTGCTCAATAAATTAAATTCATTCACCCCTATTGGATTCCACCAATGACTCTACCTCTTAAGAGTTGGAATAAAATTCAAAATCAAAATTTGTGATTCTTCTCACTAAGATATTGTGCTTCAAAGAGCTAATGCCACTTAGAAATATTTGATCACCTAGGAGAAGACAAACTCTCCACCAATACCAACACAAAATGAGCTTCTAGATCTTGCCCTCTACAAAGGAAGGAACTCTTAGAAAATTGGATCTCTCTCTACACATATTCCATACACACCTCAATGACTTTTTTTCAAGCCTAACAATCACTCAAACAAATTGAGTAGGGTTGAATAATGTGACTTGGATCTCAATCTCTTTTCTAGAACTCTCAATTGAAGCCAATCTATGTCAAATTCTACAAAAGATTTGCATAGATGCTATATATGCACTAGAAACTCTCAAAGGTTTCACTTGGAGGACAGATCCAAAGATGTTGTCTAGCAAATTTATGCTTCTAAACTTGACCCTGTCACTCTTGAACAAATCTAGAGTGATGGTACAATGGATTTCAACCTCTCACCTTGCATATCACTCCTTAATCTATGATTTTTGGCAATTTTCTCTCTCAACTTTGACATGTACTCAAAAAAATAGAGAAACACATTTAATGCACCTGAATCAAGCTTCAAATTAATTATTTGGATGATCTAATCCAAGAACAAATCATAGGAATAGAATCTCTATAGAAAAAGCTTGAATTTGCACTAAAAATCTCTAAATTTGGGTGTATGAGTCAATTTATGTATCAATTTGAATTTTCCCAACCAAAATAGGTTTTGTATGGACCCACACGTGTGGAAGGTACACCTACAGCCTACAACAAGTTTTTTTACAAAAAAATTGAATCTAGCTATCAATTCAAACTCTCTACCTCAAAATTAGCTAGTTTCCACAAACTTGCTAATTTGGGAGATTTAGCATCAAACTGAAACATAAGGCTCCAAAACTGGTACTGTACGTTCTATTATGTGTGAAAATTACCCCTGCAGCCTACAACAAGTTTTTGTCCATAAATTTTGAGTATACCTATCCTATCCAACTCGCCACATCAAAATTAGCTAGTTTCCAAAAACTTGCTAATTTGGGCTTAGTTTTGGATCAACCCCATCAAATCTTCATAAATCCTCTTGTACTTGGCTCTGATACCATGTGGAAATCTACAAAATTGGACCAAGAATGGATCCTAAAATGATCCACAAGATTGATTGGATGTTAGATACAATTGATCTATCAATCTACACAAGATTTAGATCAATCTAGATCAAATTTAGATGAGAAAATCAAGAACAATCATAAATGAAAGGGAATTGTACTTGTTGGTTTCACACATGTGAAAAATTGTCTAAGTACGGAATCCATCCTGAAATCAAAGTACAATATGATAGGAACTCAAAACTATCAAGAAAAATCAAGACAAACGATGAAATTTAAGAATTGGTGTTGCTTGTTGATTATGGCCAAATGTGGCTCTATATATACAAAAAGTTGAAGCTCATTGTACTGATCATTCCTCTAATCTCACATGTGTGAGGGTGCTTTGTCATGTGGTGATTCATCATGCAAAATTGACACTTGGACAAAACCTTCTATTTTGAGCACTTTTGATCCATTTTTCTTCTATGTAGAGAACTAGGAAAAACGCTTCTAGAAGTGCAAATTCGACTTCCTCAGCCTATTCCACACGTGTGAGTAGACCTCTACACATGGATTTTGACATCTAATCTCATGATGTGGCTTCATGCAATCTCTAGATTGATGCCATGTGGCATATGACTAAAAAACATGATTTTGGACTTTTTAGCCAATAGAACTTGATTTAAACTATATGTACAAGCTATATGATTGTACTACATGAAAAGTACATCTATTTCACACGTGGGAACAAGCTCCACACATGTGTAATCATCTTGTATACATAGATTTGGCCTTGACCAAGCATAATTTTTGCATTTTTCACAGTACGTATGTCTTCAAGTAGTCAATGCTCTTTTGACGTCAATCAATTGATTTTTAGTATACAAGTAATGTACATTGTCTGTATACCCAATCAATTGTAAGATAGCTATAGATACTAATTACGAGTCAAGTTTTATGGAGAAATTGATCAATTACAAGTGGTCTTTCCCTGACCGTTCAGATCCTAGATGGTGGTACACGATTCAAGTCGCTCCTCAAAGTAAAAACATTTTGAGGATAGAGATGTCATGGAGGACATGACACTGCCAACTGATGCACCTGAACAAGATCGTGATGATGGACTTAATGACACATTTTCAAAGGATGTGCATGCTTCACAAGGAAATGATGATATTGAGTGTGATGCATCATCATCAGATGGATCGACGTCGCATGACATAGCTTCTCGATGGCGGATTTGTCACATGATGATGTGACAAATGATTATGAGAAATTAGCAAATGAATAAGTGAGACAATACGTGTATTGCAACTTATTGTGATATTAACCACATTGCTCACAGATGAAATTGCACTTTATTATTTTAGTAGTCGACATCAAACAAAAGTCGACGCATGTAAGTACACAAATTGTGGTCATGATATTGTTGTGATACATAAATTTATTTATTCACTTGTGTATATGGCCACTATTGTTGATAGAAAATGAAATTCAATGTGTTGATAAACAACAATTTTCAAAAGTGCCAACCATTTTCATTCCATAATATTTCGAGGTTTATACCAAGGGGCCTTTTTTTTTCATCAGTTATGGTATTACCCTCCATTAGTAGAGTATTTTGGAATGCCTCTACTCTCTTTATAACCCTCCCTCCTTATAAACCTCTATATAACTCTCGGTTAGCAAAGATTTTTGAAATGTCCTAGGCCTCCCTATAACCCTCCTTATAAGTCTCTGAAAAACATGTTCAAATTTGCAAGGCTTATACTGAGGCCACCCCTACAGACCCGACGCTCGAGCTTTCAGCTTCCTCTGCACCTCATTTTAGATTCTCTCTCTCAAAAACTTATGCTAAAAAAAAATGTTGGAAATCGTGCATCTGGTTGTGGTGTATATGTGAGAGAGATTATAGAGAGAGAGAGAGAGAGAGAGAGAGAGAGAGAGAGAGAGAGAGAGAGAGAGAGAGAGAGAGAGAGAGAGAGAGAGAGAGAGAGAGAGAGAGAGAGCATTGATGAGCGAGCATAAAGCTAGCTTAGATATTAGAGCTTTGAGCTTAATGCGAGTTTGTTTGATTTATTTTTAGAAAATATTTTTTATTGATTTTTGAATTGTGTGTGTGTATTTAGGTGGGTCAATAGTCTTAATCAATAATAACAAATATTTCAAAAATATCATGCATTCATATATAGTTTGTTAGAAAATTTGTGTGATATAAATGTGTGGGATGATAAATAGAGATGATTTATATCAATTGAAATTCTCAATTCTAGAAAGGGGTGGCAGTCCTTAATTTTTTTTCCATTAAAGATGAGGTTTTAATATTTCCTTCAAAGCTAAGACCTACATGCCATATAGAGGGAATATGAGATTGCACTCTGAAATAGGACATATTGTAAGGTTTGAGTGTTTTAGTTGATACATTCGACTCTTCATTGTATTCATATATAATAAAAATTCATGCATTTTTAAAAAATTAAACACACTTGTTTTGTTGTGTGTTCATATGTGTGTGAGAGAGAATACATTTATGAATCCATAGCGTGATCATGAAGTCAACTTCGAGTGAATATCCTCATTATATTGCTCACCAACTTGTTAAAATCCACAAGCTAGTTTGGACCAACTTTGGTCACATGCATTGTAATTGGCAAGATGGCCATGTAAATAGATGCCACACATGCCACATAGCATAGGCTGATTTTCAAAGTCTTATTCTACATCCTACATTGTAAAGGCACCTTTCAAATAAGGCCAAAGAGTGCTTAGATAGGGTAGAGATAAAATAGGAGCCAAAAATAGTATGTTTTATATTGTTTTGGATCTCGAGATCAAGGAACCTAGTTAGGGTGGATCCAATGATCAATTAGGTTGGATGTTAGGGTTAGGTTATGGAAAGTACAAATATGCCCTAAAATGCTCAAATCCGAGCTTGAAATGTATAAATATGTGATGGAATCTCCATCAATTGATGATTAAAAAATTGGTTTTCAATCTACCATTGTTGTTGGTGATCTAGATGTTTGATATTTACTATTTGCATTGAGTAATTTGGATTTGTGAGATTTATTTGGAAGTTCGGGTACTGTACTCTGCATGTGGCAGTCGGTACTTTCACATGTGTGAAGGGAATTGCATGAATTTGAGCCTTCAAGTGGAGTTCAAGCCAAGGTAAAGCTAGGAAACACTAAATTGGTTGGTGTTTTAGCTATAGGATCTCAATTGAATCCATTCAAGGTGCTTCCTCCATCATTTCGAAGGTTTATTAGAGTCTATTTTCTGTATTTTTAACATGGTATCAGAGCCTTGTTATGAAATGAGCTAAATTCTTGCAATTTGATTCACTAACATCATAGATTTTGATCGATTCAAGGCATTGATTGATTCTTTATGATAATCTATGATTAGTATCTCCATTATTGATAAAATTGAGGTCTTGTAGGATCTAATTTGAAGGTGTTTAGGCTTCTAAAACCAGGTTCAAATCATTTCTTATCTACAAGATCAAATTAGCAAGTTTCACTTGCTATCTCATATTTGATTCAAGGCAAGTTTTGGAGTCAATCTCGAGGAGTAGCATTCAAGCATTGGGGAGATAGAAGGATTGAATCTTTTGGGTTGATTTAGGTTCTTCTCAGGTGTGTGATAGGCCTCATAAGAGTGATTTAGATTCAACTCAAAGCATTTTGCATTTACTCATCATTAAGATCATTTTTGTCAAAATTGTAATCTTGGTAGCTTGTGCTTGAAAGGTAGATTGTTTTGATTCTTATATAAAGTATCAACCTGATCTTATAAGAGTGACTTAGAGTGACATTTATGTGTAATTAGATCTTCTTTTCTCAGGTTGATTGGATCTTTATAAGCCTTGTGAAGTTTAGATCACGGAGGAGTCATTTTTTGATCATTTTTCTACATCAAGCAAGCTAGTTTCATTTTTCATTTTTCAATAGAATTGGTTAAGCTCAAGATCCAATAGTATCTTGCTAAGAATTCATTTGTTGATCATTATCAGGTCCCTAGATAGTGGGATAGCTAGTTCTTTCATCCTTTCTATCGTGTATCCATTCTTATAGAATCAATCTCTTGTTTAGAGGAAGATGGCATCAATGAATGCTTACCTTTTGGATTCTAGTGATAGATTGAACAAATCAAACTATTCCATATAGAAACTAAGAATGGAATAAATACTTGTAATGAAATCTTTTATGGAAATAGTGAGTGGTGAGGAGGATGAGTCCATCAACCCTCAGTAATCCACTAGATACAAGAAGAGGTGCAAACTAGCCCTCCATTTTATCAAAATGAATGTAGCCAATGAGCTCTTAAAGAAAGTAGGAAAATGTTCCTTGGACCAAGAGGCTTGGGAATCCCCTCAAAAGGTGGAAAAAACACTTCAAGGTTGCTTGCCTTGAAGTATCAAATGATTCAAAGCTACCAAAAGAAGATAGAGAGAGTGCTTATTCATATGTTCAAAGTATCATGCAAACATAATGCTCATACAGTGAGTCTACCACACTCTCGACCAACTAACTCACGTCTCCAATCCGACTTGAACACAAGTGGACCATATGAGCGACATGGCTCAAACTAAGGAAATCCCACTACCACATCCTCCATCAAGCTAGGTTGACATCCTATTAGACACTTACAAGCACAAACCTGTAAAGGTGACATAAATGAGTGGCTGAGGCTCAACCTGAGGAAATCTTACTGCCACCATAAGACTATGCCCTCACCAGATAGACAACTATTAGATATAATGACAAGTCAATAAGAATAAAATGACTACTTTGTTTCTGACTTAGCAAATGCATTAACACATAAAACTCCGAATCAGATCTAGATTCCTATGAAAAGGTAACATGCAAGCACACATTCATGCAAACCAACACAAATACGCTGCCACGTCTATTCTCGTGGATTCTGGTGATGCCCTTGGAATTCATTGACACCTTGGGCGACTGATCCAAACTATGCTTAAACTGAAGACGTCTATGGAAAAGAGAATTATAGATTTAGGATTAGAAAACACTCTTATTAGCCAGACTCACTCATCCAGCTGAACCGAGAGTTGACAATAGCCAAATAGCACGAAGATAAGTTAAAAGCCAAGCTGAAGAGGACACAACAACATGAAAATGCCTTGGAGAAGTATGTTTCAAATCTCCAAAATGCGTTGATTACCGCACAAGATTAGGTTGATAAGTTTGTTCAGAATCTCTTATTCCAAGGACAACTGGACATGGCACAACTTGACAAAGAACGAATACTGAGTGAATTAGATGCCACAGACACAGAGCGAAACAATACTCTCTATGCAGAATCTCCATATTCTCCCGTTTCCAAAGAGGAAATCAATTATCTGTTTTGAAAGGTCGAGACTTATTGACAATCATTGGCTGAATTTCAAGGCATATTTGATCGATTCAAGGGCAAGGCATCATTTGAGTTGGCAACGACAAAATCTATCATAAGAGAATATGAAAAAGTGTTAAAATTGTCAAATTCAAGCTTAGAGACCTAAGATCATTTGTACATAACTTGATCCCACGTGTGTGGAGCTTGTTCCCACATGTGGATGGTAGTCATAAATGCATTTAGATTTAGTTAGATTGAATATGTCTTGATTGACTTAAGTATTGTTGTGGGTATTTTCTGCACGGTAATAAACAAGTGGGTCCCACCACTTAAAATATTGTTGGCCAAGCCTTACCTAGTGGGCCCCACCACAGTACATTGTAAGTAGGGTAATAAGTGTGAGGGCACTAGCATCCTGTGCGTGTAAGCCCAACCCAATGAGGACAAGTAGCAAGTTGTAATTCCTAGGAATAAGAGACTAGGGACTTAAAACTCTAAAATGACATTAGAGGCCCTAAGTCAAGTTGCATATAAAAAAGCTAAATGGGCCCAACTTAAAACTCACATGAATCATGTGAGTGCCCTTGTGCTTTCTTAGCACCAATAGATTTGAGTTGTGTTTATGTTAAAGGCTTGGATTAGAAAAAACCCAAAAAAATGCACTTTTTTTTCCATATTTTTTGAGTTTCCTTGAGAAGTAACCCTTGCAACTTGGTGAGCAGGTGAATTTGACTTAGATACAAGTGCATACCAGTCTGTGAGGGTTTGTTCCCAGAAAATCTTAAAATTATGCAAAAAGCCCCCAAAAAATGCATTTTTTTCAAGATTTTTTGAGTTTCCATGGGAAGTAACTCTTGCAGCTTGGTGATCAAGTGAATCTGACTAATATACAAGTGCATACTAGTCTGCAACGGTTTGTTCCCAGAAAATCTTAAAATTTTGCAAAAAAACCCCAAAAAAATACACTTTTTCAAGATTTTTTGAGTTTCCTTGAGAAGTAACTCTTGCAGCTTGGTGATCATGTGAATTTGACTCAGAAACAACTGCATACCAGTCTACGAGGGTTTGTCCCCAAAAATCATAAAATTTTGCAAAACCCCCAAAACAATGCACTTTTTTCAAAATTTTCTGAGTTTCCTTGGGAAGTAACTCTCGCAGCTTGGTGAGCAGGTAAATTTGACTTAGATACAACTGCATACCAGTCTGCAAGGGTTTGTTCCCAGAAAATTTTAAAATTTTGCAAAAAACCCCAAAAAAATGCACTTTTTCAAGATTTTTTGAGTTTCCTTGGAAAGTAACTCTAGTAGCTTGGTTAGCAAGGGAATCTGACTTAGATACAAGTGCATACCAGTCTACGAGGGTTTGTTCCTAGGAAATCTTCAAAGTTTGCAAAAAAACTCCAAAAATATGCACTTTTTCTATGATTTTTTTAGATCTTCCTAGAAATAACCTTTTAAAAGAATTTTATAGATATATCTTACCTAGATCTTGCTACTGTAAAATTTTGTGAAGATCCGATGGCTATATTTAGAAATATCTAGGAAACAGTTTCAAAAAGTGCTAGAAAACTGAGTTTTTTCAAGATCGTGACAAAACTGTCCATCAAAAACTCTTGCAAAACTGACATTATCTAGAAATGGTCTAGATATAGCTACTGTAGGAAGGTGAAGGTTAGATTCACTCAGATCTAAAAAAATCTAAAAAAAAACCACAAAAAACCAAGAAAAAGGGCTAAAATCACACTATTAGCCAACTAAAACTGACCAAATCTTGTCAAATCTAGGTTGTAGTCAAATTATCCATCCAGATCCAACATCCCTAGACTGAATCAAGTGAATGAACCTCAGATCAAGCCGATCAGTTCCCTCCACATCAACCACTATCCATCCATCATTCTTCTGTCCCATCTCTATTCCATCCTCTATTTCCATCTCTGTTAGATAAATTCATTTCTGTCTCTATTCTCATCCATATTGACCCACCGTTTACCAATTCTCTTCTCTTCTTCTTCTTCTCCATCTCCCAAAAAAAAAAAAAGGGGAGGTTGGAACACCAGAGTCATTGAGCAAACCTTGAAGCAATTCACCAACCAACTACTTTGCGACATTCTAGTGCTGAACTATGGAGACCACCAATGCAGGATTATCTAAACCAAAAAAGTTCCCTAATGAAACAATCTGAGACTACACCTATCGAATCATCCAATTAGTGAAAGATTGTAATCCACCAATTCCTAAACGAATCGTCATGGCAAAATACTATGTTGGACAGCCCAAAAGGATCAGATCTGGTATGGCAGAATTAGCATCCTATGCGTCACCTGTACAACTCTGTAAGGATGCTGCCATGATAGAAATCTCACAAGGGATGTGGGATTTTTCTTATCGCTCTGATGAATCATCAAATGGGGAATCAGAGGAACAAAGGTCAACAATGAACGATGATCCAACAAGAATGGAAACCTGTGGGAGGAAACAAAGTGCAGCAAAGTCAAGCAGATCAAGTGCAACAGAAGAGCAAAAACCTTGCACTTCAAGTTCAAGCTGTCATCAAGCTTATGCTCGCATAGTCAATTTTCTTGAAAAGGATGAATGTACCTTCTACTTTGGAGATCATCCAAGTACCAAGTGTCCAATCAAGAATCCTTGCTTATTAAAAGGACAGAATACAGAGCAACAACTTCATCGACGGCAAGATCCAGCGGTTCAATGGTCAAAAGCAGAATCAAGCCAACAAGGAGCTCATCCAAAGGATGGATGTCAGATAAACCCAACTAAATCACAAGCTTCTTCAACAACCAGTGGCATGGTAGAAGTTTTGGTTATATCCTCTTGCATGTCACCAAACTCAATGGAGGACCGTAATAGCCTACCAGTCTACTTTGTGGAAGATCCTAAGGGGAATCTATTACCAATGTATGCATATCAACTTAGAGGCGATGGTGTATTGCACTCGGTAAGATGCTATGGATGCGAAGGGAAACACCGCTGTGCTGAATGTCCACATCGAGGGGATCCATCAACATTTGATCCCTCGTGTTCACAATGCGGAGTTAATCATCCATGCTGAGATTGCCCGATGAGAAATTCACAAATAGCCAGGAGGCATTTGGCCTATGTAGACTGACATGCACCTGTGGTGACCCTTCCGCCTCCCGTACAACAAGCACTAGTGCCTAAAGTGACAAAGCCTTGTCCTCAATCTATGATATTGACTATTGAGGAAAGTCGTCAGGTTATGGCATACCTCGAATACCTGGTATCCAACACCACTGCCCTTATGCCACCCTTCTCACCACTATAGCAAGATTAGAGTCAAGTGGACACATGAATAGATCAAGGGGCCAAAGAAGAAGCAATTGCAACTTCTCAAGCTAGCGAAGCAGGGCCATCTACATCTATGGCCATACCATTGTTTCTAAAAGCGGTCATTGTCGAGGAAGAGATACAAATTTGTTTACATCAACATCCATATGAATCCTTGAGGAGTGACTATGTAATCAAGTTCAAGACTTCAAAGATTGAAGTGGGAAAGGAATTGGATAAGCTACTCGCATTGGGTGAGCAACCACCATGGCAAAGGATTTTTTTTTTTAAAGACTCTAGATTCAATTAGGTGTTATGTTGCGAGAACTCGCCAGCTCCAAGTGGATCCATTTTATGTTCCAATGCAAAGGAGAAATTTGGAATACCAATGGATAAAATTATGATCCATATCCCAAATTGGCCCAATTTACTAACAATATAGTTGGTTGATTATAGTGGATTTCAATCGGGCCCTCCAGGCTTATTCACAAGAATACAAGTTTTCAGCAAATCTGACAGTTGGGCAATCAGTTATTATCGCAAAGGATTTGACTAAGTTGGCATCAGTATCTACAAGATGGGACTATTGCTTACCAACATTATCTTTCGATCCAAACGTTCACATGGCGTCTGATAGAGTTCAAGATCAGTTGCCTATACTGAGATTGTACTATCGTGTCGCGATGTTGGGTGGCTCCTAGGAATAAGATTCACTGCGTGGACAACGTCAAATTGGATTTCCGGTGTGAATAAGTGTTTTTTTCTACACAAGAATGATTTCAATATAGAGCGCTTGGCCAACCAAAGCCCCAAGTAATAAATCTCGAGAGGTGTCATGGGACCGCCGCCAGTTTTGGTGGAGATACTGTTGGAAGGTTTGCGTATATTGAGACAACCCTAAGCATAGTTGATAAGTGAGAGGGATTTGGCACCCTGCATGTGTAATTCCCACCCGATGATGGCATAATTAATTTTTTAGTTAGAAGTTAATAAAATAGGCCTTTTTGTGGGACTTTTAATGTCGTAGGGCCTAATAGTGAAGTTATAAATAAAAAGGCTTCCTCCCAATTTTCAAATTTAAATTGGTTCTCTCCAATTTTGATATGGCTTCTCTCCAATTTTGAAATGGGTTCCCTCCACTTTTTGAATTTCAAATACTTAGGGTAGAATTTGGCCAATAGGATTTGAACATATTTTGGTTTGAGCTCCAAAGACTAGTGATTATTGTATCCAGTTCTAATATAGAGCACTTTAGTGCAAAGTTTTCATTCATAATATGTTGCACATGATGTTGCAATTGTTGATAAGCTCATTGTTATTGTTAATTAGCATACAATAATTGTGCATTAGTCATGCCAAAATCTAGCAACCTTTGACAATATCCAAGTAATCCTCTATATCCTTCACAATCAAATGTGAGGAGATGATTGATAGACTTGAAATTTGATAAACCAGTAATGGGATCTTGAGGATAAATTGTTCCGTCTACCCACAAAATCTACATGCTGAAGTAGCATTTTTTACATCTTTTGAATTTTCTTTAAAAATGGAGAACATTCCATAGGAAGTGCAACGTGCAAATGAAACTTTTCCATTGTTCAAAACTACAATATCTCAAAAGATTGATCATCAGTATGGCTTTGTATTGGCTATGTCGAGTTCATAATTCTCTCGCCTCATATTTTACTATGAGCACACAAAAATTTGAGCTCATAGTGCTCCCGCTACATATTTTGCAAAGAGCATACCAAGATTTCAAGTTGGCTAAAACATGCATAGAAATTCTGTCTTTTGTTATTACTAGCAGACTTAACTAGTTAATGCCTGAAGTTAGAGTTAGTTTATGTGAACGAATTCAGATCAATGATGATCCGAATTCATAAACTGATCTTGAGTTTAGAAGAAAAACAAATCAACAATCCTGCCAATGTAGAAAAATTAGCATCTACTCTATGAATGAGATGCAAACTCTAAAGAACTTGATCAAACATGAACCAAATCATAAAGTACTATTGTTGTCCATACAAAACCAGAAAGCTATTGTATTTGACACGTGTGGATCCAAAAATAGCAAATATAGATCATTCTACACATATAATTGCAAGCAATCGCAAATATAGTGCACCAATGGATAGTAGAACCCAAGAAAACCATGTATAAGCATGAAATGAGATAGAGAAGAGAGAAGATATGTCTCTCCATGAGTTACATCCTTTTATAGTAGGTCCAAACCCTATTTGGCCACTTGGTTTTCCCTCCAAAATGTTGAAAATTCCAAAATTCACACCTTTGTGATTGGCACAGTACCCTGATTCTAGATTGTTCAACAAGATCTAGTTCAGAAGATATGGCTAATTCACAATCTAGCATGCTAATCGATAGACTATGATAGCAATGAATCAAAGAATGATTAAAAGTACAAGATTACAGTGTTTTAGCATTAGCTTCAACACGAGTTAGAGAGAGAAAACTAGAGAGATAACAAGAAAAAACAGTTTAGATCCAACCTAGCATGAAATAGCTACAAAACTTCAGTTCTTCATTACTTTGTGAATGAGAATGATATGCACATATATAGGAGAGACAAAATTTGTGGTATTCCTTGCATTCAATGCACATCCTACACCTATTCAAGTGCAAACAACTATTAACTTGACACCTAATTGCTAGCATGCATAGGTTGCACCTAACTTCTACCTACTTTCTCCAAATGGCAATTTCTCAACTAGCCATGTACAAATCTACATGCATGTGTCCATTAGAGTGATTGCATGCTTTGCATGTCACTATGGAAACTTAGGACATTATGCATTTATTGTGGCTCGAGTTTCTACAAGGTCATAATGGACCAATTCCATGTGAATCTCTATATGCATGTCAAACTAGACATTGGCAACATTATTGCATATCATACTAGACCAACTAGACTTTATGCATGTCATTGGAATTTGATCTACCTAACTCAAACTCGCCCTATTCTACAAGGATATGTGCTCAATTCACATACCTTGGATATGTACAAAATATTTACATGGGTAGGATCCCCCAAACATTATATGTTTTACAATTTTTAACACTCCTCCTTAAAATATATCTATCTGATGTTGGTGAAGATCCTTTGAGTTTGGATTCTTTGCTTTGCATTTGAAGTGAAGATGAACAAAAAAATCCATCATAGCAGTATGCTTACCAAATCCATGATAAGTTCTCTTTGATAGAAATCTTTTCCAAATGCCTTTGAAAAATATTCCGCCAACCTGCTACTATGCCAATGTACCTCCTGCATGTCTGATGTCGATCCTGGATATGCAAAGTCCCCATGCATGAAGTTGGCTGCAAGAAAGACTGAAAAAACCAAGGCTTCCATGCCTCATCTTGACCACAAAGATCATACAGATCAAGATTGTACCATGAGCAATATTCAAGATTAAGCATACTAGCTTCACTAGTCCAAAAAATATGAACTCTATCCAAAATGGATCTAATCTTGAAACCATACTCAAACTTGATCAAATTAAGGCTAAATACTTTCTTGAGGGTGTAAGTGTCCTCAGTGGATGCTTCACTTAACCTCACAAGAAGTTTACAATATGCCTCAATACATGAAGAAACTCCTTTTTTCAAACTATGAGTACTAAACTCATACTTGCTCTTACTCAATTTAAGAGCATACAAATGATGGTACAACATCTTGCTTTCTAGATGTTTTGGAAACATAATCAAGTCACAAAAGACAAGAAGTAATTCCAAAATAAAGACTTCATTCAAAAACAGAATAGTCTTACTTGATCTTTGAGATAAGCAAATCTCAATAAAGCAAGATACATCATTAATCAAAGAAAAAGAACAATAGGTGAGTAAAACAAAATGAATACCACCTTTACTTTTCTTTTCTTTTCCATGAAATAAGATCAACAAGGACTCGGCCTTGTACAATGTTGAAGATCTCCTTGGACATGCATGTTGAGGATACTCCTCAAACCTTGACCTCATCACAACTTGATTACTTGCCATAGTAATGACTTGTGATGCACTATGAGACATTGTGCTCTCGGCCACTTCCAAGATAGAAAATAGATCTTCAAAATCAAGAACTTCTCCATGCTCAAACACCTTCGAGATAGAGAGTGTAAAGGCTATGTAGCCTTCCTTGGTGGATAAGCATCCAACCATGATCCACAGACTAGGATCCAAGAAACCACATACAAAGAAATAGTCTTCAAGAACACTAAGGTATACAACCTTAGGCTTATAACTGAACAAGACTTTGGTTAGTTTGAATCCTACTTTTGGCACATGTGAAATGCAACAAAAGAAAACACTATTGACACTTAGAAGCTCAAAGGGTGTTCAATTACTTCAAACTCAGTCTTGATCCTTAGTTTCTTGTGTAGGATGCTCAAAACCATGAATTCAGAACAAAGTAAAAATTGATTCAAATCAAAATGTTGTCACTCGGATTTTGGACCTATCCTAATCCTCTTTAAGAGATTATAACTCTTGCTAGACACTTCAAATTGATTTGGTTTCAATTTCTATGGAAAGTACAAATCATAAGATTTCCATCAAGCTATAACACTACTATCTTTGGATCTATAAATAAGGAGAACAAAGGGACTAAAGATCTTTGATTTTCAATGTGCGGAATTCCAGAATTTCGTACTACCTTAATTTAGGTATGAAAATTCAGTTCAGGTCCGATTTGATCCAATTACACTTCAGAGAAATGTTAGAAAAGGTGAAAAACTGCTTTTTTTGCTTGTTTATCTCTCAATTTCTTGTACTATCAGGGAAATTAGCATGCAAAGCTTAATGATGTTCTGATACCATGTTGAAAATTCCAGAATTCACACGTGTGGGGAATGTCCACAAGAGTGACTGATCTTGTTTAAGCTTTGTGATTGGCACAGTACCCTGATTCTAGATTGTTCAACAAGATCTAGTTCAGAAGATATGGCTAATTCACAATCTAGCATGCTAATCAATAGACTATGATAGCAATGAGTCAAAGAATGATTAAAAGTACAAGATTACAGTCGCGTCTGCCTTCCTTTTGTATCAGCCTCTTGTTAATAAACTCCATGTCAATCATAGCTTGACGACAGACTGGTAATTGATGTGTAGTTTACGTGTTGCTTGTCAATCACTGCCTCTGTAGTCCCCAATGTTTTTGTGCAATGTGTAAGAGCTTTGTACTCGGCCTCACTAGATGACAATGAGATAGTGGCTTATTTCTTCGACATCCATGATATAGCTCCATCACCTATGAAAATACAATTAGTACTAATGGATTTCCTATCCATTACATCTCCAGCATAGTCTGAATCTAAAAATACAAAAATATTAGATGATGATCCCTCATACAAATATGCCAAAATTTTGAGTTCCAATGATGTACCTAAAAACTCATTTTCCTAGCTTCCAATGCTCCTCACTAGGATCTTGCATGAATTGACTCAGTCTTCCAACACAATAGCTTAGATTTGGTCTAGTAATGGCTAGATAGATGAGTGAACCAACTAGTTTCTAATAGAGAGTAATGTCCTTGAAGGATCTTTCACTACCTCTTATAGTTAGCTTTACATGAGACTCCATAGGTGTATCACTAGCTTTTGCATCTACCATATGAAATCTTTCTAGAATAGATTTATAATACTTCTCTTGACAAATGAAAGTAGATTGAGAATTCCTAATCACTTCTATTCCCAAAATGTAATGCAAGTTACCAAGATCATGCACCTCAAACTCCTTTCTAAGAGCACTCTTGATATCCTCCACATCTTGATTGTCTCCACCACTCAAGATGATATCATCCACATAGATTAGCAAGATGGTAACATCATTTCCAGCAGACCTATAATAAAGTGAATGATTATACTCACTCATAACAAAGCCTTGAGAGAGTAAAAAAGTGTTAAGCTTAGCATACCAACTCCTTGGTGCTTGCTTAAGCCCATACAAACTCTTTTGTAGTAGACACACATGATTTGGCTTTG
Organism: Diphasiastrum complanatum; assembly: GCA_029204225.1. Taxonomy (NCBI): domain Eukaryota; kingdom Viridiplantae; phylum Streptophyta; class Lycopodiopsida; order Lycopodiales; family Lycopodiaceae; genus Diphasiastrum; species Diphasiastrum complanatum. Next base: position 47,422,756 of record CM055110.1, on the reverse strand, counting down.
TAGTAGAAATGTAGCTCTCGGGTTGCTCCATGTACACTTTCTCCTCAAGATCACCATTCAAGAATGCATTTGTAATATCCATTTGCCATAGATCCCATCCATAAAGTGTAGCAAGTGAGATGATGACTCAAATGCTTACCATCTTTGCCAAGGGTGAAAAGGTCTCATCATAGTCAATCCCTTGTTCTTGAGCATATCCTTTTGCCTCTAACCTTTCCTTGTACTTGTTGATAGATCCATATTGGTTTGTCTTCACCTTGAAGATCCATTTGCATCCAATAGTTTACTTGTCCTTAGGTAACTTCACCAATCTCCATGTTCCATTCTTCATACGAGCTTGATACTCAAGATCCATTGCTTGGATCCACTCCTCTTCTTTCCTTGCTTCATCTACCCTTGTAGGTTCGTCAAAAGAGGTTAGGAAAGCAACATAATCTCCAAAAAATACTTGCTTATCCTTTTCATCATATGTGAGCCTTGAAGGTACTTTTCTTTTCCTTGATGTTCTCCTTGGCTTTTGACTTGATGAAGGTCCATCATCATCACCATCTAAAGTAGGATCCTTTACATCAATATCAAGCATGTTAGATCCATCCACATCAGCATCAATAATGCTTGAAGATACTTTTGGAATGTTTCCCTCATCAAAAATGACATCTCTACCAACAATCACTTTGTTAGTAGTAGGAATGTAAACCTTGTAGGCTTTACTCACCTCACTATATCCAACAAAAATACCTTTCCTTGAAGATGGATCCTCCTTGGTCCTATCATCAAGAGTAATGTTGACATAGCATGTGCATCCAAAAGTTCTTAGAAAGTTGACACTTGGCCTCCTCTTGAATAGCATCTCAAAAGGTGTCCTTCCATCCAAAATAGCACTCGGCCACCTATTGCACAAGAAATTGGCACACAACAAAGCTTGATCCCAAAATGGTTTATCAAGATTATCACTTAATCTCATGGACTTAGCACTTTCACATAAAGTCCTATTCTTCCTTTCAGCCACTCCATTTTGTTGTGGGTCCTTGATGTTGTATACTCCCTCTTGATCCCATGCTGATCACAAAAGGCCTTGAACTTGGTAGATATGTACTCACCACCATTGTTACCCCTCAAGCACTTGATCCTTGTGGAAAATTGGTTCTCCTTTGCATTCATGAACTTAACAAAGACATCATACACTTCATCTTTGCTCTGTAGTCTAAAATCATCAATGAAAGTTACATACATCTTAGCTCCATTATTGCTCATTGTAGTAAATCTATGAATATCCGAATGTACACACTTTGGTTGCAATTTTAGACTCGGATTTTGCAGGAGACAGAGTGGATAGAAAATCCACAAGTGCTTACATGGTTTTTGTTGGAGGGAATCTAGTTTCTTGGCTATCAAAGAAGCAAGCAACTATATTTTTGTCATCTTGTGAAGCTGAGTACAAGGCTCTTACAACCACCACAAAGGAAGTTTTATGGATCAAGAGGCTACTGATGGAGCTAAAGTGTTATGGAGTTGGATACTAGAATGGATCACAAGTGTACAGACTCTATAATCCAACCTCAAAGAAAGTTGTATCAGAGTCTAAATTGAGTCAGGAAAACCTAGAACCCTAATTTCTAGCCCTATAGGTCCAAAATAACAAAAATCACTTATACCACCCTACAGGCTTGTAGTTTTGATATCTAGGTTCGTCCTTTTCAAGTTAGACTCCTCATAAGATGATATTAAAACTATGAAGTAAATATCCACTTGATCCACCCTAATTAGGGTCAATACCTTGAGATCCATGAAAAAATAAGAAAATTGCTATTTTAAGCTTCTATTTTTAATCTAATCTATCCATGCACTCTTTGGAGACATTCCAAAGGTACCATTCCAAATCTAGATTAATGATTTGAATTAAAATAAGATATCCTATGCTTTTGGCACGTGTGACATCCCACAACATTACCTCAAAGTCATTTACAAGTGGAAATTATGCAAACTAGCTTGTGTAATCTTAACACTCCTCCTCACAACAGGTTTGAAGATAACATAGACTTGCTTATCAACCCTAGGGCTGATCTTAACTTCACAAATGCAACTCTTTGAAAGAGTTATTAGATTGAGGATAGATCATAGGTTGATTAAGATTTCATGATTCTATGTGTTGATTTGCTTGGTATAAGTGCTAGAAGAGAATTATTTAGTTTCAAATCTTTGTGATTTCTTTTGAAAACATTTGTTGTTGTTCAAAGGAGTGCTTTGTGCATTGAAACAGGTTGAAAGAGAAGATAAGGTCATTGCTACATGGCAACATCAAGTGGAGTCATGTTGGAAGCCAATGATAGGCTTACCTCAAGTAGCTATTTATTGTGGAAAGTGAGGATGGAATCACTTCTTGAGATGAACGATGTTTTGGATATTGTTGTAGGTTTGGAGGAGAGACCAACAACATAACAAGATCAAGTAAGGTATGACAAGAGGGCCAAGAAGGCTCTACAAATGATAAAGATGAATGTTACCATTGAGCTTCTCAAGGAAGTTGGTAAGTGGACATCATCTTTGTAAGCTTGGGATTCATTGAAGAAGCTTTATGAATCCAAGTCTACTTCTAGAGTGTTGACTCTAAGAAGGCAAATCTTTTCTTGTTTGCAAAATAATGAAGAAAGTCCAAGTACTTTTGTTTTGAGGATGAAAGCATCGAATGATGAGTTGGCTTGCATTGATGAAAGCATTAAGGAAGGTCAAGTGATTCTTAATGGCTTGTTGGATGCTCATGCTAACATTGTTCAAAGTATTGCTATTCAAAAGACTTTGCCAAGTTTGATGGATCTTCAAGAAATCTTGATCAATGAAAAATATAGGCTTCAAGCAAGAGGTGGATCTACATCGACACTTCAAGAGGATGCTATGTCCACAAAGGGAAAATTAAAGGGCAAAACCAAAAGTAAGTGGTCTAAAGGGCAAGATGGTTATTCAAGTGAAAAAAAGAAGGATATATCAAAGCTCAAGTGCTTCTATTTTGGCATCAAAGGACACTTTGCAAGTGAGTGCTACAAGAAGAAGAGAGATCAACGAGACAAGCAAGGTAATCTTACTCTTGATGAGGATGGTTTGGATGTTCAAGATGCAAATGATGATGCTTTTGTGATGTCTTCATGTATGCTTGCTAATGATGGAGATCTAGATCCTTGGTGGATTGATAGTGGAGCAAGTTCACACATGACTTTTCACAAAGAGTACTTCACTTCTCTGTTGGCATATGGGGATGACAAGAGAGTGATCTACATGGCCAATGATGGTGAGTGTGCAATCAAAGGAATTGGAACAATTCCTATTTCTATATCTACAAATAGGAATGTTCATTTGGAGGATGTCTTGTTTATTCCATCTATTACCAAGAATTTGCTTAGTGTGAGTCAATTTCTAAGTAAAGGCCTCAGAGTTGAGTTTGATGGAGATGCTTGTGTGATCTTCTCCTTTATAGATCAACCCAGAGTCTAAGGTAGAAGATACATATCTCAAGATTCTCTTTGCCAATTTCCAATGACATATCTTTGGATCCTGCATGTATTGGCTTAATTTGTGCACACTAAAACTTAGATCAGGCCTAGTCACTGTTAACCAAATAAGAGAGCCAATAAGACTCCTATAAAGTGTGATGTCCATTGGAGTATCTATGCCTTTACAATTTTCCATTTGAAATTTTTTAAGCATGGAAATAGCATATCTACTTTGACTTATGAAAGCATGATCTTTCTAAAAGTCAATTTCTAGGCCTAAAATGTAGTGAAGAACTCCTAGATCTTGTATCTTAAATTCACTACCAAGTGTAGGGACGTAGATCTTTCATAGTAGTAGCCCTCCTGCCTGTCAACAAGGGTAAAAACACTGGATAGGTGCCTAACTATGTAAAGATGCAACTTTTAGATACTTCTCTACTTTTACACTTACTCTATCACTCTTAACACTACCCACCACTAACTCTACTCTGCTAAACTAACATTTCACATGGTTTGAGTGAAGGGAAATAGAAGAGTAGAAGAGAGAGAGAGAGAGAGAGAGAGAGGGAAAGGGAGAAAGAGAGAGAGAGATTTGAGATGGAGGTTGGCTCAAATGCTCAATATCATTGCTTATGGAGAAACATTAACTAGCATAAACTAAAAATGTAACAAATGGGAAATAACACACTTGTGCAGTACAAAGGATGAGCGTGAGGAGGCCGATAAGTTGGGCTTCTCCGATATGTCGACCAGGTTGGGTCTACCCGATAGTTTGTCCAACTCCGATATGTCGGCCATCTTCACTTACTCGTCTTTAGTAGTTGAGCTGCACGACAATACAAGTAAATATGTAGCAATGAATGGAACTAGATTAACATGGGATTTAGGAAAGTAGGTGAGATAAATCAACGTCGGAGTCAATTGGTACTTTTTCAATTAAACACCTTGAGATAGAGACATCAATCTCTGGTGCTCCTAGGTCTCCAAGGTCAACTGTAAGAAGGGATATCTTTGCTAGAGAAATCTTCTTCTTCCTCCTTGTTTGTGATACGCTCTTTAGATGCTTTCTATAGTAGTTGTCGTCAGATAGCAGTTGCTCGAATGTAATATTTAGTCTCAAGGAACCGATATCTGAAACAATGTCATATTGCTTCTTTGTCTGCAGCCTCCTTAATGGAACTTCCTCCTCCTTGCCTTCAAAAGTAACCTTGAATGGAACTGCCTCCTCCTTAATTTGAACTTAATGGAACTTCCTCCTCCCTGCCTTCAAAAGTAACCTTCTTTTGAAGTGGATTGGATTTAAGGTCATCTTCGATTAAAGTTTTCGCTTCCTCTGCAACATCCTTCTTAAACAGCTTTGCAGCATTTCGGTTATAATCAGAATCATCTTTCAAGTCTTTTTGGATAAAAGACTTGTTTTTTAACTGCTTTGTTGGATGTTTCTACTTATTCTTCCAAGTCTTAGCTGAACTCTCTTTCATTGGTTTGGGTGATTTTGAAGTGCTTCGAGTGGAGACTTTAAAACATCTTCCAAATCACTCGGCCAATTGGTATCAGTGGTCAGCAGAGTTCCTTCGTCGGAGCATTCGATTCTCTATACGACTGCATCTTCTCGTTTCTTCTTTATCTCTGGTTCTGCACCTGGAGTCTGGACATATTTGTACAGTACCTTCGGCTTTTGAGGCTTTGGACAGTCTGTAGCTTGATGTCCTTCTCCTGAGCAATTTGAACATAATGGAACATAGCGGATTGGTCGGCGAGGCTCCGGGCAATCGGGGGAATAATGGCCTTGTGTGCCATAGTTATAATAGTTGCCCGCCAGCTCTTGTGGCGGTAGATTGACTGGTGCATAAACAGTCTTCTGGTTTGAGCTCACCTTTTATAGCAGGTCCAAACCATTTTGGCCACTTGGCTTTCCCACCAAAATGCTAATCCTATTATTTTTGGGTCTAGATTCAAAGTACCCAGCATTCAAATTTGAATCTACTCAAACTCGACTTCAAACTTTCCCACACTTTCAAAAAGTGTTTATTCAAATGAAATTTAGACTAAAAAGTCAAACTCTAAGTCTAAAACAAACTTGGCCTCAATTTGTCAAATATGAAAATATAGCAAATATGATCAAACTAGTTGAATCTTTCACGTTAGAATGGTTCCTTCTAGCATCCACTTGATAGTCTTTACGCAATCGATCAATAAACATGAGCATCTGTATCTTTGGAGGTATTTCACTATAAAGAGAAGTAAGATACTCATAGAAATCTTGAATGAATTGATCAAGGCCTTTAGTCATGGTTAATCCCAAAAGCTTTCATAGGCTTTGGGCTTCCAGTCATCTGAGACACTGATGCTGTGTCTGGTTCCAACCAGATAGATTTCAAGGGGTCCAATATCTTCTTTTTTTCTTTTATGTCAACATAATCGGATACGTCCTTGTTATCTTTCTTGGGAATTAATTTGATATTCACTTCATGATTACGAATATCTACATTAACCATAGCTATTGATTCTTTTGGTAGATCACTCCATCGGATCACCTAACTGTAGCGTTGTTTCATTTGATTTTTCTTAGTAATAGGTGCCTTGGGTGGTTCCACCTTGGAAACTTTAGCTATTGGCGATTATTGTGGAGGTTGAGCTGGTATGTTTCTCATTCCATATCGATTAGGGTCCAAATGTTGCAGGACTTGTTCATCTGTAACCTCAACTTCTTCATTGTAGAAAAAGGCATGTCGCCAGGATACCAAATCATCTTCAACTTGCTCAAGCATAGGTTCTACTACTAACCATGCCACATTGATCATGTTCACCCCATAAGTTATTGGCATGTCAAGGGTGTAACCTTTCAGTGAAGATGTGCTAGATTCTAAATCTGATTCTAGTTGAGATGCATGCCATGCAATACAGTCAATTGTGGCTAATGCTTTAGTCCATTGCACGATATCCATCTGAGAATCGTAATGACCTCCCTTGGCCCTTGGCTTGACTTGGGTGATCAATGTTGTGGTCTATGGTGGATGCTCTATCATCAGCCTTGGGTGCAATAGGTTTCACTGCCCATGTGGTTGGGCCTACCTTACAACCTGCTCTCTATTCTCAAAGGTGAGTTTTCATGTTCACCAGTTGTGAACCACTTGTGCGACTCTCAACCAAGGCCTTCCTAGTAAAACTCGATAGGTGGAAGGAGACTCTAGAATTTCCATCACCACAAAGGTGATTACGAATTACACTCTCACTATCTTTATTGGGATATCTTCAACTACACCTTTAGATTTTACAAAAGACTGCTGATTCACTAGTTTGATAGAAAATCTTGCTGGCTTAGTCCTTGAGTGTCTTGACTTCTTCGATTATCTTCTTGCAGCAACATAGCGATAGCTCTAGTAAGAGCTAAATTTGTGTGTGTCGATATGATCATCACAAAGGCTCGAAGTGACAGAAGCAAAAAAGCTCCAAGAAGGCTGCAACGAATCAGAAGCCGACTCAAGGTCAAGAACAATCATCGAATCCACAATCAAAGAAGAAGATATTTTGCAGGTATTGCAAGCGCAATAACCATGAGATCAAGGATTGCCAAATTCTCCAAGCAAAGAACGTAGCCAAGCAACTTGATCAACAAGCACACACAGTATCATCATCTCCCTAGTTCGAAGTGGACGAAGGCGCATTCATGGTCAAAGATCAAAGCGCATTTTTGGATGTTTCATGGTTTTTGGATTCTAGAGAAACTCAACATATGACCAATCAATGTGCGATCTTCAACTCCTACACTCCTTACAGCACAAAGAAATTTATTCATCTTGGTGACAATAGTACTTGTTGAAAATTATCACTTCTCACTTGACATTGGTTATTGTAAATATTGATCAAACATTAGAATAATGGTGATGATCTGATTTCACACGTGTGGACTTGTTCCCATGTGTGAAAGGATGTACTTTTCATACTTGTATATATCTAAATTAATTTTGTATCAATCTAGTTAGTGTGAACATGATATGACTAGTTTTTAGTCAAGTTGACTAGTCACCTAGAAATTAGCTTTTCCTTACATGTGCATGAGTGAATGCTCCCACATGGCAAGTGGATATTCACACGTGTGTATAGAGTACTAGAAGATAAGATTTGACCATTTTTCTTAGATCCTATTTTGTAGGAAATATTCCTATATTCTAAGAGACTAGCTTTTTGGATTTTAGCCATATTCCAGAAGGTCAACTTTGGATAAGGATCAAGGATGGATTAAATGGATAGATCTGAGTGATGTGGCACTCTTCACACGTGTGAAGACCTGCTGGAGTGTACCAGACTCATGGATGTACTTGATCCATAAAAGGATCATCATTTTTTCAAGAAGATTGATGAGACTTTTGCATTCTACACTTTTGTGAGGTTTCTAGTCATTTGTCTTGTGATTTCTATGAATGATTGCTATCTAGGATTATTGTACTTGTTGTTTCAGGTGAAGGCCATATTGTGGACACTACTCCACACGTGTGAGGCCGCTGTCACTAATTTATGATGTGTTGATCCATTGCTCTTGCTTAAATCCAAGTGTGGTGAATCTAGATCAAGATCTAATGCGTAGAACTTGATAGACCATTGGTTAAGCAACCAATAACTCTCTATGATTGTAAAGTACAATCATTATTGTCCTAAAAACTGTAAAATTTATCATGGTATCAGATCTAAGTAAGAGACTGATCATTGAATCATAAATCTTGTAAAGATCATTGGCAAAATTTGTTTTTGGCCAATACTAGTGAGGGCGAGTTCATCTAGAGTGATAGCTTGAATTCATTTGGATCAAAATGACTTGGAGGCTGTGTATGTACTTTTCACACGTGTGAAATCGTACATCAACTTTCATTTCAAGTTACTTTGTGTTTTTTGGTCCCAAAACCTCAATACTAGTTCATTTTTTGTGCTTTTTGAAGCATATTATTGATCTAGATTCAATCTAGCTAATGCCTATGACCAAATAGAGTTTTGGATCATTGAAGCATTTCTTTTTAGAGTCTAAGATCAGAGCTTAGGGGCTGATTTGTTCAGATCCTTAGTTGAAGTGAAATCTCTAAGAAAAGTGTAAAGCAATTTTTTTTTGTGAGAGTGAAAGCAAGGAAGTTTTGGCAAGATCTTTGTGTATCATTCAAGCTTGTGTGCTAGATTGATAGAGACAAGCCTATAGGCATTCTTGTAAGCTTTAGGCCTTTCATAGATCTTTTAAAAATCTTGGTGATTTTAAGAAGAGCATTCATTCTACAATGTCATCCATGGGTGGATATTTGATGGAATCAAGTGAGAGACTCACTTCCACAAATTATTCCATTTGGAAAGTGAGAATGGAATCACTCCTAGTGATCCATGATCTATTTGACATAGTTCAAGGAGTTGAGGAAGAGCCTCAAACTCCCCAAGAACAAGCCAAATACAAGAAGAGAGCAAGATTAGCTCTACATTGCATAAAGTTAAATGTATGCAATGACCTCTTGAAAGAGGTGTCTTCTTGTACCTCATCCAAAGAGGCTTGGGATTCATTAAAGAGAATCTATGAATCCAATAATACTTCAAGAATCCTCATGCTAGGAAATCAAGTTTTCCAAAGCATAAAAGGAAGTGGAGAGAGTGGACAAGAGTATGTCATTAGGATCAAATCTCTTAACAAGGAGTTAAGTGCAATAGGAGAGAAGATCCAAGATCAAGAGCTAGTACAAATCATCTTGAATGGTCTAGGTGATGAGTTCACCAACTTAGTCCAATCATTTTCCATTCAATACACTCTTCCATCCATTGAAAAGTTGCACAATGTTCTTGTGGCCGAGGAAAGTAGGCTTCTACACCTCAAGACAAGAATGGATAGCATGTCACTTAATGGAGGAGAGGAGAAGACTAACTTTACATCTAAAGGCAAGAAGAAGCAACATCTATTCAAAAAAATCAAGGCAAGGAGGCCGAGATGAAGAATGGAGGATCTACTTCCAAAGGCAAAGTGAAGAACAAGTCAAAACTCAAGTGTTTCTTTTGTGGAAAGAAAGGACACTTTGCCTCAGAATGCTACTTGAAGAAGAATCAACAAGCCAATGGAGATCAAGGGAACATTTCTCAAGAAGAAGAAGGTGAGGATGGATTCAACACATCCTTAATGGTTGCATCTACACCAACTTCAACTCAAGACACATGGTGGATACATAGTGGGGCTATGTTGAATGCTGAGAAGGTACAATCCAAGGAGGTGCAACTACATCATGTACCATCATCTGAATGCATAGCTGATATTTTAACCAAGCCATTGTCCAAAGATCCATTTTTTAAGTTAAGATATGCTCTTGGAATTGAAGATAGATGTACATTAGATTTGCCAAGTTAGAAGTGAGGAGTGATGAAAATTATTACTTCTCACTTGACATTGGTTATTGTAGATATTGATCAAACATTAGAATAATGTTGATGATCTGATTTCACACGTGTGGATCCTGTTCCCACGTGTGAAAGGATGTACTTTTCGTACTTGTATATATCTAGATTGATTTTGTATCAACCTAGTTAGTGTGAACATGATATGACTAGTTTTTAGTCAACTTGACTAGTCACCTAGAAATTAGCTTTTCCTTGCATGTGCATGAGTAAATGCTCCCACATGGCAAGTGGATGTTCACACGTGTGTATAGAGTACTAGAAAATAAGAGTTGACCATTTTCCTTAGATCCTAGTTTGTAGGGAATATTCCTATATTCTAGGAGACTAGTTTTTTTGGATTTTAGCCATATTCTAGAAGGTCAACTTTGGATAAGGACCAAGGATGGATCAAATGGATAGATCTGAGTGATGTGGCACTCTTCACACGTGTGAAGACCTGCTGGATTGTACCAGACTCGTGGATGTACTTGATCCATAAAAGGATCATCATTTTGCTAAAAAACCCTATTTGGCCACTTGGATTTCCCTCCAAAATACTAAGCCTACTATTTTTGGGTCTAGATTCAAAGTACCCAACATTCAAATTTGAATCTACTCAAAATCGCCTTCTAAATTTCCCCCACTTTCAAAAAGTGTGTATTCAAATGACATTTAGACTAATGAACTTTGAAAAGTCAATCTCTAAGTCTAAAAATAAAGTTGGCCTCAATATTCCAAATATGGAAATCTAGCAAATATGATCAAACTAGTTGAATCTTTCACAGGCCACTAGAGTACCTCAATCTATGTTCCATGATGGTAAGGCTCATATAGGTGGTGCTTTGGAAAAAGCACATGGACAGTTATTGCCAAGGTGTTCTACTTTTCATCAATTTTCTTATCTATGTCCATTTGCCGTAGGATCTCATCCATAAAGTGTAGCAAGTGAAATCATGACTCGAATGCTTACCATCTTTGCCACGGGTGCAAAGGTCTCATCATAGTCAATCCCTTGTTGTTGAGCATATCCTTTTGCCACCAACCTTGTCTTGTACTTGTTGATGGATCCATCTTGGTTTGTCTTCACATTGAAGATTCATTTTCATCCAATAGCTTTCTTGTCCTTAGGCAACTCCACCAATCTCCATGTTCCATTCTTCATAAGAGCTTGATACTCAAGATCCATTGCTTGGATCCACTCCTCTTATTTCCTTGCTTGATCTACACTTGTAAGCTCATCCAAAGAGGTTAGGAAAGCAACATAATTTCCAAAAGCTACTTGCTTACCCTTTTGATCATACGTGAGCCTTTGAAGTGTCGATGTAGATCCACCTCTTGCTTGAAGCTTATATTCCTCATTGATCAAGATCTCTTGAAGATCCATCAAACTTGGGGAAGTCTTTTGAATATCAATACTTTGAACAATGTTAGCATGAGCATCCAACGAGCCATTAAGAATCACTTGAACAAGCTCTCCTTCCTTAATGCTCTCATCAATGCAAGACAACTCATCATTCAATGCTTTCATTCTCAAAACAAAAGTACTTGGACTTTATTCATTCTTTTGCAAACAAGAAAAGATTTACCTTCTTATAGTCAACACTCTAGAAGTAGACTTGGATTCATAAAGCTTCTTCAATGAATCCCAAGCTTCCAAAGATGATGTGCACTAACCAACTTCCTTGAGAAACTCATTGGTAACATTCATCTTTATCATGTGTAGAGCCTTCTTGGCCCTCTTGTCATACCTCACTTGATCTTGTTGTGTTGCTGGTCTCTCCTCCAAACCTACAACAATATCCAAAACATCATTCATTTCAAGAAGTGACTCCATCCTCACTTTCCACAATGAATAGTTACTTGAGGTAAACCTATCATTGGCTTCCAACATGACTCCAATTGAGGTTGCCATGTAGCAATGACCTGATCTTCTTTTTCAACTTTTTTCAATGCACAAAGCACTCCTTTGAACAAAAAAAAATGCTTTCAAAAGAATCACAAAGATTTGAAACTATCTCAACAATTCTCTTCTAGCACTTATACCAAGGAAATCAACACGTAGAATCATGGAATCTTGATCAACCTATGATCTATCCTCAATCTATTGACTTTTGCCATTTCCTAAGATTGAAACACACTCAAATGAAGTCCAGAGACCTCATTATCTAGAGATCAAATCAAAATTAGTGTTTTGTCAAAATCAGAAAAGATTGAGTATTCCAAATCTACATGCAATTGCTGAAATTTTGATTATGCAATATAATAGCCACCACTAAGGCTGATCTAATGATCCAATAAACGGCCAAATCCAGTATGGGAAATAAAAAATCAGAATTTATTAAGTCTATAGATCTATATAGGGTTTTGATCTACAAAAGGTCCAATCTACAAAAGCAAAGAACTCGATTTTGGGGTAGAATCCCCTCTAGCATGCTCTAGCCTTGATATCTATAGCAAATCATTTATAGATCTGATTTCCTCCTTCGTAACCTGAAACACAAGCTCTGATACCATGTGAAAGATTTTAGATCATTAAGATCCAATCCACTTGAAAGATCTTTGGTTAGAAAGAGAAATACACTACCAATCTCACCAATGTAGAAAAATTGGCATCTACACACAAAATGAGATGCAAACACTAATAGAACTTGGTCAAACTTGAATGAAATGATAAATTACTGTTGTTGTCCATACAAAACCAGCAAGCTACTGTATTTCACACGTGTGGATCCAAAACTAACAAATATAGATCATTCTACACATAAAATTGCATGCAATCACAAGCATAGTGCACCAATGGATAGTAGAACCCAAGAGAACCATGTATAAGCATGAAATGAGATAGAGAAGATAGAAGATCACTCTCTCCATGAGTTACATATTTTTATAATAGGTCCAAACCCTATTTGGCCACTTGGCTTTCCCACCAAAATGCTAATCCTACAATTTTTGGGTCTAGATTCCAAGTACCCAACATTCCTCCTACTTTGATGATTCTTGGTGTCTTTATGGTTCCCAAATTTATGAGATGTACATTAGCATCTCATACTTTTGGAGGTATTCCACTCGATTTTCAAAATGTCTTTGGGTTTTAGCTCATAGTCTTCTGAATCAAATTCAGATTCATCGGTAGTTGCTTCTTCCCACTCAGAAGAGGGTACAAGAGATCTCTCTGATAGTGGAGTCTCGGGCTATCCATCCACCACAACTCTGTTTTTCTCTCTACCAAAAAAAAAATCAGTAAACCTGTAGGAATTTCTATAGTGCAGTCGCTCAGTCTCAACCAAGGTCTTCCTAGTAAGAGAGAGTAGCTCTTGTATCCAGCCAACATTCTCATAACATAGAAATCCACTTGTACAGTTCTTTTGGCTACTATAATAGGAACAATTTTAATTTTCCTTTGGGTATAACCACAGAATTGTTAGCTAGCTTCAAAGCGGTTAAGGTGGTAGGCTCTAGATCTATCCCCAATCTATCTGCCAGTTCCAAACTTACTATGTTTACTGACTATAGACAATTCCAATCTCCTCATACCTAAGTTCACCGATCTTATCATCTGTTTTACCTTTCGGCGCACTGTAGGCGACAACTGTAGTAATTGCTACAACCCTACTTCTATTCTCAGGTTGTTCAAGGTGCAACCAAGGTCAAGGCTTCCAATCCTTGGTTTTAGATCTATGTCTTGAGCTCTCTTCATTGTAGGTCTATGTTTGTAAGGTGTAACCTTAGTTTTTCTTTTTTTTCATTCTCTCCAGTTCTCCAGGTTCTACTTCATTCTTGATGGGTTTGCAAAGAGGTTCCAAGGTTGAGTCTTCTTCTTTGGATGGGGCTGGTTTGGTGTCTACTTTTTGTTTGATTGTTCTTTTCCAAGATGTAGTAGGTATTTCTATCTGCGGCTTACTTCTAGTTACAACCAGAATTTCCTCTCTTGCCTCCACAAGTCTGGTTGTCTCGATTTCTATCAGGTTCACTGGGGGATGCTCATCCTCCATCTTGGCTTTTCCTTTGTCTTGTGGTCGTAGTATGGAAGACCTATGTAGACAACTGACTGATCTAGGATTCTCGATCCATCTCTCATCTTGTGATCTATGATTCACAGGCTTGGTCTTGAATTAGGTGTATCCATCCGAACCAAGGCACAAGGAAGACTAAAAGTTTGTGAAAAAGAAATTTCGCGAAAATCCAGATCGCTTCAAACAACAACGAGAGGCGGCTAAGAAGCAACTGGAAACTTTAGGGCCTTCTCACCTTGGAAGTGGAGGCCAAGGCTCCGAGGAACCTCGTTAGAACCATGTCAAATGGCTCCATTCTACTCTAAAAATGGACTCCATGCAATTGAAGATTCATGTAGAGGACATGACTTAAACAAATTATATATATTTATACATAAATGTTCCAATCACAAACATATATTAGAATGAAACGCCTAATTATTAGATCCAGTTGAATCGTCCCCTTAGAATGAAACGCCTAATTATTAGATCCAGCTGAATCGTCCCCTTAGCCTTAGTTTTTTCATCATTCTACAAGAGAGAATTGATCACGAGTTATGAGTACTTCATTTGATTGTCACTTGGGGTGTAAGTGAGTTGTTATGGGCATTGCAATTTCCGAAATACTAAACCATCCTGAGCAATTGCTCCATCACCATTGAGCCAGTTGTGAGTTGAAATGGCCATGATGCGAATCACTTCTCTGAGCCACGAATTTGTTGATGATAGAGCACCTTCTTGAGCCATATGTGAAGGCCCCTCCATCGCACTTCTGAAAGTTTACTGATCCTGCCACTGACAATTGTGGAGCAAGTGCATCGCTGAGCCTACTGAGAATTCAAGAGAGCCAAGAGGGCAGAAGTGCACCCCATTCCATCGCTGCTACAGAACTCGTTGATCCATCGTTCACAAGGGATAAGTGGATGACCTGTCCGGCCTACTGTCCATCACAACTGAGGTAGAACACTTGCTTCCCATCGCATTTGAGAAGAGTGCTTTATCAACAGTCCTATCCATCACCCTTGGAGGATGATCTACCTATGATACAAGATTAGAAAGCTTGGTGCCCATCGCATTTGGAGTGTTTTATCAATAAATCAGAGAATGAATGTCTAAAACACCTACCTGTGGGCTATCTACATTCTTTTTGGTCTCTATCAGACCTGAGTGCACTGCTAAGAATGGCTAAGAATGGATTTGCAGACACTCGCACTTCCAATTGACACTTAATCGCATTCTTGAGGGCAATATCAATGAAATTCTATCCATCGCATTTTTTGACAGAGATCAACTGCATTCTTGGGGGCGGAATTCGCTGGCCCACTGGCCTGTGATTCATTAATGCCAATGGGCCATCACAAATGTCAATGCATCATTAAGCTTGAGAGAGTTGTTAGGCAGACGAGAATCTCATTTCATTACTGCTCCTCCGTGGGCATAATCAAGATTATGGCTATATCCTTGGAAGTTCCATCACTTTGGAAGTGGGTTTAAGACTCTACCCTTCAACACATTCCCGAGCACTTCTACAAGGAAAAGTCGACAAAAGGCAACCTCGTGTCTTAGATTTCTTAGCGGGTCACTTGGATTGGGAGCTGTCAAAAACTTCCAGGTATTATTCAAGGTATTATTCACAGTACAATTTGATTCATACCATCTTTCGAGAATGTTATTGGGTCGTGTCTCTTTTTGTTGTGTGCCTTGGAATGATATCTCAAAGTTGTAAAAAAAACCATGAATGTTGATCTTTTGAAGTATTTTTCTTTGGTGTTAAGTATAATGATGTTGTCTATTGGATAATATAGACTAGGAGTGCATCTTGAGAGATTTGTTGCATGAAGGGAAATTTTTTGACTCTATATGAAAAGCCCTCTCAAGTTCTAAACCCTCATATCGAAATCGTTATTAGAGTATAGAACTCGAAGTTTGAATTGTATATGTGTCTCATAGTAATTTCACCCTATCTCCTTGGAATATAGGAGGTAGGTCTATACTCGACATGGTTGGAATATACCATCTAGAGCTAAAAACTTGTGAGAGATTTCAACTAGTTTAGTTTAGTTTAGTCATATTTTGGTAAATTGTCAGTAAGAGGCCAAAACTCATTTTAGACTTAGAGATAAACTTTTTGAAGTTATATTAATTTAAAATACATTCAATAAACACTTTCTGAAAGTGTGAGAAAGTTGGTAGTCGAGTTTGAGAGAGATTCAAATTTGACTTTGGGTACATTGAATCTAGACCCAAAAATAGTAGGGTTTACATTTTGGAGGGAAAGCCAAGTGGCCAAATAGCGTTTGAACACTCTATAAAAGGATGTAACTCGTGGAGAGACACATCTTCTCTCTTCTATCTCTCATTTCATCATTATACATGGTTCTCTTTGGGTTCTACTACTCATTGGTGCACTATCTTGGTGATATCTTGCAATTCTATGTGTAGAATGATCATTTATTTCTATTTTTGGTTCCACATGTGTGAAATATAGTAGGGTACCGTAATTGTACGGACAACAAACATATTTTATGTTTTGGTTTCATTTTGTATGTAGATGCTAATTTTTCTACATTGGCAGGATTGTTGGTTTGCTCCTTTTTGTAACCAAAGATCAAGGACATGGATTGGATCTTGAATGGTCTAAAATCCTTCACATGGTATCAGAGCATTGTGTTTTTGGTTATGAAAGGATCAGCCATCTTTAGCAAGGATTTGGAGGAGTTACCAATGCTAGAGCATGCGAGATTGATTTCTACTAAAAAATCAGCATTTTTGCATGTGTAGAATTGATCTTTTGTAGGTCAAATCAATATAGGGTTATATACTTGATCAATTCTGATTTCACACTTGATTTACTGGAATTAGATGACTTTTGGTGCATTAGGAAGGTCTTATTGGAGGCTACAAAGATATATCAAGTTTCTAGAAATTGCATGTAGAATTTCAGATATTCAATTTTTTGTGATTTTGTCAAAAACCTAATTTTGATTGGATCTCTAGATAGTGAGGTTGCTGAACTTCATTTGAGTGTGTTTCAATCTTAGTAAGTGGCAAGAATCATTAGATTGAGGATAGATCATAGTTTGATCAAGATCTCACTATTCTATGTGTTGATTTTCTAGTTAGAAATGCTAGAAGAGATTTGAGAGGTTCCACATCTTTGTGATTTCTTCTTGAGTTCATTCATTGACATTCAAGAGAGTGCTTTGTGCATTGGAACAGGTTGAAAGAAGAAGATCAGGTCACTTCAACATGGCTACAAGTGGTGGATTCATGTTGGAGAGCAATGATAGGCTTACCCCAATCAACTATTCTACTTGGAAGGTGAGGATGGAGTCCTTATTGGAGATGAATGAGTTGATGGAAATTGTTGCAGGTGTGGAGGAGAGGCCTCAAGCACCTCAAGATCAAGTAAGGTATGACAAGAGAGCAACGAAAGCTCTACACATGATTAAGATGAATGTTACCAATGAACTTCTCAAGGAGATTGGTAAGTGCACATCATCTTTGGAGGCTTGGGAAGCTTTGAACTTTATGAATCCAAGTCTACATCAAGAGTGCTTAGTCTTAGGAGGAAAATCTTTCAAAGTTTGGAAAAGAAGGAAGAGAGTACTCATGCGTTTGTTTTCAGGGTTAAAACATTCAATGATGAGTTAGCATGTATTGATGAAAGCATTAAGGAGATAGAACTTGTTTAAGTTATACTTAATGGCTTGTTGGATGATCATGCTAATCTTGTTCAAAGTTTTGCTATTCAAAAGACTTTGCCAAGTATTGTGGATTTGCAAGAGATCTTGGTGAATGAGGAGTATAGGCTTCAATCAAGAGGAGGTGGATCTACATCGACATCTCAATATGAAGAGGAGACTATGTTCATCAAAGGCAAGTTCAAGGGCAAAGGCAAAGGCAAGTGGTCTAAAGGGCAAGATCAAGGTGAGACTTCTTCTTTTGGCAAAAAGAAAGATAAGTCTAAGTTGAAATGCTTTTGTTGTGGAATCAAAGAGCATTTTGCTAATGAATGTTTGAAGAAGCAAAGAGATGAAGGTAGCAAGCAAATCAACTTTACTACTAATGATGAGGATCTAGGTGGTGGTGATTCTCTTTTGATGTGTTCAAGTCCAATATCAAGCGAAGGTGACAGAGATTCATGGTGGATTGATAGTGGAGCTAGTTCACACGTGACTAGTCACAAGGAGTTCTTTACTTCTTTGGTCACTTATGATGGAGCCAAGAAAGCAATTCACATGGCCAATGGTGTTGAGTGTGTGATTGAAGGTATTGGTTCAATTTCTATTTGTCTTTCTACTAATAGAAAAGCAAGACTTAATGGTGTTCTTTACATTCCTTCACTTTCAAAGAATTTGTTAAGTGTTGGTCAAATGATAGAGAAAGGATACATGGTAAAGTTTGGTGGTGATGCTTGTTTCATTACAAAGGAAGAAATCTTGGTTGCTAGGGGCAATAGACAAGGTAGACTTTTCAAGCTTGATGATTTTGTTTTGGCTAACAAAGAGGATGGAATGGAAAAGGAGATTGGTCTCAACTTTCCAAAGTTACCTTTTAGCATCAATAATATTGGTGGATCTTATGCAAAGTCTAAAAAACTTCCTTATGCTAGATCTAGGTCAAGATCTAATATGCTTCTTGGAGATGTTCATCTTTGTACTAACTTGGCTAGTCTTGAGGATAATGATGGTGTTTCAATGGTTCTTCATGGCAAGTGAAAGCATACAAAAGGTAAGGAAAGAGCTAATTTCATCAATGGAGGTGAAGGTTCTTCCTTAGAAAAGATTGTTGTTAATGATTTCTTTGATCATATGTCAAAAGATGTTGCTAGGTGCATTCATGAAGAAGGTGGTTCTTCTACATTCTTTTGTGATGAGTCCAAGAAAGTCATTTTTCCAGTAAGTGGAGTCTTCATAAAGAGAGTAGATCAAATGGTTCTATCAAGAGACTTGGTGAGGGAGATATTCACAAGTCAAGAAGAATAGAAGTATGTGAAGAGTTCAAAGTAGGATGTAATTTGAATAATATCATTGTGAATAATAGTGAGGAAGAATCATTATCATATGAGCCATTTCCTAAAACATTGAGTAGAAGTTCTTGTTTGAAAAAGGAGAGTACTTCAATCATCTTTATGTTGAAGTTACTAATCATTTTTTTCATGGCTTCTAATGTCTTTGAGGTTTCTATTGAGAGGGAGTCTTATGAAGGAAAGAGCAATGGAAGATTGGTTTTTGGGAAGATCCAAGGCATGGATCTCACATCTCTTCATCAACTCAAATGATTCTATGATTGTGAATTGATCACTCATGATCAAGATGGCAAAAGGTTGGTTGGAGAAGACTACATGGAACAAATCGAGAGACAATTTTTTCAAGGCAAGGAAGATCTCATTGGTGAGCTTATTGAGGTTTGTTATGGACTCAAGAAGGCTGGATTTATTAGGTTTGATACTCATCTTAAGCTACTCTACTTCATGTTGGATGGAAAGTTTGGAATCTATCTTTTGATTTATGATGGTGACATTAATGGTGACATTGTTTTCACTAACCTTTGTGGAAATTCGAGATCAAGCATTGATGAGATATTTTGATCTAGATCATATGTTTGAGAGGGAGTATTTCTAGAGGTTCAGGTCTGAAGATATTCATATCTTTGATATCTTTGATGATCAAGAGAAAGGTAAGCAAGTAGAAGCGACTCATTTTGCTTGACTCACATGTTTTGGATAGTCTTCTTGTGTAGATGATGCTATGCAAGTGGATATTGGTTCTCATGGTTTTCATACTGGAAAATCAAGTGATGGATCTGAAAAGCAAAGTCTGTTCAATGACTTTAATGGTCAAGAGAAAGATCAAGAGGTTGGTCTCAAAGCGCTTCAACTAGTCAAAAGGGAAGGTGGCAATTTGGAGCTAATCAAGAGCATCAAAGTAAGTGTATTTGGCAAAGATGTTTTGGATCTATTTTTGCAGCTTGTTGAAGAGTCAAGTAAGGTCAAAGGAGCAGCAAGGAAGTGTTGTTCAAGTTTACTTTATTTGTTCTATCTCATGTTTGAGCTATTTCATGTGGATGTGTGCAAATTGTCAAGATATGGACAAACTAGCTACATTGTCTTGCAATATCTTATTGTTGGAGTTGTACTAGCATTCTTGGCTGGTTTTGCTGATGGAAATGAGGCTAATGGAGGCTCATTATATCACTCATCCATGATCAAGCTCTCAAGTGTTGAGCTACTTGGTTCCAATACTTGGAGATTGTCAATTTTTGGTGAATTCATGGTCATTTTCTTGTGTCAAGTAGATTTTGAAGATGGACTAGTGCAGCCTACTTGGTTTATGGAGTCATGTGGTGCTGGATTTGCATAATTGATGTACTCACCTACTCATGGATTTTCAAGGTTTTATGGTTTCTTGTGGCAAGATGGAAATAGAGGCTCATTCATGGAGTTTTATGGTGGAGACATATCAAGAAAAGACAAAGTTGGAGGAGACAAGCAAGCAAATGGCCATCACTCACATTTATTGTTTGGTTGTTGTAATTTTCCAGATAGTTCAAAGTTTGAAACATGGAGGAATCATTTCATTCACTTTTGGTTTTTCATGTTCTAATTATATCTTGATGTGTAAAATTGATGTAAGAGATAGTGAAGCATCCAATTTGGACACTATTCTCTATATCAAATATGAAAGATACTTTAGAACCTTAGAAAGGAGATCTATACTTAGGATAGAGATCATTCTAAAGTTGGATCAAAGTTCTATTGTCAAAACTATGCCAAAACTAGTTGAAGAGGGAGTGTGAGAGGTTTCAATTAGTTTAGTCTAGTTTAGTCATATTTAGGTAAATTGTCAATAAGAGGCCAAAACTCATTTTAGACTTAGAGATAAACTTTGTGAAGTTATGTTAGTTTAAAATAAATTCAATAAACACTTTTTGAAAGTGTGGGAAAGTTGGTAGTCGAGTTTGAGAGAGATTCAAATTTGAACTTTGGGTACATTGAATCTAGACCCAAAAATAGTAGGGTTTACATTTTGGAGGGAAAGCCAAGTGGCCAAATAGAGTTTTGTAGGGTCGAAGATCTTGCGTAGTATAGCCCTCTCGTCTGTCAACATGGGTTAGATCACTGGATAGGTCCTAACTATGCATAGATGTTATTTTTAGTTAGTTTCCTACTCTCTCCCTTAGCTCTATTCACCACTAACACTACCCTCCTTTAACTCTACTCTACACTAACATTCATCATGCTTTTGGGTGAAGGTAAAGGATAGACAAGAAGAGGAAGAGAGAAGAGAAGAGAGAGAGAGAGAGAGAGAGAGAGAGAGAGAGAGAGAGAGAGAGAGAGAGAGAGAGAGAGAGAGAGAGAGAGATGAGATGGAGGTTAGCTCAAATGCTCAATGTCATTGCTTATGGAGAAATCTTAACTAATCACAAACAAGAAGCATGAAAGAAATGTAAATAACAAGCAAACACAACAATAGCATAAGCAAGATTGATTAGCAAATGAGGATGCTTGAGCTCTCAAAATAGTAGAGTTTTCTCCTCTCTATTAGGCATCCAAATAGTGTACAAATGGTGTCTTTTTATAAAATGGGAAAGGCCCTTGCCCCTCAATCCTATTGGCTAATATTGACATTGATCCTATCCATTCATCTTGGACCCAACTTGATCCAAGGGTCCACAAAAAGTACATTGGAAATCACAAGATTCATGTGAGTCCAAAATTGGACCCAACTCTAAAAAGTAAACTCTAAATTTAAAATTGACTTTGGCCTCAAGTTTTATTTTAATTACAAAGGCCCAAGTCTATTTTATTTTATTTACACTTTGGCTTGCGTGCTCATTGGGCCATGAGCTTATACGCGTAGGATGCCATGCCCTCGCAACACATTTTATTGGATGATTTTATTTATTTACACTTTGTTGAGAATACCCCCAACAGGACCCACGGCCCGAAGTAGTGCCGGTCCCTCGGCACTCTGCTGGTTTAGTATAGCATCCGCTTTGCCCTCCTCTAGTGGATCAGGTAGCCCGTAATGTTTCCATGAAGTTGATATGGTCCAGTTTCTTCTAGTCCTTGGGCGTGTGGAAGGACTTGTGGACTCCTGTCAGCCATTCTTGATCGACCCATGCTTGGAATCGGCGCGTCCAGGGATCTCCAAGGAATGCAGCTCGGTAATATACACGAGCGACTGGCAACTGATATCTTCGACTTTGTCGGAAGATAGCATCTTATTAGGATCAAAGAATATTGAGGGAAGAAAATCATTCCATTTTGTTTTAATGCCCATAAAATGTTCTAAGTCCCGGGCGTAAGTGGCTACCGCGCAGACTGTTGGATCAGGGCAGTTGATATATTGATTTGCGAACATGGTGAGAGCCCTTATGGCATCTACATCTGTAGTTCACCCATATTCTGATGGTATGATCGACCAATTATTTGCAGTGTGATCTTGTCCAGAGGGGTGCCGCATTCCGCCCATTTGGATCGTCGTGTATATGGCAAGAAGTGCGTGTTCACCTATAATTGTTAAGGACTCATCATACAGGCCCTGATGGCCACAGGGTCTCTTTCGAACAATTGTTGATGCCACTTTGGTTGTGGTTGGAGGGCGGGTAATGCTTGCAGTTCTTTGCCCTTTATTGTTTGAGCTGAAAACAATATCTGTTAGCTGCCTCTTGAAGACTCGTGGGGATACTTTGATAGGAATTCATTGATTTTCTCCTCCACGGACTTTGGTCTTCGGAAGGCCCGACTGGCAGATATCATGCGTGAACCTCTGGATGATGTGGCTTGGCTTTGGTTGGTATCTGTGCCTTGGCCCTGGTCTCGCATCTCAGCAGCCGTATCTGTTTGTCCTTGGTCTTGGCCTTCGGACCCTTGATCTTGGGCGAATCCCTCTGCTACATGTTGGCTTTGGTCTTAGCTGGTACTGGCCTGTGCAGTGTCAAAATTAGGTGGTGGTGGAATTGCCATGGGGGTGGGCTGGGTCTTCGTTTCCATTAATTTTTGGCAAGCCTTGAGGGCTTGTTTGGCCTGAACAAGCTCGTGAGTTGCGCTTGTCCGATATTTGTTGAACTCTGTCTGGTAGCTATTTAAGGTTTGGCTATAAACCTGCACCTGACGTCGAAGAAGATTCATTTTTGATTGAGAGAGCGGCCTTGAGTCTGGTTCAGGTTGAACTAACCAGACGAGCTTTTCATCTTGTAGGGCTTTGACCTCCGTCCCCAGGCGCGTATTCTCTGCTTCCAAAAGGTTAAGTTGCGTCTGGATGGGAACAAGTCATTGGGACGCTTCGGATTGAAGCTCCCGCACCTTCGTGGAGGCCTCTTCAGCGCTTTGGAGAGGCTTTGGATATAATTATTGAGGCCCTCCTCCTTCTGCTGCAGTTTGGCGATCTCCTCATGCCCGTCTTATTCATGTTGCTGAGTCAAAATCAGCTCATGCTATAGCTTGGTGAGTTCTGCGTGTAGTTGTGTGTTGCTTGTTTCCAGGTGTAGTACCTTGCTTTCCAAGATAGCTTTGGTCGCTACCGCATCCAAGATGTATTTTTCCAGAGTTTGGTACGTCGTCGCTAGGTTTGTGGGAGCAGCCGGTACACTAGCACTGGTAGGGGCTTGTGTTATATCGGCCCCGACGACTTGTGGAGTACCGTCGTCATCATCTTCTATCAGGTTCTCATTGGACCTGATGCCATCTGGGGCGGTAGGATCAGTTTGATCTGGTGATGGTACAAAAACTGTTTGGACAAATGCATCATCAGGCAATGGTTGGTTGCCCTCGACAACGTTATTTGTCGAGGGCAACCAACCGGGTGGGATTTGAGAAGCAACTGTGGAAACAGGGGTGAGGACGGTTTGTCCGAACGAGAGGATGGGAGGAACAGAGGGGAACTGAAGGGTGGTGTGGAGTATGGAAGAAGGTGAGGATGGAGCAGAAAGTGTCTGACGTGGGGATGAAAAATTGATGACTTGCATCCACGCTAGATTGTCTGGAGACAATTGAGAATCAGAAGGATTGAATGGCATGGAAGCAATGGTGGCGACAGGAGTGATAGAGGATGCGATGGTGATGGATGGAGTAGTGGATAATGGAATAGAGATAGGAGTGGTATCAAGAAAGGAAACGGTGATGGACATAGAAACATGAAGAGAGGTAGCGACAACAGAGATCGGAGTGGGTGGTTGCACGAAAGAAGAAGTGGCGGTGGTTGATGGAGTGGTTAGTGCGGTAGTGGAGGTGCGTCTTTGGGTAGCAGGTGGAGATGAGGATGTAGAGGCAGCGCCACACATTCGTTTGCTGGTCGTTGTGTTAATAACTGTAGATTGGGAGGAGGTGGATGCTTGGGATGGCAGATAAAGGTTAGTGTGTGGCACTTGGGTGGACAAAAGGGATGAGCGTTGGAAACCCCACACTTTTTCCTCGAGAAGTGCACAGGCAAAGTTACACAAAAGGGGACCTACTTCGATACGCTCATGGTTGTTGGGTTTGATGGAGCTGGTTAGTTCACGAATGAGGAAGCTATGCTAGTCATATGGCACAACTGAGGAGCCAGAAAATTCTAGAAATGATTCCACTATCTGACTTAGCAACTTAGACTGGATTTTGTCCTTGCAAAATGTTGAAATAACCAAAAAGTTATTCAACAGATGCGCAGCCGCCTGAATGACGGGTTCCGTGATAGCATCTATCAAGTAACCATTGTTAGTCTGGATTGGGATTTTTGGTGCGATTTGGGTGATGAACGGTTTGATCAGAGTTTTGGCGTGGCGATGGGAGATGGGTTGACGATCATCGGACATAATGCCAATGGTGACCATTGAGTCTGCATTAATCATGATCTTGTACGTGGTACCTTGGTACAGGAAGTGAAAGCGAGTCCTTTCCTCGTCCCAAGTGGCGTAAGCGTGAAGGGCGAGGCCCATGTTAATCTCAAAATGGAAAAGCGCCGGGTAAAAACCCATTGCCTCTAGAAGTGGACCGGCTGTATGCAGCCATGGTTGGATCAGAGTGTTAGAGGGTAAGGGCCAAATCTGTGTGGCCTCGGGGATTTCATGCTGGATCACCTGCTTGGTGCTAGAGTCTTCAGAGGATGAGGAGGCCATGTTAACAATGATGATTAAAGGTCAAAAAAGTAGAAAAAATGGTGGAAAAGATAAAAAGGTGTGGAAACGACAAAAATGTGAATTACGAGTGTTGGATGACAAGCATTGTAGTTCAGGCTATGCGAAGGTTCTGCAAGGGTTCAGGCTGTCTACGAGGGTTCAACTCTCGCAGGAAGTGATCTCTCACACAGCTTGTTCCTGTGATTGAATTTTCAAGATCAGATCATGCAGGCAGGCTAATTTCACTGTTCTGATTCCATTTAGGCACCTTGCGAGGATTGGTAAGATGATCTTGAAGCTCTATGAGGGTTCTGAAAATTCAGCTTCTAAAAACCCTCGCACACACTAAAAAATGGTGATTCCTCCATCGAAAACTCTCGCAAAGATTTTCATGGACGCATCTGGGTTAGATCTGATGACTGTCCAAGTTTCAAGAGCTATCTCCCAAGGGATCTCAAAAAATCATGAAAAAAGTGCTCTTTCAAAGTGTTTTTTGACGAGATCTCGAGATTTTCTGATTTTTAACTTTTGTAAATTGGTAATCAGCTTCATCTAGGCTTGATCTAACTGTTGGTAGTTCTCTCAAAGTTCTAATGGATACTTGGTAATAGATCCATCAGTCAATCTGATGATCTTCTTCCTTCTTGATGCTATCTGGATCTGGACCCTCCTTGGATTCTGATGGATTTTTCCGATCTTGCCAGATCTGGCTGAATCTTGATGGATCTAGCTTGATTTGGCTTGATCTTCCTAGGTCTAGTGGTGATGGTTTAGCTGAACAACTTTTCGTAACGTGCCATCACCAATCTGGATCTCTCTTACTGTGATGGCCAGTACTTGTGCAACCGGCTACCATTGATGGGTGTATCGAATGGTGTCCCGTCTAGCTTTTCTAAATTCACGGCTCCATGATTAAGAATTTCCTTGATCCAATAAGGACCTTCACCTATGAATTTTAACTTTCCCTTGATTGCCTTGGTTTTATACATCATGACCATATCTCCGGAGAAAAGATCCTTCTTTTGTAATCTGTAATCATGCCATGCTTTGCATCTTTCCTTTTCAGCTGCCAGTGCATGCACAACTAGTAAGCGTGTTTCACATTTTCGTGGCGCAGTTGTAGAGATTTGGACTCATTAAGATGTTGTGTGGTGGCAATCCTTAATGAAGGAACTAAAAACTCTACTGGCATCACAACATCCTAACCATATACCAATTGGAAGGGTGTTTGATCAGTGTTTCCTTTATATGTTGTCCTGAATGCCCACAGTGCAACATGCAACTTGTGTTCCCAATTGGATCTGCTAGCTTCAACTGTTTTCGTGCATCCATCAGCTTCTACAACTCTTGCTTGATCAGCTCATTATAATTCGGGTTGCAGCGATAATAACGACTTACCTTGGGAACTGCTCTGTCCACCAAGGGTATGGTGTGTTGGACTACAGTTGGTGGAATGCCTTTCAGGTCACTATAACTCCAAGAAAAACAGTCTTTATACTCCACCAACAACGATTGTAGTCTCTTGAACTATGTGGGTGTTAACTGCTCTGCCACATGCACTATCTTTTCTTCTTCACCTGGCTCGACAAGATTCATCGGCTGTGTTTGCGCAGGTCCCTCGAAGACATGTTCCGCTGGTGCCTAACTTTGATCAGGTTTTCTCTAGGCTTGCGACATCATGATTACCACGTCGTCCAAGGTATAATTCTTGAAAGTCTCAAGCATCTCGTGAACTGGCGCTCGTCGAGATTCCTCCTTCCGCATATTGATCTTAGCCCGACTGGTCATTTTTTGATATTTTGTCACCTGTGTAAAAAATGACGCTGTATCTGAGTCTATCTTGATTGACTTCAAGGAGTCCAACACCTTCTTTTTGCTCTTTTTTGTCATTTCGATGGGTTCATCCTTGTTGTCTTTCATCGGGACTACCGTGACATTTGCCTTGTGGTTGCAAATATCAACATCCACTGTAGCTATCGCCTCTTCGAGTAGATCACTCCATCGGATCACCTGGTTGTAGCGTTGCTTCAACTGATTCTTCTTATTTGCAGGTGCCTTGGGTGGACCGATCCTTGAGATTTTCGCCATAGCAGACTTTTGCGGTGGTTGAACTGGTACTTTCTTGGTTCCGTAACGATCTGGGTCCATGTGGTGTAGGACCTCTTCATCAGTTAGCTCAATCTCCTTATTATAAGTAAGAGCATGTTGCCAAGGGACTAGATCATCGTCCACTGGGTTCTCAATAGGCTCCGCTGACAACCATGCTACGTTTATCATATTCACCCCAAATGTGATTGATGTGTCCATAGTGTAACACTTGGTTGAAGATGTACTGGGTTTCAGATCTGATTCATATTGACATGTCCGACAGTCAATAGTTGCTAACGCATCCATCCATCTTACGACATCCGTCTCTGAATCATAGTGACCTCCCTTGGCTGGCCTTGGGCAATCAATCGTGTGATCTGTTGTAGATGATCTGTCATCAGCTTTGGATGCAATAGGTTTTATCGCCCATGTTGTTGGATCAACCTTTACAGCCTGTTCTCTATTCTCAAAGGTGAGTTTTCTCGTACCCCAGTTGTGTACCACTTATGCAGTCCTCAACCATGGTCTTTCCAGTAAAACACGGTATGCAGATGGAGATTCAGATATATCCATGACTACAAAAGTAATCACAAACTACATGCCTGCTATCTTTACGAGGATATCGGCAACTACACCTTTTGGTTTCACACAGGATTGATCTGCTAGCTTGATGGCAAATCTTGCTAGCTTCAACCCTTGCAGACATCATTTTTCATACAAATTAGTGGAGATCAAATTGACACCCGATCCTCCAACTACCACTGATGTCTTGTCCTTGTATCTCTTGTGTTTGATTGGTAAAGTGATGTTGTGTTCCTCACTTTTTCATGCTGCTCCGATGTGGAGGAAGTTACTGGTTTCTTCATAGCCCGTATAGCATATGGGCTCAAGCGCTACTGGCTCCTCATCCGCTTTGGCCCATTCTGCTAGAAGGATTTTCGCGTGTGGTGCAATCCACAGTAGTTCTCCGAGTGGTAAACTAGCACGACTTGACAATAAAAGTGTGAGCCTTTCAGTGCATGGTTCCTCGGGCTCCACCATGTGAAAAGGTAGTTCATGTTGGTGCAACCGATCATTTTGATCAGTGCGTAGTGGTGAGCCCGCTTGCGGTATCCGTTCGACGCCAACTGGAGGTTCCGTGGGATTGTCTCTTTCTTGCTCTTTGTATGATGGTGATGCGATCGAGGGAGTAGGGGTGTGAGTGGATGGATATTCATTGTCAGATCCCTCATCCTCTTTCCTGATGGCATCTTCCATAGCTTATTGCAGAGTAGCATACTGCTTCCGTCGTTTTAGTTCTCTTATGATGCTTCGTGGTAGTCCGGCTAGGAACCACATAATCACTGCGTGATCAAGAGTTAGGGTTGCACTGCACTCAAATCGTAAGTGTTTGACCCGCTCAATATAGTCCCTGCCCCTTTCTCGTCTTCCCATCTTGACTTTGCTCAGCAGGAGGAATGGGTCTTTCAAGAACTTTCTTGGTTTAAAGCGCGTAATGAGAGCCGTTTTAACCACTTCCCAGGTAGATTTTTCTTCCTCTGATAGTTTGAAAAACCAATCCTGAGCCACTGCCATTAAGGACATGGAAAACAACATCAACTTCTCTGCAGGTGTCCGTTCGTCGTAGATTTCACAAGCTTGCTCGTAGATCTGGAGGAATCGGATGGAATCTGATGATCTGTTGTATTTTGGTATTTCCATCCATGGTGCTCTCTGAACTGCTTGCAAGGGAGCGACAGGTACAAGTTGGCCCATTGGATCCATTGGTGCTGGTTCCGGTTCTGTCTCTTGTTGCACAACTGCTAATCTGGGAAGGTGTGGTGCTTGATTGCTATTCTTCGTGCTATTGATCATCCCGATCTCAAATTCATCCGATGGTAGGTTCCAAAGTGATTGGATTTGCTTATACAGTAGGATGCAATCTGGATCTCAAGGATCTGATCAATCTGGTCGGCCGGAAGTGAATTTTAGGCCTTTTGCGGTGGTTTTTCCTCGACAAAGAAGTCTCAAATGACTTCAAGATTTCATCGAACAATTTGTATTTGGTATTTTGAAAAATGTACATTGTTTTTGGAATCGATATAATATCTTTGTCGCATTCAGTAATAGCCCACTTTCTATTTGCCTATCTATTGTTCTATGGATCATTATGTGATGATATATTTCTATGTGTCTGTCGGAACTTATGTGACAATATTTACATTTCAATCAAAGGTGCCTGAGGCATATCCTTGAGCATTGTAACCTCATCCACGGATCCCCTGGCAAGTTCATCCGAGGCACCTTCATGCTTGTAGGGCCTTGCACACGATAGTAAAATTTCCAACATTTCATGCCGATACTGATGAATCACATTTGTTGATATCTCAGGACATTGGAACTGCAAAAAAAAAAATTTGAGTGTATGTATGTATTAGCCAATGTTTTAAAATATGTAAACTCACAAAGTTAACAATATATCATCAGGATACTAGAACATTGAAAAAAATACCTCATGGATACTAGCATCTGGAGGTTGCACCATATACCAATCCAAGAACGATTTAACATTCCAGATTGAATACCTTCCATAGCTGAAAGCATCATCTTGTTGCA
Source organism: Diphasiastrum complanatum (assembly GCA_029204225.1). Lineage (NCBI taxonomy): Eukaryota > Viridiplantae > Streptophyta > Lycopodiopsida > Lycopodiales > Lycopodiaceae > Diphasiastrum > Diphasiastrum complanatum. The sequence continues at coordinate 47,393,097 of CM055110.1, read as the reverse complement.
AAGACTGAGAAATCACAGCGAAAAATTGTTAAATTATAATTCAATATAATTCTAAACTACATGCCATCACGCAAATAAAATACGTAAAAAGATTCTTTTTACCTTTGCATCAACAACCTCTATGTTGGTATTTACAACCAACCCATCCAGCCTGGACAATAGCTCCACCATCCTTTTGTACATGGATTTAATCATGGAATGGGTGGCATGCAAAGAATTCATTGTCATGCACACAAGTGTGCAACTTCCAGTCAAATCCACTTTCATGGATATGACGTGCACACTCCAATGTTTGCTGTCAGAAAGAGACAAGCAATGAATTACTAGAATGTATAAGAGTTTCTAAAAGACAAATCTTACAGAAAACAGATATTACAAGAAGAAACTATCTTACTTTGAACAGTATGGGATGATGAACATTGATGTCTCTTTGCTAGTGTGCCTAAAGAGCCTTCTGGCTTTCTCTCTTTATTCAACAGATGTCCAAAAAATGGAGATACAACAAAAATCTCCTTCGTGACTGTATATGTATATTTATGTACATAATATGCACAAGCAGATTCAACTACTATGTCTGAGATATATGAGGTCTTCTCTTTTTCACAAGCTTGCTCGTAGATCTGGAGGAAGCGGATGAGATCTGATGATCCATCTTATTTTGGTATCTCCATCCGAGGTGCCCTCCGGACTGCTTGCAGGGGAGCGACAGGTACGGATTGACCCATTGGATCCATTGGCACTGGTTTCAGTTCTGTCTCTTGTTGCACAGTTGCTATGTTGGGAAAGTGTGGTGCCTAATTTGTTGTCCATCTTGCTATTGATCTCCCAGATCTCAGATTCATCTGATGGTAGAGTCCAAGGTAGTTGGATCTTGCTAGTAAGTGGGATGAATCTGGATCTTATGGATCTGATCAATCTGGTAGGCCGATATTGAGGATTCAAGCCTCTTATGGTTGTTATTCCTTCATACTTTTTACTCATGGCACTAATTGTATTGAGATTTTGATAGTAGCTGGATCTGATGTAGATCTTTCCACTGATCTAGTTTGCGAGGGTTATTACGAGGGTTGGCTGTGTGAGGGTTCTTTTGTTGTTTTGCAATCAAAAAATCTTGATATCTCTCTGATTATTGGAATCTAACCTCACAAGGATCACAAGAGCTTCATCTAAGGTAGATCTGACTCTGAAAATCTCTGCGAGGGTTGACTCTTGCATTAAGTGAAAATCTCACTATTTGTGTGGGTCCAAAATCACTATTTTGGCTTGATCTTCACCAAAAATCAATACTAACTCTCACAGGCTTCATCACCGATGGAAAATGTTATTCTAGATCGATTGGAGTGGTCTGCAAGAGTTACTTTTGTAAGGATTTTTTGGATCTTCAAATTTTAGTGACTTTTCAGCATTTAGATCCAATTTTCTGCTCACTTGAATCAAACTAACTCTCGCAAACTCTTCTGTGTCCTAGTCTCACTGAGATGGAACTTCAAAATTCTCTTTGAGGGTTCTTGATAACTGGAATTCAAAATTATAGTGTCTACGAGGGTTCTTTGGTATTTTCCCATCTTTTTTTCACTAGAAACTCTTGTACAGACACTTAAACTCTGAACTAACTCTCGCAAGCCCTACTACGACCTGGTCTCAATGAGATGGAACTTCAGGGAGCTCCGCAAGAGTTCTTATGAAGATTTGAATTTTTTTTATTTTTTACAAGAGTTTTTTGAATTTTTATGGTTTTTTCTCTGTTTATTGCAATATGCTTGGAACTAACTCTCGTAGGCTTTTATGCAGGTTTGGGACAGTACCCTGGAGCCACTGCCAATCGTGCAAGGGTTATCTCTCACTAGTTTTCGAGAAAACAAAATCTGATGAAAAAGTTGGCTCTTTTTCCCTCCAGAATGCAAATTGGTGTGTTTTTTTGGGTTTTCTCAGGTTTTGGTTTGGATGTCAAGCCCTTATAGGCTGTTCAGGGCCTCCTCTACCCTCTGACACCTCCTCTGCTAGCTAGAAATAGTCCAAACACAAGAAAATATAGAAAACTAACTTTTCCTACCCCAAAATCCACCTAAAACTACTCTAAAAAACAAGAAATAACTAGAATGTAGCTATACTAGTTAGTGAGAACCTATTCCCAACAACAACGCCACTGTAGGGTCAAAGATCTCGCATAGTAGTAGCCCTCCCACCTGTCAACAACGGTTAGAACACTGGATAGGTGCTTAACTATGAATAGATGCTACCTTTAGTTAGTTCTCTACTCTTTCCCTAACTCTAGCACCACTAACACTACCTGCTTCCTAACCCTAATCACCCCTAACTACCATTCATCGTGATTTTGTGAAAGAGTCTAAGAATAGAATAGAAGAGAGGAAGAGAGTAATAGAGAGAAGGTGGAGAGAGAGAGTGAGGGTGGAGGTTAGCTCAAATGCTCCTTGTGCTTGCTAATGCAAAAACTTTAACTATGGAAACCAAAAAACTTGCAAATTGAGAGCAAACAGGGAAACACAATCAAGCACATTAGCAAATAGTGAATAGCAAGTGAGGATGCTTCTCTCCAAAAATTGGTAGAGTTTTCTCCTCCTCATTAAGCATGGAATTAGAGTACAAATGGTGCCTTTTATAAATGGGAAAGGCCCTTGCAAAAATCCTATTGGCTAATCTTCACAATGATCCTATCCATTCATCTTGGACCCAACTTGATCCAAGGGTCCATAAAAAGTACATTAGGATTCACAAGATTCATGTGAGTCCAAAATTGGACCCAACTCTTAAAAAGTAAACTCTAAGTTTTAAAATGACTTTCTCAAGTTTTATTTTAATTACAAAGGGCCCAAGTCTATTATTTCTATTACAATCAGCTCACGTGCTCATTGGGCCATGGACTTATACGTGCAGGAAGCCACGCCCTCGCAACACATTTATTGACTCATTTTGCTATGTGTTGGAAATACCTCCAACAGTAGTAACTAAAGCTTGGATTCCACCAATTTGTAAACAACACTAAAATAGTACCAAAAAGACCACAAAGGATTGTATGCCAGGTGCGAACACATAGATATAAAGATAAAGTACCTAATTTTATAGTTTTATGCATAAACCATGGTCACGATAAGTCTAAATAGTACTTATTTGGTATATTTTAAAATAAATATGAGACACTTAGAATAAAAGAACCTAACTAGTTAGTCAGGAGTATCAGAATTGGTACACGATAAGTTATTGTAGTAACATTATTTGTATTCAAGAGTTTTACCAACACAAAAAATAGTACCAAAATAGTACAAAATTTATAAAATTAGTACTTGACTAGTGGAGTAATACTAACAATTGGTCTAAAACACTAAAGCAGTACCAAAAAGACCGAATCGGGATGTGTGTAAACTGCAAATATGACGAATTCTAAAAAAAATAGAACCAAATATTGTATTCTAAAATAAAAATGGTACACACTATCGATTTCAATAGACCAATTTGGATGATTTTAGAATGAAAATGAGACACGAGGTACTAAAGCACCTATTTTGGTAGTCTATATCATCAAAATTGTTTCACAATAAGTTCCAGTAGTACCAACACAAACATTCAATGAAGTTTCTTGAAATATCATAAAACACCAAACAGCTAATTGCTAGTATATCAAAAACATTCAAAAACTACTAAAACTATCAAAAGCACCAATGAACAACAAACAACAGTACTTTCTGCACACAAGAAGTACAAAATGTTCCATGAGGTCCAAACAACAAAAAAAAAAGTTATTTGAAAATAATATAGAGTACCAAATTTTAGGCATAAATATATCTTACACAAGTTTTCATAAGTACCAAATAGAAAATAAATAGTTGTTTATAAGCTTCTACAAGCACCAATAATCCCAAAAGTTCAAATTAGCAAAATATCAGTTGAGTAAAAAACTCCAAGATAGTTTCAAACAGTAAGAGGTGGAGTGTGTATTTGCAAAACCAAACAACAGGAGTATCAAAGATCAGTTTCAACAGTGCAAAAGATCAGTATTGCCAAGAAAACGGAAATCCAAAGTGTCGTCAAGAAGATGTATTGGATGTCTGACAACACTCTTTCTTCCAATCCTCTGTGGACATGTCTTTTTTATTGGGGGACACTCGAGTTTCTGACCTCCAAAAGGCATACACCAGTTCCTTGATCTGAGCCGTGATTATGGGACCTCTAGGAAATTGCCTCTGACAGACACTCAAGGGCAGAACCTCCTCATCATTCTTAATGTTACGGTGAGAACTGGCTGCAACAATATTTCTGTGATGAACACCCAAAGCACCTACAATTCTCGAATGAGGGAGATTCATTGTGCCATCAGCTTTATTTAGGACCATCACAAGTGGAGATCTCTTCAGGAAGAGTTCATTCACCGAGTGGGGCACCTTAATTTGACTGAGAGTGTTACGCATGTTAGAAACAAGATTGCTTTTAGCACTACTAGATGATATTTGCAGCTCCCAGAAAGTTGGTTGTAGAAGTATTCCTAGAATATCTCCCTCTGAATACCTATTGAAAATTGTTGTGTATGTCTTTGCCACTATTTTGTCATAGCCAAACAGATTCGTTTTCTTGTTTTGGCGTCATCTTCTAAAGATTGATCTCCAAGCCTCCTAAAAAAATTTCTTTCAATCTCTGTTCTTGTTTCTTACTAGCCCAATAATCCCTCATTGCAACTTTGTCGGCATAGTGACGAGGTTCCATGCTGGGGTCACTTGCATACATCTCATGCATTGAAAGAAAAATTGTCGGAATATTCGGAATTGAATCTGTGAAATATATATTATTGTCCTGAAAACTATCCATGCTGGAATCGATCTGACAAAGAGCTCGATCAAACAGATCACGATCAGCAAGAAAGACCTAGATCAGCCACATCGCAATCAAAAAGAGCACGATCAGCAAGAAGGAGGTATATCAGACCAGAGAGATGTTGCGAATGTGATGAGAGAGAGAGCTAGAGCGGGAGATCTTTCAAATGCGAGGAGAGAGCGCAAGAGAGCGAGAGCTAGATCGAGAGCAAGAGAGAGAAGCCAGCGGCTTGCTATCCCACAACAGAAGTAATTATTAAGCAATTATTCCAATTATACGGTCATAGTATCTTCATATATCTATGGATCCAGTTTAAAATGCTAAACAATAAACATTTTTTTGAGTGCATTTGTACCCAAAAAAGGTAGTGTCCTTGACAGTCCATGTTGTACTACCAAAATATGCTTTTAGCCAAAAGTCAAAAATTAAACTTAGAAAATAAATAAATACCATCATTCCAAAAATACACTTAAGATATATACAATTGAAATTTTAAACATCTCAAATTAAATCTCAATTGATCCATATGTCCAAAAACGTTTATACATCCAAAATCTCCTCATCAATATGAGTTGTCGAAGCTGACCATCCCCATCACCACCATCAACCTCTTCATTTTAGAGATTAGCAAAATCTCCAGGCTCGTCTTTAAGAGGAGGCTGTGGCTATGCCATCTGAACTTTCTCGCTGTCGTGGGAGAAAGATGCACCCAATTTATTATCAACATTCGACAGATCATCAATGGTAACAACTCGTTGCACAATGAATGCCAACCGCATAGAATCCTTCTCCACAACAATACAGTTTCTCTCCTTTTTAAAGGCACACATGGTAGTGGTGCCTGTACCAAAACAAAGGTCTAAAATTCGATCATTTTCATATGAAAATAAATCAATAAGTTCATTAATTAGCCTCTACAGCTTCTGGTAGGAATTCACCACGGCCCGATAGACATATATAAAGTACAACTTTTGGGTAACAACTAGGAACAAAAGTATATTGGAGACATTTCTCTTGCGAAAATGTCATGTCCAACAAAGAAAAATAGCCTACTGACATCATCTCAAAGGCGCTTAACAGACGCTTCCCAGGTGCATTATGGACATTTCTTTTGTGCATGTAAAATAAAAATAGAGTAAAATTAAAATAGTAAATCAACACAAAGTATAAAGTAAAAAAATGAAATTAACAATAGTAGAATTAAGCTATTTAATATATTTCATACCAAATCATGACCTCATATCCATGTATCTCATCCTTTGAGGCCTTGGCAACTACAACAACTTGATTCGTGGAATGAAAAAATAGAGATGCAGTTGTTAACTCCTTAATAGATTTGACGACCTATAGAATCTACTGATATGTAAAAACAAATTCATCACCTGACGACCTTTTCAATTTGTATCCGTACGGGATATCAGCAATAGCAAAAGTAAATTCTTTCTTGGGCACCATTTCCAAAATATCCTTCACATCACATGTGAAGATGGTAGACGTGCAGAGGATCTCTTGGAGAGGAAAATGATCTGATAAGGGGATCAACTGCAGAACTCGCATCCATCAAATTTCTACTCTCCTTCTCAAACCGAGCCAAATTCATATGAGCCAAAAAATTGCCTAGAACTGGAAACTCTAGAGTCCGAGGATTTGCCCTTGAGTTCTGATATAAAATATTAATTAGCTTGTCAATTTCAGCTACATAATAGTTACATTTATTTGAGTTACATAATCAATCATGAACATGATATGCAATTTCAAAAACAAAATAATCAAACTCACAATATTCTTGAAAGCATCAGAGGCTGAATCGTGACCAACAAGCAGAGGGGACCAACAAAAGCAACTGGAAGACCAAAGAGAGGTCAAAATGACAATATGCCGACAAGAAGACCTGCACGAGATGCAGAAGAGACGGGCATACAATAGATACCTGCTGGCTCAATCCCAAGATTGAGTGTATCCATTGCCATAAGAAGGGTCATGCAGCCATGGATTGCCACCAGAACCCAAGAAACAGATCAGCACAGAACAAACATGAGAAGAGCTCGAAGATGGGCGAAGAAAGAATGAACAAAAATTGTTCGACTGCCTACATTTGTGAAGATGTGTGTGCAGCATCAACGTCTGACACACACGAGGTGATCCTGGATTCAGGAGACACCTCGCACTTCGTGACATCAAGACGAATCATGTCTGATTTCAGAAGTGCAGATCCCTCAAGATTCGTAGTTCTTGGAGATGGATCCAGACATCAAGTGAATGGTATTGGTTCACTTTGGCTCAACACCAACGGCAGAGACAGATGACTCAAAGACGTTCTGTTCATGCCAACTCTGTAGCAAGACTTGCTCTCTGTAGCAAGAATAGCAGATGTAGGGATGTGTGTGACGTTTTCTAACGAAGCATGCAACATGATTGATGCCAGCACCAGTACTCTCATTTCTCAAGGCAGAAGGAAAGAGAACCTATATCATCTGAATATATGCCTACTTGCAGATCAGGTGCATCGGACTCATGATGACTCGCCAGACACTCTGTGGCATAGAAGACTCTGCCACATGAACTCAATGGCACTCCACTAGGCAAGTCATCATGGAGCAATAACAAGGGTCAACATCTCGAATGCAACCAATTCGGCCACCTGTGATTCATGTTTGAAAGGCAAGATGTCACGCACACCATTCGCCAAAGACTCCTACAGAATGACAAAGATTTTGGAGCAAGTGCACTCTGACATCTGCGGTCCATTCAACGTAATCTCAGTAGGAGGTTCAAAATATTATATAACCTTCATTGATGATTATAGCAAGTTTGCCAGAGTGTATTTTATTCATAATAGTTCTAAAGCACTCGATAAATTCACAGAATATGTGAATTGGACTGAGAGATGCACAGGCAGCAAGGTGAAGCAAATCAGAATAGATCGAGATGGCAAATATATCTCAAATCGCTTCACTGACTTCTGCAATGATCATGGCATCATTCATAGAAGAACTGCAGCCTACACACCGCAACACGATGGTGTTGTTGAATGAAAGAACATGACCCTGATGGAAGCAACCAGATGTATGATGGCATACTCGAAGGCTCCAAGGGCACTGTGGGTTGAAGCAGTAGCTATAGCCGCATACATCCAGAACAGGACAGGTAAATCTGGTGTTCCTCACATGATACCACATGAGCTATGGTGGGGTAGAAAGCCCAACCTATCTCACATCAAAATATTTGCTATGCAACATATGCACATATTCCTGATAAGCTTCGCAAGAAGCTTGATGAGAAAGCCGAGCAAGGATTTCTGGTAGGTTATGACTATAATTCGTCATACTACAGAATCTACATGCCAGACACGAACACTGTGAAGACAGTGAGGGATGTCAAATTCGACGAGAGCAGGACAATGGACAACGAAGACCCTGTTAGCTATGAAGTTCTGGAAAGACAGTACTATGACCTGCCACCAACGTCAGAGGAAGTAGAGGACGAACACGAAAACAAAGATTTTTGAGTTGTCTCCCATTCGAGCGACGAATCAGACAAAGAAAGATTCGAGAGGCAACCTGCCACCGCAGTTCATGTAAACCAAGATGGTTTCGGACTGAGCAGAGCAGACAAGGGCAAAGGCATAGCTGTTCCGGGAGGATCTCCCAGAAGGTCGACAAGACCACGAAGAGTGCCAGCAAGATTTGTGCCAGGCAGCTTAGCTTCCACATCAGAAGAATTCTATGGGTTCAATGGCGAACCACAGACATTCGAGGAGGCAATTGAAGGTCTAGAAAAGGACAATGAATCCAAGCCATGAACGAAGAGATGGAGTCCATGAGGAAGAACCAGGTATGGACGTTGGAGCCATTACCTCATAAGCGCAAGACTGTCAAATGCAAATGGGTTTTCAAACTCAAATATGGACCAGACGGGAGTGTGACGAAACACAAGGCAAGACTGGTAGCGAAGGGTTTCTCTTAGAGATACGGTATTGACTACTCTGAAACCTTCTCTCCTGTCGTCAAACATTCATCCCTATGTCTATTGTTTGCATATGCAGCAGCTTATGACCTCAGGATCCACATTGTGGACGAGAAGACAGCCTTATTACATGGCGAATTAGACGAAGAGGTCTATATGGATCAACCCCCAGGATTTGTCTCTAATTCACTTCCTGACTATGTACGCAGAATGCATAGAAGCATCTACGGTTTGAAGCAATCAGCCCGACAATGTTACAAGAAGAAGGATCAGACATTGAAATAATTGGGATTCAAGCCTCTGTTGGATGACTCCAACGTATATGTCAGAGTTACAGATGGGCAGATCATCATAGTGGCTGTTTATGTGGATGACACTCTGATACTTTGTAGGAGTGAGCAGCTAATTGCTGAAGTAAAGACAGACATCTCGAAACATTTCGAGATAGTAGATCTGGGAGAAGCCAGGTGTTACCTAGGCTTACAAATTGAAAGGGACTATGAGGGAGGCAAGTTATACCTTCACCAGTCCAAATACACCCAGAAGATCCTAGAGGAGTTTGGGATGCTGAACTACAAAGGAGCAAACACTCCAATGCTCATAGGGACGGTGCTAAAAAATGACGACTATCCAAAGACTGAGGAAGAAAGGGAACAGATGCAGCTCACACCCTACAGGAGGCTGATAGGTTCACTGATGTACCTTGCAGACAACACACGTCTTGATATTGCTTATGCAGTATTCAGGATGAGCTAATTCTGCACGAATCCAGGCTCCACACATTGGAAGATTGCAAAACAAATTTTGCAATATCTGTCAGAAATTGTGAACTCCTGCAACTTTGTCGCAGCACGAACAAGACACAAAAGTCGAACGAGAACGATTCACGACAGTCAACGTGTCTTTGACTCGAAGCACGAATGATTCGCGAATCATTCGTGAATCGCAAACACACCTCCAGGACCACAAACCGCAAAAGGGACGCAAAACAAAAACTATGAAAAGAAACGAAAAGAACAAAAGCAAACGGGAGATTATGAATCAAACAAAAAAAAATCTTTTGCGCTGTCACCTGGTAGCTCAACGGGCTTCATGCCTAGCTGAAACGAGTAGCAACGATGGAGACTAACTAACTAGTTGATTAGCTTTAACTAGTCATGTGATTCGACGTTTAGCTATCTTGTAAACTCCACATAGGGGAGGTATAAACGATCCTCTCTGGATCATAAGAAATAGAAAAATATGTGAATACAGAGATTTGTAAGAGATAGAGAGAAACGTAGCGAATAGAGTAAGAAAGTAAAGACACCATAGCTGTGAATGAAAGTCTGTCAATGAGCTGTGTGGATTCGCATGCAGTGCGCTGAAGAAATCAAAGAAAATCAATATAGATTATTTTTTTGGTTGTGTCTGATCTTGGATGTCGAATGCTTATGCTGTTTATTTTTCATACGTCTGAGTTTTCTTGTTCTCTTTGAATTCCGCACCTTGATTGAGATGAAGTCGAATGCTGTATTAATTTTGTGAACGTAGATCAGTAGTAACTGACTACTCTTTGGAGGATTGTAGGAGTGTTTCAGCTGGCAGTGCCCAGCAAATGCATCTGAACTCCATCCGAATCTTGAAAGAGAGTCGCGAATGTTTCATGAATTTTCTTCTCACGATTCTCATCAGTCGTATCGGAGAAATGCATGACTCCCAACAGAGGTTGCTTATGTATCCAAGTCTTCAAAGGAGGATGATCACACAAGATGCACATTTCTTCTTTCTTCAAGATTTATGGTGCATGATTATTTCCTATTATTCAAAGCATATGTTGAGATGGAATTCTCATTGAAGATCAAATCTTTGAGGAGTGGTGGAGCTCTTGGAGGAAATACAACATATGAAGTATTATTAATGAAGCCTAAGGCTAATTGTCTTAGTGTCTTTGGAGGTTCTTGCCTTGCACATATTCCCTTGGAAACAAGGAGGATGGATTATCCAAGCTCATGGATCATGGTTGAATGCTTATCCACCAAGGAGACCTATAAAGCCATTATGCTCTCTATTTCAAAAGTGATTGAGACTAAAGAAGCCGTATTTTATGAAGATCTACATTCAAGCTTGGAAGGTGCTAAGTTCAAGGCATCCCAAGATGCATCTCAAATCATATCTATTGAAGATTATCAAGATGTGAAGGGGTCGAGGTTTGAGGAGGAGCCTCCTCAACATATGATTTCAAGGGGATCTTCAAGATTGATGGCCAAGTCTTTATGTGTCAATCCCCTTGAATTGAGCATATCCCTTGGCAACTAGTCTTGTTTTATAATTGTTCACACTACCATCTTGATTAAGCTTGATCTTAAAGACCCATTTGCAAACAGTAACATTTTGTATTTTTGATGGAGGAACAATAATTTTACAAGTATTTCAAACAATGCATCATATACTCACTTTCATTACATCAAATCACTCTTTTGTTGCTATAGTTTCATTCACACTTGAAGGAACATCATCAAACTTAAGGTAGTAATAAAGGCAATAAAAATCAAACAATCATCAACTTGTAATTGCTTCTCTCTTGCTTGTATTTGAGCCTTGATGGTTGCATTTGGGCTCTGATACCATGTTAAAATCAAAGGTTATGAACCTCATTTGGATACTAAAACCTTGAAAAAGCATCAAAGGTTTCACTTATATCTAATAGATAGAAAACTAGCACACAATTCAACCTATTTTGCATCTAATTGGCAAGAGCTTTTGAACACCACAATAAAACTAGAAATAATTGATCTTCACATCCTGTCACACACGTGGAAAGTATAATACTTTGTTCAGATTCAATTCTATTCATTAGACACAAAAAATATCACATTCATCATTCATCAATTCCTCATTAAAGAGCAAAAAAATCACCATCTCTTGATAATCTCTCGAAGTATGTACAAAATGAGCTCTCAATACATATCAAATGATCTCGGATATGAGATTAGGTAGAGTGCCATTAGGGTAGACCCTAAACCCCTGGCTATCAAAGCCTTAGATCATGCATAATTACTCTCTTGGTAGCTCGAGTCAACTGTCTTAAAAAAGTAGGTGGCCGACCTCATCAAAAATCCCAATCATTTAGGAACATCATGATATAATTCACTTTAGAAAAATATTTATTTAACTAATTCCATTTCATTATGAACATGCAAAAAAAAAAAAAAAACCTAGGCCTCATCATAATATAATTCACTCTAGAAAAAAAAATATATAACCTAATCATAATATAATTCACTTTAAAAATATATTTATTTAACTAATTTCATGTCATTATCAACATGCAAAAATAAAAAATAAAAAATGCGTGGATAATCCACGCAGAAGATATCCACGTGTGGATATCTTTAACTTTTGGTCCGATCCGGTGAACAAACTGAAATTTGCGTGGATAATCCACGCATGGATTATCCACGCATGGATTATCCACGCAAAAATTGCTTTCCAGCACCGCTAACCTTCCCTCCCAAACAGTTGCCGAAATTTTCAAAATTCAATTTCGCATGGATAATCCACGCGCATAAATTTTTCGACGCCGTGTCAGAAAAACACCGGTGGAATGGCCGGAGGCATGTTCAAAATTTTTTTGGCATGGATAATCCATGAGTGGATGTTCCACGCAAACAAAATTTCAGAAAACCGACTAAGTGTCGGGTCTCGCGTGGATACTCTGCGTGGATAAACACAGAGTTTTCTAGTTGTGGCGTTTCAAGCATCTTAAAGTAGAGTGTGTCGATGATCACATAACTGAGAAAATGGCCATCAAACATTTTTTAGTTGGTTTACCCAAGGCCATTAGGAGAGAATTGAAACCCGCAGACTCGTACAAGCGATTGAAAGATGCGATGGATGATGCCATCCGTGAAGAAGATGAAGGGTCTGACGAGGACCATGACTTTCGCGACAAGAGGGAAAAGGGGCTAGTTAAGTAGGAGACTTCTCGCATGGAAGGATCGTCCTCATCTAGTGAGGTTGATATCCTTCAACACCTTGAGGGTTGGCAAAAAGCACAACAAGCTCAGATGGAGAAGCTAACCTCAGAATTCCAAAAGGTATTGAAGATGTCGCTGAAAAAACTTTTCCAGTCCGTGAAAATGTGTGGTGTCCCATTTGTTCTCAAAAACACACCGCCAATGAGTGCCCGCATGTAAGAACATATTTCCCACATGCGGCACGACCTATGTATCACCCTTATAGGCCATTTGGACCTCAGCAGTATGCACCAAATTACATTCCAAATCCGTCCGCATCGAGGCCAGGACAATACCATCCCAGGCCAATAGGCCCAGTTCATTATCAACCCAGACAACCATTTGTAGTCAATCAGCCACATGTACAATCTCATATAGTTGATACTACCTATGTCGATCCTACTACCTATTATGTCAAGGATCCCAATGCCAATGTTTATCAAGCAGAGACGAGTTACTCTTACTCTTATGAAATGGCACAGCCTGGATACGACCCCAATCAACCTCAATATCATACAAAACTTATAGCATATGTTGTGCAACCGATGCCAGTTTTACGTGGCTGTTTTGTGTGTGCGGACGACATCCTAGCATTCATTGCCCTGATAAATTACAATATCCACCTCTTTGTAAAAATTGTGGGATAGAGCACCATATCAAAGACTGTCCAAAGTGACCCAGTCCTGCAGCTCCTGTTAACTCTATCCAAGTAGAGACAATTCCAATCAGAGTCATGACTCAAGCCCAACACCAGTAGGCTAGGAAGCTGCAACAAAATGAACCAATAAGCTCCCGCCCGCTCCGTCCAGTGACAGAACCACACCAATCATCTATCCTAACCCCAACGAGGAGATCCATTTGAGAGACAAATATCAAAAGCTCATCCATAAAGCTGATAATAAGGAGGAGGCTATAGTCACACCTAGAGATCAAACCCCAGATAACCCAACCGTAGAAGGAGTTGAGATATGGGGAGATTTGCTTCAAGCAAACGTTACCCTCCCATTTGGAGTACTTTGGAAGTACACCAAAAAATGGCAGAAAGAGTTGTGTTCCATTGAAGATAACATCCCATCACCAGACCTCCCTGAGGTGCCCCTGCATTTGACTAATCCTGCAAGCAACAAGGGAAATATATGCATTCCTACAACTTACGGACATTTCAGCGTTGTCTTGGCAGTATTAGATGGCGGATCGGGAGTCAACATAATATCAACATCCCTGATGAAGGAGTGGGGTCTTCAAGCTTCCATGAAATGACCGAACTGTCAACTTCGAATGGCAGATCAAAGTGTGGTAAAACCATTAGGCCTAATACCAGACATAAGGCTGAAACTAGGAGGTTTGAGCTTCACACTAGATTTGGTAGTGCTCGATATCCCTTTTCTAAGTGGACGGATCAACAAAGAAAGGCCATCCAAGAACTCAAACATGCCTTGACAACTGCTCCTATCTTGCGAGCTCCAGATTACATGAAGGAGTTTCACGTGCACACTGATGCATCGAGTTTGCCATCGGTGCAGTGCTAACTCAACCTGGAGAGTACAAAAATGACTATTCAATTTGTTTCCTTAGTAGGCAATTAACATTTGTAGAGATGAACTACACCACAACCGAGAGAGAAGCGTTAGCGATGATTTATGCCATCCAAAAGTTTCGACATTATCTTCTAGGTAAACCCTTTGTATTTTTCACAAATCATTAAGCGTTACTTTACCTCATGAACAAAACTTGCACAACAGGTAGAATCACACGTTGGTTGCTATTACTACAAGAATTCGAATTTCGTATTGTTGTGCACAAGGAATCGCAACATTTTGTGGCTGATCATCTATCCAGAATACCGAGTAATGAAAAACCAACGGAGGACATCAATGATTACCTACCTGATGCAATACTCTTCCAAGTTGACTGTACCCCCATGTGGGCCAAAGACATCACAAAGTTTTAACGATGGGGGTGCTAGATCTGACGCTGTCGAAACATGCCCAACGCGCACTTATCTACAAGGTGGCACCCTATACACTTATAGTGGGGCAACTTTATAGAAAGGGTGCAAATGGTGTGATTAGATGATGTTTGACTGAGGGGGAATTTCCATCATATCCTTGCTACACGAAGGAGTTGGTGGTGGACACTTTGCCTCAGAAAACACAGCTAGGAAGATCTTACTAGCTAGGTATTGGTGGCTTTCGCTATTTAAGGACACTCATAACTTTGTAAAGTCTTGTGATGTGTGCCAAAGAGCCAAAAGGCCACAATTTTTAGATTATATGCCTTTAACCCCCATCTTATCTGAACAAGCATTTTTCAAATGGGGTATTGATTATGTAGGACCAATCAGTCCCGGTGCACGATTCACACAGGCAAGATATAATATCGTGGCGACAGATTACTGCACGAAGTGGGCAGAGGCTCGGGCAATAAAGAACGTCGATGCCAAAACCACTGCTCAATTCCTTTATGAGCAGATCATTGTACGATTTGGTTGCCCACTCGAAATCGTCAGCGATAGGGGTACACACTTTTTGAACACAGTAATTGAACACTTGTTGTCGACCTTCCTAGTTGTTCATCGCAAAAGTGCCCCATATTACCCAAGATGTAACAAGCAGGCTGAGTCCACGAATAAGGTTCTATGCGAAATCCTCACGAAGATGGTGGAAGTCAGCACCAATCATTTTACCATAATCCACAAAGGGCAGGACTATACAGCCCCCCTCGATCCCATGCTAGTGTCAATGGTGCTTAACCTCCCACATAACCCCCACCTACTAGTAATCTGGGCCCTTACCAAATTCGACATATGAGTCTTTTTTCCTTCCGGATCAAGGTGATGTCAAAACCAAAACCAATGATGGCTATATGATTTCTCAAATCAGAAACCCCAATCTCCGAGAGGCTATAGACTTTCTATTGGCCACTATCCTCATGAGTTCACATCGCCCTAACCGTGTGTCCAAGTAGATCATGATTATGACGGCCATGATGGACAGCGGACCGAACACCATCTATGATTGGGCCACAATTTTGGTCAAGAAGTTGCAGGCCGCTTTCAAATGCCCTTCCCAGATCACCTGTGATGGTCTACTTACCACCCTTGCCGCCACCCACTTAGAAAATCTAGGTGCCCAAACCCCTTCGCACACCTCCCCTGCAGCTCGTTCACCCCAACCAGTTGCGCAACTGGTTGGGGTGAACGAGCTGCAGGGGAGGTGTGCGAAGGCGTTTGGGCACCTAGATTTTCTAAGTGGGTGGCGGCAAGGGTGGTAAGTAGACCATCACAGGTGTTGCGCAACTGGTTGCAGGCCAGCAGTCGCCCACCTTCACCATATCACCTACCCCACACACACTCTAGCCCCCTACATGCCAGCCCTACCTACTCTTCTCCCTTCATTTGTATCACCTCTCCCACCCCTAGCCCCATCCGTCCAGCCATTGTTTCACCGATCCTCTCTATTGTCGCAACTTCCATTTCTTCCCCCATCACGACACTCGCCATCACCACGTATTGTGGTATTATGTGTTGTGAGTGCTTCATGCTTAAATTGTTGGATTAACAAGGGGGAAAAAAACAAAAATCATATTCACAATCCATAAAACATTTGCCTGCAAAAGTTAAGAACTACCATCAAAATTTTACTAAGCTAATTTTTACATTATTTAAATCTTCACAACAAATTAAAATACAACAATATGACATGGCAAAGGGTACAATACCACATCGTTCTTGTTTTGCAATTCACTTCTGTCACTTTATCCTTGTGTTGACACTTCACTAATTCAATCTGTTGAGCTAGTCATTTTAGCTATAGCTTGCTTACGAGCCACTGAGGAGAATGACATGCTCTATAGCTACAATTCTACTTCTTGTTAAGAAAGTGATCTCTTTGATTTCTAGTGAAACTTAGAGTAATTGTGCAAACTCCAAAAAGCCATCATATGTTTATCTTTGCTTACATGCACTAGGCAATCATCTATCTAATCCATTGATTTTAAATCAATTCGGTAAGTCTTGACACTAGCAAGACAGTACACATCTTAGACTAAAACAAATACTTTTCCTAATCGAAGTTCAATAAAAAATTGGAAGAGCTTGAAAGTCGGAGAAATAAAAACAAGCCAACTAGAACAAAAACAAAAATCCTCATTCAAATGTCATTTTTTCTTGCACTTGTAATACAAATGTCTTGATATTTGAAACTCCTAGTATGTGATTTATTGGTACATTTTCAAAACAGAGTGCAATAACGCTTAGCAATGTAACTAGTGTATATAAGTAAAAGATGATTCAACAGTCTAAAAATATAAACAAAAAGTTCTCCAACCTTGCTTTTTTTTTTTTTTGTTATTCTTCTTGGAAGTCCATATTGGAGTCATTATAGCACTAGCAAGGTGCTCGTGTGATTGATGAAATTGTGAGTCAATGATAAAATCACATGTTCTAGCTTTGATTGTTAGGTATGATGAGTAGATCAAAATGATTTATCGCAAATTGACCTCAAGAAAGTTAAATCTTGGAATGCTACCATTTTGATTTCTAACATAGCAACATTTAGACTACACGGTCCCACATTTGAGAAAGTACAAATCCAAAATATGTAAAAAAATTGGAAAAAACACAAAAAACAAAATAAAATAAACCAATGGTGTACTTGTGTTAAGGAGTGTCAAAGGCTTATTTTTGTGCTTAAAATGTTTAGGGAGTAGAGGACTATTGTCATGCATGTGATGGGTCATGGCATTTTGTCAATAGACATTCACTAATGACTACCAAAGAGGAGTATAATGTTATTGGTCAGTGCTTGTGTGATCCAAAACTAGAAGATGAAAAATGAGAGTGTGGGCAATTGCATATTCTCAAGAGAGATCCATCCATTACCACAAGAGATTCATCCATGATGAATCACCACCAATGAAGCATAGTAGGGCACCATGTGTTGTTCAATAATCAATTGATGTTTGATGGTGCTTGGAAAGTCGCATCAGCAACCTCTCTTGGGGCTACATCTTAGCACATTCAAAAGAAGAACAAAGCTTGAATGCAAATTTGAAACATTCATAAGTATTACTTTCTGCTAGGGTGGATTGGTCATGTTGTTGGCTTTTGTTCTCGTCTAGATATTTTTTGGACTAAGGAAGAACTTAGATAAATGTTCATCTCTTGAATAAAAATCACCTTTCCATTACCTCTATAGCTGCAGAAGGGTAAAACATATGTACCTCATCCATCAAGCTGGATGCAACAGGGACATATTGTTAGTTCAACCCTAAACCCTAACATAGCCATTGCAAGCTTCCAGAATGGAGCCAGAAAAGGAGTCGTACCTTGCCCTACCTAGTTAGTCAATGTTAGTTTGAATGAAATAACATGTACTCAGTGCACTTTATGTGCAAATGCACATATTGTACACAGATAGCACAATAAAATAGGTAAAGCCTAATTCTAGAAGGTTTTTAGCTCCAAACTGCCCACTCATCTCTTAAAAAGATCTCATGTACTTTATCGGAAATGTTGTTGCCTCGGTGTAGTGAAACTCAATCTGAAGCATCCTATGTAGACAAGTTTTCCCAGCAAGACCTTTTTTAAGATCATTCTGTAAATCTCTTAAAGGAACAGCTGCAAGAAATCCTTTGATAAACTCTCGACACGCTGCACTTGCTTTGTACACAAACCCCCCCTCCAGATTGTTTATTCCACCAGCTTTTTCTGAGGCCAAGTAGATGGCTGCTGCTTGCAGTGTCTGTTGCTCTGGTGAATACGGAACCACCGCTCCTGAAGTGTTTTCCTTCTTATTGGGGCAATGACTTAACAAAGTATCATCATCAAACTTCAAGATGTATGCCTGGTGGCAGCCTTCATGAAGCCTCTCACCTAAAGTGTCAATCAAAAAACAGCTGCTCTTTTCCATTTTCAGCACGAAAAAATGATCATTCCAACTCACAATGTATGTCGCAGGGCCCAACTTTTCTATCTCATCCCAGATAGTGTCAAACGACATAGCTCCTTGCAAGAAGTCACATGATTCACCCAAGCCTTCAGGTTGAAAGAATCCAACAAAAGACTGCTCTGGTATAACCGACAAAGGACGCACCCCGGCCAGAATTACTGTATCCAAATCAAAATGCCCATCGGGAAACCTGTCCTTGTAAGCTTCTTGCTCACAAAGCTTCCTCCATTCAGCAGACCCGTCCCTTATCATTGTATCAAACTCTGCCCTGCTTGGCATCAAATCCGGATTTCTATGCATCCAATCTGCAACTACCGCAACCAAGGCCGTGCAAGCACTCTCACCAGCAGCACTTTCGCTTCGCTGGTCAATCGAGGCTAGAAACACACTTGCTGAGAGTTGCAGCTGCCCGTCTCTGCTGAAAAGCACCTTGTGTTCCCAGCTTCCAACGATGAAACTTTCTCCAAAGTCCCAAAGTCCAAGCCCTTCCTCAACACTAAGACGACGCTGCAAACCATGAGAGTTCTTCTATCAAAATCTCGACTTCTCACACGAAGCTGTGAAATCTGACTTGCAAGACTTTATCAGAATTGAGAAATAGAATTGAACTGCAAAATAGGAGATTATATTTTTCTCTTTGTAATTTCAGCAAGTTCCTGGCAGGATCTGGCCTATAGCCAGTGTGGCAGACAGCAATTTATCGGCATGTGTCACGAAGCTATAGCCAGAGTGCCATGGCAGCCTGCAATGTATTGCCTGTAGAGTTCTGCCATGAAATTTGGCCTTGCCATACGAGGCGATCAATTGCAGGCTTCCAGGTTGCTGGCTGTAAGCAGGGTTCTACCATTGAACTTAGTCTAATGGCACATCAATAAATCACAGTCCGCCAGGCAGGGTTCCACCATGGGGTTTAGCATAGTGACATATGGCAATAAATTACACAGTCATGCTAATTATGCAGTAAAACTTGCCATTTCTGCCCAGAACCCTCTGCTCAGCAACTGCAGTCATAGAGATTCCTGGGCAGAACCGGCTTAATCCTGCCAGTTACATCATTGGAGAGAGAGAGAGAGAGAGAGAGAGAGAGAGAGAGAGAGAGAGAGAGAGAGACCACAACAGCCAATGGCTCCATTGGAGAACAGGAATGGCGACGATCCCAGTCAATTTCATCACCCCCCTCCTCACCATAAGCTTTGTTCAGCAACGGCTCCCCCTTGGCTTTGGGAGACCGAAAGCTTAATTTTCTCTTTCGCCACGATAGCAAACTTCTCATCGAAGATTGAACCGGAGCCTGGTCAGAGTCCGAGGACGAAGTTTCTTCCATCAACTTTGGCATACCAAGAGGATTTGCTCTGTCAAAAAGAGCTATAATATCAGCAGTGCTTTCATCTTCTTCAACTTCGTGAAGCGGATGAGTTAAACCCCTCTCGACATAAAGATTTGCCTCTGCGATTTTTCCATAACTGAACGAATCCCCAATGCGCTCAACTTCGCCATAGTTGTCCTCATTGGAAGCTTCAGCATAATCTGACTCAAAAGAGTCCTCCTGTGAACTCTCCTGACTTCTTGGCGAAAACTTTTCATCACTTGTTGAGTCGTCTCCAGATGAAACCTTTTCACTTCCTTCAGCCAAATTTTCTTTCCTCATGGATCCTACCAGTCTCTTTGTCTTATCCTTTGCTTTCCTTGCCTCTTCCTCCAACAAAAGAGGCCCACTTTTACAGGAGATTGCGGGCGCAGCAATACGCTGTATGCTCTCAGGTCCATTTGATGTTGTCCCAAGTTCCACAAAATTCAAAGTGACCTGAAAAGAAAGAAACAATGTCAAGAAAATCCATGCATTTAATGAGAAAAATTGAATATGAATATCCTAAATACAAAAACTAATAAAAATTTGAGTATGGGCTTCCCAAAAAAATTGCTATTCAAACAGTTTTGATCACATTGAATCAATTCAAATCTGCTTCCCAAATAACCCTTTTGTATCCAAATTTGATTTTTACGATGCTTTAAAAAAAAAGGTCTAAAACAAAACTAAGATTTCTTTAAATTGTTTTGCATAAGGGTGACTCAAAATTTGAAAAGATTGAGAACTATGATAACCTTCCTTTGATAGATTGAAGCCCTCTGAAAAGGTATAACACCTAAGAGCTTCCTGTGAAATATGAGTTCACTACAGAAAGCACTCTTTTGGCAAGATGACATAGCATAAAGGTTGAGCATTTCAACATACCGAAAGAGCCATCTGAGCTGCTCCCTCATTATCGTCTCCAACAATAAGCTCTGTTTTCTTTTTTGAATTGCCTAAAGAAGGCGCTAACTCAGCTAGACTTTTTACAGCAGTTCCGAGGACTGACACCACAGCCTTCTGTTCATTCGAAACAACCTGCAATTACCTCAACATAATCACATATTGATACAGTTTTACTATGCCTTGACATGAGGACTAAAATGATAGATATTTCAAGGAGCACGTACAAAAAAAAAGATGAAACCAAAAGGGAATTTATTCTAGTACAAGGTGAAAAAGCAGTCTGCACAAAGGTGAAATAAGGCTAGATCAAGAAATACGAGATAAATTCATTTGAGAGCTCTCGCACAAAAAAAAAACAAGAATATTGGGAAGTCCTCCCCCAAGACTTTTCCAAGATTTTAGAACACGTGACTGGAGGCATATTGAGGAAAGGTTTGTGGACCAGGATGTTTCAGGGCGTAAAATCTCAAGCCCCTTAATTAACCATAGAAATCTACTTTTTACTGCAAAATTGTGTTTCTTTTGGCTGATTTTTTGTCATCGCAAGAAAATTTTATCATAAAATTCACCCCAGGGCATAACGCCTATGCCAACAATTCACCCCAGGGTGTAATGCGCCACTATTAACGAGCAGGATGTTTTGTAATATGAAGACCCAACAATACAGATGCAAATTCACAAAAAGTTGAAACAACAATCTAATGTATCATGATTATTCATATTGCACAGATGGCACTGCTTTTAAGTGAACTCTAATTACGACAACGACCTTGAAGCTAACAACGACCTTTGAAGCTAAACAAATATGCGAGATGAAACCGAAGGTATGCATGTGAGGATATGCACCGATTCACATGCTCACCTTTTTTATAATAAAGTGAACATCGCAAGGCTGGAATTTCTCGTCTTTCGCAAGTGTCAGAGTGCATGCATTCTCAAATTCCTCGTCCCATTGAACAAACCCCTCTTCTGAAACCCCCTGTTCCATAGATCTCTGAGTTTTAAGGCTCCGCCGGAAATGAGCGCCGAGTGCCCTTTTCGGCCCTTTCCACTTCACATCCACCATCACTTTCATGCCTTCAGCTTCCCCTTCCTTCATTGAAATGCCCTCCAATTTGTGAAGTATTAATTTGACCTTAAATTTCTTTGACACTGAGCCCCTCAAGGGCCATCTCATCACTTTCATCATTGCAGCTGTAGATTCTGATTACCTCTTCCAAGACAGACGATTTCTTGACTTTGAGGGTAGGAAATAGTCCTGCAATAAGTGGTGTGTGGGTAAAGACTTGCTTCGGTCTTCTTGAGATCAGGAGCTGGAATCCAATGAGCTGCAAATACAAGAATTTTTTTTTGAAACATGCATAGCCAAAAGCCTTCAGCAAGGAGTTTTCTTGTGCTCTAATTCGTGCACGTTGAAACACTTCTGTGCGCCATAGTGTCTTCTTTCATTCTCTTTCTTGAAGTATCCACAGTAGGCAACTTCCTCCGCTTTCTAAGCTAACTTAAGGGCACTAGCGAATTTAGTTTGTGCTGCATCGCCATTGGCTCATGTTCTGATCAGACCCATCGACGCCATATTCAGTTTACCTCGCAATCTTTCATGAAAAGAATGATGGGGTCCTCATCAAAACTACGAGGACTTCCTTGATCTCATAAATAGAGAGCTATTTTTGTCTTTGCTAATTTGCCACATCCATACAGCTATGACTACATCTGCCCCTTCTTCAAGGCTTCGGATCAGTAAAACAGAAGCAACTCTAGCTCAAGCGTAAACGTCCGCCTCGACCGGTGCTGCCACAAAACACTATATCGCCTATTATCCGATTGGGATCCAAAACAATCAGAGTACATTCTTGCTGCTTTTGCCTGGAAAAGCAAATCCAGAGACAAAAAGCAAAGCAGCAGAACTCAGATCAGATGATCCTGCAACGCGGTTCCGCGTTAGAAGAAGGGAAGACGGCACTCGCTCGCATGAATACACAGAAACAAGACAACAGGGTCGAGGACGAGGTAGCGATGCAACGGAAGCAAGCAAGCAGGAGGAAGAAAGGACAGAAGAGCGCTGGAAAGGGGAGAGAGGACAAAACCAGAATAGAGAATTAGAATATGAAAAGAAAAGAAAAGCTAAAAGCGTAATAATAAGGGAGGAGGAGGGCGCTACCAACCACAGCAACACTGCCAACGGCAGGAAAATGAGAAGATATAGACACCCCCCCACCCCACCCCACCCCACCCCACCCCACCCTTTAAATATAACCATTAATTATGTATATATATGTGTGTATTTTTTCAATGTGAACGACTCTTTCTATATACCATAGCACTTGTATTGTTTGACATAGTTGGTGCAAGACAAGTTACAACCCCAAGGATGAACACTGCTCAAAATGTTGTAACTTGGAGCAGGATGGGCCAAAGGATAAGGCTCTTAATTATTTGGACTTTTGTTGAGTTGCAGTCTGCAAGTGTGAGAGACACTTATTATTGGTTGAGGAGGCAACTCGAAGAATGGATATAGCCCATGTCTACATTGTACATTGAGCCATGGGAGCGGCACGACACACCGTTTGTATTTGAAGCTTAAGTTGCATGTATATTGTAAAGGCAACCTAACAACCCCTATAATATACTTGTAGGTGGGAACACGACAATTGCATTCACGTACTAAGTGTTGGATTTATCTCCTTTACTCTCCTAAATCCTATGTTAGTCTGCCTCTATTCATGTTGTTGTATTTTACTTGTGTTGTCGCACAGTTTGCATATTTACATGTAAAATAAGACAGGCGAAGAAGGCGACAATGTATTTTTACACGTGATTTATGACAGGCGAAAAAGACGACACTGCCTTACAAATGCCAAAGGTGCCCTTATGGAAAAGCGAAGGTACCCTGTAAATCAGTTTTTAAGGCATTTGTCAGAGTGTCGCGTTTTTCGCATTTTCATCAACGTTAATTTTAGCGAAGGTTGACGTCGCGGCCTTCTCACGCTCATCCCATGCACCGTGCAATCAGATTTGACAACGACAACAGCCACCCACGATCTCCCACAGATAGCACATCCACTTTTGTACCTTCTTCATCTACACACCCGTAAAATTATGTATATATTGAATACTATCTGCGTATTCAAACAAGAGCATTACAACCACATCAAAACAGATCAGAACGACATCAGAAAAGAAGAGAGAGAACGAAACATCACTGATAATCAGAGAGAGACACTGTAGATGCTTTTGTGCATTCATTCTTTTCTTCTAGATGTATTGTCAGTAATAGGTTTATCACCTTTATAGATTGTGTGATTAGCTTTGTGAAGCATGCAGTTACGTCTGCTATTGTTTTGTGCTCACCTGCATTATTGACCTGTATATTTCATTATACTTCATCTGATTACAGCTCTGTTTGTTCTGCGTTCAGATTTGTGTCAATATTGCAATGCTTTTCTGCATTCTGTTTGGCTTTCTAATTACTTAATCTGGTTGTCTGCTCTTCGCGAATCATTATTAGTCTAGCTGATCGCGACTAATATTTAGTCTCGCTTTTCGTGACTAATTCGCGACTGATTATTAGTCTAGCTTTTTGCGAATAATTCGCGACTAATAATTTGTCTAGCTGTTCGCGCCAAATTCTCTTTCTGATGTATTTGATGCTTAATGTTTGGCTACGTATCAGATCAAACATGATTTCTATCACTAATGTTCTGTTTGAGTCTGATAGGAGTAGTCATGCTTAAGGAAAGAGTGAGATAGCTTATTCCGCTGCACACGAACAATTTTCGTTCGAGTTCGTTTCTTTTTCGAGTTTCGAGTTCCGAGTTCGTTTCGTTTTCGTGTTCGTTTTCTTTTCGAGTTATCTTTCTTCACACCCCTCTTTCCAACATAAGGGCAAACCATATAACATATACCCCATTTCTAGACCATATGTCACGCATGCCAAAAATCAGCCAATATATTATTCAAAAATAGATTTGAATTTGTCAATTGATAGCATGTGTCATACCTAACTACAAATTGGTTATTTTTACCAACCTTCCATTTGTTTATTGTCATGTGACAATGATTTTATCAAAGCTATAGTAGTCCATATGTTTGAATCGATGCAGAATCAAAACCACAAAGCACCCATTGATGAGTTGCTGAAAACTTGTGAAATTCTATGTAGGGTCAATACCCCCTCAACAGACGGTAAACTTCAAGCCAAGGCTTCAAAGGAACTCAATAGTTCTCAAATGTGTCCATGTCTCACATAAGTAATACCTATCCGTTATTAAAAACTAGCATATTTGTTGGTTAGGGTGTGTACTATCTAGCATCGGACCAGCTAAAAAGTTATTACCCAGTCAACCACACATCTATTTACATGGGTATGTATTTTGTAAAATAGGGTGGTAGAGGGAAGACTTGCAATTCTCTCTCTCTCTCTCTCTCTCTCTCTCTCTCTCTCTCTCTCTCTCTCTCTCTCTCTCTCTCTCTCTCTCTCTCTCTCTCTCTCTCTCTCTCTCTCTCTCTCTCTCTCTCAACTCACATTATTGCTATTTTTCCTCTGAAACATAAAAAAAACCCTAAAAACAACGCCCTCTCTCTCTCTCTCTCTCTCTCTCTCTCTCTCTCTCTCTCTCTCTCTCTCTCTCTCTCTCTCTCTCTCTCTCTCTATCATGATGCAAGCCTCTCCTTTTCTCTCTTGCCCTTTTATACCTTTCTCTCTTTCTAGAAACTTCTCTCTGAATTTCTGAAGCGACATGTTCTCTCTAGAAATTTCTAAATGCACATGTCATTTTCAAGCATTTCACTTCAAATGCCCTTCAAATAAATTTTAGGGCAAACGTGGACCAATGAGCATATACAAAACCCTTTTTGTCTATCATTGCCCACATTCTCTCTCTCTCCCTCCCTCTCTCTCTCTCTCTCTCTCTCTCTCTCTCTCTCTCTCTCTCTCTCTCTCTCTCTCTAATGCTATAATCGCACATGCTTTGCCACAACCAAGGCACCACCCACGTATGTTTATATTTTGTACTTGTCACCCACTTGAGCGATCCCCTAAACGTGTGTAATGTGAGAGTTGATTTGATTGTCATGTTCCCATGGTGCAACATGTGGTCCAAATAAAAAGTAACATGCTCATTGGCCAAAATGTATTCTTTAATAAGTTGTTGATTGCAAACATAGCTTTATTGTGGGGGAAAAGTTTGGATCGAGATTTACTTTTTTATTTTAGTTTTTTTTTTTTGCCTTTTTTTCTTTTTCTCATGCAATCCATTCCTTTTGTGTTCTTAATCTCTGCGTCTATACATTTACACACACTAGTCAAAATATCTGAATCGTGAAAAGATCTTGGATAATGCAACAATATGCACTTTGTAATATGACCACATAAAAAAATGATCTACAACAACTTTAAATAACTTGTTCCATTTTGCAACATAGCATAGGCTTGGCATTTTCAAGTTGCAATGCATGTCAAAGGCTAGTTTTCCTTTCAAAGAAAGGCAAAAATTTCAAAAGGATGTCATGTGAATGGCAAACTTTAGAATTGCCCTTTTATTTGAAAGGTGACTTTAAAAAGTCAAATGTCATGCTAGTTTTAAATTTTTAAAAATTTATTGCAAAATATAATAGAATATATGTATATAAGTGGTTGAAAGGTTTATACCTATTTTATTTGAAAGGTACCCTTGTATTATACTTGTCATGTGAAACGCATGAAAAAAAAAGCCCATAGGGTTGAAAGGTAAGGCTGAACGTCAAATTCCAAGCCTAATATCTTTCATTTATTGTAAGAACTAGAGACAGCTACTATGTATCACAAAAGGGACAACAAATGTGATAAATAAATTTTTGGCTTATTTGAGTGCTTGTACTTCTAACATCATTAAAGAAAATTGTCTTGTAATATATTGCCATGTGCCAACTCAATGATGTATCCAAAGTATAATGCACACCTTCAAGGCTCACATATGATGAGAAGAGTAAGCAAGTGGAAATTATTTTGCTTGCCTAACCTCTTTTGATGACCCTACATGTGTAGATGAAGCAAGGAACAAAGAGGAGTGGATCCAAGCAATGGATCTTGAGTATCAAGCTCTTATGAAGAATGGAACATGGAGATTTGTGGAGTTACCTAAGGACAAGAAAGCCATTGAATGCAAATGGATCTTCAAGGTGAAGACAAAACAAGATGGATATATCAACAAGTACAAGGCAAGGTTGGTGGCAAAAGAAACTCCTCAAGAACATGGGATTGACTATGATGAAACCTTTGCACCCTTGGCAAATATGGTAAGCATTGGTCATCATCTCTCTTGCTACTCTTTATGGATGGGATCTATGGCAATTGGACATTATAAATGCATTTTTGAATGGTGATCTTGAGGAGGAAGTGTACATGGAGCAACCCGAGAGCTACATTTCATCTACAAAGTCAAATCATGTGTGTCTTCTACAAAAGAGTTTGTATGGCCTTAAGCAAGCACCAAGGAGTTGGTATGCTAAGCTTAACACTTTTTTACTCTCTCAAGGATTTGTTATGAGTGAGTATGATCATTCAATTTATTATAGTTTTGCTGGAAATGATGTTACCATCTTGCTAATCTATGTGGATGATATCATCTTGAGTGGTGGAAACAATCAAACTGTGGAGGATATCAAGGGTGCTCTTAAGAAGGAATTTGAGGTGCATGATCTTGGTAACTTGCATTACCTTTTAGGAATAGAAGTGATTGGATCTTCCCAATATACTTTCATTTGTCAAGAGAAGTATGCTAATTATATTCTAGAAAGATTTCATATGGTAAATGCAAAAGCTTGTGATACACCAATGGAATCTCATGTAAAGTTGACTATACGCATGTGTGTGCGCACGCGCGTGCACACACACACACACACACACACGAAGAAAGATTGCCTCACATAGTAGAGATGTTTAAATTTTGACTTATGTGTTTAATCTATATCAATAGTAGTCTTACTATCAATTTTTCTTGGCTCTTTTATTAAAGAATTTATAGTAAAGAATAAAATATTTTCTGTGTGTGATATTAGCTATTTTAATGTGTAATGATGTGACCATTTGCATGTATATTTTAGGTAGATATTTGTTTTTATGCTTGCATGCATGCATGTGTGTCACATATTCAACTACACATTAACATTAACAAACATGCTAATTTGGATGAGAGAGATGGAGACAATAACAAGTGCTAATAAATATAAAAAAATTGTCTACTCAATCATATTCGCTCTAGTTTAAAAAGTTTTAAATGCATTTTTGACAAACAATTCTACCCCAAATGTGGTGATGTGAGAGCGGTTCATCCATGTTGCAATGTTATATTTTTTATGGATATCATGATCAATGTCCAATGAAGCCCAAGATGGTGTGCTTATAACATTTTTAAACTAGCTTGTCAAGGAATATAAGTGTAGTGATGTGTGATATTTGTAGTGATGTGGAATATAAGTGTAGTGATGTGATATTTGTAGCTATTGTACTTTCTAGTCCTATTAGAGCATCATAAAATTGCATTTTCTAATAGTTAGTAGCTCAAGTCCTCCACCAAAGCCAAGTTGGCTAGGGGTTTTATTTTGAAGTGAGAATATTTTATTCCAAGCTTTGCAACAATAATGTAGATAACTGAACTCCACTTGGAAGTGCGCAACTTATTTTTTCAAAATGCCATGTCAATAGTGGAATTCTTTGTTAATGTAACATAATTGGCTATAGTATAATCCCTCAATGCCAAGTTCATAGTTTATAATATAGATTTTCTCATAAAAACCTATAATATTCTTATGTGGATTCAGGTGAATCATGTTGACAACTTACATGTATTGATATATTTTGAATATTTGGTATCATTTTAGAATTTTTTACAATATACATAAGTTGTGTGTCTTTCACAATCTCCAACCATATTGTGAAATCAATGAATTTCAATATAAAACTTTATTATTGAGTTGCTATTTCCTTCGTGGACCACAAAGTTACTTCAGGTGAAATAAATATCACATAGAAGCCTCACAAAAGCACAATTACAAATCATGTTAAATAGTATCACTACAATCAAGTGGGTACATGTTTAAAAATTTCTTAAAATATGGTCTTTCAACATTTTACTACTTCTGCTTGCATTAAAAAATGTGACAAAATAAGAAATAGATTGGTCAACATGTTGATCTAACATAGTGGAAGAGATGGTCAACATGTTGTGTAGAACTTCACAGTTTGGAACTAAGCAAGGAACTAAGCACATTGACAATGAGATTGAATTTTCAACATTAGTAATTTCACATGAGACATGTTTGAAATGTATTGGACATGCCTCAAGGAAAGAACATCATAGCCTGAAATTGGGTTAACAAGATTAAATACTGGGCAAATGGTGATTTAGAAAATTACAAGGTAAGATCGATAGTTCTCAAATAGAATGGACACATTTTGCAAAGATGTTAATGCTAATGGCAAAGATGTGATCGATTAAGATGATTATTGCATGGGAAACTAAGAACAATTTTGACCTTTATTAACTAGACCTAAAGGTGGCTTTTCTAAGCAGGGAGCAAATTGAAGAAGTATACATGATGCACCTGACAAAATTTGAGCAACTTGAGGGGGCCATACATAAGCTATAGAAAGCCATTTATGGACTACATGCATCCAAAAGTTGGTATGACAAAATTGACACCTATTTTAGTTTAATTTGGTTTAATATGTGCTATTGTTATGGAGGTTTATTTGTAAAAGATATAACCATTGTTGCAATCTACATCGTAATCGCTAAAAATAATGTGCTTAATTTAAATGAATGCAAGAAAAATATGACGCATGAGTTTGAGATGAATGATTTATGAGAGCTCCATTTCATATAAGAATACATGTTGCTAGGAGCAAAGAAGTTGGGAGTACTATGATGTCAAGGAGAACACATTGAAGGAATGTTAGGGAGATTTTATGTCACTAATTGCACCCTTGGAGGAGTCTTACAATTTGGGCAAGTTGCAAACAAATGTTTGTTACACTATGGATGACAAAGCCTGAATATGTAGCAACATGGCAAAGTGCACAAGAATATACATGGATAGAAAAATTAGTCAATGAAATAGGAATAATAATAGGTGATTTTATTTTATACAATAATAGGATGTGTGTTCTTCAGTGAGATTTTGGATGTTAAGCACATAGAAATTGTGAATCTCACAGTTGTGGAGTGTCCACTAAGTGTGATTTAGGTGTATGAATGCACAATGATCAAGATTAGATCAACATGGCAGTAGTATTTGCAATGTTTTCTGCCCTTTGTCTGACCTTCTGATTGTTTTGTCTGATTGTCTACTCTTGCTTCTGCTATCACCGCACACCTAGCTCTAAACTTAACTTTATTATTGTGTTCGCCTATTGTTACAAATAGTGCACGCACCGAGGGAACTTCTCACATTCCCCCCAGCATCCGGGTCAAGCATTAATATTATGGCTCTTTGAACACTACCATCATGATCGATTCTTTGCTATCAAGCTACACAAAAGCATATTGAATCTTACTATTACGAGTGATGGCTGCTACTTCATTAGTTGTACCAGCTAATGTGAATTGAAAAGTGCATAGTAAGATGAACCTGGAGGAGTTTTAGATGCTAACTGATTGATGTAGTTTGGGTAATACCTTACAGGTTGATCCTTCATAAGTTTTGATCGATGTTAGCAATGAATTTGTTCAGGGTATGATTGAGGTAACGGACTTAGTAGTCTCAACACAGGTTCGCGGCATTAGGATGGACATCTTGGAGGCAACATTTGTTGTTGCGCTCCATTTGCCTGCTGATGGTACAGTACCTCCAGATCTATCAAGGGAGGATATTGATGAAGCCAATCTCGTGCTTTGCCAATCCTCAAGGTGTTGAAGAATATCAACCTCACTAGATGAGGACGATCCTTCCAAGAGGGAAGTCTCTTGCTTAACTTGCCCCTTTTCCCTCTTCTCACGAAAGTCATAGTCCTCGTCAGACCCTTCATCTTCTTCACGGATGGCGTCATCGATCACGTCTTTCAATTGCTCGTATGAGTCTTCAGGTTTCAATTCTCTCCTAATGGCCTTGGGTAGACCGACTAAAAAAAGTTTAATGGCCATTTTTTCAATTACGTAATCATCGACACACTCTACTTTAAGACGCTTTAAGCGCTCAATGTAGGTCTTCAATAGATTCTTTACTTCACATCTTGATATGCGTCAATTGGATGAAAGGACTCTACGTCAGTTTGGAGGGTTTGAACCGTTTGATCAATGCTGCGATGACGGTCTCCCAAGACGTGTTGTCTGGGCCTTCAAGATTTAAAAACCACTCTTTTGCGTCACCTTGTAAAATCATGGAAAATAAACGTACCCTTTTTGTGTCAGATTCGTCCCCATAGAATTTACAAGCATTGTTGAAATCTTGGAGAAATTGTGTCAGATCTGATTCGCCACGCGTACTTAGGTGCGCCAATCCTAGGAAGTCTTTTCTCCAACTTGGGAGGTGGATGGGATGGCGTGGAGCCGTTGCGTCGTCAGGGAGAAGATCATGGTTGTTGTCATTCTCAAGTTGGTTGTGCAGTACAAAGGATGAGCATGAGAAGGCCGATAAGTTGGGCTTCCCCGATATGTCGACCAGGTTGGGTCTACCCGATAGTTCGTCCAACTCCGATATGTCGGCCATCTTCACTTACTCGTCTTTAGTAGTTGAGCTGCATAACAATGCAAGTAAATATGTAGCAATGAATGGAACTAGATTAACATGGGATTTAGGAGAGTAGAGGAGATAAATCAACATTGGAGTCAATTGGTACTTTTTCAATTAAACACCTTGAGATAGAGACATCAATCTCTGGTGCTCCTAGGTCTCCAAGGTCAACTGTAAGAAGGGATATCTTTGGTAGAGAAATCTTCTTCTTCCTCCTTGTTTGTGATAGGCTCTTTAGATGCTTTCTATAGTGGTTTTTGTCAAATAGCAGCTCACAATGTCATATTGCTTCTTTGTCTGCAGCCTCCTTAATGGAACTTCCTCGTCCTTGCCTTCAAAAGTAACCTTGAATGAAACTGCCATCTCCTTAATTTGAACTTAATGGAACTTCCTCCTCCTTGTCTTTAAAAGTAACCTTCTTTTGAAGTGGATTGGATTTAAGTTCATCTTTGATTAAAGTTTTCACTTCCTCTGCAACATCCTTCTTAAACAACTTTGCAGCGTTTCGGTCATAATCAGAATCGTCTTTCAAGTCTTTTTGGATAAAAGACTTGTTTTTCAACTGCTTTGTCGGATGTTTCCGCTTATTCTTCCAAGTCTTAGCTGAACTCTCTTTCATTGGTTTGGGTGATTTTGAAGTGCTTCAAGTGGAGACTTTAAAAACATTTTCCAAATCACTCGGCCAATTGATATCAGTGGTCAGCAGAGTGCCTTCGTCGATTCTCTGTACGACTGCATCTTCCCGTTTCTTCTTTATCTCTGGTTTTGCACCTGGAGTCTAGCAATATTTGTACAGTACCTTCGGCTTTTGAGGCTTTGGGCAATCTGCAGCTTGATGTCCTTCTCCCGAGCAATTTGAACATAATGGGACATAGCGGATTGGTCGACGAGGCTCCGAGCAATCGGGGGAATAATGGCCTTGTGCGCCACAATTATAACAGTTGCCCGCCAGCTCTTTTGGCAGTAGATTGACTGGTGCATAAACAGTCTTTTGGTTTGAGCTCATCTTTTATAGCAGGTCCAAACTCTTTTTGGCCACTTGGCTTTCCCACCAAAATGCTAACCCTATTATTTTAATGAAATTTAGACTAATGAACTTTGAAAAGTCAAACTCTAAGTCTAAAACAAACTTGGCCTCAATTTGTCAAATATGAAAATATAGCAAATATGATCAAACTAGTTGAATTTTTCACGTTAGGATGGTTCCTTCTAACATCCACTTGATAGTCTTTACACAATCGATCAATAAACATGAGCATTTGTATCTTTGGAGGTATTTCACTATAAAGAGAAGTAAGATACTCATAGAAATCTTAAATGAATTGATCAAGGTCTTTAGTCATGGTTAATCCCAAAAGCTTTTGGAAATGTTCATCGTAATCTAACAAGGGAAGAAAGTATTTTTTGAATACTAGGCAAAATGCCTCCCATGTTAAGGGTTATTTTTCTTTGGCTACTATATCCTCCCAAAAAAAGCTTTTCCATCCGGAAACATAGTGGCGGTGGAGAGTTTTTCACTTTCAAAAAATGTGTTCACGGCAAAATATTTATTCCAATCATTAAGCCAAGAATTAACAATTCTTAGACTCCTCTCTTTCTTTTCCCCCTTTATAAACTTTGATGGGAGGAGGTACTACATGCTTTCGATGACTAGCCAACTTAGATTCAAGGGCTTGATTCTTCAAATTAGTTTCATGAAGTTGTTGGTTGGTTTCTTGGATTTGTTGGTAGAGAATTTGTAGTGCTTGTGCCACACTAACAGGTTTAGATAAATCAAAGGTAGTATTAGGGGTTGATTGGTCCATTGGAGTGTCTTGATCATGATCCTAGTTTTCAAAGCATCAACAAAGAAAGAAAGATTAGAAAAAGACAATTACAAGCTCATTCCAAGTTTCATATGCTTAAATCTCAAAAGAAAGTTCAAAACTTTTAGATTCAATCTCATGAAAATGACTCAAAACTCATCCAAGTTCTCATTTACATGTTGGTTCCCTCTTTTAGGTTTCCATAATCATCACTCATAGTGAATGATTACTAAATTTGATGACAAATTTCCATTTACATTTATCAAATTTTAAGATGGTTTTATCTATGTCTGTAGCAATGTGGTATGGAGAACTATCTTTTGTTTTGGTAGGAGTTGCTAGCAAATTCTTTCTCTTACTTCTTTAAATTCAAAAGTCAAGAAGTGAAATGAATTTACAATTCTTTAACCAAAACAAATTTTCCTTTGATAGAATTTACTAAGTCTCTTCACAAAAACCAGAATTTTTGGTCTATTTTCACTAATCCAAGATTCAATAGACTAAAAAATCAGATGTGAAGGTCATTGAAGTGCTGTAGAAGTCACTGAAGTTCTGTGAAAAAAAAGAGCATTTCAAAATGATGGGTAAAACAATTTTCCCATTAATGTAAAATCAACTTCCCTTCACAAAAACTAGAATTTTTGGCCTATTTTCACTTATCCAAGGTTCACACAAAATAAAAATCAAATTTGAAGTTTTTTGAAGTTTTGTGAAGGTGTTATGTCCATGACCACTATGTAGGATACAATATATTCCTAGTCTTGGATACACGGTACTCCAGTGAAACAAGCTGTTAGTTATGCCACATCATACTGGACATGACCCGAAAGTAACTAATATCCTTGTGAGGCCCAGAACACACTAAGTGGAGTTTGGACAAGTTAATGAGACAGTGTATGCATGTGTAGAGTTATCAATATCAATTCTATGAATAGTTAATCCATGCATAGGACTCTATTATAGGTGAATCTATGTGTAGGGGACATAGGGCTATGCATGGCTATGTGCCCAGGATGCATTAGGCTCTATATAAGAGGACCAAACTCGCCCTACTCCTCAACATGGTTCTTGATTCATTGCCAGACTCTCACTCTACATTCATGCTTCTTGTTCTTGGGCCTGGGGGGGAGGCTTCTAGAGATTGATTGGATGCTTCTACTTGATTGGGTGGTTTCTCCACAGTGTGTTATCCTTTTGTGTATAGGATTTGTAAGCAGGATCTAAGGAGCTTCCCTTATAGTGGTATCAGAGTAAGGCTTACAAGCTTGGAGAGGTGGTGCTTTTCATTGGAGCTTGGTGGTATTCAACTAGTATTCTCATCCAAGGTGAGGAGCAAGGTTGCAAGTTGATGGATCTTCCCAAATTCAATTTGCATGTTCCATATCTCTCTCAAATTTCATTGTGTTTATCGTGAATTGTGCTAGGAAATCAATTTTGGTGTCTTTTTTGGAGTTTTAGCATGTGTAGCTCAAAACAACTGAAGGATCTGAAATTTTCAGCAAGTTAATTCACTTTGAAATAGTTGAAATTCAGTTTGCATGTTGGATCTTCCCATGTATTTGGATTCTAGGCTCTTTTGTGGCCAAATTTGGCTTGTTTTCCATGTTTTTTGCACAAAAATAGAGGGTAGAATTCAAATCCAGCAAGATCAGATCAATTGATTGGTTGTAACTCTGTATTTTGGATTGCATGTGGATTTGGATTCTTGCCATTAATTTTCAATTGTGCATGGTGAAAAAACCTAGAAAGGGCTAAAATTCATGATTTTTGCTTGTTTTTTCCATGAAATTGGATGGTAGGAGGTTGTTAAACATCAATTTAAGCTGGGAAAAGATGAATCATAGTCTTTTGAAGCTTTCCTAGAAGTTAGAGCCAATAATTCCAGCAATTGGATTTGTAGGAAGTCAAAAAGTGTCAAAAATTGACCAATTTTGGTGAATTTTGGGGGATGGATTTTTCTAAATCCATAAGAGGATCATTCTGGATTTTTTCCAGCATGATTTGTATTCCATTTTACCTTCCCAGCAAGCTATCAAGCTTGTAAATTGATGGGTTGCTTATGTTTCAATTCCATCAAGTTTGTAGCAATTTTAACTTCTAGAAACCAAGAAATCATGGTTCTCAGCCCATACTGCTTCATAGGATCTGTATGAAGGCTTCATGGAACTCTTTTTGACCATTTAAGACTGTTTGGATCATCAATTTTAGGCTTGGTTGAGTGTTTGCATGTTCTTGGACAGATTGGTCTAGAAAAAGTGCACCCTCCTACAGCTTAATTGGCTGTTTTGAGCTCGCAAGTGTGAATCCTAGGTGGCAGGCTGATGTGGCAAATGTCTTGTTCACTGAGTCTCCCTCTATACTGAGCTTTACAACACCCAATTTGGTGTCCTGTAGCCAAAGATATGAGCATTTGAAGTTTTGCAATTTTGTGAGCAAAATTGGTAAGATTTCCAATTGTTCTGATTGCATGCATGACAATTTCCTATTTTGAAGTACTGTGCTTGCATGGAATGTCTGCATGTGGATTCTCTGACATGCATGGGTTGGTTAGATCTGTTTTGAGTGGTTATACGCATGTACTCTGACAGGTAGATACAAAACTGAATTTTATAGCTAACAATTTCCGTAACACTCAATTTTTACGTAAAATTTCGTAAGTAAAAATTCAGTTTAATGTCGCATGTCTTGCATGCCTGAATGACATTATTGAAGTAAAATTAAGAATCGAACAGTGAATCAAATTTTCAATTTCGATTGCTTAATAACTGACTGTGATTTTTTATGAATTTTTAGAAAACGTAAAATTTTAAAAAAAATTCAAAATTGCGAAAACTCGAAATTTTTAGTTTTTTCCAGTTTCTTCTATGAAATTGACTAAAAATAGTGATTTGACCATACTGGAATCAATTTTAGTCAGTTTTTTGGTCAACAGTACTCCACTATGAGTTAATCAAATATTAACTAAATCTAGTAATTTCCAGGATAGATATATCGAGATGGCCGAAGAAACTTCAAATCAAGCTGCAAATCCAGGTGCACCATCTTATATGGTGATTTGTCAACAGTTGAGTATGGCACTAAATGACATGAATAATCGTAATAAGATGAGAGATCAGCAAATGGAGGTTCAAATTGATGTCTTCACCCAATTCTTGGTTTTCAACCGGAGGTTTATTCGGACGAGAAGAAGGAGAAGAAACCTGAGGTTGTTGAGGACTGGCTGCCCAAGTGGAGTAGTTACTTCAAACTGCACGATGTTCCTGATGAGAAGAAAATTGAAAGTGTCGTGCTGTTCCTATGCAACAAAGCATCATCGTGGTGGCGAGATTTACAGATGAAGCCAACTACTTAGGATGCGTTTGTGGAAGTTTTCAAGAAAGCTTTCGTAATTGCTGATGACGTGGATTACTACCTAAAGTTCGTGAACTACAAGATGGGTACAAAAATTTTAGACTCTTATATCCAAAAATTCATTCGATGTGAAGCTGACATTATAGCAGTTTGTCCTAGGTTTGCCAGCCAACTATCAGAAAGAATGCAGACGAAATGTGCTTCAAAGCCTTGAGGATGTGTTTCGGATTGCGAAAGCATATGATTCCACAATGGTGGCATCCAGGAAGCAATTTGCACAAATTCCAACCACTTTGAAAACCAAGAATATTTTGACGAATTAAATCAAGCAGCATCAGAACCCAGGAAGCCGAAGAGAAAGAGATTCATGAAATCTATGTTTTGGGAAAAGGCTAAAAGAGGGAACTTATGTTTTGTTTGTAAGAAGCTTGGACATATGATGGAATTTTGTCCAGAAAGGAAGAAAGGGTCTGCTCACATGATAGAAATCCCAGGAGGCAATGGTTAGACTTTGGAAATTAACTGGATGGATTGCAAGTGTGAATGTTCTTTTAGTACTACTTCTTTCTTGCCTAATGAATTTTTTCGTCTAATTGACATAGTTAAAGATCAAGAAGTGAGTATTTTATTGAACAGTAGTTCAACTCATAATTTTATTAATTCTTGTTTTGTGCAGAAACTTAGCTTGGAAACTGAAGCCAGCAATCATAGATATAAAGTTTATCTAGCTTCAGGAGCATAGTTGGAGACTTGGAACGTAAAAGTCCCGAAGCTCCCAGTTTTGGTGCAAGGACACACAGAATTAGTTAATTTTCATGTTTTAGACCTAGCTCGTACTGATTTAATTTTAGGTTACGAATGGTTATTCAGTAAATCACGTTCTCTGTTAATTGATTTTGAGAAGCATGTTCTCACTTTCAAGGAGGGTGATAAGGTAGTTACATTATTTGACAGTAATTTTGTACGTCCGTTGGATCAGATTTCTATAGTTAATAAAAATGGAAGCATTGGATTATTCTGAGTATGAAGCTTTTTCAATTTATGCTATTCTAGTTGTGGATGTTCTTGAAATGAATCTAAATGGTTGTGAATTCTTAACAATTCTGAACTCAGTAAATTTAGATCATGAACAAGTAGTGAAAGAACAGATCATAAATGAATTTAGGGATGTTTTTCCATCTGAATTACCTCATGGTTTACCACCATCTAGGTCAGTAGACCACAAGATTGAGTTAATTCCAGGAAGTCAATCTGTCTCTAAACAACCTTGCAGGTTCTCTTAGAAAGAGGAGATAGAGATTTCAAATCAAATAGAAAACTATCTGAGGATGGGACATATACAACCTAGTAAATCACCATGGGACGCTCCTGTTCTTCTTAAAGCGAAGAAAGATGGAGGTTTCAGGATGTGTGTGGATTGCAAGGGGCTTAATAAAGTGACTATAAAGAATAAATATCCATTACCCAGGATGGATGACCTTGTGGATTGCTTGGGTGGAGCACGGTATTTCACCAAGATAGATCTCAGGACAAGGTACCATCAAATAAGAATTAAGTCAGAAGATGTTCAAAAGACATGATTTCGTTCTAGATTTGGTCATTATGAATTTCTAGTGTTGCCATTTGGATTAACGAATGCTCTAGCAACGTTCCAGCAAATGATGAACGATTTATTTCGTCCATATTTGGAGAAGTTTGTGGTAGTATTCTTAAACGACATTCTCGTTAAATCCTTGATGGAACATGTAGAACACTTAAAAGTCATCTTGATGAAACTCCGTCAGGAGTTATTCTACGCTAAAGAGTCCAAGTGTGAATTCTTTAAGCAAGAGTTGCTTTATCTCGGTCATAAGATCACAGTAAATGGGATCAAGATTGACGAGGATAAAATCAAGATTGTGATTGAGTGGCCAATTCCAGAAACTGTGAGGTAGGTAAAGTCTTTTTTAGGTTCTACACTTTTCTTCAAGAGATTTATTGAGGATTATGCTAAGTTAGCAGCACCGCTTAATAATCTGACAAAAGGAATTGTTAATAAAACGAAAAAGAGGAATCAACCTAGTCTACCTGTTGTTTGGAACAAGGAATTGAATCAGTGTTTTGAGAAACTTAAAACAATGATGGTTTCAGCTCTCGTGTTACAAATTGCAAATCCAGATTTACCTTACGTCGTGAGAACAAACGCAAGTGATGTTGCAGTTGGAGCAGTTCTATTACAAATGGATAGGCCACTAGCGTTTGAAAGCAAAAAATTCACTGGTCCTCAGTTGTGTTATACTATGCAGGAAAATGAATTGTTTGCTGTAATCCATGCACTTAAAACCTAGAGACACTACTTGTATGGTAGTAAGTTTGTAGTGTATACGGATCCCCAACTTCTCAAGTATTTTTGTAATCAACATAATCTTCGGGGGAGAAAAGCTCGATGGGCTGAATTGATGCAAGAATTTGATCATGAAATTTGTTACATAAGAGGCAACTCTAATCAAGTTGCAGATGCTCTTAGTCGGATTGGTGAACTGAACGAGTTGTCATTCACCTAGATTTCTACGAATCTATATCTTTCGCTGAGAGGAAAATATGAATCAGATTCCCATTTTGGTCACATTTGGAATATTGTTCAGACCGGAAGAAATGTGGACAGTGTTGAGTCAGAAACACAGGGGACTCAACTAACTAAGAAAGATAAGAAGATTGTGGAACAGTTCACCGTTCGAGATGGATTACTATTTCGGAATGGAAAAGTTTGGGTACCTGGTGATGATGAGCTCAAATAGAAGATTTTGTTTGAATGTCATGACATGCCCTGTGCAGGACATCCCGGTATACACAGGACTCTGGACTTGATTAAGAGGGAATTTTATTGGCCAAATCTCAAGCCATATGTCGAGTCATATGTTGTTAAATGCAAGCCCTGTCAACTAGCAAAGGCTGAACGCCATAAGGCTGGTGGTTTGTTGCATCCATTAGATATCCCAGATAAGAAATGAAAAAACATATCTATGGATTTTGTAGTTGGACTTCCAAAGACCCAATGACAAAATGATTCTATTTGGGTTGTAGTGGATCGGTTAACTAAGTTAGCTGCATTCATACCAGTCAAGTCAACTATAAAGGCTTTTGATTTAGCCCAGATATTTGTTGAAAGATTATTTCGGTTGTATGGTTTGCCAGATGACATTGTTAGTGATAGAGATCCTAAGTTCACAGGTCACTTTTGGTCAGCAGTATTCCATAAACTGGAAACTTCTTTGAGTTTGAGTTCTTCTAATTATCCTGAATCAGATGGCCGGACAGAAAGGACTAATCAAACTATGGAAGATATTTTGAGGACATATGTTTCTCACAAGCAATCTCATTGGAAAGATTATCTCCCACTGGTTGAGTTTGCATATTATAGTAGAAAACATTCTGCTATAGGTTACAGTCCTTTTATGCTTATGTACGGTTTTCAACCTAGATCTCCTAAAAATGTTGAGATGAAGTTTGTTAAGATCCAGAAGGTTGCTAATTTTTTGCATGGTATGGAAGAAATGTTGCAAGTGGCTAAGGATAGTATCCGTAGTGCTCAGGATAGAGCTAAACACTATACCGATCTTAAGAGATCTCCAAGAGATTTTAAAGTTGATGACTGGGTATATCCTAGGATTCCAAAAGATTCTAAGACGTTAGGTACAGGGAAGCATTATAAGCTGTCTACCCGTTATTGTGGACCTTTCAGGATTGTACGTAGAATTGGTTCTTTGGATATGAACTCGATCTTCAAGGAAAATCGATTGCACACCCAGTGTTTCATGTAGGTCATTTGAAACTAAGTTTACATGATGGTGATACAGTTGGATTGGATGAGGATTTATCCCATTTGGAAGATTTATCGCTTAGTGTACCTTTGGAACCTGAGAAAGTGCTCAGAACCAGAGATAAACAATTGAGAAATCGTACTATCTCTGAGTGCTTAATTTGGTGGAAGGGTCGTACTGAGGATGATGATTTGTGGGAGAGAGTTGATAGCATAAATAAGAGTTTTCCGGATTTTAGTTTCTAAGGATAGAAACAGTTTAAGGAGGGAAGAATGTTATGTCCATGACCAGTACATAGGATACAGTATACTCCTAGTCTTGGATACATGTTACTCCAGTGAAACAAGCTGTTAGTTATGCCATGTCATACTGGACGTGACTCAAAAGTAACTAATATCCTTGTGAGGCCCAAAACACACTAAGTGGAGTTTAGACAAGGTAATGAGACAATGTATGCATGTGTAGAGTTATCAATAGCAATTCTATGAATAGTTGGTCCATGCATAGGACTCTAATCTAGGTGAATCTATGTATAGGAAACATAGGGCTATGCATGGCTATGTGCCCAGGATGCATTAGGCTCTATATAAGAGGACCAAACTCGTCCTACTCCTCATCATGGTTCTTGATTCATTGCCAGACTCTCACTCTACATTCATGCTTCTTGTTCCTTGGCTTGGGGTTGATGCTTCTAGAGATTGATTGGATGCTTCTACTTGGTTGGGTGGTTTCTCCACAATGTGTTATCCTTTTGTGTTTATGATTTGTAAGCAGGATCTAAGGAGCTTCCCTTATAGAAGGTCATTGAAGTTCTATGAAAAAAATAAAATTTCAAAATAATGGGTAGCTTTGGCCTAAGATGGGTTGATTCCTCACTAAAGTTTAGTGTGTAAACAAGACCAATCCTCCAAACTATATCTACATTTAGTAACTTCACTTTAGGCACAAACTAAACTTCAAAAATAAATTTTGAAAGTTGAAGTTGGGCCTACAGATTCGAACAGCCAACAAAAGATCAAACTTCTACTTCTCTACATCAAAACAAGAAAATTCCCACCTCTTCTTTCATGAAACACCTCTAAATTCACCTACTTTTCAACTTGCAATTAGTTTTATCTATCAAATTGATAATGTGGGCATGCTGGCAATTCTATTCTCAGCTTAAAAAGCTTACAAAAAACTAAAAAAAACAACACCTATAGTGAAGCCTACCAATGTCTAGAAGCTAGAATTGGTGCTACTTCTACCATACAATCACAAAAAAATTGATGACACATTTTTATGCAACCAAAAAAAGTGGTTTAGAGTTACCATTCACACTTTGGAAGATGCTCTAATACCACTTTAAGAACTAAGAATAGCAGCCCACCAAGCCTTTGAGTAGATGTCCATCGATGCCTCCAAAAGCCCTCCAATGTGCCTCTCCTCCAATGCTCTTAAGATCCTTCCAAAAGTAGACAAACAAGATGGCCTCAACAATTTACCACCCAACCATAGCTAGATCTATCTAGAACCCCCTTGCTAGACCACAATCACTACCATCACAATCACAAGCATGTTCAAGATCCTACCCCCATCTAAGTACCATACCAAAGATGGTGATCCTCTCAAGAACAAGCAAGTCAAATGAGAAAAGAGGAGGCAAATGAAAGGCCAAGAGGCTCACAAGTTAGTGGAATGTCAAAAGACACCTTTCATAACTTGTGATTCTTGAATATAACTTCTTGGGTTCTTTAGGGGCATTTTGGGACCCTAGAAGGTGCACCCTCCTACTAGTTTCCCATGACCCTTATGTGATGGCTAAC
Organism: Diphasiastrum complanatum; assembly: GCA_029204225.1. Classification (NCBI taxonomy): domain Eukaryota; kingdom Viridiplantae; phylum Streptophyta; class Lycopodiopsida; order Lycopodiales; family Lycopodiaceae; genus Diphasiastrum; species Diphasiastrum complanatum. The sequence goes on along the minus strand of CM055110.1, from coordinate 47,350,633 downwards.
TTTGGACCAAGGCCTATTATGTGATCATGGCTCAAGGCTGAGAAGAAGATGTTTTGTAGGTATTGCAAGCGCAATAACCATGAGATCAAGGATTGCCAAATTCTCCAAGCGAAGAACGCATCCAAGCAACCTGATCAACAAGCACACACAGTATCATCATCTCCCTAGATCGAAGTGGATGAAGGCGCATTCATGGTCAAAGATCAAAGCACAATTTTTGGATGTTTCATGGTTTTTGGATTCTGGAGCAACTCAACATCTGACCAATCAACGTGAGATCTTCAACTCCTACACTCCTTACAGCACGAAGAAATTTATTCATCTTGGTGACAATAGTACTTGTTGAAAATTATCACTTCTCACTTGACATTGGTTATTGTAAATATTGATCAAACATTAGAATAATGTTGATGATCTGATTTCACACATGTGGAGCTTGTTCCCATGTGTGAAAGGATGTACTTTTCATACTTGTATATATCTAAATTGATTTTGTATCAATCTAGTTAGTGTGAACATGATATGACTAGTTTTTAGTCAAGTTGACTAGTCACCAGGAAATTAGCTTTTCCTTGCATGTGCATGAGTAAATGCTGCCACATGGCAAGTGGATGTTCACACGTGTGTATAGAGTACTAGAAGATAAGAGTTGACCATTTTCCTTAGATCCTATTTTATAGGGAATATTCCTATATTCTAGGAGACTAGCTTTTTGGATTTTAGCCATATTCTAGAAGGTCAACTTTGGATAAGGATCAAGGATGGATCAAATGGATAGATCTGAGTGATGTGGCACTCTTCACACGCGTGAAGACCTGCTAGACTGTACCAGACTCGTAGATGTACTTGATCCATAAAAGGATCATCATTTTGCTAAGAAGATTGATGAGACTTTTGCATTCTACCTTTCGTGAGGTTTCTAGTCATTTGTCTTGTGATTTCTATGAATCATTGCTATCTAGGATTATTGTACTTGTTGTTTCAGGAGAAGGCCGTACTGTCGATAGTACTCCACACGTGTGAGGCTGCTCTCACTAATTTATGATGTGTTGATCCATTGCTCTTGCTTAAATCAAAGTGTAGTGAATCTAGATCAAGATCTAATGTGTAGAACTTGATAGACCATTGATTAAGCAACCAATAACTCTCTATGATTGTAAAGTACAATCATTATTGTCCTAAAAACTGTAAAATTTATCATGGTATTAGATCTAAGTAAGAGAGTGATCATTGAATCATAAATCTTGTAAATATCATTGGCAAAATTTGTTTTTGGCCAATACTAGTGAGGGCGAGTTCATCTAGAGTGATAGCTTGAATTCATTTGGATCAAAATGACTTGGAGGCTGTGTATGTACTTTTCACACGTGTGAAACCGTACAACAACTTTCATTTCAAGTTACTTTGTGTTTTTTGGTCCCAAAACCTCAATACTAGTTCATTTTTTGTGCTTTTTGAAGCATATTATTGATCTAGATTCAATCTAGCTAATGCCTATGACCAAATAGAGTTTTGGATCATTGAAGCATTTCTTTTTAGAGTCTAAGATCAGAGCTTAGGGGCTGATTTGTTCAGATCCTTAGTTGAAGTGAAATCTCTAAGAAAAGTGTAAAGCAATTTTTTTTTGTGAGAGTGAAAGCAAAGAAGTTTTGGCAAGATCTTTGTGTATCATTCAAGCTTGTGTGCTAGATTGATAGAGACAAGCCTATAGGCATTATTGTAAGCTTTAGGCCTTTCATAGATCTTTTAAAATTTAGAAATCTTTGTGATTTTAAGAAGAGCATTCATTCTACAATGTCATCCATGGGTGGATATTTGATGGAATCAAGTGAGGGAATCAGTTCCACAAATTATTCCATTTGGAAAGTGAGAATGGAATCACTCCTAGTGATCCATGATCTATTTGACATAGTTCAAGGAGTTGAGGAAGAGCCTCTAACTCCCCAAGAACAAGCCAAATACAAGAAGAGAGCAAGATTAGCTCTACATTGCATAAAGTTAAATGTATGTAATGACCTCTTGAAAGAGGTGTCTTCTTGTACCTCATCCAAAGAGGCTTGGGCTTCATTAAAGAGAATCTATGAGTCCAATAATACTTCAAGAATCCTCATGCTAAGAAATCAAGTTTTCCAAAGCATGAAAGGAAGTGGAGAGAGTGGACAAGAGTATGTCCTTAGGATCAAATCTCTTAATAAGGAGTTAAGTGCAATAGGAGAGAAGATCCAAGATCAAGAGCTAGTACAAATCATCTTGAATGGTCTAGGTGATGAGTTCACCAACTTAGTCCAATCATTTGCTATTCAAGACACTCTTCCATCCATTGAAAAGCTGCACAATGTTCTTGTGGCTGAGGAGAGTAGGCTTCTACACCTCAAGACAAGAATGGATAGCATATCACTTAATGGAGGAGAGGAGAAGGCTAAATTTACATCTAAAGGCAAGAAACAACATCCATTCAAGAAAAATCAAGGCAAGGAGGCCGAGATGAAGAATGGAGGATCTACTTCCAAAGGCAAAGTGAAGAACAAGGCAAAACTCAAGTGTTTCTTTTGTGGAAAGAAAGGACACTTTGCCTCAGAATGCTACTTGAAGAAGAATCAACAAGCCAATGGAGATCAAGGGAACATTGCTCAAGAGGAAGAAGATGAGGATGGATTCAACACATCCTTAATGGTTGCATCTTCAAGTCAAGACACATGGTGGATACATAGTGGGGCTATGTTGAATGCTGAGAAGGTACAATCCAAGGAGGTGCAACTACATCATGTACCATCATCGGAATGCATAGCTGATATTTTAACCAAGCCATTGTCCAAAGATCCATTTTTCAATTTAAGATACGCTCTTGGAATTGGAGATAGATGTACATTAGATTTGCCAAGTTAGAAGTGAGGAGGAGTGCTGAAAATTATCATTTCTCACTTGACATTGGTTATTGTAAATATTGATCAAAAATTAGAATAATATTGATGATCTGATTTCACACATGTGGAGCCTGTTCCCACATGTGAAAGGATGTACTTTTCATACTTGTATATATCTATATTGATTTTGTATCAATCTAGTTAGTGTGAACATGATATGATTAGTTTTTAGTCAAGTTGACTAGTCATTAGCTTTTCCTTGCATGTGCATGAGTAAATGCTCCCACATGGCAAGTGGATGTTCACACATGTGTATAGAGTACTAAAAGATTAGAGTTGACCATTTTCCTTAGATTTTATTTTGTAGGAAATATTTCTATATTCTAGGAGACTAGCTTTTTGGATTTTAGCCATATTCTAGAAGGTCAACTTTGGATAAGGATCAAGGATGGATCAAATGGATAGATCTGAGTGATGTGGCACTCTTCACATGCGTGAAGACCTGCTGGATTGTACCAGACTCGTAGATGTACTTGATCCATAAAAGGATCATCATTTTGCTAAGAAGATTGATGAAACTTTTGCATTCTACACTTTTGTGAGGTTTCTAGTCATTTGTCTTGTGATTTCTATGAATGATTGCTATCTAGGATTATTGTACTGTTGTTTCAGGTGCAGGCCGTACTGTGGACAATACTCCACACGTGTGAGGCCGCTCTCACTAATTTATGATGTGTTGATCCATTGCTCTTGCCTAAATCCAAGTGTAGTGAATGTAGATCAAGTTTTAATGTGTAGAACTTGATAGATCCATTGATTAAGCAACCAATAACTCTCTATGATTGTAAAGTACAATCATTATTGTCCTAAAAAATATAAAATTTATCGGTACTCACACTATTGAAGGTAAAGGTACTGTAAGATTGCAATTCTAGCATGATCAATTCAAATTACTATCAAAGGTCTTATATGTTCCTAAACTCTCTACAAATATGTTACCAGTGAGTAGAATTACAGATTTAGGTCATAAGGTAGAATTTGAATTTGATCAATGCAGAATTATTGATAGGAGTAATAAGATCCTTGCACTTGACAAGAGACAAAGATACTTGTATAGATTGGCACACTGTTATTCTGAGTCTAGTCAAGCCTTGAAAACCTTTGTTTTAGTCAATAAAGCATTACTATGGCATCATCACTTGGGACACTTGAATCATGCATTTGTTATAAACATGTCCAGACAATCCATGGTTCTTGATTTCGACTATCCTTCGAGTAAGATCGATCTCCTTGTTTGTCATAGCTGCATCTTTGGAAAGTAGGCTAGGATTGATGAGTGTGATATGCTTCGATACCACTGATGAGAATGAAATAAGAGAAAATTGCGAAACAGTCACGACACCCACGATCCTCTTGCGACTCAATGCGATCCGAATGGAGTTCAGTTGCGATCGTTGGACACTACCAGTTGAATCACTCCTACAGTCCTACAGAATGTAGTCATGCACCGCTGATCTACGTTTATAAAATTAATGTAGTATTCAACATAGTTTCAACCAAGGTGCGAAATTTAAATGAGCAAGAGAAAACTCAGACACACGATTAACAGCAGACACATATGCATTCAAGATCAGACACAACAAGAAAATCATCTATATTGATCTTTCTCTGATTTCTTCAAGCACTGCATGCAAATCCGCACAGTGTGTTGGTGTGGGAGAAAACACAGTTCTCTCACGAGTAATCGTCTCGCTTTACTAGCGGACAGTTGGATTTTCAGATCCTAGACAGAATTGTCTTCGCACGCAGGCGGACATGTATTCTGTAATTTCGTGTTGATTGCTTACTAACATCAGACTGCTACACTGTATGTGTATTCTGTCATCATCCTATCAAGTATCATCCAACATGTATATAGTCGTTCTATGTAACCTTTAAGATTAGAGTGATTAAACATCTACAACTAATCAGAAAATTACAAGAATGGCAGATTAGCCACGACATGCCATCAGTTCAGATATCTGTACTTCTGGGTACTTGCATGATCCTTTTTTTCAGTCTTCAACAATTTTCATTCATCAGTATTGTTCCTGCAAGCAATGGAAGAATCACCAGATGGCTACTTCTGTTATTGGAGTTTGATTTTTGGATAGTAGTTCACGAGGGAAAATAACACTACATGGTAGATCATGTGTCACAAATCAAGGGAAAGGAGATTGCAACCCAACCCGAGTATTCGCTCCTTTGCAATTCAGCATGTAGATGCTTGTGTTATTGCTAACCAAGTTGGATGTATTGCAAAGGAGCAAATTTCTATTCAAGAGGTTTGGCACAAAAGGATGGGACACCTCAACTTCAAGTCATTGGAGGTAATGTCAAGGAAGAAAGTTGTGATTGGTCTTCCAAGTCCCTTAAGTGATGTCAAGCATGTTTGTGAGTCTTGTGATTTGTCTAAGTCACATAGACTACCTTATACTAGATCTATTTCTAGATCTAAAAAGCCTTTTCAACTAGTACATTCGGATATTCATGGATTTACTAAAATTAGCAATATGATGTCTTTATCAAGTTCAAGAATGCAAGGGAGAACCAATTTTTCACAAAGATCAAGTGCTTGAGGGGTGACAATGGTGGTGAGTACATATCTAACAAGTTCAAGGCCTTTTGTGATGAGCATGGGATTAAGAGAGAGTATACAACATCAAGGACCCACAACAAAATGGAGTGGCTGAAAGGAAGAATAGGACTTTATGTGAAAGTGCTAAAGCTATGAGATTAAGTGCTAATCTTGACAAACCATTTTGGGATCAAGATTTGTTGTGTGCCAATTTCGTGTGCAATAGGTGGTCGAGTGCTATTTTGGATGGAAGGACACCTTTTGAGATGCTATTCAAGAGGAGGCCAAGCGTCAACTTTCTAAGAACCTTTGGATGCACATGCTATGTCAACATTACTCTTGATGATAGGACCAAGGAAGATCCATATTCAAGAAGAGGTATTTTTGTTGGATATAGTGAGGTGATTAAAGCCTACAAGGTTTACATTCCTTCTACTAACAAAGTGATTGTTGGTAGAGACGTCATTTTTTATGAGGGGAACATTCCAAAAGTGTCTTCAAGCATGACTGATGGTAGTGTGGATGGATCTAACATTCTTGATGTTGATGAGAAGGATCCTACTTTGGAGGGTGATGATGATAGACCTTCATCAAGTCAAAAGCCAAGGAGAACATCAAGAGAAAGACAACCTTCAAGAATCACATATGATCAAAAGGGTAATCAAGTAGTTTATGGAAATTATGCTGCTTTCCTAACCTTTTTGGATGAGCCTACAAGTGTAGATCAAGCAAGGAAAGAAGAGGAGTGGATCCAAGCAATGGATCTTGAGTATCAAGCTCTTATGAAGAATGGAACATGGAGATTGGTGGAGTTGCCTAAGGACAAGAAAGCTATTGGATGCAAATGGATCTTCAAGGTGAAGACAAACCAAGATGGATCTATCAACAAGTACAAGGAAAGGTTAGTGGCAAAAGGATATGCTCAACAACAAGGGATTGACTATGATGAGACCTTTGCACCCGTGGCAAAGATGGTAAGCATTCGAGTCATCATTTCACTTGCTACACTTTATGGATGGGATCTATGGCAAATGGACATTTTAAATGCATTCTTGAATGGTGATCTTGAGGAGGAAGTGTACATGGAGCAACCCGAGAGCTACATTTCATCAACAAAGCCAAATCATGTGTGTCTTCTACAAAAGCCTTAAGCAAGCACCAAGGAGTTGGTATGCTAAGCTTAACACTTTTTTACTCTCTCAAGGCTTTGTTATGAGTATGTATGATCATTCACTTTATTATAGGTTTGCTGAAAATGATGTTACCATCTTGCTAATCTATGTGGATGATATCATCTTGAGTGGTGGAGATAGTTAAGATGTGGAGGATATCAAGAATGCTCTTAAGAAGGAATTTGAGGTGCATGATCTTGGTAACTTGCATTACATTTTAGGAATAGAAGTGATTAGATCTTGTCAATCTACTTTCATTTGTCAAGAGAAGTATGCTTATTCTATTCTAGAAAGATTTCATATGGTAGATGCAGTAGCTATTGATACACCTATGGAGTCTCATGTAAAGCTAACTATAAGAGGTAATGAAAGATCCTTCGAGGACATTACTCTCTATAGGAAGCTAGTTGGTTCACTCATCTATCTAGCCATTAATAGACTAGATCTAAGCTACTGTGTTGGAATATTGAGTCAATTCATGCAAAATCCTAGTGAGGAGCATTGGAAGCTAGGAAAGCGAGTTTTGAGGTACATCATTGGAACTCAAGATTTTGGCATATTGAATGAGGGGTCATCACCTAATCTTTTTGGATTTTCAGATTCGGACTATGCTGGAGATGTAATGGATAGGAAATCCATTAGTGCTTATTGTATTTTCATAGGTGATGGAGCTATATCATGGATGTTGAAGAAACAAGCCACTATCTCATTGTCATCTAGTGAGGCCAAGTACAAAGCTCTTACACATTGCACAAAGGAGATGGTATGGATCAAGAGGATGATCAAGGATCTTCACTTGCTGGATTTTTTAGAGAGCCCAATCATCTTTTGTGACAATCAGTCAGCCCAAGAATGGCATCCAATCCTATCTTTCATGCTAGGAGCAAGCATATTGAGATACAATATCACTTTGTGAGGGAGCAAGTCATTGCAAGGGAGGTGGAGCTTCAACTTGTGTCTTCAAGGGAATGTGTAACCGATATCTTCACCAAAGCATTGGGAAAGGACTTGTTCATGAAGCATAGGACTTCACTTGGAGTGCTATCAAAGTCTATGTTAAAACTAATTGAAGAGGGAGTGTGAAAGATTCAACTAGTTTCATCATATTTTGCTATATTTTCATATTTGACATATTGAGGCCAGACTTGTTTTAGACTTAGAGATTGACTTTTCAAAGTTCATTAGTCTAAATGTCATTTGAATACACATTTTTTAAAAGTGTGAGAAAGTTAGAATGCGAGTTTGAGTATATTCAGATTTGAATAGTTGGATACATTGAATCTAGACATAAAAATAGTAGGGTTAGCATTTTGGCGGGAAAGCCAAGTTGCCAAATAGGGTTTGGACCTGTTATAAAAGGATGTAACTCATGGAGTCTTCTCTCTTCTCTATCTCATTTCATGCTTATACATGGTTCTCTTTGGTTCTACTATCCATTGGTGCACTATCTTGGTGAGTCTTGCAATTCTATGTGTAGAATGATCTATATTTGTTATTTTTGGATTCACACGTGAAATACAATAGCTTGCTGGTTTTGTATGAACAACAATAATACTTTATCATTTCATTCAAGTTTGATCTAGTTCTATTAGTGTTTGCATCTCATTTTGTGTGTAGATGCTGATTTTTCTACATTGGTGAGATTGGTAGTGTATTTCTCTTTTCAACCAAAGGTCATTCAAGTAGATTGGATCATAATAGTCTGAAATCTTTCACAGTTCACGCATGACTTTTCACAAAGAGTATTGCACTTCTTTGTTGGCATATGGAGATGACAAGAGGGTGATCTACACGTCCAATGATGGTGAGTGTGCAATCAAAGGGACTGTTCATGTGGATGTGTGCAAATTGTCAAGATATGGTAAAACTAGCTACATTGGTGAGCATCATTTTGATGTTGCATTTGTACTAGCATACTTGGATGGTTTTGTTGATGGAAATGAAGCTGTTGGAGGTTCATTATGTCACTCTTTCATGATCATGTCATCAAGTGATGATGTCATATTGTGGCAAGACGAAAATGGAGGCTCATTCATGGAGGAATCATCTCATTTACATTCTATGTGATTCTTCATGTCATATTGAGGTGGCATACCACTTTGTGAGAGAGCAAGTCTTAGCAAAGGAGGTGGAGCTTCAGCATGTTTCTTCAAGGGAATGTGTAGCTGATATCTTTACCAAAGCATTGGGAAAGGACTTGTTTATGAAGAAGCATAGGACATCACTTGGAGTGTTATCAAAATCCATGCTAAAATTAGTGGGAGAGGGAGTGTGAGAGATTTCAACTAGTTTAGTCAAATTCCTACATTTGTTTATATTGCATTTGAGGCCAAATTCATATTAGACTTAGAGTTTGACTTTTCAAAGTTATATTAGTCTAAAAGCATTTGAATAAACACTTTTGGAAAGTGTGGGAAAGTGTAGAACACGAGTTTTGGAGGGATTCAATTTGAGTAGTAGAAACATTGAATCTAGTCACTAGGGTTTTTCATTATGGAGGGAAACCAAAGTATAAACTTAGGTTTGGACTTGTTATAAAAGGTTGTAATGCATGGGAAGAGAGGATATTCTCTCTCTCTCTCTCTCTCTCTCTCTCTCTCTCTCTCTCTCTCTCTCTCTCTCTCTCTCTCTCTCTCTCTCTCTCTCTCTCTCTCTCTCTCTTATCTCGTTCATGATTATACATAGTTCTCTTGGGTTCTACTAGGCCATTGGTGCACTATACTTGTGATATCTTGCAAATTCTATGTGTAGAATGCTTATTAAATGCTATTTTTAGATCCACAGGTGTGAGATACAATAGCTTATTGTTTTTGTACAGAAAACAACATTAGTTTGTGTTTTGATTGATGTTTGATCAAGATTTATTAGAGTTTGCATCTCATTCTTAGAGTAGATGTTGATTTTCTACATTCGCAAGATTGATGAGTTGTTGTCTTTCTAACCCAAGATCATTTTGTAGATTTGGATTTTAATGAATCTCAAATATTTCACATCTTCCATTGATGATGAATCTGAAATAAGTGAGTAGATTGGTTTGTAATAGCATGAGCTCTGCTATGATGTAATCAAGGCTCCAATGCTCTTCCACCTCAATCATAGTCAGAAATTCTTCATTATGTATGATGCTTATCTTCTTTCGGTCTATGTGACCATCTAGTAGTAGCCATGTATGATCAGTTTTCTTGAATCTCTTATAGTTAAATGTGAGACGGAGTATTTGTTTTTTGATATGATAATGGAAGATTATTGACGACTTTTTTTATCCTACATTCTACATCTTTTTTTGTTTAACTATCCTTGATCCATGAGATCTGACAAAATTGCATCTAATAAATCCTTGCAAACAAATAGAGTTGGTGTCCTTCGAACACTTGCACTTGAGAAAAAATCAACAAATATATGCAATGAGAGAAACCAACTTAGGTGAACAATTTTTGATTTCGTACTTATCTTCATGGAATTTCTAACATGCAAGAGTAGCTTGCATCTGAAAGGATTCAGAAACAATACTGTCAAGAGTAGGCCACTCATCACTCTAAAAACTTGGCAATGGAATTGCTTCAAGCTTGTCAAAATCCCCATCCGTTTGTGGTATATATGACCATTCATAAAAAATATATACCACTCTATGCAAGCTCCTTTGGACTTCTTCCTCTGTATTGGAGCTTTCCAACATTAGAGTGAATCACGTCCAATATTCCTACAAGTGATTGTGCTGGCTTCCATTCACTTATAATGTTTGATGGATATAAATCTGAAAGAAGAAAAATGTTGAATAATTTATATTGTAATCTAAGGAGTTTCAATAAAATAACACCTATGACTGTAGTAAAGTGCATACATTTTGATATACTTACAGTTACATTGTCGACGATAATGAGGATTGATATCTTGTACTTTTATTTTTGAATGCATATAAACATGTTGTACTAGCACATATGATATAGAGTGACCTCCGGGAGTTGTCTTAAACTCCAAAATTTTTGCTTTTCAATACGAGTTGTATGTCATCTTTGCCATTTTCATCTATCGGAAATTGCCCTTTGATGATGGATGCAGCAACACCCATGAATTCTTCATATATTTTGTTGGCTTCCAATTATCAATGTCATCTTTCTCATTGTAAAGAATCACAGACTCAATTGTAGATCTTGGTCTCCTTGCCATTGCTATTTTCAAAGCTTGGGAGCCAAAAATCTCTTCCAGCATCTTTGAGTACTATATGCTTTCAGCTATGTTTTACCTTGTTGGTTTATGAATAAAGGTTTCAAAAACTTTGGTCTTGCGTTCGCAAGAGGAGCTATGTTTCGTTAATCTCCCTCTTTCTCTCCAAGGAGGGCGTGTGGGGAGGCCGTGCCGGGAGGGCATAGCAAGGGCGTAGAGAGGGCATAGCAAGGATGCAGAGAGGGCAAAGGGATTGTGCGCAAAGAAAGGTGTAAGGAGGGCGTGTGGAGGGCGTGCGGGGAGGATGCAAGGGCGGGTGAGTGGAGAGGGTTCTCTCTCTCTCTCTCTCTCTCTCTCTCTCTCTCTCTCTCTCTCTCTCTCTCTCTCTCTCTCTCTCTCTCATGGACTCTGTTTTATGCACATTCAACTTTAATTGTTCTACGAGCAATTGTCGGAAGTTTTTGTCCCTTTGAAACCAAGGTAATGTAATTGCCTTACTTTGCTACACTAAGTTGGATGACCCCCCAAAAGGCTTTTTAAAAAAATAGTGGAAAACTTGAATTCCTTGAATGGCTAAGATGAGTGCACAATATATATTCAATCTAACGGTGAGCATTTACTTGCACTTAGTGCACCTAAGTGTTCTTTGGCATCTATAGATAAGAAAATGACACAACCCTAGCCTTCACTCTTCTTGCTCCCCCCCCCCTCTCTCTCTCTATCTCTCATCTCTTCTCTCTACTATGACCTAATTTGGATTGGACAAGGGGAGACTCATGAATGCATTTGGAAGAGTATTCGTGAGGGGAAGCGTTACGAAATAAGGTAAGATTTCATCGATGTCTTTGGCTTAATAATCACTTATACCTCAAAGTCTTGAGCTTGCTAGTTATGCTCGAGGAAACTAGTTCACATATGTGATGGGAATTGTGAATTGGTTCAGAACTTATTGAAGTGCCTACAGCTGGGCGCTGCCTCAACATCGTCCTCATTTGATTATTGAGGTACGGATCACTAACATTTGTTGTTTTTTTGGCTTATGGACAACGATTAACTACTACATGAATTATACACTTTTTTGCATACTTTGTGCACAGTATTTAGATGCACTTCTGCCCACAGTGACTGGCTAGTAGACTGGCCATCGCACTGAGGCTAAGCAAGTTTTGTTGAATTCATGTGTACTTTTTGATACCCTACCAAATGAGCAGCTGCCTACCCATTCAAAATGCGATGGACAGCCAGTCTGCTTGCTTCTTTTGTTGAGTAACCTGCTCTACAACATGGTAATGATACCACCTACCATTACACTTGTGTATAGCTTTGTTTCAAGCTTGCAACATGCTTAATATATGGAGGTTCAATCCTTCCAAAAAACAACCATGTATGTACTATGTTTTGTAGCATTTGTACACCATGTACACATAATGTAGTGGCTTTTTTATTAATGCTCAAAAGCATCTTGTAAAATTTTACAGAAGGCTGGCCAATTAACCATTGAATCACTTTATTATCCTGCCAGTATACTACACAAAAAAATGTTGAACTTATGTGCATACACATTCATATGGTTTCTAATGGTTTAAATTGACGATTACTTAAGGTGTTTCTATCAAACATGGAAATTGTTAAGTTCCTTTGAACATGAGAGGAACGAAAGAGACGATGCCGTTTAGGGTTTGTTGAAATGCAAACAAAAAAAAAACTAACATGGAATGACTCTATGACTAATGAGGTGAATGTAACCGTGTGTTAGAAACGTAAGATCATGCATGAGTATAACCTACTTGACCTAAAACTTACACTATTCTTGAAATAAGACAGTAAAGACATTGCACTATTACTTACTCGTCATTGTCGTATTGGAATCTTTAGTACGTAAGGAGAGTGTTTTAGCTTAAAATCATTTGGAGATGGGTAGCTCTCAGGAGATGGCTTCAACTCGCATCCAGATATGAAACTATATGAGATAACAACGATATGAATTGTCTTCTAAACCTTGTTTAGGGTTTTTTCAATTGTGATTGAGACATAGTGCAATATGATTCATTTACACATGAGAAACCATAAGATACGCTAAGATTGATTACTTTCAAAGACATGTTTTTGAATATTCACGTTTTATGCCTTAGTGTGATTATGATTAAATCATGATGCTAATAACAAAGTAAGGATGTATAAAACTTTAAGCGGCTGCTATAGGTAATCTATGTACTTGTTTAGGGTTTGACTTTGGCGGGCTTGCATGACATGGATTTTTCCAAGCTATAAGGTGCTTGGACTCCTGACAGCAGTCTTCGTAGGATGTCCTTAGCTAGTAGACACGGATCCCTAGTACCTATTATTGATGCAAGAGTCAAGGCTCTTTATACTCTGTGTATGGCATGACAACTTCTTATGTGTATAATGTTAATGTGAACTTAAAACATTCGATTTGCCCTAATACTGATCAGTATGGCATCTGTTTTGATACGATTTTGTTGTAGGACAGAATGTATTGCTAAATTTGAAATCCATGATAGGAAAAATTGGACGTATTCTTTGTATTTGCAATCAAGTTGATGAGGTAGTGAATCTTGTTTCAGACATGGATAGCAACTGATGCTTAGCTATGACACCTGTCTTCCTCATGTAACTAACCACGCGGTTGTGTTTTGTGGGATGGTGGAAGGTAACGGCTGAGTGTCCTAAAACTTGCTTCGCTTTATGGTACTCTGTACTGTAAGATTTTATACAGCTTTGTTTTCACCTGTTATGCTATAAACTAAAGGGTTCAAAGTGTTTGTTCTTGACTTGTCAAGATGGACTATGTGAAATCTTTTTACTCTCTCTCTGCATCTTTTTAAGATGCAACCCCGACTAACCTTTGGTCGGGGTAGTACCAAAGATTTACCTTTACTTGTATTTTATGGCTAACTAATTATGTTTTATGGTTTAGTCCACATGATGGTTTCATAATGTAGTTGCACTTGGTTATAAGACCCTTCCCCCTCCTAGTCCCTTTATTCAGACTGTCATTTGTTGCATGAAGAAAGTCGTTGAGGATCACAATCTTATTACTTCCACCGATATAGCTACATGTAACACCACTGGCCCTGATGATAAGATCTTTTGCCTTGTTGACTTAATGATTACTATGGATTGGATCAACATTTATATGAGATTTATTAAAAAGAAAGATACCCTATGCATAGTCGAAAGTATCTATGTTGACCTTCTTAACTATGCTGAATGAATTGATGTTGAAGAAAGATTTTGCAATTCACATATTCGAAAGATTTTTACCTGTTTGGAAAAAGAAGGTGTCTTGACCGCTGATACCGCTACCCACACCGAACCTCCTCTTTCACCTCACCCTTTGATCTTTACCAAAGACCTTGATGAAGATAGTGTTTTCCAACTAGAGACTTTCTCGTAGGAAATTTGTGAAGCCGATAATTAGTCTACCTTTGAGTTCTGTCAAGCCCAGAGTTGCCAAGTACTTTTTGGTACTTGGTCGTACTATTGAGTTTAAATCTGCCAAAATTTTTAAACGACTTTATTTTGAGACTTTATTTCATAATTTTGGTCATATTGATGTGATCTTTAAGCAAATTGTGTTTGATTGGACTTTTTTTTCGCATTTGAAGCATAAATGATATAAACCCTTTCAAGTCTTTTGTGATTTCGATATCGATAATATCCCACCGTGTACTTGCTCTAACACAAAACGATTTAAAGAGTTTATTTGTGAGAGTTTTGGGCATGTTATTTCCATAGATACTAGAATTATTAGTAACAAATTTTAAAAGAACGACCGGAACAAAGGACTTAATCATATTCTCTTACGTCAATCCAATATCAATGAGGTCGCTATGGAATTTTACAAAGGATGGTTTAAATTGGCTATAATTTTACTTGTATATTAGAACATCGATCACGATAGCACTATGGAACATGCCCTAATCTGCAAAAATGTTGTAACAAACTTCTTAAAAAAGACCAGATGGCTACACGATGGTAAAAGTATAACAGATAACAAATTAAAGAGTGTCATTGATGTGTGCAACCAGATTACTACCAACCTATATTGCAAGAGTCAAGGCTGTTTATACTCTGTGTATTGCATGATAGCTTCTTATGTGTAGAATGTTAATGTGAACTTAATACATTCGGTTTGCTCTAATACTGATCAGTATGGCATCTGCCCTGATATGGTTTCGTTGTAGGGCTGAATGTATTGCTAAATTTGAAATTTATGATAAGGAAGATTGACCGGACGTATTCTTTGTATTTGCAATCAAGCTGATAAGGTAGTGAATCTTGTTTCAGACATGGATAACAACCGATGCTCAGCTATGACACTTGTCTTTTTCACGTAACTAACTCGTGAGGTTGTGTTTTGTGGGATGGTGGCAGGCAATGGCTGAGTGTCCTAAAACTTGCTTCGCTTTATGGTACTCTGTACTGTAAGACTTAATATAGCTTTGTTTTTACCAGTTATGCTATAAACTAAAGGGTTCAAAATGTTTGGTCTTGACTTGTCAAGAGGGACTATGTGAAATCTTTTTACTCTCTCTCTACATCTTTTTAAGATGCGGCCCAGACTATCCTTTGGTCGGGGTAGTACCAAACCTTTAGCTTTACTTGTATTTTATGGCTACTGTTTTATGGTTTAGTCCACAAGATGGTTTCATGATGCAGTTGCACTTGGTTATAAGGATCCCCTTTCTCCTCCTAACCCCTTTATTCAAATTCTCATTTGTTGCATGAAGAAAACTATTGAGGTTCACAATCTTATTACTTTCACTGATATAGCTACATGTAACGCTGCTGGCCCTGATGATAAGATCTTTTGCCTCGTTGGCTTAATAACTACTATGGATTGGATCAACATTTATATAGAATTTATTAAAAATAAAGATACCCTAAGCATAGTCGAAAATATCTTTGGTGACTTTCCTAACTATGCTGAACATATTGATGTTGAAGAAAGATTTTGCAATTCACATATTCGGAAGATTTTTACCTATTTGGAAAAAGAAAATTTTGCCTTGACCGCTGATACCCCTACTCACACCGAACCTCCTCTTTCACCTCACCCTTTGATCTTTACCAAAGACTTGACGAAGATAGTGCTTCTCAGCTAGAGTCTTTATCGCAAGAAATTTGTGAAGCCAAAAATCAGTCTACCTTTGAGTTCTGTCAAGCCAAGAGTTGCCAAGTACCTTTGGTACCTGGTCGTATATTGAGTTTAAATCTGCCAAAACTGCCTACAAGCTTTGGAGCCTTCCTTCCGTAAACTTCTTAACACCCATCTCTATTGAACTTTGGATCACTGGTACCTATCTTACTAATGCAGAAGTCCAAGCCTGCAAACTTGCCTCCTTGCATAAAAATCCTTCTTTTGATACTCCTATCGCCTTTGATGCCGTCATAAAAATGAGCAGATTTGAACTCTCGAGATGTCCTCCTGAGCAGACTTGGGCTAGAACTAGGGGCCACTTTGACACTGGCTTCAATAGGATGAGCCTGCATCAAGCTAGGATTTGGAACTAGAAAAGACCTTTCTTTAAGTGCAGATGTGGTGACAAATGCAAAAACAACTCTTCTATTATCTGGTTTGATCACACTATTTGGTATATGATGAATAACCTTGTCAAATTTTTCCTTGGTGCCTCTCTATAGACCAACTAATTGCCTTCTTCCTTTGGCTGCATAAACCTGCTAGAGATGTCGTCAAAGCCCACCTTGTCTTTCTTTATATTAGACAACACATGATTGATGCTGCCATTGAACTTTCCAATAACCTCATTGCTAAGCTTCTTGCACACCTTGGCGATGTCGGGAACATTCGCGAAATCGAATGCCTTTTAAAAAAGCCCAGCTTCTCTGCCTTACAGGACAAATACTTTCAAAACAGGATCCTTCAATATAAACAATCCAAGCTCAGTCATATCAGGCAGTGGCAACAAGAAGAGGAAATACTTTTTGAACAAATGCAATGAGGGGCAAAGCAGTGGTGGCAAAGAGGATCTTCCAATTAGAAAGCTGAATTTTTACCGTGATTGATCCATGTGCAGGAGGAAATAGAAGGAATATAGTATTGGAGGTTAGTGCAACTGGTAGGCGACGACTAGTGGTTAGAAGAGACAAAGGGAAGATGTTTTTGCATTCACGTTATCACAATAGATGCTTTGAGAAGATAAATCTTAAATTATTCTGTGACTTTACTTCATATTTTTGGTCATATTGATGAGATCTTTGAGCAAATTGTGTTTGGTTGGACTTTTTTTTTCCACATTTGAAGCATGAATGATTTAAACCCTTTCAAGTCTTTTGTGATTTCGATATTGATAATATCCCACCGTGTACTTGCTCTAACACAAAACGATTTAAAGAATTTATTTGTGAGAGTTTTGGGCATGTTATTTCCATGGATACTGGAATTATTAGTAACAAATTTTTTAAGAACGACCCGAACAAAGGGCTTATCACATTCCCTTACGTCAATCCAATATAATGAGGTCGCTATGGAACTTTACAAAGGATGGTTTAAATTGGCTAAAATTTTATTCGTATATTAGAACATCATCACATTGGTTACTTGATGAATGTGGAATTCAGATAGCTCACATTTTGATTAAGAATCCAGTTAGAAGAATAGCCATAGAAGCCATTATTTTCCTAATGGAAAATATTTTGGAATGATTCTTATATTTCCCGAGTTATGTTGGACATATACTCCGGTATTCTTCAATGATTAAGTATGGTTTGAGATTCTAGAGAATTATGATTGACGAATCATAAGAATCTAACTATTTGTGATTGACGGATCATAAATGGAAACTTAATTATTATCAGGGGATATAAGGACTGCATGGGAGCTAGGACCTATTTATAGTTGGATTGCATGGGGATATTACATGAGTTCATGCACAGGACTATATCCTCTATATATTGGGGTATAGACTCGCCCATCGACATCTATGGTTCAGGTTACCAGTTGCTCTCTTTTCCTCTATAGTATTCACATGGCATGGCTTGAGGGCTAGATCCTGAATTGATCTAGGTTTGGATGGGTGGTTTTGCTCCTACATGTCTCATGTTGTGTTTTCCTATCCTCATCTTAGGGATTTTCCTAGTATTCATTACAATGTCACTATGTTGTCTCTTGTTTGTGAGTCCCAAGTTCGCCACCTTCTTTCCCATTTCGTTGAGTTCTGCTATTGCTCTTCTTCCTTATTGAACAAAGAGAAGTTGGACCTTCACATTCTTGCTACTGCACTCCCTCCTAGGTATTGGTATTCGGGTTGTCCCTCACGACACGGTCACTCGTCTTCTTGGGTGTTCCCTTCGGTGTTCACTTGACCTCCTCCAAGCATTTTGAGTGGTTCTTTTAATCCCTTGTCAGTAAGCTGGCTTCTTGGAACCCTCATTTTATGCCCTTTGCTTCTAGGGTTTTGGTGGCTAGAAACATCCTCTCTGTCTATCTGGTCTATTTCTCCTCCATCTTTGTAGCCACTCACTTCGTTCATGAGTCCCTTTCCAAGATCCTTCGTCGATTTCTTTGGGCTGGTAAATGGCCTCTCTTGCTCTGGTCTATCTATACGACTGCTACGATGGATGGGGGCCTTGGCATTCCGGAGACTACCCTCAAGAACAGGTCCTTGGTGCTTTATCGTCACTCTTCTCTCTTGCACCCTCTCAACGTTGGCATTCATTTCTTCTATTGTACTTGGCCTATGACGCTAGTGTTCCACCTCTGCTTCAGCCCCCCTACCTTTTCCAACCTCCTCTTCTTTGCCTGCACCTTTCGCCTTAAAGGATCTTTTGTTCTCAAGAACCTTGCTCTCATTTTCCTCGATTATTGCTCTCTCTTGTCCTGGTTTAAGAAGCCTCTGTTCAGTCTTCTGATGAACCCATCTAGACCTCCTCCCTTTTCCTCCTCGTGCGTCCCCCCTCTTCTCCACTCACCCGCACTCTCTCATTCTCTTTGGCCTCTGAAGGGCTCACCACCCTTCATCAACTTGTTCATATTTCTCCATGTTAGATTCTTGCCTCTTATGCACTCTCTCTCTCTCTCTCTCTCTCTCTCTCTCTCTCTCTCTCTCTCTCTCAATGAGCGCTCCCTCCTCTTCGCCTCTTCCTCCGCAATTGGTTTGCACATTTCACCCTCTCTTCCACTAGACCTTGATGGCTCGGAGCCACCCTTAGACCATGCTCTTTTGAATTACCGTGGCCTGCATCTTCGCCATAATCCCTCCTATACTAATATCCTTAAGCTTTGCGAAAAAAAAAAAAATCTAATAGTAAATTGTGTTCTTGTAATCAATCAATTAAATAGTGTTAGATGAATCACCTATGATGTGCAAAGATAAGAGCAAGCCTCTAAAAGAGTGAGTCCAAATGCTTAACCTTTCTATAACCTTTGACATTTTCGCTTAGTTGATGGGGGCATGCTTTGTTCTCTGTTGAAGTAGGCTAAAAAACCTCCAGCATACCTTTTTAACCATACCCTGCAAGCTGATCCACGAAGCGATCGATGGCAGAAGTCTCCCAGGTACAACACTCTGCACACCAACTCTAATGGTTCTCTCTTTGATCATCCGTTTTGAACTCACAGACGACAATGTGTTGTTGTACTTGTATTGGGAAGGTTTGTGAATTGGCTTTTGGTTGTTTTTTTCTCTTGTATTGCAAGGGATGTTTAGTCACAGGAGCAATCTGCAAGTGCTTGATCATCAGCATCACTATGTTCAAAAGTTGAAAGGTTCACTACAGGCCTACAGTTAGAACTTATCAAGAGACGAGGGAGCTTAAAATTTAAGAGTATTCTACATAATTGGTATTGGTTTCATCCACGCTCACAGCTACATAAAAGGACCAGTTTTCAGATTTGGATATATTTTTAAGACATGCTAGGATGCCTAAGGGTCCTTTCTTCTTGACCTGGAATTGGTACACATACTGGGGAAATTCATCATGGAACGTGTCCCCATTACCAAATCCTCACCATGATGATTCTTGGTCACCTTGGATCCTGACCTGTGCTCTGGGATGGGGATCAGAGTCGCAGGCGACCAGGAATTTCCTAAAATCTGCGATAGCAGGTCACCTTTGCGTGATGACCTATTTT
The DNA here is from genome assembly GCA_029204225.1 of Diphasiastrum complanatum. Classification (NCBI taxonomy): domain Eukaryota; kingdom Viridiplantae; phylum Streptophyta; class Lycopodiopsida; order Lycopodiales; family Lycopodiaceae; genus Diphasiastrum; species Diphasiastrum complanatum. The sequence goes on along the minus strand of CM055110.1, from coordinate 47,330,698 downwards.
ATGTTGCATGATGACCTTCTATAGCATGTCAGTTTGAAAAAGTTACATTGCTTGTCAATGGGGACAAGTCACCTTTAGATCCAATCCATCTGGAAAAACATTATGCTTACCCAATATAGGTTCATGAAATATTATGGGAATGGGCCCTAAGTCGAGGGTAAGTGCCTGGGTGCATATTCTTATCTTAGGAGGGCTGGAAGGTAAAGTGATGATCTGGGATGAGGAAATATAACATGTATGCTATAATATTGTGCTCCAAGGTGGGATGCAGAGAATAATATTTGATCTGCTTGACAACAGAAATGGGGTGAAAAGGCACCTCAAAATATGAAGAAATCCTTACAACTGGAATCAGTAGTAAAAGAGACCTCAGAACGAGAAGTAGTTTCTGAGGCACCGATAACACATGGAAGCTTGAGCAAGAGAGGAATAATGGCAAGTTTTTGATCTAGTCAATTACAGGCCTGACATGCAGCTTGAGAGCGCAGAGAGTGCCAAGTTTAGAGTGTCTATGAAAGATTTCTTTTGTTGTAGCAATTTCTTTGATTGCCATTAGAGGTAGATATTTATTTGAGATGATTAGCTGCTGCAGAAAAGATTGGGCCTAGTTGCACGATACGAGAGACCCTGCTAATTCTGGAATTGAAAGTGGATAAAGTATGAGGGCATGATCATTTGTGATTGTTGGGATTGGACACTCATAGGAGACCCTGATCAACTTGTTTCTATTAGCAGTTAAGAACATAAGAAGTTGAGCTTGGGGGACTAGGATAGTGACCAAGTGGTAGGGCATATACTCTCTTGGGACCCCGTAGCCCTAATTATTGGCTTTTTAGAAGGTTTTGTTAACGGCTTCCTGACTAGTATACAGAGAGAGACTTGCATGCATTCCTTTTTTCGTTGCTTCTTTTGCTCTCGAGTCCTTGTAGGAGGCTTTATTGCATTTCTTTGTAGTGTGAATACTACCCATTTCGCATGCATTCCATACTTCATTGCTTCTTGCTCTTGAGTCCTTGGAGGCTTTATTGCATTTCTTTGTAGTGAATACTACCGGCAGTTATCTATATTTATACAACATGCTTAGATGGAGATTTCTATGTGATTGAACATTTCTTGTCTACTTTTGTCTAGATGATGTTCCATGCTTGAACTTTTAACTTTGTATTGGAGCACCTCCTTGGCACATAGATTGGGTGCCAATACTGCTTGTTTAAGTTTCTTTGGGAAGAAAACCTTTTTATTTTTGGCTCTAATTTTCTCTATGGCGATTAGATATTTCTCAATGGATTAATTTTCCATTTTGTTTGGATTGTTGGATTTCTTGTTGTTGGGCACTCAAGAATGTGTGAATTTTTGTTGTTTTGAAATTTGTGTAGTAGGTGGGGTGCTAGAAATTCATATCCTACTAATTTCTTGTTCATGTTGTCACTTTCTTACTTTTTCTAGATTTTTATGATCTTTATTGCAACCTCGTTTCCTATTGTACAATGCTTTGATTGCTATTTACGAATCCTGATTTGGATCACTAAATTGGAGTTATTGAGATTTTGAATTTTATCAATTTTCACCAATGTCTAACACTTTTTCTTTTTAGCAGTTTATTGTGTTTATTCCCAAAACCTTTTAGATCAGCAATATGCTTCTAATGCAATCTGCATGTCATCTTTTGGATTTATGGAAGTCGAGTTACCATAAAACCACTTCTTCCACTTTGTTTTGATCAATCTTTTAGCACCTCAACTCGTGTACTTTTTTGTGCGCTCTTCAGGTTTTGATTGGCAATATGGTGCTTATACTGTTGGAGGGTTTGCAGATCTCGAGGCAACCCTAACTCTAGTTAATAAGTGAGAGGGAATTGGCACCCTCCGTGTGTAAGTCCAACCCGTGATCACATAGTTATTTGATTAGGTAGAAGTTAATAAAAGAACTTTAGGCCTTTTTGCGAGAATTAAATGTCGCAAGGCCTAATAGGCAAGTTAATGAATAAAAGGTTCCCTCAAATTTCAAATTTCAAATAATAAGGGAGGTAGAACTTGGCCAATAGGATTTGAGGCCAAGGCCCTAAAATCCACTATATATAGTGGTACTTTTCAATTCAAATTGATGTTCATTTCTAATCAAACAGGTGGAACCTTTGTTGGTATCTCTGCTCAGAATGTCGTAAACAATATATGACAATTGCAGCAGGCAATGGATGAAGCTATTTGTGAAGAAGATTTAGATGATGAGCCGAATGTGTGAATGTTGTCGTACACAACGTCCACTACTATTGCATCCACTAATATCAATGCGACAGCCGAGTTGATGATGGATGAGTTCGAAAAACTTGGCCAGAAGCAGCAGTTGTAGTTGAATAAGATGTAGTTACAATTCGATGCGAAGCTGAAAGCGTTGGAAAAACAACATGCTAAGATCGACAAAGCAAGTGAGAAGTGTTATCATTTGTAAGCATTCAGAAAAATTCCCCTAGTTATTTTGTTCACCATGTAAAAGAAATAAAAAATAGAAACATAAAAATCGAGAGTCAAGGTATATTTTAAGTTGGAGACCCTTCTTGCAAGATGTTGGCAACTCCAAGGTAGTTACAAAATTAATTTAATCACTTAGGTTCCTAAGGTCCTAAGTTAAATATTTCAGGTGGGGTCCAAACTCTTGACATGCAAGAGTCTACTTGGGTCCTAACATTTTTAATCTCTCTAGGTGAAATTCCTTGGTCCTTGGGACTCATGCATGGAGAGAATGCATGCAAACACCTAGAGGAACTCTACTTGGCTCATCAACCTACTACCATGCAATGTAACCTTGATTCTCAACAAAAATTATAAAAGGGGCTCTCCACTCTTCCATCGAGTATCCAAGATAGATCATTTGTGGTGGAGAAATCGATTGGAGAGGGTGGAGACCCCCCCCCCCCTTCCCTACATTCTTGTTCTTGATGTCTCAATGGTATTGTCTCTTCCACTTATGTTCATTTCATTTAATTCTTTCCATACTTTAAAGTGTTCTTGTTGTTGTCCTGAGTTATAGATCCAATCTGCCATTTTCTAGGATCGTAATTCTTAATCATTTGGTGATTGTGTAGATCATTGCACATCTATCCATACACTTTCGAAAGTGTTTTTAATGCATTTTGATGATCTTGTTGAATCTTTTAGCTTGCTGCCACAGCCACATAGAGATCTGGATCAGATGTCTCCAAACAGCCGATTGTTTCTGATGTTTCTGAAAATCTGTTGGAAAGGAATGTTTGCCCTTCAATCTGAAAGTTCTGTGATCAAAACCAAAGGTGCCTGCAACTTGGCGAACGTTTCTTGAATGAGGGTAAAAAGTTATCAGCTCTGATGACAATTTTGTCTCCTTTTGACCAAAATCTGGCAGATTTGACCGATTTTTGTTGTTTTTTCTGATTTCTCAGATCTAGATGGATCTTAAGAATGGTGATCTGAATAGCTTTTTCTGTTCAATAATCAGATTAGATTTCAAACAAGCAAATCCACTCAAATCAGGCAAAATCACTTCGAAACTAACCCTAAATGCAGTTTTAACACTATTCATGCCACGACAAAATGCCTAATGCAAGCTAATCATCCAACAAACATGCTGTAAACAAAAAAGCTTAATTGTTCTTGCATGTCAATGCATGTTAATTGCATGTGGTCTTTTAAGCCTCAAGGCAACTTGTGGGCTTATTAGATCCAAGATCCTCAAGCTTCCGCTAAACTTTGGTGTCTAGAATTGTGTTTTTACATGCTCTAGGCTACCCCGATTTGCAACAAGAAGATGGTCAAATTGTTTCCTAGCAGAGAAAACGTTTGGTGTGCGATCTGTGCTGGTAATCATACCATGAATGAGTGTCTAACAATGAAGAGATGGATGACCGTCATTTGTCCAATTCTACTAGACATGAGACGGCTTTTTGTTCATTAATCCTCAAATTACCCAACAAAGATATTCTAAGTATGGTTATCAAGGAAGTCCCAGATGGTAAAGTTCACGGTCTTGGTTTCCCAGAACCACTAGCTTTACCTGCTCTTCCAGTACAACAACCACCACATGCGACATGATGGAGCCAGAAGCCTTCAAGTAGCCACGAGCATTGGAATGTAAGTTGGACCACCAGAGCAATATGCCATATGTGTTGTTGTTGCTTTGGTTGTGGGGAGAATTATAGAATTGCAGAATGTCCAAATAAAGGGAAATTCACTCCCTTCTGTCGTGAATGTGGATATGGACATTGCTACAAAGATTGTCCAGCTAGACCGAAGCCACAGCCTGGAACTACTCCATTGAATATGATTACGATGAATCCAAGAATGATAGTTCATCCTGTACCACAGAAAATTTGTTGAACCATCTGCAGCAGTTTTGGTGTTCATAAGAGCTCAGAAGCAGAAACAAGTTGCTGTAGAACTAGGACCTACAAAATCTGTTCTAGTCAGTGATTTACCAACCGTATCTGGGGTGTATCCGAATCTCAATTCTGAAAGAAGAAATACCACAATATGAGGCAGTGGATCAAGGACTTACACGAGGAAGAAGCCTTGAAAACTGCCAAAGCTGCAACCGAAGTTCATTCTGTACTCGAGCCACCTGCTTCGATACCTGATTCTTTGCATAGATCACATCAAAGGATCGACGTCAATACAAGATTGCATTACCGTGAAGAGCCATTTAAGATGACTGAACCAGAGGCGCCACAAACAGAGCTAATTGTGAATATTCTGTCTAGTAAGATGGACATTACACTTGGAGAATTTTTAAAGTTGGTGTGCCTCAAGCTAAGGAGGTATTAGCTGAAAGATTGACCAAGACTGAAGCCAAAGTACAGCGGGAACAACTATATTGTGCCGGTTTTGATGAATCAAATGATGTACTGAATATAGGGACCGCTTGGGAAAGTGAACAAAGGAATATCACCTTGCCGATTCAATACAGACATTTTGATCAAGAGGTAGCAGTGATAGATGGAGGGTCTGGAGTCAATCTCATTTCTACGAAATTGTAGGCGAAGTGGGGTCTTACAAAGGTAAAACCTACAATTGCAATAAAGTTGGGAGACCAATCTACTCTTCGTCTTAAGGGGATGGTTGAGGTTATACCAGTTAAGATTGCTGGTGTTTAGTTTGTCATTCCTTTTGTAGTAATGGACTTGCCAGAAGCACCATCAATATACCGAATTTTATGGAGACGCCCTTGGTTACGAGTTGCACAAGTAATTCATAATTGGGGTACTGGAAAAATTACATTTGAAAGTCGAGAACAAGCAGTCGAAGTTGATCCATTAACTTGGACGATCAAGCCCGCTATCCATAAGGAAGATGATGACTCTTTCACGACGGATCACACTTGCGACCAAGCAGATAAGGCTTTGGGAGTTCATTATGACTCTCAAACCGATAATGTTAATTGGAATCAAGCACTTGCAACTGTGGATTGCACTGAAGGTTACATGTGTTGACGAGATGACATATCTGAAGTAAGCGACAACCTGTTGGAAGGTTGTACCCTTGATACGCCAATCACATTTCCACCAGTTAATATGATGAACGTAGCATGGATTTCAGCCGATCCAATTCTTGATCCAATCGAAGATGCGTTATCCTATGATGAGACTGCGGAATTTACAGATGAACAAATCCTAAGTCATATGGATCCTACAAGATTTGGAGTTAGGCATATTCGTGATGATCCACCAATGAAGCCCCCAAAAGTCGTTATTATGAAAGAAGGGAAGATTGCAGAACCGATGACCAAGAAGAAAGCTAAGCAGCACTATAATACGGTTCTGAGATGGAAAAGCCCACCAAACGAGGCGGTTTCAACAGTTGATCCTCGAATCAATGACCATGTCAAAGTACCACCTTTATTGGATAAAGGAAAAGGTAAGGTTGAAGATGATTCTTCTAGTCATAATTCTCGAAAGTCATCGCCATCTCAAAGGTCTCACCTTCTCAGAGGACATCACCCAAGAAATCTAAACGCAGATCAAAGGTTAACCCCTTTGAGCAAGAGAAAGAGGATGAAGTTCAACATGACATGCCAGATCATTTCAAAAGTTATACTTTGGACGATGTTGTGATTATGTTGCCAAAAGCTCATCGAGAACTTGAAGATCAAGTGCCAGAAACTCAGGAACTTTACGATGGACTCAACCTATGAATCTAGCTAAACCAGGAGAAGATGAGAAAATAGTGCAAGTTGGAGTGCAACTTTCAACAGAACAGTTCGATGCCTTGAGGAAGTTGTTAATCAAGTACCATGATTGCTTTGCTTGGTCTTTAAAGACTTAAAGGGTATTCCAACTTCTGTGGTCGAGCATACGATTCCGTTGGTACCTGATGCGGTTCCAAATTTTACAAGATGCTTCCAAATATGCTATTGGATTTGTGCTTACTCAACCAGAAGAATTTAAAAAAGATTTCCCTATTCGTTTTGCCAGCCGACAAATGAATGACGCGGAAAAAAATTATTCTACCACTGAACGGGAAGCGTTGGCTATGGTTTTTTCCGTGAAAAGTTTTGACATTATTTGATGGCTACACATTTTACTTTTTACACTGACCATCAACCAGTGCTATATCTAGTAAACAAGACTTGCAATACGGGACACATTGCAAGATGGTTGCTTCTACTATCTGAATTCGATTTTCGAGTTGTGGTTCAGAAGGGTAAACAAGATTATCTTGCGGATCACGTTTCAAGGATAGAAACAGCTCCAGTAAACACTGAAGTTGATGATGAACTACCAGATGTTGCGCTATTTTATGTTGAAGCAGTACCTGAATGGGTAGCAGATATTGTTGAATATCTAACGTTAGGACAACCTAATCCATCCCTGTCCAAATTTCAACAAAGGCGGTTAATTCTAAAGGCACAACCTTACCAGTTGATTGTTGGTCTTTTGTATAGGCAAGGACCCGATGATATTCTAAGAAGATGCGTTGTGCAACATGAAGTACCTAATCTAGTCTTGTTTTCACATGATGGAATGGGAGGAGGACATTTTTCATTTGATATTACTATTCGAAAAATATTACAATCAGGATGCTGGTGGCCTACGCTTCATAAGGATACCGAATAGTATATACAGTCTTGTGATGTTTGTCAACGTACACGATGCCCTGCAAAACAACATTATGAACCTTTACATCTGGTTTTGGCACAAGCACCATTTAAGAAATGGGGCCTTGATTATATTGGTCCAATACATCCTGCTGCACGAGGTACTCAAGCTAGATATATCATAGTAGTTTAATGGGTCGAGGCAAGAGCAGTTCGTGTTGTTGATGCAAGGTCTACTGTTACAGCTTTTACTCCGTCCCGGTTGTTTACTATTTTTACTTATAGATGTACTTCTTGTAAATACAGAAATGGCCAAGTCACTGGCCTGTGGTGACCTTTGTAACAGAAATGTAAATAAAGCTGTTAATGATGTTTCTGAGCCTCAGAATCGCATGTTGCTTGGGTATAGGGTACTAGGTCATTAATGCGGAGTGGTTGGACTGACCTCCTAAAAAGTAGGAGAGTTGACTAGTCAACGTGACACATGTCATATGCTCATTGGGAGACTTGGTCCAGTGAATGAGTGACACATGTCAGGGTTGACCGGTCAAACATGACACGTGTCATGTGCTCATTGGGACACTTGGTCCAGTGGATGAGTGACACATGTCAAAGAATCAATTTTTGAATGGAAAATCTATCAAGGTCAGATCATGATTTAAACAATCATATTAACCGTCATCGGTTTGCCAGATGATAGATCCAGCTCAGATTTATTTATATTGAGTTGGGCCCTAATTTTAGCTAGGCGAGAGTTAAGCTCTATGTCCCATTGAGAACCTTCACCAAGCATGATGCACTCATTATGAACATTCACCGACCTGGCAAATGAAATCAGAACATGGGCGAAGCTTGAAATCCTAAAAATTGTCATTAAATGCAGTTTCCAGGCGAAGGAGGCACCTAGGCGAGGGTCGAACTTTCGCCAGATCTACATAACCTTCGCTGAGCTACCCTATTGCTCAGTAACCTTTGCCGAGAATTCTGGAAGCTATTTTCACAGTACTGAACATGCCTGCAAATTATTGTCCAGAACTGAACAACCAAACGAGTACTTCGTCTAATAGACCCTCCAAATTAGCCTATAAAAGGGATCATTTCAAATTTATTTCTCACCAGTGCTAGCAAAGCTCTTGCGATTTTTTCTCGCGACCAAACTTCTAAAACTTCCAAACAGCCTTTTGATACGCTCCCAAGCTCTCTGATCGTCTTTTTTGCTTATCTTACCTACTGCAACCATGTCTTTTACTGAATCCGACACCTCTGCTTCACCCAGATTCATTGTCTTGCGTGATGTTCCAACTTCAACGGACATCATGGCTTTACCTAGCACTGGTAGAGTGGCTGAATGGGTAACCCTCGCTGATCCTCTACTCAAAGCGATGGGCATTCATGCCATTGCATTCTCAAGTAAAATCAGTATGGAGTATGGCTTTTGGCACGTGGAATGAGGCCAAAGCCAAGTTTTACATTACCTTTCAGGGAGTAGTGCACAAGGTGCGTGTGGTGACAGACGTCGCCCTTGCTGCCGTAGATATTGTCTCTAGATCTAGGCCTTCACTGTCCCATAAAATGGCCAATCAGATCATTAAACCATTTGTGGACACTAGAATGAATCAGTACCAGACTAATGATGGTTACCTCATAGATGCCATCAAAGATTTAGTCCTTCAGGCTGCTGCACACCTTCTGAATAACTTCCTGATTGGGGAACCTGCGGAAGGAGAGGATAGTTTCACAAATCCTCCACTGTTTGGTCGAATCCCATATAGAATTTGTGAAGGAGAAAGTCCAACCTTAGGACTGGCATAAGACCGTCTTTGGGGAGTTGAAGACGGCCATCAAGCTAACACAAAGAAACAATTTGCAGCCAGCTCTTTCCTCTCTTCATTGGCAGCGTCTTATTTGGAGAATAAAGTGCACAGATTTCGGGCTAAATCCATCTTAGCTATTTATGAGCTAACACTGGCCGAATCCTCCATCAAGCAAGCACACCCAATGTTGTAGACGGGTACACAGTGAGATAGTTTCACTCCCCTCGCCTCCCGCGTCCCATCGACATACTCAGCAACCACAACCAGCTGTGCAACCGCTTCCTGCCGCAAGCCGCTCTAAACTTCCTATTCCCCCATCCTCTACCACAACCCTTGCCACCGATTCCTCAGTTATGCCTTCTGTGACAATTGGCTCCACAGTTCAAGTCACAGAAGTGCAGGCCACCTCACCCCCCTCACACACTATAGCCATGTCATCAGCTACCCAAAGGTTCATGGAACTGTTCGATGATTCCAACCCCTTGGACTCGAACGAAGTATTTGTTGTGCCCTAGACTCCTACTCCATTCGACCCTAACTCCCTTGGAATGGGATTCGATCAGTTCCTGGACGCCTCACAAACATTGGATGCTACCCCTCAGAAGGATTCAACAGCAGCTCCATCAGCAATTTTCCAAGCACCAAACACTTCCAATCCGTTCTTCGGTACGATCACCAAAAGTTTTTGAAGCTACGCTACCAGAAGGATTTGAAGATGAGGATGTTTTTGAAGAAGAAGATCTGCAGGCCATTCTTCAAGCCAAATCAACGCAACCTGCTGGACCTTCTGCAACATTACCTTCTTAACCTGCTGTCACTCTTAATTTTGGTGACATCCTAGGAATTCACACCCACCTAGGAAAGATGATCTAGAATATTATAGACGGGAAAGCAGCCTTGGATAAGCACATCTCGGAGTTGGGCTCAGAGAATTCTTTGATCAGCCAAAAGCTTATTCAACTCAACAGAGAGCTCCAGATCGCTAAGCAGCGGCCGACCTTAAGCAGGCCCAGCAGCATGAAGATGCCCTTCAAGATTATGTGGGCAAGTTACAGGAAGCACTAGGGACCGCACAAGATCAAGTCGACAAAGCCGTCCAAGACGCCAAATTGCAGATTCCGCTCTTACAGGGGGGCAATTGGACATGGCAATGTTAGAAAAAGAACGGATCTTGAAAGAGTTGGATACTGTAGCACATGAGCGCGACAATTTGCTGTACACACCGGTAGCAGATCGTTCTGTATCTCAAGAAGAAATCAATTACCTCCTCAGGAAAGTGGAAAGCTGCAAACCCACTCTATTAGGACGCATTCAAACAGGAGGCCACAACTGAATTATCGAAGGCCAAAGATATAGTAAAGGGATATGAACAGTCAGCTGCCTCGTCAAACAACTCCTCAGATCCAAATATCAATCATGCCAGCATTCTCACCACAGCCCCAAGATACAAATCAAGGGTAGGATGATTCAGCTATTGGACTGATGGATGGGCCATCACAACGAAGTCCACCGGCCAGGAAGATATTCCAACGACCAATCAGCATAGAGGAAGAAATTCAGAACTTCCTTAGACAACACCCTCATGAATCATCTAGAGGCGGCTGGGTCGTTAAGTTCAAAACCTCAGAAATCGAGCCAGGGAAAGAATAAGATAAGCTGCCAGCATTGGGCAAGCAACCTCCTTGGAGGAAGACAATTTTTGAGAAAACTCCAAATTCTATAAGGAGTTATGTGGCAAGTCCTAGGCAGTTACGTATTGATCCATATTACGTGCCTATGCCACGAAGGAACAAATGGAAAGATTGTGGCGTACCATTGGATAAAATTATGATCAATACTTCCCATTGGCCGATAATCTACCAGATGTTCAATTGGAACATATCAGTGGACTTCCATCGAGCGCTTCAAGCTTATGCCCAAGAATATCTTTTTTCACCAGATCTCACGGTTAGGCAGTTAGCCATATTTGCTAAGGATTTGGCTACTTTGGCATGCAACAAATGTTTTCTGCCACATGACCGAGATTTCAACATGGAACGGCTCGAATTCATGGAGAAAGTCCAATATCATTTAATGAAGGTTAGGCGTGAAGCTAACCAAAGCCCCAAAAAAATTTTGTGAGGTGTCGTGGGACCGCCACCAATTTTGGTGGGAGATACTGTTGGAGGGTTTGCGAATCTCGAGGCAACCCTAACACTAGTTAATAAGTGAGAGGGAATTGGCACCCTGCGTGTTTAAGTTAATAAAGGATTTCAAGCCTTTTTGCGAGAATTAAATGTCTCAAGGCCTAATAGTCAAGTTATTTAATACAAAAGGGTGCCCCCCAAATTTCAAATTTCAAATAATAAGCCCTTCTGGATGCCTTACCAATAACGACAAGTGTAGTCGTATTCAACTTGTGGGTATAGGGGTAGGATCCAATCGATGACCATAAACTCATTAATGTTTCTGTTGAATGTTACTAAAGAGAGGCCCATGTTGCCAAACTATAGGGTCCAAATAACAATAATAATGAGTGCAAGCCCATGGTCCTTAGGTATCTATGTGCATGATATTGATCCTATATGACAATAATTCCAACTTGCAACTATGCAAATTAGCAAAGGGACTTTGGATTAGCCATTCGCGCTTGGAGAAATAGCAAAGTTTAAGAAATTGTGGGTTCGTTCAAACTCAAATAAATTTGGCAATGTTTCTTGTCAATTGAGGCCAAGAAATTCCTCTTGTAGTCTCTTGTTGAAAGTCTCTGTTTTGCAAGAAAACTCAATAATTGAGAAAATTTACATGGAACAAAGTTAACATAAACTTTTAAGAATAAATGTTTCATTGCATGTTCACTCATGTGACAACTTTTGATTTGATTAGTGTCAACAAGCTTTCGTAGCTATAAATGACATAAGTTTGTAGTCTTTTATTGCATAGGCATTTCTAGTGGATAGTGTACATAATAATTTTGACTTCTACCCAAAATCTCTTATGAAAAGCTTAAAAAGTTAGATAAGTAGGTAGTGTTTACGTAAATGTAGCAGTTCAAGTTTTACTCATCATTTTATTTGTTTACCAAGCTAGTTAAAAAGTAAGTGGTGCAGAGTTATGCAGATGGTTCTACAACTCCTTTGACGTTGTAGCAGTTCAAGTTTTACTCATCATTTCATTTGTTTACCAAGCTAGTTAAAAAGTAAGTGGTGCAGAGTTATGCAGATGGTTCTACAACTCCTTTGACGTTGTATTCGTATTGGAGGAGCTCTGCTAGTTGGAGAGTGAGGATTGCACTAGCTTTGAAAGGTTTGTCAATAGCTATTTCTTTGGTACCTTGTTTGCATACAATGTTACTCGTGCATTGATGTTAGTTCTTTTGTTGATGCTAGTCTTTTTTTCTCCCAAGATTCCATTGGGCTCTATATGGGCAGCCAGTTGTGTAGCTCTGATTTGTATAGAATGCTGACTAGTAAGTAGTTCATCAAGCTGTTGGACTACATGTGTGTAAAATATGAGCTATGAAATGAAACAAAAAGAGAAACTGGAACTATTGGATCCATGTGTGACTAGTAGCATAAGAAGTTCATGTATATAAGATCTTTGTTTGTGCAAATGTACCCTAGGATTCATCCTCCCATATTTGTTTAAAGTCGTTTAAGGAAGTTCATGATCATAGTTGAAGAGTATGTCATAGTAGTGGTAGTAGATCTAGCTGTATGCCTGTGTCGTATGTGTGTTTGCCTCGAGGATTGTAGAGCTAAGAATTGCGGTGGCTGGTATCGACGTCAGACATCTTGGTGTTGGTGCGGATAATTGTATCATCTTTTGAGCCTAAGACCGTCGTTCCCTCTAGGTAGGGGTGTCCATCTAGAGAAGAATGATGTGATATGAGAGTGCATCATGCCCCTAGATTGAGGAGATTGGCATGTGTCAGTGTTTCATCTTTGAGTTGAAGGATCTCTGTAACATCAAGGCAACTCATTTCTAGTCCTCATACAATATCAAGGAATGAATTGTAACCATATGGTCTCTAAATATTTAGTGATACTATTACGAGCCTGTAACCCGAGTTTAAGGTACTGACATACAACAATTAGGTGTCTTTGTAACACTGGCAGAGGTGCCAGTGCACTTCGTGCAATGCATTGCATTAGCTTACACTGGGCTAGGTGGGGCATTCTCTATAAGAAGAGGGTGTGATGGCTGAGTGTATTAGACTATGCTAGCCTTATTGTGGTTCATAAGCGTCCAACACTAGTATCAGAGCCATAGTGATGAGTTCTTTCACGTTTGCAGTAGCAATTTCTTCTCTATTAGTGAATATTCAGGAGATCAGGTCTGATTTTCTCTGCATGCCAGAGTTTTGATTTTCAGCATGCTTTGCTAGTTTATGGGCGCCCTTCAAGGATCAAAATTGAAGTGGATTTTGGGGTTGCCGTTGACCAATTTCAAGCAAGAAAGTTTGCTTGGATCCAGCGCTCATTTGGTTAAGGATTGGGCACACTTTTTTCAGATTCTAGGGGTACACTTTGAAACCGGATATCATTGCACCTTGTGACTGGCATAGCGAGTTTCCAACAAACTTTTACAGCGCATTTTCTCCTACTATCTTTTAGGAACTGCTTCTTGCAAGATGTTTGAGAGTTTCTAGCGCAATTTTTTCTTTCATAGTAAATTCATGTTGCACCTGATTCTTGCAGGATGTAAGTGCATCATTTCAGCAATCGATGCATTTCTTCCACCAGTTTGTAGCAAATTTTTCCAACAGGTTAAGCGTGGCCTTAGGGAAAATTAGCAGGGCAACGAGCTACTACTGCTAAATTTGTTCCTCTGCTGTTGCTACTTTGCTGTCTATAAACATGATCCGTGAAGTAGCATGCAATTTAAAACAATGATTGCCATAAGCATGGTGGTTTGAGGAGCACAGCTGGGAGAGACAAACCTTTTTGAAATGATGGAGGGAGTACTTTGTCGAACCACCAGAACATGATAGTCAGAACCAGAAGGCATAGATAGCAGTACTTAGATTCTTTAAAGCTGTAACACTGAAGAGGTCACCTTGTACACGAAAAATTGGTGGCTTTGTTGCCAGCTATTCGATTCTTTTAGGCTGGTCTTTATAAGGTGACTACACAATACTGAGTGACAAATGCTTAATAACCCCCCATCCGTAGAATCACAACCAACTCACCCCCGTGCGCTTGAGCTGTTGACACCAACTAGCTTGATCAAGCCTCCTATGATAATCGGCCTCCCATACCATCAGTCATCACACTCAGCTTTTGTGGGCACTCATATCCATGGCTAGAGACACATCCTAGCTCTCGCATGCTTATACCATCCACCCACTCCCTGGGTAGACTACCTCTATATACAAAGGACAAGTGGGTCCCACCATAAAAATGGTCCATCCTTAGATTTGTGACACGAGGTATCTTTAAGGGTTGATGACGGATTGCAAGACCTAGCTGTGGAGTATTGTAATTGCAATACTAGATCAACCATGAAAAAATGAGAAACGTAGCTTTGAAAAACATTAAACACAAGGGAAATTGCTTAAGCACCTCACAATAGTTAAACTTAGAAGAAAGAATGATTGCTAGAGAGAGAGAGAGAGAGAGAGAGAGAGAGAGAGAGAGAGAGAGAGAGAGAGAGTGACTTCGTAATCTTCGTAATCCTCTATGAGGCAAGCATCTCATGTACATGCATGGAAAGTGTAGGTGGCAACCATATAATTGAGAAACAAGTAGGCCACTCTGAGAGATCTTCTAACATCTTGTTCACTACTCTCTCCTCCCAAAATTTATCCCTCTTTGATTGTTTCTTAACACCACCTAGGTAGCTTCTTCCTAGTGGTAGGCAATGTGGATGATGGCACATGGTGTATTGTCTTAGTCTTCCATTTTTTTTCAATTTTGGCCTTTGTAGTTGGCCAAATTGAGGTCTCGAACTAGAATGTTTAGGTTCCTATTGTTGCACTTGCTCTTGAGGCTCATAGGACTCTTGAATAGGGTCCTCTTTTGTGAAATCAATCAATAGTAGGAACTCACTAGTTCCATCATTCTCTCACTCCTGTACTTTGAGCGAATGGTCTTGACTTAGGATCTTCTTTTTGTATTCGAGATAATACCACACGTAGGCCTTCTTGCCTTCACTATACCTAAGGAAAATACCCTTTATGGATTTAGCATCAAGTTTCTTTTACAAATTAGGTATGCGTGCCATCCGTATCTTTGAAAAGAGACGCCCAACTTTTCATTATCTCCTTGTGCAGGACCAATTCTTGTTCCAATGCCTAGATTTTCACCACTGTAACTGATGGCTCACCTCTACTCTAGACACCATCTTTATATGAGTTATGGACTCAGCTCATTACATTCGTCATGTCCATTTACATTTACTTTACTTTATGCATAGGCAGGCTTTGGGCCCTTTTTTATTCATTATTTGACATTTAGACTATATGGTTGGCCTTGGGCCCTATTATTGACATTTAGACCATATTATTGGCCTTGGGCCCTATGATTCACTATATTGGTTATTTGGTCATATTACTGAGAGTGGGGGCCTTCTTGGAGGGCGCACTATTTTCCCTCTCAGTTTGGCCCTAGCCACTGGAAGCTTCCTTTTAGGGCTTCCTCTTGGCTATAAGTAGGGATGCTGTGTCATTTGTTACTTGGCTTATGATATGATCTCCTTCTTTAGTCTCTTTAAGCTTTCTCTCTCCTGCTTTCTAGGGTTAAGTCTTGCTTATGTGATGCTTTCATAGACTAAATCTAGATCAGCCGTGGCTACGTTCATAACTTGGTATCAGAGCACTTTCCTGAGCATCTCCATTGAGCAGATTTTTCTCTCACAGGAGGGCGCCCATCTTCAGCTTGGATCTTCACCATTTTTCAACCGGATCTTCAGCATTTCTCCACACTTGTCTTGCAGATTTTCACGACGGATCGGAGGAGGACAGGCGCCCACTTGCTGCCCATATCTAGCGCCCTCTTGCTGGCTGCCTACTGCTGCATTTTCAGCCTTTTTCCTCCCCTATTTTGGGCGCCCTACTGCCTCCTATTTGCTGCCCTATTGGGCGCCCTCATGCTTGCTGACCAGCGCCCTACTGCTCCTTCCTTTGCTGAAAATTTCCGCTTTTTGCTGCCCCTATTCGCCACCTTCCATCAGCCACTCCTAGCGCCCTACCAACCCATCTTTTTGATCCAATTTTTTTTTGCCGTTTACTACCTCTCTTGGACGCCCACACTCCACCATAGCTGGCGTCCTACATCTGCCTCAATTTCAGCTCACCCTCCTACACTGCTGTCAATGTTCGCAACCCTACCCCGGACAATACAAACACGCCTAGATGCTTAGAAAGCCACTCCCACCCAACTTAATCGCGCATCGGGATTGCTCCCCGTCTTTATCGCAAACTTTTTTTTTACCCTTGAAGGGCGACCTCCGATTTTTCAGCCTTGTTTCCTCGCTGCCCATACCTCCTTTTTGTTATCACTTCCTTTCCTTGGTTGCTCCCTTTCCAGCCCCATAGTCCATTATTGTTTCCCATACTTTTACCCACCGTTTACTCCACGTTGTCGGGCCCTTAGCATCTTTTTTGGAGGCTGCCCGGTACCTCGACATATCGCCGCTATTTTTCAGCTCACTTCCGGTTGCGGTTACGAGGTATTTCTTACTTAGTTGTCCTTTCCGTTCATCTTACATCGCGAGTTCTATTGTGTCTTTTTATTGGCGTGCCTATTGTGACGACTTATGTCCTCTCCTTCAGTTCGTCCAATTGTTTAGCACATTTCTTTTCTCGCTTACTTTTTCTTCCTCATGGCTAGCTTACCCACTACACCTGCGAGTCATTCCGGACCTTCAGATGAACAGTTTGCTGATATGCGTGACTCTCTTACTCTCCTCAGTAGTCGTTTCGACCAAATGATGATCGGTTTTACCACTCTACAGACCGGCTTTGCCACTATGCAGTCACAGATTGATTCCTTACAGCCACATGGACCTGGCAAAGCCCCTGTTCATTCATCATTTGGGTCTCCATTTGGACTTCCATCCTCGTCTACTTCCTTTGGCGGTGGGCCTCATTTTCCACCTAACCCACCACCCGGTTTTCCACGTCCTACAGCTCCTGAGTCACATTTTCCACGACATCTAGCTCCTGAGCCACATTTTGCTCGAGATTTTCGTGATCGGGTACAGCTTGCCACCTATTATGGTTCCTCTGACGGGAACTTGTTAGAGAATTGGTTTGCAAAGCTTGATACTTATTTTCGGATTTACCCTAAGACTGATCCTCAGAAGATCCAGTTAGCCGCCTTACATTTAGATGGACGTGCTGCCACTTGGTGGCGGGTCTACCGACTTGACCCTGATCGGGACGGTCTCCAGTTATGGCCCTCATTTCCTAGTTCTCATATGTTTCAGGGATTATCCTACCGCATTGGTGATTTTTCTGGACAGGCAGATCTTTATATCATTCCTCTGGAGTGCTATGACCTTATCCTTGGTGCTGATTGGTTTGCTTCATTGGGAGCGGTTACTTTGGACCTGGCTCAGCAGACATTGACATTTGTTTATGATGCAGTGACCCACTCACTTGCTGGTATTGATTCTCAGGCAGATTTCCAGCTGATCAGCGGGAAGCAGTTTATCCGCAGCCTACCTAAGGCTCATTGTGCAGCTTTATTATGTGTTCAGCGTGCTGCAGCAGATTCTCCAGTGACTACCTCTCCTCCAGCAGCTGTTCCTCAGGTGATCTCTGACTTATTACATCAGTATGCATTTGTCTCTTCAGAACCTACGACGCTACCACCATTACGTGATGTGAACCACCATATTGATTTGCGTCCTGGTTCTGCTCCTCCCTCCCGGCCTCCTCACCGTATGTCTAAGTCTGAGCGTGATGAGGTTGAGCTTCAGATTACTGCTTTACTAGATCAGGGCTTTATTGTTCCTAGTCACAGTCCTTTTGGTGCCCCTGTTCTCCTTGTCAGTAAGAAAGATGGTTCCAAACGCCTCTGCATTGATTATCGTGCCCTCAATAAGTTGACCATCCGGAACCAGTATCCTATTCCTCACATGGATGATCTCTTTGACCAGTTAGGCACCTCTCATCTTTTCTCTAAGATAGACTTACGTTCCGGCTATCACCAGATTAGGATGCATCCTTCGGACGAACACAAGACTGTGTTTCATACCCATCTTGGTTTGTATGAGTTTCGTGTTCTTCCTTTTGGTGTTACTAATGGTCCACCTACGTTCCAGAATGTGATGAATAACATCATGCGTCCTCTCCTTGGTCGTTGTGTTTTAGTTTATTTTGATGATATTCTTGTTTTTAGTAAGACTCTTGATGAGCATGTGTTACATCTTTCATCTGTTTTTCAATTGCTTGTTCATCACCAGTTGTTTGCTAAACTTTCTAAGTGTTCCTTTGCTGTTGTTGAGATTGAGTTTTTAGGATTTCTCATTTGTGATGGTCGTATTCGTTTGGACCCTCATAAGGTTCGGGCAATCGTTGATTGGCCTGTTTCCACAGATGTCCACCATGTTCGTATGTTTCTTGGTCTCGCTACTCACCTTCGTCGTCCTGTTCCTCACTTTGCCACTGTGGCTGCCCCTCTTCATGCCCTTTTGAAGAAGTCTAGTGCTTTTGTTTGGACTTCTGATTGTCAGTTCGCCTTTGACACTCTTCGTCGTGCTGTTGTGGAGGCCTCTGTCCTGTGTTTACCACAGTTTGATCAGAAATTTATTGTTGAGACCGATGCTAGTAATGTTGGTTTGGGTGCCTTGCTTCGTCAGTCTCAGTGTATTATTGCTTATGAGTCGCGTCGTTTACGCTCTTATGAGCAACGTTATTCTGTCCATGAGAAAGAGCTTCTTGCCATTATCTATGCTGTTAAGAAGTGGCGCCATTACCTGTACCGTGTTCCTTTTGATATCGTTACTGATCATCAGTCCTTACGTTATCTCTTCTCCCAGCGTGATCTTAGTGATCGTCAGTTTCGTTGGTTGCAGTTTTTACAATCTTTTGATTTTTCTATTTTGTATCGTCCTGGTCGTGCTAACACTGCTGCTGACGCATTGTCTAGACGTCCTGCTTTATTGAATACCCTTGTTGCCACGATCCCTTCCTGGTTTGATGATCTTCCATCTGCTTATCTTACATGTTCTGATTTTCATGATGTTTATAGTTCTGCTCCACCTATATCGTCTTCACCTCAGTAGGCTTATTCCATTGTTGACCACTGTCTTTATCATTATGGTTCTCTTTGTATTCCTAGTTCTTTGGGTATCCGTTCTCAGTTGTTGTCGGATGCTCATTCGTCCCCAGTTGGGGGTCATTTTGGTTTTGAGAAGTCTTATGCTCGTCTTAAGGATCATTTCTATTGGCCATCCCTTAGGAAAGAGCTTGTTGTACTTATTCGTACCCGTCCTTTCTGCTTACGTAATAAGTACTCCCGTGCTAAGTCCGCTGGTTTGCTTCAGAGTTGGCCTATTCCTCACCGCCAGTGGACTGATATTTCTATGGACTTCATCATTGGCCTTCCCCGCACCCGTCGTGGTCACGATTCATGTATGGTGGTAGTTGACAGGTTCTCGAAACAGGCACATTTCATACCCGTCCGCAGTACTATCACAGCAGAGCAGTGTGCACGCTTGTTCCTTTCAGAGATATTTCGCCTACATGGGTTTTCTCGTACTATCCTTTTTGATCGGGATAGTAAGTTTACATCATTGTTCTGGACAGAGCTTATGCGTATATTGGATGTACAGCTTTTTATGGGGTCTGCTCATCATTCTACTTCTGATGGGCAGTCTGAGGTCCTTAACAGGATCCTTGAGGATTATTTGCGCCATTTTGTTACTCCTTCAGGGAAGGATTGGGATCAGCACTTATGTTTGGCAGAGTATAGCTATAACAGCTCTGTGCTCGCGAGCTTATTCTCCAGGCCAGTTCCCATTTGCAGCAGGTCCAGCAGCGTTATCAGGCTTCAGTTGATCGTCATCGACGTCATGTTGAGTTTCATGTTGGTGATATGGTATATCTACGCCTACGGTTTGCACGTCATCATTTTATTCAGAGCCATGCTTCTACTGAGAAGCTTGCACCACGTTATTATGGGCCTTATTGTATATTGGAGGTTCTTAGTCCAGTTACATATCGTCTTCAGCTTCTTGCTTCCACACGTGCCTGTGATATATTCCATGTTAGTTTATTACGTGCTGCTATTGAGGATGATGCTCCTCGTGATGCTGAGTTTCCTACTGCACCGGATCTCTTTCCTTTATTACCTGCTGCTATCCTTCAGGTGTGTTTGCATCATAGTCGACGCCGCCGGCAGATTCAGTTCCTAGTCCAGTGGGATGGTCGTCCTGTTGAGGAGGCCACATGGGAGCCTATTGATGTCTTTTATCATACACCGTCACTTGCGGATCAGGCTCGTGCTTTTGCCGCACTTGTTGATTCCTCTACATCAGCTGTTGCTCCAGTTGTTACTACACCAGATGCTATTCCAGTTGATCCTCCAGGGCTTGCTGTTACTTGATCCAGTCCTTTATGGCAGTTGGGTCTTATTTTTGTGTCGGGGAGAGTTATGGACTCGGCTCATTACATTCGCCATGTCCATTTACATTTACTTTACTTTATGCATAGGCAGGCTTTGGGCCCTTTTTTATTCATTATTTGACATTTAGACTATATGGTTGGCCTTGGGCCCTATTATTGACATTTAGACCATATTATTGGCCTTGGGTCCTATGATTCACTATATTGGTTATTTGGTCATATTACTGAGAGTGGGGGCCTTCTTGGAGGGCGCACTATTTTCCCTCTCAGTTTGGCCCTAGCCACTGGAAGCTTCCTTTCAGGGCTTCCTCTTGGCTATAAGTAGGGATTCTGTGTCATTTGTTACTTGGCTTATGATATGATCTCCTTCTTTAGTCTCTTTAAGCTTTCTCTCTCCTGCTTTCTAGGGTTAAGTCTTGCTTATGTGATGCTTTCATAGACTAAATCTAGATCAGCCGTGGCTACGTTCATAACTATATGCTGCAAAATCCCCTTTCAGTTGTCCATTTTCTTCCCAAGGCAGCTTGATTTCATCCTTCAATGTCTTCATCTCTAATTTTAGCACATTCGCTTCATACACAAGGAAATCTTGAAAAGCTTTGGAAGGAGTGTAAGTCGCCGTAGCAAAAAGATTGGACGATATTGGAGATGGAAGAAGAGCTGGCGGAGACGGCGAAGCAAGTAGAACGGCCGACAGAGAAGGCGGCGGGGTGGATGCTGCTCCGTCAACAAGCAGTTGGGCAGGCGGCACTGCCCTTGCTGCAGGTGTCTCTGTAGCTGCAGCTGCCAGCACTATTGCAGGCAGCGCTGCACTGTAGGCAGCGCTGTAGTGGCGGCTGCTACTGCTGCGTGGGAGAAGCTGGAGGCAGGGGGGAGCTAGCTCCCCCTCTCTTTTTTGGAGCCATAAAGGAGGTGGTGCAAGGAGAGCAGCCGGAGAGAGAGAGAGAGAGAGAGAGAGAGAGAGAGAGAGAGAGCACTTTATTAACGTCTTTTAATGCCAAAAGGCATATAAGATCAAATAAGTACATCTCAAGTGTGATACTGTGATAGATACTGAAAGGGGCATATAAATGTTTCCATAAACAAACGACAACTACTAGCTAAAATGATTGGTCTATCAAGATTGGACAAAATCTCTAAACTACCCTTAGACATGGAAGTCTAAAATATGGTACAATGGGGTGTCGTATAACTATACAATAATCGTCTGAACTGTAAAATAGATCATGTCACCACAAGACCGTTGCTGAAGAAAGCAAGGATAGAAGAAGATGCAGGTGCTTCTGCTGAAGCAGTGGGCCGACGCCCATGAGCTCTAGATCTGCGAAGTCTCTTGGTAGCCCTAACATGTGGTTTGGAGGCTATACGTTGTCAGCGATCGCGATGAGAATCCCGAGGTAAGATATCTGACTCATCCTCTAACAAAATGTAAATGTATGCTCTAGATCGTCTTCTAGAGAAAAATGAGGTAATTTGGGTCTGTTGGGAGTCATGGTATCCATACTGATCTCTTTGACAAATATCTCTACGGAGCAGAAACATCGTGCAGCATCAGTGCCACACATCGAGGGTCAACATATGAAGTGAGTGAGCGAAGTGTGACTGGAGAATCTTGGAAAAGACAATGATAGCATTCTTGGATCTCATAATAGACAGGGCATTTGAATAGAAAATGCTCCTCTGACTCCACCTCCCCTAATCTGCACATCTGACCGAGTCTGCTCATATGAGGAATGCCCTGGAAGCGCCCCGTCTCCACATATAGTTGCTATGAGGAAACTTGGAACCTTAGAAACTTGTTCCGACCCTTTTGGGCCGGAACGTACTACACGTTCCATACAGTGCGTTCTAGAACATACTAGGTCGAATCGTTTTTTTTTTAAACATAAAAAAAACCTGCCAAAATCCATATCGAAAGGCAGAAAGATATTTTACAAAAACAAGAGAGAAAACAAATTGAGGTGAATCCAAATCGCACCACAAATTATGTTTTAAATATACAACATATTATCAAAAGCCTCTCAACCTTCACATAATATGTTTTACATGAAAGGAAGTGACTAAGATGAAAGAAATAGTCCATCTGTAGAAATAGGATCATCATTTACTTTCAGCTTTTTCATTTGATGCTTTAGTGCCAACAAGCCCCAGGTGACCTCTACTTTGCTAAATGTAGACCCAACAACATCGTTGAACAAAAACCTACCTCCTAGAGAAGCCTGCTCCGGCCCCTGCATACGAACCATCACAACATCGGTGGGATTTGCAATAGCGCTACCCATACTTGCCCGTTCTGACCATCGTAGTTGGCCGGTTTTACCCCCAAGGGCCCCTGCCAAGTCATTCGAGAATATGCACGATAAATAACCCTCCTAATATACTGATGACTGGTAGATCAGAGATATCAATGTCGTATATGCGTAGAAGACGATAAGCCTGGGAGTACCATGATAGCTGATGACCCTAGTGATGAAGTTGCTGAGAAGAGAGAAAAGCTGTGTGTGGATAACGTGAAACTGGACGACTCATCACTCTCTGGATGTACGTGATCAACTTGGAAATAGCCTCAACACGTAGTGGAATGACGTCAAACTCAGCAAGTATAACCTGGTGAGGAACAAATTGTTTGGCTCGAATCATGCGTGCAAGCATACTGATCTGTAGACGAGAAATGCTAGTCTACTCTGACTCATGCCTCCACTGCATACATAACTGTGGGTGCAACACTAGTATCAAATAGGTTGCACTTGCTCGGGGCATCTTGAATGTGCTTCCTAAAACAAAAGTGTTCAAGACTAACTAGCGCAACATTCCTCTTACGTAGTCTAGTTGTGGCAGCATGTCTCATACTGAAAGCTGGACCAGTGAAGGAAGTCCCCAAATAAGTTTAAGAGGTTGCCACCTCAATTGGTTGTCCCCCTAGAGTGAACATCTATCGCTGCAAAAAGTTCTAGAGGTATTAGAGATCATAATCTGGGTTTTCCTGGTATGCACAGTCAAACCAAATAAGTCTCCAAAAACCTATAATGTGTCCAAGTGCCGCTGCAACCCCTTGCCAAACGCAGAAAGCAAGGCCACATCTTTAGCATAAAACAAATGGAAATGAGTATATCACCAAGCCTGTAGCCAATACCAGCATCCTGATTGATGGCTCTCTCAAGCTCATCAATATACAAACCAAAGAGTGTGCGGGAGAGGGAACCTTGCTTCACCCCAATAGTGCTCCTAACTCTCTCTGAGAGACCTTCATCTAATCTAAAGCATCCCCAAACCTGCTCATAGAGCACCACGACAGCCAATATGGAAAAATCATGATCTCTCAGCCTTTGGATAAGCATATGACGTGGGACATAGTCAAACACTTTCCGGAAATCCACAAAACAACAATATACTCGCTCATGTCTGGAGCTAGCTTCCTCAATAATAGCCCGAAGAGTGAAGACATGATTAGTGGTGGAGTGCTATGTCCTGAAGCCAATCTGACCCAAAGCATGTAACCTCCGTGTCTTTACCTCATCACCGTCTGAAGGATAGTGCCATAAAGTTTAGCCACAATATGCCCAAGCATAATGGTGCGATAGTTATCAAGTTTCAGGGGTCACCATGTAATAGAATCCCCATCGTCATGCCGG
Organism: Diphasiastrum complanatum; assembly: GCA_029204225.1. Lineage (NCBI taxonomy): Eukaryota > Viridiplantae > Streptophyta > Lycopodiopsida > Lycopodiales > Lycopodiaceae > Diphasiastrum > Diphasiastrum complanatum. The sequence goes on along the minus strand of CM055110.1, from coordinate 47,306,636 downwards.
TCATTGCTAAAGCACAAACAAGTGACGAACACTACATTACCACCCAACCATAGAGGTACTGCCACCTCACCCCCGTGCACTAGAGATATAGACCACCATCAAGCAAGCTCGGATCTCATGTAAGCCATGGTGTCCCATACCAGCATGCCTTACCCTCGACCCTTACCTACCTACATCCTGAGGCCTAGATACTCGTCCTGACCTGACCACCAGTGGAAGAGCTCTTCATTCTCCAGGAGAGAATGAATACCCAGCTCATGGAGATCCACCTCTATATACATAGTCCAGGTGGGTCATCTCCCTCCATAGGAGTCACGCATGACTAACGACACGCGACAGTTGTGCACATTGACGCGGGTCCATAACAACGAGTCACCGCGTGCCAATGAGACATTGACACGTGGCACCCAAAAGACCTATAGCTCCAGTTCAGCGTTCCATCCCATAATTGAGACTGTCACCTCAAGTTTCCTGTTGCGTACCCTTATGGGTACGTAACATTCCCTCCCCCTTTAAGAGTCTCCTCCTAATGGGAGTAAGCCAGGGAAGTTCAGTCTTAAATAGTCCTCTCTCTCCCAAGTGTCCTCGTCATCTGTCTTACCTTTCCAACGTACGAGAAACTCAGAAACCAGACGGTTTCGTGACGACGAACGTCAACAACTTTTTCTGGTACATTAGGAACAAAGGTAGACAGATCCTCGAGCTCAACTAGTTCACCTTTGGGAATTAGGGAATCCTTCCTACTAAGTCGTTCTTGTGAACGACTTACATGGAAAACAAGATGAACCCCAACCCCAATCGGAAGATCTAGCTGATACGCGACCGGGTTGAGTTTCTTTACAACCTTATAAGGTCCGCTATATCAAGGAGATAGCTTATGGCATTTTCCCGTCCGGAGTACCTTCGAATCCTTAGGGATTTTAAGATACACCCAGGTTCCGACCTCAATATCCCGAGGTGAACGACCGCAATTAGCATAAAACTGAGCTCTATCCTGAGCGGTTTTCATGCTTTCCTTGGCCACTAGCAGCATTTCTTGCACATGAAATTTACTGCAGCTTGCACCTTGAGACCTTTGAGTCCGACCGAAACTGGAGAACGCGGCTGAAAGCCATACAATAGCATAAAAGGACTGAATCCGGTGGCATAATGCTTAGCACTATTGTGCGCGAACTCAACTAAAGGGAGATACATTTCCCAGTCAGACTGTCTGTTACGAGCTCGTAACCAGTGCCGAACCCTAGAGAACACAGATAGGTCAGATACCACAGTCAGGGTCGTGTCCAGCGTACATGACCAACAGGGCAAGACAGTGTGAGTAGTGTGCCCCAGCACGGTCCATAGCCATGGCGGGCCTAACACAGCCTAGGGACCCTGTCAGCAGGATAGGGCCCCCAGTTGGGTCCCGACGTGTAGTCGGCCACGTCAGTGCCACGTGGCCGACACTTGGCAGTAGCATGCTACCAGTCCTCACACTGGGCTAGGAGGGGCTTACTCTATATCAGGGAGTAGGCAAGGTTGGGTGGATCAGTTAGTGTTTGCCCTACTGTGGTGTTAGGATCTATTACACTGGTATCAGAGCCATCTCCATCCTAGGGAGTTCAGGACAGTAGTAGAGAAAGCTATCAGAAGATAGGAAGTGTTTCTCAGATTCTCAGAGAGGAATAGAGGAGGAGGATCGTTGTAGGAGCAGCCTTCAAACTTCTGATTTCCACTGAGAAATCACAGTAGCAAGGAGTCAGATTCCAAGTGTAGGTAACTCGCTGAAAAAACAGCTGTTTCCCACTGAGTTGAGAGGATTCTCTATAGTTTTCCCAGCGAAATTAGAGTAGGAAGAAGCCAGCACCTCCATCGCTGTACAGTCAGAGACCTACATCCGATTTCCAGGGAAAAAGTTACTGGTTCTCAGCGAGTTTGAAGCCAAAAAGGAGGAGCAGGGCCAGCGCTGCCAGTACTTCTGAAAATCTGGCTTTTCAACAAGTTTTTGGGCCCCAACGTCAGAGATTTGGAGCAAGAGGATTCCTATCAGACCAGCGAGCTACTATCATCAAAAAACCGGGAAATTTAGCACCGTTTTGAAGCTTCAAACTGGCATTTTTCGGAACAGCAGGTCTGAAATTTTGGGGAAAAGAGCTGAAAGGGTTCCTCTTCATTCTTTCTTTGGAAGTACAGTCCTCAGAAACAGCTAAGTCATCTTTCCTTTCCCTTGTACAGTTGTAAATTAGTCTTTTAGACTTTTTTCCTTCAGAAGTTAAGGTAGCTCTCTTTCAGTTTCGAAGATGACCACTCCTCAGGGACCTGATCAACCCCAGGAGAGAGGCTTCGACGAACTTGAAACAGAAGCCTTGGCTTACAGAAAAGGGAAGGAACCCATGGAAGTAGAAGAACAGGAACAGTTCGCCGAAGAACTCGACGAACTGGTTACCAAGGAGCAGTTCCTCCAATTGGTAACAGAAGTGGATGAACTGAAGCTGGCATTAGCCAATTTCAAGTCCAGTGTGGACGACTCGTTCGCTGAACTCAAAAACTTGATTTTGAGCTCCGCGAAAGGAAGCCTTCCCTCCACTTCTCAGTTATCCCCTTCTCCACTTCCATCAGTTTCGGGTGAGACTTTACGGTCTCACCCCAGTGTTTTTAAAGATTTAAAGCCTCCTACTTTTAATGGGGAAGAGAAGGATAGAAATGCAGATATTCTACAAACCTTCCTCAGCAAATGGAAGAACATTCATGCTCTTAAACAGACCCCTGACCATTTGCAAGCAATTGAGGCCAGTCTTTCTTTAGGGCCTATGGCCTATAAGTGGTGGTTAAATCTCCAGGAGACTGGGCAGACTCCCCGGTCATGGAAAGCTTTTGAAGAAGCTTTCCTAAGAGAATTTCTACCAGAGAATGAACTTGATAGAGCCTGGGAAGCCTGGGAAAGAACAGTAATGGACAAGTCCCTCATCCAATATATCTCGCAGTATCGAGAGGCAATTTTAAAGATTAAAAATATGGATGACTATCAAAAAATCAGGGGATTTGTCCGTGGCCTCAAAGATGAATATAAAGTAGAGGTCCAGAGAAACTCGCCTACTACCCTTGAGCAAGCTCTCAGATATGCTCAAATCTATGATGATTCAGTGGGTAGGAAGAGAGCGAGTCAGCAACCACTTTCTGAGCAGCTTCCTCAGAAAGACTTTCAATTTAAAAAGAAATTTTTAAAAAGAAATTTTTAAAAAGAAAGAAAGAAGATAAATTTAAAGGTGAAGCTCCTCAGAAACGCCCTTCACTCATACAGCCCTTAAAACCAGATGATTTTGAGAAAGCCAAACAAGAACGTTTGTGCTTTGTGTGTATGGGCAAGGGACACACAGTCAGACAGTGTCCCAAGGGGCCTTTCACTAAAAAAGATAAGAAAGATAAAAAACAAGTTCATCTTGTTCAGACTGTATGTTTCCCCAGTGACTCGGCAGCTTCCGAGATCAAAGTGTATCATGAAGATCATGAACACTGTTGCCAGCTGACCTCTGCAATGGTAGCGAGACCCTTCAGCTTTGGGCCGCATGACCTAGTACGTATGCATGGGAAAGTTGGTAACCAGTCAGTAAGAGTCATGGTTGATGATGGGGCAACCCATAATTTCATCAACCACACCCTGGTTAAAAAGCTTAAACTACCAGAAGTACCTAGTCAGCATAGGTACATAGTTTCATTAGCTAAGGGTGAAGATAAAAAAATATGGGAAACTATGGTAAGTAAGTTAAATCTTGGTATTCAGGGGTACGAAGATCAAATAAACTTTCAGATAATGCACCTGGATCGAACAAACATTGTTCTCGGGAGAGATTGGCTCTACAGTTTAGGACCTTCCCTCCACAGAAACTATCAGGAGAACACCCTCAGCTTTCAGTATAAAGGCCGAGAGATCCAGTTGCATGGGGAGCATGATGTTCCCAACAGCCCTATGGTCTGCAGTTCAGAGCTCTGTCAGCTAATCGGAGACGAAGACCATCAGGTATTCTTATGTGACTTTCAGTTTATTCCTGAAGTTTCTATTTCCAGTTCTATTCAGCAGAAAATCAGTAAATTAGAAACTTTATTGTCTAAATTTAAAGATGTTTTTCCTGAAGATTTGCCACATGGTTTACCACCTAGCAGAGAGGTAGATCATGTAATAAACCTAGACCAGGTACAACACCTGTTTCTAAACCTCCGTATCGGGTCAGCCGAACAGAGGATGAAGAAATAACTAGGCAGTTAACAGACTATCTTGGGAAAGGCCAAATTCAGACCAGTAGTTCACCATGGGCCTCACCAGTCCTATTGGTGAAAAAGAAAGAGGGGTCTATGCGTCTTTGCGTAGATTACAGAGCCCTCAATAAAGTCACAATTAAGAATAAATACCCTATGCCTCGGGCAGACGAGTTGTTTGATCAACTCGACGGGGCTAAGTTTTTCAGCAAAATAGATCTCAGATCGGGATATCATCAAGTCCGTATAAAATCGGAAGATGTCTCGAAAACAGCTTTTAGGACTCGTCACGGTCATTATGAGTTTAAGGTGATGCCATTTGGGCTCACAAATGCTCCAGCTACCTTTATGACCTTGATGAACAGTGTCCTCAGACCATACTTGGGTAAGTTTGTAGTCGTATTTTTAGATGACATCCTCGTCTACAGCAAAACGAGGAAGGAGCATCTAAAACACCTCAGAAAGGTGTTTCGACTGCTCAGAAAGCATAAGCTTTATGCTAAACAATCCAAGTGTGAATTCTTCGTTGAAGAAGTAGCATATTTGGGTCACATTATCTCTTCAGATGGGATTAAGATGGACCCAAATAAGGTTAAAGCCATACTCAGTTGGCTGAGACCTCAGAATATTTTGGAACTTCAAATCTTTCTTGGTCTGGCGGGATATTACAGACGATTTGTCAAGGAATATGCTCAGATAGCAGTCCCTATGACAAATCATCTTAAGGGGAAGGGAAAGGAGTTCATTTGGGAGTCTGCACAACAGGAGAGCTTTGATGCTCTCAAAACAGCCTTAGCTACAGCACCAGTTTCAAAAGTCGTCGACCCCAATCAGCCATTTGTGGTCGAAACAGATGCTAGCGACTTTGCAGTAGGTGCTGTGCTAACTCAGGGTGGACGACCAGTTGCGTTCGAGAGTAAAAAACTCGAGCCAGCACAGACTAGGTATAGTGCCTATGAAAAGGAACTCTTTTCTATAGTCCATGCCCTTAAGACTTGGAGGCATTATTTGTATGGTGCCAACTTTGAGGTCCTGACAGACCATGAGAGTCTCAGATACCTTTGCAATCAACCTGAGCTTAGAGGTCGGAAAGCTCGTTGGGCAGAGTTGATGCAAGAGTTTGACATGTCTATCAGATATAGGCGTGGAAAATTCAATACAGTAGCAGATGCCCTTAGCAGAATGCCTATAATAAACGAGCTGAGTTTTACTCAGATTCGTAATGAGTTACTCGAGTCCTTGAGAGGGAAATGCCAGCATGATGCATTCTTCTCTATTATCTGGAACTCAGTCCAGAACAGACAGTTACAGACTCCAGAACCAGTTCCCGGGGCTGGTGCCAGTTCATCCAAGAATACGGCAGCTTCCGTTGAGGATGATGATGAGTCCGAGTATACGTCATCAGATGACGTTGAGGATTCTGAGCCTGTATCACCCAAGCAAACCCCAGTGGTTGAGGGTCAGTTGACTCAAGGATTCAAATGGAAACAGTATTCCATTCAGGATGAGTACTTGCTCTATAGAGATAGAGTATGTGTCCCCAATTCAGAGGATTATAGGCAGCAGGTCCTATATGAATGTCATGACAATCCTAGCGCGGGACACCCAGGCATACAGAAGACCTATGAGCTTCTTCGTAGGCAATTTTTCTGGCCCAGTATGAAAAAGGACGTCCACCAGTATGTAACCAGTTGCCAGAAATGTCAAGTAAATAAAGCAGAGCGTTTAAAGGCAGGAGGGTTGTTGCATCCCTTAGAAATACCAGCTGGTAAATGGGAGAGTATCTCCATGGATTTTATAGTAGGCCTGCCTAAAACCCAAAAGGGTAATGACGCTATATGGGTCACAGTTGACCGTCTGACCAAAATGGCTCATTATATTCCGACCAAAACAACCGTTAGAGCTCCAGAGTTAGCGAGGTTGTTTGTAGACGGGCTATTTAAATTGTACGGCCTACCTTCTGGCATAGTCAGCGACCGGGACAGTAAGTTTACTGGAAATTTTTGGAAGGCAGTATTCCATCATCTCCATACTAAACTTAATATGAGTACCACCGACCATCCACAGACGGACGGTCAAACAGAAAGGGTAAATCAAGTGCTGGAGGATATGCTTCGTGCATACGTCAGCAAGAGGCAGACTAATTGGGAGGAGTATCTCTCGATATTAGAGTTTCCTTACAACAGTACCAAACATTCAGCTACGGGATACAGCCCATTTATGCTGATGTACGGTTTTCAGCCACGCTCACCCACAGCTGTAGGGTTTAAACAAGAAAAAGTTGAAGCAGCCAGAAACTTTTTAGAAGACCTAAACCAGATGATAGAACATGCTAAGCGTAGCATTAGACAATCCCAGGATCGAGCCAAGCATTATGCAGATCCACACATACGGGATGTGCAGTTCTCCACTGGTGAGAAAGTCTACTTGAGAGTCCCAGTTGACTCTAAAACCCTCAAATCAGGAGTGTGTGCTAAGTTGTCTCCAAGGTATTGTGGTCCCTTTACCATCAGTAGGAGACTAGGCGAGGTCACCTATGAACTAGAACTCCCACACAGCAGTAAGGTTTTTCCAGTTTTTCATGTAAGTCAGTTACGAAAAGCCTTAACCAGATCAGATAATCTGGTAGGGGACAGTGTTCTAGTTCTCCCATTGGATCCTCAACAACCTCCACATGAACCAGAGGAAATTCTAGATAGTAGAGAGACGCAAACTCGTCGTACTCTATACCGAGAATATCTGGTTAAGTGGAATGATCAGCCTGTTGAGAATGCCACTTGGGAAAGAGGCAGCGTCCTTCGCAAGATTTTTCCAGACTTTGTCTTAGAGGACCAAGACGGTTCTTAAGGGGGAGGGAGTGTTACCAGCTCGTAACCAGTGCCGAACCCTAGAGAACACAGATAGGTCAGATACCACAGTCAGGGTCGTGTCCAGCGTACATGACCAACAGGGCAAGACAGTGTGAGTAGTGTGCCCCAGCACGGTCCATAGCCATGGCGGGCCTAACACAGCCTAGGGACCCTGTCAGCAGGATAGGGCCCCCAGTTGGGTCCCGACGTGCAGTCGGCCACGTCAGTGCCACGTGGCCGACACTTGGTAGTAGCATGCTACCAGTCCTCACACTGGGCTAGGAGGGGCTTACTCTATATCAGGGAGTAGGCAAGGTTGGGTGGATCAGTTAGTGTTTGCCCTACTGTGGTGTTAGGATCTATTACACTGTCGGTGAGAAACGTATGCTCTAAGCAGATCCTCCAACGTCTGGTTGACACGTTCTGTCTGCCCATCAGATTCTGGGTGATCCGAAGAACTAAGACTAAGGGTTGTTTCAAGTTTTTCAAAAACTGCTTGCCAGTGAACTTGGAGTCGCGATCACTAACAATATCATTCGGCAAACCATACAATCTGAACAACTTTTCAACGAAAAGCTAGGATAGTTCAGATGCCTTGACAGTTAATTTAGTTGGTATAAATTGCGCCATCTTGGTTAGCCTGTCAACCACCACCCAAATGGCATGGGCCCGCAAGTCCTCCCTATCCGGCACACAAACCTTTCCCTTTCGGAAAAGCAGGCCATTCCTTATGGAATAGTCTTCAAGTAACTTATCATTACGGGATTGCTTGGGATCCTGTATCCCAAGGTCATCACTAGATCTAGAATTTCCTGTCAGGACATCTAGCCAGATGCGACCAAAAAACCTATCGGTTCGACAAAGATCCCGTAGTGAAAGATACAAATCAAATCGCGAAACGACACAAAACGAATCGCATTCGCAAAAAGATCAATCAGGCTCTATAACGAGACGAGACGAGACAAAATGAAACAAGAGCAAAGTGAAGCGAAGCGAAACACAAAGCGAAAGGATTCACGAACAAGATCAATTCGTCAAGAATTCAGATATGATCGCTGGTCATTGCTGGCTATATCATTCCTACAATCCTTCAGAGTCTAGCCTTACGGCCACGAAGGTCCGTGGCATCACAAATATACTTAAGGGATTGGTGATCAGTCATTACCGTAAATCTGGCACCGTAAAGATAATGCCTCCATATTTTTAACTCGTGAATGACTGCAAAAAGCTCCTTCTCATAAGTAGAATACCTAGTCTGAGCAGGATCTTGCTTCTTGCTTTCAAAAGCAACTGGTCTACTGTCCTGATAAAGGACCGCTCCAACGGCAAAGCCGCCAGCATCTGTATCAACCACAAAGGGCCGGTTAGGATCGACAATGTGTGAAATTGGAGCCGTAGAAACACAGTGCTTGAGAGTCTCAAAACTCTCATTCATTTCATCCGTCCACGTTATCAATGGACTTTTTCTGTGGCTACATTTTTTCTTCACCCCCTTAAGAACGTTTGTCAAGGGCAATGCTATTAAGGCATAGTCCAAAATGAACCTGTGAAAGAATCCTGTGAAGCCCAAAAAGGATTTCACATCACGAATTGTCAAAGGTCTCCGCCATTCTCGCACTTTGTCATAATCGATTTCAAGACCTTTATCCGATATGATATGGCCCAGGTATTTGAGTTTAGTTTGAAAGAACTCACATTTCAACTCCTTAGCATAGAGCTTTTCTTGCCTTAGAAGATCTAAGACAATACGAAGATGCTCTTCATGCTCCTCAAGGGTCCGACTATAAATTAATATGTCGTCCAAATACGCCACCACAAACTTTCCTAGATATGGACGAAGAATATCGTTCATCATCTGCTGGAAAGTGGCAGGCGCATTCGTGAGTCCAAAAGGTAACACTAAAAACTCATAATGGCCATATCTGGATCGAAATCTAGTCTTAGGAACATCTTCGTTCCTAATCCTTATCTGATGGTAACCTGACCTAAGATCAATCTTGGAGAAATACTTAGCCCCATTCAGACGATCCATAAGATCATCCATCCTAGGTAAGGGATATCTGTTCTTGATGGTTAAATCATTTAACTTTTTAAAGTCTCCACACAAACGTGTGCCACCATCCTTTTTACTTACTAAAAGGATTGGTGCTCCCCAAGGGGACTTACCAGGCCGTATATGGCCCATCCTAAGGAGTTCTTGTAACTGCTTAGAAATTTCATCCTCTTCCTTGATGCTAACCCTGTATGGAAAAAGAGATACAGGTTGGCTTCCAGGAAGCAACTCTATCTGATGGTCAACACTCCTTTGGGGAGGTAGGCCATCAGGGAGTTTATCAGGAAAAACATCGCTTATTCTTGCCTAAGTTTGTTAAATATTATTCCTTCAGGTGAGTTGACACTTAAGGGATAATCTACAGGCACATTCAAAGGCAAATGCGATAAATCAATATTGAGACTTTGGACTGCATGGTCATCCACATAAATTTCATCTTTCGAAAAACAAAGATAAACTTTATTACCAGAATCTTTTAAATATTCTTCAACTTCTAAAGCAGACACATAAACCAAGCATAGAAATTAAAGAGAACTCAGATTTTAGAAGAATTGAGCAAAATTCTAACACATTGGAATAATCTTGTGGTAATTGCTAAAATTACTACCTATATTGGGCAAAGCCCCAAGATGAGTTTCCAAGTAGTAAAACAGATCTTAATCTAGTAGTAGTGCGCCCACCTACATGCGTAAGCAATAAAAAAACAAATTTACAATAAATAGTTATGGCCCCTATTATAGCATGCAGGTATGGCCAAACTATCATTAAAGGGTATCAAATAAACATTAATTCCTAACACGGTGTTACATACCCATAAGGGTACGCAACAAGAAACTTGAGGTGACGGTCTCAGTTATAGGACGGAACGTTGAACTGGAGCTATAGGTCTTTTGGGGTGCCACGTGTCAATGTCTCATTGGCACGCGGTGACTCGTTATGGACTCGCGTCAGTGTGCACAACTGCCGCGTGTCGTTAGTCATGCGTGACTCCTATGGAGGGAGATGACCCACCTGGACTATGTATATAGAGGTGGATCTCCATGAGCTGGGTATTCATTCTCTCCTGGAGAATGAAGAGCTCTTCCACTGGTGGTCAGGTCAGGAAGAGTATCTAGGCCTCAGGATGTAGGTAGGTAAGGGTCGAGGGTAAGGCATGCTGGTATGGGACACCATGGCTTACATGAGATCCGAGCTTGCTTGATGGTGGTCTGTAGCTCCAGTGCACGAGGGTGAGGTGGCAGTACCTCTATGGTTGGGTGGTAACGTAGCGTTCGTCACTTGTTTGTGCTTTAGCAAGACCGGCTTCCCGATGTGGTATTGTCGTGGCTAGATCGATGGAATAGTCATTTTTCCATGCACGATGCGCCTGATAGTACGAAGATCGCTTCTGCTCTCATGTTTTTACGCGAAAAGGCGTTTACATGGTGGCAGGATCTAAAGGAGAGGGCTACTGCGCCTTCTACATGGGACGCCTTTCAAGAAGCCTTTAAAACGACTTTTCTTCCGGTGTTGGATGATTTTGAGCATTGGCGGCATTTTGCCACCGTGCAGATGGGTACTAGGCCTTTAGATGCCTATATCCAGGAATTCCAAGAAAATTTGCCCCGATTCGTCTCACGAATCGATCCTATCCTGTTGAAGTTACATTTTATCTTGGGGCTTCCAAAGGAATTTCAGCTAGAGGTGCGGCATAACCAACCGCAGACAATCGAAGATGCGGTTTGCTTTGCGAAAATCTTCGATGACGCCCATTTGCCTCTCGTAAGGAGCAGGCTTTGCCCAAGGCTGAACAGAAAGAAACAAAATTTTTCTTAATACTGACAGGGAGTTGCGGGAGTATCAGGGACAGAAGAAAAGCACATCATATCATTAACTTATCCGTTAGAGATATGATTATTCTTCACATCAGAGATGCAACTGGACTTAAGGAGGCTTGGGATATATTGATTATTGAAGAACTTGTATGAGACGGTAAATCAATCACGAATCTTGTTCTTGACTAATAAGCTATAGACATTGAAGATGGGTCCGGGTGAATCAATAACGGACTACTTTACTCGGGTGAAAGATTTGAGAGGACAACTTATTGCGGTTGGAGAAAGCGTTCAAGATTCAGTCTTAGTATCCATTGTACTTAATAGTCTACCTTTGGCTTATTAGAACTTTGTAATGATGCTATCGTTACGAGAGACGAGGCCTTCTTTCGATTAGCTGAATGCCATATTACTACAGGAAGAAATGAGACGACAAAATATTGTCAACAGGGACGATTTCAAGGAACAGGCATTCCTAGCAAAGAAGCAAGAGCAAAGTTGAAAAACATGATACGGAGGAGAATCAATCAAATCGATTAGAAGATGGAAAGAAAGTAGTTCGAAAGGGAAACTGCTTTGTTTGTGGAAAATCTGGGCATTATGCAAAGGAGTGCTGACACAACAAGTTCAAAAAAAAGCAGGATGAGAATTTTGCTGAATTGTGTGGTCCTATGAGGACACAGTCTTATGGGGGAGCAAGTTACTTCATGGTGTTTGTGGATGATGTTGAAATATTAACCTAGTTAAATAAATAAAACATAGCACATGGTTTTATTTGGGGCCAAAGTTTTTAAGGCCCAAATGAACTTAGGCAAAAAAAAATTTAGCACCAAACTTGTGGAGGGCCTTCTTGCAAGTTGATGCCACTTGTCCACTTGAGTTTGGTAGCCCCCCATGCACATGTGCATGGGGGAGAATAAGTTAATCTGCCACATATCCTAGTTTGCATGCAAGATGCAAGATGCATGCATGACAAATTAGACACATGCAAATAGGCATGCAAATTGCCACATACCTTGGACACTTGGCAATAGCACGCCATGCTTTGTACCTACATCATTTCTATTAAATAGAACCTCCACGAATTGGAGACTTGTGAGATTTGGGAATCATCCTTCTTCTTCATCAATTTTCTGTGTCTTTGATCTGATCTTTTGCTTGTTTCTCCCTCTTCCCTCATCAAAATTCGATGAGGACAGTTGCAATCTGTTGGTTGGAGGAGGGCGCTACTAGTCAGATCATTCCCACTTCGAATTTGGAGCAGATCTGAGCCAGGACAGCAATCAACCATTTGGAGGAGGCCGCTGGTTCTGTTTTGTTCAATCATTCACTTCTCTTTCATGTATTGTCAGATTTAGATGAAATCGAAGGCACAAGTCATCTATTGCATAGGCTCTATCAACAGAAGCAATTACAAGTCAATTTGGTTCTGATTTTTCCAGAGTTGATGCTTTCAATTGTAGTGGCCAGCAAATAGAAATTTTCTTTCCCTTAATCATCTAATAGACAATGTAGAATTCAAAGAGGATTGAATTAGGATCATTCTTATGATCCACAGCTTGCTGATTTTTCCATTTCAAGCTTGCATGACAGTTGCATGTCAAGTCTTTTCATTGCATGTTCCTCTCCTAGATCTGTTAGGATCAAGTAATCTTTGAAAATAGCATTTCTAGGGTCTTGAGTCCATACATTCATTTGATTGTAGCATCAGTTCATTCCGCGACAGTGGTATCAGAGCATCCAGGTTGAAACATAAATCAAGAAATCTAAACCCCATTTTTCTTATGCATGCATGATGGATCCATTTGGATTTCATGATCCATATAGAGTTCATTTAGAATCTAAGTCCAACTATGATGCATGGAGGAAACAGCTTGTATACAGTTTCAAGAGTGAACCAAGCTTATGGGAGATAGTGACAGGACAATTTCGGAGCTATAGGCCAATATGTTTGTCATTGTCAGATGATTTAATCTTGATTTATGGTGAGGAATCATGTGCAGAATCATTATGGAAAAAATTAGAGCAGCAATATTCGGTGGAGCAAAGAAATGATTATTGTTCTGCAGGACAGAAGCTGAAATCATGCAGATGGATTCCCAAAGTGAATCTAATTTGGTTCGTAAGCAGGATGTATGTTAGAGCCTAGTTATGGCTCTATCATGATCTCAGCACGACCGGTCACCAGAGGGCCTGAGGCCAAGTATTGGCAAGGGCCGGTGACCGATGAGGACATCTGTCCCAAGTTGGGACCGGTGCGTCACGAGCAGTGACCCGGTGTGGCCGCCTGACAAGCTGTCAGAGATGCGGTGTGTCTTGACTGTCATGACCCTAGCCGACAAGTAGTCGGGGTGACCAAGAGTGTCACAGGTCTTTGTTGGGCATGGGGGTGGTACCCTATGAGTCACTCAGTATTCACCGGTCACAGGGGCCAGGCATGCCAAGTGGACTGATCACCCACCGATGGATGCCATGTGCTAGTGACGGGAATAGCAGGTAGGACTCAAGGAGGGGATGCCTATGGTTGGGAGGTTCATTCTACACACCGGCTTCTAGGATTCACGAGCTTGGAGAGACTGGCTTGTGACAATCGGTATCAGAGCCTCGTTCTAGAGAGAGAAAACGTCGTTCTAGAGAGAGAAAGTGTAGAAATTGTCAGATTTTGCTTGTTTTTGAAGGATTTGGGAGGGGAGAAATTGTGGAAGACAGTTTTTAAGGGTGTTTGTGGACTTCCACCGCTGCTGTTCCAGCCTATAGGGAGCTCACAACAATTTGAATCGGAGGAAGAAATTGCCAAAATTCTTGAGAAGGTCCATTGCCCTCCTGTAGCCAATCTCCATCGCTGGAAAAAGAGGGAAAAGGGTGAAAATTGGGGGAGATTCTGGGCACACTTTCTACCTGCAGCTCCAGCGTTGTCCTCAGACCTGTCCAACGTTTGTTTAGTTGGGAAATGTGGGCACGATTTTCTCCTACAGCTTCAGCGCTGTTCAAGCACTGATCTAACGCCCATATTGCAACTGTTCCAGCGCTGATCTGAGGACATAAAAGTATCCAAAACGTGGGAAAAGTTGGAATGTTGTTCTGGCATTGATCTAACGCCCTCCTACAGTCCTCTTCATTGCTGGAAAGAGAGGAAATATATTACAATGTAGAAGAGACTCTGGGCTCTCAGTTCCAACAGTCCCAGCGCTCTATTTCAGACCTGTTCCAGTTTCTTTCCAGCAGGGAATTGATTGTACCTTCTCCTATAGCTCCAGCACTGATCTAGCGCTTATTCTTGATCGTTCCAGCACTCATCTATGGACAGTTGGTATCTGAAATTGTAGGATGAACTGAAGCACTCAGTTCTGCTGTTCCAGCGCTGTGTTAGCACCCTCTTCCAACTGGTTTTGGTTGTTTTATCTTGCTGTTTCCAACGGTTTTTAGCCAACTGTTATGCAGCTGTTCTAAAGCTATTCAAAAGTTATTCTGTGGCGGAATTATTAGCACCAATCAATGGCCCAATCAGACATCATCTGCTGTAGCCTACCGCTTTTCTGAGGGGGATTCCAGGGAGCACTCAATCCTTTCCTCTTTTTATTGCAGTTGAAAGAATTTTGGTTAGATTTGCTTTTTCTCGTTGCTTTGCAATAAGTGCAATTTCTAGTTTGATTTTGTGCCATCTTGGTTTTGTTTAGAATGGAAGATGATAGAGTCGATATTCCGCTTAGCCAACCCGTTGCTCTCCTATCACCACCACCCAGCCCTGTGCTTAGCCCTGACCGTAACCCGCCTATAGTGGCTGCTAGTTTGTCTGCTGATGTTTTCTTTTCTGTGCAAGCTCGCATGGATAGTATGGAGAAGACCATCACAGAGATGCGAGAGATGCTCTCCTCTGTAGTTGGTGGTTTTGCGCAGCATGCTCCGCCTTATCCTTATCCATTTCCGTCTTCTGCGGTTCATCCTATGTTACCTCCACCCTACCCAGAAGACAAAGATTTTAAGCCTACTCATTTCGCAGGAAATACTTCCCAGAGAACACCTGGTGTTGTAAACTAGTGGTTGCATCAGTGGGACGATTATTTTGATTTGAAGCCGGCCCCAACCGAGGAGGGTTGGTGAGTCCGCAAAGCTGCTTACCATTTCACTAATTTTGCTGACAGGTGGTGGCGCAAGTTAAAGTTTAATCAGCCTCCATCCACCTGGATTGATTTCAAGCGGGTTTTTAGAGCTCAGTTCATTCCTCCACATGAACATGTGTGTGCGACGGATGCTTGGTTTTTGCATCGTCAGAGGCAATACATGGTGCAGGAATATGCTAAAGGTACAAGACCTTGGAGGAGGCCGTTGCAACAACCCTTAACTTCGAAGGTAACGTGCATAACAAGGCTGAATCTGGAGTGGCAAGTGGGCCCCAGAAGAAGGGTTCGTGAGAGTTTGAACAAGCTGGTCAGAAGAACTTATCGCAGAGGGATCATATCCAGATGCAACAGATTTTGAAGGGAAAAGAAGCATCTCCTATGGCTCGTCATGCTTACAACAAGTCTCCCCTCAGAGCAAAAGGACAAGGCCGGATTATGTTTTTTCTGTCTTGGCAAGCATCTTGTCAAAGATTGTCCTCACCGCATGGATACGACGCTCCATGTTTTACAGCAGCGTCAAGAAGCGGACAAGGAGGAGATTTTGGAAGACTTATTAGTAAGCGACGTTGGCTAGGCAGCCTGTTATAGTTTTCTTTTTCTTTAGCATGTATATAAAGTTACACATGAGGGTTTTTCTCATGTCTCAAAGGGGGGAGTGACCATTTTGTTGAAGTTCCTCTTGTTACCTGTATGCAAATAAAGAGAATGGAGATTCAGTATTTGTGGTTTTGTTATGTGAATGTTGATTCCAGTTTTGATTCTTATGTTGGTAATAATCAGATAAGCACTCTCACTAATAAACCACAAGAAACTTCATTTACTTCTGCATCCCCTAGTGCACATGCATTTTCATTACAGCCTCGATGTGACCCAACTAGTGAGTTGGAGAAGTCCATTTGCACTCAGTTTAAACACGTGCTAATTAGTAATTTGCCAGAGGGATTGTCGCCTAGTCGGAGCTCGTTCCAGGGGCAAGTCCGGTATGTAGGCCTCCTTATAGGATGAGCCTAAATGAGGAAGAGGAAGTCAAAAAGGTGTTGGAGGAGTATCTCAAGCTGGGGTACATCCGTCCTAGTTATTCACCTTTCGCCTCTCCAATTTTACTTGTTAAGAAAAAGGATGGTAGTTTCCGGATGTGTGTAGATTACAGGGGATTGAATAAGATCATTGTAAAACACAGGTATCTGATGCCCAAGATTGATGATCTACTAGATGTGTTGCAAGGTGCAACCATTTTCAGTAAGATAGATCTCAAAAGGGGATACCATCAAATACGGATTCGAGATGAAGACGTCCAGAAGACGGCCTTCCGAACCCGTTTCAGTCATTATGAATTTTTGGTTATACCATTTGGGTTAACCAATGCCCCAGCCACGTTCATGATGCTCATGAACGATGTCTTGTGAGACTATATGGGCAAGTTTGTCATCAATTTTATTGACGATATATTGGTTTTTAGTAAAGCGGTCGAGGAGCATACAGTTAATCTCAAGACCGTTTTTGGCAAGTTACAAGCTTCGGTCTTGTACGCTAATGCTCAGAAGACAGAGTTGTGTAAGACTCGTGTCGAGTATTTGGGTCACATTGTGACAGCTGAGGGTATTTCGATTGACCCAACCAAGGTGGCTATGGTTAAGAAATGGCCGAGGCCTGCCGATATATGCCAATTACAATCTTAGGCTTTTGTAAGTTCTACCGGCGGTTTGTTAGGAATTATTCCTGAATAGCTGCTCCTTTAACGGACCAGATACGGAAAAACAGCACGGTGGTTCGATGGGATGCTGAAGCTCAGCAACGTTTTGAGAACTTGAAGGAGTCGCTGGCCACGGCTCCAGTTCTCAAGATTGTGGATACCCAGAAACCTTTTGACCTAGAGAAGTTGACACTAGCTCAACAAAGATATCCTATACACGAGCAAGAGCTGTATGTGATTATACATGCGCCCAAGGTGGGGAGACATTATTTATATGCCGCCGAGTTTTATGTGTACACAGATCATTATACTTTAAAGTATTTTGCACTCAGCCAGATTTGTAAGGCTGCCAAGCTCGGTGGGCCTAGCTGATGCAAGAATTTCATTTGGAAATCTGCTTCCGAGGAGGGAAGGAAAATGTGGTCGCTGATGCACTATCCTTGGTACTGCATCAGATGAGCCTTGCCTATAGTTGGCAGTGATCTGATGGAGGAGATCAAGAGGGCTCAGCAAAAGGACCCACATTGTCAATGTGTGTAGCCTATGCATGCAAGTTAGTCGACCAAGCGGAAGAGTCAGCCTCGCCTGTCGCTTCCGTAGAGGAACACACCAGTATTTATTTGCCATACACCGTGAAGGAAGGTATGTTGAGAAAACGTAAAGGTATTCGTGCCACACGGCTTCTAGGATTCACGAGCTTGGAGGGACTGGCTTGTGACAATGTATGCATGTGTAATGCCAAACTACAGGATGTATGTGAATTGGAAAGATTGAGTAGTCCTCAGTCACCAGCATCTGACATGAAGGTTTCCATTCAGGGGGAATCCACTTCTAGTTCCTTGCAGCATGATCAGTATGAAGGGCAACTTCAAGTTTGCATGCAAGATGTATGCATGCAGTCAGATTCTCGACAGGGGGAATCCAATATACCTTTGCTGCAGGAGATGTCGAATCCTGCTGATCCTCAAGATGAGGATATGTTCTCTTCCATTCAGGAAGAATTTTTGTCTTGCTTGTAGGGTGAACTTGAAGATGGAGCACCAATGGGATGCATGCAAGAGCTGGTTGCTATACCACCAAATCTTTTGCCTTTGGTTGTCATGCCAGAGGTTTCTAAAGCTTCTTTGCAGAATCAACAAGAAGAATTAATTTCACTCTCTTCCATGCAGGATGCTAAGGAGAGAAGTTTCATCGACTTAGAAACAGGTTCTTTGTTTGTAGAGCTTGTTATTGATAATTTGCAGCATGAAGCTCCTCCTATGATTCCAGTGCAAGGTACCAAGCAGCTGCATGTACCTGCTGCTGAAATGTAGGACATTTCTGATGACGAGGAAGATGCCTCATTTACTCTGGTTGGGTGTTGTCCCGACACTGCTTTTGATTTGCTGTATAGATGGTGCATGTAGATCCTTTCGACATATGGCAGAATGCAGATGAAGGGCAGTCCAGTTTGCCAGCCACATTGTTACCTGGTTCTATGTTCAAGGATGCCAGTTTGTTGCAGCTTGCAACAGCCCCCCTACATCAACAATATACAGGGACATTTTGTGATGTCTCAAATGAGCCAGCAAGAACAATGCATGACTTACAGCCATTTCCTAGAATAGGTTGTGGCTAAATATTTTTTCCATGACTCATGCATGTAGTCCAAGCCTAGAGAGGGAATTATTGTACTCTCGAAACATGCAAAATTCGGCATGGAAATAAATTTGGTAAAGGGCATTGGGTGTTATTTATTAAACAGGTTTAAGGGGGAGTTGTTGAAATATAAACCTAGTTAAGCACCAAACTTGTGGAGGGCTTTCTTGCAAGTTGATGCCACTTGTCCACTTGAGTTTGGTAGCCCCCCATGCACATGTGCATGGGGGAGAATAAGTTAATTTGCCACATATCCTAATTTGCATGCAAGATGCAAAATGCATGCATGACAAATTAGACACCTGCAAATAGGCATGCAAATTGCCACATACCTTGGACACTTGGCAATAGCATGCCATGCTTTGTACCTACATCATTTCTATTAAATAGAACCTCCACGAATTGGAGACATGTGAGATTTGGGAATCATCCTTCTTCTTCATCAATTTTCTTTGTCTTCATGATCTGATTTTGGCAGGTGGTCGTAGTAGGATCTGATATGACCTTTTGCTTGTTTCTCCCTCTTCCCTCATCAGAATTCGATGAGGACAGTTGCAATTTGTTGGTTGGAGGAGGGCGCTACTAGTCAGATCATTCCCACTTCGAATTCGGAGCAGATCTGAGCCAGGACAGCAATCAACCATTTGGAGGAGGGCTCTGGTTCTGTTTTGTTCAATCATTCATTTCTCTTTCATGTATTGTCAGATTTAGATGAAATCAAAGGCATAAGTCATCTATTGCATAGGCTCTATCAACAGAGGCAACTAATAAAGATACAGAGATACATTATGATAAGGTGGAGGAATTCCTATATTATGTGACGAGTTATTACAGGAACCTGAATCGACACATGTATTGCCTGCGCCAATCCAAGAATGTAGAGTGACTTTGGTTGAGAAAGGAAAGAGGAAGGAGAGATCAAGTATATGGGATACTTATTCACCTCCTACTTCACCAGGTAGGAAGCATCCTACATCAGAAGCTAGAAGATTTCCTAGATGGTACTAAGGATAGTGTCATTATGGAACAGGGAGAGCCCAGTACGCATGGAACTAGGAGATCGACTAGACTTGAAAAGCAACATGAAGATCAAGATCGACAGTAGGTTCAACAGGAGGATCATCATGAAGATGGGGACGTACATTTTGAATATATGGCCACAATATTTGAAACCAAGGATCCATCTACTTTCAGAGAGGCTGAAAAAGAGGATATTTGGAGGAAAGCTATGGATGAGTACGACTCAATCATGAAGGACAAGACTTGGAGACTTGTTTAGTTACCTGCAGGGTAAAAAGGCCATTGGATGCAAGTGGGTCTATAGAACTAAGTACAAATCAGATGGTTCTATAGATAAACATAAGGCAAGATTAGTGGCAAGAGGTTATGCTAAACAGGAAGGGATTGACTATGAGAGAAACTTTTGCACTAGTTGCTAAGTCTACTACTATGAGGACTGTTTTATCATTGGCAGCTCAGTTTAGATGGGATATTCAACAAATGGATGTAAAGAGTGCATTCCTGAATGGATTTCTAGAGGAAGAAGTCTACATGGAAAGCTTGTGGAAGCTTAATCTATCTAACTACTACGAGACCAGATATCGCTTATGCTGTGAGTATGGTTAGTCAGTTTATGGCTAAGCCTAAGCAGATTCATTGGAAAGCTGTTAAGCGGATACTCAGATATATCCAAGGCACTTTGAGATTTGGTATTCTCTATGGTAGACAGGATGATTTGAAGTTGCAGGGATATGTGGATTCTGATTGGGCTGTTGATGCGGAAGACCGAAGATCTACTATAGGATATGTTTTTAGTCTTGGTTCTGGTGCTATCTCTTGGAGTTCAAAGTAGCAGCATACTATTGCATTATCATCTATAGAGGCAGAATATCGAGCTACTACAAGTGCAACACGTGAAGCAATATGGTTACAAAGGATTCTACATGATCTACATATGGTACAAGATTTACCTACGGTACTTCAGTGCGACAATCGGAGTTGTATTAAATTGGCGAAAAATCTAGTTTTTCACAGCAGGACAAAGCACATTGAAGTACAACAACACTTCATCAGAGAGAAAATTCAAAGTGGTGAAGTGGAGCTTATCTATTGCCCTACGGAAGAGCAAGTTGCGGATATCTTTACCAAAGGACTTGGCAAAGAAAAATTTCAGAAGTTTAGAGAACTTCTAGGAGTAATAGATAACAAAGTAAACATTAAGGGGGAGTGTTAGGAATTAATGTTTATTTGATACCCCTTAATGATAGTTTGGCCACGCCTGTGTGCTATTATAGGGGCCATTCTATTTATAGTACGTTCATTTTTTAAGGCTTATGCATGTAGGTGGGCACACTACTACTAAACTAGGATCTATTTAGTACTTAGAAATTCATCTTGGGACTTTACCCAATATACTTGTCTGTCTTGTGACCAAGGAACTGTTGTGTTCTTGGCACGTGTGTCTATTAGGATTGTCCAATGCACCACTTGAATCATAATGGGTGCATGAGTTAGTACCCCTTAGTTTGTTATTATAATCAGAAAAACCCTTGTAAGCATGCTAATTTCTTACAAAAGAGTGAAGTTTATGTAAATTATGTGAACAAATAATGTAATTTTTGTGGGCTTACTCCAAACGAGCAACATTTTTGTCAAAATATGATGGCTTTGGCTTCTATTCTTGATACCTACAACTTGCTATCCACATTTTTTCTCATAACATGTTGAACCATCTTTTGGAAAGATTTTAACCTCCGACTCTAAAAAAATCAAAATATCAGATTCTTACAACAAGAAATCAATCAAAGATGGAATCTATTATTTTATATTTCAAGGATGCTCAATGACATGAGTGACTTTTCATTGCAGGCTTAGCCTATGAATACAAGGCAATCAATCTCCTCAAGGGTGAAAATTTCACTGCAGGTATGCCTTTGCAAGGCTCAATTTTTGTTTGCAGTCATGCTTAATATTCCTTTTGATGCTTGGAAAATGGTTTGTGGCTGTAAGCCATCTTTGCTAATGAATCATTACAGAATAAAGATTTTACCTTTTGTCGTTCTTGCAGAATATACTAAATTGAGTCCACTACAATTACTACCTGCTTTGGTTAGCGAAGATGGAGTTTTTGCAGATTCAGTTGCAATTCTAGAGGTGTGAATATTATACCAATTGAAAATTTTTGAATCTTTTTGATGCAAATTGTTTGCATTTTAACTGTTGGGTTTGTTCCAGCTAAATTTTGTTTCCCTTTTGTGATAATTGCAGTACTTGGAGGAGAAGTTTCCACAGCGGCCACTGCTTCCAGCAGACTTAAAAACACGGACAGTTGTTCGCCAGGTAATAAGTAACTTTTTACCCTGCCAATGCCATGATAGTACTCTAAGGTTGAGTCACATTGTAGCTGTTGCATGGTGAATCTGCTTCTTCCTTTACCTGTTTCTTATTGCATGTTATTCTGTCACTTCAGCATAGGCATTTTTTTCAATTGTGATCAGGTTGTACATCTTGTTGCAGCCAACATACAGCCTTTTCAAAATACACGAGTGGTGGTATGTAATAGTGCATGTTGACATTTAATGAGATTCAGTCACAATTGGTGAATTAGAAAAGTATGTGGTATTGTAGAAAATGAGAGATGGAAGGGCTAATGTTGCTTAGCAGGGGTGCAACAGAATCTGATCGAGGAGAAACTTGGGTCTGAGGAGCGACTGAAGTGGACACAGTACTGGATAACAAGAGGCTTCACTGGTAAGTCCTCAATCCTTAAGTAGTCATGAACCTTTCCATTGATTGAACCTACATGAGATGACAACAGAGCCTACTGGATAGTTGATTTTTTAGAAAGATTCAAATCAGCCTACTGCAAATCGATTTGAAGAAAACCAAATGAAATTCTGATTTAAAGCATGGAAAACTATTTTGCAACTCTTGAATTGCGGTATTTTGGAACTATGCAACAAAGTGAAGATACGATCACATTTTGATTTTGTTTTGTTTGGATTTCTAGGACATTTGTGATTTCAATCTACAATCTACTTACTGGAGTTATTCTCCAAATCTCCTGTCAAAGCCCTGTTAATGATAATTTTCTGTGTAGGTTTAGGGGTCTAACAAATCCCTCTCCCAAGGATTTATATTGCAGCTTCTTTCAAGTAGGCTTAGATATATAAGGCAAACTTAAACCTCAACTCTAACCATAAACATGCAATTTTTTCAAATGAGGCACAACTTTTTGAATTGACTTTGTCAAAAGGCATGTGGGAGGCCGATTCAGAAGGGTCTTGACTTCCCAAAACCTAGCCTTTTTCCAATTCTCAACTTCTTTAGATACCTGAGCAGGTGGAGGAGGACGTACAGAATTCAAAGTAAGAGCTATTTGCTTCAGTTCTTAATATCCAGTAGTTCAGAAGTGTACTGGCTTTTGGGCAGCAGCAGGGTTGTCATTAGCTTTTGGAACAAGATTTCATAACCAGAATTAAGCTAGGAAGCAGTCGTTGTTTCAACAACAAAATTTCCAACTTTTCTGGTTAAAAATAATTGTCTCGGCAGCGATAGAGGCTCAGCTTCTTTCTGAGCAGCATGCTGCTGATTAAGTTGAATTACTTTCTACCCTATTGCACTTTACCTGTCCTCCGAGATAACCTAAACTTCGTGGAAGACATATTTGAAAGACTTCCTTTAGAACCCGAGAAAGTGTTGGATACCTGGGAGATATGTTTGAGAAATTGTATTATCACTAAACACTTGGTTTGATGGAAAGGATGCTTTGAAGATGATGATTGTTGGGAACATGAAATACGTCTAAAGAGAAAGTTCTCTAATTTTTTCATTTTGAGGATATGAATGTTCTAAGGGGGAAAAATGTCATGTCCCTAATTAACCCCAATTAACTATACAATACCATGGGTCAGCTTGACCACGTGTGTGGGTAAGACTCACATAGGACAAGTGTTAATGACTATTTCCTAGGGGCAGTATTCGCTAGCCAAATAATAGTTTTTAATGTCCTATCTTGCCTTCCACCTAGAGAGAGTTAGTTGGCCTATGATCTACTGGCAGTTAATTGAAGTTTCATGTTGATGGTGCACTGTCCACTCACTGAGGCGGCGAGTGGAGTGCATGCAAGGAGAGAGTATATCTACTCTTGCCTCTTCCTACACCACTAGTGCTTTGCCTTGCTTGGGGAGATCTTACTTTATTGTGGGAGCTCCTATTGACAATTGATTGCGAGATCCATAGCTTGAAGGATACGTAGATCTTGCTGGTTGGGTTGGTTTGCCCTCCTCGTCACTCCTTGTTGTTGTTCGATTCTAGCATCATCTTGGAACTTGTTTTATCAATCATAAAGTTCGATAATTATTAGGACTCATGGCGTCATCACCTCATGAATGGAATCAAAGTTGAATGCATACGATTTGGAACATGATCCAGATCATGTTCCATAAATTAGGGTTAGGGTTTTTTGGAACTTGATTTTTATTTATTTATTTATTTATTTACTTCTTTTTTTTTTAATATTTTGCCTTAAATTTTTTGCTTTTTGAAATTTTTTTAGGAGAAATGTGTAAATGGGTGGAGGGTTTATCGGCAATAGGTTGTTAAGCAAGTGCATATTGAGGGAAGCCCTTTTGAAATCGTGATCTATTGCCAATAATTATCACTCTTAATGCTAGTTGGGCCCCAAACTCGTGGATGATGAGTGAGGCTAAGGATGAACATGTGAAGTAACTCTCTAGTCTTCTCCTATGTGTTAATCAACCATCAGAAGTTTCTATAATCTTAGGTGCCTTCTCATTTAGTTGGATCAAGCAAGCTTGTAACATTGCTTGTTTCACTCCAACACCTTTTTGGTTTGCAGTGTATATCTCTTTGTAATTGACTGGATCCATATCTCTAGCCTCTATGCAATGTTATTTTTGCCTCTTTCCAATTTATTAGTACATTGTTCTTTTGATGCTTTGATTAATGATTTTTGAGTTCATTTAACCCTATGTAAATTGTCAAAAAAAAAAAAAAATCCTCAGCCATTAGTGTTTAAAAAAAAAAAAGTGATCCAGGTCGCGAAGTGTACATTCTGGAACATTTTTGCAGCAGATTGCGATCCGCTACAATTGGGAATGGGATGTATGATATTAGTGCACCAAGAAGGCACTCTAGAGGTAACTTTTGATGGAGCTAGGACAATTTGGGAGACAAGGTATTAGTAGCATGTATGAGTAGTTCAGATTCTAGAACCTCTATGTCTCGGGCACAATTGGTTTTTAGTTTTGCAATGGTGGCATGAACCATATCCGATGAAAAGAACATGAAGAGAGTAGGACGGGGAAACAACGATGGGGACCCTAGAGAACACCGGAGGTCAGATACCATAGTCGAGGGCGTGTCCAGCAGCGTACACATCCGACAGGGCAAAATAGTGTGAGTAGCGTGCCCTTGCTTTTCAGCAGGCGTTGGGGTGCATTTTTCTACAAATAAGAAGGCCCACATCTTCAGGATCTATCAGCGAGGGTTTATCCTCAACAAATTCAGAAATCCCAGCAAATTTTTGGCTTGAAGTCTGGTTTTTCTGGTGCAGCAGGGCTGCCAATCAGTCAGCGAGGGTTTCTAGGAAGGAAAACCAGAATTTTTTACCTAATTCAAGCCTTGAATTCCCTTTTTCTTGGGGCAGCAGTCTCATAGCTCTATCAGCGAGGGTTTCTAAGCCTGGAATCCAGAAAATTTCGGCAATTTTGGGGAAGGGAATCAGTGTTTTTCCCACAGCCACTAATCTAAAACCAATCAACCAGGGTTTTCAGTCAATTTGAAGCCAATTTTCCAGAATTTACAAGCTTCAGGTCTCGGTGTTTCGTGCAGCCAGATCTTGCGAACTATTTTCAGTCAGTTCCTCTTTGCAACGGGACCTGCATGCAGTCTGGGGAGCCAGTTTGCCAGCCACAGAAAGGCTGAGGGGTGTTCTTGCTTTTTCTTTGGAAGTACAGACCTAAGACAAAGGTAAGTACTCGATCTTTTGTTTTTCCAGTTTCAGTCAATCTTTCTTGTTGTTTTAGTCAGAATCTAAGGTACAATTTTCCGTTCCGAAAATGACCACTCCTCAGGGACCTGATCAACCCCCGGAGAGAGACATCGACGAACTGGAGACAGCAGGAGCCTTGGAGTTCAGTAAAGGGAAAGAACCTATGGAAGTGGAAGAGCAGGAGCAATTTGTCGAGGATCTCGACGATTTGGTTACCAAGGAGCAGCATCTCCAATTGGTAACAGAAGTGGATGAGTTGAAATTGGCTTTAGCCAATTTCCAGTCTCGTATGGAAGACTCGTCCGCCGAGCTCAAAGGTTTAATTCTGGTTCCGCGAAAGGAAGCCTCCCTTCCACTTCTCAATTGTCCCCTTCACCACTTCCAAACCTAAGTGTGAATTCTTCGTTGAAGAAATAGCTTATTTGGGTCACTTTATTTCAGCAAATGGGATTAAGATGGACCCCAATAAGGCTAAAGCCATACTCAGTTGGCTGAGACCTCAAAATATTTCAGACCTACAGGTCTTTCTAGGTTTGGCGGGATATTACAGACGATTTGCTTAGATAGCAGTCCCTATGACAAATCTTCTTAAGGGGAAGGGAAAGGAGTTCAAATGGGAGTCCGCACAACAGGAGAGCTTTGATGCTCTCCAAATAGCCTTAGCTATTGCACCAATTCTAAAAGTCGTCGACCCCAATCAGCCATTTGTGGTCGAAACAGATGCCAGCGACTTTGCGGTTGGTGCTGTACTAACTCAGAATGGACGACCGGCTGCGTTCGAGAGTAAGAAACTCGAACCAGCACAGACTAGGTATAGTGCCTATGAAAAGGAACTCTTCTCGATAGTAAATGCCCTTAAGTTGTGGAGACATTATTTGTATGGTGCCAACTTTGAGGTCCTGATAGACCATGAAAGCCTTAGATACCTTTGCAATCAGCCTGAGCTCAAAGGTCAGAAAGCTCGTTGGGCTGAGTTAATGCAAGATTTTGATATGTCTATTAGATATAGACGAGGGAAGTTCAACACAATAGCAGATGCCCTTAGTAGAATGCCTATGATAAACGAGCTGAGTTTTACTCAGATTCGTAGTGAGTTACTTGAGTCCTGGAGAGGGAAGTGACAGCATGATGCTTACTTCTCTACTATCTGGAGGTCAGTCCAAAGCAAAAAGTTACAGACTTCGAAACCAGTTCTCGGGGCTGGTGCTAGTTCATCCAAGTATACGACAACTTTCGTTGAGGATGATGAGTCCGAGTATACGTCAGATGACGTTGAGGACTCAAAGCCTATTTTACCCAAGCAAACCGCAATGGTTGAGGGTCAGATGTCTCAAGGATTCAAATGGAAACAATATTCCATTCAGGATGAGTACTTGCTCTATAGAGATAGAGTATGTGTCTCCAGTTCAGAGGATTATAGGCAGCAGGTCCTATATGAGTGTCATGACAGTCCTAGTGCGGGGCACACAGGCATTAAAAAGACTTATGAGCTTCTTTGGAGGCAATTCTTCTGGCCTAGTATGAAAAAAGACGTCCAACAGTATGTACTTAGTTTCCAGAAGTGTCATGTTAATAAAGTAGAGCGTCTAAATGCAGTAGGGTTGTTACAGCCCTTAGATATACCAGCTGGTAAGTGGGAAAGTATCTCCATGGACTTCATAGTAAACCTGCCTAAGACCCAAAAGGGTAATGACGCTATTTGGGTCACAGTTGACTGTTTGACCAAAATGGCTCACTTTATTCCAACTAAAACAACCGTTAGAGCTCCAGAGTTAGCAAGGTTGTTTATAGATGGGCTATTTAAATTATACGGTCTTCCTTTCGGCATAGTCAGCGACCAGGACAATAAGTTTAATGGAAATTTTTGGAGGGCAGTATTCCATCATCTCCATACTAAACTAAACATGAGTACTACCGACCATCCATAGACGGGGACGGTCAAACGAAAAGAGTAAATCAGGTGCTGGAGGATATGCTTCGAGCATACGTCAACAAAAAGCAGACTAATTGGGAGGAATATCTCTCGATATTAGAGTTTGCTTACAACAGTACCAAACATTCAGCTATGGGATACAGCCCATTTGTGTTGATGTATGGTTTCAGCCACGCTCACCCACAACTGTAGGGTTTAAGCATGAAAAAGTTGAAGCAACTAGAAACTTTTTAGAAGACCTAAACCATATGATAGAGCAAGCTAAGCGTAGCATCAGGCAATCCCAGGATCGGTCCAGGGGATGTGCAATTCTCTACTGGTGAGAAAGTCTACTTACAAGCCCCAGTTGACTCTAAAACCTTCTGCTAAATGTCCACCAGTATGAGGATGACATGTAAAAATCCTTGAGTGAAGTCAACAAGCTAGACCATTGTATATGATCAACTCATCTCTCTATGTAGCGGTCAGGCATTAAAATCTCTCAGGAGTAATACATCACCTCTGTTTGCATATAAAATAATGTCTCAAGGATAGCATATAGAGATGTCGTCCTTTCCACGAAGGATGAGGTGTCATGGGGACAGTAGCATGTCGTGATATAAATGTTATGTGCCAAACTGATACAATGCCCAATAGCGCACATATTCGTCACATTGAATTGTCTCGAGGACCTTGTGTAGAGTATCCCTAGTTGAACATGCCACCCCACTAGAACCATGGCCACTCATAAACCTAGTCTCTTATCCATTCCTGTAATGAAGTCTGCAAGGTCTCTTGTTGTCGCTGATGAGTGAATATCATTACAATTTAGAAGCCCATGCGCAAGTGATATGGTTGGGACCCTGGGTACTCTCATACTTGGGGTCCCAACTTTCTAGATGTCTATCCAAGAAGCGAACCTAACGATCTCTAAAATTAATTCGTCTACTAGTCTCTCTAGCATCTTTGAGAGCCTTACAATGTTCCTCAACTTGGATAAATGTGAAGTCATCATCCATGATTCGGGTTCCTCGTAACTTGCCTCGTTGACAAAGGGCTTGTTTTCAACCCTCTAGAGAGTCAAATGACAACCTTTCCTTGATCCAGAATTGAAAATCTCAAAACTAGACTTTCAAAACAAAGAAAACTAGACACATATTCATTGGTTTTGCTTACATGCAAAGGTAGAGGACTCAAAAAAAGTGACATTCAAAAGGAATGGAATGGAGATCATATGCATAGATGGTTTTGCCATGAATAATGATGACATGAAAAGTCTTAGAAGGTGGTATTGCATGCATGCAACTAGTGCTGTGATTTGCGATCCAAAAATGGAAGTTCTTGGTCATGCAAGCTTGGGAATGGATCTAAAATGATGGTAGATCCACTGCATGTGTGATGAGGCTAGTTGGAGGAACTTTAGTTGATGAAAATGAGAAAGAAAGCTTTATTAATGTCTTTTCCATGTTAAAAGGCATATAAGACAAATAAGTACATATCAAGTATGTGGACCACAAGGGAGCGTATGAAAAACGTCTCCGAAACTGAAAGAAAAGCATATACAATAAATCTAAATACAATTACCAGTGTTAACTAAACCAAAAGGTATAAAGCAAGAAATAGCTATGTATAATGGAAGCAAGCTGCAGATCATGTCCAGGAGGTGATACTGCTACTACTGAAGAAAGATGTAATACAAGCTACAGCGGGGAGCGAAACTGAGATTTGCTACCGATGTCGAATGTAGGAAGGATGTCTCCTTGTGGTAGGACGAAGAGGTCTGGCTGCAGGATAATGTTGGGAGGTGCGCTGCCTCTGATCTCTGTGGGAAGTCGTGTCCTAATCCTCGACATCATCATCTGAGTCTGGGACTGGTCGTAAATGTCGTCCGGAGAAAAAGGAGGTAATCTAAAGCTGTGTGTCTGGAGTAATCTGGCGCTGAGGCTGGAGGTCTCGTCATAATAGAAGCATCTCTCGGATCATAAGTGCAACACAACGTGGATCCTCATAGGTAATAAGTGAGTGCAAAGTAACTGGTATATCCTTGAACAAACAATAGTATCTCCCACGAATCTCATAATAAGCTGGGCAAATGAAGATAAAATGCTCCTCAGTCTCCACCGCACCTAGGGAACATAGCTGGTAGATCCTGTCCTCTCGTGGGGTACCCTGAAACCAACCAATCTCAATCTCAAGCTGGTGTGAAGAAACACGGAGCTGACCCAGTAAGACCATGAGAATAACATAGAGGGTAGGTAATGTGATAGAAGTGGGGACCGTGATACATCTGTCTCCAAAAAATGAAGCCGATAAAAGTCGGGTTTGACACCCAACTGACTATGCCAGGCTCGATCAAGGTAGGCTCTATAGATGAATCGTCTGATGTAGTCATGGGTACCAGAAGGAGATAGAGATACCGAGTGTGCCAAGAAGTCTTGTGGCCTGAGAGAACCAAGCCACATGGTAGCCCTGACTGTGAAGTTGCTGAGATGAAATGAGAGCAGCCTGAGTATATCTCTGCTCAGAAGACTGGAACGCACTGACGCGTTGTATATATGTGATGAGATGGAGTAGGGCATCAAGGTACATAGGCAAGACCGCAAACTCAACAAGGATGATCTGGTGTGGAACTGAAAAGCATAGTAATCTATAATCGCGAGATATTGGCCCAGTCAAATGAAGTAAGACTAGTGCACCATGCAGCTGATGCATATAAGGCTCTAGGAGAAACAATGGTGTCAAAAATCCGACACTTACTCGAGGCATCTCGAATAGACTTATGGAAGCAAAATCTCTCCATCTGGGCAAGGGAAGCATGGCCTTTCCCAAGCCTACTAGAAGCTGCCTGTCTCATACTAACTATAGGACCAGTAAAAAGTGTGCCTAAGTAGGTGTAGGATGAAACAATCTCCAACGGCTGACTGTCAAAAAGGAGCTCCTGTCTCAACATAAAGCTCCTGGAAGTGTTAAAGACCATCACCTTGGTCTTCACAGTGTTCACCCCTAGGCCCCATCTGGAATAGAAATCATGAAGACAATCAATCTGTTGCTGTAACCCCTCTCTAGTAGGTAAAAGTAGAACCACATCATCTGCATAAAGAAGAATAGCGATCAAGATGTCACCAAGTCTACAACCAGATCCAACACACTGCTTAATAACCCGCTCCAACTCATCAATATATAATCCAAAAAGTGTAGGGGAGAGGGATCATCCCTGCTTCACCCCAATAGTGCTCTTGATATGCTCTGAGATACCTCTGTCACTTCGAATACATCCCAATACTCTCTCATTAAGTGCCATCACTGCTAGGACTGTGTCATTAGAGAACCCAAGGTCTCGTATCCGCTGGATGTGTAAGGAGTGAGGGACAGAGTCGAAGGCTTTTCTGAAGTCAATGAAGCAACAATAAACTCACTCTCGCCGATGTCGAGCTTCCCCAATAATGGATCTGAGAGTAAAGATATGATCTGTAGTAGAATAATGGGCTCTAAACCCAGCCTGGCCCATAGCATGCAATCTCCTGGTCTTTGCCTCAGTACTCACAGCTGACTGAAGAATAATGCCATACGACTTCGTGATAACGTGCCCAATCATAAGAGTCCAATAGTTACTAGGATTTATGGGATCCCCATTTTTGTGTATGGGATGGATGATGTTGGTGCACCAAGATGAAGGAAAACTAGAGACAACGGCTTGATTGAGTAGAGTGGCTAGGAGAGGTGATAGTAAATCAGTAGCATGGATTAAAGCTCGGATTCAAGGTCATCAATATCCCTGGCTTTACTGGTGTTCAGTTTCTTGATGGCATTGTGGACCATATCAGTAGTGAAGAAGGTAAACTCAGAAGG
The DNA here is from genome assembly GCA_029204225.1 of Diphasiastrum complanatum. Classification (NCBI taxonomy): domain Eukaryota; kingdom Viridiplantae; phylum Streptophyta; class Lycopodiopsida; order Lycopodiales; family Lycopodiaceae; genus Diphasiastrum; species Diphasiastrum complanatum. The sequence goes on along the minus strand of CM055110.1, from coordinate 47,275,459 downwards.
TCTAAGGGAGATGGAAATAGGTGTGTCAGTATCGATGGTATATAAGGTAGTGGGATAGTCAGTCCAAATGCGCAAATCATCAAGGAGTGTGTTTTTCCTAAGTTCTTAGATCCTCAAATTCTTTTTGTAAAACCTGCACATCTTCACCAAGTTGAATTGTTCTTGTTCTTCAGGCACTTCTTCAAGCACCTTTACATATTCTTGAGGAGATGTCAAATGTCAAAAACATACCATTTAGAAATGGCTATGTTTTGTAAGTTCTTAAGTCTTCAGATTCTACTTGTAGAACCTAGACATCTTATCCAAACTGTTAGCATGAATGACAATTTCAGATTCAAGTACTAATACCTACACATGCACTCAATCCATTAGAGTAACAAGTTAATACGAACTATCATTTGAATATGGTCCATATCTAATTCATCTTGATGAACATTTCACATATTCAATCATAAAAGAAGTTTTATACAAATTGAAGGAAATGGAAGATGGGGCAGCCTTTATTTCTTGGGCATTTGGTTACTACAATTCCAATAGTGATGGAGGCTGATATATGAGTGGGGTTGGAGATCTTGGTGTTGGATTTGAGAAACAATGCCTCCTCTTTACATAACTCTCTCCTCAAGTTGAACATCTCATATAGTGACAAAGCCACACATCATTACACATGAGAATACCAAGTGTAGTTGGATGATTTCAAGACTCCATTTGGTGAACCTTTCATTTGTTTGACCAACAGTTTAGTTCCTTCTTTGTGGCCAACAATAGAAGAAACATTCATTGACTTTGGAAATCATTTTTTGGAGGATAAAGGATAGACAAATGACTAATCCTATTGCTATATGGACAATTATTACAACTTATGCAGCATCTATACATGTTTTAAAAAATGTGGTTAAAGGTTTGTATGGAGCAATTATATCAAAAAGAATCAAGATTGTAAAAGTTTTCTATATAGTGCCAAGGCAGAAGCACTAGATGTAATACAACAAAAGGATTCATTTTGGCATTCTACCAACCCTTTAGAATTGAATGCCTATCAAGAGAATATTGTGCATTATCAAACACTTCTTCATTGATCTTTAAGATTAATAAAATTGTGCTACCTATCACAATTTGGATCCACCTCTTTACTTTGGTAAATTATTTTAAGTAGGGAGTGTGTCATGTGCTAGTTCATTGTCAATTGATAATGGTAAGATGAAGTCAATAGCCAACATTGAGCTTCTTTTTGCACGTCATATGCTCTTTAGAGAGAGTAGGCAACACCATTTTGCTCAGTAACTAGTAAAGCTTGTACATCATCAAAGATCTTTGTTTTGGAACCTAGAACTACATAATTGGATATTTGTCTGATGACTTGCCACCCGATCATAGAATTAATCTTGATTTATACATGAGTATGCCTTGATACGAAAATTTCTTTCCATTTTTTGTGAGATCTATCCTTGCTTTGTATCAACGGTTAGTCTTGGTAGTCTTCTTTCGTCACTTCTCATATCTTGTCTTGAGTATTTTTCTTGCCCATGAAGTGATGTGAATTGCTTGTGGGTAGTTGACATGGATATGCTAAATCTCATCATTGAAAATGTAGATAAATTCTCATGGAAAAATGGAGGAAGGTAATGAAATCGAGTCACAACATATGAATATCATGACATGACTATCAACAATATAGAAAAATCTAGTTAAGTGGAAAGCCCGATATTAGAAATCTCAAAAGAAATTTCCTTTTGCACCTTAATTGATAGTCTTATGCCAATTGACAAGGTGGCACTGATGGTAGATTGAATTTTTTCTCATGATCCTTCACGATGGACTTATTAGCTTAGAATATTGTTCAATCTTTTTCCCTTTTATGTCCCTTATTTCTTCCTATTTCTTGTTCTTTCTTCTTTTTCCACTCATCATGTCTACTATCTATCTCAATAGATTTCCATTATACATTCTTCAAAGTGTTGTTGTGAATGAAATATGCATTTGAAATCCTATACTATGAACTATTTGACAATATCAAGGTTCCTAAGGACCATGGCATAGGAGTCGTCTGTGCCATTGTGATCTTAATATTACAACAAATTCTTTCAGATGTATTTTTAAGTAAATGATCCCCATGCTATTGAGATTTAAATGGTTGTGCTCATAGTGCTTTGGTGTTCGTGGAGCAAGAACAATGTAAAAGCACTATTTTTTTTTTGTTTCATTGTACTTTGATATGCAATTTTTTGTTTTGAAAATAAAATCGTTTAATTTGAATCTTTCAAATTATGCTCATAGTTTGAATCAGATTTTTTTTAACTCCAATTTTCTGGTGGCTATGGGTTGTTGATCAATTGAATAGTTAACGAGAGCTACTTTGCTCAAATCCAATTCAATGTTTATCTTCCTCTTTGAGGTCTTTTTTTGATGAAGGGTTATTTTGGGTATATGAGGCTTGAGGTTCAGGCTAGCAGGCTAATGATGATCTCATAATGCAAGATTTTAAGATGAGAGCAAGATTCCAAATGAGTATTCAATACAAAATGGGCTACTTTTCTGGAATGGAAAAGAGTGTTATATGCTAGACAGAGACGATTGGTAAAGGTAACTCCCAATAGGTGAATTCATGTACAACAATGAGAAGCACATTGACATTGGATTCAGTCCTTTCATGTTCATGTATGGATTCAAATCACTATGGTAGCCCGCAAGTACAGATAGTTCCATCAACCCTATTCACTATGTCACCTAGTGACAATTGGGAGCCAAATTTACCATTTTTTTTTGTTGTAGAATTTGATTCGAAAGCTGATTCTAAAAGGTTTGAATTATAATATGTTGTGACTATGTAACAAGTAATTCGCTCACCTATTTCAATATCAAACTCTTTCATCAATTTGGATTATCTGGCTCCTCTTCCTCTGAAATCAATAGCATCACAAGGTACTCAAGTCATTGATGGTCTACCAATATCATAAATTTGATTCATGTAAGTAATTTCTTCAAAATTTTAGGGCATAAACCATTCAATATAAGTGGGATACTTGCACTAAAGAAGACCTAACTTTTTGGTTCTCAAAACTAGCTAGTCCGTTGGAGCAGCCATATGCAAAATGAGTGCCTTAGACGTAGAGCGCATCAAGGTGTCAAAATGTTGATCCATTTCATTCCATTAAAGATTGACCCTACCATGTATGTCACTTCTTTTCACTCATGTAAGCACATTTTAAAGACAATGCAAATGTTGTTCATAGACTAATAAATGTCATGTAAGAAAGAATACCACAGATCCAAGAAATGATTTAGTGCAAAAGTGGTCTTTGTGAGAAGCCTTCTTATGTAGGTCTTGCTCCTTTGCATGTATGTGATGGCATCCTGATTTGAGATCTATTCTAGTGAAATACCTTGCACCATTCAAGTGATGCATCAAATCATCGATCTTAGGCAATGAATATCTATTCTTGATGGTCAATTCATTAAGTTTTATGGGTATCTACATAAAGATATAAACCTCCACTTTCTTTTGCCCACTAACTCATAGGTGCACCCCACAAAGACTTACTAGGCACCATGTGGCCCATCTTCAAATACGTCTAAAGTCACCAAGTAGCTTAATCCTCTTCCTTATGGTTCATCTTTTATAGATGTTGCAATGAATGTGAACTATACAAAGGGAGTTAAAACAAAAGATTCAAATTATCGCTTAATCTTACAAATGACACATTTCAAAATTCCAAACTATGAGTACATATTCCATTGATGATGTGTTTTGACACTACAACAATCTTTTCCTAGCATCACATCTATCTTATCCGGATTCATAACATGAAAATTTAATTTCTCTTTGTTTTAATGAGTCCACAATGGCAAGGAACAAAGTTTTCAATCTTGCCCCCCCCCCCCCCCCCCCCCCCCCCCCAGCATCCAATTACACCATATCTCTATATTTACTTGGTACAATTACCACCTTGAGCTTCGTCACCAACTTTTGACCTCACAAAATTGCGATGACCATCAAATAAGACTTGCATGACTTGTTTGCCATTGAAAGCATGCATCTAAATGAGCTACGAGGACCAAAGACAACCGTGTAAAAAGAATTTTTATACAAATGTTATTATGACCGTGCATGATAAAATGAAAATGGAATCAAAGAATTAGGAAGCCTGTAGGGCTTGTGCTCTAATGAGAACATGGTTTTTTCTTTTCATTTATTTTTGAGAAAGTTATGCTTTGTTACTTTATTTTGCTTTTTGGCAAAATACTTTACCTCAAACTCATTCAAATGATTTTGGGATGACTACATAGTTAAGTTCATAAGTTTAAGTTGTATGAACTCTAGAAGGTGCACTTTGCCTATTGCTATTCTATGAAAGGTTGTTCTTTGACGACCAGTTGTAAAGACATGCATATCATTCCCTATTGGTATGAAACTCTAGAAGATGTAGTTTGCCAAACAATGAATTTAGCATATGAAATATCAATCATTTTGTTTCTTTTTCGAGGATGAATATGCAATGATTGAATATTGTGAGTTGTTAGTTGATTTTAGAATATCAATTTGTGCAGGTTAGTTTTCTTCCCTAATCATCTCTTTTCATGGATGCAGCATTAGAAGCAATTCTAAAGAAGACATCTAGCAAGTATTCTTTTGGTGACGAAGTTACACTTGTGAGCCTCTCTCTCTCTCTCTCTCTATATATATATATATATATATATATATATATATATATATATTGCATTCACATATATATCCACCATATAACACAATTGAGATGAAAATCCTTTAACTTCACTGATTCGCTCAAAAAGCATATCAAAGTGACAAAAGGTAGAATTTGCTGCATTTTCCACCTAATCAGCTATGCATAAGAATCAATGATGACATACCTCTACAAGGCTTACACATGAATCCCATAGACCACTCTTAATCCTAAGTCAATGATGACATATTTCTACAGGACTCACACATGAATCCCCTTGAACACCCTTTCAACTCGAGACATCGTAGAAGGTTGCATTTGGAACCTTTTAGATATTTGCTAAATTAGTATAAATAAGGGCAAGAGATTACCATTCTCAAATCATTAGTGTGGTGTCTTGAGCTTCTAATAGGGGAATAAAAAGTTCGAGTTTGAAGCATGGACTTTGAAATTAATAGTTATAGTTTACTAGATTGAACTTGAGATTTTGGTTGATTTGATTATTGCATGTCAACCCCAATGAAATTGACGTGCAAGGGTTCTAGACTTGCCACTGACATCACAAGAGGAGGATGTGTATGCATTCCTCCATCAGAAGGTCGTATTGATAATAGGTTAATTCCCATGTCCCACTTCCTAGTTGTGTCAATAGAATTTGGACTAATAGAGCTTCCTAGAAGAAGCCTTGTTGATGTCTGGGTGACTAACCTTAACTAGCAAGTGTGATTTTATACAATGCCTATCAGAATTTGATGCTCAAATTGTAGATATGAGTGAACCACACACACACGTGCACGCACCCACACACGCACTCGCGTGCGCGCGCGCGCACACACACACACACACACACACACACACACACACACACAAATTGAAGAGAACTTAGATTAACTTGGTGAAAGCTAAAGCATCAGCATCCACATTTCCCTGTAATTGCAAAACATCCTGTCTTTCATAGAAATACCAAACCTCAAAGTACCCTTGATATATCTAAGTACTCGCTTAGCAGCTTTCCAGTGAACCTGCTTAGGTCTAGCCATAAACTGACTAACCATACTAACAACATAAGCATTATTTGGTCTTGTAGTAGTTAGATAGATTAAGCTTCCAACAAGCTTTCTATATAACTTCTCATTAACATCTTGATCATCTTCAGCTTTCGTAACCTTACATCAACTATCATATGGTGTAGAAATAGACTTGCACTCTTAGACTAACATATTGAACTTTTCAAGAAGTTCATGAGCATACTTAGTTTGAGAGCTACTCTCCAAACCTCAATCCCAATAAAGTATTTTAGTGAGCCAAGATCTTTCGTATCGAACTCCGTTGAGAGATCTTTTTTAATATTCTGAATCACAGTACGATTGGAACCTATGATAACAAGATCATTGAGATACATCACTACAATAATATGACCATCCCTGATCAAAATCTTCTAGTAATTGATGTAGGATGCTTTCTTCCTGGTAAAGTAGGAGGTGAAGAAGTATCCCATGTACTTGATCTCTCTTTTCTTTTTCCTTTCTCAACGATGGTCACTCTAGGTACTTGAATTGGTGTAGGCGGTACATGTGTCGATCCAAGCTCCTGTAATGACTCGTCACATAAGATAGGAATTCCTCCATCTTGCTTCCTATCATAAGATGTTTTTGTATTTTTATGAGATGCATCGTCGTCAAAGACTACATCCTTGCTTATGATAACTTTTTTACCCTCCAAGTCATACAACCTGTATCCCTTCTCTTGACTATCATATCCAAGAAATAAACACTTAGTCACCTTTGATTCCAATTTGCTCCTTGAATCCTTAGGTATGTGGGATTATCTAATCTTCTCCTAGAAGATTCAGGCTATGCTCATAACAACGTTGACTCCACATGGAGCTACACCTCCTTCACTAATATGATTGCACACTTGCAAACAGTCTCTCCCTCACATAGTATCTTGATAGCTTCCAAAATCATGAAGTCTGTTCTAATTTGATGCTCAAATTCTAGATAGGAGTGAACTATTCATATTAGCACTCACACACACAAATCAAGATGAACATAAGAGACTGAAAAGAACTTATATCAATAGAAGAATGAGCATAGCTCTCTACAATGAAATGACTGGAGGTGGGGCGCCAACAAGGCCCTCTTTATATAATCTCTCTAGTCCTTGGTAAAAGCTAAAAGCTATGACTAAAGTTGCACTCTATTTTGGGTAAAGACCTTTATTGAACTTCTAAGTTGGAAAATCATGTCCTAACCTAGAACTAGTGGCCCTCCTAAATTCATGACTTTAGGGTTTACTAAAAATAGCTTGCAAGCATGGCCAAACAAACACTAGGGTTGCAAATAAACATTAATTTCTAACATAGCCCTAAGTGAATTCTTTTTTATAGCTTTTGATCATTGAGATTTTGAGGTTCTCAATGGAAAACTCAAACAATTGAGCTTCTTACTCTACAATATGACATACTTATTTTTCCTAAAAGTTCCAAAAGTAGCTTTTTTCTTTTTAGTTTGTTGCCTTAATCAATGAACAAAGGGTTTCTACAAACTACGATCCTAGTAGTTTGATAACTCTACACATGACGTAATTCAAGTGGACATTGAAGCACCAGAGTTATTACTTTTTTTTCACATTTGTTGGTTAAGCTTGACTACATAAGGCTCATATTTTGTCTTTTATCTATTATAAAGGGAAATTTGCTAGTTGAGATGAAAGAGTTAAGATAAAGAGATTAATTATTGATACTAACAACTTCAAGATAACACCCATTTGTACAATTATGTAAGCTCATTTGATGTCTACTTGGTAGGATTAATTTGGTTTCTTTATGAATAACTTACAACATTAGGACATTTATGAAGTATCTAGATTGACATTTATCGACATGTCCAATATTACAACAAAGATAAATCCTAGCTTTTTTGTGGGAATCAATCAACACCAACATCTCAATGCACTGATAATTACACTTTGTAAATTCAATAATATTTGATTGTTTTAATTTTACTTTGCGCCTACAAAAATGTTTTTGTCCTTTGAAAATATAAGTAAAGTTGAAAGCTTTTCTACATTTGTTGCTATAGACATAAGTGATTGCTTTATAATTGTTTTTGTAGGCGGATGTTGTATTAGTCCCACAAATTTCTAGTGCCTATCGTGTTGCAGTGGATATGGTATGTTATCTCCTATTCTAAATTCTTGATTATGAATGTCCTTGGTACGCCACATTGTTGGATGAATGCATGAATAGTCCAAATGAATTTGCTTCTTTTCAGCGTTATGTCACCAAAGTAGTGCTTCAACTCATGTATGAATCTTTTGTATCAAAACCCTTAGCATCTTAATTAATTTCTGTGCACAAATTTCAGCTCATGTCTAGGGCATAAATAGGTATGTTAATCATTTCAATCTACAAAACCTAAATTGAAAATGAATATGGTATATAACTTGGACGTGAGCTTCATAATGCACAATAGAATAAAGGTTAGTTATCTTCATGGATTAACCTAGTCTTATTTTTATTTTTCTTAAATCCATCAATTTATGGCATACATCTTTTTAGGTTGGATTTACCTTTGAGCAAGCTAAAGTGATTGTTGGCAATTCTCCTTTCTTAGTGTTGAAAATAGGGGCTTCAAATGATTAGGTTTTCTCTTTAGTGCATATAGTTCATTTTGTGTTATGCCCAATGGAGTTGGCTCTACAAAAAACCTACAAATATTACTTACAAATGGTGCCCCTTCCATTAGTCATACTTTTGTGTTCATATACTAAGTCAATAAATGTTAGGAACCTAACTGTTACATCAAGGATATAGGTTGTATGCATGTTGAATATCTAGTTCATTATCAATGCTCAAGTTGAAGCTAATCCAAGTTCGTCGTTTGGATAGGGCTCATCAATGTCCCATGTGATTAGCTATTTTTTCATTGATAAAGTCTAGTGATTTCATTCTAATTCATGAAGGGATCCACTAGGCCAAACTATCTAGTCTAGTTACAAATATTGTGTTGGTGGCCATGGTCTCTCCTTCCTCAAAAAGACATTGTCCCCAATGTCAGTATAAAAGTGTTTGCCAAATAATATAAATTGAATATGACAAATTAGGACCCATGGACCATGTATTAATACAAGTAGACAATCTAATGGAAAGTTATTGTGACAACTTGCTTAAGGAAGCCATATGATGTAAATATTTTGAATGTTGCATGAAGATATCAGATGGATCTTAGGTGCCATAAACAAGGAAAGAGTATGCTTGGGATATGTTCTAAACTTAGTTGCCCGGCTCTGGAACGGAACATGTTCAATAAAAAGACACATAGAGTATGACTAGTTTTAACTGTTTCCATTCCATTTAGCTAAAAGACCTGGTGTGGACGTGTGTGTTGGTGTTAGGGCAAATCCATGCCATTCTAACCCAAGTGAGCCTTGTGGAACAAGGTATGTCACGCACTACTATCCATACTTTTGAGCATATCCATGCTTTTTTAGTCGTATCCAAAGTCTAATGTGGCACTTATTCGGGTAGGGTTAAGTATTGCCATGGTTGATTGTTACGATCTAGTTGAATCAGCCAAATGTATGCTGGCGCATGCATCGCTGCCCAAGAGCTCCTGGGACGAAGTTGTCTCCACTGCAGCTTACGTCCAGAACAACCAAGGCCCTCTCATGCAAAACACCCCATGAGGTGTGGATAGGCTGTGCTATTGCCTTACGGCCAACCCTGGATTTCACTCTAGGAGTAAGCACATTGAAATCAGATATCACTACATCAGGGGCAAGGTTCTCAACAAGGAGGTAAGCTTAACGTACTAGAGAACGCAGGATCCATGCTATACAAAACACTTCTATCAACCATGGACTTTGCTACGGATAGGTATGGTTTATTATTAATGAGGGATTTCCAATGTTTTTACCAGGTATTAGGACAGATCCTTGCCATTCTAACCCTTATGTAAAAACTTCGTATATGCTGTCTAAGAACGTTATATTGGAAACCCTATGATTAGGTTTGCGCATGGATTATTCAAAAATAGTTAGGTTGGTTTGTAAATAGGTTTAGGAGATATCTCTTTTTTTTTCTTATGTCGTTTTGTAAGCGTGGCGAAGGAGGTATTTAAGTACAACAGAAACAACCATCTCAAGAGTGTTCGTGATGCATGTGGTTTGTATAAAACCCGAAAGTCGTAAAAAGAAGTCATACCTGGATGTTCGTAGACGTGGTTTCTTGAGAGGATGCCATGTTGTTTCCACGAATAGTTTGTTTTTCTTTAGATCACAACAAAAAGAGTAGTCTTTATCCCATATCTTTGTTTAAGAATCAAGTAAACGCCTAAGCGACTTACGAAGAGTTCAAGCTCGCTTGCTTTAATGTGTTTCAATAAGTGATGTACCTTTTTAGAGACTCAGTAATGCATGGTTCGAATTTGAACCAAAACGTAAGTGGTAGTAGGCCTTAGTAACAAAAGATGCTACATTACCACAGAGCATCAATGATGTTTTAGTATCAAATGTTGAGACTCTTTTATGAGATAAACCGAATGCTTGAAAAGACATATAGAAGTATCATTTAAGTACTATTTCAAATGGTGGATCGTTGTCCACATAGCATTAAATCTCTTAAGCCTTGTTACAAGCAAACTTTTTGTGAGGTAGATGATGAACTTAATGCTTCCTAATGTCCATCGCTGGAATATCAGAGTGTATGCTGTAAAATAAACATTCAAAATGAATATTAGGACCTATTGTCCATCGCTGGACAGGAGGCATAGACAAAATGAAATCTCATTTGAGCCTACTGTCCATCGCTGGACAACGGCCATATTCACATGTTTGTTAAAGCATATATGTGATTCACATAAAGGCTTTTGCATCGCTGCCTAATAGAAGAATGCCATTGAACAAAAAGTTGATAAAAACAACTAGTGGTCCATCGCTGCAACTGAAGTGGAAAACACTACTTTAGAGAATGAAAAAAAGTGATTAAGGGTCCATCGTTGCCTATGAGGTAGATGGATCTGTTTTTTTTTTTTAATTGATGGACTATCCATCGCTGGGAATGTGCTTCATATGATGAGTGAGGTTCAACCAAATCATAAAAAAGCAAGGAAGCATCAAATGGATTGCTAAAAGCAAGAAAATTGATAGTGCAAAGCAGTGAAGTAAAAAACTTTTACCATATGATAGCTTCCAACGAGCAGAGGACTGGTAAGGCACAATTGCTAGAGGAGAGAGACAATGAACTCTTTTTCACTAGGTGTTGTGAGGAACATTCGTTGAGACTGCATAATTTATAGTGTCATGCAGTGAGGTATCCCGGAAGGTCACATTTTGCTTTGTAAGGGTGGGAACAATTCATTTCCCTCCTTTTAGGCTTAAATTTAAACTCTTTGTAGAGCTTATTTTTAAATTGGTGGGAAACTTCAAAAAAAAAAAAAAACCTTTATAGTGCAAGTATAGGGGGTATTGAATTAGAACCTTGTGTTCTTGGAGAGATGGTAAGTTTGTCGTTGTCCAGTTGTGTAGTAGCATAGCAAAGTATTTTTAAACAGAGCAGCATCCATGAGAGAGAGAGAGAGAGAGAGAGAGAGAGAGAGAGAGAGAGAGAGAGAGAGAGAGAGAGAGAGAGAAAGAAACTTCATTAATGTCTTTTCCATGCCAAAAAGCATATAAGATGAAAAATCACATGTCAATGACGTGGTATCAATGGGAGCATATGAAACGTCTTTGAAATAGTAAAGAAAAAGTAAATGTAGATCTACTACTATATATGTAAGTTGAATGAGATACAGTATGTGAAAACGTATGTTGCTATAAATAATAACATAATGGTATAATACCATCATAAGGTCTTATTGATATTGAGAAAGGATATAATACGAGTTGCTATGGAAGGTAGATCTGAACTTGTTGTTGGCATCATCTAGTAGGTCATCTATGAGATGTGTCTTCTCATGGTGGATGGATAGCGCTGCCAACAACGTGATGACTTATGCGCTATCTCTAATCTCTACGTGTATGCATGTGTGTGCCATCATCGTCGTCGTCGTCATGGGTTGATTTGGATCCGGTCTGGTCTTCTCACAGAGAGAGAAAGAAGAAGAAGAAAGAAAGAAAGCTTTATCAATGTCTTGTTGATATCCATACGTACAAAAGATTGAAAAAGTACATGTCAGTTGTGTCGTAACCATAGGAGTAACAAATGTATCCATAACTAACAACAAGAAAAAGTACTAAGCTAGTATAATTATAAATGAATAAATCCATATCCATATCAAACTGACCTCTCCAAATAGAACAAATTGGAGTGAGGTAACTAGATATATCTCTACCTATCATGATTTGTCACCCCCCTAAAAAAGGATGTGATGGGAGTTATGGTGGTGTTTATATCTTTGGATCTTTGTTGTCGAGTTACCAAGTTGGTCTAATGCATTCACGTCAGACGTAATGTCTATCTCTCACTAGGATATCTATCCCATTCTCTGATATGTCCTTTAGTCAAAGTTACAAAATTATAAAGTTAACAGTGTATAATCAGTGCTTGAAAGTCAATAATTACATAAGTACGACTAAAGTAGACAATTACATTCAGACTACTTTTAAAGTAGAGTTAAAAACTATCTGCCATTACCCTTTTCAGAATACTTATTGGAACACCATCCCTTATCGTAAGTAAAATCTTAGAGAAATATTTATTGCACTGTCAATTTTAAATTGTCAGGGCATTGTCGTCCACAAATGATAAAAAAAACTCAAGACAGTTCGTTCATTGTGATCATAGTGACGATCATAGTGACCGAAACATGCAAGTAAATCATGAGAGCATTTCTTAATCAAATGTGTGTGTGTGTGTGTGTGTGTGTGTGTGTGTGTGTGTGTGTGTGTGTGTGCGCGTGCGCGCATAGCCTTGTAGCCCTCGGGTTGCTCCATGTGAATTTCCTCATCAAAGTTGCCATTCAAAAAAGCATTAACGACATCCAAATGAAATAACTTTCAACCAAATATAGTTGCAACAAAAGTAAGAATTCAAACTATTACCATCTTAACGACATGTGAAATATCTTCTCATAATCAATGTTATTTGCCACCAAGCTTGTCTTCAACTTCTTGATGCTCCCATCTTGATTACGCTGGACCTTGTAGATCCTCTTGCCTTGAAGAAGCTACACAATATATCATGTATAGTTCATACTCACTATCCATAACATCACACCATTCTCCTTTTTTACATGAAGCGTACTTGAGCTTTTCTTATTCTAGATCATCTTCTAGCAATATGTGTGGAAGAAGAACTTGATGGTATATCCTCATTAGTATGTATCATGATCGACATCTTGAGCAACATCTTCTAGATTTGACTCATTCGAAGAACCATTTATTTTCAACACATGACCAAAAGCCTCGTCAAACATAACATTTCTATGAACAATTTTTCCTTTAGTTGAAGGAACATATACTCTATCTGCTTGACTTCTCTTAGTATATTCAACAAAGATTTTTGTTATTGTAGTACCCTCCATAAATCTATCTTCTAAGGGAATATGAGCATCCAAAAAACTTTGATCTTCCACATTAGGCTTTTTATTGTAAGATGCATGATAAGGTGATTTACCTTCTAGTGGAGCACTTAGTAATCTATTTCAAAAAAGGCTTGCACAATCAATTGCTTCACCCCAAAATGTCAAAGGAAGAGATGCATCTAATCTTGGATCTTTAGCACACTCACAAAGTGCCTTATTCTTTCTTTGACACTCCATTTTGATTAAGTGTTCTTGGACAAGAGAGTTGCCTTAAAATCTCATGTGTCTCCCAAAACTCAATAAGATCTTGGAAATATACTCATCTCCATATCAAACTTCATTACCTTGATCTTCTTGTTGCTTTGGTTATGCCCCATAGTTTTGAACTTGAAGAATGTCTCCTTCACTTCTGTTTTGCTTTTGAGGAAGTATACCCAAGTGTACTTACTATAGTTATCAATGAAAGTCACAAGCAGTACACACGTTATCTTTGAATTCTACATCATAACTATTATCTACAATTTTTCCTACACTTAACACGATTCTTAGCAAGAGTAGGAACATAGAGTACATGTTTTGATCTTTTATATCCATGTAAGAGAAAAAGTACATGATCCACTCCTTCAATGGTATGTTAGTTGAAAAAGGGCAAACATTAAACCGTTTCTTTTCTGGTTCTTTTTCTTCTCTCTAGGGATTAGGCTAAAGGACTAGTTACTACTAGGCCCTATTTAGTACTTAATTTGTAATTATTGTATAGTTGAGTAATGAAATGGAAGAGCAGTTGCTTGTTGGTGTGGAGAACTCCTCATGTATGAATTCCGGTTTAACGTTGTATGTGATCTTGTCTATTCCAACTTGGTATATCAAAGCTTGGTAATAGCAATCTCGGACAAGGACAAAGGTTAGATTTGAGGGAAATCTGAGAAGAATCGGTGTTGGTTTGAAGACTGCTAGGAAGTGGTGGAAGAAATTCCGTTCGGAACCTATGGTGTGTCAAAATCGACGTTTGAAGATTCGTTTGATTGCTCCAGTTTAGGAAGAGTTTTCTTCACATGTGAGATGGTGAGTTATTGCTAGAATCAGAACAATAGTTGGTCTGGAAATCTGTTTTTTTTTTGGAAGGAATTATCATGACTGAGTTTGTAATCGATGTGCGCTCAGTCACCAATTGACGAACGGACTGAAGCAGATTCCTTCCTACAGAAAGGCTACCTTAAGCTGTTTGAAAACTCACAAAGAAAGGGTAAAATTTTTTTGCTGAAAAAGGGCAAAAACCCCAGGTCAAGGTTTTCAAGTGGAAAATCACCATGTGCTCCTTGTAGGAGACAGTTTCTCAAGCTGTGAATGGATAGTGTTGGGTGCTCTAATGAATTGGAGCTGATCATAATCAGTCATGGGCAGTCGTGGTGCCATCACGCTGGAAATCAGAGCTGAGGCCGAAACCCTCTACTTAACTCCATAGCTGGAAAATTAGAAAAAGAGAGAGAAACTAGCGGAGGACAGATCGCGCTAGTTTTGTGCGCTGAGTGTATACACATGCTCAAGGCGCGGAAGAGAGAGACTTAACGCACAGATGGGCTAATAGGCTAGTCACGAATCGATGGTGGAGATTCTATTAACAAAAACCTTTGGATTAAAATCAATGGTCACAAATGTGTTGAAAGGGACCATATAGTTGAAGAGTATTTTAACCTTCAACTTCATTAACAATTGCCAACCTGAAAATTGAGTTGGGTCTTGACTTTTTTGAAAAGTGAAATCCCTTCAAGGTGAAGAGATAGCTCAAAAAGTTAAAAAGCCCTTATTTTCAAGTCCTTAAGCCTATTTTGGCCAAACGAAAGGCTATATAGCCTTTAAACGAAGGGCACCCCAACTGTACCAACAAGTATGGTACTCCAAAACAGAGTGATTGTCGCGGAGAAAGTTATCGGTGGACACCAAAAATGATTCTCCCCCTTAAGGGAGCATCGAGGTAGGAGTGTGTGCCTAAGAGCATTTTTGGAACGGAAACCAACTTGGCTTTCGATTTGGCTACAAACTGACGGGTGGCCTGGTAAGCAAAATATTGCAAGTCTTTATTTTTGTACTTTGACATTGCCATTGGCTTCAGCATACCCTTTTTAGCCTACATGTGTAGTTTCAGACATTTTGGACATGGCCAATATCAATGAGCCGATTTTGGGTGAGGCAAGCAAGTTGGATGAGGCTTCTAACTACAACATCTAGAAGTTCAAAATGAAGAGCATTCTCATGGAGAAGGAGCTCTAGGACATTATATTAGGTGTCGAAGTGTGGCCCAATACCACTCTAGCTGACATGAGGGCTTGGGACAGGATGGCGTAGAGAGCACTATCATTGATCAATTTATCGATGAAGGATCATGTGATTACCCAAATTAATGACGTGGTGACATCCAGGGGAGCTTGGGAAGTCTTAAGAATACAGTTTCAAACCACCAACCCGGCTCGAGCCATGTTCTTGAAATCAAGGCTTAACACCATTAGGATGGAAGAGAATGAAAGTGTGAGATCCTTCTTCATCAGGATCAAAGAATTGCAAGACCAAGTTGTCTTTAACAAGTAAAAGGGAGAAAGTCCTCCAAATCCAAGGTAGAACCTCCAAATGTCCTCCAAGCAACCTGCAAGCTCCAAGATGCTTCTCCAACTCCAAGCTAGGATGCCTCCACCTGCAAGTAAGGATCTGCAAGCCTCCAAGGATCTCTCCTCCACCTGTGTCCCTACTCTTAAACACAAAGAAAGATAACAAGCTGGCCTCAAGTATTCACCACCCAACCATAGCTAGATCCAAGCTCCAAGAAAGTCCTATCTAGCACCCCCTTGCTAACCATAAACAAATCACAAGCATATCACAACAATCCATAGCTTACTCAAGATCCAAACCCTACTTATGTCCCATACCATAAGCAAGATCCAAACCCTTAGCATACTACACACAAGAATTACTCTACACACTAGTAGCCACACTAGAGCATAAGCAAGGTAAGCAAAAGAGATCTCTCTCTCTCCCAATGGGCACCCTACTCCTCTTATATAGATGGCATTTAGTTCTCTCCAATACACTGTGGAGTTCCATGCACATCCAATGAGAAAGAGAGAGGCCTAGAGGAGTTCAAGAGCCTTCATAGGCTTATGGAAGGTCATCAGACATCTCCCATAACTTATGACTATTTGATTACTATTCTTGTGAAACTTGAAACTCAATGGACCCTTGAGGAGGGCGCCCTCCTACTAGGACCCACTGCCCAAGTTGTGCATGCATACTTTGGTCCAAGACCAATAAAGTGATATGGTTCAAGGTTGAGGCCCAAGGCTTAGAAATATAGTCATCCAATGACTTTTTAAGACCTCTCTAGGTTCCATACTTCCATCCAAGGTATAGACACCTACCTGCCCTTATCCAAGGACACTTGTACCTTAATCTAAGGCACCTACCCTTAATTTTAAGGGTATCTCTTATCCAAGGGTCACTTGCCATTTAGCCCCCAACGCTAAATGGACCTGTAGGGGTCCGAAGTACTACGAGTTACATAGGTATGTAACATTCCTTCCCCCTAAACTTAAATTTTTTCTTGTAAGAAAAAAATTGGAAAATTCTTCTGGAGATCAGCCTCCTTTTTCCCCCTCCACCCAACTAAAAATTCTCGAAGCACTCTACTCCGTAGATTCCTCTGCCGGCTATTAACAATCGCCTCGGGTTCAGGTGGTCCACTCATAGACTCATCACGAAGAAGTTCCACTAGATCTTCCACAGGGAGCAGGGTCTTCCCAACCCCTAACGAGGGTTTTAACGTACTAACGTGGAAAACAGGATGAATTCCAACGTTAGCTGGAAAGTCTAGTTTGTATGCGACCTTGTTCATCACTTGGATAACCTTAAAAAGACCGCAATTCCTAGGCGCCAACTTTGCACACTTACCAGTTTTCAAGCCTCTAGAGTGACTAGGGACTCTCAAAAACACCCAGTCGTTGACCATGAATACCTTGTGCTTCCGAGATGGATCAGTGTAGTGCCTTGCCCTGTCTTGGGCACTTCTTATGCTTTCTTTAGCCAACTGTAACATTTCTTGCATATCCGCAAGGAAATCAGCTGCGGCTTGCACCCGTAGGTTTTTCATGTCAACACTAATTGGTGATCGAGGTTGAAAACCATACATAAGCATGAAAGGGCTGAATCCGGTCGCTGAATGTTTTGCATTGTTATATGCAAATTCCACCAGTGGAAGGTATTGTTCCCAATCATACTGTCGATGGCCCACATATGCTCAAAGCATATCCTCCATCGTCTGATTGGTCCTTTCCGTTTGACCGTCTGATTCTGGATGATTTGTAGAACTCATACTTAAAGTTGTTTCCAACTTTTCAAATAGTGCTTGCCAAAAATTTCCAGTAAATTTTGGGTCACGGTCACTGACAATATCGCAAGGCAGCCCGTATAGTCGAAAAAGCTTCTCAACAAACAGTTGAGCTAGTTTTGAAGCTTTCACCGTAGTTTTTGTTGGGATAAATTGAGCAAACTTCGTAAGTCTGTCAACAATAACCCAAACCGAATCGTGGCCCTTCCCTGTAGTGGAAGCCCGACCACAAAATCCATAGATATACTTTCCCACTTTTCGGTAGGAATATCTAAAGGATGTAATAGGCCACTAGCTTTTAGCCTCTCTGCTTTATTTATCTGGCACTTAGTACATTTAAGTACATAGGCCTCTACCTGACTTTTCATCTTAGGCCACCAAAATTGCCTTCGAACTAAGTCAAGTGTTCTTTGTATACCCGGATGTCATGCGGCAAAATCTTGTTTCGAATTAGAAAATTCGTTTCAATCTTTCCCTGATTCGAGGAATCTTGCAAACTTGAATTGACCCCTGAAAGTACTTGTTGCCAATACTTTCCAAAATAAGGATCGGACTCATATAGTCCTTGAAGAGACTGTAACAACCTCGGTTCTATAACAGTAAAGCTCAACTGATTAATAATCGGTAACCTACTCAAAGCATCTGCTAGAGTATTTTGACTTCCTTTACAGTAACGTATAAAAAAGTCAAAGATTTGCATCAGCTCAGCCCATCTAGCTTGCCTCCCCTTTAAATCTGTAGCATCACAGAAATATCGAAGAGTCTGATGATTCGTCAAAACTTCAAATTTGGCTCCATATAAATAATATCGCCAAAATTTCAAGGAAAGAACAATTGCTAACAGTTCCTTCTCATAGGTACAATACCTAGACTGAGTAGGTTTGAGTTTCTTGTTTTCATAAGCCACAGGATGTCCATCTTGCATCAGAACAGCTCCAATAGCATAATTACGGGCATCGGTCCTAACCACAAAAGCCTTATTAGGATCGCCAATGATTAGTATTGGTGCCGAAGTGACACTTTTGTTAAGCAACTCAAAACAATTATTCATATCCTCTGTCCACACCATTAGTGGACTCTTAGCCCTCCGGCTTGGCTTCTTATAGCTTTTCAAGGCCTGGGTAAGAGGAAATGCCAATCGTGCAAATTGGAGAATATGCCGATGAAAAAATCCAACAAACCCTAAAAAAGACTTGATGTCCCAAACTGTGGTGAGAATTGGCCAATCAATAACCCTCTGGATACGATCTGACTCAATCTCCATTCCTCGTTCGAAAATCTTATGTCCCAAATAGGACAATTCCTTAGCAAAAAAATCACATTTAGATTCCTTGGCAAAGAGCTTTTCTCTTCTTAGGATGTCCAAGACAATCCTAAGATGCTCTTTATGTTCCGCCAAAGTCTTACTGAATACTAGGATATCATCTAAGAATACCACTACGAATCTTCCCAAATATGGCCTGAACAAATCGTTCATCATCTATTGGAAAGTTGCCGGTGCATTGGTCAAACCAAAAGGCAACACCATAAATTCTTAGTGTCCAAAGCGAGTTCAAAATCCGGTTTTTGGTATATCTTCTGCCTTAGTGCGTATCTGATGGTAACCCAATCTTAGATCTATCTTGGAAACGTACCCAACACCAGCAAGATAGTCTATTAGATCATCCATCCGCGACAGTGGATATTTATTCTTAACGATTACCTTGTTCAATTTCTTGTAGTCGATGCAAAATCTTATAGTCCCATCCTTCTTGGCAACCAGAACCATTGGTGATGCCCAAGGAGACTTACTAGGTTGTACCCACCCCTTTTCCAGGTAATTATGTAATTGTCTACTTACTTTAGTCTCTTCCGATGCACTCATCCTATAAGGACGTTGTGTAATTGGAATTGCTCTAGGTATTAGTTCAATTTTATGATCAACTGTACTTTTTGGTGGTAAACCTACAAGAAGGTCTTAAAAAACATCATTGAATTCCTGCCTAAGTTCATTATAGACTTCAAATTTTGTAGTGTTCTCCCTGGGTATACTCATGGCATTTATGTTAAGTTCTTCATCATTGAGTCAAATGATATCATTATGAAAACATAAATAAACTTTAAAATCTGAATTCTTCATAATAGAATTAAGTTCATGTTTAGAATAAGGGTTAACATTTTCAATGTCAATACTTAAACTAGCCATGATCTTAATTAAAGAATTCTCATGCATAAAAGATAAAGATTTTTCATCAAAATGCCATTGTTGCCCGAGAACAATATTCACATTTGCTAATGCAGCAGTATGGAATTCTATTTTTTCAGAGTAGTCATGTATGTGCAATTCTAAATCAGGAACAACATAATCCATAAACGCAGAATTCATTCCTAATGCCATTGTCACACTATTTTTTCTCACTTTTTCTGGTGAAAAGGTTTAGCGTCTGCACAAAATTTACATTAATAAAGCTATGAGTGGATCCTGTGTCAAGCTAAGATTTACATAAAGATCCCAATCCAATTCCATTTCAATATGTCATTACAAAACAAACCAAAATTTTTACATTTCTCACTATTCTAGATCTCCAAATCCATGAAACTAGTGTTTAGAAAAGGAAAATTAATGAAGCTTTATAAAAACTTCAATTTTTAGATCTAATTTTCAGATTTACAGGTCTGAAAATCAAAACTTCATAATGACAAAAAACAGAACTTCAAAACTTGTTTTATACACAAGTTACATTATCATTCTCTTCCTACATTGCCATCTTCATGAAACTAGGAGATAGAAAGGTGTCACTAATGAAGTTTGGATGAAAACTTCACTTTTCAGATCTGATTTTCAGATTTACAGGTTTGAAAAATAGAACTTCAAATTGAAAATCAGAACTTCAAACACTTCATTTATGCAAAAAAAAACACTAGTTTTGATCAAAACACATAGCTAGAATCAATCTTTTTGCAAAAAAAAGTTTGTGTATGTAGAGGAAGACTTCCTCTAACCATCCCACAAATCTTTTTTCAGAACTTTCAAAAACCCGAAGCCCACTTTAAAACTTCTCTAACATATAAAAAGTCAGCCCCTAAACAATTCTATAAGGATCATTACTCTTTTCCAAAGAAAATTAGATTCATTGGGTACTTCAACTACAAGCTTCCTACAACTAGAAAAGCCAATAATTTTTTCCAAAAAATTTAGTTGGTGATCTTAATAGAACTTGATTTAGAAAGGTTACCATTCTTTGTCTAGCTCTAATACCACTTTAACAAGTAAAAGGGAGAAAGTCCTCGAAATCCAAGGTAGAACCTCCAAATGTCCTCCAAGCAATCTGCAAGCTCCAAGATGCTTCTCCAACTCCAAGTTAGGATGCCTCCACCTGCAAGTAAGGATCTGCAAGCCTCCAAGGATCTCTCCTCCATATGTGTCCCTACTCTTAAACACAAAGAAAGATAACAAACTGGCCTCAAGTATTCACCACCCAACCATAGCTTGATCCAAGCTCCAAGCAAGACCTATCTAGCACCCCCTTGCTAACCATAAACAAATCACAAGCATATCACAACAATCCATAGCTTGCTTACTCAAGATCCAAACTCTACTTATGTCTCATACCATAAGCAAGATTCAAATCCTTAGCATACTACACACAAGAATTATTCTACACACTAGTAGCCATACTAGAGCATAAGCAAGATAAGCAAAAGAGATCTCTCTCCCTCCTAATGGGCGCCTTACTCCTCTTATATAGATGGCATCTAGTTCTCTCCAATACACTATGGGGTTCCATGCACATCCAATGAGAAAGAGAGAGGCCTAGAGGAGTTCAAGAGCCTTCATAGGCTTATGGAAGGTCATCAGACATCTCCCATAACTTATGACTCTTTGATTACTATTCTTGTGGAACTTGAAACTCAATGGACCCTTTAGGAGGGCTCCCTCCTACTAGGACCCATTGCCCAAGTTGTGCATGTATACTTTGGTCCAAGACCAATAAAGTGATATGGTTCAAGGTTGAGGCCCAAGGTTTAGAAATATAGTCATCCAATGACTTCTAAGACCTCTCTAGGTTCCATACCTCCATCCAAGGTATAGACACCTACCTGTCCTTATCCAAAGACACTAGTACCTTAATTTAAGACACGTATCCTTAATCCTAAGGGTATCTCTTATCCAAGGGTCACTTGTCATTTAGCCTCCAACGCTAAATGGACCTGTAGGGATTCGAAGTACTGCTAGTTACATAGGTATGTAACATTGTCGTCATTGCAGAACCAATCAGAGATGTTGAATTGGTGCATACTAACATGAGCGGCATGTTAGAAAGCTTGCAAATGTTCGTGAACGATATTGCTTCGAGGGAGAGGCTGCCCACCTTTGAAGACCTTCATGAGATCTTATTGCAGGAAGAGCAACGGTAGGAGGTGGTCAAATCAAGGCACACCGCTCAAGAAGAGTAGACATTGGTGGCCAAAGGCAAGCAAAAGAGGTGGAAGCGCATCCCAAGAAATGGAAAAGATGATGAGGATGAGAGAGAGTCATCATTTAAACCAAAGAAGAAAGTGCTTATATTGCCATAAGCCAGGACATTGGGCACGAGAGTGTTATAAAAAGAAAGTAGACATCAAGCAATGCAAAGTGAAGCAACAAGGAAACATTGCCGAGGATGATGGAGAAAATGGCGAGACCAATGTCTTCTCATCGGCATTGGCATCTCAGCTGGACGATGGTGCTAGATGGTTCATAGATTCGGGCGCCACACGACACATGACTGGGAAGCGTGATTAGTTGGAGAACTTCTTGCCAATCCGTGATGGGTAGAAGGTCATGTAGGCCAATGGTGAGGAATGTCAGATTCAAGGCGTCGGCAATGTACCTGTGTAGTTTCCTGATGGTAAGATCAAGAATATTTCCAATGTGCTTTATGTACCTGGACTTACAAAAAGTGGTGAAAAATTCACCAAATGGATGTGAAGTCCGCGTTTTTAAATGGTGACTTGGAAGATGAGGTATGTATGGTTTAACCACAAGGCTTTGTTGTTAAAGGACATGAAGATCAGGCGTGTAAACTACGAAAAGCGCTTTATGGTCTAAAGCGAGCGCCACGAGCATGGTATGGACGCATCGATAGCTATTTTCTCTCCCACAAGTTTGTGAGAACCAATTCCCATCCAAATCTCTATGTTCTCATAAGTGATGGTTGCATTGTCTTGATTGTGTTGTATGTTGATGATATTATTATTATAGAAAATAATGAGAATCTCATTCATGCCATCAAAGCTAATCTAAGTAAGCAATTTGAGATGACTGATCTTGATCTCATGCATTACTATCTGGGTGTGGAAGTAATGGCAAAATATGAATGACATTAGGCTTTGTCAAAGCAAGTATGTTTATAAAATCCTGAAAAGGTTTTGTATGACTTATTGTAAGCCATCTATCACACCATGTGAGGTCTGTAGAAAATGTCTCGCTTTGATGATAGTGGGCAAGTTGACGCTACTTTATTTCGTCAACTAGTTGAAAGCTTGATATATCTCACTACCACGGTTAGCATTGGAAAGCGGCAAAGAGAATTTTGAGGTATGTAAAAGGCACAACCAACCTTGGTTTGATTTATAAAAGACAACATGCTTTGCCTAGACTAAAAGGATACGTTGATGCTGATTGGCTGGTTGCATGGATGATAGAAGATCAACTTCAGGGTATGCTTTCAATTTTGGCAATGGTTGTTTTTTGTGATCCAGTAAAAAGCAAGACACTATATCTCTTTCAACTATAGAAGCTGAGTATAAAGCTTTGAGTTCTGCAACCCAAGGAGCAATTTGGCTACGATAGTTATTGAGCAAAATTGGCTTGAAACAAACACTATCTTTAGTGATAGCCAAAAGTTGGCTAAAAGTATTGTGTTTCATGTGAGAACGAAACATATAGAAGTATCACTTTGTGCAAGAGAAGCTACAATCCGAAGATGTAAGTGTTGTTCATTGTTCTACCACACTACAACTTGCTAATGTGTTTACAAAATCCTTGAGCAAAGATAGGTTTGAAAACTTTAGAGCTAGACTTGGTTTAGAAGCAATTACATAAAGCTTTTGGAACACTAGTTAATGTAGAAAGTTTTATGTTGAGACACTATACTATCATGGAGGTATGTTCCAAGAATGTTGTTACATTTCCTTTGTGAAAAACATTATAAGTTTGAGGGAGAGAGTTGAAAAAGGGCAAACATTAAACTGCTTCTTTTATGGTTGATAAAGCATGGCCTTAATGAAGTGGAAGAGCAGTTGCTTGTTGGTGTGGAGAACTCCTGTGTGAATTCCGGTTTAACGTTGTATGTGATCTTGTCTATTCCAACTACGTTCACCATCATTTGTTGTATATTGCCATTCTTTGGACCATCAAAAGAAGGTATGGAAAGAACTTATTGCGACTAGTCGCATCCACCATGTATTTAAAGATACATTAGAAGACATAAGACTTGAAGACATCATAAGTGAATTTTCATCAAACTTAAAGTTACCTTGCTTATCACTCTCTTTTTAATTTATTTTTCTCTTGAAGCACTCACTTGCAACATTCCTAAGCTTATTGCCATAGAAGCATTTGATTTTGGACTTGTTTCATTTCTCTTGAGTTGCAAAAGCATCAAATTTTTGTTTGGATTTGAACCTCTAATTTCAACATCCACTTGCCTTGTTATTGCCTTTGCTTTTGATGAAAAAAGCTCCATCATTATGCTTGATGTTGGAGGGCATTGACCTTCTTGTCTTTACATCTAGTCAATCACTAGCACACTTTGCAAGCTCTCCAAACAGAGAAGTTGTTTTTTGGCTTTGGACCAAGTTCTCATGGCCTTGTCCAAATCCATCGAGGAATCTAAACAAGTTTCCCTTCTATGATTACATCTCCAATGTTCTCGAGCTATGATACCATGTGAAAGGTGAAAATTTCATACACTTTACCAAGTGCCAAGATCTACTGGATCTCTAACTATGAAACTTACGATGCAAAGAAACTAAGCTCAAACAACAATGCATCGAGATTTATCTTCGAAGATGATAATGGATTTAAACAAAGACAATATGAACTTAAAATAACATCAAATAGCATCCAACTCAAAGAGTAGAATTTCATTTCATAGATCAACTCAATTTTGGATATTGTCCACCAAAATAATCACTAGAGAGAAAAATATGACAATGTGATCAAAAGTAGATCAACAACAAAACGTGTCTATTACATGATCATAAAATCAAAGGGGTTCAGCCCTATTTACAGTCTAGTGGTACTTGCATCTGGTCCCCAAATCCCAACCACAAAATATATACAATGTCAAATCTTAGCTCTAGAATATCACCAATGGCATAGATCAAACATTAAGTTGTATTACACAGGTGAGGCTCTAATTTGGCAACGGATACGTCCCTTAGTTGGCCTCCAAGTTTGGCCTAAGTTGGTATTTGCATGTCTTACACAAACTAATAAAAGAACAAGCAACATGTTATCTTGCTTAGATATGAACGCAAGAGCTTGCAATGGAACAACAAAGCAAAGGTCATCTTTGATGAGAAACTATAATTCTACCTAAATTATTTACAAAGGAGTTAAATTTAGCTAGAATATCTTAGAAACAAGTACACTATTTGATAGAGATATACATTTGTCACTAATTTGCTAGTCATGCTTTCCCTTGACCACACATGTGAGCCACAGCCTGTTGTACGGCTTGTAGACTGAGAATGAAGTAGAAATCAATTTGGTTTCATTTGGATCACAAAAACTCAATGTACATAGTGAACTAGCTCGAGATTGCCAGTGAGCTCCAAAAATAATCTATTTTCTCACTATGGAGAAATGGAATACATAGCAAAAGTGACTTCCTTTGTAAAGTTAGGTGAATTTCCAATATGTAATAAGGAAGTTAACTCAGTCTTTTTGCCCTAAAATGAAACCCTAGTCTATTTTCTAGAGCCATGTCAAGTAGGTGGCTAGTTGGTCAATTTTCACCTTAAATTTAGGATTTAGGTCCTATAAACTAGGAGTCACTACCAAATTGACTTAACCTATTCTTTAGACTTGATATAACCTATACTAGGGCAGGTTTCCCATGTGGATCCATGGCCTCACACGTGTGGGACCCATTTATGTACATTTTACATGATTCTACATGGTTTTTGATCAAGTTAGATTTGCCAATTTTTGGCAGTTCTTCACACCTCAAATTTAGCTTGTTCTATTTACAACTCGCTTGCTAGATGAATGAATGCTTTTAGAAGTGTCTAAAAAATCCAGCTACAAACAAGGAACTTTTGAGACTCTAATAGAGAATAATGTCTATGAAGGATCCTTCACCACCTCTTAAAGGATCCCTTACAAGATGTTCTACAAATGTGTCTATATACATGTAGCACACTTCAAAACACTATACATCATGTCAAGCCATGGATTCCAAGACATTTTGTGCACTTGAAGATACATCAATTAAACTATTAAGTGCATACATGATGTCGCCAAAGACAACTTGCCTTGCTTGATCTATATGATTGAGCCTCGATGGCTTCATCTTGATACTCATGGTTCTTCTTGGAGTCCTCAGTCTTGAGCTTGCTCCTCTACTTGACTTGATTCCAAACCATCAATGAATTGAATAAGGTGTTGATCCAAGGTGCTTCTTCAAGTTTACAAACCTTCAACTCTTGAAAGATCACATTTCCACCATTGACAACTTCTTTGGTGGAAAACATGTAGATTCTACAATCTCTACTTGAAGAGCCAAATGTTACTATTATTCCTATTATTGAAGTAGGATAATCGTTGGTCCTTACATTGGAATGATCATGCACAAAGCATGTGGACACAAAGATTTCCAAAACAAATGATGTTTCAACTTTTATGGCTCTATTCAAACTATTACAAAAATAGTTATCCAATGAAATTGCTTTGTCAACAACAGATGTAGATTTGAAAGCATCTAATTTCATTGTCTTGTCATACAAAGTACTAAACACCATGAATCTTAAAGATAAGAAACAAACCACTTTATGTCTACTAATACTACCCAAAAAGTATTCAAAAATAGTAGACTCTCCAATGCTTTCCATTCTTGCAAGATGCACACTTGAATGGACAATTTGCATGCAATTTGATGACTCGAGGATGTAGATGCCATCAAGAATACATCTACTTCATCTTCATGTGCAAGGTTTCCTTGTTTGTCCTCCTCCTCTTGTGTTCTTAGCCTCTTGTAGCATTCGGATGCATAATGCCCCTTCTTTCCACAAAAGAAGTATTTTTGCTTCTACTCATCCTTCTTGCCCTTTGAGCTTGATGCTTCAACCTCTTCTTTGGCCTCCTTTGGATGTTTCTTCTTTCCATTGGTCTTATTTTTTCTCTTGAATGAGAAATTGGCTTTCTCATCTCCATCCTGCAAAGACAATGAACTCGTTTTTGCCTTGGTGGAGAGCATCCTACACTCTTCAGCCACAAATACACTGTGAAGTTTTTCTATAGTTGGCAAAGTGTCTTGGATGGCAGAACTTTGGACCAAGTTTGTGAAATCATCTCCTAGACCATTAAGGATGATTTGGACAAGCTTTACATCATGAATCTTCTCTCCAATGGAAGCCAACTCCCTATTTAGAGACTTGATTCTAAGCACATAGTCTTGTGCACTCTCCTCACTTCTTATCATGTTTTGCAAGATTTGGTTTCTAAGCATGAGGACTCTAGAAGTGTTGCTTAATTCATAGATTGATTTCAAAGAATTTCAAGCCTCTTTAGCACTAGTACAAGATGATACTTCTCTCAAAATATCATTACTTACATTCATCTTTACACAATGAAGTGCTAGTCTAGATCTTTTCTTGTATCTAACTCACTCTTGTGCACCTAGAGGTTCATCTTCATCTTCAATCAAGAATTAATAAAGGTCTTGGAGCACCATTAGTGACTCCATCCTAACCTTCCAAATACATAATTATTAGGATTCAATCTCTCACTAGCTTCTAGAAGGTAAGCATCAATAGATCCCATCTTACTAGTGATTTCTACAAACAAGAAACTGATTTGATTGACTCTAGAAACTCACATAGGCCTCTCTTGTAGTATTTCACTCAAATTAGATTTCTAATCCAACAAATGGACTTATAACCTCAGTTCTAGCACTCTCTCACAAAGATGGAATGAAGATTAGATGATGTGAAATCTACTCACAATCAAATCTTGCCAATCTCAAAAAAAATGACTCAATCTCCCTCACTCTTCTTGATGTACTTTCAAGACCTGTAAATCACTTAAAAATGTATTGATTTCAGTCTAGATTAATTAGATCTCATGAATCAAATTCAAATCTAATTAATGGCACTCAAACTTGGTAGCTTTTCCTAAGATTAGCACCAAAATTCTCATCAAGAACTCACAAATTGAACTTTTATGGATGGATCAAATGAATATCATGCAATAAATTCAGGTTCAGAGGTGCCCACACGTGGACACACAGTACGGATTTGTATCCCTACCAAGTTTGGAATCAAATTCCCTCACCAAAATGTAGATTCTAGCTCGTCCTCTCAATACTAGTTTTAGCACCAATACTTGCTCAAAATGGCATTAGATCAATGGCTTATGCTCTTGTACTTGGCTCTGATACCATGTGAAATTACTGTACTTTAGGACCGTAAATGGATCTACAAAAGATCCACAAGAGTAATTGGATGCTTGCTTAACAATCTATCAAAAAACTAGACACAAAAAAGTTGATCTAGATTGGCAATTTGACAAACAACAAGCATCAACAATCAAAAGCATTGATCAACATTAAAATCCGAGCCCACACGTGTGAGCCACAGCCTGTTGTACGGCCTGCAGACTGAAAATGAAGTAGAAATCAATTTGGTTTCATTTGGATCACAAAAACTCAATGTACATAGTGAACTAGTTTGAGATTGCCAATGAGCTCCAAAAATAATCTATCTTCTCACTATGGAGAGATGGAATACATAGCAAAAGTGACTTCCTTTGTAAAGTTAGGTGAATTTTCAGCATGTAGTAAGGAAGTTAGCTCAGCCTTTTTGCCCTAAAATAAAACCCTAGTCTATTTCCTAGAGTTATGTTAAGTAGGTTGTTAGTTGATCAATTTTCACCTTAAATCTAGGATTTAGGTCCTATAAACTAGGAGTCACTACCAAATTGACTTAACCTACTCTTTAGACTTGATCTAACCTACACTAGGACAGGTTTCCCACGTGGATCCATGGCCTCACATGTGTGGGACCCACTTATGTACATTTTACATGATTCTACATGGTTTTTTTTATCAAGCTAGATTTGCCGATTTTTGGCAATTTTTCACAATTTCAAGTGATTCCCATTTCCTATGCCAAAGTATGGATAACCACCACCAAACACTCTAATCTTAGCCTCCAAGGTTATTCTTAGACAATGTGGTGAATAAACTTAGCTATTTTGTGAATTAGGACCTAAGGAGACCGATATGTCTAGTAACAAAGTTATTAGAAGTAGTCTGATCTTTTCAAGTCAATTAAAGGTGTCAATTACAATGTTCTTTTCTTGTGCTGAAGGTTTTCTTTGATTTTTTTTTTCCAGTCACAATTCCCAACTTTGGAGAAAGTATTTAGATCATTTAATGAGTTGGATGAAGCAAAAGCAGCAAGCCCCGAAAACCAGCCGGATGCAGTTATTTCTTGACCTATATTACTATTGAATGTGATAAATTCTCAATGGAATATGTTATTGCTTTAGTCACGACTTCTGATCTTATGTTTGATTATTTGAGTTATAGTGGACCTAGTATGTTTCTTGAATAAAGCCTTGGCACATGTGTGTGATGCTCTATGTATACTATGGCTTTATGCTAAAGTGCACCAAACTCTATGACATTAACATACTAAACATATCATCTACATGTTGCATACATGCGACATATTGTATTAGGTGAAAAATTGACTTGATTATATTGTAATTTCTTGTAGTATTACCTGGGCTTGTATAAGATAAAATGGAATGCTATGTGCTTGATGTACATAATAGCTAACCAAGGCTTTGCACGCAAGGTTTGGATTAGGATGTTAATGTTTGATTAACTTGATTTGGGCGGCATTGAATTCGTGTATGTGAAATATATTGATTATTTTTGGGCTAGTTTTGCATGCTCTAAACCTATTGAGGATTTTGTGCTAAATAAAGTTCTACCTATAGTTAATGTAGTATTGAAATGTTTCAAACCTATCTCCATCAAATTTGTTGAATGTGTATGATATATTTAAAGCCATAGTATCAAGCATTGTAAAATTGGACCATGCTTTTAAGGTTCATTTAAGCAACCAACCACATAGTGAATTTATGCCAAAAAGTGAGTGCTATCTTGTAAAGTTTCAAAGTAAAACTCAAGTTTTAGAATTACATGTAAGGTTAAGCTCAAAAATATGGGGTGTAAAAAGCATATGCAGCATCAAAATTCAAAGCAATTTTGAATGCAATTACATAATGTAGGAACATAGGGAGCTTTGGAATATTATACTTGGAGCAAAAGTATTGGCATATGTAGGAAGAAATCATCTTTTGATATGTAAAATCAAAGCTAATGAGAGAAAAGGGCATTTCTTGGAGGTAGTTGTTGGTGGTATGTGATGTTAGTAGCTCGAAGTTTGGGGGTGGATTGATGATAGTCCTATGTTTGGGAGAGAATCTCCAATACAACATGCTGTGTCCACAAACTTATGATGTTGGAACTTGTGTTTTGGGGGTGCAAAACGTATAATATTAGACATAGGGGTTAGCTTGCCCTTTTTCGGATATAGTGTCCATCCTTTTTGGAGTTGAAGCATCCTATTGTCTTCATTGTTGAGTTTTTTCTAGCACCTGAATTGTTCTTTCAATGTTGAGTTCATGCATTTGACGTTGTAGTTTATAGGCCTTTCAAATCTATTTCGAGCATACAAACAAATTCTCAAATATATATATATATATATATATATATATATATATATATATATATGTAAGTTATTTTGAAAATGCGCACATGTAGATCTAATTCTTGGAGGGACAGATGATCAAGCTTTTGTCAATCTTTAAGCACTCAAGGGGGTAAATTGATCTCAAGAGTTATTGACGGTAATTCAAATTGGATTTCTTTATAGTGGTCTGTTAATTTGGCAAGACTTTAGATGCTTTTTTAGAACACACGGATGGAAAATTTGTCTTGTTATGATTCAAGGGATGATAATGAATACATGAGGTACAACTTGCCCTTTTTGCACGTCATTGTGATATACGTGTACATATGCTCAACACAAGAATAATGTATGCATTCATGTAAGAATCAAATAGTGAACTTGTTATTCGGATCTTTTAAGCGCACACTTTTGATATTAGATATCATGTAACCAATGTTACTACAAGGTAAATTGTGGAGATTGAAGTTTAGGGTTCAATTTCATAGTCATGGGTATTCCTAAATGCAATTTCATTGGTATAGTTGCTAGAGTAGCATGTCTTTGAATAATGGAGTCACTATGCGTTTTCTTTCTTGTGTATCCTCCACTAAACTATTGCATGGAAAGGGAAGCCATTATGAAAAACCTGTGACTCCAAGATGGGAATAAAATAGGACATTGACTTTTGAAATTGCTTATACTTGCATCAAAATACTTTTTTCAACATGCTCGAAAAACAAGACAACTAACAACATTGTAATTTTCAATTGGAATTTCAAAATGGTTTGATTATGTCTCATTGCATATCTATATCGCATATGAATTAGCTTGGTTCTTGTCCTAGATACCATACCAAGGTGTTTTTACACTTCAAACCTTTGCAACTCATGTTTTTGCATATATTTGGGAATTGACTATTGCCTTTACCTATACTTGGTTAACCAAGATTGATGTGCAAATCATTTGGAAAGAGATGATTCTTGATTACAAATCAAGTAAACTAGTACATGATGTGTCCTATAAAGGCTTCAACAGTTTCTTTCAAATGATTGTGGCATAAAATAGTCATGAGTTTATTATGGGCCCTAGATCCTTCTTTTCATTGAGACTATCATAAGTACACATTAAACCAATTGAAATTTAAATATCTATAAATATATTTAAACTTATGTACACTTTTGCGCATGTGTATGAGTGCACTCATGCATCCTCCTCCCCTCACCCATGCATGAGCTTTTGTTAACTGAAAATCTAAAAAAACAGGATGCATGCATGGGGAGGAGAATGCATGGCCCTCCTCCCCATGCATGCATCTAAAGGGTCCACGGCCCACTCCAAATTCAAAATTCAAATTACTCTCTTTCCTCCATCCATGCTCCTCCTTAGTCCATGTATCATAGCGGGTCTCTTTGGATCGCGAGTCGCGAGGAATGGGTGTGATCAGGATGGTCTCTCTCTCTCTCTCTCTCTCTCTCTCTCTCTCTCTCTCTCTCTCTCTCTCTCTCTCTCTCTCTCTCTCTCTCTCTCTCTCTCTCTCTCTCTCTCTCTCTCTCTCTCTCTCTCTCTCTCTCTGTGGATCGCGAGGAAGGGGTGTGGATCGCGACTATTGCAAGGAATGGGTGTGGATCGCGACTGTGGTAGCAAGTAGGCGTGGCTCTCTCCCATGTATCATCTCTCTCTCTCTCTCTCTCTCTCTCTCTCTGGCCAATTACTGCTACTGTTTTTCTCCTCCATCCGCAACTATTCCATCATCCGCCCCTAAGGCTTGCAAAGGGAGAAGATGTTTCCAATGGTGGGTTTATAGCTAAAGAGTTGACAGAAACGAGGTCTGATTGTTAATGCCAGGATTGTGCAAAGCAAAGGTAGGTGCGATGGTGCAACATCTTATCTTCTTCTCTACACTTCTCTCATTGTGTTCATGACTATTCTCCAATTGCATCCGCTTTGCACAGATCTATAAGTAGCGCCATGGTGAGCTTAATCAGAGGCTTCAATTGTCCTTCCTTCTTAATCTTTCTATTACACTTTCTACTGAAGGATTTTTTTCAGTATGTGTGTTTTTAGTTCTGTTTTGATCCAGTTTTATGGATAGATCTTTTGCTTTTGAACTTACTTTGTAACGATTCCTTCGGCTGTATTTGTTTCTTTTAGGAAGAGGAAGAAAATCTATTAGCGATGGATTAGCAATGGATATTGACATCATCAATGCGATTGGCAATAGATAGAATCTGCCTCTGGAAACAATGAGCCATTAGCAATGGATCTTGAAACCATCATTGCGATTGGCAGCAGTGATGGGTTATGCCTCATGATGGGTTCTGCCTCTTGATTGGCAGCAGTGATGGGTTCTGCCTCTCTCACTCACTCGGATGCTCTCTCTCTCTCTCTCTCTCTCTCTCTCTCTCTCTCTCTCTCTCTCTCTCTCTCTCTCTCTCTCTCTCTCTCTCTCGGATGGTTCTCTCTCTCTCTCACTCACAGTTCTCACAGTCCCTATGCGGCCTAAATGCTTTGAACGAACCGCAAACTACATGGTTTCTCTCTCTCTCTCACTCACGGTCCCTGTGCGGTCTAAATGCTTTCAACGAACCGCAAACCGCACTACAATTTACGATGTTTTGAAACTGGTCGAAGCCGGACTATTTACGATGTCTCTTAATCAAATCTCTCTCTCTCTCTCTCTTTCTTTCAATCCTGACCCTAAAATTTTACCCTAACTACCAACACCACCCTATCCCTAACAGTAACCAGCACACATCATTTCATTACAAATTTCTACAAAATTCCATTCTCAAACCATGCAAAATTTTGCAAAATTCCATTCTCAAAAGATGCTCTTACCAGATCCCAAGATTCTCAGATTGGCCTCCGTTGCCCGTCACGGTTTTCACGGTTACCCCTCACAGTTCTCACGATTTGCGGTTCCAACCCCTCCCTTCAGCCCTCCCCCCGCAAAGTCAACGATTGCGGTCACATACGAAGACTCATCGCAGAGTCTCGCCTCTCTCTCTCTCTCTCTCCTGCGATCAAGATAGGGTTTGTGTTGAGGTTGGATGCGAGTCTCTCTCTCTCTCTCTCTCTCTCTCTCTCTCTCTCTCTCTCTCTCTCTCTCTCTCTCCATACGGTTTGTCTTGCGGTTGGATGCAGTTTGTCCTACGGATGGATGTCTCACGGTTACTCCTCCCTTTGGCCCTCCCAAAAAAATGCGACCGTTTAGGACCGCAATGGACCTCCCTTTGGCCTTTCATTGAACCCTCCCGCAAAGGAGGTCATTTTTGCAGTCATTTGCGGTCCTATTGTGGTCCTATGCGACACCTCTCTCTCTCTCTCTCTCTCTCTCTCTCTCTCTCTCTCTCTCTCTCTCTCTCTCTCTCTCTCTCTCTCTCTCTCTCTCTCTCTCTCTCTCTCTCTCTCTCTCTCTCTCTCTCTCTCTCTCTCTCTCTCGTGCGCGCGCCAACACAGTTCTCACAATTGCCCCTCCCTTCTGCCCTCACGATTATCCCTCCCTTCGGTTCTCACGGTTCTCACGGTTGCCCCTCCTCACGGTTCTCACATTGACCGCATTTCACCGCATTCATACCATCAATTTTCAACATCCTTTTGCTCCTGGCAGTCAACATGCCCTGTGCAGATCTTTCAAGTACGATCTCTCTATACCAGTCTTCAAATACTCCAAACTATACTAGCTTTCAAATGCATTCATGAGGAGGAGAATCTTTGTCATTTATCACACTTTTGAACAAATCATTGTTTCCAACTTTCAGGGAAGTAATAAAGCATCTAAATGACACCTGGAGCATGAGCAAATGAGTGCTGATTCAGCTGTTGCATCAGCATATTCTCTCTCTCACTCACGGTTCTCCCTATCTCTCGCTCACAAAGTTCTCGCGATGTTCTCTCTCTCTCGGATGCTCTCCCTCTCTCTCTCACACTCGTCGTGAGAACCGTTCTCACAGTTCTCAATGGTTCTCACGGCTCTCAACGGTTCTCTCTCTCACGGTGCTCTCTCTCTCACAGTTCCTCTCTCTCTCACGGTGCTCTCTCTCTCACGATGTTCCTCTC
The DNA here is from genome assembly GCA_029204225.1 of Diphasiastrum complanatum. NCBI lineage: Eukaryota > Viridiplantae > Streptophyta > Lycopodiopsida > Lycopodiales > Lycopodiaceae > Diphasiastrum > Diphasiastrum complanatum. Next base: position 47,240,885 of record CM055110.1, on the reverse strand, counting down.
TCACGATGTTCTCTCTCTCTCGGATGCTCTCCCTCTCTCTCTCTCTCTCTCTCTCTCTCTCTCTCTCTCTCTCTCTCTCTCTCTCTCTCTCTCTCTCGCCTTGAGAATCGTTGATAGCCGTGAGAACCATTGAGAGAGAGGAACTGTTCCCACGGTTCTCACGATGTTCTCTCTCTCTCTCTCTCTCTCTCTCTCTCTCTCGGATGCTCTCCCCCTCTCTCTCTCACTCGCCGTTGAGATGAACCGTTGAGAACCGTGAGAACCGTTGAGAGAGAGGGACCGTTCTCACGGTTCTCACGACTCTCAACAATTCCTCTTTCACGGTGCTCTCTCTCTCACGGTTCCCCTCACTGTTCTAACGGTTCTCATGGTGCTCACTCTCTCACGGTTCCTCTCTCCTCTCTCACGATGTTCCTCTCTCACGGTTCCTTTCTCACGATGTTCTCTCTCTCTCGGATCTCCCTCCCTCTCTCTCACTCGTCGTGAGAACCATTGAGAACCGTGAGAATCGTTGAGAGAGAGGAACCATGAGAGAGGTTCTCACGGTTCTCAACGGTGCTCACAGCTCTCAACGGTTCCTCTCTGACTCACTCCCTCCCAAATGACCGCAAAGGAGGTGTTTTCGGCCCCTCCCTTCACGGTGTTTGCGACCCTTCCACTCACTCACTCACTGCCCTCTCCCTTAACAATCCTATGTGGCCCCTCCCTATGCTCCCTTAGCGGTCCTATGCATCCCCTCCCTATGCTCCCTTAGGGGTCCTATACGGCCCCTCCCTATGCTCCCTTAGCGGTCCTATACGGCTCTCTCTCTCTCTCTCTCTCTCTCTCTCTCTCTCTCTCTCTCTCTCTCTCTCTCTCTCCACAACACGGTTTTCAAGGCTGACCATCCCTTCGGCCCTCACGGTTCTCATGGTTATCCCTCCCTTCCGAGTTCTCATGGTTGCCCCTCCCTTCGGTTCTCACGGTTGCCCCTTCTCTCTCTCTCTCTCTAGCACGATTCTCATGGTTGCCCCTCGCTTCAACCCTCCCCTCCGCAAAAGACCACAAAGTGACGATGTTCTCTCTCTCTCTCGGATCTCCCTCTCTCTCTCTCACTCGCCGTGAGAACCTAAGCTAAAACACTCTCCTTACGTACTAAAGATTCCAATACGACAATGACGAGTAAGTAATAGTGCAATGTCTTTACTGTCTTATTTCAAGAATAGTGTAAGTTTTAGGTCAAGTAGGTTATACTCATGCATGATCTTACGTTTCTAACACACGGTTACATTCACCTCATTAGTCATAGAGTCATTCCATGTTAGTTTTTTTTTTGTTTGCATTTCAACAAACCCTAAACGGCATCGTCTCTTTCGTTCCTCTCATGTTCAAAGGAACTTAACAATTTCCATGTTTGATAGAAACACCTTAAGTAATCGTCAATTTAAACCATTAGAAACCATATGAATGTGTATGCACATAAGTTCAACATTTTTTTGTGTAGTATACTGGCAGGATAATAAAGTGATTCAATGGTTAATTGGCCAGCCTTCTGTAAAATTTTACAAGATGCTTTTGAGCATTAATAAAAAAGCCACTACATTATGTGTACATGGTGTACAAATGCTACAAAACATAGTACATACATGGTTGTTTTTTGGAAGGATTGAACCTCCATATATTAAGCATGTTGCAAGCTTGAAACAAAGCTATACACAAGTGTAATGGTAGGTGGTATCATTACCATGTTGTAGAGCAGGTTACTCAACAAAAGAAGCAAGCAGACTGGCTGTCCATCGCATTTTGAATGGGCAGGCAGCTGCTCATTTGGTAGGGTATCAAAAAGTACACATGAATTCAACAAAACTTGCTTAGCCTCAGTGCGATGGCCAGTCTACTAGCCAGTCACTGTGGGCAGAAGTGCATCTAAATACTGTGCACAAAGTATGCAAAAAAGTGTATAATTCATGTAGTAGTTAATCGTTGTCCATAAGCCAAAAAAACAACAAATGTTAGTGATCCGTACCTCAATAATCAAATGAGGACGATGTTGAGGCAGCGCCCAGCTGTAGGCACTTCAATAAGTTCTGAACCAATTCACAATTCCCATCACATATGTGAACTAGTTTCCTCGAGCATAACTAGCAAGCTCAAGACTTTGAGGTATAAGTGATTATTAAGCCAAAGACATAGATGAAATCTTACCTTATTTCGTAACGCTTCCCCTCACGAATACTCTTCCAAATGCATTCATGAGTCTCCCCTTGTCCAATCCAAATTAGGTCATAGTAGAGAGAAGAGATGAGAGATAGAGAGAGAGAGGGGGGGGAGAGCAAGAAGAGTGAAGGCTAGGGTTGTGTCATTTTCTTATCTATAGATGCCAAAGAACACTTAGGTGCACTAAGTGCAAGTAAATGCTCACCGTTAGATTGAATATATATTGTGCACTCATCTTAGCCATTCAAGGAATTCAAGTTTTCCACTATTTTTTTAAAAAGCCTTTTGGGGGGTCATCCAACTTAGTGTAGCAAAGTAAGGCAATTACATTACCTTGGTTTCAAAGGGACAAAAACTTCCGACAATTGCTCGTAGAACAATTAAAGTTGAATGTGCATAAAACAGAGTCCATGAGAGAGAGAGAGAGAGAGAGAGAGAGAGAGAGAGAGAGAGAGAGAGAACCCTCTCCACTCACCCGCCCTTGCATCCTCCCCGCACGCCCTCCACACGCCCTCCTTACACCTTTCTTTGCGCACAATCCCTTTGCCCTCTCTGCGTCCTTGCTATGCCCTCTCTACGCCCTTGCTATGCCCTCCCGGCACGGCCTCCCCACACGCCCTCCTTGGAGAGAAAGAGGGAGATTAACGAAACATAGCTCCTCTTGCGAACGCAAGACCAAAGTTTTTGAAACCTTTATTCATAAACCAACAAGGTAAAACATAGCTGAAAGCATATAGTACTCAAAGAAAAGCACCGTAAAGCGAAACCTATTTCAAGACATTTTGCCACCATCCCACCACACAAAACCATGCAAGCTAGCACAGTGATGAAGACATGTGTCAATGCTGAATGTTAGTTGTTATCCATGTATAAAATAAGTATAGCAACTTAGCCTTTATTCAGGTCGTTCCTTAAAAATTTTCTATAGATAATTCCAGTATTCATAGGAATAAGATGCCCAAAACTTTCATCAATAAACTCTTTAAAATGTTTAGAATTTGAATAGGTACAAGGTGGAATATTATCAATATCAAACTCACAAAAGACTTGAAACATGGATCAATCACGGTAAAAATTTAGCTTTCTGATAGGAAGATCCTCTTTGCCACCACTGCTTTGCCCCTCATTGCCTTTATTCGGAAAGTATTTCTTCTTCTTGTTGCCACTGCCTGAGATGAATGAGCTTGAATTATTCAGATTGAAGGACCCTATTTTCTTGCTTGTATTCTGGAAGTATTTATCTTGTAAGGTAGAGAAGTTGGGCTTTTTAGGAAGGCGTTCAATTTCAAGTATATTTTTGACATCACCAAGGTGTGCTAGAAGCTTGGCAATAGGGTTAATGAAAAGTTCAATGACAGCTTCAATCATGTGTTGTTTGATGTATATAATATGTAATGTTGTTGATGCTAGCACCAGTATGCTAATCATGCAAGGTAGACGAAAGGGAAACATGTATCATTTGAGGGTACGCCTACTGACAGATCAAGCACACCAAGCTCATGACTATGCAGATGTTTTGTGGCACAGGAGACTATGCCAAATGAATTCAATGGCATTGTATCAGGCAAGCCAACATGGAGTTATCACAGGGGTAAGCATCACAAGTGCAACCGATTCGACAACCTGCGATGCATGCATGAAAGGGAAGATGTCTTGAACTTCTTTTACCATAGACTCCTACAGAACAACAAAGATTCTGGAGCTGGTACATTCGGACATCTGTGGACCTTTCGATGTGATTTCAACAGGAGGCTCGAAATACTACATCACCTTCATTGACGATTATAGCAAGTTCGCCAGAGTCTACTTTATACACAACAAATCAGATGCACTCGACAAGTTCGCAGAATACGTGAAAATGAGCGGAAAGATACACATGAAGCAAGGTGAAGCAATTAGGAGTGATCGTGGTGGAGAATACATCTCAAACTGCTTCACTGACTTCTGCAATGATCGAGGAATCCTTCACAGAAGGACCGCATCCTACACACCACAACGCGATGGTGTGGCTGAGGACACTCATGGAAGCCGCAAGGTGCATGATGGCCTACTCGAAGGCACCAAGAGTGCTATGGGCTGAAGTAGTAGCTACAGCTGCCTACATCCAAAATAGAATAGGCAAGTGTTTATCACACGAACTATGGTGGGGTAGAAAGCCCAATCTGACACATGTTCGGATTTTTGGTGGTGCAGCTTATGCACATATCCCTAATAAGCTTCGAAAGAAGCTTGATGAGAAAGTCGAATTAGGATATCTCGTCGGGTATGACAATTATTCGTCATACTACAGGATCTACATGCTAGAAACGAAACTAGTGAAGACTGTCAGAGGCATCAAGTTCGATGAGACCAGAACAATGGTCGACAATGATTCTACCAACTATGAAGTCCTAGGAAAGCAGTACTACGACCTGCCAACCATGATAGAGAGAGCAGAACCTGAACACTCAAACGAAGATGTTCGAACTCCACATCAGCTGAGCGATGAAGCAAATGAAAAAAGGACCGCAAGCCTACCTACAGCTACAACTCCTGTAAACCGAGATGGTTCCGGATCTAGCCGAAGAGACAAAGGCAAGAGCATTGTAGTACCCGAAGAATCTCCAAGGAGATCAACAAGAGAAAGAAGAGCGCCAACAAGATTTGTGCCAGACAGCTCGACTTCAACATCCGAAGAGTTTTGTGGATTCAGTGGCGAACCGCAGACATTCGAGGAAGCCATTGACAGTCCAGACAAGGACAAATGGATCCAAGCCATGAACGAGCAGATTGAATCCATGAAGAAGAATGAGAACAAACAAGAGAGAACAGGTTGAACATCATATAGATGTCCAAGAAGGCCGCTAGTAAGCGAGACAATTTATGATTCGTGAGAGACATAGATTCTCTCACGCCGACGTGCTGTGTGGGTTTATCACAACAACGCTTAAGAAATTCACTGACAATGTTATGCAGATGATTTTCTTATCTTGAATACTTTGATTTCCAATTGTTATCTGTTCGTAATCAACTATTTATTGGCAAATTATTATGTTCACAATTCTTAGTCTTTTAAATCCCAATATGAAAGCTTAGTTTTACAATTGTACAAACTTTAACTACTACTGTGGTAGTGATTGTGATTGTGTAAGCCCTTGCAACTAAAAACATTAAAAAAAATAAATGAATCATCACGATAACTTGACTTATTTGATACTTATCTCTTTAGCAAAAAAGCTAAACCTCAAAGAAAAAAACGGAAATTTTTAATAATTTTTTTCTCAATCCAACAATTTCATCATTATGGCAAGGCCCTTGTGGTATAATACCACAGCGTTCTTGTTTTTTTTTTTTTATTTATTTTTTTTTTCTTGTTTTTGTTTTTTTCCTTTGTATTTCACATGCACTTCTCATAACCTGATGCTTGGGTTGAGGTAGCAAATGCTAAACATAAGTGGACGGAGTGAATGCCCAAATGGCCGTAGAGATTTTGAGCCACTACACCCAACAAAAAGGCACAGTGGAGGGGCAAGAAAAGGGGGTTTATACTTTTGATCATTTGTTGTAAGCGGATATGGTCTTGCAATCCTAGTGGTAAAAAAAGGGGGTTTATACTTTTGATCATTTGTTCCCCTGGGGCCAGCTCATGCATTCAAGCTCTCCAGTGCGTCACTTGCGACATATTCTACGAGCTACCTAGCTCCTATATCCTACATTCTCTTCTGCCCATCAACATCCTTTACGTATTCAGAAAGCAGCTTCTGCTACAAACTGTCTGCATGCTTGCTTGCATGCATAATGCCATCTATCATGACAGCGGTCAAACTGTAAGCTGCATGTTCACCCAAAACCTGTGCATACAAGCTTTCAATTCTGGAGAGCTGCATGTAATATATCCATTGCTCAATATACTATTGTTTGTTTTGCAAATGAAAACCTCTTGTAGCAATTAGCTGGGATTCAGTCGGTTTGTTTGTGTACCCTTCCACCATTGCATTTGGATGCTGCAGCATCAGAAGCATTAATCGATGATACATTGTTGTTGCGTGTTTTTCTTGAAGAAGTTCAGGTGCTATTGATCTCTTTAGCAAGCTGCTTTGAAATTTCCGTGGTATCTACATGGAGTCCAAATTGTCTACAGCAAATAGTCTCAACATCAGATTGGTCTCTGAGACCATGGTCCGTCCTGCAGCTGATACAAAAGAAGGCACTCTTTTTCTAACCAACATCGACCATCTTCTCATGTTTTACGCTCAAACTATCTATGTGTATCCCCATGTTTCCGAAGCAGAGAGTAAAGATGTGATTGAAATCCTGCGCAATGCTCTGGCCAAGGTGTTGGTGCCTTTCAACTTTATGGCAGGCAGGCTGAGGATGAACGATGATGAGGAACGGCTGGAAGTCCACTGCAACAGGGCTGGTGTTCTGTTTTCTCACGCGGAAACTGAGATTATAATTGCCGATATGGGAACCTTGGACTTCCTCAACCCTCTTCTCCCCAGACTTACAGCAGACCTGCAGCTTACTGACCAGCTTTCGGACTGCCCATTGATGATCCTAAAGGTAAGGATTATGGCAGCTCTTATGAGACAATTGGTTTTGATATAGGATGAGAAAGGGGTGCAAAGATGCTGAATATTTGGCTTAAATTATTCTTGCAGGTGACTAAGTTCAGGTGCGGAGGCTTCATTGTTGGGCTATCCATCATACATGCATTGCTTGATGGGCAGTCGGGAGATATTTTTATGAACCAATTCGCATCTATCTCTCGAGGAGATGGTCTCACAGCACTGCCATATCTTAACAAAGAGGCTTTGAGAGCGAGAGATCCTCCTCGACCCATTTATGAGCATCCCGAATTTATGAAAGCTTCTGTCCTTCAGGCATTCATGGCCAATTCAGACCCCAACGACCTTACTAGCCCTCAAGCTCTCTGGCCTCTTTCAAAAAATCAATGGAAAAGTTTTAGTTTTTGCACAAAATTTATAAACTATCTCCAAAGCAAGGCTCTTGAGGACGAAAGCCTGGTCAAAAAGTGCTCAAAGTTTGATGTTTTGGCAGCTTATCTCTGGCAGGCACGCACTAAAGCTCTAGATATGAGTCCAAACCAAGTATCTCAGCTCATGTTTGCAGTGGACTTCCGCCAACGATTCAATCCACCTCTTCCGAAAGAGCTTATTGGCAACGCTGTCGCTACATCATGCATCAGAACGAGTGCAAATAAAATCATAAACAGCCCGCTATCATTTTGTGTGAAGCAGATTCAAGATGCTAAAGGCAAAATCACTGAAGCATATGTCAGGTCTACAATAGACTGGCTGCAGCTGAACAAAGGTAGTATTCTATCTGCTTCTGGTGGAATTATCATATCCTCATGGTCAAGGTTCATAACTTCGCGTATGAATTTGGGATGGGGTGCACCAGCCTACTCAGGTCCTGTTTTTCATGGTGAACAACTCAAGAACTTTGTCATTTTACTCCCCAAAAAGCAGCAAGAAGAAAGCATTTTTCATGTCTATCTAGCTCTCGAGGAACACCAGATGGACAAATTCACACAAATATACCAAACATCATGTGAGATGGCCGAGCTTGACAGAAACGTGTGCATGCAGTGTAGACTGTAAGTGTAAGTGGATTACATGCAACAGTTGTAGCTGTAGGTTAGCGTAATCAGCTAAGATGCTAAAAAATATGCTTTTGCTGACCTGAAAGGCTTCCTAGTTTAGAGAGAAATAACTCCATAACTTAACTGATGTAGAGGGCAGTTGCTAAATTCAATGAACCGTTTTTACTGATCTGAGAAGCTTTCTAGTTTAGATAGAAGTAATCTCGTTAGTTAACCCATGTTAAGAGAAGCCTCCAGTCTAGAGAGAAACAACTTCACTAGCTAACCCATTTCAGATTTATCATGATAAATTACTACATTTTGCAATACATCAACGAGATTCATTTTGCTTTGATGAATATCATATGTGTAGCAATGTGGATCAGAATTTTCCTTTGTCTCTTATAGCCTGATCAAATTGAGGGCAAGGATTTGAAGAAGCATTTGACAATATTTATAATTTGTTTAATTTTTACTTGGTCTACTTCCATCCAAATATGTGACCTCATAATTCATTTCAGTGTCATGGAGGAGGCTCGAGGGAAACAAATCAAAAGAGAGGGGGGGGGGGGGGGGGGGGGGGGAGAGTGCGGCTCCTCGGCCCTTCCGCCCTGGAAGGTGCTGCACCCGAGGGCATTCTGCCAGTGGAAGGTTGCTGCTCCCTCGGGCCTTTGCCGCAACCTTCTGCCACGTGAATTCAGTTTTTACATTTTTTCTTAGGTAATTTTTTTTTACATGCACCTTTCAGAATGTGCGTGTAAAAAAAAGTAAATTCGTTTACGTGCACCTTCTGGCGTCCTGAAGGTGCTTGTAAGAAACATTTGCCCCACAGATTACGTCCAGTGAGGCATCACCATTTCCTTTGTAAAAATTTGAAAACTGATTTTACGTTGAGAGAATTGCCTTGTGTTCAAACAATTTCAGTAATAGGCCGCTCTAGTATCCCACCTATCTTTTCGTTCTATTTTTCCAGTTTTCTTTGGACTAGCCTTGACAAAGGTAATGACAAAGAATACTATTATTATTATTTTTCTTTTTTTGGGGGAGCTAATTCTCTTGAAAAGCATCTTATAAACCTTGGCATCCATAGAGGGAATCTTATTATACATAAAATATGGCCCATAAGAACGAACACACACACACACACACACACACACAATTGCAACCCATAAAGAAAAGTCTGGCCATTGAGAAATTTCAACTATAAATAGTATGACTCATCATCCTTCGTACCTAGTAAAGATTTTTTATGATCTTTTTGCCAGGTTCACAACCATACATTCATGGCTCGATGTTACAACCTCAACAAAACTTTACAAGCCTTTTACCTAGTGAAAAAGTCATCAAGAAATCAATTCTCTAAAACACAAAAGTGTGGGCTCTTCGACCAATTAATTAGTGATTATATCATAATATATATGTATTTTTTTTTCAAATGTAGGCGCTACTCTTTCCACCCAGTGCATCCATGTGGCACTTCCAAAGTGGTTAGTCAGAGTCAAGCTGCTTATTACGTTTCATGTACATGTGAAAAAAATTCATGATACCCATTATGCAATGGAATGCGCCGGCAGAGGACATTTTGCCCGGTTCGGCTTTCCAAAAATATTTAGGCTCGACCCCACTAAGCCTTGCCTAAAATATTCTGGAAATCCTTACCGGGCAAAATGTCCTCTGCCCGACACCTTCAATAATAGTTAGAAATATAATTGCAAAGTACTTGCAAACTAGACTAGTAATAGCCAATTGCCTTTTGTAGCATGAAACAAGTTACAACATATAGATAAAACATTGCAACAATTTTTTTATTTTTTTTGATACAGAGTTACGCCACTAGTGGGTTATACACAATATATGCAGCTTGGCCATGCCATCTGGGCAATACCAAGAGCGGAGCAAGCTCCTTACAATGTCACTATGCAGCGGCTGGGATTCGAGCCTGCGCCATGCTGGTCACAGTCAACCACTCTACCCAAGCACCGCGCTGCGATGGACAAACAACTTTCAAATTCATTTAAAATAAAACAGTAAGATATGTCATTAGCAATATCAAATGATTAACATAATATTGGGGAGATATATATATATATATAGAGAGAGAGAGAGACTTCAACATGTATGCCAATATAAACAAAGTTAAATATATTAAGAGACATTCAGTATGAGGCTTGCACTTAAAAAAAAATCTACTAAAATGCCCATGACTAGTTATCTTCTTCATGTTTTTTGTTCTTATTATCAAGTAGACCATATCCAATGTGTTATGGCCATATTTAGCTAAGGACATGAAATAGTCCTAATATGGTAAACCGGCCCTTCGGTATTCGAGATTATTTGGTTACGTCTCAATTTAATTCCATGTCAGGGCCAATTTTGTAACCAATAAGCTTGAGACGACCCAGACGCACATGTGGAGCGGTGAATGGCTTGAAACAGCCTTGTGCATGAGGATTGCATGGGAAAATGTGGCCTATGTTTGGATGGACTGCATGAGAGGTTGCATGGGTGCATTTACAGAATTCCTACCCCTATGTATACGGGTAGGGACATGCCTTCCTCCATTCTAATTAGCTTTTGGATCTAGGTTGCCAGTTTCTCTCCTCTCCTCAGGTAGTCACTTTTGGATCAAGGGTGAGGTGTTTAGATACATCTCAATTGGATGGGTGGATTGGCTCCCACTAGTCTCTATGTGTGTTGATTTTGTCCTCATCTTAGTAGTTTTCCCAGTGGTCTTTACATTGGTATCAAAGGCCGACTAAGATGTTGTCTTGGATGGGATTGAACGAAAGCTGTACATGAGATTGGAAGTTGGAAGCGCTTGGATTGACATCTCGGATTGGAGTGCTGATTTTTTCAAGGGAAGTTCGAATAGGAATTCCATAATTCCTGGTTGAAGCATGCTTTTCAAAATTGTTGGTAGAGTGCTTTTCTACACATGTTCTATGTCCCTTCGGGTTCACTCGAGGACCAAATGCTCTCACAAGGATGCTCCAGAAGATTGAGCACACAGCCTATTTCAAATACATCGATCCCTCAGTGGACAAATGGAAGAATAAAGACGGGTACTGTTGTTGGGGGTATTCCCAACAAAGTGTAAATAAATATAATTGTCCAATAAAATGTGTTGTGAGGGCATGGCATCCTGCGCGTATAAGCCCATGGCCCAATGAGCACGCAAGCCAAAGTGTAAATAAAATAAAATAGACTTGGGCCTTTGTAATTAAAATAAAACTTGAGGCCCAAAGTCAATTTTAAACTTAGAGTTTACTGTTTAGAGTTGGGTCCAATTTTGGACTCACATGAATCTTGTGATTTCCAATGTACTTTTTGTGGACCCTTGGATCAAGTTGGGTCCAAGATGAATGGATAGGATCAATGTGAATATTAGCCAATAGGATTGAGGGGCAAGGGCCTTCCCCATTTTATAAAAAAGACACCATTTGTACACTATTTGCATGCTTAATAGAGAGGAGGAGAATCTACTATTTTGAGAGCTCAAGCATCCTCATTTGCTAATCAATCTTGCTTACGCTATTGTTGTGTTTGCTTGTTATTTCCATTTCTTCCATGCTTTTTGTTTGTGATTAGTTAAGGTTTCTCCATAAGCAATGACATTGAGCATTTGAGCTAACCTCCATCTCATCTCTCTCTCTTTCTCTCTTCTCTTCTCTTCTCTCTTCCTCTTCTTGTCTATCCTTTCCCTTCACCCAAAAGCATGATGAATGTTAGTGTAGAGGAGTAGAGTTAAAGGAGGGTAGTGTTAGTGGTGAATAGAATTAAGGGAGAAAGTAGAGAACTAACTAAAAATAGTATCTATGCATAGTTAGGTACCTATCCAGTTGTCTAACCCTTGTTGACAGGCGGGAGGGCTATACTACGCGAGATCTTCAACCCTACAGTGGCGCCGTTGCCGAGGATAGGTTTCCACTAACTAGTTTAGCTACATTTTAGCTATTTTCTTGCTTTTTAGAGTAGTTTTAGGTAGATTTTTGGGTGTTTAGAGTTAGTTTTCTGTATTTTTTTTTTGTGTTTGGACTGTTCACAGCTAGCGGAGGAGGTGTGAGAGGGTAGAGGAGGCCCTGAACAACCTCTAAGGGCTTGAAACCCAAACCAACCAGCCAAAAAAACCCAAAAAACACATCAAACTGCATTTTTGGAGAGATAAAAAGCCTAAAATCTCAATTCAAATCTTCATAATAACTCTCGTAGAGCCCTCTGAAGTTCCATCTCAGTGAGACCAGGACACAAAGAAGCTTGCGAGAGTTAGTTTGATGTCTAAGTGCCTGTGCAAGAGTTACCAGTGAAAAAAAGATGGGAAAGTACCAGTGAACCCTCACAGACAGCAAAATTTTCAATTCCAGTGGTCAAGAACTCTCGTAGAGGATTCTGAAGTTCCATCTCAGTGAAATTAGGACACAGAAGGGCTTGCGAGAGTTAGTTTGATTTCAGTGAGCAGAAAATTGGATTTAAGTGCAAAAAAAATCACTAAAAAGTGAAGATCTACAAATCCTTCCAGTAAGAACTCTCGCAGACCCTCTCAATCAATTTAAAATGATAATTTCCATCAGTGATGAAGCCTGCGAGAGTTAGTTTTGAGATTTGGTCAAGCCTAAAATTCATTTCAGCCGATCAGATCGACCAGATCCTTGAGATCCAGACTGCATCCTACTGTATAAGCAAGATCCAATCACTTTGCAACTCATGACCATCGGATGAATCTGAGATCGGGACGATCAATAGCACGAAGGATAGCAAATCAAGCACCACACCTTTACAGATTAGCAGCTATGCAACAAGAGGCAGAACCAGAACTAGCACCAATGGATCCAATGGGCCAACCCGTACTTGTCGCTCCCTTGCAAGCAGTTCGGAGAGCACCACGGATGGAAATACCAAAATACTATGGATCATCAGATCCCATCCGATTCCTCCAGATCTACGAGCAAGCTTGTGAAATCTACGGTGAACGGACACCTGCGGAGAAGCTGATGTTGTTTCCCATGTCTTTATTGGCAGTGGCTCAGGATTGGTTTTTCATCCTGTCAGAGGAAGAAAAATCTACCTGGGAAGCGGTTAAAACGGCTCTCATTACGCGCTTTAAACCACGAAAGTTCCTAGAAGACCCGTTCCTCCTGCTGAGCAAAGTCAAGATGGGAAAATGAGAAAGGGTCAGGGACTATATTGAGCGGGTCAAACACTTACGATCCAAGTGCAGTGCAGCCCTAACTCCCGATCACATGGTGATCATGTGGTTCCTAGCCAGACTACCACGAAGCATCAGAAGATAATTGAAACGACAGGAGCAGTACGCTACTCTGCAAGAAGCTATGGAAGATGCCATCAAGGAAGAGGATGAGGGATCTGACGACGAATATCTATCCACCCACACCTCTACTCCCTCGATCGCATCATCATCATCAAATGCATATGCTCTATCCACAGAACTGTTGTTGGAGCAAATGACAAAATTACACAAACAGCAGATGGAGCAACTTACGACGTAGTTTGACCAGAAACTGAAAGTCTTACAGGGAGTTGTAGCACTAATGCCACATCAACCGAAACCGAACCAACTACAGTATCCAAGACAGGAGAATATATGGTGTTCAGTGTGCATGCAAAACCATACAACGAACGAGTGTCCAGTCCTAAAGCAAAGTATGAGACTGACACATAGATTCTGCCATCTGTGCAATGCAACGTTGATGATATGGCATTTTGCCCGTTTAACCTCCGAATTGTTCAATAGAAGAGAAGTCCTTATCAGAATTCTTATCCTTACCATCAAGGGGCACCCAACGCGGCACCAAGATATGGCGCACCGAATCAACAACAGCGTAAGGCCTTACCTGCACCACCAGGGCCAACCAATCAACAAGTGGCCCATGTAAACCTGACAACAACGGAACCAGAGATGCAAATGCCACCTCAATTTGAGCAACAACAATGGTACGGACCAGATGAACCATTTATAGATCCTGCCATAAATGAATATATTGCGGCCTATGCAGCTCAAACTCAGCGTCAAGTCGGAAGAAATTACGGCTGCTACTGATGCGGCGAAGGACACAGAATTGTGGAATGTCCCTACAAGGGACAATATACATCCTTCTGCCGAGAATGCAGTTATGGGCACTGTTACAAGAATTGTCCATTTAAATCTGGAACCAGTGCACCTCTTAACTTCATTGCAATACAACAACCAGTAGTTCCAGCAAGGATGCCATCAGAAGGACGACAATTCCACGCTCCTGTGTTAGCTGTTACGCGAGCATAGAAGAGGAAGGAAGTGGCTCCCTCACCACCACCATCGGTCACTGATGACCAACCCTCAACTTCCGCGCCATATCCAAATGTGAGGGAAGAAAGAAGGTAGTACCAGAAAATAAGACACTGGGTACAAAAAACACAAGTGGAGGAAAAAGAGCAAGAAAGAGACAATCCCACAGAACCTCCAGTTGGCGTCGAATGGATACTGCAAGCGGGCTCACCACTGCGCACTGATCAGAATGATCGGTTGCACCAACATGAACCACCTTTTCACGTCTTCAGAAATAACACTCGAGATGTGTGTGGTTTCAAACAATGGCTTCATTTGTTGTTCGTCAGAAGTAGAAGAGCTTGGACCTTTAATGAAAATAATCAACTGAGGAACTAGAAAGTTCATGCATCAGGAGAATCTGATAGCTTCGCTACATGGGGACTGCCCTTTCCTTTGAGGTCTTGAAACTGATCTTCGATGAAGATGACATCTCGGCTAGTGAATATCTTCGACTTGATGGGATCAAACAACTTGTAGGCTTGATCTGAAGTAGTGTAGCTGATGAAAACACATTTGATACTCAAGAAGTCGAGCTTCTTCCTTTTTCTTGAGATCACGAGGAATTTGTGCAAAGGCAATACATTCAAAAACTTGTAAGTTTGATAATGAAGGTTTGGTACCTATCCAAACTTCGAATGGTGTTTTGTTTGAGAGACCTTTAGTAGGACATCTGTTCTGAATATAGGTTGCTATTGAAACAGCTTCAGCCCAGAAGGACTTCAGAAGTATCACATGTGATAACATGCACTTTGCCGATTCAACTAAGGTCCTATTTTCTCTCAACAAGACCATTTGACTGAGGTGAATGAGAGGTGATGTATTGTTGCTCAATGCCGTTGTTAAGGCAATACTCCTTGAATTCGGTGGAGAGATATTCTTCCCCGTTACTTGACCTCAGTGCTTTGATTCATTTGCCAGTTTGATTCTCATCATGCTCTTTAAATTGTCTGAATTTGATGAAAGCCTCTTATTTTTGTTTAATGAAATAAACAGCTGTTCTTCTGGAGAACTTGTCAATGAAAGTGATGAAATACTTTGTATCTAATAATGAAGGAGTTTGCATAGATCTCCATATATATGTATGAACAACATCTAATAGATCTTTTGCTGCATGCCTATGATTTGATCTAAAAGAAATTCTAGCATGCTTTCCAAAGTTACAGCTATGACAGACAGGGAGATCGACCTTACCAGAAGGATAGTCGAGATCAAGAGCCATGGATTGTCTGGACATGTTCAAAACAGATGCATAAGTCAAGTGTCCTAAGCGATGATGCCATAGTAATATTCTATTGACTAGAACAGAGGTTTTCAAGGCTTGACTAGACTCAGAATAGCAATTTGCCAATCTACATAAGTAACCCTGTCTCTTGTTGAGTGCAAGGATCTTATTACTCCTATCAATAATTTTGCATTGATCAGATTCAGATTCTACCTCATGACCTAAATCTGTAATTCTATTTACTGATAACAGATTTGTAGATAGTTTAGAAATATATAAGACCTTTGATAGTAATCTAAATTGATCATGTTGAAATTGCAATCTTATAGTACCTTCACCTTCAATAATGTGAGTACTGTTGTCACCAAGATGAACAAATTTCTTTGTGCTGCAAGGCGTGTAGGAGTTGAAGATCTCACGTTGATTGGTCATGTGTTGAGTTGCTCCAAAATCAAGAAACCATGAATCATCCAAAATTGCGCTTTGATCTTTGACAATGAATGCACCTTCGTCCATTTTGATCTGGGGAGATGAAGAAACTGTGTTTGCTTGTTGATCAGGTTGCTTGGCTGCGTTCTTCGCTTGGAGAATTCAACAATCCTTGCTTTCATGGTTATTGCGCTTGCAATACCTGCAAAACATCTTCTTCTTCGATTGTGGATCTGATGATTGTGCTTGACTTTGAGTCTGTTTCTGTTTCGTTGCAGCCTTCTTGGAGCTTTTCTGCTTCTGTCGCTTAGAGCCTTTGTTGACATATAGAGCTTGAGAGGAGGAAGTAGACGAAGTGTCTTGACTTCTTCTATTATCTTCTTGCAGCAACATAGTGTAACTCTAGTAAGAGTAAAATATGAATGTGTCGATATGATCATCACCCAGTTCTCATATGTAGAGGGCAAGCTTGAAAGCAATGTCATAATTGTGTCTTGATTGTCTATGATTGATGTCTATGACTGATCCGATAGTGGCCATCTGTTGCAAGAGAATCTTAAACTGGTTAATGTGACTCTGAAGAGAATCACCAGTAAACATCTTGAATGTGAAGAATTTCCTTCGTAGATGTAACTTAGTAGTTACATCCCTCACATCATATAGTGATTTCAAGATGTCCCAAATGTCTCTTGACGTTTTGGCTTCAGCTATGTGTCCAATCTGTGTATATGATATATTGAGGATAATAAGTGCAAAAGCTTAAGCGTCCTTCGATTTCCACTTTGAGTCGTCGTCTTCAGGTTCTACTTCTATACGTGTAACAACATCCCATTATTCGTTGGCGATTAGCAAGGTCTTCGTCTTAAATTTCCACAAATGATAATTGGATCCATTCAGCTTGTCTGCAATAAGACCAACTTTACTTTGAGAATCCATCTGGAACTTAGTCTGTCAATTGTATCGATGATGCTAAGATGCAGTAATGCCAACAAAAGGAAATCAATTCTCTGATATTGAAAGATTGAAAAGAACTAAAGAGTATGATTATCAATTTGATATCACAAAAGATATCAAGTATTAGAGATTTCGCTCTAATATCGAAATAATATTAGGCCCCTGATAGAGATCACAGCTCTGATACCATGTCGGAAAGAGGTTTGCAGAAGTTAGGTCAAACTCGAAAAGAAATGAACTTGAAAAGAAACAAATGAAAATAATTCGAGTAACTAGAAAGAGAACTTTTTGGGCGTGGCCGAATAAACTATTTTGCTCTTTCTCTATGCATGAATATGCCTATCAATCTCAAAAAAAACAATAGTGA
This sequence comes from Diphasiastrum complanatum, assembly GCA_029204225.1. Lineage (NCBI taxonomy): Eukaryota > Viridiplantae > Streptophyta > Lycopodiopsida > Lycopodiales > Lycopodiaceae > Diphasiastrum > Diphasiastrum complanatum. The sequence continues at coordinate 47,223,811 of CM055110.1, read as the reverse complement.
TAGAAATCACGTTTGATCTTATAGTAACTAAGATTGAAATCATCAGTACTACAGTGATTACGTAGCCAAACAATAATGCATTGAATTATCAGACAAACAATTTGTTGCGAATCGCTAGACAAATAATTAGTCGCGAAAAACTACAGAAAACGCATACATTCTGAGATGAAGCTGAACGCAATTAAAAATGGTATGGATTCAGTATGAAAATGAAACAAAACAATGAGTACAATCAGTTGCGGATCGAAGCCACGTACTCTATGCTATCTCTGAGCGGCTAAAATGAAAGTCTGAATTAAGTGCAATGCTGATAAGTAGTAGCGCAATAGAAATCTTTAAAACAACTCTAAGAAGTGAGCTAGAATGCTCAGGAGTGTTCAAGCTCACAAGCTTGAGAGAGAGAGAGAGAGCTAACTATTCAAATGCTTTTTCATAACTTGAAAACTGTATGAATATGAACAACTATATATACTAAGCAATTAGGTCGTCAATCGCGATTGCCAGTTGGTTGGTGTCCATTGACATCCATCCAGTTCCTTCTCAGTGTTGGCTGATAAGCGGCGGAAATTGGCCGTAAACAGTCTGTCTGCATAAATGAATTGAAATTGTCACTCTACAGAAATGAACTAAAATTGCCACATGCAAAAAAGGTGAGAGTGTCGAGATTTTGTGAAAAAGGTGACAGTGCCATTGAATCCCATTTAGGGTAGCCCCACACTTTGCCAGAGTCATTTCCTTAACATTTGAGACACTTTGGAAAAAGCGAAAAAAAGGACTCTACATATTTACTCGTAATTCTGACAGGCGACAATGTCGCTAAAATGCAAAAAATGCGACACTGGTTTCTTACTTGTAAATCTTTGAAAGTGACACTGTTGTCAAATTCTGTGTATTTTTGCAGATTGTGTAAAAACACTTGTAAATCTGTAGACTGTGTGAGAACACGGAAAAATCCGCAGAACTAAATAAATAATGGATGAAGATTAAAATCGATTAGTTGATTAGTAAGAAGGAGAATAATCCAACAGAAAAGACTTAGCTCTAAGTGAGTCCCTCTCATTGATGGAATATTGAAGAACACCCCTCACCTTTCTGATAGTTGTGGATTTTACAACTTCACTACAACATGCAATAGGTTTATGACGTTGGTTGGAACAAAGTGGACAATGACTGAAGGTTGCAATACTACATGCAAGCTCCTCACTTTGCTCCTTAGAGAAGGTGAGTGTTGCAAAAAGGGCACTGAAAACTGATCTGATCTTTGCCCAAATCAAGCATGCAATGGAGTGTTGGACTTGGTTTGAAATCCACTGATCTTGTTGACAAAATGTGCCTTCATGTAACAACAAAGCCTTTGCTATCTACTTGTTGGAAAATGAAGAGGGAGTGCTAAACAAAAATGCCTATGTGCTCTCCAAAATCAGACAGTAGAAAACGCTGATAGAAAGATAGAAATGGTCCCCAAATTCAAAGCAAATTGGCCAAGGATCGAACAGTCGAAATTCGATCCAAGGTCGAAAATTCAAAATCCGATCAAAGGATCAGAAATTCAAAATCCGACCCAAGGATCACAACAAAAAATCGATACTTACTCGGACATTGAGTCAGAACCTCAATGGATCGAACAGTACCAAAGGGTCAAAATTTAATCCAGAAGATCAAATTGACCCAAATAGCCTCCATCCCAATTCATGGATGATCCGGCCTGCTATTTTGTACAGGAACCAAACATAGTTCATGAGGCAATGTCAACACCTGATGTTGAGCAGTGGAAAGCAGCCATGGATGTATAAATCTATTCTTTGATTGAGAATCAAACACGGACTGTAACTGAGCTGCCAAAAGATCAAAATCCGATTCCATGCAAGTGGTTGTTCAAGGTGAAGTATGATGCTGAAGGGAAAATAAATCGATACAAGGCCAGATTGGTCGCCAAAGGCTTCTCCCAGATTCTAGATTTGGATTATTCAGAAACCTTCAGTCCTGTGGTAAAGCATGCTTCAATTTGTTTACTTCTTTCCTATGCAGCTGCAGCCGACCTTAAAGTTCACCAAATGGACGTCCAAACTGCATTCCTCAATGGCACCATTGAAGAGGAGATCTACATGTCCCAGCCACAAGGATGTTACAGGGTAAGGAGCACCTAAATAAGGTATCACTATCTCAGAGAAAAAGTACAAAGCAATGAAATTTGTTTAGTTTACTGTAGGACAAAATTACAGGCAGTAGATTACTTCACCCAAGGCATTGACAAAGGAACATCATCTCAGATTTAACAACTTGCTTGATTTGAGGATCAAATTTTTTCAAGATCCACATTAAGGGGGAGTGTTGGATTTCAATGCTCTGGCTCAAATCATTTGGTAATGAGCATCTTGAAAAATCTATATATACTTATTCTTGATAAAAACACAAAAAATATGAAGGCTCGAATTTCTAGCAAATGATCAAAAAAATCATATCAAATTTTGTCAACCCAAGCCTATTTTTCGATCCAATGTCATTCTTGTCAAAGAGAGATTTTTCGACCCTAGGTCGGGTCGGATCGATTCTAATTTTTTCAGACACCTTCGACCCTAGATCGGGTCTAATTTTTCCGAGCGCCTTCAAACCTGTTCGGTTCGGATCAGCAGTTTTTGAGGTAGATTGTGATTTTCACTCTCCATGTGGTCTAGGTGCTAACACAAAATTTTGGTAAGATCATTCACACTTCTTTGGTGGTTCCCCACTTGTGTGAACATTCTGGACTTTTCATGGTACAGATGGGCGCTATTGGCTGCAGATTTTGAAATGGTTTTCAAGCCATAAAATTACATTCTATAGAGCAATCTGCAACAAGCATTTATTGCTGTCTGTCCAGCGTATTTCAGCCACAATCAGTGTGTCAGATTCATCTCCAATTGGGCGCACTTTTTTCAGCTAGATTGTGATCAAAAATTGGTCTTCCATGAATATGACATCTCTACTTGTGAATGTCTTTTGAGTGATCAGGTTGTAGAGCTTGTATGCCTTGTGATCTAGGGAGTAGCCAATGAAAATAGATTTTATGCTCTTGTCATCCAGTTTCTTTCTTAGATCTTTAGGGATCTAAGCATAGGCAATGCATCCAAACACTCGAATATGTTTGAGTGATGGCTTTGATCTAGTCCACACCTCATAGGGTGTCTTGTCATTCAGGGCCTTGGTGATGGATCGATTTTGCAGGTAGGCAGCTGTAGTGACAGCTTATGCCCAATATCTCTTTGGAAGAGAAGCATGGGCCATCATGCTTTTGGCACTCTTAATAAGTGTCTGATTCTTCCTCTGTGCTATTCCATTGGACTGAGGAGAGTAGCTACTGGTGAATTGTTGATGTATTCCACAAGCCTTGCAAAATTCTGGATGATTAATCAATGTAGGTGATAGTTGGTCTCCGCAGACACTTTCATTTCTTTTGCATTGTGGACAACATTGTGTCGCTAGTTTTGTTGAGATTGAGTTCAAAAATGTGTTTCCTTTGATTCTTTGAAATTGGAAGGCTTTTCCAATGTTTATCAAAATGCATGACAAAGCCCTTGTGCTATTTAAAATTCATATAAATATTGTGATTACAAATGTGAGAGAACCCAAGGAGCCATTTTGGTTGGAAGTTGGGGGATATGTGCCTCTATGGGGATGCACGTCCTGCGTGTCCGTCCGGCAACCGTCAAAATTCAAGGTTCAAGGGGCACGTCTCTCTCTCTCTCTCTCTCTCTCTCTCTCTCTCTCTCTCTCTCTCTCTCTCTCTCTCTCCGGTAGCAGCGCAGAAGGAGAAAATATAAGAGAGTGAGGTTCTGAGGGTAGCACAGATAGAGCATGACCAAAGCTGAGGCATTGTTTGCTTCGTCTGCTTTTAAGTTTAAAGAATACAAATGCCAGGAGGCTTCAAGGTGTTCGGGTAGATTTTAGGAAGCAGCCTCACTGTATCAGGGTTGAATCAAGGTCTCCTTAGGTGGGTTACATGTAACAGCTAGCCGATAGAGTGTTTTATTGCAACATGCGTATATATCTTAGGATGGAGAGAGTGGGGCTTTATCGGTATAAAAAGTTTAATCCACCATGTGGATCACCATATGTGGTGGCCTGTAGACTGTAGTTGATATGATGTGCTTGATTTAGTTGCAAAAAATCAATTGGCATTGTGATCTGTCTTCTAGGAGACGGTCCTGATGTGCCTTGGAATATATATCAGATAGATCTTAGAATGGCTTTGGTACTGGTTGATTCCAGAGTCTGCCGAGTTGACTGATAGGAAGTAGCTACAAAAGGGAACTTGCTGCGGGTAGTTTGAGGTGTGTTTTTTGCACCAATGCGGAGGAGCACTCGAAAACATGCAGATACAGACTCGTCTGCCGATGGACGTCTGCAGGGAAGCTCTAAGCGTGCTAGAGACAGTTACGGAAATGCAGCACAACCTGCAGAAGCTGCAGCCTTGCAAGGCTCGGGTGTAGGTTGGGGTGCAGAAGAGCCAGATCAAGGTGCATCTGGGAGCTGCAGGATTCGCGGTAGTCCAGCCAGGAATGTAGCGAGCCCACAAGGCAGGAGATCCTTTCCTCGGCCGGTTGCAAGACACATTTACTGGACAACAGCAAAATGAGGCAGCAGCTACTGATATTCAAGCACTAGAGCTATATAATTTGCAAGAATATCTTTTGTCTCCTATGCATGTGGCACAAAGAGGACACAATACAGAGTATACAATGGCCTTTTCAACACAAAAGCAAGCATCTAGTGCATTTGAAGTCCCATGATGTGGCTGGCCTTCAAATTGGAAATTCGTATCAATTTACATTGCAAGATATTGCAATGCCTACAGACAATGTTAATGATGGGACACGCGAATCTTCGAGGTATTCTGCTACTGCTGAAGCAA